>CAKJTW010000062.1:7385000-8774909 GCA_917880005.1 Nanger dama | reverse complement strand
GGCCAGAATACTGGAGTGGGTGGACTTTCCTTTCTCTAGGGCATCTTCCCAACCCAGGAATCAAACCCAGGTCTCCCACATTGTAGGCAGATTCTTTACCAGCTGAACCACAGGGAAGTCCAAGAATATTGGAGTGGGTAGCCTATCTCTTCTCCAGATCTTCCTGATGCAGGAATCAAACTGAGGTCTCCTGCACTGCAGGCGGGTTCTTTACCTACTGAGCTATGAGGGAAGCCCAATATCTTAAGTCACTTGAATGACTTAGGATAAATTCACTATCCAACTCAGCTCTGCTCCCCTTGATATCAGTCAGCTATTTCTATTTATAGAGAAATGTTTTGGACTTTAGTTTAATATCCTTTTTATTGAGCCCCAACTCTACTTGCCTGTAACTCCTACATGTCAGTAGAGTGTTCATTTCTTTATGAAGAACTAGCCTTGGGACATTGGAGAAGGCAATGCCACCCCACTCCAGTACTCTTGCCTGGAGAATCCCATGAGTGGAGGAGCCTGGAAGGCTGCAGTCCATGGGGTCTCGAAGAGTCGGACAGGACTGAGTGACTTCACTTTCACTTTTCACTTTCATGCATTGGAGAAGGAAATGGCAACCCACTCCAGTGTTCTTGCCTGGAGAATCCCAGGGATGGGGGAGCCTGGTGGGCTGCCGTCTATGGGGTCACACAGAGTCGGACACGACTGAAGCGACTTAGCAGCAGCAGCAGCAGCAGCAGCCTTGGGACATCACCTTGCGCTTGACATTTGTGTTCTGATGTCGCATGTTAGTACACATGATAGATTGCTAGTGACTGAGTCAGCAAGTCAATTAATGCCAAAACAAGCTTATTTAAATTAAGCACGTCTGTTGTATCTGACAATATTAAACACTCCTTCCCCTTGATTAAAATTTCAGAATGTATCTTCCAGTCACTGTTTACACATCCCTACACACAGGAGATGTAAAGACATGTGGGTTTGATCCCTGAGTCGGGAAGATCCCCTCGAAGAGGGCATGGCAACCCACTCTAGTATTCTTGCCTGGAGAATCCCACTGGACAGAGAGGCCTGGCAGGCACATAGAGTCAAACACAACTTAAGCAATTTAGCAGGCACTTCAGACTCCTAGGCCAACATTTCCCTTGACAGTACCCACACATATCCAGTCTCCCCATTCACCTGTCTCGGGTCTCTCAGACCCCCACTCAGATGGGCCTGCTCGCAATTCCTTATCAGACCCGCTCCTCTGACCTCGTAACACCTCCCAAGTAGCCACTAGGCCTGGCATGTCATTTCACGGTGACAAAAGTCTTCCTAAACACCTTTCACTGGGTTCTGCTTTTATGTGACCAGTGTGAAATAAGAATTCAGGTCTCCTTGGTGAAAAACTGAGAATTTCAAGACAGTAAGAGCAGGAAGCTGCTTTTTTCTTTTCCTCAAGTTTTTTTTTTTTTTTTTTTTTTAATGTGCATCCCTCACACTGCTAGCATCCCCATGCCCTGAATTTTCTCCAACTCAGGCATAGCAATGTTTATCTTTACTCATGTGCTGGGTGTGGCTCCTGCAGTTGTGGCCCCCACTTACCCCAACAGAACTCTCACGGTCTGCCCAGACCTGTCCATGACTCTTTTGTAGCGTGGCCCTTCAACTGAGCATGGTGTGTGTGCACGTGTATGTATACATGTACATGTGTGCACTTAGCACACTGAAGCAACTTAGCACACATGGATATGCTTTGGTAAGTAAGTAAGTGTTAGTGGCTCAGTTGTGTCCAACTCTTTGCGACCCTATGGACTGTAGCCTGCCAGGCTCCTCTGTCCATGGGATGCTCCAGGCAAGAATACTGGAGTGGGTTGCCATGCTGTTCTCCAATATGGCAGCTAGGAAAGGGATCCTGGAATCTGGATAGTTCAAAAGTTTCCCAGGCTGAGCCAAGGTTGGGAGCCACTGCCCTCACAGGAGGCCACCCTCTCCCAGACATAAACCTCATAAATAGACCTTATATGGGAGTCTGGTCCTTTAGGGTAGGAAGATATGATGTTCTCGAATTTATAGCTGGAATAACCAAGGCCTTGGAGACTATATGACTTGTCCAAGAGATGGAACGGAGCAAGGACTCTGTGTTTGCCTCCTAGGGGGCATCTCTTTCCACTGTCTGCGGTATGTTCACACCTCTGTGTGTGTGTTGAGGGGGAGGGGGGTGGCAAGCCCTGAGCCTTCTTCATGTACTTGCTGCACAGCATTCTAGATTACAACCCTGGGACTGACTTGAGCACACAGTCACATCCAGACTCCACCTGCTGCAAATTGCCTCTAAAGCCCCTGCGTCCCATCCCCCACACTCCTACTCTGTGCTCCTCTGGTCTTTGCACGGAGCTGTCAGAGAACTGCCATGTGTTTTTGCTCACATCTGCCCCCCACTATACTCCAGGCTCCTTGAGTTGGTCATGCACGCTCTAATTAGGTATTGACAGACCTGGGTCTGAGTCTCAATTTGGCTGGTGTATTAGTCGGCTGCAGCTGCCATACAAAGGACCACAGCCTGGCTGATTTAAGACAGTAGAAACATGTCGTCTCACCGTTCTGAGGGTTGGAAGTCCAAGGTCAAGGAGTTTTCAGGGTCATCTCCTTCTAGGTTGTATGGGAGAATCTGTCTCAGTCCTCTCCCTCAGCTTTTGGTGGGTGGCAATCCAGTGTTCTTTCTCACCCTGATCTCTGCCTTCATCTTCCTATGAGGTTCTCCCCTTGTGGGAGTCTGTGTCTAAATTTCCCACTTTATAAGATCCTAATGACCTCATTTTAACTTGATTGCTTCTATAAAGATCTTATCTCCAAATAAGATCACCTTCTAAGCTATGGGGGGTTAGGACACCAACATAACTTTTCATGGGGACAGAATTTAGCCCATCACTGGTTTCATGACTTTAAGCAAGTAGCTGAGACCCATAGAATCTTGGTTTCTTCATCTGTGAAATCAGGATTTTAAAAATACCTACTTCACAGGCTTTTTCTTAATAGCTATTATCAGATTAGATAAGGGATTTAGTTTTGTTTTCAAAGCAAGGTATAGAACAGTGAGTTTAGTTGCTATAATCTGGGTTAAAAGAGGTGGGGCAACCCTCCATCCATTCTGTGTGTGTGTGTGTGTGTGTGTGTGTGTGTGTGTGTGTGTGCAGGGGTGTTGGTGGGTGGGTGTGACAGATTCGTGCCATAGATTGACTATCTAAACCATCAGACCATCAGAGCCTAAAGCAAGCTCCAACAGAAACCACGTATCAAGTAAACATGCTGACTTCCCATTTTTCACTCAAATGTAAGGCCATATCAACATTAAAAATCAAGACTAGGCACTTTTGGTGCTGTTAAATCAGCTTTATCAGTTTGTTTACAGTTGGCGGCAGGTTCCCCAAACTTCCTGATCAGATCTTCTGAGAGAGTCGGTTCCGGTTGGTCTGGGCAGGACTGAAGGATCTGTGTTTCCCCAACCCCTCAGTTTGCTTCATGAGACCAACCCAGGAATCCCAGCAAAGCAGATGAGGGTTCCTCTCACCACAGCGGGCCTGACTTCTCATGTCCTGCCACTGACTGGCCAGATGTGAGTCCATGAACCTGGGGGTTCCGTTCCCTCAACTCCAACCTTGTGCCTGATTTTGAGTTGAGATCCCATAGTCCTTTCCAGCTCTAAAATGCCATCCCTTGTCTTGTCTGTTCAGACTTGTCTGGATTATCGTATGCTCCTTGAATACCCCTGGCATCTTTTTCTGTGCATCTTCCCCCAACTGGCCCAGTCAGTGTTCTGTGCTCAGTGGGTATCCGGCCAAGCTGACCTGCTGATGGGCCAGAATTGAATGAGAAGAGCAGCTGGGGAGCCAGCACAGGGGAGAAAACCTTCAGTGAAGCTTCTCCCTGCTCAAAGACCTTATTCTGCCCTTCAGGGAAAGCTGGGGACCCAGCTGGGCGGGTTTGTTTCAAGCTCACCTTTCCATACTTGGTGAATCACTGTTGTAAAAGATTGTTGGTTATTTGAATATCCTCGGCAGACTCACTATTCTAGGATGAGCCAATTGTTTTGATTTTGTTTTGTTTCATCAGGTGAAAGAAAGTGTTACCCTCCTCTGCTGGTGGGAATGCAAACTGGTGCAGCTGCTTTGGAAAAACATTAGATAGTTCCTTAAAGTTCTAGGTGTACACTCCAGAAAAATGAAAACATGTCAACAGAGACACTTGTGCGTGAATGTTTACAGAAGCTTTATTCATTATAGGCAAGAGGTGGAAACCACCCAAATGCCCATCTGTAGATGACTAGATAAACAAATTGTGACATATTTACACAATGGAATACTATTCAGTCATAGAAAGGAATGATGTGCTGTTGCATGCAATGGCTTGGATGAACCTTGAAAAACAATGTTAACTGAAAGATACCAGACCAGAGGGTCCCATATTCAACATAGGTCCCCAAATTTTTGGCACCAGGGACCAGTCTCATAGAAGATAATTTTTTCCTGGATCAGGGATGGGAACAGTTTCAGGATAATTCAAGCATATTACATTTATTGTGTGTAAGCCTTATTTCTATTATTATTACATCAGCTCTACTGCAGATCATCAAGCATTAGATCTCAGAGTTCAGGGGCCCCTGCAATGCTGTGTGCTTCCTTTTATATGAATTGTCCAGAATAAGCAAATCTATAAAGACAGAAAGCATATTAGTTGCTGCTGCCAGGGCCTTGGAGAAGTGGAAGTAGGAATGACCCCTTCCTCCCTGTGGGGTCCTCGGAGTGATGAAAGGTTTGAAACTAGAGAGAGATGAAGGTTGCACAGTTGAATGCATGAAATGCCGCTGGGTCATACCCTTTAAAATGGTCCATTGTGTGTTATGTGAATTTCACATCCGTATAAACAGAGGAAAGGGTAAAAGAACGTGTGGTGGAGGGGAGAGAGGGAGAATGGGAACGAGAAGGAGGGAGGTGGTATGGTTGTGCCTGACATGAATTTTCTCAGTTCAAAGGAAAATGTGACCCTGCGTCACTGAAACAGAACAGGGTATTAGTCTGATGACAGCGACCGCAGATCTCCTCTAAGGGCTGGAAGTGTCATCATTTCCTCCAGCTAGGAGCAGCGTTTGGTACTGTGAGTCACAAGATGCTGTGGTCCCTGTGAAGTCTTTTCCAGCACAGAGGATTCTGCTCTGACTCTGAGCCACACAAGTTTCTTCCCGCTCTGGGGTCTGGTCCCCAACCTTGGGGCTCAGTGGGAACTTGGGGGACTCAGGACAGTGTGAGCCCTTCTAGGCTGCAGAGTCACCAGGCCACAGGTAGAGACCCCTTTTGTGTCAGCTCTTAACTGGGTAAGACCTGCTTTTCCTAGTGTTTGGCAGGGCAAAGATTTGGATTAAAAAACAATGAGGATTCAAACTGAACAACAGGGAAAACTTGCTGGTGGTCAGTCTGGAGGTCGCTTTGGAAGGGTCTCGGTGTAAGCGCTTTGCTGCTGGTCTTTGTAGCCCTCATGTCATATCCCTTTCAGATGAGTTTGGATGAAAGTCTCAGGTGAAGTTGACCATATAACAAACAAGGCCAGTTCAGGATGAGGACGGAGTTCTGCAGAATTTATTAACTCAGCAGTCACACCCACGTGGGATATCTGAATGACAGACCTTGGCTGCTAGCCTTGATTTCTGCCAGCAGGTCTACCCTACTGGGGTCTGAAATCTACTGGTGGGCATGCGCAAACAGCAAGGCTGTACTGCATAGCACAGGAAACTATATTCAATACTTTGTGATGAACTATAATGGAAAAGAATACAAATATGAATGTATATGTATACACATATATGTATAACTGAGTCAATTTGCTGTGCAGCAGAAATTAACAGAACATTGTAAATCAACTGTACGTCAATAAAATTGAAAAAAGGAAAGAGGCCATCATGACCCAGTCTAAGCTATGCCACAGTCAGGGTGAGGGTCTCGTGGTACGTTCCAGGCTTCCCCAAGGACGTACGCTCTCTTAAGGAAGATCCAGGACTCCGCTAGGACAGCCAGTCAGTTCCCTCCAGCAGATCAGGTAGTGATTTCTAATTCAAGATCTGAGCTCAGAATGTAACAGAGAACTTTGTATTCTATTACAAAGTAATCTCTAAAGGGATGTTGCCTATAAGCTTAAATTATATACAATTACCCATCTCTGGCCAGAGAAGGCAATGGCAACCCACTCCAGCGTTCTTGCCTGGAAAAGCCCATGGACGGAGGAGCCTGGTAGGCTGCAGTCCGTGGGGTCACACAGAGTTGGACACGACTGAAGCGACTTAGCAGCAGCCCATCTATGGTAACCCTGCTTCCCAGGTAATGAGTATTAAGATAAAATACCTTTGTTTATCTCACAAGAAACAACTTGACCAAGCCCACTGGTGAATGACTACAGGGAGGAAGAAATTAACACATTTCCTCCAGAGACAGACAAGAACCAGGAAATGTTTGACTTTACTCCCTCTCCTTTTAGTATAAAAGGAGCCTGAATTCTAACCCGGGCAAGATGATTCTTGGGGATGAGTCTACCATCTTCTCCATCTGCAGACTTTCTGAATAAAGTTCCTTGCCCAATAACTCATTTCTCAATTTATCAGTCTGTCATGAGGCGAGCAGTATGAGCTTGGACTCAATAACAGAAGGATGACCTTCTCAGCTTCACAGCCCCCTGGTGAGCCCCTGCTGGAGTCTCCTACTCTGTGGGAAGGATGAGGTGGTCCTTGAAGGGATGCTCACCCTTTCGAAGTCCTCACTGCCCTGAGCCTGTTCTGATGTAAAATGCACAGTCCCCTCAGATTCCTGTTGTAATGGCTATTTTTTTATTTGAGTTTTTGGACAAATGACTTCGTTGTTCTCCAACCTGTGACTTTCAGTAAAGCACTCAGTCTTTTAATCAGATCATTAAAATCAAATGAAAAGTTTCGTTTTCATTTAAAATTTTAAATGAAATTTCATTGAATATGAAAAAGTATTCATATTTACTTTTATAAAAGTACAGCACAGTTGTGAGACTGTGGTCCTGACTTGCTCCCCGCACTGTACTCCCCGCATACATAACCCTGCCTGAATACCACCCTGGTGCTCCAGTGATGGAATCTGTGCCAGGTCATGTCTCCAGGGCTGGAGCTTATGGCCACGCCATCACATGGTGTGGCAACTCATGCTTCTTAATCAGAGCATCAGATGACTTAGCGCAGTCATGCTCTTATTTTTACAAAGCTTCTCTCCAGCCACGCCCTCTCTTAGATCGCGGGCCTTTCTTTGGCACCACTTCAACAACTCAGCTAATTTCCTGTGCCAAGGGCCCTTTCTCCAAGATTTCTTCTCACATGAGCCACCGCATTAGAGCCCAGACTGACTTCAGGGCATTCACTGGAGGGGAGGGGCCATTCCACTGGTTTGGCTGCTGTGAAAAAGAGCTGTGGAATTGGAAACAGAGTGAAGACTGGGCTTGACTTCTGCTTTTGCCCCTTGGTAGCTGTGTGACTTTGAAAAAGTTACTTAACTTCTCTGGGCTTCCCATTCTACATTTGTGAAACGGGACTTACAAACAGGAGGCACAAAAGAAAAGAGCTCAGTCCCCAGAGAGGGACAGAGATGCATTTAACCCCTACCTCTGGAGCTTGCCCAGATTGTGACCCTGGCAATCCCCTGACCTACCAAAGCCCCAGATGTCAGGTATTATGAATGGGAGAGATCCCACCTGCCTCTAGGAGTCCTTTGAAAAATTAAAAGAGAAAATGTATGTGTCGTGCCTGGCATGTGTTTGGGCACCAAAGAAATGTTTTTGGGTTTTTTTTTGTTTGTTTGTTTTTACTATAAAACAAAGGTCAGACATGCCAAATATCTAACTTCATAGACTTTGGAAGGATTAAATTCACAATATATATGAAAATATGCTGTAAGCTGTAAAGAATCTAAAATGGCATTATCATTATTGTAATCTATTTTTTCTCTCAGGCCTATCAAACTGTTAAAATGTTTGGAAAAAAACAGTACAATAACTATCTGAATATGCTTTCCCTAGATTCACCAGTTGTTAGCATTTACACCCTTCTTCTGTATATCTGTATCTATTTCAATCTCTATTTATCGATTTAGCACCACTGTTGAACCATTTAAAAGTAAGTTGCAAGCATTATACTTGACACTCAATTACTTTAGCATATATCTCCTAAGAATAGCATCATTCTTTCAGCAGTAAAGAATCCACCTGCAATGCTGGAGATGCAGGGGACACAAGTTGGATACCTGGATCGGAAAGATCCCCTGGAGGAGAGCATGGCAATACACTGTAGTATTCTTGCTTGGGAAATTCCATGGACAGAGGAGCCTGGCGGGCTACAATCCAAAGGGTAGCAAAAAGCCAGACACAACTGAGTGACTGAACACACACATACGCTTTATATAACTAACTACTATTTTTACCAAGAACTTCACCATACATATAATAATATCTTATATACAGTCTACACTTTGACACGCAGTTCCAATACAGGATCCCACATTTCATTTGGTGACTGTCTCTTTAGTCATCTTTCTTTTATTTTATTTTGATGCGGACCATGTTTAAAGTCTTTATTGAGTTTGTTACAATATTGCTTCTGTTTTATGTTTTGTTTTTTTGACCATGAGGCATATGGTGTGTGGGGTCTTAGTTCCCTGACCAGAGATCAAACCTGTACTCTCTGCACTGGAAGGCGAAGTCCTACCCACTGGGCCCCCAGCCTTCTTTACTCTAGAGCTATGCCATTCAGTACAGAAGTCCCCAGCTGTATGTGAATGTTTGTCAAAAAAACCCTTTTTTGGAGTATAGCTGATTTATAATATTGTGTTAGCTTCAGGTGCCCAGCACAGGGATTCAGTTACACATATACAACATCCACTCTTTATTTTTGTTAGATTCTTTTCCTAAATAGGCTATAACAAAGTATTGAGTGGAGTTCTCTGTGTTATACAGCAGGTTCTTATTAGTTATCTGTTTTATATATAGCGGTGTATATATGTCAGAAAAATGTGGAATACTTCACAAATTTGCATGTCATCCTTCCACAGGGGCCATGCTAATCTTCTCTGTATCATTCCAGTTTTAGTCTGTGCACTGCCAAAGCAAGCACTGTATATGGCTCTTGAGCCTTTGAAATATGGCTGGCCCAAATTGAGTGTATTCAAGACTTGGTGCACACAAAAAAATGTACATTATTTCATCAGTAATTCTGCATATTGAAATAATAATACATTGACTGTATTGGGCTAAAAATACATTATTAAAATTAGTTTTACCTGTGGCTATTTAAAATTTTTAACTTGCATATATAGCTCACATTACATTTCTGTTGGACAGCACAGTTCTAGAATATTTCTCTCTTGTCATTTTCTTTCCTTTTGTGACGCTGACATTTTTGTTGTTGTTGTTGTTGGCACACTGTGTGACTTGCAGAATCTTATTTCCCCAACCAGGGATCAAACCTGGGCCCCAGTGGTGGAAACTTGGAGTCTTGACCACTGGACCACCAGGGAGTTCCCAGACATGAACATTTTTGAAGAGTCCAAGCCGGTTGTCTTGTTGAAGGCCCTACAGTCTGAATTTGTTTCCTTTTGAGTAGATCTGGCTTAATCTTTCTGACAAGGCTATGACCTGGGTGGTAGTTTACAAGGCATCGTGTCAGGAGGCTCACAGTGTCTCGTTGTTGGGATTGCAAAGCCTGATCGCTTGGTTACGGTGGCATCTGCAGATCTCTCTGATATAAAGTCCCCCGACCCTTGTAGTCAATACAGAACCTTAGGTGATCCTCTGAGGACACGTGCACATGCTTCTGCACCATCCTTTATCCAATGGTGTCAGCATCTAGTGATGATATTTGTCTCTGTCCAAAATCGCTCCAAACAAACGGTCTTCACTTTTTAACTCAGTGCACAAATAATTTCCTGTTTGTGTCATTTATCCTAAGACAGTGTGGACAGTTGGCTGACTTATAAATCTCATCCATTACTGGATGCGTAGCTTTCCCTGGCGTAGACTCCAGCTTGTATTTGTGCTCATGTCCAGTCGCTCAGTCATGTCCAACTCTTTGTGACCCCATAGACTGTAGCCCACCAGGCTCCTTTCTCCAAGGGATTCACCAGGCAAGAATTCCAGAATGGGTTGCCATTTCCTCCTCCAGGGGGTCTTCCTGACCCAGGAATTGAATCTGAGTCTCCTGTGTCTCCTGCATTGGCAGGTGGATTCTTTACCACTGAACCACCTGGGAAGCCCTAGAATTGGGAATACAACATATTTTATATCATCCTTATTGACAGTTATTTAGTCCTGTTTCTTTCTATTAAAAATATTGATTCCATGAACATCCTTTTAAGTGGCCCATACAAACAAAATGGCACATTCCTTCTTTGAGACATATTCCTGGAAGTGGTATTACTGAGTATGTTTACTGAAATTTTTGACACATGTAGTCAGATGGCCCTCCAGAAACATTGCACTGTTCACACCTTCAGTGAATCATCCAGGATGCTTTCAGCTGCAAAGGAAACAATACAAAACTGGCTTTAAGAAAAAGACATTTATCTTCTCACACAAACCAGAACTCCAGTTGCAAGATACAATATACACTGTTTTTACTCAACTTCATTTTTTCGAAAGACACTGGTTGGGAATTAACAAACAAACTGCATGTTGACAGTTTGGAAAATAATGGATTGAAAGACTTGGATTCCATTCTGGAGCTGGAGACAGGAGGCTACCTGAGCAAATTCTGACTTAGGAACAGAGGAGTAGAGATCCATCATCTTCAGCTTCCTAGTCCTTGCCAATCTAACAGGTGAATAATCTCTTTTAAAGTTTCATCTGTGAAACAGATGGCATGGGCAAGCAGTATTGTATAGTATTATGAGAGACCCACCTGGATTCATAGTCTGAAAGCACCACTTATCAGCTGTGTGACCTGGAGCAAGTTATTTAAACTCTTTGTGCCTCTGGCTCCTCATCTCTAAAATAAAAATGAGCGTATCTACCTTATAGCCTTGCTGTGAGAATGAAAAAATACAATTTGTGTAAAATGCTTCGCACAATAAATGCATTTCAAAAAGCAACTGCTTTATCACGCACAGATTTCTGTTGCTCTGTATGTACGTGCTAAGTCGCTTCAGTCATGTATGACTCTTTGTGACCCTATGGGCCGTAGCCCACCGGGCTCTTCTGTCCATGAGATTCTCCAGGCAAGAATACTGGAGTGGGCTGCCATTTCATTCTCTGGGGGATCTTTCTGACCCAGGGATTGAACCTGTGTCTCTTACGTCTTGGCAGGTGGGTTCTTCACCACTAGTGCCACCTGGGAAGCCCCTTCTTGCTCTATCAGGTTGCAATAGAATCAGGACTTGAACCCACCACCCAAGGGAGAAGACATCAGCTGGCACTTAATCTGTGCTGGCCTGACTGCATCCTGGTTTTCTGACCCCATAGCTCATGATGCAGATGGAAGGGAAGGATTGCTTGTGGGGCACTGGATGCTCTGAGAAAAAATATGATGACGACTCTATCTTCTAGGACTTCACTAAGCAGAAGATGGCAGACAAACATTAAAATACAAATGCCTTCAGCGCAGACATATTGTACATACAGTACACTCCTCTCCCTTGCCCTCAACGTTGCCCCATTCATAGGTTCACAGCCATCGCTTCACCAAGTCTGGTATCTTCCTTCAGTTTTTTTTTTTAATTGAAGAATAATTGATTTATAATGTATGTATTAATTTCTGCTATACAGCACAGCGACTCAGTTATACATATATATTCTTTTTCTTTTTATCAATAAATATTTTTATTATAAATTTATTTATTTTAATTGGAGGCTAATTACTTTACAAGATTTTATTGGTTTTGCCATACATCAACATGAATCCTCCACAGGCGTACACCTGTTCCCCATCCTGAACCCCCCTCCCACCTCCCTCCCCATACCATCCCTCTGGGTCATCCCAGTGCACCAGCCCCAAGCATCCTGTATCCTGTATCAAACCTGGACTGGCGATTCATTTCACATATGATATTATACATGTTTCAGTGCCATTCTCCCAAGTCATCCCACCCTCACCCTCTCCCACAGAATCCATAAGATTGTTCTATACATCTGTGTCTCTTTTGCTGTCTCACATACAGGGTTATCGTTACCATCTTTCTAGATCCCATATATCATATATATTCTTTTTCATATTCTTTTCCATTATGGTTTATCACAGCATATTGATAGTTCCCTGTGCTATACAGTAGGACCTTGTTGTTTATCCATCCTATATATAAAAAGCTTACATCTGCTAATGCCAACCTCCCAATCCACCCCTCACACCCCCTCCCTTGGCAACCAACAGTCTGTTCTCTGTGTTTGCGACTCTGTTTCTGTTTCACGGATAGGTTCATTTGTGACACGTTTTAGATTCCGCATGTAAGTGATGTCACATAGTGTTTGTCCTTCTCCTTCTGACTTCACTTTAGGATGCTAATCTCTAGTTGCATCCATGTTGCTGCAAATGACATTATTTCATTCTTTCTTTGGCTGGGTAGTATATATGTGGAGAAGGCAATGGCACCCCACTCCAGTACTCTTGCCTGGAAAATCCCATGGACAGAAGAGCCTAGTGGGCTGCAGTCCATGGGGTCGCTGGGAGTTGGACATGATTCAGTGACTTCACTTTCAGTTTTCATTTTCATGCACTGGAGAAGGAAATGGCAACCCACTCCAGTGTTCTTGCCTGGAGAATCCCAGGGATGGGGGAGCCTGGTGGGCTGCCATCTGTGGGGTCACACAGAGTCGGACACGACTGAAGCGACTTAGCAGCAGCAGTATATACGTACCACATTGTATATATGTACCACACCTTTATCCATTCATTTCTCAACGGACATTTAGGTTGATTCCATGTCTTGGCTTTGTGAATAGTGCTGCTATGAACATAGAGATGTGTGTATCTTTTGAATTACAGTTCTGTCTGGCTATATACCCAGGAATAAGATTGTTGGATCATATATTTTCTCTATTTTTAGTTTTTTGAGGAGCCTCCATACAGTTTTCCATAGTGTCTGCACCAACTTACATTCCCACCAAGTGTCGGAAGTTTCCCTTTTCCCCATATACCCTCCAGCATTTGTTATTTGTAGACTTTTTAATAGTGGCCATTCTGACCGGTGAGAGGTGGTAATTCTTTACAGATTTGATCTGCATTTCTCTAATAATTAGTGAGGGACAGGTAAGCCTGGTGTGCTGCAGTCTATGGAGTTGCAAAGAGGTGGACACGACTGAGAGACTGAACTGAATAATTAGAGATGCTGAGCATCTTTTCATGTGCCTTCTGGTCATCTGTATTTCTTCTTTGGAGAAATGTTTACTTAGGCCTTCTGCTCATTTTTCAATTGGATTTTTTTGTCAGGAACTTATATGAGCTCTTCCATATTTTGGAAAGTAAGCCCTTGTTGGTCACATGATTTGCAAATATTTTCTCCCATTCTGTAGGTTGTCTTTTCATTTTTTTATGGTTTCCTTAGATGGGCAAAAGCTTATAAGATTGATTAGGTCCCATTTGTTTATTTTTGGTTTTATTTCTATTACTTTGGAAGATCCTTCAGGGTCTTGTATTTGGCTTGAGATCCTTGAGCCTTGGTCCATAGCCTTCCATCTTGGACAGGTGCCAGCCCCTTGCCTGACGCCAATAGATGGTAAATGATTGGCTAAGTACTTACGATTTCCTTCTCCAATGTTGCAGAAGACACCAGAGTAAGTAGAGTGCAGTTTTTCCTTTGCTTTCAGTTTTCCCTCTGGGATCCCTCTGCGTTTTTGTACAAAATCTCCTGGTCAGTGTCTCTTTGGTGGGGGAGGGGAGACTAAGTATTTAGGGAAAACAGAAAGTAGCAAAATGACTAAGAGAAAGAAAAAAGTGTTAAGTGTTCTTGTGGAAGAACTGATGCAATAGAAGAAGTCTGTGAGAGGGTGATGAGCAAACTGTAAAGGGGGCTTGTGAAACCTTCCGTGTTTCAGTGCAGATCTAAGCCAGGGCTGCTTCGTTTTCTCAAGGTCTGAGCATTGACACAGCTGTGGGGTGAATGTGTGCAGGTAGATTTCAATTGAGACTAAGGAGGAAAAGGTGACCTCCCCTAATTGAAAAGTGAACAGATGCCAAGAGCAGGTAAACTATAGTGGAAACGTGTTAATCACTCAGTCCTGTCCAACTCCTTGTGACTCCATGGACTATAGCCCACCAGGCTCCTCTGTCCTTGGGATTTTCCAGGCAAGAATACTGGAGTGGGTTGCCATTCCCTTCTCTAAGGGATCTTCCCAATCCAGGGATCGAACCCAGGTCTCCCACACTGCAGGCAGATTCTTTATGGTCTGAGTCACCAGGAATCATAGAAGAAACACAAATTCCCCCAGAAGAAGTAAAATATTATTAATAGGTTGACATTAATCAGCCAGTGTCATAACCGACACCACCAGTAAGGTAACAAGTAAGCAAGACTATTTGGAAGTGTGAATGGGACGGTGATAATGGTAACATTCACAGTGCTGTTTGTCCCTGTGACCTCTTTTCCCTGTTATGAGTTCATTCCAACAGAATAACAGAAATCTATTAACAACAAACAGTTTCTGGAATGATTTTTCTGTGCTAAGTACTTTACATGAATTCTCTCCCTCTCTTTCTTTTACTTTTTTTTTGTTTTGGCCATGCTGAATGTGGGATCTTAGTTGCCCAATCAGGGATTGAACTCATGCTCCCAGCAGTGGAAGCATGGAATCTTAACCACTGTGCCACCAGAGAAATCTCTGAATTTTCTCTTTTAATCCTCACAACAGATCTATAATGTAGATAGCTTTAATTCCCATTTAGATAATTTTTATCCCCATTTTAGCCAGAGGCTCCCCAACAGAGAGGTTAAGTAACTTATTCAAAGTCACACACTAGATAAATGGTGCTTCCAAATGATGAACCGAAGCAGGTCCCTCACTGAGTCCGCACTGTACAATAATGCTTATATGTGAAATCTCACTGTTATACGGATGGAACAAAAATGCCATGGCTTTCTGAAGTGTAAGCACATTCTATAGCATTAACTTAAAGTCCAGAGATATCCCTAGATTGGTGACACCAGTTATTGTAGGCTAAGGGTGATGCAGAAATTTTCAGTGATTTTCAAAAATACATGAGGTTTGGGAACCACTTCTTCAACCTTTATCGTGGGAAATAATCAAATCTAAGTCATCTCCACTCTGTGACTAATTCCCTTTTCCAGAGCTGTGGAGGTATGCTACAGTGATGCTCTGTGATGACTAAGCCTTTAAGACAGATTTTTTTCCTAATGATATATGCTTCCTAAGACCAAGGTCTATTAAGGAAGTCTTTGAGTCTGGACCTGGAGGGAAGATTATATCTCTGTCTTTCAAAATTAGACTAAAAAGGCCAATGTCCATTAACATAAGGGTGCCAAGTCCCCTCCTATGAAGCCTGACCTCACCACCCCATTCTCTTCTCTCTCTTGGTAAACCTGCTTTGGGCTTTTCCTGCAGCACCTACTGCAGCCTCGTCTCCCTGAGAAGTGGCATTTTGGGATTGGCCCCCTCGGTGCCCATCCAGGTATTGTGTCTCCACTTTGGGTTATTCTGCAGTTACTCAGTGCTGCAGAAGACAGACGCTGCTGCTGCTAAATCAAGACAGCAAAATCAGAAAAAAAAATCAGAACCCATCATGTTGTGCACTAGCATCTTTATTTTTAAGCTAACCCCATCTGGATTCTTTTCTGACTCTGACAGCCTAAATTGCAATGCTAATAAATATTTATCTTGACAACAGCACATAAATCAGTTGATGACTTCCCTTGTTACTTATAAACTTCAAGGGTCAGAGGTAAAGAAACAAGTACAATTGAGGTCTTAAAATTGAATTTATGCCAGATATCAAAAAAGAAGTACAGGCAGGTCTTATTTTATTGCCTTCTGCTTTATTGTGCTTTGCAGATACCGTGTTTTGTACAAATTGAAGGTTTGGGGCAATCTTGCATCAAGCAAGTCTATTGGTGCCATTTTGCTCACTTTGTGTTTCTGTGTCACATATTGATAATTCTCACAATATTTCAAAGCTTTTTCATGATTATTCTCACTGTGATGGTGATCTGTGATCAGTGATCTTTGGTACTGCTATGACTCACTGAAGGTTCAGATGATGGCCTGCACTTTTTAACAATAAAGTATATTTAAATTAAAACATGCACATTTTTTTAGATATGATACTATCACACACAATAGACTACAGTGTAAGCATAACTTGTATATTCACTGGGAAACCAAAAAATTCATGTGCATGTGATTTGCTTTATTGCAATGGTCTGGAACTAAACCCACCGTATCTCCAGGGTACACCTCTTATTGAAATTGTTTGAGTTCTAATAATTGGGATATTTATCCACAGCTAGCATCTTGGCCTTTTTCTGTTTCTGATAATAAAGAAAATCTGATGAGCACATTCCCATACTTAAAACTTGTCAGTGGTTCCTGTTTATCCCTACGAAAAAATCGAACCCTTTTATCATGGCAAAGAAAGTTCTTCTGGACTTCCCTGGTGGTCTAGTGGTTAAGACTCCATGCTCCCAGTGAAAGAGGAGTATGGGTTCAATTCCTGGTTGAGGAATTAAGATCCCATATTCTTTAGGCATGGCCCCCAAAATAAGTTCTTCCTAATTCAGCCCCTGCTCACCTCCTTAGTCTCTTTTCTCAACACCCCTGACTTCTGGCCCCAGCTAAGCCTCAGCCCTCTGGCACAAAGCCACCAAGTGTCTCTGTCATTAGGTGGCCCCACGAGACCCCATCTTGGAACATTCCCTCCTGCCCTTACCTCTCCACCCTCACCTGGCTGAATGAGTCTAGCACATCTGTCTCCACTAAGATGTCCTTTCCTCCTAGAGGTTTTCTCATTCCCCACCTCCCTCCACCTGGAAGGGAGCCACTCCGGTATAGTCCCATGGAAGCCCTCAGCATTTTCCATGCTGTGTTATGACTGCCTGTGGATTTCCCCAGCTCCCTCTCCACCTGTAAATTTGTGAGAGCAGAGCTCTTCACTGCTGCATTCCCAACACCCAGCCATCCTGTCTGGTATGTAGTAGATGCTTGATAAATATCTGTGATTCAATGTTATTCATACCCATATGATTTTTATATTTGTTACTATACAGACTACAGTTATGTATTCTGTTTATACATAGACTGTCTGCCACTTAAAAAAAAAAAAACTATTTGACTGCTCTGGGTCTTAGTTGTAGTACGCAAGGTCTTTAGTGGTGGCACATGGGATCTAGTTCCCTGGCCAGGGATTGAACCTGGGACCCCTGCATTGGGAGTGTAGAATCTTAACCTCTGGACCACAGGAATACTCTGACTCTGCCACTTAGAACAACCAAGTTGTTGTTCTCTTTTCCGCCACCCCAAGCTGATGCCTACTCCAGCATCAGAAGGTTAGTCCTGTCTCCTCACACACACACCCTGCACCATGTCTCAACCCTACTTTGTACAAACTTGAGTGTTACCCTGAGGAATTGGCTTTCATTCAACAAGAAGGATGAGTCACTGGAAGTATGTTTAAGACCAAGAGAGCATGAAATTACAACTCTGGGCCAAGATGAACATGCATGGACTGGCACCACAAAAAATCTGAGACTAAAGGAGATTTGTTAGGGAGCAGTGACTGCTGGGGACAGGAATGGAGAAGAAGAGACCGTTTTCAACTGCGAGGAAGGATCTGGCCATTCATCAGATGTTGTTATTGTTTACTCGCTAAGTCATTTCCAACTCTTTTGCAATCCCATGGACTATAGCCCACCAGGCTCCTCTGTCCATAGGATTTTCCAGGCAAGAAGGCTGAAGTGGGTTGCCATTTCCTTCTCCAGGGGATCTTCCTGGCTCAGGGATTGAACCTGTATCTCCTGCAATGAGAAGTGAATTCTTTACCACTGAGACACCAGGGAAGTCCTGTTCATCACATATAGGGACCAAAAAAGTAAGACAAAGTTGAGCTCAAACTCATGGGACTAGAAAATTGGAAGTCAGGTGACACCATTCACAGAAATAGGAACTATTGGAGTGGTTGCGTGAAGTGTTTTATTTTTCAGAGAGGAGAAGTGTCCATTGGATCTGCTAACAAAGTATGCAAGTTAAAAAGCTCAATTACTGGGCTTCCCTGGTGGCTCAGCAATAAAGAATCTGCCTGCTGATGCAGGAGATACGGGTTGATCCCAGATCTGAGAAGATCCCACAATGTACTAAAGTGAAGAAGAGAATATAAGGCAACTAAGCCCATGAGCCCCAGCTGTTGAGCCTCTGCTCTAGAGGCCAGGAATCGCAACTACTGAGCCCACGCTCTAGTCCGAGAATTGCTTCGAAGAGGAATCTCTGCTCTCCGCAACTAGAGAAAAACCCACACAGCAACAAAGAGCCAGCACACCCCAAAATACATAGAGTATATATATATATATATATATATATATATATATAAGGCTCAATCATTCAAACCTAGAGCACTGACGCAGGATCCACTTTGACCAAAATGTATCAGCATTGTTGTGACCACTATGGCCTTACTTGCTCAGTTTTGTTTGCTTAAATATCAATTGCCTTATATACTCTTCTTCACTTTAGTACGTGTGGGTACTGAACACATTTCAAATTTTATTTCCCATCAGATGAATGTATCTACCTGAAAGATATTAAATATTTATTTTTTCTGCCCTGGGAAAAACTCAATTATTCAAATAAGGGTTACAGATGGGTTGTGATTGCTAGGTGCCGATCACTTTACAGCATTTACTTCTTTCGTGCTTACTACAACATCCTGAGATCCATTGTGTGATTCTCCCATTGTACAGATAAGGAAACTGAGGCTCAAGTCACTTGTCCACATTCACACAGCTTTTCTGGGTTTCAGAAATGAGATCCAGCCTAGGCTCTGTGACCCCTTCACCTCAGTACAGTGGAAACTGGGGCTCAAGAGAGGTTCTGAGCTCTCTGTCAACTCCAGAAGCGTCAGTTTTAGGAGGCTAATCAAGCGCTGTGACTAGATGAGGTTATCAAGGGAGGTAACATGCAGCGGAAAGAATTGAAAATCAAGGATAGGAATGAAAGACTAAGATGAGTAGCCAAGGGAAGAAGACAGAGGTGGAGATGAAGCAGGAGCAGCAGAGAAGGGGAGTGGAAAGAGTAAAGCATCTTAGAAGAAGATGGAAACATGTTCTAGAAGAGAGTGATGATTACATCAAGTTCTGTATAGAAAGGTCAAGAAGGAAAAGTATTTTAAGGCCGTTGGATTGTTTATTATTTGTTGATTGGTTGGGTTAATAGTCAGTATGTTGCCTAAGTCTTCCCAAGCATTCACAGGCAGAAAGCAGAGGATTGTGGAGGAAGCAACTTGGGCAGCATCAACAGGTTTCATAGAACTGTACCAAGACCAGCACAGAAGGGTCAAGAGAAATTTGTGCTGCAGGTTCCATGCATCCAAGATCCAAAGCTGTGACATGTCAAGTGTTAAGGTTGCTTGAAACCCACAGGGTATCATCACTCCAGCAGCGTTAAAGCCTCAGAATCGCTCTGGGTTAACAAATTAGCATTTAGTTTGAACACATAATCTGAGACAGACCTGACTCTTTTGTACTGAGGCCTCTAAGATCATTTGCCAAAGATCCAGATCTTATTTCAGGCTCTCCTTTCAGTCTCTGGGGCACCAGCTAACATGGAGTATAACCATTCCTAGAATGAGCTAGAACTGCTGTACCTGTAGAACCATTCATGTAATATGTGATGTGCAATGACAGAATTTACAAACCAAGATCATTGTCTTCCATTTTGCCAGTTGCTAATTAACCTTTCAGCTTGATATTCAGAGTTTCTGGAAACTCAGAGTATTTCAGATGATCTCTGCTAACACTGGCCTCTTTGAGAGAGGAGAGGATTCTTTCCATTTCCTTGATTAAATAATAAATGAACTGGTATCCAGGCTGCTAAAATTGAGCTCCCATTGGGGGCTTTCTGGCTTCAAAGTCTGTGTGCTGAGGAGGAGGGATAGGACATCCTGGAAGTCTTTAGAAACTGTAGGAGGTTAAAACTAGAGCAACATGAAAAACCATCTCGCTCAAGGTCTTGTTTTGCAGATGAGCAAAATGAAGCCCAGAAATACGAAGCATGCATGTGTGCTAAGCTGTGTCTGATTCTCTGCAACTCTGTGGACTGCAGCCCGCCAGGCTCCTCTGTCCATGGGATTCTCCAGGCAAGAATACGGGAGTGGGTTCCCATGCCCTCCTCCAGGGGATCTTCCCCACCCAGGGATCAAATCCACCTCTCTTTATTCTCCTGCATTGGCAGGTGGATTCTTTACAACTAGCACCTCACCTAGGAAACCCAGAAATGTGAAGGGGTTTGCTCAAGTGCCAGAGCTGGTGACAGCATTCGAACTAGAGTCTAAATCGCTTATCATCAATCCAGTTCTCTTTCTACTATGCTATTCAGAAAACAAGGTACCAATCCGCAGATGTCCTCTGTTTGGCATTCCAGCATGTTAGCACCAAATACCATGTAGTGTCTTCACAAGTACAAACTTGTGCCTTAGGCAAGAGAGAAGGGAAAGAAGGCTGGCAGACAAGCTCTTCAAAATATACAGAGAAGACTCTGATGGCCTAGTGGAGGGTGGGAGGGAGGTTGAAGAGCAAGGGGATATATGTATACATATAGTTGAAGACAGAGAAGTGTGGAAAATTCTTAAAGAGATGGGAATACCAGACCACCTTACCTGTCTCCTGAGAAACCTGCATGCAGGCCAAGAAGAAACAGTTAGAGCCAACATGGAACAATAGACTGGTTCAGAATTGGGAAAGGAGTATGTCAAGGCTGTATTTTGTCACCCCCCTTATTTAATTTATATGCAGAATATATCATGAGAAATGCTGGGCTGTATGAGTCACCAGCTGGAATCAAGATTGCTGGGAGAAATATCCATAACCTCAGATATGTAGATGATACCACTCTAATGGCAGAAATCAAAGAGAAACTAAAGGTGAAAGAGGAGAGTGAAAAGCTGGCTTGAAACTCAACATTCAGAAAACTCAGATCATGAGCATGAAGTCCCATCACTTCATGACAAATAGATGGGGAAAAAGTGAAAATAGTGACAGGTTTTATTTGGGGGGCTCCAAAATCACTGCAGACAGTGACTGCAGCTATGAAATTAAAAGATGCTTGCTCCTTGGAAGAAAAGCTATGACAAATCTAGACAACACATTAAAAGCAGAGATATCACTTTACTGACAAAAGTCCATATAGTCAAAGCTATGGTTTTCAAGGAGTCATGTACGATGTGAGAGTTGGACCATAAAGAAGGCTGAGCACTGAAGAATTGATGCTTTTGAACGGTGGTGCTGGAGAAGATTATTGGAAGTTCTTTGGACAGCAAGGAGATCAAACCAGTCAATCCTAAAGGAAATCAACACTGAATGTTCATTGAAAGGACTGATGATAAAGCTGAAGCTCCAATAATTTGACCACCTGATGCAAACAGCTAACTCACTGGAAAAGACTCTAATGCTGGGAAAGATTGTGGGCAAGAGGAGAAGGGGCAGCAGAGAATGAGATGATTAGAAAGCACTACCAACTCAATGGACAGGAGTCTGAGCAAACTCAAGAAGATGGTGAAAGGCAGGGAAGCCTGGTGTGCCACAGCTCACGGGGTTGCAGAGTCAGACACAACTGAGCAACTGAACAACCAACGACAATAGCTGATTCGCTTCATTATACAGGAGAATCCAATACAATATTGTAAAGCAATTATACTCCAATTAAAAAAAGAAACATATTGAGCAGATACCCAAGGAGTTTCTTAAGAGGTAATATAAATTTGGGGTAAGACCATCCAGGCTTTGGAATATTCACTCTTGGTTTTAATCCTTGCTTCATCCTAATTTGTGATGCTGGAAAAGTTATTACTTAAAATCTATATTAGTTTCCTATTGCTGCTGTGACAAGTCACTACAAACCTAGTGGCTTAAGATTGCACCAAGGTATGTGATTACAGCTCTAGAACAAGTACAAAATGAATCTTACTGATTAAAGCCAAGTGTCAGCAGCACAGTTTCCTTGAGAAGGCTCTCAAGGAGGTTCTGTTTCCTTACTTGTTTCAGCATCTAGAGGCCTCTTGTATTTCCTGTGGCCTCTTCCTCTCATCATTTCAACCTCTTGGTTCTATTAGTACATCTCCCACAACTGACTTTGACCTTCTCCCTCCCTCTTATAAGGGATGTTCTTACATCAGACCTACCTAGATAATTCCAAATAATCTCCTTGTCTCAATATTTTTAATATAATCACATCAGCAAAGTTTTTTTGTTGTTGTTGCCATATAAGACAACATATTCATAGGTTCTGAGGATTAAGATGTGGACATCTTTGGGGGCCAGTGTTCTTTTGTTTATTTTTATTGGAGTATAGGTCTGTCTGGTCAAGGCTATGGTTTTTCCAGTGGTTATGTACAGATGTGAGAGTTGGACTGAAGAAAGCTGAGTGCCAAATAATTGATGCTTTTGAATTGTGGTGTTGGAGAAGACTCTTGAGAGTCCCTTGGACTGCAAGGAGATCCAACCAGTCCATTCTGAAGGAGATCAGTCCTGGGTGTTCTTTGGAAGGAATGATGCTAAAGCTGAAACTCCAGTACTTTAGCCACCTCGTGCGAAGAGTTGAGTCGTTGGAAAAGACTCTGATGCTGGGAGGGATTGGGGGCAGGAGGAGAAGGGGACAACAGAGGATGAGATGGCTTGATGGCATCATCGACTCAATGGATGTGAGTGTGAGTGAACTCTGGGAGTTGGTGATGGACAGGGAGGCTTGGCATGCTGCAATTCATGGGGTCGCAAAGAGTCGGACACGACTGAGCGACTGAACTGAACTGAACTGAATTAATAGTTGCTTCACAATGTTATGTTAATAGTTTCTGCTTTACAGAAAAATGAATCAGCCATATGTATACATATACCCCCTATTCCTTGGATTTCCTTCCCATTTAGGCCACCACAGAGCACTGAGTAGAGTTCCCTGTGCTATAAAATAGGCTCTCGTTAGTTATCCACCCAGTCAATCCTAAAGGAAATCAGTCCTTAATATTCATTGAAAGGACTAATCCTGAAGCTGAAACTCCAATACTTTGGCCACCTGATGCAAAGAACTGACTCACTGGAAAAGACCCTGATGCTGGGAAAGATTGAAGGTGGGAGGAGAAGGGGACAACAGATCATGAGATGGTTGTATGACATCACTAACTCAATGCACATGAGTTTGAGTAAGCTTCAGGAGTTCGTGATGGACAGGGAGGCCTGGCTGCCGCAGACCATAGGGTTGCAAAGAGTCCAAAATGATTGAGCAACTCAAGTGAACTGAGTTATCCATTTTATTGTTGTTTAGTTGCTAAGTTGTATCCAGATTTTTTGTGACACCAGGGACTATAGCCCACCAGGTTCCTCTGTCCATGGGATTTTCCAGGCAAGAGTACTAGAGTAAGTTGCCATTTCCTTCTCCAGGGGATCTTCCTGACTCAAGGATCAAACCCGAGTCTCCTCCATTGGCAGGCAGATTCCTTATCACTGAGCCACCAGGGAAGGTCCTATCTATTTTATACACAGTATCAGTAGTGTATATATATATATATCAATCCCAATCTCCTGGTTCCTCCCATCCTGTCCTTTCACCCTTGGTATCCATACACATGCTCTCTACGTCTGTGTCTCTACTTCTGCTCTACAAATAAGATCATCTATACCATTTTCCTGGATTGCACATATATGCATGAATATATGATATTTGTTGTTCTCTTTCTGACTTACTTCACTTTATATAGCAGTCTGTAGATCCATCCATGTCTCTGCAAACAGCATGATTTCATTCCTTCTTATGCCTAAATAGTATTCCATTGTATATATGCAGTATATTTTTTCTCATTTCTTCATCAATGGACATTTAGGGCGCTTCTGTGTTTTGGCTATTGTAAATAATGCTGCAATGGACGTTGGGGTACATACATCTTTCTGAATTATGACTTTCTCCAGGATATGCCCAGGAGTGGGATTACTGAGTCACGTGGTAGTTCAATTTTTAGTTTGTTAAGAGATGGGGGCCATATTCTGTCTTCCACAAACTCTGAGGCTAATGAGTAACTCCAGAGATAATAATTCGCATTGAATATTGCTGAGATATCACTTCTCTCAAAAAGACTTCCTTGGAACCCTAAAACTGGATTAGACTTTCCTCCTAGGTGTTCTCATAGCCTTTTGGGTTCTCCTCTTTGCCCTTATTATACTGTATTGTAATTTCTTTTTAAAAAACATATGTGTTTATTTTGTTTTTACAGTAGATCCTTGTCTGTTACCTATTTTGAATATAGCAGTGTGTACAGGTCAGTCCCAAACTCCCTAACTCTTCCTTCCCCCTGCTTGCCCCCTGGTAACTATAAGTTCATTCTCTAAGTCTATGAGTCTCCTTCTGTTTTGTGAATAAGTTTATTTGTATATTTTTAAAATCCACATATAAGTGATATCGTATGATATTTTTCTCTCTGACTTACTTGACTTAGTGTGATAATCTCAGATCCATCTATGTTGCTTCCACAGGTGTTATTTTATTCTTTTCAATGGCTGAGTAGTGTTTCATTGTGTACATGTACCACGTCTTCTTTATCCATTTGTCTGTCCATGGATATATATGTTGTTTCCATATCTTGGCTATTGTAACTAGTGCTTGAGTGAGCATTGGGGTGCATGTATCCTTTTGAATCATGTTTTTCTCTGCGTATATGCCCAGGAATGGAATTGCTAGAATATATGGTAACGCTATTTTTAGTTTTTAAAGACTGTTCCCCATAGTGGCTGTACCAATTTATATTCCAACTAACAGTGTAAGAATGTTCCCTTCTCTCTACACCCTCTACAACATTTATCATTTGTAGGTTTTTTTGGTGATGACCATTCTCACTAGTGTGAGGTGATATTTCATTGTATTTACTGTACTTTAGTTTCTTGATCATGAATATATCTTCCACACTAGACAAGAAAAGCTATGACAAACCTAGACAGCATATTAAAAAGCAGAGACATCACTTTGCTGACAAAGGTCCATATAGCCAAAGCTGTGGTTTTTCCTGTAACCATGTACAGATGTGAGAGTTGGACTATAAAGAAGGCTGAGTGGCCGAAGAATTGATGTTTTTGAATTGTGGTGTTGGAGAAGACTCTCGAGAGCCCCTTGAACTCAAGGAGATCAAACTAGTCAATCTTAAAGGAAATCAACCCTGAATATTCACTAGAGGGACTGATGCTGAAGCTCCAATACTTTGGCCACCTGATGTGAAAAGCCGACTCATGGGAAAAGACTCTGGTTGTGGGAAAGATTGCAGGCAAGAAGAGAAGGGGATGACAGAGGATGAGATGGTTGGATGCCATCACTGACTCAATGGATACGAATTTGAGCAAATTCAGGGAGATAATGAAGGACAGGGAAACCTGGCCTGCTGCAGTTCATGTGTCACTAAAAGCTGGGCATGACTTAGTGAATGAACAACATAAGACAACACAACTCTGGAGAGTAAGAACTGTGCCTGATTCATTTCGTATCTCTGGTCCCCAACAATGTCTAGTGCTTCGCAGTTGCCCAATCAATAATAATTGTACTGAGGGTTAAATGGAGACCATACAAATTACCCAGTGGTATCTAGCTTAAATAGGTATTCAGAAGATGAAGGGTGCTTTTGTGAACATCCTTTATGCCCAAGAAACTGGGAGAATTTCTATGAGTGACAAGTAAAATGTCTCCATCTCTAATGAGAAAATGCAGGATCACATGTCTTCTAGCTTTGGAGTAATTAGACTCTTCGGGGCAATTAGTCAATTTCATGGTTCACCTTTTCTGTTTTTATTTT
This sequence comes from Nanger dama, assembly GCA_917880005.1. Classification (NCBI taxonomy): domain Eukaryota; kingdom Metazoa; phylum Chordata; class Mammalia; order Artiodactyla; family Bovidae; genus Nanger; species Nanger dama. The sequence continues at coordinate 8,748,916 of CAKJTW010000062.1, read as the reverse complement.
AATATTGTTTTGCCCAGAACCCAGCACATGTTTGCTGAAGGAAGAGTGTTGGCTGATTTTCAGAGGTCAAGTGGGGCAGGACCAGGTGGGAAGAAGCCATCACCTATATTTCTACACCTCAATGGGGCAGAACAGAAATGCACCCTGGGTCTGTCTCTACCCTTTTAACAGCTGTGTACTCTGGCATCTATTTCTTCTCATCTCGGTAGCCAGAATGGCTTTTTCTCCTCTAACGCTCTCACCTGGTCCAGTGGAGGGATGAGGGGCAGCAGGTCCAGGAGTTCTGGGAAGTCTCATGGTGCTGGAGTCACCACATTCTGTCTGGCCTCAAGCAGGTCATTCCTCTTTCAATTCCATGTCTATAAAATGCATGACTCACCTCTCAGATGCCAAGAAACTCAAAGACGTTGTGTTCCTGTCATTAAAGAGTACAATTTAAATTTTAAAAAGCTGCTGTAGGCATACCTACCAGACTATCATTAGATGAAAGCTCATGTCAAGGCCAAAGCCAGCTTTGATTTTATTTCAAAGCCCGGAGCAGGAGACCTAGTGCCAGAACCTTCAAGGTACCTGCTGTTTAAAGTGGGCCTGCCCACCCTTCAGGTGGATTCAGATTCCAACATGTCCTGCTGTCGGGGTGCTGATTCCCCTACAGGTACACAGAGCAGGAATTGAACCAGCAAGCTTGCCTTTCTCGCCAAGCAATAACATGTACTGATTGCACCCACAGTCAGAGCTGTGTGCTTACATGATCTGCAGAAGAAATTTTTGATGATTTGTAAGTTTATTTCCACAAAAAGTATAACAAAAGAACAGATATTAAACTAAATTTAGAGGATTTTTTAGCTGTACAGCTTATGGAATCTTAATTCCCTGGACCAGGGATTGAACCCAGATCCTCAAAAATGAACATTCAGAGTCCTAAGTACTGGACCACTGGGAAAGTCACAAGCCAAACCTACATTTGAATTCAACAAGACAGTCTTTTTGAGAAGAACACTTTTTAAGTCTCTATTTTTAAAATGACTTATGCTGAAATAAATGTTAATTGGTTAATTAAGTATTCAAAGTTAAGTACTCAGTCACACACTAGTTCTATTGTCTGTTGCGATGATCAAAGGGGACTAGAAGACAGTTTTCACCACCCATGGGCAAACAGATGAAAAAGACAGGAAAGGGGCATTGTATAAGTGAAAACAAATTCTCATTTACATGTAATTCATGCAGTTTGGAATATTGATCATTCATTCATTAACTGTCTCAGTTTTTATCATTCCCCGTATATATTCTAAGTATCTTCCATGAGACAACAAGGGAGTTATGCTCAGTGTTCTTGGTTCTTCCTGACCTTGTTTGTTTATTTTAGTCACTAAGTCACGTCCAGCTCTTATGATTGCATGAACTGTAGCCCACCAGGCTCCTCTGTCCATGGGATTTCCCAGGCAAGTGGACAGCCATTCCCTTCCTGGCCTTATAGGCAATAGATGGGAAGTAATATGGACAATGCTGTGTGGTAAGTGCTGCTTTAGGGAAGCAAAGGGTACCACAGAGCCAAAGAGGATACCAATCTGGTCTGGGAATGACAGGGAGTTGGACTCAACCACCAAAGACCACCTGCCTTCAGTCACATTATTTTCAAATGTGAGGAGCAGAGATGGGAAGGTACAGCACACTATTCTAGAAAAATAACTTGTCCCATAGATCAGGAACATTAATAGTCAACAGGCTAGGAGTTTGATGAATGCCTCAGATTCAGAGATTTAGGACTGTGATTTAACAAAGCCAGTAGAGACTTCCCTGTTGGCTCAGTGGCTAAAGACTCCGTGTTCCCAATGCAAGAGACCTGGGTTTGATCCGTGGTCAGGGAACTAGATCCCCAATGCTGCAACTAAAGATCTCAGATGCCACAACTAAGAGCCAGTGCAGCCCAATGAATAAATAATAATAAACCAAAGCCAGTAATCCTCACATAAGAGACTTTTCACTTTGGATAAAGGCAACCCCATTATCATCAGCAACACCCCCAGCCTCTGTCTAGAGGGATCAAATTCTTCAGGGCCCTCTTTACTTTTGTGGGCTTTTGAAACTGTGGCCAACCAACACCCCACTTACTCAAGCCCTCTAAGAACCTTCCCCTCTAAAGCAAATGGGGTTCTCCAAGAAGCAAGACGTTTTCTTAGGAGAAAGGGAGTGAGAGAAGTAATATAGGACATAAGAAAACCCAAACAGTGTTGGGTCTTAGCTGGAGGTGATAGTTGAACGATGTCGGATTCATGATCTCTGATTTCGCTTCGGGACCAAAACCAGGCTTGATCACTCAAGAACTTTAGTGTAGCAGTTTTATTAAAGTATAAAAGGAGACAGAGAAATTTTCTGACATAGACATCAGAGGGGGATGGAGAGTGCCCCCACAACTAGCCTTATCAAGGCCCCATATATTTTTACCAGACCCACTCCTACAACATACATCCTAAATTAACAAGATTAGAGCTAACAATAGAAAGGTCTTACCAGACCCACTCCCACAATATATGTCTTAAGATTAGTCAGAAGGTTCTTGTTAAGGAGAAACATGTCCTCAAGCAAGATACACTCTTATACTGACTAAGACAAGGGTAAGTGAAGTCGTTCAGCCATGACTCTTTGTGACCCCATGGACAGTAGCCTGCACCGGGCTCCTCCGTCCATAGTATTTTCTAGGCAAGAGTACTGGATTGGGTTGCCATTTCCTTCTCCAGGGAATCTTCCTGACCCAGGGATCGAACCCAGGTCTCCTGCATTGTAGACAGACACTTTACTGTCTGAGCCACCAGGAAAGTCCAACTAAGACAAAGCAGTGAAGAAAAAAACTCTTGTCCTTTTCTCCTCCTTGAGAGCCTCGGACCCCTTTCTCCTTCTCTAGGGCCCTGGACCCCTTCCTCCTTGAGGGCCCTGGGCTCCTTATCAACCTACCTAAGGATGAGCTCTCTCAGAGGCTGACTTCAAGCTCATCCCTCCAGGCAGCTCTGGAAACCCCAAGTACACTATGCAGCCAGTCCCCCTTAACACAAGGGCGTAGTTTTTGTGCCTGGGTATAGACAGTCTGCTGAGAATGGGGCATGGCCTTGTGGGAGCCATGATTTTTGTTTGCTAGGGGACCATTCCCAGGAGACAGGGCGGGGATCTCAAGGCAAGAATACTGATGTGGTTTGCCATTCCCTTCTCCAGTGGACCACAGTCTGTCAGACCTCTCCACCATGACCCGCCCGTCTTGGGTTGCCCCATGGGCATGGCTTAGTTTCATTGAGTTAGACAAGGCTGTGGTCCTAGTGTGATTAGACTGACTAGTTTTCTGTGAGTATGGTCTCAGTGTGTCTGTCCTCTGATGCCCTCTTGCAACACCTACCATCTTACTTGGGTTTCTCTTACCTTGGGCACGGGGTATCTCTTCACAGCTGTTCCAGCAAAGCACAGCTGCTGCTCCTTACCTTAGATGAGGGGTATCTCCTCACTGCTGCCCTTCGTGACCTTCACTGTGGGATGGCTCCTTTAGGCCCTCCTGCGCCCATGCAGCCACCACTCCTTGGATGTGGGTTTGCTCCTCCCGGCTGCCACCCCTGGTCAGACAAGAGATGGCAAGAGTGAACGTCGACATTCTAGGAATCAGCGAACTAAAATGGACTGGAATGGGTGAATTTAACTCAGATGACCATTATATCTACTACTGTGGGCAGGGATCCCTCAGAAGAAATGGAGTAGCCATCATGGTCAACAAAAGAGTCCAAAATGCAGTACTTGGATGCAATCTCAAAATGACAGAATGATCTCTGTTCATCTCCAAGGCAAAGCATTCAATATCACAGTAATCCAAGTCTATGCCTCAACCAGTAATGCTGAAGAAGCTGAAGTTGAATGGTTCTATGAAGACCTACAAGACCTTTTAGAACTAACACCTAAGAAAGATATCCTTTTCATTATAGGGGACTGGAATGCAAAAGTAGGAAGTCAAGAAACACCTGGAGTAACAGGCAAATTTGGCCCTGGAATGCGGAATGCAGAATGAAGCAGGACAAAGACTACTAGAGTTTTGCCAAGAAAATGCACTGGTCATAGCAAACACCCTCTTCCAACAACACAAGAGAAGACTCTACACATGGACATCACCAGATGGTCAACACTGAAATCAGACTGATTATATTCTTAGCAGCCAAAGATGGAGATGCTCTATACAGTCAACAAAAATAAGATCAGGAGCTGACTGTGGCTCAGATCATGAACTCATTACCAAATTCAGACTCAAATTGAAGAAAGTAGGGAAAAACCACTAGACCATGCAGGTATGACTTAAATCAAATCCCTTATGATTATACAGTGAAAGTGAGAAATAGATGTAAGGGCCTAGACCTGATAGATAGAGTGCCTGATGAACTATGGATGGAAGTTCGTGACATTGTACAGGAGACAGGGATCAAGACCATTGGCTGGGAGGAGGAACCCCACGTCCAAGGAGTGGTGGCTGTGCGGGTGCAGGAGGGCCTAGAGGAGGCATCCCACACTGAAGGTCATGAAGGGTGGCATTGAGGAGATACCCCTCACCCAAGGTAAGGAGCAGCAGCTGTGCTTTGCTGGAGCAGCCATGAAGAGATACTCCACGCCCAAGGTAAGAGAAACCCAAGTAAGCTGGTAGGTGTTGCAAGAGGGCATCAAAGGGCAGACACATTGAAACCATACTCACAGAAAACTAATCAGTCTAATCACACTAGGACCACAGCCTTGTCTCACTCAATGAAACTAAGCATGGCAAGGAAGGAGGTAAAAACCAGGACTTCTGTCTGAGGAACGTATTAGGTTTCCGAGTAGAAATGTAAAGATAGACACTTGGCTAGGTGAGTCTGGAGTCATGGTTCTTAAAACCAGCCTGTATCAGATTCCCCTGGAGTGCTTGTTAAGAGAGACTGCAGGGCCCTGCTCCCAGATTTTCTTACTCGGTAGGTCTGAGGTGAGACCTGAAAATCTGCATTTTTAAACAATTTCCCAGGTGACTTTGGTGGCCTTGGTTGGGGAACATACTTTGAGAACTGGTCTACAGTTCTAGGAGTAGGTCAGACTAGATCTGGAATTGGAAACTTTGGAATACAGACAACATTTAAGCCACAGGATGATGCAGGATCATCTGAGATGGAACAAAGCCCCAGCACTGATGTTATGGATTGAACTGTATCCCCCTGCAAAAAAATTTCACATGCTGAAGTCCTAACCCCTAGTACTTCAGAATGTGACCTTATTTGGAAATAGGACTGCTGCAGATATAATTCGGAGAAGGCAATGGCAACCCACTACAGAACTCTTGCCTGGAAAATCCCATGGACAGAGAAGCCTGGTAGGCTGCACTCCATGGGGTCGCTAAGAGTCGGACATGACTGAGCAACTTCACTTTCACTTTCCACTTTCATGCATTGGAGAAGGAAATGGCAACCCACTCAAGGGTTCTTGCCTGGAGAATCCCAGGGACGGGGGAGCCTGGTGGGCTGCCGTCTATGGGGTTGTACAGGGCCGGACACGTCTGAAGCAACTTAGCAGCAGCAGCAGCAGATATAATTAGTCAAGATGAGATCACTCTCAGTTAAGTTGGGCTCTTCATCCAATATGATGAGTGCACTTATATCAAAAGGAGAAATTTGGACACAGATATCCACACACAGGCAGAATGCCATATGAAGGTGAATGCAGAGATCTACAAGGTATGCATGGATGTGTATTAAGTCACTTCAGTTGTGTCCAACTCTTTATGACCCTATGGACTGTAGCCCACCAGGCTCCTCTGTCAATGGGATTCTCCAGGCAAGAATACTGGAGTTCTCTAAAATTCTTTGGTATTTCATACCTTTATGAAATACCAGTAAACCTCCAGAAGCCAAGGAACCAACCCTGTTTTATTTTGTAAGTATAGTTTTTTTGGTAACATTGATTCATAATGTTACATTAATTTCTGCTGTACCTATGTATAGCATACATATATATGTACACATGTACATGTGTACATATATGTGTGTATACATATGTACATATATATTCTTTTCCATTATGGTTCATCCCAGGATATCAAACAGTTCCCTGTGCTGTACAGTAGGACCTTGTTGTTTATCCATCCTATATATACTAGTTTGCATCTGCTAACTTCCTCCCCGACTTCCCTCCTCCTTGCCTGCTGAACATCTTGATCTTGGACTTTGTGGCCTTCAGCACTGTAAGACAGTACCTTTCTGTCATTTAAGCCCTGCAGTCAATGGTAATTTGTTCCAGCAGCTCTAGAAAACTAATACAACTGGAATCCACCAACCAAAATGGACCCAGTGGGTGAGAAGAAACCAGCAAAGAAATGATCAGTGGAACACCTAGAAAAACCCAGGAGAAATCCCAGAAACCAGGGAAAGACCATGTTTAAGCAGGAGAGTGGTCATTTTGCCAAATGCTGCAGAGAAGTTAAGTCAAATGAAGACAGAGAAATAACTGTTTGATAGTGCTGCAATTTTAAAAGGCAACATGTTGTCTCTGACAACCTTGAGAGAACAATCTTAGTGGAAGGGGAGGGGCCAGAGCCAGTGGGAGGAGCTAGAAGCGAGGAAGAGAGAAAAGGATGTGGACAGGTTTCCTGGGCAGGGCAGCAAGCAGTTGAACCCTAGCTGGCGGAAAACGTAGGTTCTTTGGTAAAGATAGGACCTTGGAAATAATTTGTATGCCCATAAGACATTTAGACTTTTCATTTAGTTTCTACATTTAAACATTTAGTTTCTCTTTAGAAGGAGAAACTGAAGATGCTGGAGAAAAGCGATGAAAGTCCTTGAGAAAACTAGAAGCCTTTGAGAAGGAGTAGGGTCTTTATTCAGGGGAACAAGGAGAAAGGCGGAGAAGGACGAGGAGAGAAGCTGAAATTCAGTTTCCTTTCTTGAGCTGTTAGTAATTGAACAGAATTTAAGCAAAGGAGATGTTAAAAAAAAAAAAACACACAAACAACTTTTGACTAAATGATAAATTGTAAAATCCAGATGGAAAAAAATGTGAGTCTTGGGAGAGGGAGGTGTGGAAGCGTAGTAGGGAAACAGGCAAATTGTGTAGTTGGCGGTTGTAAAATGGCCATTCAAAGAAGAGATTTAAATAGCACCATTTGCCAATCAAGGCTGGATGGTAGAACTGGAATTTTTTCTTTTTAATTAATTTTAATTGAAGTATAGTTGCTTTCCAATGTTGTGGTAGTTTCTGCTTACAGAAAAGTGGATCAGCCGAATATATACATATATCCCCTCTTTTGGATTTCCTTCCCATGTAGGTCACCACAGAACTGAAATATTGAGTGCAGCTGCAAAGACCAAGACTCTAGATGGCTTGGAGGTGCTGGCCCACTGCTGATTCTCTGACTGGTTCACTTGACGGGGAAAGGTTGAGGTAAAGAGACATTTTGAAAATGGTATCTGTGGCTGTTCAAAATCTGTCATTACTTTGAAGGAGGTAAATAGATACCCTTTAACTTCTATCTTGCCACCTACCCAGAGTTGAGACCTTGTCTCTAGTGGAAGGGATTCTGGGAGTTCAGTAGCACATGACTTCACCTTCTAGCGACTATTGACTTTTGGCCAATTACATCACCACCAGCAGCAGCATGATCGTCAGCTGAATGTTTACTGTGTGCCAGGCACTGAGCTGAGTTCCTCAAGTAGATTATCATGTTTAATTCTCATGTAGATCTATGAAGTTTGGACAAATAGCATTCACATATTGCTCTCAAAAGGAATCTGAGTCTCAGGGAGATTAAGTCATAGGAACTGTGATACAGGTAAACTCGGAAACTACCCTGTGTGTGGCCAAAGGCTTCATTACTCCTTAACCTCTCTGAGCCTCAGTTTCCTCATCATAAAATGAGACATTACAATAACAACTTCCACACTGGAGTATTCCATAGATTATATGGCAGCAGGCATAAAGTAGACAGTCCACAGAGTTAGCTACTATTAGTAGATTTGAGCTATTATTACAACACTGTGTTTACATTTTAATAAAGGACTATAGAGAAAGAATGTGTGTGTTTGTGGAGTGTTTTGTTTGTGTATGTGTGGGAGAGAGAAAGAACAGTAACAACCAGAAAGTCATAAATTCAAGATGGTGAATTTTGAGTGTTGGCAAAAGAGATTTTGTGTGGGTAGCTTTCCCTTCATGCCTTAAACTCTATGATATACAAGTTCCTCAAGATGGTTTTGGAGAAGGCAATGGCACCCCACTCCAGTACTCTTGCCTGGAAAATTCCATGGATGGAGGAGCCTGGTAGGCTGCAGTCCATGGGGTCGCGATGAGTCAGACACGACTCAGCGACTTCCTTTCACTTTTCACTTTCATGCATTGGAGAAGGAAATGGCAACCCACTCCAGTGTTCTTGCCTGGAGAATCCCAGGGACAGAGGAGCCTGATGGGCTGCCGTCTACGGGGTTGCACAGAGTCGGACACAGTCAGACACGACTGAAGCGACTTAGCAGCAGCAGCAGCTGCAAGATGGTTTTTAATTTTCAGGGCTGGGAATAGTGAGGTGTATGAGGCACTAGATTCTGGTGTAATATTTAAAGGTAGGGGTCCCCAGCCTCTGGGATCTAACGCCTGATGATCTGAGATGGAACTGGTGTAATAGTAATAGAAGTAAAGTACACAATAAATGTAACGAGCTTGACTCATCCTGAAACCATCCCTGTTACGCTGGTCCATGGAAAAATTGTTTTCCACGAAACCCATCCCTGGTGCCAAAAAGCTGGGCAACAATGCTAAAGGGACACAAATAGGGTTGAGGGCAGGAGCAAGGCTCAAGAGGAAGGATATATATATATATAATTATGACCGATTCACATTGTGGTACTGCAGAAACCAACACAACATTGTAAAGCAATTGTCCTCAATTAAAAAAAAATTTAAAGATACGCAAACAATTCGGTTATCAAGATACATTATATATGTGGATGTATTAATTTACATATATATATTTTAACACCTCTGAATGAGCTAGTTCTATAAAAGCATGAGTTTGTCCTATAACATTTAAGATGGATTTTTGGTACTTTGGCTTTTTACTAATAGATGAAATAGATGATTTCTCCTTTTTTCCCTTACTTTGCAAATTATTTGGAAATAGTATCTAAGTTTTATGGTTATTTCTGCCCAGTGAGGAATTAGAAATTCTGTGGGGTTTTGGTCTTGAGATATACTTAACATATAGCATTATATTAGTGTCAGATGTGGCAAAGAATCTGCCTGTCAATACAGCATACACAAGAGATGTGGGTTTGATTCCTGGGTTGGGAAGAACTCCTGGGTTAGGAAATGGCAATCCAGTCCAGTGTTCTTGCCTCAAAAATTCCATAGACAGAGAAGCCTCAGTTCAGTTCACTCGCTCAGTCGTGTCCAACTCTTTGTGACCCCATGGACTGCAGCATGCCAGGCTTCTGTGTCCATCGCCAACTTCCGGGAGCCTGCTCACACTCCTGTCCATTGAGTTGGTGATGCCATCCAACCCCCATGAACAGTATGAAAAGGCAGAGAAGCCTGGCAGGCTACTATCCATGGAGTCACAAAGAGCTAAACACCACTGAGTACATGGCGCACACAGTTTCAGGTGTACCGTATAATGATTCGATATTTGCATTCATTGCAAAATGATCACCTCATTAAGTTTAGTTAACATCCATCACTACACATGGTTATAATTTTTTTCTTGTGATGAGGACTTTTAAGATCTATTAGAAGCTTTCATTAGAAAAGACCCTGATACTGAGAAAGACTGAAAGTAGGAGGAGAAGGAGATGACGGAGGACGAGATGGTTGGATGACATCACTGACTCAATGGACATGAGTTTGAGCAAGCTCTGGGAAATGGTGAAATACAGGGAAGCCTGGCGTGCTGCAGTTCATGGGGTCGCAGAGTCGAACATGACCGAGCAACTGAATAACAACAAGCACCTTTGAAGTTTATAGTACAGTACTCTTAATGACCCCATGAACTGTAGCCCACCAGGCACCTCTGTCCATGGAATTCTCCAGGCAAGAATACTGGAGTGGGTAGCCAATCCCTTCTCTAGGGGATCTTCCTGACCCAGGGATGGAACCCAGATCTCCTGCATTGCAAGCAGATTCTTTACCATCTGAGCCCCAGGGAAGCTATAGTCCCATTATTATCTATAGTCACCATGCTGTATATAACATCCTCAAGACTTATTTATTTTGTAACTGGAGATTTGAACTTTTTACTCCCTCCACCCATTTTGCCCACACCTCCGTATCTATGAGTTTGGGGGTTTTGTTTTTTTTTTTTTGTTTTTTTTTTTCATTTAAGATGCCTCATACAAGTGAGATCTTATGATATGTGTCTTTCTCTGTCTGGCTTTTTTCATTTAATGCCCTTAATGGCAGAAGTTCTTTCCTTTATTATGGCTCACGTTACACTGTGTATGTATACTTCATTTTTTTCATCCTTTCATCCATTAATGAGCACTCAGTGTGCTTCCACCTCTTGACTATTGAAAATAATGCTGTAATGAACATAGGGGTGTGTGTATCTTTTAATTTAGAACTTTTATTTCATTCAGACATGTGCCCAGAAGTGGAATTGCTGAATCACATGGTAGTTCTATTTTTAATTTTTTCAGGAACCTCCAAACTGTTACCCATAGTGGCTGTACCAATTTACATTCCCACCAACAGTACACAAGGGTTCCCTTCTCCACATCCTTGCCAAAACATGTTATTTCTTGCCTTTTTGATAATAGCTATTCTAACAAGTGTGTGATATCGCGTTGTGCTTTTTTTTTTTGTTGAAGTATAGTTGATTTGGGGCTTCCCCAGTGGTTCAGCAGTAAAGAATCCGCCTGCAATGGAGGAGATGCAGGAGACAGGAGTTCAATCCCTGGGTCCGGAAGAACCCCTGGAGGAGGGCATGGCCAACCATTCCAGTATTCTTGCCTGGAGAATGGGGTCTACAAAAAGTCAGACATGACTGAAGTGACTTAGCACGCACACTTATAGTTGATTTACAATGTTGTGTTAGTTTCTGGTGTATAGCAAAGTGATTCCATTTACATATATACACATACTCTTTCTCATATTCTTTTCCATTAGGGTATATTACAGGGTATTGACGATAGTTCCCTGTGCTATACAATAGGACATTTTTATCTATTTTCTATATAGTAGTTTGTATCACTAATCCAAAACTCCTTATTTATCCCTCCTCTACCCTTTCCCCTTTGGTAATCTATGTTTTCTATATCTGTGAATCCGTTTCTGTTTCTCCTTTGGAAAAATGTCTAATTTACCCATTTTTAATTGGCCTGTTTGATTTTTTTTCCTTTCCCCTTAAGTTACATGAGTTTTTTATATATTTGGGATATTGTCCCTTTATCAAATGTCTGACTTGCAAGTGTTCTCTCCCATCCAGCGAGCCGCCTTTTCCTTTTGTCGATGGCTTTCTTTGCTCTGTGGAAGTTTAACGTGGTTTCATAATGTCGTCCCCTGGGGTTTTTAATGTAGTCCCCCTTGTTTGTTTTTGCTTTTGCTGCCTTTGCTTTTGGTGTCAAAACCAAAGAATCTGCACCAAAACCAATGTCAAGGAGCTTACCACCTATGTTTTCTTCCTGGACTTCTACCGGGCTTATGTTTGGGTCTTTAATTCATTTTGATTGATCTTTTGGTATCCTTAAGTTTTAATATTTTGTATGTGGCTGTCCGGTTTTCCCATCACCATTTATTGGAGAGATTGTCTTTTCTTCATTATATATTCTTCAGCTCCCTTGTAGTAGATTCAATGGCTATTTTTCGTGGTTTTCTTTCTGGGCTCTCTATTCTCTTTCACTGACCTAAGCGTCTAACTTTATGCCAACATCATACTGCTTTGCTTACTATAGCTTTGTAATATTGTTTGTAGTCAGGAAATGTGATGTCTCCAGCTTTGTTCTTCTTTCTCAAGATTGTGTTAGCTATTCGGGATCTTTTGTGGTTCAATACAAATTTTAGGATTGTTTGTTCTATTTCTGGGGAAAATGTCATTGGAATTTTGATAAGGATTGCATTGAAACTGTAGATCACTTGAGTAGTATGGAATTAATAAGATTAATTCTTCCAGTCTGTGAGCATGGAATATCCTTCCATTTACTTGTGTCTTCATCAATTCATCAGTGTCTTATAGTTTTTAGTATACAAGTCTTTTACCTCTTTGATTAAATTTAGTCCTTTATTCTTTTTGATGCAGTTGTAAATGAAATTGTTTTCTTGAACTTCCCTGTGGGTCCAGTGGCTAAAGACTCCACGCTCCCAATTCAGGGGACCTGGGTTTGATCCCCATTCAGGGAGCTGGATCCCACACAGCTAAGAAGTTGCATGTGCAACTAAAGATCTGTGTACTGCAATAAGGATCAAAGTTCCTATGTGCCACGACTAAGACCCAGCACAAATAAAGAAATAAATATTTTAAAAAATAAATAAAGTCTTCTAATTTAAAACCAGTTCTTAATGATAATAACTCTTATTTACATTCTCATGCCAGCAAGCATATTAAAGAGTTCTAGAATATTTCCAGACCTTCACTGACATACCAATAAAGAGTCATGCTCTAAGCTTTATATCAGGTCATCATTATGCAGCTTTGGATATAACGTCAGAAAGTATAACATTACCAAAAAATTACAGAAAATGTTCTCTATAAAATAGCTAGCTGATAAAGTGAGCCTTGGACTATTCCCCCAAACTACATAATGATACAACATGATAAAGCTATATAATTAAGTTTTTTATACACAAAGTGTTTTATAATATACTGTTCAACCATAGACATCATGAAGGGAGTATGGGGAAGGCCCATTCAACCATAGAGTAGCTGTGACATATGTGAGACCTCCGTTGTTATTCATAGGAATTGTGTCTCTCCTTGCTAATATGTACATTTAAAAAACAAAGGATATTTACAGGAATTGTGTGCTCATCAGGATGATGGTGCCCTGCCATACTCAGCAGCATTGTATTGAACCCTGGTTCTTGAGAGAAAAGCCAAAATTAATTCACAATAAGGCTAATTGGAATCTAGACCTCATTAAAAAGTTCTTTCTCCCTTTGGTCATTCTTTAGGGCTCAGAAATGTTCTGAGCCCTGCAGCTGTCTAAGAGAAAGACAGAGAAAATGAAAGAAAGAGCTTTGCTTCTGGTTTGTGATGGAGAGCAACTTTGTTCCTAGAAAGGGAATTGCCCCACATACAGTTGTTCCCCCTACTTATCAATAGTCTGGCCTGGGGCAGGTTGCTCACTTGTGCACTCAGTTCTCCAAACATGGAGAGCACCTCATGGGGTGGCTTTTGTACAGAGTAAAGAAATCAAGGCAGTCGAAGCGCTTAGAATATATGTAGCACATAGTAAGTGCTCAATAAATGACAGCTATTCTAGCTATTAAGGGATTGGTTACCCAAGCCTACCCAAGGGGGAATCTGAAGGCAATGGGGACGAGATTAACAAGTGTGGCAGAACAGATAACTAGAGGGGATGCAGATTACATCTACCTTTCTCTCACTCCAGCTGGGGACAGATTTTGGGGTTTCCCTGGGTACCATATTTGGGTTGCTACTCATTGTATTTCACATGCTCTCAGGGGATTAATGACACCCAAACTTTGAGTTCCAGCCCTCAGCTCTGGGCATGTTTCTCCCAGATTCCTACAAGCACCTCAGCTTCAACACATTCACCTCACTCTCTCCAGCTCACCAAACCTGCTTCCCCAGTGTGCCCTTGGCTGATGCAACCCCATCATCTCTGCTTCACCCAAGCTCTGGACTCTCATCTCTCTTGGCAACCTTTAGCCAACCTGCCCCACACTTCATCAGTAACCAAGTCCTACGAGTTTTTACTTCTTAAAAATGCTTCAAACTGTCTCTGACTCTCTCTCTGTGACCTCTGCCCCAGGCCACAACTTCATCCAATTCACCTGGTCTCCCTGCCTCTAAACGCATCCTCTCAAATCACCACCTTGCCCCATCACCTACCCCTCATTAAAATGTTCAAGGACCTCTTCCTACTTAAATGTCCAGGCTTCTAACCGTGACTCCAGAGCTTCCTGATCAGGCCCTGGCCCATGACTATGACTTATTTCTCCGACTGCACTTTGTTTTCTAGCAACACTGAGTGCTATATATCCACAGAATGGTGCTTTTCAGGTCCATATCTGGGCTCCTGTGATTCCCTGTACTTGTGATGCCTCCCTCCCCTTTATCTAACTCAGATCCAATGACATGTCCTCCAGGAAGACTGGCCGGATCATCCTCTCTCTCTCAGAGTGGATTTGATCTCCTTCCCCTGAGAGACTTTGTCTTTTATGCAGCAGATCATCACACCTGCTACAGAATATTGTAATTAGGTGCTTCCCTCCTAGACTGGGAGCTCCTTGAAGTTAGGAAATGCTGTATCTTATGCATTTTTTTACCCCAAGTGCTTAATAGAGTGCCTGGCACTCTGTAGGCACTTAGTAAGTAAATACTGAATGAATTAACATTTATCAGTCCCCTCAGTACCCCAGGGCTTCCCTGGTGGCTCAGATAGTAAAGAACCTACCTGCAATATGGGAGACCTGGGTTTGATTTCTTGGTCAGGAAAATCCCCTGTAGAAGGGAAGGGCAAACCACTCCAGTATTCTTGCCTAGAGAATTCCATGGACAGAGGAGCCTAGCAGGCTACAGTTCATATGGTCATAGAGTCAGACACAACTGAGTGACTAACATTTCAGTACACCAAGAAATGGAGTGTCATTTGAAGAAACTAGATTAGTATAATATATGGTTCCCTATTGTTCCCTATTGTACAGGAGATAGTTATCAAGACCATCCCCAAGAAATAGAAATGCAAAAAAAAAAAAAAAAGATGGCTGTCTGAGGAGGCCTTAAAAATAGCTGTGAAAAAGAAGAGAAGTGAAAAACAAAGGAGAAAAGGAAAGATATACCCATTTGAATGCAGAGTTCCAAAGAATAGCAAGGAGAGATAAGAAAGCTTTCCTCAGTGATCATTGCAAAGAAGTAGAGGAAAACAATAGAATGGGAAAGACTAGAGATCTCTTCAAGAAAATTAGAGCTACCAAGGGAACATTTCATGCAAAGATGGGCACAATAAAGGACAGAAATGGTATCGACCTAACACAAGCAGAATATATTGAGAAGAGGTGGCAAGAAAACACAGAAGAGCTATAAAAAAAGATCTTCATGACTCAGATAATCACGAGGGTGTGATCACTCATCTAGAGCCAGACATCCTGGAATGGGCCTTAGGAAGCATCACTATGAACAAAGCTAGTGGAGGTGATGGAATTCCAGTTGAGCTATTTCAAGTCCTAAAAGGTGAGGCTGCAAAAGTGCTGCACTAAATATGCCAACAAATTTGGAAAACTCAGCAGTGGCCACAACACTGGAAAAGGTCAGTTTTCATTTCAGTCCCTAAGAAAGGCAATGCTAAAGAATGCTCAAACTACCACAAAATTGCACTCATCTCATATGCTAGCAAAGTAATGCTCAAAATTCTCCAAGCCAGGCTTCAGCAATACGTGAACCATGAACTTCCAGATATTCAAGCTGGTTTTAGAAAAGGCAGAGGAACCAGAGATCAAATTGCCAACATCCGCTGGATCATGGAAAAAGCAAGAGAGTTCCAGAAAAACATCTATTTCTGCTTTATTGACTATGCCAAAGCCTTTGACTGTGTGGATCCCAATAAACTGTGGAAAATTCTTCAAGAGATGGGAATACCAGACCACCTGACCTGCCTCTTGAGAAACCTATATGCAGGTCAGGAAGCAACAGTTAGAACTGGACATGGAACAACAGACTGGGTCCAAATAGGGGAAGGAGTACGTCAAGGCTGTATATTGTCACCCTGCTTATTTAACTTATATGCAGAGTACATCATGACAAACGCTGGGCTGGATGAAGCATATGCTGGAATCAAGATTGCCAGGAAAAATATCAATAACCTCAGATATGCAGATGACACCACCCTTATGGCAGAAAGTGAAGAAGAACTAAAGAGCCTCTTGATGAAAGTGAAAGAGGAGAGTGAAAAAAGTTGGCTTAAAGCTCAACATTCAGAAAACGAAGACCATGTCATGTGGTCCCATCACTTCATGGGAAATAGATGGGGAAACAGTGGCAGACTTTATTTTCTTGGGCTCCAAAATCACTGCAGATGATGACTGCAGCCATGAAATTAAAAGACGCTTACTCCTTGAAAGGAAAGTTGACCAACTTAGGTTATTAAAAAGCAGAGATATTACTTTGCCAACAAAGGTCCATCTAGTCAAAGCTATGGTTTTTCCAGTGCTCATGTATGGATGTGAGATTTGGACTATAAAGAAAGCCGAGCATCAAAGAATTGATGCTTTTGAACTGTGGTGTTGGAGAAGACTCTTGAGAGTCCCTTGGACTGCAAGGAGATCCAACCAGTCCATCCTAAAGGAGTTCAGTCCTGGGTGTTCATTGGAAGGACTGATGTTGAAGCTGAAACTCCAATACTTTGGCCACCTGATGTGAAGAACTGACTCATTGGAAAATATCCTAATGCTGGGAAAGATTGAAGGTGGGAGGAGAAGGGGACAACAGAGGAAGAGACAGTTGGATGATATCACTGACTCAATGGACATGAGTATGAGTAAACTCCAGGAGTTGGTGATAGGGAGGCCTGGCGTGCTGCAGTCCATGGGGTCGCAAAGAATTGGACACGACTGAGCAACTGAATTGAACTTAACTGATGATTCCCTATGATGACGGGAGGCACTTCAAACACTGAACAAGCAATACAAAAATAGCAGATATTTCTTTTATAAGACATATAGAAGGTGAAATAGAAAACAGAAATGCAGAGATGGAGGGCAGGGAAGGGTCAGAAATGACCTGGGTGAGGGTCAAATCTGAACGAGAGCTGCCTGGATGGACAGGTCACAGATTAGCTACCTTGCATATCAATTATTCTCCTGGTGGCTCGGATTGTAAAGAATCCACCTACAATGCGTGAGACCCAGGTTTGATCCCCTGGGTTGGGAAGATCCCCAGGAGAAGGGAATGGTTACCCACTCTAGTATTCTTGCCTGGAGAATTCCATGGACAGAGGAGCCTGGCGGGCTAAACAATCCACGGGGTTGCAAAGAGTCGGACAGGACCGAGTGACTAACTTTGCATATCACAGTGCTATTGGTTTATAAGCCACCAAACCAAAGGGAAAGTGAAAACAACTCTTCACTCACTGAACTAGTGTTTATTGAGCATCTATTAAGGAGGCAGGCACTGAGGTTACAGCAGTGAACCAAAAGGCCCGGTCTCTGTCATCACTGAACTTACCAGGCAGTGGGAAGACAAAATATACCAAAATAAGCCAAGAAACATATAATTACATATGGTAATTAGAACTGTAAAGGGACTAGACAGGATACTGTGAGAGAAAATAGCAGATAGGGCTGGGAGGGTCTATCTAAGGATGTGTTTTTTTTTTTTTTTTTAAGGAAGTTCCTTTTACTTTTATTTATTCATTTATTTTTGGGCCACACCACATGCCAGGCAGGGTCTTAGTTCCCTGAGCAGGGACAGAACCCATGGCCCCTGGAAGCATGGATTCTTATCCACTGGACTGCCAGGGAGTCCCAACAATGTGGTTTTTAAACTGAAGTAGACAAGGGTTTCCCTGGTGGCTCAGTGGTAAAAGAATCCACCTGCCAATGCAGGAGACGCAGGTTCGATTGCAAGGTTGGAAAGATCCCCTGGAGAAGGAAATGGCAACCCACGCCAGTATTCTTGCCTGCAAAATCCCGTGGATGGAGGGAGCCTGGTAGGCTACAGTCCGTGTGGTCACAAAAGAGTTGGACATGACTTAGCAACTAGACAACAAAAGCTGACAAGGACAGGAAGGAGCAGGAGAAGGGGCAGTCCAGGAAACTGGCCTGGGGCCTGAGCAAGGGAATGAAAAGAGGCCAGGGCAGCCTTGAAAAGCTGGGCTTCAAGGAAAAGCAAGTCCTGCCAACATCCAACATCTGCCAGGGAGGCAGGCAAAAGCAGAGCAGGTGGGGTCAGACAGAGCCAGGAGTTTAGATTTTGTTCTATGTACAATGAGCAAGGAAGAGTTTTAAGAAAAGGAATGATGCAGTGTGATTTACATTCATAGAGAACCATCTAGGATGCTAGGGACAGACAAGAGTGGGAGGGAGTTTTGGAGTCAGGGGTGGTTGTGACTTGTGTTAAGCTCTTGAACTCTTCTCTTTAGGAAACATTATCTTTTATTTCATTTTATAGCTGAGGAAACTGAGATTCAGAGCGGGGAGGCAGACCCAAGTCTGTTGTCTCTCAGAGATGGAACTTAACACCTCTGTTGACTCTTCTGTGACCCTTGTGCTCAGTTATGCAAAACTTCCAGGTTGGCAAAGATTAAAAAGGGTGATAATATCAATTTTTGGCAAGGCAACAGGGGAAAAGTGAATTTTCAACGACTGTAGATGGGAAAGTAAATTGGTGCAGTCTTTATAGAAGAGAACCCCATGCCTTAGAGATGTGTGCCTTAGAGCCCCCAACTCCACTTTTATAATCTTAAAAAGATAAACCCAATACTGAGCCAAGATGTTTGAGCAAGTCTTACTTATCAGTATTTGTAATAACAAAATAGGGCATTGATAAAATAGACTTCAGTACTGTGCAGTTAGTAACATGCAGTGTTACTGCATGGACTCTGCAATATATTAATCTTAACTGGTGATGAAACTGGGTTGCCAAAAGAGGTAGAGTGTGATTTCATTTTCACAAAATATATGTTTATATAGAGAGAGAAAACTTTCTGGAAGGATCTATATACAAATATTAAGAGTGCCTACAGTCAGGGCGGAAAAAATTTTCCTTCTCTCCATTTAGGCTCTGTGGCTGGTCTAACAATAACAAAAAAATGAGGTAAGGTGGATTAACAGGAGAAAAACAAGTTCAATTATGTACATACTGGAGTCCTACAAAGACAATAAGACTCAAGGGCAGGTGGGGCGGTTGATGCTCAGAAGCCACCCTGAGCTAAAGAACAGCTGGACAGGGGCCTGAGGCTTCAAAGCGGGGCGGGTCATTCACAGGAGAATACCAAGAGCAGATGTCTGGTAATTGCATATTTGCCTTAATACATAGCAGGTTTTTCAGATGTAAGTTACCTCTGGTACGAGCTCTCTTTATGGGCCGTCCAGTACAGGGGGTACAGGTTCAAACCCTGATTAGGGGGCTAAGATCCCATCCACATGCCTCACAGCCCGAAACACAAAACAGAAGCAATATTCTAACAAGCTCAATAAAGACTTTAAAAGTGGTCCACATTAAAAAAAAAAAAGGAGGGGGGGTGGTAAAAGTTTCCTTGAGTCTGCTGCGTCTTGATTGCCTTCAGGTCAGAATAATCCACATGCCAAAGTGACACGTTTTGGGGATGCTTGTTCGGAACCCCCTTCACTGTCTCCAAAACACAGAGAAATCTGGAGATTTTTAATGTTGTTGCTGTTGTTTTTTATGCATAATATCTAATTAGATCAAAATTTTTAGGTTTTTTATTGAAATAGGGCATGTGTGAATGCTGCGCTTAGTTGCTCAGTCATGTCCAAGTCATTGCAGCCCCATGGACTGTAGCCCACCAGGTTCCTCTGTCCATGGGAATTCTCCAGCCAAGAATACTGGAGTGGGTTGCCATGCCCTCCTCTAGGGGATCGTCCCTACACAAGGATAAAACCCAGGTCTCCCTCATTGCAGGCGGATTCTTTACCATCTGAGCCACCAGGGAAGCCTGAAACAGGGCGTATGTACAGAAAAGTGCACACATCCTAATCTCAAAATGAGTGAGTGATCACAAACTGATCACACCCATGTTAATACCAGACAGATAAAGGGAACGTTCCCAGACCCCAGAAGCCCCCTCTGTTGAATCACTTAGAATCTACTGTGTTGTGTAAGAAAAACGCCGCGGGAAGAAAGAGCCACCTCTAGGGACCGTCGATGGAAGCCTTTATTGGGCGGTCACTCTCTGGCAGAACTCCTGGGGGGCGAGCGAGGAGGGGAAGGGAGTCTGCAAGGTATGAGGGGTGAGGAGGGGTTTTATAGCCCGGGCTGGCGCTCCAACCAGGTTCTCTCATATAAGGTAGAAAGCGCGGCCTGTAGCGGTGGTTGGTGTCCAAGGGCTTCGTGTCGGCACCTGATTGGGCCAGGCCATGGGGGTTGGTCCCCGGAAGTTTGGTCTGCTCCTGGTTTGGGCGTTGGCCAACCGCTGGGACTTGTCCGCTGCACTTTTCCGGGGCATGTTTTGACATGCCCGACCTCTCATGTTGAGTCCATCTTTCTCCACTCATATTATGTCTCATGTGATTCTGTGTGATTGCACTGAATTGCAATACATTTATTAATCGCTTAAAATCTTAGCATGTTAATACCTTATCTTTTTCTAAATATGACACCTTAGAAGGATAATCATCAGCATTTTTGTCACCTTATAAAGTGTTTTTTATGGATACTGGCTCTAAGCATTATTGTTTTCCTCACTTAATAGACAAGAGAACTGGGCACAGAGGATAATTTACCTTCCTCTCGATCATACACAAAGCCAGGAGGTGGCAAAGCCAGGACAGGCTTGTATCTAAATCTGTGCCCTTTATGCTCCACTTCCGGGGATTAAGAGCAAAGGTAGCAGTGGAATAAGAGAAAGGAAGAGCTTTGCTCACTATTAGGCTCTTTAGACATTGAGACAATTACCTGGGAGAGTTGTTTAAACTCCTTTTCTGAAAACCATTCAGAAGAGAATACACAGACTCTTCTAATTCAGAAGGTGAAGGTTCCATCAATATTCAACCAATTTCAGCATACATTATTGCTGGAGGGAATTTCTTTGCTAATAATCTGTGAGAGCAACTTTTCTCACTTTACATTGTAGTATAATCAATGTATACTTATCATGTAGATTTTATGTTTGCCTATGTCCATTCTGCTTTTTGAACAACACTGATTATAGCCTCTTAGCAATCACATACAGGCAGTTCACTTCTCATGGACAGTCAAAAATCTGGTGACTGTAGGACTGGGGTAGAACTCAGGTCTTCTGGCTCAAGGGTCTGTGGACTACACGTCAGCACATAAAGTGAGAAAATCCATTTCTACTTGGAAGCACAAATGATGTTGTGCCTGATTGTTAATAAACCTGTAAACACGGTTTGTTTGTTTTCAAGAAAGTGGAACTGCCAAGACCTAACTTTAGGAGCGTACAGTCATATTTCACTATAAAATCCATAAAGATCTTTCTTTAAAATTCTGTGATTCTATGGGATTTCCTGAATCAGTCCTGAATATTCATTGGAAGGACTGATGTTGAAGCTGAAACTCCAATACTTTGCCACCTGATGGGAAGAGCTGACTCATTAGAAAAGACCCTGATGCTGGGAAAGATTGAAGGCAGGATGAGAAGGGGATGACAGAAGATGAGATGGTTGGATGGCATCACTGACTCAATGGACATGAATATGGGTAAACTCTGGGAGTTGGTGATGGACAGGGAAGCCTGGTGTGCTGCAGTCCATAGGGTCGCAGAGTCAGATGCAACTGAGCAACTGAACTCAACTGAACTGATGGGACTTCCTGGTGGTCCAGTGGTTGAGAATGTAAGCTCCTAATGGAAGGAAGCATGGATTCAATCTCTGGTTGGGGAACTAAGATCTCACATGCTACATGTCCAATAAATATATGGAAATATTTTTAAGTTAGAAACAAAATCCTATGATTCTAGGTGTCTGTGAAATGAATTTTACAATCTAGTATACTTTGTAAAACCTTCAAAAGAAATTAGATTAATTAATAGAGAAAACAAAGACTTATCACTTCAAATATTCACTTCAGCACTATCACAAGTAACCTTGCCTTACAGGTTAATGTCAGCCCTTAAAAGCTGAAGTGAGATAACTGAATGGCATAGTCTGAAATCTTCTACTCCTCCTTCCCCATTCCCTACTCCCCGTTCTGTGGATATTCTTCTTTTTTGTGTTAATTATAGAAAAAGCGCAAATAAGAAATTCCTGTCGGCTGTCCCTCTACCTCTGAATCTAGCACCAGATACTTGCATGTGGGAGAATTTAGGAAACACACCTACCCCTCTCAGGGTTAACTTTCTGGAATCTGAAAATGAGATGGTCTGCTTTTCCAAAAAAAGGACAGTATTTGCAGGTCAAAGGATAACTGATAAGCCTATTTATTTTCCCAGAGACCTTGGCCAGGCACTACCCCTTTCTTAATTCTCCTGGTCAGCCTGGACCCGTCCTATTTGGCAGGCTGTCTATGCCTTCTCTGTGAGAGCCTCTGTGAGTCTCTATCTTCATAGTTACTTTTTTATAAACAGACATGAAAGGGGAATCTTTATTTTATTTTTCATAATTAAAAATTTTACTAGAGTAGATGATTTACACTGTTGCATTAGTTTCAGATGTACAACAAAGAGAATCAATTATACACACATATATATCCACTTTTCTGTTGTGTTTTTTTTTAAGATTCTTTTCCCATGTAGGCCATTACAGAGCACTGAGTAGAGTCCCTTGTGCTATACAGCAAGTTATCATTGGTTATCTATTTGATGTGTAGTAGGAGAAGTAAATGGCAACCCACTCCAGTGTTCTTGCCTGGAGAATCCCAGGGACGAGGAGCCTGGTGGGCTGCCGTCTATGGGGTCGCGCAGAGTCAGGCACGACTGAAGTGACTTAGCAGCAGCAGCAGCAGCAGCAGTGTTTATGGGAGAAGGCAATGGCACCCCACTCCAGTACTCTTGCCTGGAAAATCCCATGGATGGAGGAGCCTGGTAGGCTGCAGTCCGTGGGGTCACTAAGAGTCAGGCACGGCTGAGCAACTTCACTTTCACTTTCCACTTTCATGCATTGGAGAAGGAAATGGCAACCCACTCCAGTGTTCTTGCCTGGAGAATCCCAGGGACGGAGGAGCCTGGTGGGCTGCCGTCTGTGGGGATGCACAGAGTCGGACATGACTGAAGCGACTTAGCAGCAGCAGCAGTGTGTTTATGGGGGCTTGAAATAGCTCAGCTGGAATTCCACCACCTCCACTAGCTTTGTTCATAGTGATGCTTCCTAAGACCCATTTGACTTCACACTCCAGGATATCTGGCTCTAAGTGAGTGATCACACCATCATGATTATCTAGGTCATGGAGATCCTTTTGTATAATTCGTCTATGTATTCTTGCCACCCTTTTTTAATATCTTCTGCTTCTGTTAGGTCCATACCGTTTCTGTCCTTTATTGAGTCCATCTTTGCATGAGATGTTCCCTTAGTATCTCTAACTTTCTTGAAGAGATCTCTAGTCTTTCCCATTCTATTGTTTTCCTCTATTTCTATACATTGTTCACTTAGGAAGGCTTTCTTATCTCTCCTTACTATTCTTTGGAATTCTGCATTCAGTTCAGTTCAGTTCAGTCACTCAGTCGTGTCCAAATCTTTGCAACCCCATGAATCACAGCACACCAGGCCTCTCTGTCCATCACCAACTCCCAGAGTTCACTCAAAAATCACGTCCATTGAGTCAGTGATGCCATCTAGCCATCTCATCCTCGGTCGTCCCCTTCTCCTCCTGACCCCAATCCCTCCCAGCATCAGTCTTTTCCAATGAGTCAACTGTTCACATGAGGTGGCCAAAGTATTGGAGTTTCAGCTTTAGCATCAGTTCTTCCAATGAACACCCAGGACTGTTCTTTAGAATGGACTGGTTGGATTTCCTTTCAGTCCAAGGTCTCCAACACCACAGTTCAAAAGCATCAATTCTTTGGTGCTCAGCTTTCTTCACAGTCCAACTCTCAAATCTATATATGACCACTGGAAAAACCATAGCCTTGACTAGATGGACCTTTGTTGGCAAAGTAATGTCTCTGCTTTCTAATAGGCTATCTAGGTTGGTCATAACTTTCCTTCCAAGGAGTAAGTGTCTTTTAATTTCATGGCTGCAGTCATCATCTGCAGTGATTTTGGAGCTCAAAAAAATAAAGTCTGCCACTGTTTCCCCATCTATTTGCCATGAAGTGATGGGACCAGATGCCATGATCTCCGTTTTCTGAATGTTGAGCTTTAAGCCAACTTTTTCACTCTCCTCTTTCACTTTCACCAAGAGGCTTTTTAGCTCCTCTTCATTTTCTGCCATAAGGGTGGTGTCATCTGCATATCTGAGGTTATTGATATTTCTCCTGGCAATCTTGATTCCAGCTTGTGCTTCATCCAGCCCAGCATTTCTCATGATGTACTCTGCAGAGAAGTTAAATAAGCATGGTGACAATATACAGCTTTGATGTACTCCTTTTCCTATTTGGAACCAGTCTGTTTTTCCATGTCCAGTTCTAACTTGCTTCCTGACCTGCATATAGGTTTCTCAAGAGGCAGGTCAGGTGGTCTGGTATTCCCATCTCTCTCAGAATTTTCCCCAGTTTATTGGGATCCACACAGTCAAAGCCTTTGGCATAGTCAATAAAGCAGAAATAGATGTTTTTCTGGAACTCTCTTGCTTTTTCGATGATCCAACAGATGTTGGAAATTTGAGATCTGGTTCCTCTGCCTTTTCTAAAACCAGCTTGAACATCTGGAAGTTCACGGTTCATGTATTGCTGAAGCCTGGCTCAGAAAATTTTGAGCATTACTTTACTAGCATGTGAGATGAGTGCAATTGTGCGGTAGTTTGCGCATTCTTTGGCATTGCCTTTCTTAGGGATTGGAATGAAAACTGACCTTTTCCAGCGCTGTGGCCACTGCTGAGTTTTCCAAATTTGTTGGCATATTGAGTGCAGCACTTTCACAGCCTCATCTTTTAGGATTTGAAATAGCTCAACTGGAATTCCATCACCTCCACTAGCTTTGTTCGTAGTGATGCTTTCTAAGTCCCACTTGACTTCAGGTGGGTATATTTTTCCTTTTTCTCTCCTGCTTTTAGCTTCTCTTCTTTTCTTTGCTATTTGTAAGGCCTCCTCAGACAATTATTTTGACTTTTTGCATTTCTTTTTCTTAGAGATGGTTTTGATCACCACCTCCACATTTCTTCAGGCACTCTGTCTATCAGATCTAATCCCTTGTACCTATTTGTCACTTCTACTATATAATCCTAAGGGATTAGATTTAGGTCATACCTGAATGGTCTAGTGGTTTTTCCCTACTTTCTTCAACTTAGGTCTGAATTTTGCAATAAGGAGTTCATGATCTTAGCCACAGTCAGCTCCTGGTCTTATTTTTACTGACTATATAAAGGTCTTACTTGTCTCCTGAGAAACCTGTATGTGGGTCAAGAAGCAACAGTTAGAACCAGATGTGGAATGACTGGTTCAGCACTGGGAAAGGAGTATGACAAGGCTATGTATTGTCACCCTGCTTATTTAACTTTTATGCAGACTATATCATGTGAAATCACGGGCTGGATGAACCACAAACTAGAATCAAGATTACTGGGAGAAATATCAACAGTCCCAGATATACAGAGGATATCACTCTAGAGCTGGAATCAAGATTGTGGGGAGAAATATCCATAACCTCGGTTACACAGATGACACCACCCTTGTGGCAGAAATTGAAGAACTAAAGAGCCTCTTGATGAAAGTGAAAGAGGAGAGTGAAAAAGTTGGCTTAAAACTCAACATTTAAAAAACTAATATCATGGCATCTGGTCGCATCACTTCATGGCAAATAGATGGGAAAAAAATGGAAATAGTGAGAGACTTCTTTATTTTGGGAGGCTCCAAAATTACTCCAGATGGTGACTGCAGCCATGAAATTAAAAGGCACTTGCTCCTTTGAAGAAAAGCTATGACAAACCTAGGCAGCATATTAAAAAGCAGAGACATCACTTTGCTGATAAAGGTCCATCTAGTCAAAAATATGGTTTTTCCAGTAGTCATGTATGGATGTGAGAGTTGAACCATAGAAAAGGCTGAGCACTGAAGAGCTCATGCTTTCGAATCATGGTGCTGGAGAAGACTCTAGAGAGTCTCTAGGACTGCAAAGAGATCAAACCAGTCAGTCCTAAAGGAAATGAACCCTGAATTTTCATCTGAAGGACTGATGCTGAAGCTGAAGTGCCAATACTTTGGCCACCTGATGTGAAGAGCCAACTCATTGGAAAAGACTCTGATGCTGGGAAAGATTGAAGGCAAAAGGAGAAGGGGGTGGCAGAGTATGAGATGGTTGGATAGCATCACCTGTTCAAAGGACATGGGTTTGAGCAAACTCAGGGAAATAGTGAAGAGAGCCTGGTGTGCTCTAGTTTGTGGGGTCACAAAGAGCCAGACACAACTTAATGACTGAACAAGAGCAACAGCAATGGCTAGACCACTTCTTGTTTATTCATTTATTCATCAATGGACAACTGGGTTCCTTCCACTTTTTGGCTATTGGGAATAATGCTGCTGTGAACATGGGTGTGTAAATATCTGTTTGAGTCTCTGTTTTCAGTTCTTTGGGGGTATATGCCTGGAAGTAAAATTTGCTGGATCCTATGGTAATTCCATGTTTAACTTTTTGAGGAGGTGCCAAATGAGTCCCCTTTTCATATATTTAAGAAAGGATTCTAGGGGCTGGAAAGGTGGGGAGGAGGAGGGATGGTAGTTCCAATTATCAAGAAGCAGAATTCCTTAGAAAGGAGGCTAACTGAGTTTTTCAGTCCTCTCTGTAAGGTAGTGCTCTACATTCCACCCAGCAGGGTGGTAGCCCTTGTATCTTTCCTACCCAACTGCTCTCTCAACACTTCCAAACCACATGGACAGGTACTGAAGGCTTGTAAATGACAGTAACTTGAACTTTTTCCTCACACCACTACTCGCCTGTAACTCTGACTTTTTTTTCTGCCTGCACTGTGCAAATGAAGAATCTTAGTTCCCTGACCAGGGATTGAATGAACCCACATCCCCCACAGTGGAAGAATGGTTCTAACCAATGGACCTCCAGGGAAGTCTTGACATTTTTAATATACCATTCTCTCATCTCTAATAATAATAGTAGACAATGTATAAATAGGAGAAATATTTAATGATCATTATCTTTTTCTACTGATATGTTTTCAAGAGTATAAAAACTCTTTAGGCAGAAATGGTTTAGGCTCCACCCTTGCATTTAAAGCTAATTAATTTAATGCCGATTTAGTGCCATTTATCTTTCATCAGATATAAGATTAAAACCTTTTCCTTTAATTTTTTGGTCTGGCCTATCCTGACTTATGGTATCCATCTTATTTCCTTTTATGCACTGGTTATTAGGAATCTGGAGAAGGAAATAGCAACCCACTCCAGTATTCTTGCCTGGAGAATCCAAGGGATGGAGGAGCCTGGTGGGCTGCCGTCTATGGAGTCGCACAGAGTCGAACACGACTGAAGCGACTTAGCGTGCATGCATGCATTGGAGAAGGAAATGGCAACTCACTCCAGTATTCTTGCCTGGAGAATCCAAGGGATGGAGGAGCCTGGTGGGCTGCCATCTGTGGGGTCGCACAGAATTGCATAAGACTGAAGCAACTTGGCAGCAGCAGCAGCATTAGGAATCTAGACCAAATTCAGAGCCCAACTATAATAAGCTGCTCATCTCAGGTAACTGGTTGTATTCACCCATTGACAGAGTCCCTATTGTATTTTCAACCTTAAATTACTCCATTTTTATTATGGTTTTTTTTTTGGGGGGATGGGATTATCTTGTGCCCTTTCAAAACCAGGCAAGATATAAATTCTGAATAAATGAAAATATTAACACACCTTTATGAAGTTAACTCCTTCAAATTACCTGGGTCTCATTTAGGGCATTATAGTAATTGAACGGTACAGATTCTTCAAGTTGGAAACAGGCAAAATCTAGTTTACTGTTTGTGTTGCCCTAAAAATGACCTGTTTATGTCATAAAATCAGGATCTTTAAGACCTCCAGGAAAGGATTACTGCTACTAAAAATGTGAGTAGGCATTTTGGAATCTGCATCAACTTTCAAGCCATTCAGTATCACTCTGTGGCTCAGAAAAGAATTTAACTAAATTATTGAAACCTGTAAAGGGAGGAGCTCTGTCTTCCAGATAAACCATTTGCATCCTATTTATTAACAAGGATCTAATTCCTAATTGGGCCAAGATAATTTTTCCTCCAGAAAGCTTTTGGGAAGAAAACATTAATTCAGTACATCAAACTGTGGTAGGTGGTCAAACAGCAGTAGTATTTTTTTAAATATTTTTTTATTTGGCTGCATTGGATCTTGTGGGATCTTTGTTGCTTCATGTGGTATCTTTCATTGAAGCACATGGACTTTCAAGGTGTGGGCTCAGTAGTTGCAACTCTCAAGCTTAGTTTTAATGAGACATGTGGGGTCTTAGCGCCCCCAGGGATTGATCCCAAGTCCCCTGCATTGCAAGAGGGATTCTTAACCACTGGACCACCAGGAAGGGAAGTCCTGGCAGAAGTATTAAAATCAAGTATTAAAGTATGTAAATATCATGAGTCAGGAAGCCTCATGATAAATGCAAGGAACTCTTGGAGAGGTAAATCTTCCCAGGTATTCAAAGTACTTCAGGGCTTTGTGTGTGTGTATTACAACAGGAAACACAGTTAGCAAACCTTTCAAAGTAAAGAAGGAATTTTTTTCCTTAGTGGTATACATTGATGGTGACTGTATTATCAATAGCATTCAAACAGTATTTACGTTTTAAGGATAAGGAACTTTCTCTGAGTCTCTTTGAGCCTTACATCTCTGTTGGGTGTATGTCACTGAGTTGAACTAGAGCTAACATGAGGGTGGTAAATACAGTCCACCTGCTCATTTCGCTCTGAGAAGGCGATGGCACCCCACTCCAGTACTCCTGCCTGGAAAATCCCATGGACGGAGGAGCCTGGTAGGCTGCAGTCCATGGGGTCGCTAAGAGTCAGACATGACTGAGAGACTTCCCTTTCACTTTTCACTTTCATGCATTGGAGAAGGAAATGGCAACCCACTCCATTGTTCTTGCCTGGAGAATCCCAGGGACAGGGGACCCTGGTGCACTGCTATCTATGGGGTCGCACAGAGTCAAACACGACTGAAGTGACTTAGCAGCAGCAGCGGCAGCTCATTTCGCTGAGTGTGGTTGAGGGAGTCCCAGACATGGCCCAAGCAATGGCAGTCATCACAAGCAGGGACTGCAATCACTATTTATTGCAAAGATATTCATCAAAGTCTAATACATACATGGCACATAATATATTTGAATACATTTACAACTCTTTGTTTAGGAACTATGCCAGGTGCTTTAGTGCTCAGCTGGGTATGGAAGTTGAGAACCATAAGTAATGTGATACTACCTATTATAATATCCACTTTAATAGCCATTGTTCTAGGCACCACCATGGTGTTATAATATGAATTTGCTTGGTTGTAATCTGTGTCCAGAATACAACATAATTAGCATCAGTTTCTGGGTACAGTAATAACATTGAAAGTTCAGATCAAGTACATATAATACATAATAGTAATTTAACAAATATTTATTGCACATCTTCTATATAGTCTATATATACATATATGTGTCATACACACAGTAGCCTAGTAAATAGTTAAGAATACAGAACTGAAAGTTAAGTTGGCTCACACTACCGTTTAAAAGCAAACTTACCATAGCTAAAAGAGGAAAGGGGAAAGAGTGAGGGGAGGGATAAATTAGTAGTTTGGGATTAGCAGGTACAAACTACCATCTATAAAATAGCTAAAAAATAGTTCTACTGTATAGCACAGGAAACTATATGCAATATCTTATAATAAACCATAATGGAAAAGGATTGAAAAAGAATATTCATACAAATGGAATCACTTCGCTATACACTTCCAATGAGCACATTATTGTAAATCAACTATACATCAACAAAAGTTTTTTAAAATAAATATTAAAACACATAATTGACAAGAATAAAGCAACTATGTGAGAGTAAAAAGAATAAAAGCAGTGTGACATTGAACAAGTAGCAAATTTCCTATCTATAAAATGGGAACAAGAATACTTACCTGGCAGAATTGTTATGAGGATTAAGTACAAGAATGTTTGCAAAATACTAACATAGGACCTGACTTAAAAGTTCAAAAAAAGTTAATTTATCATTTTTATATATACATATATATGCACATGAATTTGTTAATAAAAATATTAGTTCAGAAATTCACAGTAGGTGTGATATTTAAAACATGGCACAGTAGTCAAAGAATCTGCCTGCCAATGCAGGAGACGCAAGAGATGTGGATTCAGTCTCTGGGTCAGGAAGTTTCCCTGGAGGAGGAAAAGGCAACCCTCTCCAGTATTCTTGCCTGGAAAACCCCATGGGCAGAGGAGCCTGGCGGGCTACAGTCCAAGGGGTCACAAAGAGTTAGACATGACTGAGAGACAGAACGTGCACATTTTTTAATCAAAATTTTAAAAAGAATAATCACTGGGGAAAGAAAGGAGAGAGGCAGCTGTCAGCACAAGAAAGGGCACAAAAAAGAAATTACACTGCAAGTCTGGTGAAAGTTTGCAACCAGGTGATAAGTGGTAGCGACTAGGCTCAGGACTCACATTCTGGCAGTTAGTGTGCTTAGAACTACATTTAGTGTGGTTGGAACCACTTAGAGGCCCTCTAAGGACTTCAGAGTTCTCAGAAAAAGAGTAATGATGATCTTCACAGGGATAAACTCTGGCTCTCCCCTCTGCAGGAGAATCAGGGCTCTCTGACTCATAGGCGCCACCACAAAATCAGTAACTGGAAATCCTTGCTGCAGCTACACTGCAAAGGAATCGGACTCGATTTGCCAAATTCCCCATGTGATCCAAGCATGGCCATCTGCCAAAGAGCCAGAGGAAGAGAGGGCCACTTGCCTTCCCAGCAACACAGACTGTCCGGCTTCATCCCCGAATGAAAACGCAGCAGAGAGCTCACAAGAAGTCATTTCCAATGACGATTTGGCTTTGAAAAGAGTAGCTGTAATGCCAGTGTTGGGTACATTGCCTGTTTTGACCAAGCAGTCATTCTTCCATGGTGAAGTGGTATTGGAAGCTTCTGTGCCGCAAGAAGCTATTTCTTTACCATCTGCTCCCGTATCTTCCTCCGATGACATCAGAGTGCAGCAGGGTTTGCCTTTGCCATTTAATGGGGTTTCTGGCTGCTTGACTCAACTGCGCCTGTTCTTATAATGCTAGGAGAATGATCCTATCCTAAGGCAGCTGAACAGAAGCCAGAAGTTAACTGCAGGTAAGAGACCTGGCTTGCATAACAGCATGGAAGAGACCAGTTTCACTGCAGCAACACAGAGTAGGTGGTTGCTAAATAGCCTCCAGTGAAGATGCCTCAGAGTGGCGACTGAAGGGAAGAACTCCTTGCTCACCTGAGAAAGGTAATCGCTGTACAGGTAGGTTACAGTGTTTCTGAGACCTCCCAGTGCCGGTCAAGCATGTGTGAAGCTTTGGTGGGCAGGCTGGGCACAGGCTGAGAGCTTTCGAGCCACCGAGGAAGATGATTAGCAGCTGAATTCCTGGCAGCCCCAGGGCTCTCAGGGGCTGGTTCCTACACACTGCTTGCCTGGAGATATTACGCAGAAAGAAAGGAGAATGAAGACACTCCTGTAGAAGGGGTGAGCCAGTGACCCTCACTGGGGAGATTCCAGCTCTGATTTTTGGACGCCGGAAAACTGAGGTTGTCTGTCTTGGGCATGACATAGGTCCAAGGACTCATATAGTGAGTGGATGTAGAAGGGCTCCTGGAGAATGCTATTAGACAAGATGCATCAAACCCAGCATGTCCAACATGCACTCTCTCACACACACCCACTGCTAGATCACTAACCTTTGAGCCTTTATTGTTTTTTTAATATAAATTTATTTATTTTAATTGGAGGCTAATTACTTTACAAGATTGTATTGGTTTTGCCATACATCAACATGAATCTGCCACAGGTATACACGTGTTCCCCATCCTGAACCCCCTCCCTCCCTCCTTCCCCATCCCATCCCTCTGGGTCATCACAGTGCACCAGCCCCAAGCATCCAGTATCATGCATCGAACCTGGACTGGCGATTCGTTTCATATATGATATTATACATGTTTCAATGCCATTCTCCCAAATCATCCCACCCTCTCCCTCTCCCACAGAGTCCAAAAGACTGTTCTATACTTCTGTGTTTCTTTTGCTGTCTCACATACAGGGTTATCATTACCATTTTTCTAAATTCCACATATATGCATTAGTATACTGTAATGGTGTTTTCCTTTCTGGCTTACTTCACTCTGTATAATAGGCTCCAGTTTCATCCACCTCATTAGAACTGATTCAAATGTATTCTTTTTAATGGCCGAGTAATACTCCATTGTGTATATGTACCACTGCTTTCTTATCCATTCATCTGCTGATGGACATCTAGGTTGCTTCCATGTCCTGGCTATTATAAACAGTGCTGTGATGAACATTGGGGTACACGTGTGTCTTTCAATTCTGGTTTCCTCGGTGTGTATGCCCAGCAGTGGGATTGCTGGGTCATAAGGCAGTTCTATTTGCAGTTTTTTAAGGAATCTCCACACTGTTCTCCATAGTGGCTATACTAGTTTGCATTCCCACCAACAGTGTAAGAGGGTTCCCTTTTCTCCACACCCTCTCCAGCATTTATTGCTTGTAGACTTTTGGATCACAGCCATTCTAACTGGTGTGAAATGGTACCTCATTGTGGTTTTGATTTGCATTTCTCTGATAATGAGTGATATTCTTGATCTATGCCAAGGATAGCTCCAGTCCCTCTATCTTGCAGGTAAAGACTAGTCTAGGAGGAAGAGTGAGACAGCACAGAACTAAGGATTGGAGTGGGGAATTACAAAGAGATAAATAAGAAAGTCTAAGGCTGGAGTTAGAGGGGAAGGGAAAGCCTGGAATGAGATTAGAGGAAAAGCTAGGAGAAGCCAGAATGTCTGCTGGATGGAGAAGGGGCTGAGGACACTATAGGAGGCAAGGGTTTAGGTATCAGGAAGGAAGAATAAGCCCAAGTAAGGTCAAGTTTGGGAGGGGTATCGGGTGATTGTTCTGAGCCAGAAGACCAGGAGAGCTTGTGTGTCGGTCAGCCTGGCTGGAGATGTGGATGAAGATAAAAAGGTGGATACAGATGAAAAGACAACTCTGTTCACTCAGAAGCTAAGTGGCCTGGGCTGTAGTCCACCCCATGGGCCTTCCCACTCCACACCTCTTGTTGGTTCCATGTCTTGCTAAACAGCCCCCCTCCATTCCCACATCCCCTCAGTGCGGCCTTCATTCTCTTCCTCTTGGGCTTTGGCAGTCTCCCCCACCAGTCCCCCTGACTCTGCTCTTTCCCCTCCAACCCATTCCTCACACAGCTGCTAAGCATCATCCTTCTAAACTGCAAGTTTGGTTGGCTTCCCCTAGTGGCTCAGAGGGTGAAGAATCTGTCTGCAATGCAGGAAATCCCTGGGTCAGGAAGATCCCCTGGAGAAGGGAATGGCAACCCATTCCAGTATTCTTGCTGGAGAACTCCATGGACAGAGGAGCCTGGTGGGCTACAGTTCATGGGGTCACAAAGAGTCAGACATGCCTGACTGATTCACACAACAAACCAAGCTTAAAGGACTCCAGTCTTCCCATTGCTGGCAGAATAAAGCCCCAGCTCATTCCGTGGCATGCAGGAGGCTTCCAAGATCCCTGCGCCCACCTTGCCATTGCAGCGTCAACTCCTGTAACTTACCCTCAAGTCTCCAGGCACCTGCAAGTCTCCAGTCATCTGAATAATTTGTTAGTCCTTGAATATGACCTTGTAATTGCCTTCCTACTTCCTGAAGTCATTCTCTCAGGCTAGAAGAGCTTTTCCTTCTCTTCTGCCTATGAAACCTCTTTTCACCTTTCAACACGAAGCCACCTCCTCTGAGAAGCCTTCCTGTACTCCTCTCTCCAGATCAGAGTTAATTGTTCTGTCTCCTGTGTGTGTGTGTGTTGAAATATATAAAACATAAAATCCATCATTTTAACCATTTTAAGTGTACAGTTCCGTGGCATTAAGTACATTCACACTGTTGTGCAAACTTTATCACCATCTATTGCTGGAACTTTTTCATCATCCCCAATTGATACTCTTTCCTCATTAAATACGCCCTTCTCCTAGTCCCTGGGAACTGTCATTCTACTTTCCATCTCTATTAATTTAATTATTCGAAGTGGCTCATATAGGTGGAATCATGAAATACATTTCCCTTTATGACTGATATGTTTCATTTAGCATAATAGCCACAAGGTTTATCCATGTTGTAGCAAGTATCAGAACTTCCTTCCCTTTTAAAGCTGAATTAAATTTCACTGGGTGCAGAGACCACGTTTTGTTTATCCATTCATCCACCTATAGATACTTGAGTTGCTTCTAACCTTTGATTATTGTGAATGATGCTGCTATGAACATCAGAGTTACAAGTACAGTGTCTGTTCAAGTCTTTGTTCAAGTCAAGGTCTTTAGGGAAAATACCTACAAGTGGAGCTGCTGGATCATATGGTCATTCTAGCTCCCATTCTCTTCCCTCAAAGGTAACTATGCATGATAAGTGTGTATCTTCAATGTAATAATATAGCTATATATAAATTCCCTTGGAGCCATGTTCAATAATTAAAGCACAACAAAAACCCTGGGAAGGATATTTGGCTTTTCCCTGTAGGAAAAGTAGGTTTTCCACATAAAGAAGCTGCAAACCAGTTGAAACGTGACAATGCTGTTAACACCTGACCTCTAAATTTAGACTCTGGCAAAATGCTTCTGAGACAATCCTTCCAAGAAATCCAGCTAGTAAATTTTGTAGCTGTTACTCTGTCATGACCTGCTTAGACATTGGAATCAAGGAACCTGAATTCCAGCCCCACCCTGCCCATTACTAGCAGCAAGTAACTTAATTTTCTAGGCTCTAATTTTACCATCAGTAAAATAACAAATACTGCAATACATTCATGAGAAAAGAGCAATCTAAGTGAAAGCATTCTGGTAACTTCAAAATAAGGATCATCTGAATTATCATAGTGACTGGCACCCTGTGCAACACTGGGGCCTACTTAGTTGACCTGAATAGTAGTATATCAGATTCATGTCCTTCCTCAAAGGAAGCTAAATGGAATTCTTTAAAGGATAAAGCGTAACCATACCTTTTTTTTTGAGGTTTGAATGGAACTTATGTTTGTAACTTAATTTTCATTTTGTATTGGGATATAGTTTCTGCTGTACAGCAAAGTGAATCAATTATATATACACATATATCCATTTTTTTTTCAGATTCTTTTCCTGTGTAAGTTATTACAAAATACAGAGTAGAGTTCCCTATGCTATACAGTAGGTCCTTCTTAACTGTCTATGTTATATATAGTAGTGTGTATATGGAGAAGGCAATGGCACCCCACTCCAGCTCCTGCCTGGAGAATCCCATGGACAGAGGAGCCTGGAAGGATGCAGTCCATGGGGTCGCTGAGGATCAGACACAACTGAGCAACTCACTTTCATGCATTGGAGAAGGAAATGGCAACCCACTCCATTATTCTTGCCTGGAGAATCCCAGGGATGGCGGAGCCTGGTGGGCTGCTGTCTATGGGGTCACACAGAGTTGGACACGACTGAAGTGACTTAGCAGCAGCAGCAGCAGCCGTGTGTATATGTTAGTCCCAAACTCCTAATTTGTCCCTGCCCACCACCTTTCCCCTTTGGTAGCCATAAATTTGTTTTCTAAGTCTGTGAGTCTATTTCTACATTGTAAATAAGCTCATTTGTGTTATCTTTTCGGATTCCACACACAAGTGATATCATATGATACATCTTTCTCTGTTGGACTTACTTCATTTAGTATGACAGTCTCTACGTCCACCCAAGTTGCTACAAATGGCATTATTTCATCCTTTTTTATGACTGTCTTTATGCCCATTGTCTATATGTACCACATCTTCTTGATCAGTGGGCATTTAAGTTGCTTCCATGTCCTGGCTATTGTCAATGGTATTGCAATGAACATTGGGGTGCGCTATCTTTTCTAATTATGGTTTTCTCCGGATATTTGCCCAGGAGTGGGATTGAAAGTACAGCCATACTTGATTATTCCCACTTGGATAAGAAAAACTCTGAGTATGCAGTGGAATTCCAGGAACATTTTAAAGGTGATAGGAAAGCTGCTTGAGGAATTATAACACTGGGCAGTTAGGGAAACAGTTTTCCATAAATAAGAAGCAGGTACAAAGAAAGAAGGCCCTGATTATTATCAAAGCCAAGATTATTAAAAACACTCTTGATAAAAATAGATGATAAGTCCTGTACAATATGTATGCATTCCATCCAGGCAGTATCAGTGTGAGTTTTTATAAAACTTGTAGGTAGAAAAAAATATCCAAACCTACTTCACATGCTTATGTCTATGGTACATTTAGGTGTAGCAAAGATATGTTGAGAATCACTGTTAAGATGCTGGTGCCAAATCATAAAAGTTTTACTGAGTAATAAATTAGCATAGCTTTCTTGCCTTAGGAGAACTGACCAATAAAGGTACTTTTAGAGCTTACATTCTTGTCCTCTGTGTTTTCAGAATGTCTGTGCTATTGATTCTCCAGAAGGGAAGGCAGGATAAGGCAAGACTTTTGATCTATTTTTTTCACGTAGAATAGTAAATTGATTGAATGGGATATGTTCTTCCTCTTCCATTTCTCCTTCTTCTCTCCCTGATACTAAAGAAGTGGCCAGTAAATAGAATGCATGTTTGGAACAATTATAGAATTCAAGTGACATAATCAATCACTTATATATACACAAGAGAAAAGGGGCAGTGTTATATATGTAATAGCAATGAAATAGAAGGAAAACAATGAGACAGCAGTTCTTCTAAAGACTGAGATCTTTTTCAGGGCTACTGGTTTGTATAGCTCTATATTGCTCTATTCTAGAGCATTCAGAAACAGCCTGGAACAGACAAAGAACTTTAGTATGGGATAAAGTGACATTACTAATGAGAGGGGGAAAGATGAATGTAATGTATGGTATTGAGACAAGAGACTGTCCCTTCGGAGGAAAGTGTCTTTCCTGTTTTCTTTCCCTTTAAATGGTGTCTTTCACCCTAGTTCTCAGGTGTCCGGCTAGGAAGCCCAGAAACAGGTGGCACTTGGAGTAGATACTGTTGGCACTCACCCATTCACCATCTTGTACTCCTCCTTGTAAACCAGTCTCCTGTGGCCAAGGATTTATCTTATTTTCAAAGACATCTGTAATAGGTCAGACTTGAATTTATGCAAACTCAGGAAAGCAGTGGCAACCCACTCCAGTACTCTTGCCTGGAGAATCCCATAGATGGAGGAGCCTGGTGGGTTGCTGTCTATGGGGTCGCAGAGAGTCAGACACGACTGAGTGACTTCACTTTCACTTTTCACTTTCATGCATTGGAGAAGGAAATGGCAACCCACTCCAGTGTTCTTGCCTGGAGAATCCCAGGGATGGTGAAGCCTGGTGGGCTGCTGTCTATGGGGTCGCACAGAGTCAGACACGACTGAAGCGACTTAGCAGCAGCAGCAGCAGCAGCAGCAGGAAACTCCGATATACCTGCTTGTGCATTCACCCCAGGGTTGAACACTCTAAACCCATGTCTCTTCATTAAGAATCAGCCACTGTGGGTAGGGTATTTACCTGAGCACTGCCTTCAGTATATGAGCAGCTGGCTTCCTAAGGTACCTGAGCTGGGTGTGGCGGAGAGCAAGCAAAGGGTCAGAAGCCAGGTTCCCAACAACTGGCAGGGGCATAGCTGCCAGAAAATACAGTGCTGTTTACATCCCGTCAGGAAACCTTCGCTCTATATTATACCTAATTGTCAATCAGCAGCTGAGTCCCAGGAGAATGCTACAGTGCAGGAAGCAAGGCAGGAGAGGCTATCGTGAGGGGCGAGTGGTCCTGGGACTGTGCTTTATAGTACATTTCCTGGCCAGCTAGTCCTTTGACTCAGTTCAGTTCAGTCGCTCAGTTGTGTCCAACTCTTTGCGACCCCATGGACTGAAGCACGCCAGGCCTCCTTGTCCATCACCAACTCCCAGAGTTTATTCAAACTCACGCCCATTGAGTCAGTGATGCCATCCAACCATCTCATCCTCTGTCATCCCCTCCTCCCACCTTCAATCTTTTCCAGCATCAGAGTCTTTTCCAATGAGTCAGTTCTTCACATCAGGTGGCTGAAGTATTGGAGTTTCAGCTTAAGCATCAGTCTTTCCAATGAATATTCAAGACTGATTTCCTCTAGGATGGACTGGTTGGATCTCCTTGCTGTCCAAGGATCTCCTTGCTGTTCAAGGATCTCCTTCCTGTTCTAATCCTTTGATTGCTGCTGCTGCTGCTACTGCTAAGTCACTTCAGTCGTGTACAATTCTGTGCGACCCCATAGACGGCAGCCCACCAGGGTCCCCCATCCCTGGGATTCTCCAAGCAAGAACACTGGAGTGGGTTGCCATTTCCTTTATCAAATTCTTGGTTGATGCTTCTTTGTGATTATTCAGTTGAATCTAGTATTGGATTATATATACTTGAATAATACCAAAACAGCATATTTAAGCTTTAGAATTATTGGCTCACATTATGTTCAGAAAGATCAAAGTCAGTGTTTTAGTGATACAGCTTATCTGGTAAACAGAGGCAATGTGATAGCAACTGTGATTTCAAAGGACAGCAAATGTGACAGCAAAAGTGATTTATTGTGT
The DNA here is from genome assembly GCA_917880005.1 of Nanger dama. Lineage (NCBI taxonomy): Eukaryota > Metazoa > Chordata > Mammalia > Artiodactyla > Bovidae > Nanger > Nanger dama. The sequence goes on along the minus strand of CAKJTW010000062.1, from coordinate 8,710,169 downwards.
AAAATTCATAATTTGAAAGTTACAATTGCAAACAGATAAAATATGAGGAACAGCAAAATGATGATCATGAATGCATTGGTTAAGAAATGTATTTGACATCTATCACATAGAGTCATTCCAAATATTAGAATGAAGAAAATTGTCAATAATATTATCTATAATAATAATATTATCTACACCAACAACAATAATTTCAACAGTGTGCTGTGCTGTGCTATGCTTAGTTGCTCAGTCATGTCCAACTCTTTGCAACCCCATAGACTGTGGTCCACCAGGCTCCTCTGTCCATGGGGATCCTCCAGGCAAGAATACTGGAGTGGGTTGTCATGCCTGCCTCCAGGGAATCTTCCCAACCCAGGAATGGAACCCAGATCTCCTGTACTGCAGGCAGATTCTTTACCATCTGAGCCACCAGGGAAGCCTGGTGACAGATAATATAATATTATCTACAACAACAACAGTAATAATTTCAACAACGACAATAATAGTAACTTTTATTGAGCATGTATACGTCTTTGTGAGTGCCTCTCATTTAGGCACCGAGGATACAGTAGACAGAAACAAAATTCCTACCTTAAGGGAGGGGACATTTTAGACAAAATCTCGATTGATCCTTTTAACAACTGGAGAAGAAACTCTAGTCATTCTTTTTTCTTTCAGGCGGCTGCTATCTGATTCTTAGGCATGTTGGGAGGGGGAGGGAGAGAGGTATAAAATAGGGGGTATCTTTCAGGAATCACATAGAATTCAGAAGAATCTGAGTCAAATAGGAGCTTGTATCCTGGCCACAAAGACCACCCAGAGGGGCACAGTCACTTGCCACAAAGCAGCTTCCCCCCTTGCCCAGGGAGGCACTGCATTTTGGAAAGACTGTCTCCTGGCCCAGAGTCTTCATCCAGCTGAAGGTTGAGCTCATCTGCTCCCGGCATGTTGCCTTGGGGCTTTGCTGACTAAACTGCTCTACCACAGTGACCCATATGAGGCAACATGTTGTTTTTGAAAAACTATGGATTGAAAATCCAGAAGATAATGTTATTAAATAGACCCAGATGTTTTTAACTATATTGTTTCTTTAAGGTTCTTCACAGTTCACAAAAGTGCTTTAAAATGTCTTACCTGTATTCTTCAGATTTCTAGAAACACCCTGTATTCCCCCCACCCACCTTTCTTTTTACAAATTGGCTACCTCGCTCGACTTGTGGGATGTTAGTTCCCTGACTAGGGACTGAAAGTGGGCCGCCAGCAGTGATGTGCTAACTCCTAACCATTGGACTGCCAGGGAACTCCCCACCCTTCTCAGTTTTATATTTTGGTGATTTATTTCCAACAAAATGTCTGCATTTTCCCCCAATATTATTGTCTGTTTTGGATTACTTTTTATGCTTGGATATTGTTATATTTCCAAACAGTGTTATTGTTGTTGTGTCAGCGGCTTGGTCGTGTCTTTTGGGACCCCCATGGACCATAGCCCACCAGCCTCCTCTGTCCATGGGATTCTCTAGGCAAAAATACCTGAGTGGGTTGCCATTCCTTTCTCCAGGGGATCTTCCTGACCCAGGCATCAAACCTTGGTGTCCTGCATTCCAGGCAGATTCTTTACCATCTGAGCCACCCAGGGAAGCCCCAAACAGAGTCTATATTTTATATTCAATAGGATAGCATGCCTGGGCTGCATCCATACTATTAAGTGATACAACTGTCTCAGCACTTTACTCATGGAGTAGTTGCATGAAAAAGGCAAAAGCTGGCCATAAGTCATCTGTTTACAAAGCAAATCCTGCAGAGTCCTTCATGTCCTACGTTGCTCTAATGTCAGCACAAGCTGGGCAGAGAGAAGGGTTTTTACTCTGAAGTCAAGGCTCCAGGCAAACATCTAAAGAAGTGAGTCCCCTCCCTCCACTCTGGCTGGTGCACTGCAGGCCCTTCCACATGGCACAGTAGAGCTGTTCTCTTTTCTCTGCTGTGACCACTTGTTTAAAGGCAGTGCTGCCTGGAACCAGCGATTCTACAGACATTTTAGTGAAAGCAGACCTTTCAGTTTGTTCGTTTGTTTTTAATCTCAGATGCCTTTGATATATCTTTGAAATCTCAGGACTTAGAAACGTCTCGGATGCCGGTGAAGAGCAAATTTGGATATCAGATCCCATGCTGTATATACATTCATCTCTTCCCTTCTGCAGCCCAAGTTGTTCCTTTGGATTTTTAAAAAATACTTATTTTTATGTATTTATTTATTTGGCTGCACCAGCTCTTAGTTGTGGCACACAGGATCTTCAATCTTCATTGCACAGTATGCAGGATCTAGTTCCCAGAACAGGGATGGAAACTGGGCCCCTGGCCTTGAGAGTGTGGAGTCTTAGCCACTGGGGACCACCAGGGAAGTCCCATGCAGCCCAAGTTTTATTTTTGATGAGCTTGTGTTCCAGAGAAACTTAGAGCTTCCCCAGAATACTCCTCCATATCTCATGTAAGTCTGTTCATGGAGGGCCCCACTAGGGCCCACCTAAATTCGACAGGCAAATATGGCTTAGGCTGAAGGTGGGGCTGCACCTCATTAATATTCAGTTCTGATCCCAAATATACAATAAGTCTCTGCCTCTCAGACTAGTTTGCATTGTGAACTGGGAAAATGATTATGCATTTTTTTACAAGTTTGATTTCTTGTTGCAAAAAAAATAGCATTTTATTTTTTTAAATTTATTCTATTGAAGTATGGTTGATTTATAATGTGTTGATTTCTGCTGTACAGCAAACTGAGTCAGTTATACATATATATTCTTCTTGATATTCCTTCCCATTATGGTTTATTACAGGATATTTAATGTAATTCCCTGTGGTATACAGTAGGACCTTGTAGTTTGTTCATTCTATGTATAATATTTTGCTCACCCCAAACCCCCAATTCATCACTCCCTGTCTTTCCCCTTGGCAACCACAGCCTGTTCTCTATGTCTGTGAGTCTCTCCCGTATCATAGATAAGCTCATTTCTGTCCTATTTCAGATTCCACATATAAGTGATATTATATGGTATTTGTCTTTGTCTGACTTACTTCAGTTAGTATAATAATCTCTAGGTTCATCCACCTTGTTAAATGGCATTATTTCATTCTCAGTTGAGTAGTATCCCATTTTATTTATCTATTCATAAAATAACACTTTACTAACAGGATGCCACATCAGAATGTACACAGGTATGAAACAGTCTGGTATTCCAGACACAAAAATTAGGATTTGAATAAAATCTCCCAAAGTGTAAAAACCACAACTCTAACAACTATTGACCTATTTTTAAAAGGATCTTCAAACCACCATAATCTCTAACCAGCCTTTTTTGTTTTTGTTTTTAAATTGAAGTATAGTCAATTTACAATGTGAGCACAGGTCACAGAGAATTCTTTCAGGTGCTATATTCTTCTATATCATCCTATGCCTCATTTATTTAAAATAAAAACATACTGGGCAGCTACTGTTTCAGGCACTTGGGAATACAGAAAGTTAAAATGCAGTCCTCACAACTTATTAAACTCAAAGTGTATTTGAGAAGACAAAAATTTACAAAAGTAACAATATATACTGGGAGTTCCAGGCTTCCCTGGTGGCTCAGATGGTAAAGAATCTGCCTGCAATGCAGGAGACCTGGGTTCAATCCCTGGATCTGGAAGATCCCCTGGAGGAGGGCATGGAAACCTACTCCAGTATTCTTGCCTGGAGAATCCCATGGACAGAGAAGCCTGGTAGCCTACAGTTCACAGGGTTGCCAAGAATCAGACACGGCTGAGTGATTATAGCACACACACTGGGAGTTACAGTGCTTCCCAGGTGGTACAGTGGCAAAGAATCCACCTGCCACGACAGGAGACATGGGTTTGATCCCTGAGTCAGGAAGATCCCCTAGAGTAGGAGATGGCAACCCACTCCAGTATTTTTGCCTGGAAAATTCCATGAACAGAGAAGCCTGGTGAGTTACAGTCCAAGGGGTCAAAAAGAATCAGACATAACTGAGCACACATACACGCATGCCTCACTGGGAGTTAACAGACAAAAAGGAAAGACCACTGTATTGAATTCTGTTCTGGCTTATCTGTCACATGTACTTGGGATATTCTTTCCATCTTAGCAGATAAAAGAGAAAATGCATACTTTGTATCTTAACTTATAAATACTAAATGGGCAAGAGTGTGCCTTTTGTGCATTCACTACAGTCTTCTGCTGACATAGGACAAAGACTAATTGAGACATGAAAGCAGTTGGGTGGGGTAGGCTCCTTCCATCTGTGTGATGTAGTCACACCCTGGCTTAGGGTAAACCTTTATCCTTTGGTGCTGGTCCTTATTTTTTTATATTTACTTATTATTTAATTTGGCTCTCTTGGGTCTTAATTGCAGTCCAAGGGATCTTTGTGGCATGTGAACTCTCAGTTATGGCATGTGGAATCTAGTTCCCTGACCAGGGATTGAACCCAGGTCCCCTGCATTGGGAGCATGGAGTCTTAGCTACTGAACCACCAGAGAAGTCCCATGTCTGGTCCTTATTAGAACAGACTCTCCACCAGCCCCTCTAGAGAAACAGATACCTATTATTATAATTATGATGTGTTTTATTGCATCTCGCTAATTGCTACACAGTAGGCCCAGGATGAGATGGCTGGATGGCATCACTGACTCGATGGACATGAGTCTGAGTGAACTCCGGGGAGTTGGTGATGGACAGGGAGGCCTGGCGTGCTGCAATTCATGGGGTCACAAAGAGTCGGACAAGACTGAGCGACTGAACTGAACTGAGGCCCAATATAAGATATTTATTTGTCCTACAGAGTTTAACCTATGCTTTGAGGTTCTTCAACAAGTGACTAGACATTTTAAGCAACATGGAACATGGCTTAGCTAGAAACAACTAGGCTGAAATAGGGAGCAATTATCTACCTGGCTACAGTTAAAGCAGTCAGTCAGTTCAGTCGCTCAGTTGTGTCCAACTCTTTGCAACCCCATGGACTGCAGCACGCCAGGCTTCCCAGTCCATCACCAACTCCCAGAGCTTGCTCAAACTCATGTCCATTGAGTTGGTGATGCCATCCAACCATCTTATCTGTCGTCCCCTTCTCCTCTTGCCTTCAGTCTTTCCCGGCATCAGGGTCTTTTTCTAAAGAGTCAGCTCTTCACATCAGGTGGCCAAAGTATTGGAGCTTCAGCATTAGTCCTTCCAATGAATATTCAGGACTGATTGCCTTTAGGATTGACTGGTTTGATCTCCTTGCAGTACAAGAGACTCTCAAGAGTCTTCTCCAATACCACAGTTCAAAAGTATCATTTCTTTGGTGCTCAGCTGTCTTTACAGTCCAACTCTCACATCCATACATGACTACTGGAAAAACCAATAAAGTCTCTGCTTTTTAATTTGGTGTCTAGATTGGTCATAGCTTTTCTTTCAAGGAGCAAGTGTCTTTTAATTTCACGGCTGCAGTCACCATCTGCAGTGATTTTGAAGCCCAAGAAAATAAAGTCTCTCACTGTTTCCATTCTTTCCCCATCTATTTGCCATGAAGTGATGGGGCCAGATGCCATGATTTTAGTTTTCTGAATGTTGAGCTTTAAACCAGCTTTTTCACTCTCCTCTTTTAATTTCATCAAGAAGCTCTTTAGTTCCTCTTCACTTTCTGCCATAAGGGTGGTGTCATCTGCATATCTGAGGTTATTGATATTTCTCCCAGCAATCTTGATTCCAGTTTGTGCTTCATCCAGCCCGGCATTTCCCATGATGTACTCTGCATATAAATTAAATAAACAGAGTGACAATATACAGGCTTGATGCATTTGTTTCCGTATTTTGAACCAGTCCATTGTTCCATGTCTGGTTCTAACTGTTGCTTCTTGACCTGCATACAGTTAGAGCAGAGGGATATATTAGCCATCTTCACCTACCTGCCTTCCTAGTATCACCGTCAACCTCCCTGAAATGTGGCCTTTACTCTTTCTATTTTAAAAAGGATCTTCAAGCCCTGTTATCGTCCTCACCAGTTTTTTTATAATTGAAGTATAGTTGATTTACAGTGTTGTGTTAACTTCTGCTGTATTGCAAAGTGATTCAGTTATACACAGATATGCATTCTTTTTCATATTCTTTTCCATTATGATTTATCACAGAATATTGTATATATTTCCCTGTGCTATATGGTAGGGCCTTGTTGTTCATCCATCCAATCTACTAACACCAAACTCCCAGTTCATCTCTACCTCACCCCCTCTTGGTAACCACAAGTCTGTTCTCTGTGTCTGCCCTCTCACCAGTTTTTAGATATGTTCTTCCTTCTCCTGGAGGAGTACTTCTTAAACTTTAGTGTGCATAGAAGCCATTTGAGGATCTTGTTGAAATGCTAGATATGGCTAGTGAGTCTGAGGCATGGCCCTACGTTCTGGACTTCTCACATGCTGATGCTGCTGGTCCAGGGAGGAGCATGGGCTTAGAACATACTGCAGGCCTGTTTTGGTTTCTGGACATATGGATTTTAGAGATGTCTATGAAAAAGCAAAAGTAATAACCATACTAATGACAAAATAATAAACTCTTTCAGGGACCCATCAGCTTCCCAACTTTTTACTGCCAATTAAGGTAAGAAAGGCCATTAAACATATGTCAGGCTCTAATTGCCATATCATAAAGAAAGGTTATTTGAATTCCAAAAAGTAGGAAGGGCATAGTTTCAGAATAGAGGACAATCTTTTGAATTGAATAAACTTGACTTTGTGGAAAAACTCACTATATTGGTCTCATTTTTAAAATTTAACCCTAGACTAGGGCTTCTCAGGTAGTGCTAGTGGTAAAGAATCCACTTACCAATGCAGGAGATTTAAGAGACTCAGATTCGATCCCTGGGTCGGGAAGATCCCCTAGAGAAGGAAATGGCAACCCACTCCAATAGTCTTGCCTGCAGAATCCCATGGGCTTTTGGCAGGCTACAGTCCATATAGGGTTGCTCAGAGTCAGACACGACTGAAGCGACTTAGCATGCACACACGAGCACTAAAATCAGTTAGAAAAAATTGGCCTGCCTGAAGTCAACTGAGGCTTTTAAGTCTCAAGTCTAGAGTCAGCTTTTCTGGGAAGTCTTTTCTAATCCCAGGGATGGGGTTGGATGTCCGTCCACAGTGCCCCAGGGATACCTGGGGATCCTTAGGATAAAATTTTAATAGCATTTCATTCTTTTTATGGCTGAGTAATATTCCATTGTGTGTGTGTATGTGTACACACACACATCTATATATACAAGTATCTTCCTTATCCATTCATCTATCAATAGACATTTAGATTGGTTCCATATCATGCTATGAATATTGGCATGCATGTAACTTTTCAAATTATAGTTTTCACCAGATGTATGTCCAGGAGTGGGATTGTTGGATAATATGGTAACTCTATTTTTGTTTTTTAAGGAACTTCCATATTGTTCTCCATAGTAGAATGTCTTTCATCTGTCTCTGCATCTCAAAGCCTCAGACATCACAAGTACACCGAAAAGAGTAATTGAATGATGGCCTGAAATAATGCCTCAGTGTTAATTACAGTCCTACTAGTGAATTCCGTTTGTGGTGATAGGTAGAATTAGGGATATTTTTTGATGGTCCAACTAATGGCATGTATGAGATTACTGAAAGAATGTAAATTAAGAATCTTCTTAGGTAGCAACCTATATGCAGGTCAGGAGGCAAGAGTTAGAACTGGACATGGAACACAAACTGGTTCCAAATAGGAAAAGGAGTACGTCAAGGCTATATACTGTCACCCTGCTTATTTAACTTCTATGCAGAGTACATCATGAGAAACGCTGGGCTGGAAGAAGCACAAGCTGGAATCAAGATTGCTGGGAGAAATATCAATAACCTCAGATATGCAGATGACACCACCTTTATGGCAGAAAATGAAGAGGAACCAAAAAGCCTCTTGATGAAAGTGAAAGAAGAGAGTGAAAAAGTTGGCTTAAAGCTCAACATTCAGAAAATGAAGATCATAGCATCTGGTCCCATCACTTCATGGGAAATAGATGGGGAAACAGTGGAAACAGTGGCAGACTTTATTTTTGAGGGCTCCAAAATCACTGCAGATGGTGACTGCAGCCATGAAATTAAGACGCTTACTCCTTGGAAGGAAAGTTATGACCAACTAGATATCCTATTAGAAAGCAGAGACATTACTTTGCCAACAAAGGTCTGTCTAGTCAAGGCTATGGTTTTTCCTGTGGTCATGTATGGATGTAAGAGTTGGAATGTGAAGAAAGCTGAGTGCTGAAGAATTGATGCTTTTGAACTGTGGTGTTGGAGAAGACTCTTGAGAGTCCCTTGGACTGCAAGGAGATCCAACCAGTCCATTCTAAAGGAGATCGGCCCTGGGTGTTCTTTGGAAGGAATGATGCTGAAGCTCAAACTCCAATACTTTGGCCTCCTCATGTGAAGAGTTGACTCACTGGAAAAACTCTGATGCTGGGAGGCATTGGGGGCAGGAGAAAGAAGGGACGATAGAGGATGAGATGGCTGGATGGCATCACCGACTCAATGGACGTGAGTTTGAGTGAACTCCGGGAGTTGGTGATGGACAGGGAGGCCTGGCGTGCTGCAATTCATGGGGTCGCAAAGAGTCGGACATGACTGAGCAACTGAACTGAACTGAACTGAACTGAACTAGATAGCACAAGGTTCTTTTGAGTAGGCAGTGAAGCACATGTAAATCTTTACCTGTTCTTCACGTTGAACCTGACTGGTCCAACTTTTGAATTGGTCAAGTAATATTCTGTTCTGTGAACTTGGTGATACCTTGAACTCTTCCTTTGTTTTTCTGGTCTTCTGAATGAGCTACCATGAAGGTTCTTGTGAATTTTTAATCCGCACTGATTCCCTGGGTCTTGACTTTTGAATAGAAATGGATAGCAAACATGGATTTCTTATGATGACATTTCATAAGTTCTAGGGCTTTCCTGGTACCTCAGAGGGTAAAGCGTCTGCCTACAACCCAGGAGACCCGGGTTCGATCCCTCGGTCGGGAAGATCCCCTGGCGAAGGCAATGGCAACCCACTCCAGTACTCTTGCCTGGAAAATCTCATGGACTGAAAAGCCTGGTAGGCTACAGTCAATGGGGTCGCAAAGAGTAGGACACGACTGAGCGACTTCACTTCACTTCAGGGTTGCCATAACAAAATACTGCAATCTAGGTGGCTTAAACAACAGAAATTTATTTTCTCATCATTCTTGTGGATAGAAGTTCCAGATCAAGGTTTGAGCAGAGTTTGTTTTCGTGAGACCGCTCTTCCTGGTTTGCAGATGGCCATAGTTCCACTATGTTCTCATATAGCCTTTCCTGTATGCCTGTGTGGAAAATTCTGGTGACTCTTCCCCTTCTCATAAGGATACTAGTTCCACTGGATGAGGGCTTCACCCTTATGACCTAATTTAACCCTAATTACCTCTATTAAGGTTCTGTCTCCAAACTGAGTCACATATGCGTTAAGGCTCCAACCTATGAATTTGGTACAGGGAGTGGGAATCAATGGTATTTGTCATATGAGGGAGACTTAAGTAGGGGCAGAGTCCCCTCTTGTTGATGCTTAATGGCAGTGTTGAGGTAAATTTCACTGAGATGATGAAATTTGAGCAAAGAAAGGAAGGAGGTAAGGGAGTTATCTATGTGGCTCTGGAGAAAAAGCATTTCAAGAAGAGGAAACAGCCAGTGCCAAGGCCTTAGGATAGGAATATATCTAGAGTGGTTGGTAAACAGTAAAGATGCCAGTGTGCCCGCAAGATGGCAGAGTAGAAAGAGATGAAGTTATGGGGATCCAGATGGTGCAGAAATCTGCAAGCCATTGTAAGGACTTTGGTTTTACCTGAGTGAAATGGGGAGCCACTAAAGGGTTTTGTGCAGAAATGTGACATGGTCTGATTTACATATGCATGTAGCCACAAAATGATTATTTTAACATATTCTGGTGACTTGGATGTGAAATTATGCACATATACATTAACTGCATCTTTTAAAACCTTGATTTTAGAATCTCCCTTTAGAAACTAATTTTAGAGTCAAATTATCTGGAGAACTGCCCACTTACGAAGTTTTCCAGCATGTGATAAATGCATAAGTAGGCCTTCCTTCTAGATATCTATCACTTGTCTTTATTCTTCCTTCTATTGTGTGTTCTTGATTACACATTTTGTGTGTTCATCTGAAATATTTTAAATAAGTTTTATCTAATATGTATATTTAACATCTTTGTTCTAAGATACTCTTATACAGATTTAATACTATGGTTAAAATACTTTATAACTCAGATATAAGGAGAAAAGAATAGTGACAAAAGACATTACTTTGTGCCTTTTACAAGAAAATAATACTTTGAGGGCCAATTGTGTACCATTGTCATATAAAGTCTGTTTTGTTCTCTTTGTCTTTAACAAAATCATGACTATTATTTCCCATTTGAGAAACAGAAACTAACTTGTCACTTAACACTTCTGATCTCTTTTGGCCATTAAAGAAAAAAAAAGGGTGTTTTTGAGATTAGTGTGTGAAAGTTGGTGTATAAATAAGAGTAGGTTCTGTTATAAGTAAAACTGTGAAATAGGTCATTTGGCTTCCTCTTCCTCTGAATTCAGGGAAATTCACCAAAGTATCTTAGGCACTTAGCACACAGTACCAACACAAGTAGGTGTCACTATATATTTGTTAAGTAAATAGCATCCTTTCACTGACTTGCTGGAGACTTCATGAATTGCCCTTCCCTGGAGTAGTCCAGTTTTGAAAGATTGTGGGAGGAAGTGGGTGAACTGTCAATGGTTGAACTTCAGAAGTCAGTGGGAAGATTTTAAAGTCTGAGTTTTCCCCAAGAGCCCCTTCAAACCTCATCACTGGGCATCTATTTACTTGGTTAGTCACTGGATCAGATGGAAGCTGCATTTGGTATACAGCCTTGGGATATAATATCCTGAATTATTTCTAGAGTCCCATGTAAAGTTGTTGATTCTAAACCAGTTCATTTCAATTAGTAAACCATTGCTTATACAGATGACCTTTGAACAACGGGTTTGAAAGGGCACCAGTGCACTTATATGCAAAAGTTGTTCACTAAATCTGTAACACAGTGCTACACCATCTGAAGTTGGTTGAATCCATAGATAATGATTATAAAGCTATATACAGGATTTTTAACTAGTAGCGGGCCAGCACCCCTAACAGCTTCCCTCTTGTTCAAGGGTCAGCTGTACCTTGTATTAGGTAGGACTTGAACCCCAGACTTTCAAGCCTCAAAGCTCAGGTTCTTTTCCAGTATCTTAGACATTCCACCGCAAGGCCAGCCACAGTGACCAGGTGGTGATGCCAAACTACGGCATCAGTAGCCTGTCAGCCATATGCGGGACCTGACAGTCAGTGATGAAGCTAAAATATTCTTATATTTAACCTATGGGTCCCACCCTCTGGAGGCACTGCTATTGTAAGACACACAGCTTTGACAGTGCACACTGCCTAATACTGTGTGTGAAGAGGGTTAAACATACACCTTTGCACTTAATTCTAAAATAGCTTCATACACCTCTTTACGTTTTTGTAATAAGCCTACAGTAACCTTTGCAAAATGTTTCTTTTTCCAGGCCCCGGAGGAAGGGCAGAGTTCCTCGTGGGTAACCCTTTCTCCCTCTCCCAACCCCTTCCCATATTTCTTCTACTCCCATCCTCCGGACCCAGAGAAGGGGCACAGTATGATTATCTATGTTGAACGGAGGGAGAGGACGCTACGCATGGACTTGGTGCTTTTCAAACGGAGCAGGCGCTCCCTAGGGTGTGACGCAACCCGCCTCGCAAAGCCCTGGAACTGCGAGGACGCGGGACCAGCCACTCAACCCCGCCGCGAGGAAAAAGCCCCAGCCCCGGCCCCGGCCCCACCCAGAGAGCTCAGCCCGCCTTCCTCTCTTCCTCATTGGCTCCGGCCTCCACGCGTTACGCCTGCGACGCTGGCGCTGCCTTACCGGCGAGGGGCGGGGCTCGGACGCGTGAGGCGGGCAAGTGCGCAAGCGCAGGAGCGGGTCTGGGGGCCGGACGGGGGGGAGGGAGGGGGTGGTGTACCCGGTTTCCTGGGTTACCTGAGGGGGGGGGGGGTGGGGAATCTGCGGCGGCGGTGGCGGCGGCGTCAGCGGCGTCGACTGGGGATTCTCCCGGTGAGGAGGAACGCGCGTCAGTGGCGGCCAGAGGGCAGGTAAAGGCTGCCGCCGGGCCCGGGCATGCCGGCCGCTGTTAGGGGTCCCGGACCCTATCGGTGGCCTGGAGGGAAGGCGGTTGGGGTGGCAGTCAGCCCCGGCCGGGGGTCGCGGTGGCAGGGCTGAGGGCGCGGGGGACTCGGCCTCGACGCGCCGGCCCGAGGCTTCTTTCCGGCTCTGGGGCTCCGGGACGTCTCCCCGCCGCGCCCGGGCAGCCTGTGACAGCACCTGAGCCGCGGGCGCGAGCTCTGCCCGGCTTCTCTGGACCTTTGCTGCGGCCAGCGGCCACTAACTTTATTTCCCGGCGCTTGGAGGGCGGAGGTCAGGCAAGCTGGCGGCGACTTGCTGCGATCTCGATTGCATTTGTTATCCTGTACCCCGGCAAAACTTGCACCCGGGCCGGGCCCACGCCGGCAGGCTGACGGCTGGAGTTGACAGTTTCGGCGCCACCACCCTGCGGGTCGCGCTGTAAGATCTTGCCCCGCGGGTGTTCGCCCACCTGTCATCTCCTCTGCGCCTCAGCCGGCTGCTTTTTTTCCTGCCTGTAAAGCCCTTTGCCCGGGCGAGAGACTCTCCAGAGGATCCTCTGAGACATCTGCCGTCTGTCCCGGGCATCATTGGCGCCTTGTCTGAGGTGCGGGTTGGCCTCTGGTGGGATTATAACTGTATAATTTTCTGTATGGGAAATAACCCAGGGAGACCCCAGCACCACAGTGTGGAGGCCAGTTGTTTGCTTGGTGGCGGAGAGGGTAAGCATAGAGGCTTTAAAAAACGCTTCCTAGCTCTGGGTCTTACTGGGTTAAACAAAACAAAATAACCATACACGCCCAGTGATAGCACTTGGTAGTTGATGAGGTTGTTTTAAGCAGATACAACATTTTAAGAGAGTTGAATCCCGTGTTGAATACTTTGGTGTTGAATTCAGACCAGAATGTTTCCTTGAATATTGAATTCAGCTTGCACTTTCCTTGGGGTTTGTTTAGCAGATTGATGGCACAAACTGAATTGGTCTTTTCTTCCTGATGATCCTTGGCTATTCTGCTCTTACTTTAAACTTCCACACCCAGGAACCTTATGCTAATAAAGATGTTGACTTTGTGCTTTCATCTTATAAATGTAGTTAATTAATATGGGGGATCTCTTTTAAAGAACTTTGCAAGTAGCCAGCAACATTTTTTTTTTTCCTGACAGCTCTTTGTTGTCATCCACGTTGTTACTACAAAGGTTGGAAAATTTGGAGAAGTAGGGGAGCATAGGGAGAAAATGAGTTACTGTATAATTTAATTTACATTAAAGTGAATCTGTAAGCTATAAGATTATACGTGAATATAGTAAATATTTTTGAGTACCTCCTGTGTACCAGTTTTATAAACAGATAAATATCCTCTCCAGCAGGGAGTTTGCATTAGTATGGGGTCGCGGATAATAAAATATGTTCTTTGTCAGATGGTGTTAAGTACTATAGAGTAAAAGCATGGAAGAGGGAAAGACTTGTAGTTTTATCAAAGTATAGTTGATTTACAACGTTGTGCTAATTTCTGCTGTACAGCAAAGTGATTCAGTTTTACACACACACATTCTTTTTTAAAAATACCTTTTCCATAGGATACTGAATATAGTTCTCTGTGCCTTACATTAGGACCTTGTGGTTTATCTGATCCATATACTAGCTTACATCTGCTAACCCCAACCTCCCACTCTGTCCCCTCCCCTTGACAACCACAGATCTGTTCTCTAAGAGAACATGCAGCTTTAACTAGAGATAGCCAAGGAAAACTTCCTAGAGAAGATAACATTTGAGCCCAAGACTACAGGCAAGTGAAAGGGCAATCCCTGCACCTCTTTGAGGGAAGAGTGTTCACGCAGAAAGAAAGGCACTTGCAGAATGCTTAGAGGCAGGAGTGTACTGGGTGCATTTGAGGACAGCAGAGGCTGATTTGACTGTGGTGGAGTGAGCAAAGTAAAACCAGTGGAAATGCAGGAGAGAGGTAAGTGGGAATGGGGAATCAGGTTGTGCAAGGGCTTGTAGGCCTTTGAAGGACTTGGGCTTCCACTCTGAGGGAGAAGGGGGCTCATTCTTTTGAATAGAGAATGCATATAATCAGACTTGCCTTTTAAACGGGTCACTGTGGTGGCTGGATGGAGAATAGATTTTATCTGGGGGTAGGGTGAGGTGTTGGGCAGAAGTGGTGATGTCAATTCCAGGACCCTTCCCATAATCCAGGCCAGAGAGGTTGTACCTTTTCTCAATAAATTGAGGATAAGGTCAACAGGAGACTTATAGGATACCAGAATTTCTGTCCTGAGCAAGTAGATAGATGGAGTAGACATATATTGAGGTGAGGTTCATGAGAGAAGCAACTTGGTTGAGAGAAGGTTAGGAGTTGGTTAGAAAATAATGAAATTAGACTCCAAGTGGAGATTAGTAGTAGTAGACCCAGTGACTTTGTATTGAAGACACGTCTATGTTATCTTGACTATAATAGGAACTTAATATTTTCAACCATGGGCTGCCAACTTTTTTTCATAGTCATTTTCTTTCTAGACTTTTGGATCAACCTAATCATCTTTTTCATCAAATGTAGCGTTGTTTTTACTTGCATGCACTTAGAGCATCTGTTCAGTTATAGAGAAAGCCATATAATCCAGAATTTCAGAATACATTTTTCATTTGTTGTTGTATCTAACTTGAACACCTTCATCTGATTAAACTTTTTCTGAATTGTGTTTGGATACCTGGCTTAAGTTCAATAATTTTTCAAGCTTCAGGAATACTTGTTATCAAATGTGGCTTCACTTGGCCATTTGTGAATTACAATGGAAATGACCTGTATTTTTAATACTTTACTAGTAGTCAGTAATATACAGAGATTATCCTAATTCTTCTGTTTCATGAAAGATGGCTTGACATAAATGGGCCATCACATATTAGGTGGAGATCATCAAATTATGCAGTGTTTGGAGCAATAGAATTTGATCTGTACAACTTGTATGAAAAATATATTATGGTCTTAAAATTTAAGGTCTACCCCTTAACATTTTCAGAACCCCAGTAATACACTAATATTTTAAAAAAGATTTTTAACCAAAACACATGAAAGTATATAAAAATATGTTAGATAAGTATGTTACATAAGTATATAAAAATCAGTTTAGTTCAGTCACTCAGTCATGTCCGACTCTTTCAGCCCCATGGACCGTAGCACACCAGGCCTGCCTGTCCATCACCAACTCCTGGAGTTTACCCAAACTTGTCTCCATTGAGTTGGTGATGCCATCCAATCATCTAAATCTCTGTCGCCCCCTTCTCCCCCTGCCTTCAAGCTTTCCCAGCATCAGGGTCTTTTCCAATGAGTCAGCTCTTTGCATCAGGTGGCCAAAGGATTGGAGTTTAAGCTTCAACATCAGTTCCTTCCAGTGAACACTCAGGACTGATCTCCTTTAGGATGGACTGGTTGGATCTCCTTTCCGTCCAAGGGACTCTAAAGAGTCTTCAACACCACAGTTCAAAAGCATCAATTCTTTGGCACTCAGCTTTCTTCATAGTCCAACTTTCACATCCATACATAAATAGCTATAAACTGATCTTAGAGTTGATAAGGAGTCTGTATTCTCTTTGCTGTTGCTTCTCACCGGTGTTTATCCTGTGCCTCTTAATTCTCCTGGCTTTGTTTTACAGTAATTGAGACAATGGGAAATTTTGAATGCTATCCAAGCCTAACTTCTGGGAAGACCAAAAAAAAAAAGAAGAAAAATCTTATCTAATAATATGAAAGAGTAATGTTTAAAAGGTGTAATCATCTTAATTAGCCAAGAAAGAAATCAAACAGTTTTCCAAAAGGCTAGTCGTTATTCCATTCAAATGTGATTCTTTGAAGTCAAAACTCAAGAGAGATCAGGAAATTAGAGAACTTTTAGTCACTTTAGATAAGTGGAAGAAATAGATGAATAATAAGGTAGAGTAAGTACTACACATATTCTCTACAACTACTGCCACTCATCTATAAAAAGTAAAGAGAAGAGAAGATTTTTGCCAGAAACCCAAAGAGTTGCACATTTTAAATAAAAAAATGTGTGAGGAGGTGAAGCCTGAAACTATATGTTAAACATCTTGGCACTGACTGGTTTCTATAAAAATTGTAGACCAGATTGCCAAACAGATGCTTTGTGATTTGTGATTAGAAAATAAAGTACTGATTACTAAGATACAGAATTGGTTTTTAAAGAATACATCATATTATGCTAACCTCATGCTCATTTTGCCAAAGATATAATAATATTAAATAATCTTTGTGAGTACCTCACATCTTACAGAGTGCATTCCCATTTAGCATCTCATTTAACCTTCACATCATCCCTGTTAAGTACTATCAAGGGAGGAGGGCCTCAACATTAGGGATCCTGGGGAGACACAAAAGGGACACATATGGGAGATTTGGAGCTTCCCTGGTGGCTCAGATGGTAAAGAAACTGCCTGAAGTGCAGGAAACCCAGGTTTGATCCCTGAGTTGGTAAGATTCCCTGGAGAAGGGAATGGCAACCGTCTCCAGTATCCTTGCCTGAAGAATTCCATGGACAGAGGAGCCTGGTGGGTGTATACTCTGTGGAGTTATAGAGTTGGACATGACTAAGTGAGTAACACTTTCACTTTCATGGGAGATTTTAGCAAGGACTTGTTTAGTTACGAGGTAGGGGAAGAAGAGGGAGGAATCAGAGAGGACTTTAAGGATTCTGGATTAGGTGAATAGTGATGCTGCTGCTGCTGCTGCTAAGTCACTTTAGTTGTGTCCGACTCTGTGCAACCCCATAGACGGCAGCCCACCAGGCTCCGCCGTCCCTGGGATTCTCCAGGCAAGAGCACTGGAGTGGGTTGCCATTTCCTTCTCCAATGCATGAAAGTGAAAAATGAAAGTGAAGTCACTCAGTTGTGTCCGACTTTTAGTGACCTCATGGACCGCAGCCTACCAGGCTCCTCCATCCATGGGATTTTCCAGGCAAGAGTACTGGAGTGGGTTGTCAATGGTGATGCTAGTAATCGATATTCTAAAAAGACAGAGAGGAGTAGATAGGGAGATGTTAACAACATCAGTTAACATCAGTTTGGTGAAGTAGCTATTTTGCTTCTTGAAACTGAATCTGGAATGAGTCACATATAATTTAAAAATTTAACATATGTGGGTCTGGAGCTCAGGAGAGAAGTCTGAACCAAGTAAAATTTTCATTCATTCAGTAAATATATTCTTTCAAATACTTTTGGTAAAGCAGGGAGGACAGTGGGTGGAGATTTGAGCAGGGAGATGTGATTAGGGAAGGTTTGTTTTTCTTTAAACATGGAAGAAAAAGGATACTTTAGTGGACTGAAGGAAAGGGGCTATTGAAAAGGAGAGAAAATTGAAGTCACAAGAGAAAGAAGATAATAGACAAAACTCAGAGGCAGTGGAAGGATTGGGAAAAAGAGTACAGGTGCACAGGTGAAAGGATTATCCTCAAAAAAGTAGTGATGCATATTCCTTTTGAAAAAGAAAATAATATAAGGAGTAGATACAGAGACAAATGAGTAGCTAGGATAGTTTCATTTGTTTCTGTGGAGCAAGGTTATCTGCTGAGACTGAGAAGGAAAAACATGGATTGGGATATTTTTGTGGGGAAAGGAAAAGTTACCCTTGTGATTGGAAAGTGGCCTTGACCAAGGACAAGTGACCTAATCCCTGATAGTGTTTAACGCCTCTGCAATCACAAATATAGAAAGAGGCTGTCCATGCTGAAGCATTTTTCTCCAGCAGTTCCTGTAACAGAGCAGAAGGCAAATAGGCTCAACCTGGATGGGGATTGGAAGGGAAGGTATGATGGAGAACTTGGGTAGAGGGTGGTGTGAAGTCAAGGGATTACTGGTGGTGATGACGTTGTTAACTGAAGGGCTGAACTTTTAAGTATCCTGCTTGATTAAGGAAGAAAGTGAAGCCATGACAGGGCTGATAAATGTGGAGAATGAAGAGGATGAAGAATCCCAATGAGTAAGCTGTAGGATTATTGGAAGTAAAGGAGTATGAGAGATGGAAAAATGTGATGTGAGAGTCCTAAATTTAAGATTTTTGTGCTGGAACAATTTCAGGTGAAATAAGAGCCAAAGTATGACCAATGATGGTGGGTAGCCAAGATTAGTAGCACTAATTACAATAGTATACTAATAAAAGCAACTATTTATTGTGTGCTTTGTGCTAGTCACTATACTGAATGCTTCTTAGAGATTAATTATGAGCTTCTCATAATAAACCTGTGAGCATTATTGTTATTTAATAATAAATCGAACTTATTTTTCACAACCATCCTGTGAAGCACATATTAGGAGCTCCATTTTACAAAAGAAGAAACTGGGGCTCAATGAGATTAAGTGGAAGTACCTGAGTCTTTCTAGCCCCAGAACTCTTATGCCCAACTCCTAAATCAGGCTGGCCTTCTGCCAAGTAGGGGTCACTGAAGAAAAGGATGTCAGAGTACTCTAAATCCTAGTGTGTTGGCATTAATTTTTCTCATGGGTAGTGAAGCCCTGGAATCACAGATCTTGTGTGGAGAGTAAGACAGGAATTGTATGACAAAGTTCTCAATAAATAAGTGACTCAAAGGTCAGTCAATGACAACTATAACTATAGTTATAGCCTTAAAAGGGGATGGAGTGGGATGCTGCTGCTGCTGCTGCTGCAGCTTCTGCTTCTGCTGCTGCTGCGTCGATTTAGTCGTGTCCAACTCTCTGCAACCCCATAGACGGCAGCCCACCAGGCTCCCCGTCCCTGGGATTCTCCAGGCAAGAACACTGGAGTGGGTTGCCATTTCCTTCTCCAATGCATGAAAGTGAAAAGTGAAAGTGAAGTCACTCAGTCGTGTCCAACTCTTAGCGACCCCATGGACTGCAGCCCACCAGGCTCCTCCGTCCGTGGGATAGTTATAGCCTTAAAAGGGGATGGAGTGGGATAATAATGTCCAAATCACCTTTGGAAACCAGAATAGTACTGACTTGTCTTCCTGTCCTGGAATCTGGGTGTGCATAGTGATTTATTAAGAGAAGGAGATGAAGTGATCCTCTTGTGTGGAGGTAGAGGATATAGGGAAGTTTCTTAGCAACAGAACTAGGGATTCTAATGGTAGGGAGTAAAGAATTTAGAGTTGAGCCAGGAGGACTCATCTAGTTGTGCATTAAAAATTGGAAAGAATGGTGGCAGGTAGGCTGATTATATAATGTATTGACTAAACAGATGTTATTTTGAAAATGAAAAGACATTAATAATTACTATGGGACAACAAGCATAAAGGAGGACTGTCCTGGGCAAATCGAGGTATTTAGTCATACCAGTCATTGGTAACCTGATGACATACCGCCTTGGAAAGAGGTTGTAGATGTTGGGAAATGAATTGAGCCTTGAATTAGAGGTATGTGAATGGAGCTTACTAGCCTAAGATTATTCTCTGACCCTACAATACTGCCCTGAAATGTTCTGGGTATGTCTTGTTCTATAAGAGTCCGGAAATTTGAAGGAAGTTATGAATTCATCTCTAGAGGAAATTTTGGAAGCCGTTATTATATAGATGGTACCTGAAACCTTGGATGGATGAGATTGTCAAAGAACACAAAGGGAAGTGAGGCATATAAGGGAGTGAGAATGCAGAGGCTCACCAGCGTGAAGGAGCTGGTGAAGAAGCATCCAGACAAGGAGACAGAAGGAGAGGTCAGAGGGGCAGGAGGAAAACCAAAAGAGATTTAGCATCTTCCATGTCACGAGATGGAGCAGGACATGACAGCCTACTCCAGTATTCTTACCTGGAGAATCCCATAGACAGACTGTACACTGTACAGGCTATAGACTGAAGCCTGGCCAGCTACAATCCATGGGGTCACAAAAAATCAGACATGACTAAAGCAACTTAGCACCAACACACACATGTCAAGAGACAAGAGAGATTTAAGAATGAGTGATTAATAATCTCATATTCCTCATAGAAAAGACCCTGATGCTGGGAAAGACTGAAGACAGGAGGAAAGGGGGATGACAGAGGATGAGATGGCTGGACAGCATCACTGACTCGATGGACGTGAGTCTGAGTGAACTCCGGGAGTTGGTGATGGACAGGGAGGCCTGGCGTGCTGCAGTCCATGAGGTTGCAAAGAGTCGAACACGACTGAGTGAACTGACTGACTGATGCCTCATGTTCCTCGGAAAGGTCAAATGAGATAAGGATATCCATTGGATTGAGTCTGGCAGTTAGAAGTTTATTGTTGGTCTTGACTTGAACAGTTTCAGTAGAGTGGTATGGGCAAAAGTCAAGCTGCCGTGCACAGTGTGTGTGTGTGTGGCGGGGGGGCAGGGGGAAGGTGAAAAGATTACTTCCAGTGCAGATTACCCTTGAGTAATCTTGAAAGAGGAAGGTGTCAACAGGCTTTTTTCTTTCTTTCTTTTTAAACGTAGGCAGAGAAAAAAACCAATGGAGATGAAGGGTTAAAAACTGAGAAGAAAATGGAAGTGCTAGCAGTGCCTCCTAATAATGTCTAGTTAGTAATTTTGTAGTAATCAGAAGAGTGAAAGTGAGAAGAAGAAATGTTTTAGATCAAGGAAGACAAATTTCATAATGACCATAATTTGTCAGAAGCTGGAATGGGTGGAGAGTGTTTATAGAAAGGAGGGAATTCCTAATTTGGATGAAATATTGGGAAGTGACATCTATGTTGTGGATTAACTCTAGGTTTCTGTTTTTTCCCCTCTACTTTTAATCCTGTGTTTTTTTGGAATAATATAACCATGTTCCACCTCCAAGGTTGTTATTAGAATGGATTTGCTATTTTCTATGGATTTGTTCTTATAATTCTCACTTATTAACTTTTTAAAAAGTTAACTGTGTTTGTACATTGGAAATATTTTCTGGTTAAGTATATTTGTTTTCTGTTGTGGTTACATTTGATTCTTGACTGAATTCACTGATTTTGGTAATTTCTATTTAACAAAAGTGAATTCACATCTATATATGTGTTTTCTGTTGTGAACGTGTAAAGAGGAATAATATATTAATTTTTTTCTTCCCTCTTTAAATTTGTTCTGATCAAAATGTAATTTGCTGCAGTGGAATTCTTATTAGTTTTGTAGTTCACTTGTCTTAGTTCCTTAGGTTGAAGAGTAATAGTCATGAAGTGAAATGAAGGCGCTCAGTCTTGTCTGACTCTTTGGGACCCCATGGACTGTAGCCTACCAGACTCCTCCACCCATGGGATTTTCCAGGCGAGAGTACCGGAGTGGGTTGCCATTTCTTTCTCCAGGAGATCTACCTGACCCAGGGATAGAACCCGGGTCTCCCACATTGTAGGCAGATGCTTTTCCATCTGAGCTACCGAGGAAGCCCTAGTTGCATAGGTATTTCTTCAACAGCATAATTATTATACAAAGTTTAGATGAGTATAAAATTAAAACAATGGTGAGAATGGGTTCCTCATTTATTATAACTATGTGCTTTTTTGAAAGGCAAGCGGAACATTAATCAGTTCATAAAATGCATTCATTGTTACGTTTTCTGAATATTCATTCATTGAAGTGCAAAAATCAGTGTATCCTGGCCAATGGTAAAAGGAAATTTTGCTGGTGTGACTTGTAGGGCAGCTGTTTATATTTGTCAGCTCACTCTTACACTGCTTTTTGATATTTACTTATCTGAACCTTTAATACACTATGACTTTTATTTTAGTCTATTAAATATTAAAATCCTTTGCCATTTTCTGGATTTCCTCTTAATGATGCTTCCAAAGACAGTAAGGCTGATAACTGTTCTTGCTTTTCTCTGTTAGCTTTATTTAAAAATTTTGGAGACTATTGTAATGTAGAATAAAGTATTAAAAAAAATCAAGTCATACATTCCATATTACTGAAATGTATTTATTTTCTCTACATCTTATTTTTTTTTAAATAGCATCTCTGGTTTTGACAAAACCTAATGATGCGCAATTTAAGGAAACATTTAGAATGTGTAATTTTAATCTTAAATTAATCTTGATGCTTACTGTTACTATATGACTATTCAGTTCAGTTCAGTTCAGTGGCTCAGTCATGTCCGACTCTTTGCGACCCCATGAATCGCAGCATGCCAGACCTCCTGTCCATCACCATCTCCCGGAGTTCACTCAGATTCATGTCCATTGAGTCAGTGATGCCATCCAGCCATCTCATCCTCTGTCATCCCCTTCTCCTCCTGCCCCCAATCCCTCCCAGCATCAGAGTCTTTTCCAATGAGTCAGCTCTTTGCATGAAGTGGCCAAAGTATTGGAGTTTCAGCTTTAGCATCATTCCTTCAAAAGAACACCCAGGGCTGATCTCCTTCAGAATGGACTGGTTGGATCTCCTTACAGTCCAAGGGACTCTCAAGAGTCTTCTCCAACACCACAGTTCAAAAGCATTACAATATTACTATTTTCTGGCTATTGTACTGTTAGGAAAGTCCATAGCCTAAAAAATACTTAGAGGTCATCTACTTTTGTCTTTGAATATGTATAAGAAGAATGGGATCAGAAAAGCACTTTGCCTGAGATCCTAAAGATTTTCACACAAAACAGAAAAGTGAAAGTGTTTTGACTTTTAGTCTAGTATTCTTTCTCCTATACCACCAAATTCTTAAATATTTTAATGCACTTTAAAAATGTAATCCCAGAGCCAAAAGATGCCTTATACAACATGGAAAATAATGGTGTTTGGTTTCTAGTATGTAGGTCATGTGTAACTTTAACCCTTTTTCTTTGCACATGTCTACATGCAGATCACAGTGATAGAAACTAGATTGTAATGATACCAGTGTGGTTGAAAAACAATATAAAGTGTAGATTGAATCTGAAATGCATTCTCTCAGAAACTGTTTAATATATATTTCTGTTTTACTTCTGTTCTCTGTCACTCCCAGTCCCTGTGCCCTTCTCTCCTGCTATCTGTCCATCCTCATGAACGGTTGGAGAACAGCAGATGAAGCAACCAGGTCTCAGTTGGTCTTACTGTTGTTTTTCTTGATGTGAAATGTTGTGTAACAGTAAACATATTTGTCTATAATTGCCTCAGCTGAATTTTTTTTTCTTTAGAAGGGAAGCTAATCTTCATTGTATCTGTAAGAATTACAGAGGAATGAGGAAACTAGTACAATCTGCATTTGCAAGAAGTCTTTCAAGCTTGTCAATATCTGTGTTCAGTATTTCTGAAACTTATTTTGCAGGCCCTTTACCTTATACAAGATATATGTTAAAAACTGTTCATCATTATGATGTTACTCTATAAATTATTTTTACTGTTTTTGTTTCACATTTAGCATAAGGCTCCAGGATTTTTGTGTGTGTGTTTCTTTAGGAGGTATGGAAAACCACCATGTCTACTGTTGATTTTAAAGAACTTTGAAACTGTAAACTCTGAATTATACTCTTTAACGTGGGAATAATAAACATCTACGCTTTCATTGCTGAAGTTTTTGTTTCTAATCTAAAAATTTTAGTAAAGGTTTTTAGGTGTTTCTGTAGCACTTTCCTTAATACACTAAGTTCTTGTCGTGGAATGGAGAAAGGCTTTTATAAATGTGCCTGTTTATTTCTCAGTGCTTTAGGTGTGGGAATATTTCATAAAGGAATTTGAGTAACAAAATGTTTACTGTCAAAGTTAGTGTTAAATGAATTGATTTCTATTTATTGAGCTCTTACTATTTGACTTATTTTTAAACAAATAAGACCTGATTCCCTCCTTAAAGTATAATCTAGCTTTGAAAGAAACAGTGTAATCCTGTAATACAATGTAGTGAGTCCTATGATACAGGCATTTAGAAAAGTAATGATAATTAACGGGAATTTTGTAGCAGCAGCAGCAACAAAATTTAAAAAAAACAGTGAAATAATGTTGAGAACCTTTAGGAGGAATTATGGCATAGTACATTATGTTTTGAGAGATTAAAAAAAAAAGTTAGCTAGCGGAGGAAATTCCATAGCATGATAATAAGGAATTAGGATCTTATTCCCTAGGAATTGAAGTGCCATTTATGATTTTAAGGAATGTGGCTGACATTTTTAGCAGTTGTAGAATTTGAACTGAATGGAAATGCACCAGGAGAAGTGACCAATTAAGAGGTTGTTGGTATTGCAAGTGAGAGAGATGAGGACTGGAGAATGCTTCATCATAAGATGAGAGGGGAAGGACCAGATTCAAGGTGATGATCATAACAGCTAACAATTATTGATCTTTCTACAGTCTGCCAGGCAGAGTGCTGTCTCAGTTAGTTTTAACATTCACAACAACTTGAGGTGCTCTTAGGAACTGAGTTTCATAGATAAGAAGCTGAGATTTAGAGGAAATCAAGTCTAAGGTCACAGAGTTAGCAAGTAGGAGATGCAGAGGTGAACCAGCTGTCAGGATGGAGGAATTGACTAGGCCCCAGTTGAAGTACCATTCTTTTTTTTTTCTCATGAGTTGCTGGGTAGAGGCCATTAACTGAAATAGGAATGAGGAAGGAAGAGCTGATTTGTTGGAGGGAGGAGTCAATGTTTGTTTTGAAGAAGAGAAATTTGATAGAATACAGAGAGACTGCCTGGTTCTGAATGCTGCTTCTGATACTTGTAGCTCTGTGACCTTGAGCAGTTACCTAACCTCACTGTGCTTCAGTTTCCAACATGTGACAAATAACAGTATATTTGTACTTACGAGACTGTTACGAGGATTAAACCAGCCACTTCAATAGAGTGCTTACGGAAGTGCCCAATGTGTAGTAATTAATCATGGTAGGTGTTAGGAGTATCACCATCATTATCATTCTGTAAAAATCTAGAGATCTGTTATGAAGATGGATGAGCTATTCAGTATAAAGCTTCTAGCACAATTATTCT
Source organism: Nanger dama (assembly GCA_917880005.1). Taxonomy (NCBI): domain Eukaryota; kingdom Metazoa; phylum Chordata; class Mammalia; order Artiodactyla; family Bovidae; genus Nanger; species Nanger dama. The sequence goes on along the minus strand of CAKJTW010000062.1, from coordinate 8,685,063 downwards.
TAGTAGGAATGCACAGCCCAGAGAGATGATTTACTTGATGGGCCTTCATCATTCGTTTTGGTGCAGCCACAATGTCTCAAAATTTCCATTCTTTTATGGTGCTCAGGATCAAATACAGATAATCTTTTGAGTTATCTGCTTGTCCAATTTGTTTTAGAGAACACGGACTGCTTGTTGAAGGGCTTTAGTATGATACACTTGGGTGTGACTTTCTTGGAATTTCCTTTAAAATTCTGCCTTGCTACACTGTGCCTGGGTTCCTTTATTTCCTGGCCACTTTTTTGTACAAGGAGCCAGGATGACCTCTCCCTTTCTGAGCCAATCAAATTTTCCTCCACATTTACTAGTTAAGGATTATTATATAGTCCTATATATTTAATATGGAACACTAGGTCAGAGCCAGTCAACTTTTATCCCTCTTATGTTGCAATCCCTATTAGAGCAGAATGTGTTACTGTTTGTTAAAATATAAATACTTCTTTCCAGGAGGAGCAGAATTTTCTTTTTTTCAGTTCACTTCTTGATGTGAATGAGACATGAGGAAGCATGGAAAATGATAACATGAACCTGTAGAAGACCTTGAAAAGTTTAGGATGGCAGGATATATTGCCTGGAGGACAGATAGGCATGACTACTGCCTAATTATAGTTACACTTAGTGCCAGACCTAGTCACTAGAATGCTCTGACAGGTAACATTCTAAAAGATATAGTTTGGCTGTGAAAGTGTTAATCACTAAGTCGTGTCCGATTCTTTGTGACCCCATGGGCTGTAGCCTGCCAGGCTCTTCAGTCCATGATATTCTCCAGGCAAGAATACTGGAATGAGTAGCCTTTCCCTTCTCCAGGGGATTGCAGGCAGATTCTTTTTGGTTTGGCTATGTGAAGTTTCTCAAAAATTTCATGCTGTATTAGGAAGAACATTGGATAGGAATCTGAAGATGTAAAGCCTTGTAACTTTTGGGAAATCTCTTAACCTCCATCTGCCTTAGGGTTCTTATCTATTAATGTAAAATTTTGAGGGAGATGCTGCTGCTGCTGCTGCTGTTATGTCGCTTTAGTCGTGTCCAACTCTCAGCGACCCCACGGACTGTAGCCCAGCAGGCTCCTCCGTCCATGGGATTTTCCAGGCAAGAGTACTAGAGTGGGCTCTGTTAAGATAGTTATTCAGACTGTAAACGATTTGCCTTTGCAGACAATGTTATATGAGGTATTTATATCTATCAGGCTCTTCTCCAGGTTGTTTAAACTACAGTGTCCCTGAAAGTGGCATTGTGAGAGAACCCTGGGAAGAAGGTTTGGGGAAGTGCTGGTGTTAACATTGTCAAGCTTAACTGGCCCTAGGGTTTGCCTCACATGTGCTACCCTACTTTTGGAGTCCTTTCCTTGATCATCAGAGCCACCCCAAATGACTTGGATGTGTGGGAACACCTTTTCCCCTTGCTTTGACAGGGTACTGGGTGGGGAGGGTGTGACAAGTGTGTTGTTAGGCATCCAAATTGGAACTGTTAGTTCAGTTCCCCAGGGGGACTATAGTTACTCAGACTCCTTAGGGTCCAGAGTTCAAAGCCTTAATGACATTTTTTTCTCATGAATACCACATTAGTATTCAAGGAGCTGGAGACCAGTCTAAACTTCATAAGAATGTGTGACATCCTGATTGTGATCCAGATATTCTTTCATGCAGAATTCAGAAAATCAAGTTCAATATTTGTCAAGAAGCGCCTGAGCTCTAAACAACAGCTATAATCTGAAACAACTGTCATAATTTCTTTTGAAGTTAATCATTAAATGGAAGTTGAACACCATCCTCAAGTATGGTGAATTATTAGTAATTATGGGATTGTGATTTATCTTGCAAAAAGGTTTATATTATCACTAAGGTAGTTTTTATGGATCTCCGATTCAGCTATTTAATTTAGAACTTTGTTGAAGTGTCACACCCTTTAATTCTCATTTTAAATTCCAAGGATTTTATAAAAATAAGCCCATGAAATATGTTTTACTTTTTCATATTCAATGACTATCAAATCTCACTTTGATTTTCTCAAGAGAATATTTATTTTCCAGTATAACATAGGTTGTAAAGATGCTTATATTAATATATGTAATAAATGGATAAGCAACAAGGGTATATTGTACAACACAGGAAAATATAGCCATTAGTTTGTAGTAACTTTAAATGGAAGATAATCTATAAAAATATTAAATCACTATGCTGTACACCTGAAACTAATGTAATATTATTATAAATCAACTATACTTCAATTAGAATAAAAGCAAGTAGGCTACTTGTAAGAAGAAAAAAATTTGGTATGTAAATAATATCATCGTAAACTTTCTGTCTTAAGTCTGTAGTTGGGAATCATTCTGATAGCTATTATTTAATATATATAGTATGACCAAACATTTACAAGGTAAAGCCTAGATTAGCAGATGTTTGCTTCTTAGATGTTGTATAATTTAATTCAACCGATATGTCTTATCTAGCTGATTCTTTAAAGAGAATTCTATTATCTGAACAAGATCATTTCCTAGTATCTTCTCCCTTCCCCCATCCAGATCTCTTGTATGTTTGGCTCTGTGCTATGGTTACAGAAGTGTGTAGGGAGAGATTTTTGAATCTTGTTTGCAGGCATACAGATTACAGACTGGTGAACTTTTAGTAAAGATTTTGGGCAACCTTTAGAGACAGTTAGTGTTAAGGAAACTTCCTTGCCCACTGTCTGATTTTTAATTGACCTGACAGAAGAAACGCTGTGTCTTCTAAATGTCTTTGTTTTAGTTCCAGTTAATTAGCTCCAAAAATACAGCTCCCAAGACAATTGTCATGGGACCTTGAAATGCTGGCTTTAGTTATTGTCACCTATAGAATGTGGGGTTGGAGAGTATGAAGTGGAAAGTTTCTGCCATTGTGTAAGTGCACGAAGTGATAAAAAATAGTGTTATCATTTTTTTCTTATAATTAAATTTATTTATTTTTTAAATTACAATACTGTATTTGTTTTGCCATACATTGACACGAATCAGCCATAGGTGAACACAATCGCCCAATGCCGAAGCCCCCTCCCACCTCCCACCCCACATCCTCTACCTGAATCATCCTGTGCATCAGCCCCATGCATCCTGCATCCTACACCAAACATAGATTAGCGCTTCGTTTCTTACAGGAAAATACACATGCTTCACTGCCATTCTCCCAAACCATCCCACCCTTTCCCTCTCCCTCAGAGTCCAAAAGTCCACTCTATACCTCTGTGTCTCTTGTTGTCTCACATATAAGGTCATCATTACTGTCTTCTAAATTCCATATATATGTGTCAGTATACTGTATTGGTGTTTTTCTTTCTGGCTTAGTGTTATCATTTTTTTCCTCAAGTTTTTTTGATCTTTAGTGATGTGTTGCAAAGAATATGTGAGATCTTTGGGAAAGTCATAAATCAGTTTATAATCAATATATACTAAACTCTGTGAAGAGATGGGATTTAGCATAGTTAAGAGTTCATGTGAACAACCCTTATTTTCATGAAAGCTGCTTCAAATTGCAGTAAATTCTGATTCAGTAAGAATTCACTGAGTACTAATTATTTTGTGTATTATTTGTGTAAGTCTCACAATAATCCTATGATTTTTAGTAGTCTTCTATATTTTGGCACCTCATACATTTCTGAAAAATATTCTTTGTGATGATAATTTCTCTAATACTATTGTAGTTAGCAGATTTAGGTAAGTATGTACCTAATACTGGGTTAGCCAAAAAAGTTCATTCGCGTTTTTCCATAACATCATGCAAAAAAGCCAAATGAACTTTTTTGCCAATCCAATATTATTTTAAAAGACAATTTACCAGAAATTTTGGTGTTCAATGAAAAATTAAGAATTGAGTCCTTCAGAGGTGTTAGATGGGAAAAAGTATGCTTTTTAATCAGGCCATAAGAATAAAGTTCATTATTATAACATTTTTTTCTTGATTGTTTTCCTTTTTCTTCTTATTTACTGTAGAAGTCACAAGACAAGGAAAAGGCAAAAAATGCAGATACCTTCTGCTTTTATTTTCAGTCTTTCCTTGGAAACTCCATCATCATAAAGTGAAAGTGAAGTCACTCAGTCATGTCAGACTCTTTGCAACCCCGTGGACTGTAGCCCACCAGGCTCCTTTGTCCATAGGATTCTCCAGGCAAGAATATTGGAGTGGGTTGCCATTTCCTTCTCCAGGGGATCTTCCCGACCCAGGGATCGAACCCAGGTCTCCTCCGGCATTGCAGGCAGAGGCTTTAACCTATGAGCCACCATTTCCTGCAGACTGGTCTGAGGAAAGGGTCTAGTGATCTTTTCTTCCTCTAGATGGCACTCTCTGTTGGAACATGTTAAACTAGTGTCAAGCATTTAAAATCAGTTCAGTCACTCAGTCACTTCCGACTCTTTGCGACCCCATGAATCGCAGTGGGCCAGGCCTCCCTGTCCATCACCAACGCCCGGAATTTACTCAAACTCATGTCCATTGAGTCGGTTATGCCATCCAGCCATCTCATCCTCTGTCGTCCTTGTCCTCCCACCCTCAATCTTTCCCAGCAGCAGTCTTTTCCAGTGAGTCAGCTCTTTGCATCATGTGGCCAAAATATTGGAGTTTCAGCTTTAACATTAGTCCTTCCAATGAATATTCAGAACCGATTTCCATTAGGATGGACTGATTGGATCTTCTTGCAGTACAAGGGATTCTCAAGAGTTCTCCAACACCACAGTTCAAAAGCATTTTTGCTTTTCAAAAGTATCAAGTTTTTGGTGCTCAGCTTTCTTTAGAGTCCAACTCTTACATCTATACATGACTACTGGAAAAACCATAACCTTGACTAGACGGAACTTTGTTGGCAAAGTAATGTCTCTGCTTTTTAATATGCTGTCTAGGTTGGTCATAGCACCTTTCTTCCAAGGAGTAAGCTTCTTTTAATTACATGGCTGCAATCACCATCTGCAGTGATTTTGCAGCCCCCAAAATAAAGTCTAACACTGTTTCCACTGTTTCCCCATCTATTTGCCATGAAGTGATGGGACCACATGCCATGATGTTTGTTTCCTGAATGTTGAGCTTTAAGCCAACTTTTTCCCTCTCCTCTTTCACTTTCATCAAGAGGCTTTTTAGTTCCTCTTCACTTTCTGCCATAAGGGTGGTGTCATCTGCATATCTGAGGTGATTGATATTTCTCCTGGCAATCTTGATTCCAGCTTGTGCTTCATCCAGCCCAGCATTTCTCATGATATACTCTGCATAGAGGTTAAATAAGCAGGGTGACAATATACAGCCTTGACATACGCCTTTTCTTATTTGGAACCAGTCTGTTGTTCCATGTCCAGTTCTAACTGTTACTTCCTGACCTGCATACAGATGTCTCAAGAGGCAGGTCAGGTGGTCTGATATTCCCATCTTTCTCAGAATTTTCCACAGTTTATTGTAATCCACACAGTCAAAGGCTTTGGCATAGTCAATAAAGCAGAAAGAGATGTGTTTTTTTGGAACTCTCTTGCTTTTTCAGTGATCCAGCAGATGTTGGCAATTTGATATCTGGTTCCTCTGCCTTTTCTAAAACCAGCTTGAACATCTGGAAGTAAACGGTTCACATATTGCTGAAGCCTGGTTTGGAAAATTTTGAGCATTACTTTACTAGTGTGTGAGATGAGTGCCACTGTGCGTTAGTTTAAGGATTCTTTGGCATTGCCTTTCTTTGGAATCGGAATGAAAACTGACCTTTTCCAGTCTTGTGGCCACTGCTGAGTTTTCCAAATTTGCTGGCGTATTGAGTGCAGCACTTTCACAGCCTCATCTTTTAGGATTTGAAGTAGCTCAACTGGAATGCCGTCACCTCCACTAGCTTTGTTTGTCCCAGGATGTCTGGCTCTAGGTGAGTGATCAGACCATCATGGTTATCTGGGTTCATGAAGATCTTTTTGTACAGTTTTATGTATTCTTGCCACCTCTTCTTACTATCTTCTGCTTCTGTTTGGTCCATACTATTTCTTTCCTTTTGCCGAGAGAATGCTTTGATCATAGCAAACACCCTCTTCTAGCAACATAAAAGAAGACTCTACACATGGACATCACCAGATGGTCAACACCGGAATCAGATTGATTATATTCTTTGCAGCCAAAGATGGAGAAGCTCTATACAGTCAGCAAAAACAAGACCGGGAGCTGACTGTGGCTCAGATCATGAACTCCTTATTGCCAAATTCAGACTTAAATTGAAGAAAGTGGGGGGAAACTAGACCATTCAGGTATGACCTAAATCAAATCCCTTATGATTATATAGTGGAAGTGCCAAATAGATTTAAGGGACTAGATCTGATAGAGTGCCTGATGAACTATGAACAGAGGTCCATGACATTGTACAGGAGACAGGAATCAAGACCACCCCCAAGAAAAAGAAATGCAAAAAGCAAAATTGCTGTCCGAGGAGATCTTACAAATAGCTGTGAAAAGAAGGGAAGCGAAAAGCAAAGGAGAAAAGGTAAGATATACCCATTTGAATGCAGAGTTCCAAAGAATAGCAAGGAGAGGTAAGAAAGCCTTCCTCAGTGATCAGTGCAAAGAAATAGAGGAAAACAGTAGAATGGGAAAGACCAGAAATCTCTTCAAGAAAATTAGAGATACCAAGGGAACATTTCATGCAAAGATGGGCTCAATAAAGGACAGAAATGGTATGGACCTAACGCAGAAGCATTTAAAATTGAACTGCATAAAACATTTACCAAAATGTTTACTGATGTCATATAATCTCTGAAGATCCACATAGCAACTCCGTGGGATGGACATTTTATGGGGAGGAAGTCAACTTCACACCTAGAGCTCTGTGTGACTGGACGGTAATTGCTTGATTCCAAATCTCCTGCCTTTGTTTTCATCACTGTTCAGTTCAGTTCAGTCTCTCAGTCGAGTCCGACTCTTTGCAACCCCATGAATCGCAGCACGCCAGGCCTCCCTGTCCATCACCAACTCCCGGAGTTCACTCAGATTCACATCCATCAAGTCAGTGATGCCATCCAGCCATCTCATCCTCGGTCGTCCCCTTCTCCTCCTGCCCCCAATCCCTCCAGCATCAAAGTCTTTTCCAATGAATCAACTCTTCTCATGAGGTGGCCAAAGTACTGGAGTTTCAGCTTTAGCATCATTCCTTCCAAAGAAATCCCAGGGCTGATCTCCTTCCAGAATGGACTGGCTGGATCCCCTTACAGTCCAAGGGACTCTCAAGAGTCTTCTCCAACACCATAATTCAAAAGCATCAATTCTTTGGTGCTCATTCTTCTTCACAGTCCAACCCTTACATCCATACATGACCACAGGAAAAACCATAGCCTTGACTAGACAGACCTTATTCGGCAAAGTAATGTCTCTCCTTTTGAATATGCTATCTAGGTTGGTCATCATTGTTATAATACTGATAATTTGACTGTTCAGAACAGATTCAGAAACTAGCAAAAACAGAGTGAATAATCAGACTAGTATGTATTTATTGAAATATTTATTAAGTAATAAATATTGGTTGAATTAATGAATTAGTGAAAGTGCATTGTAGCACAATAGACTTTGTCCTCCTTATCACCAAGATCACTCATTATATGATAGTTCTTGAGGAGGAAGCTTAGTGACCACTGGAGTACTTCTTGCCATATTGTTGAGATTTTATCTTCTGTGGTAAATGTAGTATCATTAGTAGCACTGATTAAAACATAGAACTGATAATATATTTTTAAATGCCTAAAAGTTAAGAATATGTAGTAATGACTTGGGTAGGGGCATGAAGTAGCCCTATTTCATGAAAGTAAATGTTTGAAAATACATTGTATTGAGGATGATAGCATAATTCTGTGATCTTTTGGATAATAGGTTGTGGCAGAACCAGAACCAGATCAGAGCTAAAATATCAAAGTCAGCTTTCCTAAAATATCTATGGGAGGTCTCACTCAGTAAAAGCAAAGCTTACTTTATTGGCCATTGCATTTCCAGAAGGTAAAGGAAATAATCGGGGAGCTGATACTCTGAGCCTCATTTTGACCCTCTGTGAGGGCTTAGTTAGTGAACATAATGGGAAGAGCTAACAATGATCTGTTGTCCGGAAAACTAACTTCATAATTACTCAACTACAATGACCTTTCACTTCCCCTCCAACACTGACATGCAGAGTCATTCTCTGGATGTTGTCATCATCTGAAACTGTTTGATTCAGAAATCTACAAATCCCCATGTCTTCCTTGCTACATTCTCTGTTCTCTCTCATAGAGATTGAGTACCTGAATTTTCTCTGTGTGTCAACATGTGTCTGGCCTTTTCTTTTCTCTACCCAGCCTGTACCCAATTTTTGACCATATGAATTATTCTTTCACTTGTACCCCTGATTCCTTCCTCTTATGCTTTGCTGCCTCCATTCACCAGAACCCTCATTTCAAGATCAGTGATGCAATCTGTATTCTCTATTATCAGATCCAAGCAGCTGAATCCTGGAGAATCTGAAACATTTGTGAAAATTGACCACATCAGAAATTCACAGTTTTCAGCCAGCACCCCCAGGAAATCCTTTTATTTATCCTTGATCACTGTTCTCTCCATCCTTGTTTTCCTGCTGCTTGTTTTGCTTTTTTGATACCAAACTTACTGTAATTCTGGGGACTTGACTTGAGCCTCTCTTCCTGTCTGGAATGCCTTTCTTCTCTCCTTTTCTCCCTTTACCTGTTCAACTTTTTTCAAAATTATCTCATTCATAAGGCTTCCCTGACCACTCAGACTGGGTTCAGTACTTCTTATCAGTACACAGTGCCCTGTATATTGGTTTGCCTTTGCCACATAAGGTGATCTTCCTGGGGGTGGGCAGAGACTGGGACTGCTTTCCCACTTTGTACTCTTAGTGCCTGGCACAAAGCGGGTGTTTAGTAAGTGATAGGTAAGTGAATAAATAATAAACAGAAAGAAGACTTGAAGCAAAGCTGGAATATAGAGGACTGGAGATACAGAGTTCCTAAATAGCAAAGAAAAGATAGGTAAGGTGCCATATGTAGTTTCTAGAAGGGAAAGTGGTTGTAAGACATCCATAGACGGAGTCTTTATTGAACAGTTGGAAATAATATGTGAAGAAAAAGTACAGGCAAAGTGACCAAATGAACTCAGATTTTGAAATAACATGTGCAGGACAAGGAAAGAAGGATATGAAACAAATAACAAAAACAAAATGATTTATATATAAAAGAGGAAAACAACCCTCTGAGAATAATGAGCTAAGATTTTTTAAATGTCAAAAGTGACCTTTACTTTTATATATAGAAGATGAAAATAACAAGCAAATAATGGATTCTTCTTTTATTTATTTTTTCAATGCCATTTCCCCAAATCATCCCACCCTGTCCCTCTCCCACAGAGTCCAGAAAGACTGTTCTATACATCTGTGTCTCTTTTGGTGTCTCACATACAGGGTTATCGTTACCATTTTTCTAAATTCCATATATATATGTGTTAGTATACTGTATTGGTGTTTTTCTTTCTGGCTTACTTCACTCTGTATAATAGGCTCCAGTTTCATCCACCTCATTAGAACTGATTCAAATGTATTCTTTTTAATGGCTGAGTAATACTCCATTGTGTATATGTACTACAGCTTTCTTATCAATTCATCTGCTGATGGACATCTAGGTTGCCTCCATGTCCTGGCTATTATAAACAGTGCTGTGATGAACATTGGGGTACACGTGTCTCTTTCAATTCTGGTTTCCTCGGTGTGTATGCCCAGCAGTGGGATTGCTGGGTCATAAGGCAGTTCTATTTGCAGTTTTTAAAGAAATCTCCACACTGTTCTCCATAGTGGCTGTAGTAGATTCTTCTTTTAAACAAACTGACCCTATAATCAGAGACAGAGAATAAATGAAACTTCTCAATTTCTGTTTTCTTTCCATCTTCTCTAACATGAAGAATTATCTATACACAGATTAATAAGGGTAGAAGTAAGAAAAATAATAGGAGAAAATGTAAGCCCAAGATTGCGGAGGAGGTTGTACCAGAACCTCTGGTGGTTCTAAATGAATTCACACCTCAGGTTCAGATTCTGAGAAAGTTTTTAATGTCATTGCTCAACTGGTAATCTTTGAGTTATTACAGTGAATTTGAAAACTTTTAGAAGATTGTGAGGAATAAACTTTCAAAATTATAAAAGAATGTAGATTCCATAGACTTTAGTGAGTTTGAAGTTATCTCCACAAAAGCTTCTTAAAGATCATTTTAAAAGATTTGCAAATGTTTACAGAAAGAGTAGATGGACAGGAGAGGTTAAGGAGAGTCTCTAAAACTAATTCATGCAGATGACCCAGTTTCTGCTTTTGATGGGGATATACATGTACAGATCAAGAGAATGCTGCAGCTGTAATATACATGGAATCCCATGAGGTATTTGACGTCATCTATTCTGTCATTCTGTTTCGGGGGACACATGGAGAGCTGGACTGTAGTATAGTATTGAACAGTGGAACTTGATTTTAGTTATTGCAGCTGTGTGGGAAATCTCTTAGAGGCTGCTGTTTTTGACACTATTCCACTCATCAGTTTAACACCTCCTTCTCAACTGGAATACCCTGTGGTTTATTTCACTGAGAAAATATAAGCCTCCAAATCTTGGTCTTCCCACTGCCAGATACACGAGTCTTCCTGCATCTGTACTCATGAACTCTGTCATGCTTCTTAGTCCATTGATTGAATTACATTGTTCCTTCTGCTTGCATATTGGATCCTCTGTATTTTGCCTCCTCATTGTTGCTGGTATTATCTCCTCTTGTTGTAGGTTTTCATCTGTTTTCCTTTTTCTGTTGGAAAAACATGCTACATGAATATGCTATGATGGCTTACAAACATGCCATAATATATTTTTTTTTCCTTAAAAGCTAAACGATTCCCCTATCCAGAGTCCCCTTCAAGCTGCCACCTATTTCCTTGCTACCTTTTTGACAGGACTTCTCTAAAGGGTTTTCTAAACACCTTGCCTCCGTTTCTGTGCCATTCTTTGCCACTCCATTGAGACACTGTTTGACAGGGTTGTCAGTAACTTCCATGTTGCTAAATCCAATGGTCAGTTCCCCATTTCCATCTTACTCAACCTCTCAGCAATATTTGACACAGTTGATCACTCTTCCCTGTTTCAGGTTCTCCTCACCTGGTTTCTGAGAAGGACCGTGCTCCCTGAATCTCTTCTGCCTCACATGCTGTTCCTTCCTGGTCTCCTATGCTGGAGCCTCTTCATCTCCCTAACTCAGTGATGGAAACTCCAGGGCTCACTCCTAGATCCTGTTCTCTGCTCCACTCGCACTCATTCTCTGGGTCCCCCCCGCCCCCCACCGTTGAGTACTCTAGCCACTAGCCACAGTCCCATCATTGCAGAAAGTTCTTTCAGATGGCATTGCCCTGGGTTATTTCATTCATATTATCTCATTAAAATGTATCTGCATGCTGATAACTCCCAAACTGATTCACCTGTTCCAGCCTCCCACCTGAACCCAGCTTGTTATATCCAGCTGCCTACCTGATACCCTTGCTTCTTAAGAGACCCGTCAGACTTGACAGAGCTAAGGGTAAACTTTATTATACTTTCTCTCCCAACCAGTCTTACCTATAAATCATCTGGGGTATTCCTCATACAGCCATTAAAAAAAATTTGGTAGTCTCTGTTTTAAAAAAAATTTTTGGAGGTTAGGCAGGGAAAGGAGGGTGGGCAGGAAGGAGACTTCCACTGTTCGGGAGAGACAGTTCTAGAGGAACACCTCTATTTCTTTCTACATCTTACTTCAGTCCCTGAAAAGTAAGAGTGAGTGACTTTTCACATTTTTGTAGTAATATCTAATTTCTTTTTTTCTCTTGCACTCAGTATCTCATGCATCAAATATACACTAGTCTCAGTGCCCTGGAATACTTTTCCCCCAGATACTCACATGGGCTGTTTTGTTACTTCATTCAGGGTTTTCTCAGAATGTCCTCTTTAGACATTCCCTGCCAACCCTGTCTAAAGTAGCCTTCCTGTCATTCTGTATCCTTATTCTGTTTTATGCTGACATTACATTTACTTTTTCTGTCTCTGCCCCACTAGAATCCATGAGCAAAGGGATTTTTTTTATGTCAAAAATAATAGCTGGTGTATAGTAACTGTTCAATAAATGTTTGTTTAATTAAATCGCCTACTGATGATGACACTTATGTCATTAGAAATGACATAAAACCAGAGGGTATAACTGATACATTGTCAGGTTTTTGTTTTTTTTGGTTATTTTATATTTTACACTTAGCTAGTCGCTGAATTAGAGAAGGTGAAACCTCTTGTTTTTCTGAAAAGGTCATTTACATGATTATAGGTATTTTGCTAGGATTCATTTCATTTATGATAAGATTTTAAGAGTATAAAAATTCTAGTAATATTGTTGGGAACAAGTTTTATTTATTATGACATTATAACAATAGTTCTAAGTTGAAAATTGTAATGATTAATTTGAAATTTGACATTCTTGCTATAAAATACAAAAAGTAACAAGACAGGGTCCCTGGCCTTAAGGAACTTGTTACCTAGGAGGTAAGACAGTCATACAGATAAGTAGCTACACAGGGGCAAAAACATGTAATGTTCTAAAGGCACATTTTCAGTTTATTAAAAAACTGTATTTCTATACTTTATGGACACCTAGCATGATATAGAGTGATTTTTTTTTAAGTCAAAACACGGCTGTGAATAATGAGTGGTGGCAGAGTGCAGGGAGGACACAGCTCATTGTTGTGGCAGGTGGGATTATGATTTGGGATGGAGTGTAACTCCATGGATATCCAGGCTGGACTGTGTACAATATGGAAATAAAGAAACCATGTCAGTGGCTTTCTAAGAGCATTAGAAAAGCCCCTCCGCTTGGGCTGGAAATGTCTCTCAGTAAGAGAAACAGATGGATCCAGTTTTCTGGCAACTTTCACTTCTAGTAGCCAGCCTGAGTTGGCTGGAATCGTTTTAGCATCTGAGATAAATGGCTCCATCTTGTAGTAATCCAGGCTAGAGGGTGCCAGTAGTCAGAGCAGTTCATACAGTACCTCCTTACTCTCATCGTTCATAGGTGATTTCCTTGTCTGTAATTCTAGAGTTAAAAATATGAGGGCGGTGCAGTAGGAGCAGTATGGAAGGCGCTTTGAGACTCCACTCCAGGACTGTTTTGTTTGGTGGAGCAGTTGCTGCCCTGGTGGTTGGCCAGTGGACTGAGCAAGTAAGACTGAGGCCCAGCCTGTGCTTTGATAGCTGTGTGCCATGGGCTGCACCATCCTAGGAAAAGTGTTTTTCCCCTAATTCACACAAAGTCCTGTGTAGCCTAAGGGCAGTTCTGTCCTATTTCCTGCCTACTTTATTCTCGAGGGCCTTGGTAGTGTGTAGTACAAGAACCGTCTGTCAAGCTGAACGGAATTCAAGACAGTGCTCTGGCTTCCCTGGTGGCTCAGAGGTGAAAGCGTCTGCCTGCAGTGCGGGAAGATCCCCTGGAGAAGGAAATAGCGACCCTGCTCCAGTATTCTTGCCTGGAGAATCCCATGGACGGAGGAGCCTAGTCGGTGACAGTCCACAGGGTCACAAAGAGTCCGACACGACTGAGGGACTTCACTTCAAGCAATTAAAAGTCATTTTGATTTTTTAAGCTTGTGGCTCAAAAATAAACCTTACTGTTTGCCTTATAACTATAATAAGAAAATATTTTTCATGCCTCTGCCTGGTAAAAGTTATAGCAAAGGAGAAAACTACAGAGAAGCATCTTCTTGCTATCCCAGAAGTAGGAATTTATCCTTTGGTATTCTAGAAATACCCTTCACTGTGTTATACATAGAAGATTAATTCATTTTTAAAAATTCAGAAAGGGTAAGAAACTTGGTGGGGGTTTATTCATTCGTTGGCTGTGTAGTATTTTCTGAGTTCTCATGTATCCTCAAATATCTTTTACAGGAAAGTAATAACTTGACTGTCATAGTATGGAGATGATATTCTACTGCCTTCTAGCTTTCATTATCAAGAAGACAGATGGTGCCCAATTCTTCCTCCTTTATAGTGGTTTACTAGAGGTTATAAGTTGGGAGTTGGGAGAGGAGGTGTAGGGAGCTGTGATCAGGTTGTCTTGTACAGATCAAATATGTTCCAAGACTTCATCTCTCAAGATCCCATTCTTAAAGCTACAGGCATTTTTAGTGTGCTCTTGAGATTTAAAAAATTGTTGGCTGTTTCATACATCAAATACGAAGACTAGCTTCTGGTTTTTATGTCAAAATTTTAATTTTTAAAATTATTTGTGTTTAGCTATCACCATTAATTGTTATCCTGTTTTGTTTTGTTTTATCCTTTTTTTTTTTTTTGGTAGGTGTAGCTTTGTTCTAAGAATATTTGTTTCATCCAGTTCATGAACTCAAATTATAAAGACCTAAATGTTACAGAAGTGTTGAAAGATCGGTGAGTATTTAATGTAACATATATTAACAGCCAAAATACTTGATTCAATCTAAGACTTTGAAACTAATAGTTATATGATGTTAATTAAAACCCGAAGTGAAAATACCTAAACTTTTTAGACATGTAAATTATGGTTTATTCATACTATGGCATATTGCACAATGGCTTAAAGGAATGAACTTAATGTTGAGAGGGAAAAGCAAAGTTATAAAAGATGCATACTTTTTAAAAATAAATGATACTGAATATTTTATGACTATGATGTATCAAAATTATAAAAATATATATGGAAATGATAAAACAACAACTAAGGAGGTGGAAGAGGTATGGGTGGAGTGTAGCTTTCCTGTACTATAAGGTTTGATTTCTCTACACACATGCACACGCACACACCCATCCCCCCATGCACGAGAACTGAACTGTACATAGTTAATACTTGCTAGATCTGAGGTCTGAGTATTTGCTATAACCTCATGGAGAAGGCAGTGGCCACCCACTCCAGTACTCTTGCCTAGCAAATCCCATGGACGGAGGAGCCTGGTGGGCTGCAGTCTATGGGGTCGCTAGGAGTCGGACACGACTCAGTGGCTTCACTTCCACTTTTCACTTTCTTGCATTGGAGAAGGCAATGGCAACCCACTCCAGTGTTCTTGCCTGGAGAATCCCAGGGATGGGGGAACCTGGTGGGCTGCCGTCCTGTGGGGTCTCACAGAGTCGGACACGACTGAAGTGACTTAGCAGTAGCAGCAGCACGTTATAGAATCTTTGTTTTTTTCTGGGCATTTGAAATGTTCCCCAAAAATCTTTAAAAAATGCCATGCAATCATCTTTTCAGTTGGCATTAGGAATGGCTGAAAAACATTCAGTTAAATTCAGCATTCTTATTAGATGCATAGGAAGAAATAAGTATTTCTTACTGTGCAAGCAGAAGATGCCCCCATCACTCCTGCCAGTGTTGTTCTGCTAGTGCTATTAATAACTAATGCAGCTAGAAGAGTGAAAAGTATGTGAATATTGGATGGAAAAGTTCACATATTTTGTTATTTGTAGTTGACACGGTTTTTAGATCTGGAATAAGAGAGTTCAGTAGGAAGTTTGGATATAGGAGTTAAGTTTGGATATCTCAAAATAAATCTACTTCCTGTAGGCCTCCTATATACCAGTTTTGTATCCTAGTTGGAATATATAATGGAAAATAAAATCCCATTCAGAATAAAGATGAAAACTGTAAGACACCTGGAATAAACCTAACAGAAATATGTAACAGCAATTTCTACTTCAAGGAAATAATGGGATAAATGTGCAGATATTATAAGGTGTTTATTGCAGTTTGTTTATGATAGTAAGAAGCTAGGAACAACCTAAATATTCAACAATGACAAATTGGCTACATTGTTATAGTATATGTACTAATGAAACACATGTACTATATGTAAAACACACATGCAGTGGAATGTATTAAAAAGTAAGCATACAGCTGTTAAACAGAGAAAGTTCATGTGAAGATTTCCGAACTATCTCAATGAAGCAATCAGGTAATGGATCATTTATGTATGATACCCTATATGTGTAACTGTGTATGTATTTTATATACATTTTTAAATATGGAAAAATGTTTCTGCATATAATACTTTTTACTGACATGGCGTCTTATGCTTTTAGGAAGTGGGATTGAAGTTATTTTCTCATAAATTGTCTAAAATTCATGTTAATTTCTATAATTTTAATTTCTAGAAGATAGGCCCTAATTATTACCACAGTTTTTTTGTTTTTCACATTTTAAAAAATGTCTCAAGTTGCAGTGTGCCTTGCAACTGATGGTGTCTTATATAGTCAGTGGGCTGCATTTGTGGAAGAGTTAGTTACTCTTGCGTGCCCTTGAATGAGCTTGGCCGTGGCTGTTCACAGTGTCAGCCCTTCAGCTGAGTTATGTGCATTGTCAGTACTGCATCTGGCCAATTTTCCGTGTTTCCTGGTTATTTACTTTCTACCAATCTCCTCTGGTAAGACTGAAAAACTTGCACAGCCTCAAAACCTACAGAATGATGTCAGTGTCTTTGGGTTCTGTCAGGTGAAAAGCAGTTTATATTTTTAAAGGTCCAATTATCTTTCAAAATATGTACAACAAGAGTATTTTATAAGTAATGGGTTTACTTTTATTCTAGAGTGAGGCCGTTCTAGAGAGGAAGTCAGCGTTTACTTTAACTGCCACCACCCACCCAGTGTTTCTTCCTCATCACTTTCACTTACCCATGCTTGCTCAGTCATTTCACACCCAGGACTAATTTCTGCCTTGCAGGAATATTTAAGGAGTACCAGATTAGGTCAGAACTATGTCTGAAAGATTTTAAGGTTAGGTACCAATGCCTGATAATTTAAAGTCAGTCTTCAATTAAAAACAAATAGCAATAAAAACACATATTAATAGTTTTATGCAACATTTTTATTTTTCTAACCTTTTCTGTAATATTTATTTTATAGCTCGGTCATGAGCACTGACAGTAACTCATTGGCGCGTGAGTTTCTGACAGATGTCAACCGGCTTTGCAATGCGGTGGTCCAGAGAGTGGAGGCCAGGGAGGAAGAAGAGGAGGGAAACCCACATGGCAACCCTTGGACAATACCTTGTCCATGGCCGAGGATTTCTGTTACTTACGAAGCTAAATTCTATCATTGATCAGGTAACATTTTCATATCAAATCATTTTTTTTCCATCAGTAAATTTTAATTATAGATAAGTAATTTCTAGGTTGCATAATTTCTGATAGTCTCTTTGAGATAAAGTCCTGTCTCTCACATCACTCAGACAAGGAAAAGTAACTCCATTTATAAACATATTGTTTATTTGGATACTTTCCAAAATGTCTAAAATATCTTACAGTTATAAATAGTCTTTTTTTCTAAAATGCTTTCATATACACTATGCTTTTTAATTTTAATATCAGTGTGAGATAACTATGATTGTTATTAGACATAAGATCATGATTCGGAAACATCATGCATTGGTACTTTCAATAAGTATCAGGTGTATTTTTTTAAGTTTAGTGTAAATTATATTTAGAGAACTTGCCAATTCTGGGGTGAAAATACAGAGTCCTTTGTGTAAACTAATAATTACTAAATCGTCTGGTTTTCATACATTACTGTGTTTGCTTAAATAATGGTAAGACCATATGGTACTTTGCTGTTTCCTTATGGAATTAACAGAATTTTAAAGCTAGGTGGGACTATGGAGATGTTTTCATCTAACCTCCTTTTGTAGATGAAAGACTGAGATCCAGAAACATTAAATAACTCAGACAAGGTTAACTTTAAGCCTAAATGCAATTTTTTATCTATTTCATTTTATTAGAAAACAAATATTTATTTTATGAAAGAAAAGCCCACCATTTGCTTTCACCATCTACTAACTAACGTAGTTAGGTAATAATATTTCAATTAATTTAAATTTAAAGGATAATAAACACTCTGTAGCACCAGCATGATGGACAGCTTTAAATACTTTAAGTGTAAATTTAACTGTTGTAAAATAAAATTTCCTTGTCATGAAAGCATTTTGCTAAGAAATACATATATTGGGTAAATATAGATACTAAAATTAAAGCAGCTATTTTCACTATAAGCTAAGAAACTTAACAATATAAATCAGGATGTATTTGTTCACTGTGGTGTCTACCTGTCATGGAGCTTTTCAGAATATTTTCAGGTTTATGTATTTTTAAATTTAATTTATTTTTATTGAGGTAGCATTGATTTATAACATTATATAGGTTTATGTAATTTTATTCTTTTTTAATGTGATTGATCAAATATGCCTAAATGGAATTTAATTTTTAAATATTTGTATGGCTTCTATAAATAAATTTTAAAATAAAAAATGATTTGTTAGACCACATGTAGTGATTTTATATTTCAAAATTTTGATGATTTAGTATACATATCATGCTCTGTTTATCTTCTTACTCCACATTAGAACAATTCTGTGTTCTCTCTCTTTTTTAAAGATACTATTTATATAGCATCAGAAATACCAGTTATCCAGGAATAAATCTGATAAATTATATATAGATTTCTCTATAAAATACTATAAAATGTTGTTGAGAGAAACTAAAGAATACCCAAATAAAGGCAGAACTACATAATTTTCATGTACTGGGAAAAAGTCAATATAATATATTTTATTCTCCAAATTGATCTGTAAATTCCAATATAATCCCAGTCAAACTTTCAGTAGCTTTTTTGAATGCCAGCTTTATTGGAATATAGCTTACATATCAAAGAATTAATCCATTTCATATGTGCAACTTGGTGGTTTTTAATGGAGTCATACAGAAATGCAGCTGTCACCACAGGCAGTGTTAGAACATTTTCACCCCCTCAAATAGAAACCCAGTGCCCTTAGCCATTACTTCCCTGTCCCTCCCATCCCCCTTGGCCCTCAGCAAACACTGATCTACTTTCTGTCTTTCTCTTTTGAGTTGTGAAGTATCTATTACTGTACTGTTAAATGATTGAATGTGAATGTGGAAGTCATTCAGTCCTGTCCGACTCTTTGCGACCCCATGGACTGTAGCCCGCCACGTTCCTCTGTCCATAAGATTTCCCAGGCAAGGATACTGGAGTGGGTTGCCATTCCCTTTTCGAGGGTAACTTTCCTGACCCAGGGATCAAACCCAGGTCTCCTGCGTTGCAGGCGGAATTTTTACCATCTGAAGCCCATTAAATGATTGAACTCATTCAGCTCATTATTGCAGCATTTTTTCCTATGACAATATTTTTTTAATGCCCTCTTTTTCCCTAACACTCACTTTTTGGAATATCTGTAGCAATGCTGGCTGGTAGGGACAGTAGAAGTAGAGTGAAAATAAAATATTAATGAATAGCCATTTAAAAAATAAGACTTCCCAAGACTTAACTGTTTAAACCAGAAAATGGAGAATGATCGTTAGGCTCCTTAATGGGAATTTAACTATGTAAGATTTAATCATTTAAAATGAAATCAAAGCACTGGATTCAAAGCTGTACAGGAGAAACTTTAGGTTTTTTAATGTATCTGTTTCTCATATGTTGAAACACTTCTTGGATACTCTGGAGAAGTGGCAGTTTAAATCCTTGCAGTACTTGTGTGTTATTAACAGATATTTAAGGAATTAAGCAGACTTTTTATTGATACATAATTTATGTATAGGAAATACACAGGATTTGGGGGTTAAGTTTTGACAAATCTGTAACCTCTATAACCACCACCCAAATCAATGGTTAGAAATTTCCACCACCCTAGAAAGGTTTGTCATACTCCTTTACACTCAGCCACTCCCTTCCCCCACTGCAAGATAACCACTCTTCTGACTTTTAACATCGAAGTATGGTGTTGCTTGTCCTAGTACTTCCTGTAAATGTAATCATGCAGTATGTACGCTTGTGTCTCAGAGATTATTTATCCATGTTGCTTAAATCAGTAGTTCATTACTTTTGTTTCTGGTTAGTGCTTTGTTGTATGGATATACCATAATTTTTAACCATTCTCCTGTTGTTTAACCATTTGGGTTGTTTTGTTGTTCTTCAGTTGCTAAATCATGTCTGACTCTTTTGTGACCCCCATGGACTGTATAGCCCACTAGTCTCCTCTGTCCATGGGATTTCCCAGGCAAGAATACTGGAATGGGTTGCCATTTTCTTCTCCATTTGGGTTGTTTACATTTGACTATTGTGAATAAAGCTGCTGTGAATATTCTTATAAATGTCTGTGTGTGAATATATTTTCATTTCTCCTGGGCAAATATCCAAACATATGTGACTGCTCGGCTGTAGGGTAGGTGTTAAGCAGTATAAGAAATTGCCAAACTGTTTTTGAAGTGGTTGTACCACTTTTCATTCCTACGAGTGGTGTATGAGAATTCCAGTTGTTCTATATCCTCTCTAATATTTGACATTGCCAGTTTTTTTAGTATTAGCCATTCTAAGTGAATGTGAAGTAGTGTCTCACTGCAATTTTAATTTGCATTTCTGTGACAACTGATGATGTTGAGCACTTTTTAGTGTGCTTAATGTCCATTTCTATATCTTCTTTTGTGAATATCTGTTCAAGTTTCGTGCTCATTTTAAAGCTCAGGTTATTTGTTTATAATCCAGTTGTTATAATTAATTATGTATTCTGGATAAAAATCTTTGTTGAATTGCAAATACTTCCTCTGTGGCTTGTCTTTTCATTTCTTTCTTTTTTCCCTGCTGAGTTATGAAGCATGCAGGATCTTAGTTCCCCCACCAGGGGTGGGACCTGTGCTTCCTGTAGTGGAAGCATGGAATCTTAACCACTGGGCCACCAGGATAGTCCCACTTACGTTTCTCAACAGTGTCTTTAGAAAGGCAAACTTTTTTCCCTTTGTGAATAGTGCTTTTTATATCTTGTCTAAGAAATCTTGGTCTTACAAACCCAAAGTTGCACAGATATTCTCCAATGTTTTTCCCACTAGGGGCTTTTTTCGTTATTATTTTTAGATCTTTTAGGTCTGTGATCCATTTTGAATTAATATTTGAATATGGTGTGAGGTAGGAATTATGGTTCATTTCTGCCCGTCCACTCATTTGTTCCACAACATTTCTTCTTAAAAGTCTGTTCTTTCCCCTACTGAAAAACCTTGCCACCTTGGTTAAAAAGCAATTGACCATATATTTATAGTTTATTTTTAGACTTTCTCTTCTACTCTGTTTATCTTCTTTCACTAATACTATATTGTACTGATTACTGTAACTTTTATAGTAATTCCAGAAATTAAATGGTGTAAGTTCTCTAATTTATTCTTTTTCAAGAATGTTTGAAGAACATTCTAGATCCTTTGCCTTTCCATGTACATTTTGGAATCAGCTTATTATTTCTGCAAAGTGCCTGTTATGATTTCAGTTATGATGTTGTTGAATCCAGAAATCAGTTTGGAGAGAATGAACATCTTACATGCTAACAATCCTGAGTTTCTCAATCCATGAACATGATATAAATCTCTTTATTTGAGTCTTCTCAAATTTCTCCACAGTATTTTGTGAATTTTAGCATTGAGGTCTTCTGTAATTGGGGGTAAATTTGTTCTAAATAGTTTATTCCTTTTATGACATTATAAATGGCATTTAAAAATTTTATTTTTCTGCTGCTTGCTGCTCATAGAAATACAGTTGATTTTTGTATGTTGACCTTGTGCCCTGTGATTTTACTAAATTTATTTACTTATCTATCTTGAAGTTTTACTGTGCATTCCTTAGGATTTTCTGTGTAAACAATCATGTCATCTCTAAATAATTTCACTTCTTTTCAAATTTGTATGCCTTTTATTTCATTTTCTTGTGTTCTTCTTTGGCTTCTAGTACAGAGGTGGGTGGAAGTGATGAGAGTGTATAGTCTGCCTGTGTTTGGCCTGAGGGAAAGGCATTCAGTATTTCACCATTAAATCTTAAGTTAGCTCTAGATTTTTCACAGATGCCTTTTATCACAATAAGGAAATTCTCTTTTATTCCCAGTTTGTTGAGAGTTTGTATCCTGAGTGAATGTTGGATTTTGTCAAATACCTTTTCTGTGCCTGTTGACACTATCATATTTTTTTCTATTAATGTAGGTGGATTACATTGATGGTTTCTAAATGTTGAACTAACTTTGCATTCCTGGAATAAACCCAATTTGGTCATAGTTTATCATATACAGAAATGTTAATCTGTTTATTCCTAGGGAAAAAATGCTTAAATAGCAAAAATATAATCTTTTTAATGGTTAAAGATAACAGACTGAAAGTTTATACATAGAGATCTTTACAAGTTTTTTGAAAACTTGTAAACTTGAAAACTGCCCAGCCTAAAAAAAAAAAAACAATTATTTTGATGTTGATCTTGAAACTAATGGCAGTTGATTTTCGTTTGAAACTGATGGCAGACCTTGTCTACTGTACTTTTGTTGTTCAGTCGCTCAGTCGTGTGTGACTCTTTGCGACCCCATGGACTGCAGCACGCCAGGCTTCCCTGTCCTTCCCTATCTCCCTGAGTTTGCTCAAACTCACGTCCATTGAGTGGGTGATGCTGTCTAACCATCTCATCCTCTGCCGCCCCCTTCTCATTTTGCCTTCAATTTTTTCCAGCATCAGGGTTTTTTTTCAAAGAGTTGGCTCTACCACAGTAAGTCAGTCTACCATAGTAAGGAATCTTAATTTTATTCTGAAAATATTAGGGAGGTTTTTAAGTAATAGAATAAGCAGTGAAAAGTATTCTTCAGATTTAAGTTAGTCACTAGTAATATTATTAGCAAGAATTGTTTCTGTTGGAGAATAATGCACATTTTTCAAGTTAGTAAAGGTAATAACAATGAATGAATTTCAAATTACTACACCTAGTTCTGCAGATTCTGTTTACACATATGCCAGAATTTATCTGTGTATGATTGGTCTACCAGGGATGAGGGAGCATAGCAGATGCTGACAGTCCTACTTCTTGGAGGAGTGGGAGTGTGATCACAAGGGAAATGGTAGCCACTGGACAGCAGCAGATAATCCATTGCATTATCTCCTCTACACCTGGGCTAGTAGACAGGAGCAGTGAGTATATCAGTTGATTGCTATGTAACAAACCACAATTCAAAAACTTAGCGGCATTAAACAATGATTTATTTGCTCATGATTCTGTGAGGTTGGCAGTTCAGACAGGCTCAGCTGGGATCACCACCTCTGCTCCTTATGGTGTCAGCAGGGATTACATCTGAATGTGCAGTTGGTTGGCAGAAGACTGAGGGCTGGTGGATGAGACTGTTGGCCAGCTGCCTTATTTCTTATCCATGTAGCCTCTCATCTTTCAGAAGGCTAGTCTCAGCTTCTTTCCATGGGTGCAAGCATTCCAAGAGGCTGAGGGGGAGGCTGAAGAAAGTCATATAATCTCACTTCTGCCACATTCTGTTGGTCAAAGCAAGTCACTTGGCCAGCACAGATTTAAAAGATGAGAACACAGACTCCAGCACTTGATGGGAGGAAATCACTTGTGGCTATGTTTTATCTACCATAGTGTTTTCCCTCTGGCCATGATTATTAACCATCTCTCCCATACTCTCTTCCAGGACTCTCAAAGTAATGTTCCCTCATGGCATCCAATCAGAAGTCCACAAGCTCACGATATGCATCAGTTCTGTATGCACTCTAGGCTTCCTGGTGCAGGACTTTAGCAGCAGCTCTTCTTGATTGAGAGACTCATGAACTAAAAAGACAAATTATCTACCCCCCACACCCTGCACACATTGATGAGATAGGAACAAGTTAACCACAATACATACATGTAGTCAGCAAATACATACTTGTATTCAACAAGGGAGAGTGAGAGGAGGCACTCGCAGTCACTCATCCAGTGAAATCCAGCTAGGCAGGTGTTCTAACACACCTTTTTCTCTTTTTCAGACAGATCTCTACTTTGGGCATATAAGGCTTATGTGGGAAAACACCTTCAAAATTTTTAGTAATACTCTACTTTTGTCTAGCTTCCGTGGTGGCTCAGAGGTTGAAGCGTCTGCCTCCCGAAGCGGGAGACCTGGGTTCAATCCCTGGGTCGGGAAGATCCCCTGGAGAAGGAAATGGTAACCCACTCCAGTATTCTTGCCTAGAGAATCCCATGGACAAAGAAGCCTGTTAGGCTACAGTCCACGTGGTCACAGAGTCTAACACGACTGAGCGACTTCACTTCACTTTCACTTTGTCTGCTTAACAGGGCCTACTCAGTCAGTTCAGTTCAGTCGCTCAGTCGTGTCTGACTCTTTGCAACCCCATGAACCACAGCACGCCAGGCCTTCCTGTCCATCACCAACTCCCAGAGTCCACCCAAACCCATGTCTTTTGAGTCGGTGATGCCATCCAACCATCTCATCCTCTGTCATCCCCTTCTCCTCCTGCCCTCAGTCTTTCCCAGCATCAGTGTCTTTTCAAATGAGTTAGCTCTTCACATCAGGTGGCCAAAGTATTGGAGTTTCAGCTTCAACATCAGTCTTTCCAGTGAACACCCAGGACTGATCTCCTTCAGAATGGACTGGTTGGATCTGCTTGCAGTTCAAGAGACTCTCAAGAGTCTTCTCCAACACCACAGTTCAAAAGCATCAATTTTTTTGGCACGCAGCTTTCTTCACAGTCCAACTCTCATATCCATACATGACCACTGGAAAAACCATAACCTTGACTAGATGGACCTTTGTTGACAAAGTAAACATCTCTGCTTTTGAATGTGCTGTCTAGGTTGGTCATAGCTTTCCTTCCAAGGAGTAAGCGTCTTTTAATTTCATGGCTGCAGTCACCATCTGCAGTGATTTTGGAGACCCCAAAAATAAAGTCAGCCACTGTTTCCACTATTTCCCCGACTATTTGCCATGAAGTGATGGGACCAGATGCCATGATCTTTGTTTTCGGAATGTTGAGCTTTAAGCCAACTTTTTCACTCTTCTCTTTCACTTTCAAGAGGCTTTTTGGTCCTTCTTCACTTTTCTGCCATAAGGGTGGTGTCATCTGCATATCTGAGGTGATTGATATTTCTCCTCGCAATTTTGATTCCAGCTTGTGCTTCCTCCAGGCCAGCGTTTCTGATGATATAGTCTGCATATAAGTTAAATAAGCAGGATGACAATATACAACCTTGACATACTCCTTTTCTTATTTGGAACCAGTTTGTTGTTCCATGTCCAGTTCTAACTGTTGCTTCCTGACCTGCATACAGGTTTCTCAAGAGGCAGGTCAGGTGGTCTGGTATTCCCATCTCTTGAAGAATTTTCCACAGTTTGTTGTGATCCACACAGTCAAAGGCTTTGGCATAGTCAAGAAAGCAGAAATAGATGTTTTTCTGGAACTCTCTTGCTTTTTTGATGATCCATCGGATGTTGGCAATTTGATCTCTTGTCCCTCTGCCTTTTCTAAGACCAGCTTGAACATCTGGAAGTTCACAGTTCACGTATTGCTGAAGCCTGGCTTGGAGAATTTTGAGCATTACTTTACTAGCGTGTGAGATGAGTGCAATCTCTGGGCCTACGAGGTACCACCTTAAGTCTTTCTGGGGTTGTAACATAATACTGTTAGTATTATAGCCACTTAATAACCCATTTTTGATGGCAGGAGAGGAGGAGAGGGAATTGGGAGCTGGTTGGGCAGACTGTAGTCTATAGGCGAAATCCTGTTGCCATTGATCTGTTTGTGGGCAGCACACAAGCTAAGAAGAGTTTTGGCATTTTTAAAGCACTGTTAAAAGAAACAAAAATATGGGACACCGGCCATATATGACTCACAAAGCCTAAAATGTTTACATTCTGGCCCTTTACAAAAGAAGTTTGCAATTTCTGGTCCGAATCAAGAAAAACTTTTTTTTTTTTTTCCAAAGCACAGTATTTGACATCAGTAGGGAAAACAGTACATGTAATTTTCCTGAGACATCAAAAACATTTAACAGAATTCATCTATTCTTGACAAAAACTCTAAAAGTAGATTAAGAATAGAGAGTTTCATCTAAAAGAGTAGAAAAAAATTGTATTTATTTTTATTAAGGTATAGTAGGACTTCCCTGGTGGCTCAGATGGTAAAGAGCCTGCCTGCAATGCAGGAGACCTGGGTTCAATCCCTGGGTCAGGAAGATCCCCTGGAGAAGGGAATGGCAACCCACTCCAGTATTCTTGCCTAGAGAATCCCATGGACAGAGGAGCCTGGTGGGCTACTAGTACAGTATTACTAGTAGCAAGAAGTCTTTGCTACTTTTCAACATGGAGTAGCAAAGAGTTGGACAGGACTGAGCAAGTTTCACATAGTTGATTTACAATGTTGTGTTAATTTCTGCTGTACAGCAAAGTGACTCAGTGAATATTCTTTTTCATATTCTGTCCCACTTTGGCTTATCACAGGGTATTGAATATAGTTCCCTGTGCTATACACTAGAACCTTGTTGTTTATCCATTCTATGTATAATAAGTTTTAATCTGCTAACCCCAAACTCCCAGTCTATCCCTTCCTCATCCACCCAACCTCCTTGGCAACTACAAGTCTGTTCTCTATGTCTGTGGGTCTGTTTATGTTTTGTAGATAGGTTTATCTGTGTCCTATTTTAGATTCTCCATGGAAGTGATTATTATATGGTATTTGTCTTTTTCTGTCTTACTTCACTAGTATGATAAATCTCTTGGTCCATCCATTTTGCTTCCAATGGCATTATTTCTCTCTTTTGGCAGAGTAGTATTCCATTGTATGTATGTACCACATGTTCTATATCCATTCATCTGTCAGTAGACATTTAGGTTGTTTCCATGTCTTGGCTATTGTGAATAGTGCTCATATGAACATAGGAGCACACATATCTTTTTGAATTATAGTTTTGTCTAGGTATATGCCCAGGGGTGGGATTGCTGGATCACATGGCAACTCTATTTTTAGGGTTTTGGAGGAACCTCTGTAGTGTTTTCCATAGTGGCTGCACCAATTTACACTCCCACCAACAGTGTAGGAGCATTTTCTCTACATTCTCCCTAGCATTTATTTGTAGACTTTTTAAATCATGGCCATTCTAACCAGTGTGAGGTGGTACGTCATTGTAATTTTGATTTGCAGTTCTCTGATAATTAATGATGATGAACATTTTTTCATGTGCCTACTGGCCATCTGTAGATCTTCTTTGGAAAAATGTCTGTTTAGGTCTTCTTCCACTTTTCAACTGGGTGTTTTTTGTTGTGATTGAGTCGTATGAGCTGTTTGTATGAAAAAAATCAAAATAATTTTTCATAAGCTCTGCAATAGAACCAGCATAAGAATAACTTTATTACTATTCTGTTTGATATCATGTTTTAAAAACATGCAATAATAAAGTAGAATATGAAAATAGTGACAGCTAAATGTGAGAAAGATGGAGAAATAAAAGTTAATTTTAAACTGATGTGTACAGAAAAATCCAAAAGATCATCCAGAAAACTGTTCAACAGAATTATAGAATATAAGACAAACATATTGTTTTCTTTAGCTAAAGCTATACAACTAGAACATTTTAAAAGATTCTGTTTACAGTAGTAATGAAGAAATGTTCACATATGTGTGTAGATACACATTTAAGAAATAATTATAAAATTATGATAGAAGAAATGAAAGACTTAAATAACATGTATATTTCTGCTATGTCTGGAACATTAAATTCAGCATGTTGAAATGAAAAGTAATGCCATTAATATAAATTAAAATAACTTCATTCCATATTCCTTAACATGTCATCCTGAGATCCTTGAACCCCACTGATCTGGTGCCCATATGCCTGCAGCTTTCTAAACATTGCCTCTGATTTGGGATCTCAGCCTTTCCTCCCAATAAAATTGCCCTTTCTCTTCCATCCTGCCATCACTACTTTTGGATGGTTAGGATAGGCAATTAATATAAAAATACAATCAAAACAATAGAATTGTGAAAGAGACAGTGCCTGCCACCTGGTAGATATGGAGCATGAGCATGATTCTTACCACCCGGATGAGAGTGATCTCACTGTTTGTTATTGCAATGGGGAATTTAAAAATGTGTGACACAGTCATTTTCCAAGCAGAGGGGAGAAGATAAAATTGTAAGTATTAGATGAGGAGTAATGTGATTTCTGTAGATTGGATAGTTTAGGAATAGCCAGGGAATGGCTCTGTTTGGGTCATATATTGCCTAATTTGCCATACTGAGCCTTGAGCTAAGTGGGAAGGAAATAGAGAAGTTCCCAGGCCATGTGTCTCAGAAGCCAGGGGCAGGAGTGCCAGTCACACAGCAGTGGTGATTTGCCAGTGTACTGTGCAGGAAGATGCGCTGAATTACAAGGACAGCCTGTCTATAGCACTTCTTCACACACCCTTGAGGTTTTGGCAAGCTCTGTTAGAATGTTATTAGTTCCTCTACTAAAGATAAAGATTCAACTCAGAGGGACTAGGCAGGAATGTACCTGTCCAAAATTGGTTTACTTTTTTTTGCGAGATAATGTATCTTTTGCTGGCATCTTAAAAAATGTTGAGGTAGGTACCGAGTACAAGCTCTGCATACAGTTGTTATCTAGACATCTACTGATTCTGAAGTAAAGCACATAGAAATGGGGCCCTTTGATACAATTTTTACTTTGCATCCAGAATTCAAAATCATTCAGGCAGGTAATGTTTATGAACATCCAGCTGTGTACTAGACATTAAGTGGGACAAAGGGAGGTGATTGTTAAGGACTAGGGCCTGAGCCCTGGAATTCATGCTCTGAGAGAGGCCTGCAAAGTATGTTTGGAAAAATCTCCCATTATATTTAGAGATAAATCGAAACCCCTTCATGTGACCCCCCCAAGGCCGCCTTGTATTGGGCTCTATCCACCTGGCTGACCTGCAGCCTTTTCTCTCAGTGCCCTCCCCTTGCTGTGCTCCAGCCACACTGTCCTGCCTGCCATTCTATGAAAAAGTCAGATCCATTCCCACCCTTTGTATCTTTCCTGTGAGCTCTTTTCCTCCATGTCTCTGCATGGACTCTTCCTTCTCATCGGCTAAGCATCTGCTCAAGTGGTCCATCCTGACTAGCCTATTTACATGTCCCTCTCCCCATCTTATTTAATTGTCCCCATATCGCAGCATCTGTCTGAAGTTTCTTATCTGTCACCATTGTTTGCTGTCTCACCTGCTAGAGTGTCAGCTTTTAAGGGTGTGAGTGTTGTCTTCCTTGTTCGCCACTACAACCAGAATGTCTGGCACATAGTAGAGGCTCAGTAGATACTTGTTGAATGAATGAAAGAGGAAAATGGGCATTCGGACATTAACCATTCAGCAAATGGGTTGCTATACTAAATCAGGGACATGAAACCTTACTTGACCTAGAGAAGTCTTCCGAGAGGAACTAAGACCTGAAGGATGAGTTGGTACTTGGCAGATGGAAGGATGGTGAGAGAACTGTAAGAGCAGTGCATGTGAGGAAGACGTTTGAAGGACCACTGATGTTCAGGAAACCTTAATAGTACACGTAGGTAGGGGTTGGCTGTGGTGGTAGGAGTTAAAACTGGACAAGTCAGTAGGAATTATGTCATGAAGGGTCTTCCAGGCCTGAGAAGGGATTTAGATTTTGCTTTTGCAGAATTTTAAGCCTTTTCATAACCAGGATGCTGGAAAGTAATAATCTGAATCCTGTCTCTACTTTCTCATTCCCCTTGACTCTTCAGCCTATTTGTAATCTGATTTGCACCCTTATCACTCCATCAAAACTGTGTTTGTTAAGGTCACCAGGGACCCTGTACTTGCTAAGTGCTTTCCTACCTTTATCTTGCACAATTAAAGATCAACACCTCTTGACCTGGTTAACTTTTCTTGTTTTCTGAACTGCTCCCTTCCCTTGATATTTCTTGTTCTGCTTCTCTTTGGAGAGAGGTAGTGTCTCAGTCTCCTTTGTAGGCTGCTCTTCAGCACCACCATCTGCAGTTCTTTCAGGGTTGTTCTCCAGAACTCCATTCTGGGAAGTCTGCCCCTCTCCTCCTGCATACTCTCCTAGGAAATTTCACCCATGTCCTTGACCTCTGCTCAGATGACACCCCAATTATTTACTTTACATGTTTTTCTTAAGTTCCAGTCATGTGCATTCAGCTGTTTACTAAAAGCTGAGTCCATTTGGAGAATCCAACAGACATCTCAAACTTAGTATATCTAAAAAGTGAATCCATCATCTTTTCCCCCAACCTAACACCACTGCTAAATGTCCTGTCTTGATGACTGTGTTATCACTCGTTACCTAGTGGCCTAAATCAGAAACTTTCAAGTTCTTTTGGATCCCCCTCCCCCATATGCCCCGTAGATAATCAGCTGCAAGTCATTTCATTTCTCCCTTACGGTTTCTCAAATATGTCTCCTCCTTTTCAATTTTACTGTCTGAGGCTTCAGGTAATTATCTCTCGTCTGTATTACCATTTCCCTGCCTCTAACACTGATTAGTCCCTTCCCTTCCCT
Organism: Nanger dama; assembly: GCA_917880005.1. Classification (NCBI taxonomy): domain Eukaryota; kingdom Metazoa; phylum Chordata; class Mammalia; order Artiodactyla; family Bovidae; genus Nanger; species Nanger dama. The sequence goes on along the minus strand of CAKJTW010000062.1, from coordinate 8,654,633 downwards.
ACCAGTTCTGTTGTCTATATAGTGGCACATCTGATTATGTCACCCTGACCCACTCTGACCCCCTCCCCACAGACTGACAGGAATTTACACTTGATTTGTCATTAATTCCTTGACCACCCGTGTCCCAAGTTTCCCAGGTGTAGCACTTCCACACCTCTGATAATGATTGCTCCTTTTTCTGAACTCCTAAACTGAATGCCTGCGCCACACCTGGGTATGTACACATGCTGTGTGCCTTCTGTTCTTTAACTGTTTGTGTGTATGTGTTCTATGGACCAAATGAGGGGACGTTCTCCAGGGCTTGGACCATATCCTCCAGAAAGGGTAAGACAGCAAATGCTGTGGATGGACCTAGTGTGCAGTCAATAAGTATTTATCAGATGACCTTCACTAATAAGTCTGTCTCTCTTTACATATACTATTGTATTAATAATGTCCATTTCTCTTTTTGAAAATTGTGTTTTCTGAGTTTTAAATTTAACTGCATGAAGCCTTTTTTGTTTTTCTAGTAATTTTTGTTACTGGTTTGCTAATTAATAGGGCTTAACTTTTCATTTGCACCTAGCAAATTTATATTTTTGTAGGTGAGGAATTCTTACAATGTGCATGGTGGTAATAACAGCTACTTTCAGAAAAAGCAGCAAGAATATGCTAAATACCGTCAAATACTCTTCCACTCTCCTATCCTTGGGAAGGTTTATAAATTGCAAAGTATCACAGCTTTAATTGGATTTAAGATAGGTTAATTTGATTCTTCCTCCTCAAGAAGTGGTATTTTTTTTTTAACTTAAAGTTAAGATATTAGGAATAACTGTGTTTCATGACCTCAGAGCATGAAGGATTCTTTTATTGCTAATACAGGCATTGACATGCAGAGAAGAACTCCTTACCCTTCTTCTGTCACTCCTTCCATTGGTATGGAAGATACCTGTTCAAGAAGAAAAGGCAACAGGTATTTTCTTTTCTTTGTCATATCACTTGTGTTATCAAAATTCTACTGGGGAAAAACTTGAATTGAAAGGTTACTTCTGCTGTGATGGTTAATAGCAGCTCAAAATCAAAGCAGTATATATTAGTGTGATATTTAATATGAAAAATTCTTTAGGCAAATATATTTTTATTTCTTCTAATAATATAAAAATGGTAGAGAAATAGATTAGAAAATAGATGAAGAAGCAGAACACTTAGCAAAAGGAGCAAATCTGTATGTGCAGCCTAACATTTAAAAATGGAGAGTGAAAAGTTTGAAGAAATTAAAGATTCTCTGCTTATTTTAAAGACTGCTTTTCATTACCAATACTCTGTTTGCAGTTTAGGTTTTCTAATTTTGCTTTTAAAGGATAAATTTGAAGTAATGTTTTGTGTTAGGACTAGACAGGATTATTACACTTAAGGTCAACATATTTTTAATTTCTGATTCAGAAAAACATATATATATCATATTAAGTACATGAAAATTAATTTAAATGTTTCAGTAGAGGGATTAACAGTTTTCCCCCTTGACTATTTCTGGAATATGCATATTGTGAAATGTTTAAGGATTTCTCAGGTTGAAAAAAAAAATCTCTTGAATTTAATGCCATATATGCATTTTTAATGTATTTCTGATACGGAGATCTCTTTTTAAGGGATTTATCTAAAGTCTTGTAATAATACTATCCTGCTTATTTTGTTGATTCATTGACTCTGCTCTTATTTTCTTCTGAATTTATAGAGCTCACGAATTGTTAATCACTTAAGAACCCTAATTTGTGTTCTTTTGTTGAAGTTGTCTTCGTTGCCTTCATCTTTTGCATATGTGGAATTTGTCAGACTTCTTTTAATCCTCTCTCCCTTAAAGCACAAGTCTTTTCTTTAGATTTTTATTTATTCATTCTAAATTATAACTGTACCTTTTTGTATTATTGCAAAGGAAAAAGCCCAGTGTCATCATCTTTTTAATTAGTATGGAACATTTATTCTTTTCTCTAAGATATAGGTCTTGAGTGATGACCACACAGCAGCCCTAGGTTCTAGGCACTGAGGGTGAAACAGCAGTATCCGCACCTGTACCAAGTTCCTTGCATAGCACATGCAGTAAATACTGTGAATGAATAACTCTTTTAACCCCAGTCTTGGAGAACATTTGTATCCATTGTATGATTTTGAAATAATTTGGGGGAGATCTTAAGGTTCCTAAGTTATCTCAGAGCTATAAACTAAATACTGTTTTGAGGATATAGTATACCTCTGTGTCTTAGTTAATGGTGTTATTAGAGGAGATTTGTAAAGTGGTAAGAATAGTAATGCTAAATACCAGTATTGCTTTCCTAACTCTGTTTTCCCTGTTTTAAAAATCAATTTGTATTCTTTGATTCAGGGCCACTTGGTATTTAATATGAGCAGGATAAGGAAATGAAGAGATGTGGGGAGGAAGGGGAGTAGAGACATACCAAAAAGCTAAAAGAAGTCAGCCCCATAATAAAAATATACTGAGGACAAACTCCTAAAGTAAAGAAGTAAGAGGATAATCACCTATGCATATTGAGTTTTAAAACATATTAAGGTATTCTAAATTTTCTTTCTTCATTTTGTCAGACTTTAATCTACCATTCTCAGCTGGTATAATCCTGACCAAAGAAAAGAACTCAAGTTCTCAAAGATCTACTCAGGAAAAATTATATTTAGAAGGAAGTGCCCCGGCTGGTCAGGTTTCTGCAAAAGTAAATGTTTTTAGAAAAAGCAGGCGGCAACGTAAAACTACCCATCGTTATTCTATAAGAGATGCAAGAAAGACACAGCTTTCCACCTCAGATTCAGAAGCCAATTCAGATGACAGAAGTATAGTAATGACTAAACACAGAAGGTCTCATGTGCTGCAGCATTTTGTAAAACAGTGTCCTAAAGAAGACCACCTTACAGCTAAGCTTAACCACTTATCAACCAAAGAGCAGACTCCTCCCGATACCATGGCTTTGGAAAATTCCAGAGAAATGATTCCAAGAGAGGAGTCAAACACTGACATTTTAAGTGAGCCAGCTGCCTTGTCTACCATCAGTCACATGAACAATTCTCCATTTGACTTATGTCATGTTTTGTTATCTTTATTAGAGAAAGTTTGTAAGTTTGACATTACCTTGAATCGTAATTCTGCTCTCGCAGCCAGTGTAGTGCCCACGCTGACTGAATTCCTAGCGGGTTTTGGGGACTGCTATAATCTCAGTGACAATTTGGAGGGTCAGATGGTTTCTGCAGGTTGGACTGAAGAACCAGTGGCTTTGATTCAACGGATGCTTTTCCGAACAGTACTGCATCTGATGTCAGTAGATATTAGTACGGCAGAGGTGATGCCAGAAAATCTCAGAAAAAATTTAACAGAATTGCTTAGAGCAGCTTTAAAAATTAGAACTTGCCTAGAAAAGCAACCTGACCCTTTTGCCCCAATACAGAAGAAAACACTACAAGAGGGTCAGGAAGATTTTGTGTTTTCCAAGTATCATCATAGAGTGCTTCTCTTACCTGAGCTGCTGGAGGGAGTTCTGCAGATCCTGATTTGTTGTCTTCAAAGTGCAGCTTCAAATCCATTCTTCTTCAGTCAAGCCATGGATCTGGTCCAAGAATTCATTCAGCATCATGGGTTTCATTTATTTGAAACAGCAGTTCTTCAAATGGAATGGCTGGTTGTAAGAGATGGAGTTCCTCCCGAGGCCTCAGGACATTTGAAAGCCCTCATCAATAATGTCATGAAAATAATGAGCACTGTCAAAAAGTGAAGTCAGAGCAGCTGCATCATTCAATGTGTACAAGAAAAAGGCACAGACGTTGCGAATATTCCCACTTCATGCATCACCATAGAGACCTCTCAGGTCTGTTGGTCTCGGCTTTTAAAAACCAGGTTTCCAAGAACCCATTTGAAGAGACGGCAGATGGGGACGTGTATTACCCTGAGCGGTGCTGTTGCATCGCTGTGTGCTCCCACCAGTGTTTACGCTTACTGCAGCAGGCTTCCTTGAGCAGCACGTGTGTCCAGATCCTCTCAGGGGTTCAGAACATCGGCATATGCTGTTGTATGGATCCCAAATCTGTGATTGTTCCTCTCCTCCATGCTTTTAAATTGCCAGCACTGAAAAGCTGTCAGCAGCATATACTGAATATTCTTCACAAACTCATTTTGGATCAGTTAGGAGGAGCTGAGATACCACAGAAAACTAAAAGCAGCTTGCAACATCTGTACTGTTGACTCAGATCAAGTAGCCAAATTAGAGGAGACCTTGCAGGGAAACTCTTACAATGCTGAACCTTCCTCAGGTTTATCTAGTCCATCCTATAGATTTCAAGGGATCCTGCCCAGCAGTGGATCAGAAGACTTGTTGTGGAAATGGGATGCCTTAGAGGCTTATCAGAATTTTGTTTTCGAAGAGGACAGATTACAGAGTGTACAGATTGCAAATCACATTTGCAGTTTGATCCAGAAAGGCAATGTTGTTGTTCAGTGGAAACTGTATAACTGCATATTTAATCCTGTGCTGCAGAGAGGAGTTGAACTAGCACATCATTGTCAACAGCTTAGCATTACTTCAGCTCAGACTCATGTATGTAGCCATCATAACCAGTGTTTGCCCCAGGAAGTACTTCAGATTTATTTAAAAACCCTGCCTACCCTGCTTAAATCAAGGTTTGTTATATATGTGTGTAGATATGTTTTCTCACTGTTGAAAAATCATATTCAAAGATGTTTGAATATCTTTATTATTTATTTTTTCCTAGGATTTAATTTTAGTTTAACAACAAATAAAGTTCCCTTCCCATGTCAGATATTTTTGTAACATTTATTTATCTGTTTGTTTTACTGGGGTGTTTATAGGGAAGAGGAAAGAGCCATTGATTTTAATTTCTCTGAAAAAAAGTAAAGTTTTAAATATATATATGAGAAAAAATGGATAAAAAGCAGATACCCAACAGCAGGGGCAAAGTTAAATGAATTAAATTATATTTACTGGATATAATATTATTAGCCAAAACTAATGTTAGCTAGGATCTACTGGGACATGAGAAAATGCTTATAATATTTTATCAGTAACATACAAAAAATAAAAAATGTCACCCATTTATTTACTATGTAAAAATATATATAGTACATAAAGTATGTATATGCATAAGTATCAAAACAGTGAAATTAATGGAATTATTATTTTTTGAATACCATATTTACATTTATTACCTGTATGTAGAAAAACTGGAAAACACAGGTAAGCAAAATGAAGAAAATTAAGATACTTAGAATCTCACCAGTGAGTTTTGCAGGTTTTGTGATTGTCAACTCTCATACTTAAAAATAATTTTGTAAATGAAGCTTGCTTCTGATAGGTAGTTGGCCTTTGAAATTAATGTATATACCATTTTTAAAACTTACAATAAAGTATAACATATCTGTGATCATTATTTTCACAACCATTAAAAAAGAATCCTGACATTCTGAAATTGTTTAAATAGAACTGTCTTTGATCTGAAAGTTTTATAACTGTGGCATATTTGTGGACAGCCTGGATCTTTGCTGAGCTGATTTATACTAAAATTATTACTCAGATTCCAGTGATCCAGACTCGTGAGTTTTACGTGAGACAGACTGAAAAATTTCAGATCTGTAGTTTAGTTCTTTCCCTTGACGACATACAGATTTAAAATAAACAAAAGTCCTGAGTGAACCACCAAGTAGCCAAATGAATGGACACGCAAAGGCCTCCCTGCTTCAGAGTGTCCATCTCAAATATGGAGGTGTTTATATAGAGAAATTTGCCGTTTGGGGAAAAATATTCTTCCCGAATTGCTTCGTTTCACTTGAGAGGCATGTAATCTGTTCTTTTCAAGTGCTACTGGATTTATATATGCAGTGTTTGAAGAAGGATGTAAAAGTAGTTAGAAACCAACTTGAAATCCTGGTCATATCTAACTAAGGACTTCAGCCAGATAATTGATAGAGTTGAAATAGGTAGTGTTTAGTATATGCAGCAATGACATGTTTAAATAGTGTATGAATGATGTGCCTGTATGTAAATCTTTTGTACTTTTTTTCTCACACAGGGTAATAAGAGATTTGTTTTTAAGCTGTAATGGAGTAAACCAAATAATTGAATTAAATTACTTAGATGGTATCCGAAATCACTCACTAAAAGCATTTGAAACTCTGATAATCAGCCTAGGGGAACAACAGAAAGATTCTTCAATTCCAGGTATTGACGGGATAGACCTTGAACAGAAGGAGTTGTCATCTTTAAATATCGGTACTTTGTATAACCAGCAAGCTTATTCAGATTCTCAGAGTCTTAGTAAATTTTATGCCCGGCTCAAAGAAGCTTATCCAAAGAAACAGAAGTCTGTGGTGGAGGATGTTCATATCAACACAATTAACCTCTTCCTCTGTGTGGCGTTCTTGTGTGTAAGTAAAGAGGCAGAATCTGACAGAGAAGTAGCCAATGATTCAGAGGATACTTCTGGCTATGACAGTACAGCGAGCGAGCCTTTGCAACACATGCTGCCGTGTTTCTCTCTAGAGAGCCTCGTCCTGCCCTCTCCCAAACACATGCACCAAGCAGCTGACATTTGGTCCATGTGTCGTTGGATATACATGTTAAGTCCCATTTTCCAGAAACAGTTTTATAGGCTTGGTGGTTTCCAAGTATGCCATAAATTAATATTTATGGTAATACAGGAACTGTTCAGAAATCCTGAAGAGGAGCAAGGGAGAAGGGACGGAGATAGAAACATGGATGAAAATCAAGATTTAAACAGAATTTCTCAACCTGAGATCACTGTGAAAGAAGATTTATTATCTTTGACTGTAAAAAGTGACCCCACACCAGCAGAACTGAGTAGTCTGAAAAAGAGTGCTGACAGTTTAGGGAAATCAGAGTCAGAACATCTTTCTTCCATGAATGTGGAACAAATTCCAGCTGTGGAAGCTGTTCCAGAGGAAACAAAAGTCATTATGAGCCAAGAAAGCGAAACCTCACTTCAGGGCATACGACTTTTGGAAGCCCTTCTGGCCATTTGTCTTCATGGCACCAGAGCTTGTCAGCAAAAGATGGAGTTGGAGTTACCCAATCAGGTAAGAACTTATGTTTCATCTAACCATTGTGTAATGTAAATTTCTTTAAAGTTCTAATGTAATGCTGTTGTCATTTTGTTTTTCCAAAGATTCTGAGTTTTGAGGTGCTCCTGTATGCTTAGCACAGTGCCAGGTACTATGGTGGACACAGAGGAGTACATGACCCTTTTCTTGCCCTCAAGAAGCTTAGGGTTTAGTTTGGAATACAGAACCCGTGTGACAGAATTCACCAACCCTAAAGGGCATTAAATACACATTAAATGTCAGATGTCAGATGAGTAATAATGGGTAAGTAAGAAGACTCTTGAGAGTCCCTTGGACTACAAGGAGATCTAACCAGTCCATTCTGAAGGAGATCAAGCCTGGGATTTCTTTGGAAGGAATGATGCTAAAACTGAAACTCCAGTACTTAGGCCACCTCATGTAAAGAGTTGACTCACTGGAAAAGACTCTGATGCTGGGAGGGATTGGGGGCAGGAGGAGAAGGGGACGACCGAGGATGAGATGGCTGGATGGCATCACTGACTCGATGGACATGAATCTGAGTGAACTCCGGGAGTTGGTGATGATAGGGAGGCGTGGCGTGCTGAGATTCATGGGGTTGCAAAGAGTCGGATATGACTGAGCGACTGAACTGAAGTAAGTGTTAGTCGTTCAGCCATGACCGACTCTTTGTGACCCCATGGACTGCAGCCCACAGGCTCCTCTGTCCACGAGATTTTCCAGACAAGGATACTGGAGTGGGTTGCCATTTCCTTCTCTAGCTATTGTATTTCAATGTCCACACTCGACAGTCTTGGTGTGGTTCTGTTTGGTGCCCTGCTCATATCCCTTGCCAAGCTGATCCACCCGTGCACCATCTGCTGCAGATGTTGGCTGCTAAAGACTCCCATCTGCACCCATCTCCCAAGGTGTGGGGTGCTGAGAGCCAGTGACTGATGGGTATGGCTCTGGGAGTGGGGACAGTCTCTGTGGTGCAGTTCAGGCTCCAGAGCTTCCCATGGAATTGGGCTGGGGTGACACATTTATTCTGAAATCACATCTTTGCCTGGATTCTTCCCCCAGCATATTCTACCTTCCTCATGCCTTTACAAATTTCCCTGAGAGCACATCTCAGTCAAAAGGAATGCTTAGTTTTAGGCCCTGCTTCTAAGGAAATTTCAAATATGGTAGATCCTTTCTTTTCTTCCTGCATGCTAAGTCACTTCAGTCACGTCCAACTCTTTGTGACCCCATGGACTATATAGCCCACCAGGCTCCTCTGTCCGTGGGATTTTCCAGGCAACAATACTGGAGTGGGATGCCATTTCCTACTCCATCATATATTATCTGTGTGTATCTGTGTCTCCCCACTGGACAGAGTTAAGGGAGAATTCAATTTCCTATCCATCCTTATGGCTTCATCCCTTAATAGAAGAACAAGCAGTGAGAGTTCCATTCCAGGACAGATAGGAAGGAGTAAAGAAGGGAGGAAGAGAAAAGAATTAGAATACAAGTGCTTCTTAGAGTCTTAAGCAATCACTAAGAAAAGGAATTAGTAAAATCTAGAAATGGTTAATGAAAACCTTGAGTTTCAACTAATCATTTTTTCCCTGATACAGTTAATTTATGATACATTCAAATTCAAAAGCAAATAAGAAGAGTAAAGCATTGGATAAATTAAAATATTAATTATTCTTAATTGTAACAGGAGGATGTTTGTATAAGCACTGGATATTTATATAGTCATTTTAATTTCATATCAACTGCAAATAAATGGACTAGCTTTTACTTAATGTAAATATTAATTTATCATTTGTTTTCTCACTGTTTATTTTTTTTCTTAAAGCATGTTGATATTCTTAGTTTCTTTGCTTTTACCTTAGAACTTGTCTGTGGAAACTATATTGCTTGAAATGAGGGATCATCTTTCCAAGTCAAAGGTGATGGAAACAGAATTAGCAAAGCCTTTATTTAATGCCCTGCTTCGAGTTGCACTGGGGAATCATTCAGCAGATTTTGAGCACGATGATGCTAAGACTGAGAAGGTATGAGTAACATACAGTTTTGTTATTGTTTGGGTGTGACTGGCAGAGGCAGAAGTGTGTGGGTTCAGAGTGTGACACTGTGATGTGGTTAGAACATACGGGCCAGGATTTGGTCAGGTGAGTTCAATAGGTTCTGTCTCCATCCTCTGGGATGGATTATATTTACATCTCATAAAACATGGGAGAGCAGTGTGACATGCTTTTCTTCATCTAATCTGGAAATTTACTGAGAATTGCTTCCAGTAAGATGGAAGTATTATTTGATGTCTCATATATAACTGATAGTTTATTAAGTAATAATGCAGGGATAGTGATGACTCAGCTGTCCTCTTTATCTTATCTGATTCTATAGTGATATGGTTAATATTTACAGAACTCTCTTCTCACTTTAATTTTAAATCATTCAACATAAAAATGACTGGTCCTTGCATAGAAAGAAGTCATAGTTTTTGGTTGTTCATGTTATCTTCATTTTCTAAAAGAACTATTTTAATTTTTTCCATGAAACGGATATATACAGACATAGTTAATTTACCTCTCCTTTCAAGTTTCTTTTACCTTTGTTTACCTTTTATCTTTGTGTAACTTCTTTTTCAATTCCTTGGTCTAGACATGTTGGCATTTTATAATCTTCTGCCATAATAGGTTACATTACTGCTTGTCATATAATGTAAAAACTTACTAAAATAACTACTAATGTCATAATCATATTACTGAATCAATTGGTTAACTGGAAAATGTTAAAATACCTACCTAAAATGTCAGAATACCTACGTAGATTAAAATGTCTACCTACCTATTAAAAAAAAAGATTATTCTTCTTTTTAAAATGTTGCAATGATAAAGTACTCTGAGCTTCTTTAAGTGTGTTTTTTTAAGTGAAGATATTATTAGCATTTTTATAAGAAAAGGAAAATTTCATGCCACATGATACTGCACAGGGAGTTAATGCTGGAACTCTGATTTCAGAGATGCTTGTATGTAGACAATTGCATTCTGAAATCTTAAAATCAGTTTCTTTGAAAATTTTTCATGTCTTTAGTTATCTAATTTATGAAACACTTTATAAAAACCTTTGGAAAAATCTTTTCTTGAGCAAATATGTAAATATAATATGTATTTATTTGCATTAAGTTGTAAGAAGTATAATTCCACCTCATTGTGGTTTTTAGTCATCTCCTCTTTCATAACTAGAATGAAATTTCTTAGACTTACTTTTCAGTAAAACTTAAATGACCTATAGTTTAATTTGTTAGTATACCTAAAGTTGGCTAAGAAATTCTGGAGAATTATGCTGTGTGAATTTCATAATGTATAATGGTTAATATCTGTTCCTAATGTTTTTTTCTTAAAATACTGAAGCTGTCTTCAAAATGATTTTTGTGTAATAAATATCTTAAGAAAAATGAATAAACACTGCAACTTTTGCCTTAATTTAATTATACTGATCTTATAGAGTCATCAGTCTGAAGAAGAACTGTCATCCCAGCCTGGTGATTTTTCAGAAGAAGCTGAGGATTCTCAGTGTTGCAGTTTTAAACTTCTGGTTGAAGAAGAAGGTTATGAAGCAGATAGTGAAAGCAATCCTGAGGATAGTGAATCCTGGGATGATGGTACAATATCACTGAAGTACTTGTGACTTCATTTGAAAGTCAGATTATTAACTAGCAAATGGTTCTTAATAATATCACTTTAGAACTTTTATTGAATTAAGTTTGTAAAGTGTATTACATCATTATTTTATTTGATCTTGACAACAAATTCTGGCGTTCTTGTAAGCAGTTTGAAAGTGAAAGTGAAGGTCACTCAGTCGTGACCGACTCTTAGTGACTCCATAGACTTTACGGTCCATGGAGTTCTCCAGGCCAGAATACTGGAGTGGGTAGCCTTTCCTTTCTCCAGAGGAATCTTCCCAACCCAGGGATTGAACCCAGGTCTCCCGCATTGTAGGTGGATTCTTTACCAGCTGAGCTAGAACGGAAGCCCAAGAATACAGGGTTGGGTAGCCTATCCTTCTCCAGTGGCTAGTTCCAATCCAGGAATAAACCAGGGTCTCCTGCATTGCAGGTGGATTCTTTACCAACTGAGCTATGAGGGAAGCCCCTGTAAGCAGTTTAAGAAGTTTAAATCAATGAAATATATTTTTGTTATCACAAATATTGATGGAGTGTCTAAGAATACAGGGTGGAAGAAGTCTCTGCTTTCATATGTATTATAGTGGAAAAGATAAGAAATATCAGAAATAAGCAGTATGAAGAAATAAGACAGGGTGATGTGATAGTGACTGGGTAGTCAAGGCCTCACTGAAGATGTGTTTACATTGAGGCCTTGATAGAAAAGATCTATTCAGTGGACATTGACAGGAAGAGCTTTGAAAACAGTTACAAAGATTTGAGTAATAGAAGGAATACAGACATCTCTTTGTGGCATCCAAGAATGCTTCAGCATAGGTTTCTTAGTTCACCACAGCCCAGCTTGTCCTTAAGACGGAAATAACATTGCATATGATCCTTTGTTTCCAGGCTGAAAACTTGAGTGGAGTAGAATGGAAGATATGGATTGAATAGAGCCAGGAGATTTCTGGGAGGGCTTCATCTTTTATCTTCTGGTCTTATGACTGTGCCAATGCTGTTAGTCTGCACTAAGTTTGCAGTAGTTATTTTCTTCAATGGCTGTTGTCTCTTTCAAATTGAGTGAATTGGAATAATCACTGATGTCCTACTTAAAGGGCTCTGATGGACCCATAGCAAGTGTTTTTTTTTTTTTTTTTTTTTTTACCATAAAGAGAGTGAAAAGAACAAAGGAACAGCCACAGATTGAAAGCCTCATACATATATATTCATGTGACTTACTTGGTTTGTTAAACTTTTTTCCAGCTTTGTTGAGAAATAATTGACATACATCACTGTATAAGTTTAAGGTGGTTTGATTTACATATATTGTGAGAGGATTACCACAGTAGTTTTAGTTAACATTCACTGTCTCGTATAGATACAATACAAAGATAAGAAACAAGCATTTTTTCCTTGTGATAGGAACTCTTTAGTATTTATTCTCTTAACACCTTTCCCGTATATTGCACAGCAGGAGTAGCTATAGTCACCATGCTGTATGTTACATCCCTAGTACTTGTTTATCTTATAACTGGAAGTTTATACCTTTTGACCACCTTCTTCCACTTCCCACTCCCCCTTTCCCCCTAAGCAGGTGCTTTTGAAAAATATTGCTATAATAGTGTCAGTTTTATCGTAGCACAGACATGATTTAATAATGATAGATACCCTCCTTTGTGTAAGTTTGCTCACTAGATCTTAAAGAATTTTGGTCCAGGTGGAAATTTATAAATTTCTTACCTATATGAACTTTTAAAAAGAGTACAGCAGTTTCTTTAAACAGCATAACAGTTAAATTTTCCAGAATGTAATATTTGGTGAGGCAGTATCTATATCCCACTGATAAAAAGGCAAAGTATAAAATTTATCCAACCAATAGCCAAACCTACTGTTTTCACAGAGATATAAGCCTATGATATAGGTATTTTGGCACCAGAAAGTTTGGGATAGTACTTTTTTCCAGTTGTCTCAAAGGCGTGTATTAAATCTGCATCACATGTCTATAAAAGTTACTGTTGATAGTACTTGTGCTTCTAGTGAAGATCAAAATTACTTTTAAGGCTACTCATTTATCATCAAAATATCCATATGACTTGATTATTCAGGATAATTATTGTAGTCAAAAATCAAGTAGTAGGAAAAGATTTTGTGAGCATCTTCTTATAAATAGCATTTTTGCCACTAGTGATGAATGAGATTTGAAATTTTTTTCAGTGCTTAGGAAGGGAATAAAAATAACCTTTTCTTTTTCTCCTTTTAGGGGTAGACTTAAAGCCTGAAGCAGAAAGTTTCATTGCATCAAGCAGTCCAAATGACTTACTTGGAAACCTCGCTCAAGGGGAAATAATTTATCCTGAGATTTGTACGTTGGAATTAAATTTGCTTTCTACTGGTAAAGCTAAACTTGATGTGCTTGCCCATGTATTTGAGAGTTTTCTGAAAATCATCAGACAGAAAGAAAAGAATATTTTTCTACTCATGCAACAGGTAAAAGATGTATTAAATGTGATCAGTATTTATCACACACATGCCCTAATTACTCATCTCTTTATTTATATAACACAACTTGTCTGAAAATTGAGATGATTATTTACCTTTTATAATACTTTATGGTATATTTTTAGTACAAGTGATAGTCTAAAAATCTTCTGCTTCCATAGTTCTCCAAAGTAGGATAAAAATCAGTGTTGTCATTGGCTAACTAGAAGAATCCTAGTGTATTTCTGAGAATGAGTAATATTTTTTAAATTGCATTTAATTTTGATATATGATCATTGTTTTGAAAAATCAGAAAAAACAGTATGAAAAACAAAATGAAAATTATGTATAACCCTACACATGGCATTCTCTCCACTTATTTTAAAATATCTATATAGGTATATACAGTATACTATCAAGTAATGTATTATGATATTATAGTTTCTTCATGCTTTTATGAGGTAAGAAATTTCTTATTTTTTGTTTTTTAATCTTCAGGGAACTGTGAAAAATCTTTTAGGAGGATTCTTGAGTATTTTAACACAGACTGATTCTGATTTTCAAGGTGCGTTGAAACTTTGGTTTTAAACAGTAGCTTTGAAATACTTTTGTTATGTGAAATGAAGAGTCAACAATAATGCTTCATTGGCATAGTGCCATGTGGTTTCAGAAGTAGCTGTATATGCACCATCTCTCCTGTTTCTCAAACCAGTACAGTAGATATAAGTATCTTGAATTTCTAGAGAGGAAAATCTAGATTCCAGGTGATCAAATGAATTGTTCAGGGTCATGTATTTAGAAGTGGCATTGCGAGACTGTTCAGTTTAGTTGCTCAGTTGTATCCAGCTTTTGTGACCCCATGGACTGCAGCATGCCAGGTTCCCTGTCCATCACCAACTCCTGGAGCTTGCTCAAACTCATGTCCGTCGAGTCGGTGATGCTATCCAACCATCTTGTCCTCTGTCATCCCCTTCTCCTCCTGCCTTCAGTCTTTCCCAGCATCAGGGTCTCTTCCAATGAGTCAGCTCCTCACATCAGATGGCCAAAGTATTGGAGCTTCAACATCAGTCCTTCCAATGACTATTAAGGATTGATTTCCTTTAGGATTGACTGGTTTGATCTCCTTGCAGTCCAAGAGACTCTCAAGAGTCTTCTCCAACACCACAGTTCAAAAGCATCAGCTCTTCGGCACTTGGCTTTCTTTATGGTCAAACTCTTCACATCCGTACATGACTACTGGAATAACCATAGCTTTGACTAGACAGACCTTTGTTGGCAAAGTACTCTTTCTGCTTTTTAATATGCTCTCTAGGTTTGTCATAGCTTTTCTTCCAAGGAGCAAGCATCTTTTAATTTCATGGTTGCAGTCACCATCTGCAGTGATTTTGGAGCCCAAGAAAATAAAGTCTCTCACTGTTTTATTCTTCCCCGTCTATTTGCCATGAAGTGGGTGCCATGATCTTTGTTTTTTGAATGTTGAGTTTTAAGCCAACTTTTTCACTCTCCTCTTTCACTTTCATCAAGAGGCTCTTTACTTCCTATTAGCTTTCTGCCATAAGGGTGGTGTCATCTGCATGTCTGAGGTTATTGGTGTTTCTCTGGGCAAACTTGATTCTAGCTTGTGGTTCATCCAGCCCGCCATTTCACATGCTATACTCTGCATTTAAGTTAAATAAGCAGGGTGACAAAATACAGCTTTGATGTATTCCTTTTCCAATTTTGAGCCAGTCCATTGTTTGATGTCTGGTTCTAGCTGTTGTTTCTTACGAGACTGTAACCCAGTCTAGAGAATTGCTGCTCTGTCAGGCATTACTTGAGTGCCTACTCTCTTCTTGGTGCTTTCACAGACATTTGAGAAATTCATAATGAATATATAATATGGTCATATTATATATACTAGATAGAACCCTAGATTTTAGCTGTAGAAACCTAAAGTTTAATTGGAGGATTAAGGCTGACATACACAAAATGTCAGTTTGGGCTTGTCACATATTTTCTCATGGTTAAATTCAAGTTATGCATTTTGGGTAGACATACCTCAGTGCTTCATATCCAGGGGTTCATGATATCTGTATCTTAGCAGTGATGATGTTGCCTTTGATCACTTGGTTAAGACAGTATCTTACAAGGTGCTTCCATTGTTAAGTTACTATTTTCTCTTTATAGTTAGTAAGTATCTTGTGGGGAGATAACTTGAGACTATGTAAATATCTTTTTTCTATCTTACTTCAACCTACTCATTTTAGTATCCATTGATGGTTTTTGACTGAAATAATTAATATGGTGGTATTTGTCAAGTAGTTATTTTCTATTTCCACGATTCCTTCATTTCTTCATTGGAATTACACTATAAGGAAAGCCTTCCCTTCTTCTGCATTTACTTAGTTATGGCTATATTTTTATATATTGTGCTGGCACTCAATGGACCTTTTTGATCTGAAGACTTATTTGTATCTTAGCTCTGAGAAGTTCTATTCCATTTTCTTTTAATAACAGCTTTATTGAGGTATAATTCATGTACTTGAGATATAATTAACATACAATATAGTTCACCCATTTGAAGTATAGTTTACTGTCTTTTAGTAGATTCAGAATTGTCCATTTTAAAACTTTTCTGTCATCCCCAAAGGAAGTTTTACAGAGAGTGTGAGCCTAGTACAGAAAGTACCTAGGTTAACATTGGTATATTTGCTATAGTTAATGTACTTATATTGTTACATTATTAACTAAAGTTCATAGTTTATTCAAATTGCCCTCATATGTACTTAATGTTCTTCTTCTGGGTAAAGATCTTATCCAGGATTCGCATTGCATTTTGTTGTCATACCTCTTGAGATTCCCTCTTGGCTGTGACAGTTTCTTAGACTTTCCCTGTTTAAAGACCTTGAGAGTTCTAAGGAGGACTGATCATGATGTCTTCCTACTGGAATTTGTCTAATTTTTTTTTCATTGTGTATCTCACTGTAGTTTTTATTTGTATTTCTATAATGATAAGTGATGTTGATCATCTTTTCATGTGCTTGTTAGCCATTTGTATATCTTCTTCGGAGAAATGTCTATTCAAATCATTTATGCTTTTTAAAAATCAGGGTGTTTCTTTTGTTGTTGTTGAGTATTCGTTATTCTCTGTGTGCTCTAGTTATTCTCTGTGTACTCTGCATAGCAGCTCTTCTGCTGCTGTTTTTACCCTTGGTTAGGCAACTCGGCCAGTCTGCAGACTTTACAGATATAGTTGGTAGTCCTAATGCATACATCCTGCCATGTATCTCAGCTTTTTGTTGGCAGAATCTATTCAGTTTCTTTAGAGAACAGTTAACAAGTTTGGGACCTAACGATAAATGATGAGTTATCTATCCTGAGTACTCAGAATAAGGGAGAGAGGTGCATGTTCACAGACAAACCTTTTATTAATCCCTGTGCTAGCAGCCCTGGTGTTACTTTCTCCCCAGATTTTGGATAGATGGCTCTCCATTCCTCTGAGTCCCTTTGTAATTTAGAGAGATCCTAGACTGCAGCTTTCTCTTTTATCTCTCTATCCTTCCATCTGCAGGAAACATTTTTAAATCTCTCACTTGATGTGTTACTTGTGCCCACTGCCTCCCCTGCTTTTCTCCTGTTATGGGTTTTCCTTTTTGTTATTCTGTACTTTTAGTCCAGTGACTTCGTGGTGATAGAGGGGTGTGTGTGTGTGTCTCTCTAGTCCCCCATTTTGAACTGGAACCTATTAGTTTTGAACTTAAAAAAAATCCACAAACATACACTTTACTTTGGTCATATTATTTTCTTACTCTAAAACCTGTAACTGATTCATGTTCAGTTCAGTTCAGTCACTCAGTCGTGTCCGACTCTTTGCAACCCCGTGAACCTCAGTATGCCAGGCCTCTCTGTCCATCACCAACTCCCGGAGTTTACCCAAACTCACGTCCATTGAGTCGGTGATGCCATCCAACCATCTCATCCTCTGTTGACCCCTTCTTCTCTCGCTTTCAGTCTTTCCCAGCATCAGGCTCTTTTCCAGTGAATCAGCTCTTCACATCAGGTGGCCAAAGATTTGGAGTTTCAGCTTCAACATCAGAACTTCCAATGAACACTCAGGACTGATCTCCTTTAGGATGGCCTGGTTGGATCTCCTAGCAGTCCAAGGGACTCTCAAGAGTCTTCTCCAACACCACAGTTCAAAAGCATCGATTCTTCGGCACTCAGCCTTCTTCACAGTCCAACTCTCACATCCATACATGACCACTGGAAAAACCATAGCCTTGACTAGATGGACCTTAGTTGGCAAAGTAATGTCTCTTCTTTTTAATATGTGATTCATGTTACTTACAGGATAGTTCAATTCCGTTCAGTCGCTCAGTCGTGTCCAACTCTTTGCAACCCCATGAATTGCAGCACACCAGGCCTCCCTGTCTATCACCAACTCCTGGAGTTCACTCAAACTCACGTCCATTGAGTCAGTGATGCCATCCAGCCATCTCATCCTCTGTCGTCCCCTTCTCCTCATGCCCCTAATCCCTACCAGCATCTGTCTTTTCCAGTGAGTCAGCTCTTCGCATGAGGTGGCCAAAGTACTGGAGTTACAGCTTTAGCATCATTCCTTCCAAAGAACACACAGGACTGTTCTTTAGAATGGACTGGTTAGATCTCCTTGCAGTCCAAGGGACTCTCAAGAGTGTTCTCCAACACCACAGTTCAAAAGCATCAATTCTTTGGCGCTCAGCTTTCTTCACAGACCAACTATCACATCAATACATGACCACTAGAAAAACCATAGCCTTGACTAGACGGACCTTTGGTGGCAAAGTAATGTCTCTGCTTTTCAATATGCTATCTAGGTTGGTCATAACTTTCCTTCCAAGGAGTAAGCATCTTTTAATTTCATGGCTGCAGTCACCATCGGCAGTGATTTTGGATCCCAAGTCTGCCACTGTTTCCACTGTTTCCCCATCTATTTGCCATGAAGTGATGAGACCAGATGCCATGATCTTTCTTTGCTGAATGTTGAGCTTTAAGCCAACTTTTTCACTCTCCTCTTTCACTTTCATCAAGAGGCTTTTTAGTTCCTCTTCACTTTCTGCCATAAAGGTGGTATCATCTGCATATCTGAGGTTATTGATATTTCTCCCAGCAGTCTTGAGTCCAGCTTGTGCTTCTTCCAGCCCAGTGTTTCTCATGATGTACTCTGCATATAAGTTAAATAAGCAGGATGACGATATACAGCCTTGACGTACTCCTTTTCCTATTTGTAACCACAGCCTTGACATACTCCTTTTCCTATTTGGAACCAGTCTGTTGTTCCATGTCCAGTTCTAACTGTTGCTTCCTGACCTGCATACAGATTTCTCAAGAGGCAGGTCAGGTGGTCTGGTATGCCCATCTCTTTCAGAATTTTCCACAGTTCATTGTGATCCACACAGTCAAAGGCTTTGGCATAGTAAAAAAGCAGAAATAGATGTTTTTCTGGAACTCTCTTGATTTTTCCATGATCCAGTGGATGTTGGCAATTTGATCTCTGGTTCCTCTGCCTTTTCTAAAACCAGCTTCAACATCTGGAATTTCATGGTTCATGTCCTGCTGAAGCCTGGCTTGGAGAATTTTGAGCATCACTTTACTAGCGTGTGAGATGAGTGTAATTGTGCGGTAGTTTGAGCATTCTTTGGCATTGCCTTTCTTTGGGATTGGAATGAAAACTGACCTTTCCCAGTCCTGTGGCCACTGCTGAGTTTTCCAAATTTGCTGACATATTGAGTGCAGCACTTTCACAGCATCATCTTTCAGGATTTGAAATAGCTCAACCGGAATTCTATCACCTCCACTAGCTTTGTTCATAGTGATGCTTTCTAAGGCCCACTTGAGTTCACATTCCAAGATGTCTGGCTCTAGGTGAGTGATCACACCATCATGATTATCTTCATCGTGAATATCTTTTTTGTACAGTTCTTCTGTGTATTCTTGCCACCTCTTCCTAATATCTTCTGCTTCTGCTAGGTCCATACCATTTCTGTCCTTTATCAAGCCCATCTTTGCATGAAATATTCCCTTGGTATCTCTAATTTTCTTGAAGAGATCTCTAGTCTTTCCCATTCTGTTGTTTTCCTCTATTTCTTTGCATTGATCGCTGAGGAAGGCTTTCCTATCTCTTCTTACTATTCTTTGGAACTCTGCATTCAGATGCTTATATCCTTCCTTTTCTCCTTTGCTTTTCACCTCTCTTCTTTTCACAGCTCTTTGTAAGGCCTCCCCAGACAGCCATTTTGATTTTTTGCATTTCTTTTCCATGGGGATGGTCTTGATCCCTGTCTCCTGTACAGTGTTATGAACCTCCATCCATAGTTCATCAGGTACTCTATCTATCAGATCTAGGCCCTTAAATCTGTTTCTCACTTCCACTGTATAATCATAAGGGATTTGATTTAGGTCATGCCTGAATGGTCTAGTGGTTTTCCCTACTCTTTCAATTTAAGTCTGAATTTGGCAATAGGGAGTTCATGATCTGAGACACAGTCAGCTCCCGGTCTTGTTTTTGCTGACTGTATAGAGCTTCTCCATCTTTGGCTGCAAAGGATATAATCAATCTGATTTCGGTGTTGACCATCTGGTGATGACTTACAGGGTAAAGTCCATGCTATTTCTTAGTCTCATTGCAGTTTTCTTTCTGTGTCAGTTCATGGCTTCTTTATAAAACATGTTGCTGAAACAGGACTATTTTACTCTCAAATGTTCTATAAATTTGTGTATTATACATGTAATATATATATAGCATATGTGATATATATGTTATAAATATTATTCATTATTTTACTCTCAAAAGTTCTATGAGTTTGTACATTACCAGTTATATTTCATACTAAACCTCATGATAGAATAAAGTGTTCAAACTAATCTTTAGTGATATTTAAGTGTTTGTGTAATTTTTAATATTTCTAATTTTGTTTATAGCATCTAATTTTCTCTTTAGAAAGTTATAGTTATAAATTAAACATTTTAAACATGAGAAAGTAGCAGACTATTTTACAGTATCTAACAGCATCAGCTTATTTAAGAAATACTGTATTAATTTATGCTTCTTCAAATACCCTTATTTTACTTTGAGCTAACCACTCTTTCAGAAAAGTGGGTTTTTTTGCTTGTTTGTTTGTTTTTTTGTCAGCTGTTAGTTGGTTTTCATTTAGTGATATTGCTGTTTCTTCAGCAAATATTTGGATTATTAGATTAATTATGATCCATTTAAGATCTGACAATAGTATTGATTTTAATCTCTTTCAGTGAAATTGTTTTTTCAGTTCCTTTAATTAACTGTCTATTGGTTTTAATTTTTCCTCTCTCTCTCCTTTTAATTTAGCATGCCAGAGAGTATTGGTGGATCTTTTGGTATCTTTGATGAGTTCAAGAACATGTTCAGAAGAGCTAACCCTTCTTTTGAGAATATTTCTGGAGAAATCTCCTTGTACAGTAAATATGCTATAATTTGACATTTTTTCACTGATGTCTAATAGAATTGTTTTTTTAAGAAATCACTGAGCTCCCTCTTTTGATGTGATAACTGTTATACAGTCAACTCCATGTTATTGTGTGTGAAATTCTCAATTTTTAAAATTAAATTTAATTTTTTTGCTGTTAATATTGGGTCTTTCCCTGCAGGCTTTTTTAAAATTTATTTATTTTAATTTATTTATTTTAATTGGAGGCTAATTACTTTACAATATTGTAGTGGTTTTTGCCATACAAACTTCTCAATTATTTTATTATTTATACAATTTTAACTATTTCACTTCTGTTTTCGGAAACTAGATATATCATTGGGATCATAATTCCTTTACCTGATTCGACCCCAAGTCTGTGTGCTTAAGAAATTCTGAATAATTTTAATTATTAAAGATAATTATGAGTAATGATAACCATTTTGAAGGTTATCATTTTTTTTAGAAAATTATTAGTCACTCTTCATTTATCTTAATCACTTGTCCATTGGTGCAACTTAGTGATTTTTAGACTCTTCTTTGCTGAGAAGCCCATTTTTATAATGAAATCTTGACTCAAAGCTTAAGCATTAAAACAGAAAGCCTTGGAGCTACTTTCTTTGAAGTAGGATTGGAGAATGTTCCTGAGCCCTGCCTGTTTCACCACCTTACTTGAGCCTTATAGACCCTGAAGGAGCTCTGTGGAACATGAGGTCAAAAACCACTAGTGCAGACAATTGAGAACTGACCATATATTTATGGGATGTTTGTATTCTATTTTTCTGAGTTCACTTATCATAGTATTTGACATTAGATGTTGTTTTATGAATGGGTAGGACATTGTACTGGGTTAATCTTTTCTATTTTTTTTACTAGTCTCCTTAGTCATTGCTTTTCCCTTTAATTAAATACTTGTTTCCTCTCATCTCTTTTGTACATTCTGTGTTTCAGTTTAACCAGAAACTTGTAATTATAAATAAATCTAAAAAAGATGAAAAAAATTTTTATTTGATTAGGGAAAAGGCATGTAAAATAAGGTGGAAAGTAACTGAGCACTCAATTTTAGGAAGTCAGTCATACCATAAATACCATTCAGAAACCTAAAGAATTTGCAAGGTCTCTGGTTCTATCCCTCATTTCAAAATAATTGAGAACAGTAACTGTAGTGCACTTGGAAATAAGCACCTTCCTTTGGTAGACATGGTTCTCAATACAATCATTGTACTTAATTTCTAACACTTAAAACCAGCTCAGAACTTTTAGTTTTGAACCTTTTAAAAATCTTCTAAATCTAAAACAAATTAACCACAAATTTCAGTCTTATGTATTAAGACTGAAATCTCTTTCATATTTTGAAAAGTGAAAGTGAAGTTGCTCAGTTGTGTCCGACTCTTTGCGACCCCATGGACTGTAGCCTACCATGCTCCTCTGTCCATGGGATTTTCCAGGCAAGAGTGCTAGAGTGGGTTGCCATTTCCTTCTCCAGAGGATCTTCCCAACCCAGGTATCAAACCTGGGTCTCCTGCATTGTAGTAGATGCTTTACCATCTGAGCCACTATCGTAACACACAAAAATGAAAATTTTAATGATATAGTAGGTAGGAAGTTATTTAAATATAAATGCTGATATATATATGTTTGTTTGTATTTTTGTTTATAACCTGATTTTCAAGATTATTATGTACCTTGTAACATGGCTATAAAGTTTTGTTTGGTTTTCTCTTCCTTTAGGAAATTCTTCTTCTGGGTATTCTGAAAATTGTTGAAAGTGACATTACTATGAGTCCTTCACAGTATCTAACCTTCCCTTTACTGTACACTCCAAATTTAAGCAATGGTGTTTCATCACAAAAGTGCCCCGGGATTCTCAGCAGTAAGGCTATGGGGCTATTGAGAAGAGCACGAGTGTCACGTTGTAAGAAAGAGGGCGACAGTGAGAGTTTTCCCCAGCAGCTGCTTTCCTCTTGGCACATAGCCCCAGTCCACTTGCCTTTGCTCGGACAGCCACACCTGTCAGAAGGTTTCAGCATTTCCCTGTGGTTTAATGTGGAGTGTATCCATGAACCTGAGAGTACCACAGAAAAAGGGAAGAAGACAAGGAAAAGAAACAAGTCACTGATTTTATTGGACGGTAGTTTTGATGGAACAGGTATAACAACAGCATTATCTGTGTACTAAGACTTTTCAGAAGGCAGTTTTAGTTGAGCCACTAGGAACACAGTGATACTCTGACTTATTACTGTCCACACGTTCTTCATGGAATGCCTTAGTGGTGGTAGGTTCTGACGTACCAATGCTTGAATGGTTGGACAGCCTTAAACACCATTTTCTTCTGCACTTTTGCTTAGTGTGGGGTGGGAGAGGGAGTGTGATGAGGGAGGCAGGTGGACCACCACACAGGCAACTGCTTTGGGATCACCAACCCCATTTCATGCCTCTGTTGTGGTCCCATCACTGGGTTACGGTGGCTCCTGATATTTGAAAAGGAAGGCGTCGAACCTTGTAGCCACTTTTCCATCCTTCTCTTACCTGTTCCCTATCTCCTGTCGTTCCACCTCCATTTCATCTCCTTTCTCTCTTGTAGTTCAAGCTCTCCTTCTTACACTGTATCTTACCTCAGTGCCTCTCTCCTAGTTCCTGTCACAAAATGTGTAACCGCATCAGCCAACCTCCAGAGTGAGAATAAATTTCATTCTAGTTCTTTCTACAGCCTACTGAGTCACTCTTTTGTGACTATGAAACTGCTAGGTAGAAAGAACTTGTTCGTTAAAAAGCAGTTTATGGTGGTAGGAAAGTGGGCTAATTCTTATGGTCTGTGGAATGAATGAAATGACTGAGCCAGAGCTTTGGGGGTTATGATTATCGGGAGGTGCTAGCCTCAATAACTCTTCATTCCACAGAGTTTACACACCCCACTGGAGCCTCTGCTTCAGGACACTAGGCCTTCACCAGTATTTGGTTTCTAGGAACAGCTTCTACTGCTGACCTGTAGATAGAAAAGAAAACCTGAATGACACTGTCAAGACTGAAGGGTGGGAAATGTCACCTGGTATCTACAGTTGGAGCTCTGAATCTACTTTTCCACAGACAAATTTCCATAGCATACTTAGCAAATTAGCATAGCATACTTAGGTATTTTTATGGGTTAGCCTAGGAAGTTGAACTTTTAAGAAATCTTAGCAGATAATTTAATGTGTTGGGTAGGTAATAGAGTTTTCTTTTATAAATTGTACATTGAAAGAGCAGAGCAAAATGACCTAATACAGAAAACTCTCCATATACATTAGATAGCACCTTCATCAGTAATATCACATGTACATTGTTTAGAGCTATCAATTCTTAGGTGGCAAAATTCAATTTACATTACTTTTCCACTCAGTTTTTGTCAGATGCTTGACTAATCATCCTAACATCTTTTTTTCATAGAGAACAACAGACTGGAAGGTGCAGCATATGTGAATCCTGGTGAAAGGCTCATAGAAGAAGGTTGTATTCATATGATCTCACTGGGATCCAAAGCACTGATCATCCAAGTGTGGGCTGATCCCCACACCGGCACTTTTATCTTTCGGTAATAATTATCCTCAACCCTGCCCCCCCACGAGTAGCTTAGGTATTTAAATAATTTATGTAAAAGACATTAATGTGAAATGTGCTATAAAGATCATTGTGAACAAAATAGAAAACTTCTAATTTAAAAAAGGTAGATTCAAACAATTAATATAATCTTTGTAATAATATATAAAATCTGTAATTAAACTCTAAAGTTCACTATGTTAATTCTCAGTGTATCTTAGACCAAATACCTACTTCAGTCTCATCTATGGATGTAGTCTATCCGATTGCAGGGATCTTATGATGTTGTTAACAGGCAGCTGTTTTTCATGCAGATTATATATTTAATAGCCATTATCTCATAGACTTAGGTTCTCATTGCTGTCTTGTCCTTTTTTCTTGCCTCCTTTGTTAACTAGTATAGATACAAGTCTTTTATTTGTATTGAGTGAGTATGAATGATATGATACTATTTTTATAAATATGTAAAAGTTGGATCATAAAAAAGGTGGCTGAGCACTGAAGAATTAATGCTTTTGAACTGTTGTGTTGGAAAAGACTCTTGAGAGTCCCTTCAACTGCAGGGAGATAAATGAGTTAGTCCTAAAGGAAATCAGTCTTGAATATTCATCGGAAGGACTGATGCTGAAGCTAATGCTCCAATACTTCAGCCACTTGATGCAAAGAGCCAACTCAGTGGAAAAGACCCTGATGCTGGGAAAGATTGAAGGCAGAAGGAGAAGGGGATAACAGAGGACAAGATGGTTGCATGGCATCACTGACTCAATGGACATGAGTTTGAGCAAACTCCCGGAGATGGTGATGGACAGGGAGGTCTGGCAAGCTGCAGTCCATGGGGTCACAAAGAGTTGGGCACCGCTGAGCAACTGAACTACAATAATGTTTATTAAAATTTAAGTAAAATATGTTACTTAGAGATCTGTGTTCTGTGAATGTTATAAAGCTTACTAGGTAGTTTATGTAAATTATATCTTAATTCTCTTATTAATCCCTCAGAGTAGGTTAGACCAATGATGCATACTGGCATGTGGATATTTATATTATATGCATTAATTTCTGTATGAAGCAAACATTGCACTAAAAGGGCAATGAGTTATAGATAGTAATGATAAATTTTTTTTTTTTTGCAAATTGAATCCTGAAGATTATTGCCCAAATTGTTAATACTAGCAAATGAGCCAAATCTATTTTTAAGTTCATGAATTGAGGTTATAGTATAATAAAATAAGCAGATTATGATATAAAACAAAGACCTACTAACTTTTCAAATTAGTTTAATACTAGAACTGGTTTTTAAATTTTACTTAAATATCTAGAGTTATACTTAACTATACATGTTAAAAACTGATAGCAGAAATTTCATGCTTCAGCCTATACCTTTACTCTTTTTGTTCAGTGTCTGCATGGATTCAAACGATGATACAAAAGTTGTGTTACTAGCACAGGTTGAATCACAGGAGAATATTTTCCTCCCAAGCAAATGGCAACATTTAGTACTCACCTACTTACAGCAACCCCAAGGGAAAAAGAATATCCATGGGAAAATTTCCATATGGATTTCTGGACAGAGGTATGAAACACTTTTAGTAAATACTTAATAATCTCAGTTATAATTTTAATTATTCTGTTACAGCTTCTGAAACAAATTACAAAAAGACTATAGATGAAATTTACTATATTTTAATAGGAATCTGTTAAGTGAGATATTTTTCTTTTTATCACTTACATACAAAATTAATTTGCCTTAGAAGAAACCATTGAAGATTAATATTTGGATCTGAGGGACTATAAACAAATCTGAACATTTAGACATTTATGAATTTAGTCCATCAAGCCCATATAAGATAAATCCATAAGGAATTATTTAAATTAAGTGGCTAATAAATACCAAAATTAAATCAGAGTTTAAAAAGAAATTAGAATGACTAGAAAAAAATATAAGTCAGTATATCAGGTGATAGATTAAGATAGAAACCTAGAAATATACCAAGTGATAGGTTTGGTTATAGTACTATTTGATTTTTACAAACCAGGAGAACTGTGAGTCAAATTAATAAGAAATATCTTGTGAAATATCTTAATGTAAAGTTTAACTCAGAGAGAGTTGTAAGGTATCTTGGATTTGTAAGAGTTGGAAAGTATTTTATTGAATGAAATAGCATGAAAGGGAATACAGAATTGGAAAGTAGTATAACACAGGAGAGGACTGAGCTGGTTGGAAGGAATATCTAAGTTGAATGATGAGAAAGAAAAATGAATGGGCATGGTGATGCTGCGTGACAGCAGCTTTGAATCCGGGATCAGGCGGCTAGACCTTTTACAAGGTGCTTTATATACTTTATCGTCCAATTCTCTCTAAAGTCTCTCAGAGTAGATTAGATCATAGAGATAACATATACTCTTAGCACAAATTAATCAATTTTTCATTCAATTGTTCATCAAATATTTATTGAGGAATTGCTATGTGCTGAGCACATGCAATATTAAGCCTGAGAACTTGGTAAACAAGACAGACGTGTTCCCTGCCTTTTGGGGGCTCGTAGTTCAGTGAAGAAGCAGACAGCAAGGTACACAATTAAACGAGTGTGTATAAATCATGACAAGTACTGTGAAGATAACAAATGGGTCCCGAGACAGAAAATACCTGGTTTACTACTTAAGGGCATCAGGGAGGACCTGTCTAGAAACAGATTAGTTAAGCTGAGATCTGAAGGAAGGAGATGGAGTTTTGCATGAACAAGAGGGAGGAAGAGTGAGCCAGGCAGAGGAAAGGCCCTGTGAGAAAGAAGGAAAGCCTGTGTGCCTGTCAGCCCTGCTGTGGAGGCTGCAGGAGTCGACTGCTTACAGCCTTGCAGCCTCAGGAAGGCTGGGAGAAGAGGCTTGTGAACAGCTTTGGGGTAGCCAGTCCGCAATGTCTGCCAAAGGAAACAGTTTATTCATTTTAAAAGTACATGAAAATCTGTCATTGAATCTCAATTTCTATAATCCAAAGAAAATATTCCCTGAGAAGTTCTGTCTTCACCACTGCCTAAGCCTGAAGGCAGCTGTGGCATATCAGTTTATGTTTCCAGAACCTTGAGTTAAATTGGTTGGGATTGGGGAGGAGACTGTGAGAGTCTGCTGGACACTCTCCTATTTCTGGAACTCTCATCACCTACCAGGCAGTGTAGTAAGCACTTTGCACAGATGACCTCATTTAGTCCTTCTAGCAGCACAACAAAGTAAGAGATGCCTCTACCCTTCCATGTGAGGCAGCAGAAACCCAAAATGCTGCTTGCGGTGAGGGTGGCTGAAACTCAGCCTGGACTCTGAGCCTGGATAGAGCCCTGCTTTAAAACCCTCTGCTCTCTTTAGCGGGCTTCCGAGGGACTCGGTAGTAAAGAATCTGCCTGCCAATGCAGGGGATGCAGGAGGAAGATCCCCTGGAGGAGGAAATGGCAACCCACTCCAGTATTCTTGTCTGGAGAATCCCGTGGACAGAGGAGCCCGGCAGGCTACAGTTCATGGGGTCACAAAAGTTGGACACAACTGACCATCCACATACATGCTTTACTGACCCTACAGCCTTTTGGTGAATCAGGCAGGCTGACAGATATAGGAATCATAAACTAATCATTACACATGTTCAGAATGAGTGTCTAGATGTTCTCTGTGGCCAGTTCTGAAGTTATAATCATAGCACTCAATTTTTACTCACCCACTTGTTTGAACATTACTTTGAATTTACAATTTGGTATAAGTTAATGATTTTATCTAGTAATAGAGCATTGAGCAAGTGACCAAGGAATATAAGAAATATATTATTCCTTTGATTTAAATTTGGCACTATATCACTCTCGGAACGAATAAAATTATTTCTACAAGTAATACATTTCAAGATGTAACGACACTGAAAAAAATTGTTACTGTTTTCTACTAATTTTTATTTGATGAACAGAACACAAATCTGGTAGGAATATATGGCACATAGTAGATAGTATGAATTATTTTAGTGTTTGTTGAACTCATCTTGAATTGATTTTACAGGTTTCCTTTACCCTTAAGAACTGAATTAAGTCATAGTGCCACTAGGTGGCAGTACTGTTTCAGTTACAGCCATTTAGTTGGTTCAAGAGATGCCTGCATAGTAATAGAAGTTATCTCACTATAATCTTGTATGTCAGTTGAACTTCAATAAAAAGATTAGCTCACATCTTTCCTTTGTTAATAATATTCCTATTTAAATAGCTAAATAGCTATTAAGTATGGAATAGAAAGCCTTAAGGGAAATTTATTAAATAAATACATACCAAAATAGTTTTTCTCATTATTAGCTTATTCTAAGTGCTTTGTCTTACTCACAGACTTTGTCTTTATAGGCTACCTTCATTATCTCAAGAGAGTTTAAAACAGTATAGAGTGAGGGAAGAGCTCGGCACTCTGCAGTTTAAAAAAGAAGATGAAGTTCTCCCATCGTGTGTGTCTCTAGGAGAAAACATAGTTTACCTTTTCCTACTTTGCCTTTTGTGAGGACTCCTATAACTTTTATCCATGAAGAAAAGCAAGAGATTAATCAAAAGCTCTGCAATATTTAGCGCTAAAAACACAGAAAATGCAAAAAAGCATTGGCATTTCAGTGCCTTGTCAGAGTAAAACCTGAAGAAGTGATACTCCTCCTGATTAGTTTTTGAAGAGGGCAAGAGGTTTTAGGAATTGTGTACTGAGATGGGAGACTTTCTGGTAAAATCAGGGAGAGGTGGTAGATTTGTATTTTAAACCAGGAAGGCGAATATGCAGAAGTCAAGTGGCAAGGAAACTTGCAACAAATGTCCGGTGGTACTTTCCCTGGCCTGGTGTGGATCACCAAGCATCTCTGTCCCTTTCTCTCCTTTGGGGATTGTGGACCACCAGCACCTTGGACCAAGAAACAAGAGAATCAGTCCTTCTCTCTCGCCCATTACCAATTATCCAATACTGAACCAAAAACTTGTTCAAGAATTTTGCGTTATTAAACATTAACACTTTAAAAATCCCTGAGGTAATTGATTTAACTTTGTTTTTAATGTAGGAAGCCTGATGTTACTTTGGATTTTATGCTTCCAAGAAAAACAAGTTTGTCATCTGACAGCAATAAAACATTCTGCATGATCGGCCATTGTTTATCATCCCAAGAAGAATGTTTGCAATTGGCTGGAAAATGGGACCTGGGAAATTTACTCCTCTTCAGTGGTATATTTTTCTCCTTCAAAGCGTTTCCAGATTTTTCCTTCAGTTAACAAGTATTAAACTAAGTTAACTGTCCTGGATAAAGTATCCCTGTTCTTTCACTTGTACTTAATAAGTACTGTATTTCCTAGATTTCAAGATAAGTGGTTCTTACAGTTGATACATATATTTAATGCAAAGGCACATATCCTCCCCCACCCGCCTGCCAAAGAGAAGCTTATATTAAATCACTTTATAATCCTGGAAAATGCATTATAGCAGGTGCAGTTAGACTGGCTGTCTCTCTTACTTATAATTTTAGTATATTATATAAAAATACCAAATTTTAGGTGAAGAAGAAATACATGATTTTTGAAACTGTATTACTCAACCTAGCACATAATAGCATTTAGACAGTGTTTATTGAATAGATAGATGGATGGATGAAAGAGTAATGATACCAATCCATATGTGTTTTTAAAAGGAATTCACTGAGATAAAATTTCCATTTGCAAAAAAAAAAAGGACAGAACCAAAAAGTCCCCTATTTTTAGCTTAAGGAGCAAATATAAATATTATTACTTTATTTTACCAAGAGTTTTACAGATAATGTTATATATATACATGTATATGTATATTAATTCATTTTACATCCAGAGTTGCCATAGATTACTTGCTCATTACACCAATTTGAAAATTGAGGCTTTATTAATTTTGAAAGATATGGTGAACAATTACAGAATCTAGCAAAAATACTCCTCTGATTTCTTGTTTTTATGAAAAGTTCTGGAGTATTTTAAATAAGGAACTTTTTTTTTTTTTGCTATTCAGGGGCTAAGATTGGCTCGCAAGAGGCATTTTATCTATATGCTTGTGGACCCAACCATACATCCATAATGCCATGTAAATATGGCAAGCCTGTGAATGACTACTCCAAGTATATTAATAAAGAAATTTTGCAATGTGAACAAATCAGAGAACTTTTTATGACCAACAAAGATGTGGACATTGGTCTTTTAATTGTAAGTTTTCATTTTATAGGTTTTAACTTTTTAGTAACTGTTATGTATGTTTATTGAAGGTAAATTAGCTGTGATTTGATTTTTAGAGTTTTTCTTTTCTGTTTCTCAACATTTTCTTTACTTACAAATGTTTTTTTACAAATGTTCTTTTTAATTAAAATACTTTGACTCCCTCAAAATTTGTTTTCAGGTTTCAAATTTTCATGTGCTTTTCCTTGGAACTATATTTCTATACTAAGTTTAGGTTATACCTGTTGTTAATCATTCGAGAAAAACTTTTATGATATAATAAAAATATAATACATGTTAGCCTTAAAAATTGCTTATTATATTTCCTTTCCATACTTATAAATAAGTGCTAATTTTTATTTGTATTAACTTTAATTATACATATTCAGGTTTTAGAATATTCTTTTTTTTTTTTTTTAATATAAATTTATTTTAATTGGAGGTTAATTACAATATTTATTCTTTAATATCAATAGCAACTAGGAATTTTGCTTTCAAATTATTGCTAAATCCGCTTATATGAGACTCTTGATTGCATTTTATACATTATTCTAATATATTGTTATACACAGTTTAGGAGCTTGTGATGGATACTTTTCATTATAGCAACTAGGAAACTGATTTGGTATTAAGTATCTGTGATAAAATAGATATAGAATTTAACTAAAGATCTGGTATTAGACCCACAATCTTTTTCTCCCTAAGGAGTATTCAGAAATGGAGGTTAGGGGCATTTTGGCTGTCCACTGTTATTGAATGGGGGCCAGAGATTATAAATGTTCTACAGTGCATGGGTAGTATCCAACCAGAATCACCCAGAGGACTTGCCAAAACATTGATTGCTTCAGTAGATCTGAAGTGTGGCCCAAGAATTTGCATTTTTAACAACTTCCGAGGTGATGCTGCTGCTGCTGGTTGGGGCCCACACACTGAATATCTCTGCTTTAGGAAGACCAAGGAGCTCATACAATGGATGGATGTTCAGATAATTTTAGCTTTCTAGTTTTTGGCTAATCCCTTTTTCACACACACACACAAAAATACGTATTCTTAACCTTTTATTTTGCCTGAAAAGAATAGAGGTTATAATTCATAAAATTCAACAGAAATTATCACAAGTAAAAATTGTACAGGTTTTATGTGAAAAATCTTTTGAAAGCATATTTTTTTAAGCCTGACTTTTTAGCTTGCTATTTTGGGATTATGAGACATGAGTAAGAGGTCAGACAGACATGGTGCCCTCCTAGCAAGGTGTTGGCATCAGATGGGACTTGTTTCAGATAATCAGGCATTTTATCAGATTCTTAATGAAAACTATTGTAGATTTCTGATTTTGTTTTACCCAGCATAATCATAGACAATAGACTGTGTCATCAGTTTGGTTGGTATGCAAATGTGCTAGATGATGTCTGATGAAACTGTACTTGAATCACAGTGGGTTGAAAATGATCGAAGCCCAGTGCCCCCAGCTGCTACACGATTTTCCATAAGCGTGATCTTCTGTAGCGGCCTTCATTGAGAGGACCTCAGAGTACATTTTGTTTTTAAAGTTTACCATAATTTTTAAAGTAATTGATAGAATATTTGACAGAGAGCTAGAACCTAATCAAAACTACCCTTTGCTTGGGAGAAATACTCCGTTTGTTAGATATGCTGATAGTTTGGAGTTTTATTCTAGTGGAAAGAATGCACTAGTTTATAGAGTCATATTTAAATGAGTAGGCAGCCCATGAGCAAATTCAATACCAAAATACATTTGAATACATTGACCCAGAGTCCCATCTCATAGGGTTGTAAGGACTGGTTACTATTTATAAATGCATAGAACAGTTCATAGAACATGAGTATGGTAGGGGTTTGTTATTGGTGATAGGTATAATTTCATGTTTATTCTCAAAAGATCAAAGCTGGAATTTTTCTCAGCCTTCATATGGTTTACATGTATTGACCACTCCTAAATGAAATGGATCTTTTTCTTTGTGGAGAGCTGTCTTGCTTCTCATGTCCATCTTTGTTTTGTGCAGTGACTGTCTTTTTAAAACAAAAAGATTTTTTGCTTGTTTTTCACTTTGAAATAATTCATTTGCTAGTTGATTAATGTACTTTTTAAACTGTTTAGTTATTGAAGGAAATTATTTGTGTTTCAGGAAAGTCTTTCAGTTGTATATACAACGTACTGTCCTGCTCAGTACACCATCTATGAGCCAGTTATTAGACTTAAAGGTCAAATGAAAACCCAACTCTCTCAAAGACCCTTCAGCTCAAAAGAAGTTCACAATATCTTATTAGAACCTCATCATCTAAAGAATCTCCAGCCCACTGAATGTAAAACCCTTCAAGGCATTCTGCATGAGATTGGTGGAACTGGTATATTTGTCTTTCTCTTTGCTAGGGTAAGAATCACTGCTTGTAATTTTATTTAAAGATAAACTACTTCTTTATTATTGATAACTTTTAGGATTCCTTTTGATTAACAGTAAAGCTATGTATCAACTATGCTAAACTTTCAAGATTAAAAAAGCACACATTGTTTAGAATGTCATCGAAGTTTCTGCCACAATGATTTTTTTGTGAAAATTTCTTTTAATTTATGAAGATTTGGGACTTCCTTGGTGTTCTTGTGGTTGAGACTCCACTCCCAATGCCAAGGGCATGGGTTCGATCCCTGGTCAGGGAACTAAGAATCCTGCATGCCATATGGTGCAGCCAAGTAAATAACTAAATAATTTATGAAGATGTCAGAGTTTTCTGTTATCCAGAAATGTAACTAGAACCATTAAGTATTAAGTGGATAAGATTTAATATTACCAATGAGAAAAAAAATGCTATAATAAAAGTAGAGAAGAAATGTGTTTCTTAAAACAAGATTTGTGAAACTTGTTTTTCCCTTGACACTTCCAGATGCTTGGGGAAAAATAAAGGTCAACAAATAAGTACAAAAATAACTTATTTGGGATTGAAATATTTTGAAAGAGAAGGAGAAAGTCAAAAAGATAGACTCACGCCATGGATACTGTTTTAGAGAATTATGTTTATTTATCTGTTGTGTTTAGCCATCTGTGGGCTGGAACAATCTTTTTCCTGAGGTGGAGTAGACAGTGGTGTACATGACTGTTTCAAGGACTGCTAAAATCCAAATAGAGGGTACAAATGGTCTCGCTTCAGTACGAATCATTTCTACTTCCTTGTGGTCCACATCCTTGTGTTATTAAAGCAACCCTGATCTTTTTCACTTTCAAATTTTATACTTACGTGTAACTTCTGCACCATTGTCATATGTCTCCCTTTTTTTTTTTTCTTTAGTGGGGGCACCTTTGATTACTTTTGTAATAAGAGACATATCAATGTTAGTTGTTATTGTTACTGTGCCTATAAATACTTGGTTACTATTTGACCTGCCATACTCTAAGCTTTGTTTCTTTTTCTTTTTCCATTTTTAATACCTTTTTTGCATGTAGTATCTAGTTGAATAGATATTACACTAGTGTTTTAAAATAAAAGCTTTTCATTTAACTTCTCATCAACATTTTGTGATCTACTTTTATAGCTTTGTATAATTTCAAAATGTGTATACTTGGTTTTTCCTCTTTCATCAAGTTTAGTCAGTTCGGTTCAGTTGCTCAGTTGTGTCCGACTCTTTGCACCCTGTAGCATGCCAAACTTGTCCATCACCAACTCCCAGAGTTTGCTCAAATTCATGTCCATCAAGTCAGTGATGCCATCCAACCATCTCATCCTCTGTCATCCCCTTTTCCTCCTGCTTTCAGTCTTTCCCAGCATCAGGGTCTTTTCCAATGAGTCAGTTCTTTGAATCAGGTGGCCAAAGTATTGGAGCTTCAGCATCAGTCCTTACGGTGAATATTCAGGACTGATTTCCTTTAGGATTGACTGGTTGGATCTCCTTGCAGTCCAAGGGACTCTCAAGAGTCTTCTCCAGTACCACAGAACAAAAGCATCAATTCTTTGGTGCTCAGCTTTCTTTATGGTTGAACTCTTACATCCGTACATGATGACTAGAAAAACCATAGCTTTGAATAGAAGGACCTTTATTGGCAAAGTAATGCCTGCTTTTAATATGCTGTCTAGGTTGATCATAGCTTTTCTTCCAAGGAGCAACCATCTTAATTTCATGGCTGCAATCACCATCTGCAGTGATTTTGGAGCCACAGAAATTAAGTCTGTCACTGTTTCCATTGTTTCCCCATCTATTTGCCATGAAGTGATGGAACCAGATACCATGATTTTCATCTTTTGAACGTTGAGTTTTAAGCCAACTTTTTCATTCTCCTCTTTCATTTTCACCAAGAGGCTCTTTAGTTCCTCCTTGCTTTCTGCCATAAAGGTGGTGTCATCTGCATATCTGAGGTTATTGCTATTTCTCCTGGCAATCTTGATTCCAGTGTGTGCTTCATCCAGCCTGGCATTTCACATGATGTACTCTGCATATAAAATAAATATTAAAGTTAGATAAGCGGAGTGACAGTTACAGCCTTGACATATGCCTTTGCCAGTTTTGAACCAGTCCATTGTTCCATGTCAGTTTCTAACTGTTGCTTCTTGACCTGCACACAGATTTCTCAGGAAGCAGGTAAAGTGGTCATCTCTTGAAGAATTTTTCAGTTTTTTGTGATCTTCAGAAAGGCTTTAGTGTAGTCAATAAAACAGAAGTAGGTATTTTTCTGGAATTTTCTTGCTTTTTCTATGATCCAGCAGATGTTGGCAATTTGATCTCTAGTTACTGTGCCTTTTCTAATCCTGCTTGAACATCTGGAAATTTTGGTTCACGTACTGTTGAAGCTTAGCTTGGAGAATTTTGAACATTACTTTGCTAGTGTGTGAGATGAGTACAATTGTGTGGTAGTTTGAATGTTCTTTGGCATTGCCTTTCTTTGGGATTGAAATGAAAACTGACCTTTTCCAGTCCTGTGGCCACTGCTAAGTTTTCCAAATTTGCTGGCATATTGTGTGCAACACTTTCACAGTATCATCTTTTAGGATTTGAAATAGCTCAACTGGAATTCTGTCACCTCCACTAGCTTTGTTCATAGTGATGCTTTCTAAGACCCACCTGACTTCACACTCCAGGATGTCTGGCTCTAGATGAGTGATCACACCATCGTGGTTATCTGGGTCATTAAGATCTTTTTTGTATTGTTCTTCTGTGTATTCTCTTCTTAATATTTTCTGCTTCTGTTAGGTCCATACCATTTCTGTCCTTTATTGAGCCCATCTTTGCATGAAATGTTCCCTTGGTATCTCTAATTTTCTTGAATAGATCTCTAGTCTTTCCCATTCTGTTGCTATTCTTTGGAACTCTACATTCAAATGGGTATATTCTCTTTTGCCTTTCATTTCTCTTCTTTTCTCAGCTATTTGTAAGGCCTACTCAGACAATCATTTTGCCTTTTTGCATTTCTTGTTCTTGGGAATTGTTTTGTTCACCACCCCCTGTACAGTGTTACGAACCTCCATCCATAGTTCATCAGGCACCCTGT
The DNA here is from genome assembly GCA_917880005.1 of Nanger dama. Lineage (NCBI taxonomy): Eukaryota > Metazoa > Chordata > Mammalia > Artiodactyla > Bovidae > Nanger > Nanger dama. The sequence continues at coordinate 8,618,685 of CAKJTW010000062.1, read as the reverse complement.
CTACCAGATCTACTCCTGTAAATCTATTTGGCACTTCCACTGTATAATCAGAAGGGATTTGATTTAGGTCATACCTGAATAGTCTACTGGTTTTCCCTACTCTTTTCATTTAAGTCTGAATTTTGCAATAGGGAGCTCATGATCTGAGCCACAGTCAGCTCCCCGGTCTTGATTTTGCTCACTGTATAGAGCTTCTCCATCTTTGACTGCAAAGAATATCAGTCCGATTTTGGTATTGACCATGTGGTAATGTTCATGTCAGGGAGTGCTGCAATTCATGGGGTCACAAAGTCAGACCCAACTGAGCGACTGAACTGAACTGAGCTGAGAGTCGTCTCTTGTGTTGTTCGAAGAGGGTGTTTGCTAAGACTGGCACACTGTCTTGCGGAAACTCTGTTAGCCTTTGTGCTGCCTTTGTGCTGTACTCCAAGACCAAACTTGCCCATTACTCCAGGTATCTCTGGACTCCCTACTTTTGCATTCCAGTCCCCTGTGATGAAAATGACGTCTTGTTTTAGTGTTTGTTCTAGAAGGTCTTGTAGGTCTTCATAGAACATTTGAACTTCAGGTTCTTCAGCATTAGTGTTGGGGCATAATTTTATTTTGATTACTCATACACAGTGATGATCCCAGGGAAAATGGTTAATTTTATTTTTTTATCTCACATACATATAGGATCTTGCCAAAAGAATTTTTAACTATGTTTTTACATACAGAAACTCTGTTCAATATCCTTCCTCCCCTACAAAAGTAAAATTCAGATTCCTTAAAACCCTTACAGGTATAGCCTACCTTTTGAGCTTAATCTGCTCCATCTAGCCAGACAGGCAACCTGCAGCCTCCTAAATGCACTGTGAATCCAGTCTTCGTCTCTCTTCTGACTGCCCCCCCGCCCGACACCTGTTTGTCCCTGCTTCCTGGGGTTTTGCTCTCTCTCCCAGTGACCTTCACATAGGCTTCCCGTCCTGAGCAGGGTGGAGCCAGAAGCAGTTTTTATGCTTTCATGCATTCATATCGTCTCACTCTTCTTTGCCTTTTCAAATCATAATAGGATGTTTGTTTCTTAGATATAGTAGTTGCCAGAAAGCTTTGGGGGAATTGAAGTACAAGTCACAATCATTAGTTTTTATTCTTACGTCTTATGTTTTGACCTATCAGCAGGCCCCACAGGAGGTAGGTAGTCTGCCTATTTACAGTCTGAGCAGTCTATTATTTTATCTTCCACAGCATAGAACATACAGCCTGTTTGTTGACTAAGCATCAAAAAATATGAGGCATTTTGCCGACACATCAGATCACCAATAAAATGCTACTGACTTCTAAGGTTATCAATGTTATTTTAGTTAATTTATAGCATATTTGAGACATAAGAGCATGGAACTTATTGGTTTTGTTTAAAATTCTTAAGTAATTACAAACAGTGTCAGCAATAAAAAATAAACTTTCAAATGAGACTGATAGGTTGGTATTACATAATGGAAGATAACCCCACATGTTACATTTTTAATCTCAACAAATTAGAAAAAATTTATCTACTTTTTTTTTAGGTTGTGGAACTCAGTAGCTGTGAAGAAACTCAAGTGTTAGCATTGAGAGTTATACTCTCATTAATTAAATACAACCAACAGAGAATACATGAGTTAGAAAACTGTAATGGACTTTCCATGATTCATCAGGTGTTGATCAAACAAAAATGCATTGTTGGCTTTCACATTTTGAAGGTACGTTCTCATAAAACTTATTTTCAGGGTTTCGTATGCAGTGATACTTAACCTCTTCATTAAGCCTCCTAGTAATAGAGTTTTGTGTTTCAGTTATTCCTGAAGAAAATTAAGGAAACTCGATAGTATGTATTTAATCAAATGAAGGCTCTTCTGGGTTTTTCATCATTTAAATAATAACATTTTCATTTCCTTTAAAACATTTTAGAAGAATATAAGAAAAAACTAAGATTTTTAGATCTTGATAAGCCAGTGATAACCTCCTGGGCTGGCCCCTTATTCTGTAGACTGGTGATAGTGACTCAGACAGACTTCTGCTTGCTTCAGCACCCACAGGTATGGGGGCGAACCCAGGTCTCCAGACGCCTAGTGCTGTGCAGTTCTCTGGAGGCAATGCTGCTATAGAATTAAGTATCTTAAAGCCGTATTAGCTTTTTATTTTGATCCAGCTGTAGTCACATATTTAAATATCTTCCTAATTAAAAGCACCTGGCAACATTGTGAAAGTATTTCTTTCCGAGGGTTGTAGTATTAGGGCAAAAAGACCAATGCCTGTTCCCATGCCCCCAGACTCCAACTCTTAAAATGAGCAAGATCCATACACTTGTGGCATGAATACTTCTTAGAAAAGTTTAAAACTCAACAGATTCATTGAATTGTAAAAATAGGATGTAGTTTATTTTACTCCATATTTGAAACTAAATAGTCATTTATAAATACTTGAAATTTGGGAGTTTTCTTATTACTTGAATTGTTTTACAAAACAGTGCCGAGTTATTCAGTAGTTTTCTTTTGAATTTAATGTTATGAGTGCTAAGTGCTAAGAAAGCTTATTATTTCTGTTGAATTTTGGATTGATTATTAATGCATCTTGTATTAATGCTGTTTTTCCATAGACCCTTCTTGAAGGTTGCTGTGGTGAAGATATTATTCATATCAATGAGAATGGAGAATTTAAGTTGGATGTAGAGTCTAATGCTATAATCCAGGATGTTAAACTGTTAGAGGAACTATTGCTAGACTGGAAGATATGGAATAAAGCAGAGGCATGTACTTTATGTGGTTAAAAAGCATTTGTTTTGAATTTACCCTCTTAGCAATTTTTACATGTACAGTACTAACCATATACACTTTGTCATATGGCAGACCTCTAGAACTTTTTCATCTGGTTTGACTACTCTACTCAGTAGACAACAGCTCCCCATTTCCCTTCCCCCGAGTCCCTGGCAGCCACCATTCTACATTCTGTTTCTTTGGTTTGATTGTATTAGATATTTAATACAAGTGGAATCATTCAGTGTTTGCCTTTTTGTGATTGGCTTATTTGACTTAGCATTATGTCCTCAAGGGTTATCTGTGTTATAACATGTGACAAGACTATTTTCTTTCTTACACTATTCCATTGTATGTGTTTTCCACATTTTCTTTATTTGTTCATCTGTCATGGACACTTAGGTTGCTTCCACATTTTGGCTATTGTGAATTCTGCTGCCGTGAACGTGAATGTGCAGAGATCTCTCTGAGATCCTGTTTTCAGTTATTTTAGATACATATGCAAAAGTAGGATTGCTGAGTTATACAGTAATTCTAATTTTTAAAAAATAGAATTACTATTCCATACTATTTTCTATAAGAGAGGCACCATTTTACAGTCCTACCAGCAATGTGCAAAGGATCCAAGTTCTTTACCTGCTTACCAACAGTTGTTATTTTTTGATAGTGTCTATTCTGTAGGATATGAGGTAATAATAATAACTTGTAGTTTTGATTTGGATTTCCCTGATGATTGGTTGATGAAGAGCATCTTTTCATATACTTATTGACCCTTTGTATATGTTCTTTGGAGAGATGTCCATTCAGGTCATTTGACTATTTTTTAATTGAGTTATTTGATTTTCTATTAATGAGTTGTAGGAGTCATTTATATATTTTACGTACTAATCCCTTATCTCATATATGGTTTGTAAGTGTTTTCTCCCATTTTGTATATTGTCTTTTCACTCTGTTGACTGTTTTCTTTGCTGCACAGAGAAACATGTACTTTTAAATATTCATCTAATCTGTCTTCTCAAAAAACAAAACAAATTTACTGCTTCAGTGTAGTATTAATTGTAAATGGAGATCTAGAGATTAATTTCTGTGCAAGGTTTTAGACAGCCTTAGATAATGTCGATCTAGAGTCAGGATCAAAACTTTGGCTGCAGGTAGTAGTTAGAGCAGTATTCAGACTGGAAAACACTTGGATCAATTGGAGACTTGCATTTACCATAAACTCTGAAAGGAATCCTACTAAGAGTGTGTGGAGTTGAGTCAAGGAGAGGGAAACGGACACACTTCTGAGTAGGGGAGCCATGTTGTCCAGAAGTCAGAGCTATATCCGTTTGTGGAGCAAGGCTATGACGTCTTGGCTTCATGATAGGCACAAGCTAAGGAGCATGCTTTGATCTTAGATCTAGGCAGTCTTAACAACTGGATGATGGATTGTGTGGTCTTCACAAGGACCCAGCAAGGAAAGTGAATGTGGGGTTTTTTTCCTTCTGCCCTCGCTAAAGTATAGTCTTCATGGTTTGGTTCATAGAGCCTCCTCAGTTCTAGTGTAGACTGTAGATTTTCTAGAGTTATTTAGAGTGTAACACCATTATCATCAAATGTAACTGAATACCAATTCAATGTGTATACCTTTACAATTTTAAAATATTTGGTGACTTCCAAATTTGGCAACAGTCACCCCCAGACTTACTATCAATAATGAGTTATGAAGCTAAAGAAAACTTTTCTAATCTATCATTAACAAAAATAAATTTTGACCAAACATGCTAGAGGAGAGACAGATTATTCTATTCTCCCTGTATAAAATTATATTACCAAATTATTGTTATATGAAGAAGCAGTCCAAGAATATGTTCCTACAAAACACAGGGGGAGTATTATGGAGCTGTGTCAAGCAGCTAGCTTTTTCTAGATTTTATGGTATTTGTCAGTTTTTAAAACTTTCTATTTCATTGTGACTTCTCATTCTGAGTAAATTCTCTTTCAGAATTTCAGAATGCACATCTCCATGTACATTCACGTATAATATATGTGCATTTGTGAACTACTCTGTTGGCTCAGCAGTAAAAAAATCTGCCTGCCAATGCAGGAGACACAGGTCCAACCCTTGCATCAGGAAGATCCCTGGAGAAGGAAATGACAACCCACTCCAGTATTCTTGCCTGTGAAATCCTCTGGACAGAAGAGCCTGATGGGCTACAGTCCACGGGGTCACAGAGAGTTGGACACCACTTAGCAACTAAACAATAACAACAAATTTACGTATATATAAAAATACACATGATGTTGCAAGGAGAGAAAGCTAATGAACATAGTGATAGTAAATGCAAACAAATTGGACCAAAGGCGGTATGAATATAAACATGCAATAAAGAAATAGCTTAATTGTAGATTATAAGATTGAATCTTAACTAAAAATGACAGCTATTTTAATGTTTCAAAAGAGGATGCTAATTTGAGCATTAAAAAGTTCGACTAATAAGCAAAGCATTTTTTGGTCAAATTCAAAACTGATATGCATGGATACTTCTATGGATTTGAGATAAAATTTTCTTTCTTTTTTTTTTTAATTTTCTTTTCTAATTGCTTTTCTAGCTGAGTTGTTCTGGTTTTTGTTTGTTGGTTGTCTGGTTGTTGGTTTGCTTAGGCACTATTCTATTTTAGTATTATTTTTCAGGCCTGAATCAGGTTTTCATATTTGAGCTGCTTTGTCTTCAAATTTTCATATGCCTTTTTCTTTCAGGGCATCTTGATCCTGTCCTATTAAGAGAGAGGCCTTGGTTAGAATAGTATGATTAAGTCTATCAGTGCCTTGGCCTTTTCATTATTCATTTCCATCATGTAATGGCAGGAAAAACAGCAAGCCTACAACCCAAACCCGTTAATTTTGCTTTTTGTTGGTAGCTTTATTGAAAGATTATTTGAAGTAATAAAATGAGGTGAAGATTATTTTTAGTAGTGGTTATCTATGTAAGATTTCTTTTTCACTATTATTGTGAATACTGTGGGAGAAGCATTTTAAAGTACCTCAAGAGGATGCTAATTATTGTTTTAAACTGCATGTTTAGTAATCGTGTGTAGGATTCTGTAATTTGGACTTAAAAGTAAATTAATCCAAAATTAATCCAAATTCAGAATTTCTACACTGTCAGTAAATATTTTCGGTTTAGTACATTTTTTTCTAAAAGTATTTGATTAAATGCTGAGTACACAAATTAGCATTGAAGTCTATAAGTTTTTAATAATGCCCTTTGAAAATAAATTATTTGCAAACAATTTATATATTTATAATGTATTTCTCTGTAGTAAATGGTAAATAAGTTTCCCAAGATAATTCATCTTTTGAAAATACTGTGCATCATTTAATGCCACAGAAAGGTTAGTGTCCTAAAGCCCCTAATGCAGCATTGCATTGAACATAAACTTTTAGAAATTACCTATTGTCAAAAAAATAATCTGGGAATAAATTTTTAGACTTGATTTTTCAGGCAGGTTTAATCTTTGACAAATTGTGAGTGTTTACACAATGTTAAATTGGTGTATTGCATGTCTTCTAAAAAGCATGAGCCATGTTTTTCAATAACCCTGTGCATGTTTGTTTTCTCAGCACGGTGTTTGGGAAACTCTGCTGGCAGCCCTAGAAGTCCTCATCAGAGCAGACCACCAGCAGCAGATGTTTAATATTAAGCAGTTATTGAAAGCTCGAGTGGTTCATCACTTTCTACTGACTTGCCAGGTTTTGCAGGTACTCCTTATGTAACTTTACTTCTGGAGGTATTTTCTGCAGTGATTTTTGTTTAATAACTCAATACTATGGACTGAAATTCTGTGGAACTTCCAATGAGATTTTTTCTGTGAAAGAGGTAAAGAAAATGGGCAGAGAGAGGAGAACCTGCCCAGACATGGGTGGTCTCTAGAGCCAAATAAGGTAGAAAGTTCCCAGAAAATGTGGACAGAGAGAATGCTGTCAGCTTGGAAATTCTTAATAGCTTACAAGATTTCATCAGAGTGAAGAAGGCAAGACTCAGATTTCTGGGAACTTTAAGCATGTGTGGTGGATCATTGGAGGTAGTGAGAATACATGATTATTAGGAAGTCCAACAGCAAAAGAAAGAGAAACAGACTGTTAACAAAAGCTTCACAATAGATCAATTTAAGGGTTTTTGTTTCTTTTTTAATGAGGTAGGATACCAGTGACTATTTGTAAGGAGTCAATGGAGAGGGCAAAGTTGAAGAAGCTTAGACTGGGCTGAACTCAGGAATGAGTAATTGAAGTGGTGACCAGGAGCACTGGGAAGTCACAGGGGTACGATTTAGGAAAAAAAAAAAAAGATGGTTGTGGCAGAAATAACACTGAATTGCAAGTTCGGAGATCTGTGTTCTTGTCTTGACTTGGCCATTGTGAGATCTTGACTGACTTTTGTAGACTCCTGTTCTCTCTGTATATCTGAGGTAGTCAAACTAACCTGTGTTAAAGTTAATATCTAGATTTTAAGTTTTCTGATTCACCAGTACAAAAGAATATATGAAGAAGAGTGGATGTAGAGATATACTGTGTATTTGGACAGAGAGGAAAGATCTAGCCTTAATCTAGAAGCCAGCTGCTATGCACTGGGGAGGTGGAGTTGGAATATATAAGTAATTTATTTATATCTCTCTTTATTTTTGGTAATTATGTAGTATTCTGCCAGGTCTGATTATTCCAGGCAGTAAATGGTGCAGTAGAAGGAGATCAAAGGTCTGAGTTTGAGTTATGCTGCTCTACTGAGATGTTTTCTATGTGGTTTAAGTTAGTCATACAATCACTTCAGGCCTTCATATTGTAGAAATGAAGGATAAAACCTCTCTGAGCTGCTGTGAGTAATAACTTTGTAGACTGGAACACACTCTATTCATGTAACCAGTTTTGTCTATCAGAAATTTTCTCTTTTGAACCAAACTAGTAGCAGAAGCAGTAGTGATAATAGCACTAGCAGTAGCTAACATTGATATGGGGCCATCGGTTTTAATAAATTTTAATAGCAAGATTGCTTGAATAGAGAAATAGCAACTCGGTTTTATGGTACATATCTAGTCTAGAGCAGGAAACCAACACAGTTCTATCTTAAAATTATCTTGCTTAAATGAGAAATGTTAAGTTGACAGTTCTTTTAAATTAAAAGAGGTTTTTGTTTTTGTTTTTGTTTTTCAGGAGCACAAAGAGGGGCAGCTTATATCCATGCCCCGAGAGGTTTGTAAATCATTTGTGAAAATTACAGCAGAAGTCCTTGGATCTCCTCCAGATTTGGAATTATTGACGATTATCTTCAATTTCCTTTTAGCAGTTCATCCTCCTACTAATACTTACGTTTGTCACAACCCCACAAACTTCTATTTTTCTTTGCACATAGGTAGGTATAATCATTTTTTTAGATCTTGGCTTCCACTTTCATTTTTTTCTTCCCATTTGATCCATGTTTGCTTCATATTCATTGAATGACCTTTGTGCTAGAAACTACTCAGTTAAACACTGGAATTGGGACAGGACAGAGGGCCATACAGTGAACCAGACATAGTCTCTGCCTTGAGAGAGCTTAAAAACCAAGAGGTGAGGGTAAATGTATGTGCTGAAATAATTATAATAAATAATATCTGGCAAGTACCTAATAGATACAAAAGAAGAACTGGTTTGATTTCAGGAGAGTTAGGGTTTCATCAGACAGATGTGGAGAGAGATTTAATAGATTAATAATCTGCCATGGGCATTGAAGAATTTTGATAGGTATTAATAGATTAGAGAATTACTATCAGGTAAAGAGAGTGACTTAAAGCAAGGAAAAATGGAGAAAATTAAGAATAGTGAATTTTACCTAATATAGGAGATTTGTAAAGAAGTAGAGAAATAATATCATAAATGTAGTTTGGGATCATCATTTATTCAGCCACACACAAAATCATATTAAATGAGTCCTTGAATATAAGATCAGAGAACTTGAACCTGTGTTCTTCTCAGGAGTAACTGAAGGATTTTGTTTTGTTGTGTTTGTTTTGAGCCAACCAAGATGATATAAGTTATTACAATAAAATTCAGCATAGAGGAACAATGTGCATAGAAGTGAGTTGAAGCTCAGGGAACAGATGAGACCACTGAAGAAAAGTGTTGGGAGAAAGAAGTACAAAGGAAGCTAGGGATAGAATTATTGGTAATACTATTTAAAGGATGGAACAAGAAAGAGTAATCTCCGTATTTTTTTAAAAAAATGGAATCAGATTTTTAAAGAACTAGAAAAATGTAATGTGGTAAGAAAGCAAGCCAGGGTATACATGTGAGAAAGCTAAATAGTAAATTTAGAGAGGGAAACTGATTGTAAACAGCCATTTTAAGCCGTGTAATAGTGAATAAAATGATACAGCTGCAGTAAAAAGCCAAATGAAATTACACAGCATGACTTTGTATTAGGTTCAGCAAACATCTAGTGAATAAAGTAATGTCAAGATTCTGGTAGCACAGGGTAGTTGCAAAGATGAGTTAAATGTGGTCTTACAGTCTAGTAAAGGGAAGAGAGGCATAAATAGGTAAGTATAACATGTGCAAAGCATAGCAATGCATTGCAAGGGGCTGTTTCCTGAAGGAGGAGATACCTGCTCTGAGTTGAGTTGACCGGTAGTTGAAAGGAAGGGCCTTCCAGGCAAAGCAAGTGGCTTGGTGTTGCTGACATTAATGTAAGGAAGAAGGCTGGTGGAGGGCCACAGATGCAGCTCACGGAGATTGCTCTAGATGAGAAACTTGGACTTCATCCAGAGTGGTGAGGAGGCAACAGAGAGCCCCTGGGAGGTTTTAAGTAGAGCTTACCATTTAATAGAGAGAATGCTGTTAGCCATGAGGGGTTGAGGGTGGCTGGATGTCCATCCCAGGTATCATTTAGAAGTCTGTGATGATAATCCAGGTGAAGGATGATAAAAGCCTGCATTATAGCACTGTGCTAGGGATGAGAAGAGTTCAAGAAACAAAGTCAGTAGAACCTGGAGACTGACTTGACATGGGTAAAGGAAAGGTTGTGGTCAAGGGTGGCTCCCAGATCCTGCATGGGAAACGGGTACTTCAACCATGGGAACCAGAGAACAACGCAGAAGTGAATTTAGGGCAGAAGGATGACTCACATCTAGATTTGTTGCATTTGTGTTGCATTTAAGAAATCAAGCAGTTGAATTCACAAGTATGAAGCTCAGAAAGGAAGATTAAGCTGCATGTATTAATTTTTGGAGTCATACTGGGGCTGTGTAAAAACAAAAGACATAGAACTTCCCTCAAGTAATGAAGAGATGAACGTGATCCTTGGAAAGATCATGTTAGCATATAAAAAGTGAACAGTTAGCTGTTAAACTATAGAAATAACTATAAGTACAGTCGGAATTCAAAGAAAATAGAAGTTAATGTAGCTAATGTTAGTTAACAAAAGAATCTAAAGTAAGAAATTGTAGAGTATCCTCACATATCAAAATGTGCATTAGTATAAAGTACACCATTTTTTTTACTTTGAATATTTTTGTGGATATTTGTATTTAATGACTTGCTTTTAACATCGTATTTTTGTTTTATCTGTTTTAAAAATTTTCTCAAAATTTATTTTGATTCTAGATGGCAAGATCTTTCAGGAAAAAGTACAGTCAATCATGTACTTGAGGCATTCTAGCAGTGGAGGAAAGTCTGTTACTAGCCCTGGATTCATGATAATAAGCCCATCAGATTTTACTGCTTCACTACCTGAAGGTAAACAGACAAACAAAAGTGATACTGAAAGTGTAGCCCTTTCCTGTTTAGTTCTGAATATGGATGCATGTTTGCACAACCTGATAGACTAAGTAAATGGAAAGCTAAACTTTAAAATTACAGAATATATTTAAGGATTCCATTTACTACTTTCTAATATTAGTAACTCACAGTCAGTATAGCAGGTAATTCTCGGGAGAGCTTAGGAGATAGATGAGGGTCATGCTATTTTATTCTGGAATTCTTTGTCCCCCTTTATCAGTCTTTCATTAAGCTTCTGATTTATTTTCTCATTTTCTTCAAAAACTTTATTTGGCTTACTGTCTCCTTTCCATCTGAACTCATTCTGGACAATTTCACTCACCATGTGAGTGGCCATCAGTACTGCAGCCTCATTGAGATCCTTGACCCTGGGGACCTTCCCTCTACTTTACCCTCCAGTCTGCTGTGTCCATCTTCAACATCATCAAAGAACACTTCCCACCTCTGAAATTCCAGTCTCCCACTCTCTATGACAACTTCCTATCTTTCTGGTTGGTTTTTCATCATCCCCACGTTTTCTCTGCCTGTTTTCCTCTTTCAGCATAGATTTCATTAGCCAATGAAAGACTAGGTCCCACCTCCAGCTCTGGTACAAATTATTAAATAGGCCGATAAGATAGAGACATGGATAGCAGGTGAAGGTATCTGGGTATTAAGCTCCAATTTTCTTTCTCTCCCAAAGAGTTTGGTTATTCCCTAGCACATCTTATGACCTTGTGTTATAATATTTTAAGGCTGTGTTTTCATTAGTTTTATTTGGAATTTTATATGATGTGTCATTTTTAAAATCGTTGAACATCATTCTGAAACTTTTTCTAGTACAATCATGCCTCCATTTTTTCCAGGTCATTTGAATAGACCCTTTTGGCAGCCTTATTCCTCCAGCCAAAATCCAGAAATAACTAGGAAGAACTTGTAAACTATGGAGCTATTCTGTTGCCACAGAGCCTGAGCTCTAAGCAGTTCATTCAGTCCTTATTTACTGTATATCAGCACTTTTCAAGTTTTAGATGCTGAAAAAATCACCTGGAAAGCTTGTTAAAACACAGATCCCTGGCCCCTGCCTTCTACATTCTGATTCAGTAGGTCTGGGGTGGAGCATGAGAATGTACATTTCCAGCAACCACACAGCAGTGCTGATACCTGTGCTCCTGGCCCACAGACCACACCTTCAGGAGCATTCATTTATATCCCATACTCTAAGGATGAGAGTAATTTTTCTCATCTCCTTCTGTGTAGAATATGAGGAGCAGAAAAATAGAGAGCTGTGGCAAGAAGAGAAATATTATTATTTCATAATAATTAAGCAGCAGCAAAAAGTGACTGCAGAAATGAGGAGTAAGAGAACAGTCTAGGGACATTTAGCCTGGTAATAATAACACCAAGTACGGCTATCACTGCTATTTATTCAGCACATATTTATTATGTGCTTATTTTACCTTTGAAGAAATGACTCATATAATTAAATTATTTACCTAGGGCCACCTAACTAACGGAACTGTCTCATCAAGAAGCCAACTCTTTCCACTGTGTTAAACTGCATCCTCAGGACTTCCCTGGGGACTTCACCTTTCAATGCGGGGGATGCAGGTTCAGTCCCTGGCCAAGGAGCTAAGATCCTGCATGCTTTGTGGCCAACAAAGAGAAAAACATAAGACAGAAACATTTTGTAAACAAATTCAAAAATATTTTTTTAAAAAGTTTACATCAAAAAAGAAAATCTAAAACAAACTGCATCCTAGTGACTGTTACCCTGAGGTAAACGGATTTTCACTTAATTCACTTAGTTTCACTTCATTAGGACCATTCACCCCAATAACTTTGAATCATTCAGTCAATATTGTATTTTATTAAGGAAACAAGAAATAGGTATTTTGGGAAATTTTTAATTAGAAGTAGTTGAAACAAAAATGGTTTTAACACAAATTTTAAGCATTAGTTACTATAGTCATTATCCTGTATGTGTTCACTAACATCACTGCATAAATGGGTTATTACTGTGGTTGGGACTGACGGTACAAAAGAGAAGTGATCCCACTGAGCTGACTTTTCAGTGCTGTTTTCCTGTCTACTCTTACCAGGAAACAATTCATCCAGTGCTGTTCCAGAGCAGGTAACTGCCAATATGCTGCGTTCTAGAAGCCTCCCAGCATTTCCTACTTCTTCACCTCACATAAAGCCACGGAAACTGACTGCAAGTTTGGGTTGTAGTATTGACAAGTTACAGAGTTTTGTAGATGATGGCGTTGCTTCCCAGCCGGAGAAATGGAGCCCTTGGAGGAGTTCCGAGACACTGGAAAAAAGCAAACAAGATGCCTTCATCAGTAGCTGTGAGTCTGCAAAAATGATTTGTGAAACAGAAGCTGCCCTTTAGCCCAAGCCTCTGTCAGTGATGCCCCAAAAGGAGCCTTGGAACTTCCAGCGGTCAACATAGATCAGAAAGACTTCGGAGCAGAGCCCAGATCAGACGACGACAGTCCTGGGGACGAGTCCTGCCCACGCCGACCTCTTTACCTAAAGGGACTGGCCTCGTTCCAGCGCAGCCACAGCACCATTGCCAGCCTGGGGCTAGCTTTCCCCTCTCAGAACGGCTCTGCGGCTGTTGGCCGCTGGCCAAGTCTTGTTGACAGGAACACCGATGACTGGGAAAACTTTGCTCTTTCTCTCAGTTATGAGCCACACCACAGCCGAACTACAGGTGCTCACAGGTACATGTGTTTCTGTATGACAACCACTTCCTCCCTTTTTAAAACTGTTCTTTGAAGAATTTCTGTACTTCTAGAAATCTCTTTATTCTGTGACCTCTTTATTCTGTAACATAGTACAATGTGTATGGTAACAACAAGCAAAGATGCCTTTCTCCTTACTTTAATACTATGATAATTCCATATTTAACTAAAGGTAATTCTTGAAGAAAAGATTATCATATGGTTAATTTAATTCCATGATTATTAGAAAAAAACTCTTCAGTTTAGGAAGATTATACAGTTTATTATTGTTCCCCAAATCAGCACCATCAGTGAGACTTTCCACAGTGGCCAGTGCAGCCGAGCAACTGAATTTTTAAATAGTTTAAACAGCACAAGTGGCACTTGGAAATCACAGAGGTAGAGCAGACTCGTGTTTAGTAGACTATATATCTAAAAACTACTGGTGACTAAAAAGTGATGGCAAATCTGTTAATCACAGTTAAATCAGGAAACCCTTTTAAACCTTAGGAACTTATGTTTCACATGTGAAAATTATTACTACTCATCACTATTCTTAAGGTAGTCATGATGCACTACTTTTTTCCCCTGATATTGTGTTTATGACCCTTTGTGGGTCTCTGTTTTAGTGTAACCGAAGACTGCTTGGTACCTATATGCTGTGGGTTGTATGAACTCTTAAGTGGAGTTCTTCTCATCCTGCCTGATGTTATGCTGGAAGATGTGATGGACAGGATCATTCAAGCGGATACACTTTTAGTACTTGTCAACCACCCATCACCTGCTGTACAACAAGAAGTTATTAAAGTAAGGGCAAATACTAAATATGTTGCTTTAATTTGGAAGAATAAATATGTGTGTACTTTAAAGTTTGAATATATGTATTCAAATAGGCCTGAAATCTTATTTTATTCTTAAGCATCATGAGCTGATATAATTTGTTACTGCTTATCCCAATTTTTATATGTATTATCATCCAATTTTAAGCCTTCCTCTATATATTGCTTTGTATCAGTGTGTTTTTAAATCTACTACTTACAAGGAAAACATAGAGCATTGGAGGTCTCTCCTGAGTATATTATTGTTAAATGTTAGACACTTAACTTCAGGTTTAAGCTCAGATGTCACTTTCTCAGAGAGACTTTCCCTAATCATCTTCTGTCTAGCCCTACTCCTCATTTGTTTTATAATAGCATCCTTGTTATATCTTATAATTACCTTTTTAATTTGTTTATGTACTTTTTATTACTCTCCCACACTGAAATATAAGCTCCTTGAGGGTAGGCATCTTGTGTTTGATATATAAAAGGTCCTAAGTACATTACTGAGTGAATACAAGGTTTGATATGAATGGTTCCCATTACGAAACAACCCTTTGAAATGGTCTTCAAAGAATCCCACTGTTTTCGTTTGATGTGGGACATTGTGTAAGCAGTCTCAGTTCAACCCAGTATTTACTTAGCTTCCATCTCATGTGTAAAACGCTGGGCTAGTTGCTCTGTGGGATATAAAAGGGAATAAGCCCCGGCATTCAAGAGTTTATAGACCAGTGTGGGAGAGAGACATACACACAACTAAGTAAAGTGTAAGAACTCTGTGGTGGGTGCTTCAGTGGTAGTCTTAATAAAGAAGAATGGGAGCATAGGAAAAGCAAGTAATTCTGATGGGGAAACAAGGGCAGGATTCATGCAAAGGTGCGTTTTGTATTATGCTGTAAACTTAGAAAGATTTTTAAGCAGGGCAGCAAAGAGGTGTGTTTTAGGAAAGAATAGTCTTCTCTCTACTGTGAGGGAGTGGTCGCAGGGGAGAGAGGTGGGAGCAGTGTGTTCGCAGGCTCGCACTGTGATCCAGGGGAGAGATGATGAGTCCCTGATCTGGGGAAGTGGGAAGTCAAAGGACTGACAGATTTGAGAGATGTTCCCTGGAATAGAAGAGAGAGACTTTGCTAATTACACGTGGGCAATCAGGATGAGAAAAGCCCAAAGTGAGATCAGCCTTAAAGTCTAGGGAGGATGGTGCTTCTGTGCTCTAAGACCAGAACCATGAAAGAAGTGAGTTTGGAAGGAAAAATAATTACTTTGATTATATATATGTTACATTTAAGATGCTGGGAAAATTTTAGGCCTATGCTTAGAATAAATAAAATGTCTGGAAGTCTAGGAGAATAGAGGTTTAGGATATATATTTTTGTTCTTTCAGAGAAAGCATTGTACAGTGTTGACTAATCTTTCTTTTTTCAGAACTAGGCACAAATGTTCTACTTATATTCAACTAAGGCTACCTAAGGCCTCCAAGACAGAGCATCATTAGCATTCTATAGTAGTCAGAAAGAAAGTTTTAGGTTTGTTTGTTTTGCTGAAGAGATGGCCCTTTTTTTGAGCTTTGTATGTTCTATACATGTGAAGTTAAACAACTTACAACTACAGGTATAGTACACTGTCTGATTTGTATATGTTACATAAAATTTTAATATATTATCTAAATTGTCTTAATTTTTTTCCTTAGCTATTAGATGCATATTTTAATAGAGCATCAAAGGAACAAAAGATAAATTTCTGAAGAATCGTGGGTTTTCTTTACTAGCCAACCAGTTGTATCTTCATCGGGAACTCAGGAATTATTAGAATGCTTCATTGAAATGTTCTTTGGCCGACGTATTAGCCTTGATGAAGAGTAAGTGGGTTCTTCCCTTCACCAGAATTGGGGATCTTTTGTCTTAAATGTAAAATTTATTAAACTGACTCTTAAAATTATTCTATCACTTTTAGAAAAAATCTGCTAGAAGTCATTTTCCAGGTGAACCAATTTATTATTTTCCATGTGATATTCTGTTTATAACTTCTTCCTTTGCATTTCATTCACTGGCTTTGACCCTGGTGTAATGCTCATGGATTAATGAATAAGTGCAAAACTTAAAGAACATTTTTCTCCCAAGCCAAAAGTCTGGCAGAAATGTTAAGCTGTTATTTCTGTATCTGATAAAGTAGAGAGAAATGTGTCTTTTTGTTAAGTGTCTGCTACTTGTTTGCAAGTAGGCCAGTTCAAACATGAAGGAATTGACCTATTAATTGTAGCACTGACAGTATTGCTTTTCATTTGCATAAGCTTTTGGCTTTTTCAGAGCAGTTCTGCATCATCTCATTTGATTCTCACAAGAGCCTTGAGAAGAAAGTAGAGCAGATATCATCACACACATTTGACAGATAAGGAAAACGAGGTGTAAAACATATCAATAACTTCCCTCTGCCACTTCAGTTCAGTTTAGTCGCTCAGTCGTGTCTGACTCTTCACGACCCCATGGACTGCAGCATGCCAGGCCTCCCTGTCCATCACCAACTCCCGGAGTTCATCCAAACCCATGTCCGTTGTGTCGGTGATGCCATCCAAACATCTCATCCTCTGTCGTCCCCTTCTCCTCCTGCCCTCAGTCTTTCCCAGCATCAGGCTCTTTTCAAGTGAGTCAGCTCTTCGCATCAGATGGCCAAAGTATTTGAGTTTCAGCTTCAACATCAGTCCTTCCAATGAACACCCAGGGCTGATCTCCTTCAGAATGGACTAGTTGGATCTCCTTGCAGTCCAAGGGACTCTCAAGAGTCTTCTCCAACACCACAGTTCAAAAGCACCAATTCTTCAGTGCTCAGCTTTCTTTATACTCCAACTCTCACATCCATACATGACCACTGGAAAAACCATAACCTCCATTACAGAGGCAAATAGTATAATAGTATACAGGAACTCAAAATCATATCAACAAAATGGCCAATTTTGCAATCATTTTTTCCTTATTTCATGGTTAATTGCTTCTAACATGCTCTTGTGTGTTATTTATTATAGATTTGATCTGGAAGATGTGAAAAACATGGGACTTTTTCAGAAGTGGTCTGTCATTCCTATACTGGGACTAATAGAGACCTCCTTATACGACAATGTGCTCTTGCATAATGCTCTCTTACTTCTTCTCCAAATATTAAATTCTTGTTCTAAGGTAGCAGATATGTTGTTGGATAATGGTCTGCTCTACGTGTTATGTAATACAGTAGCAACTCTGAATGGATTAGAAAAGATGTAAGTTTAAATCATTGTTTAAAACTGCCTCTGATTAACAACTTTAGAAAGGAAAAACTTTAGTAGCAGGTTACTTTAAAGCATCTGATATTCCATAATATTTTCAAAGAATTTCTTTCCTTCAAATCTGATTAGATTAGATTTGAGAGGGTATATTTTCCATCATTTTCAATAAAGCTTTTTTTTTTTTAAAGATATTTATATGACCTACATTTAGGTATTTGGAACCTGAAAACAAGGAACAAATTTGTGTGTGTGCTCAGTCGCCTCAGTCATGTCCAACTCTGTGACCTGTCTGTCCATGGGATTTCCCAGGCAAGAATACTGGAGTGGGTTGCCATTTCCTTCTCTGAGGAATCTTCCTGACCCAGGGATCAAATCTGCAACTCCTGAATTGGCAGTCAGATTCTTGCCATGTGAGCCACCTAGGAAGCCCCTGAACAAATTTACCTGTCCTCAGGTATATTTACCAAGCTTCCACTATGGTCTTAGAGAAAGTATTATCCCCCTCTGGAATAGGAAATTTGAGAATTTGAGAGATATAATAACTTGTTGCGGATCATATAGCTAATAAATAGAGAACTTGAGGCTGAATCTTCTCACTTCAAAAGTCTCTGCTTTACAGTCAACATACTCTCCCACTTTTCCTACTACTGTTTTCTCCCACCGTTAACTACCATACTGAATTTCTTTTTATTTTAATTGGAAAATAATTGCTTTACAATGTTGTGTTGGTTTCTGTCATATATCAGCTGAATCAGCCAGAAGTTTACATATGTCCCCTCAGTCGGAAGTACAATGGCAAATGGTTGCCCACCAGATTGATTACTAATTTAGAAAAATGTTAGGAGATTGTATTTTTATTTGGGTTTTGTGCCTTTGGTGTCCTCATTTAGGATATACAGAATAACATTTTTATTAGCATAATATTAATGTTACAAATCTTTAGAAGCACCATCTTACTGCATGTTAAAGCATTAAATATTAATATACTTTTGCAGAGAAGGCAGAGCATATCCTCAGTGGTTCTCTAGGGAGACTCACTAGGCCAGAGAGACTCTCTTGGTACAAGAGAGGATTTATAGTCAGGTTTGTTCAGTTTTCAGTGGGCACCTGTCTTATTTAGGATCTGTGTCTTGGGCAGATGAGAAATACAATGTATTTCCTCAAAACGTCTAGTCTTGATTACAGTACAGTACAGGAAATTGGTAGAACTTGGAAAGAGTACCAGCAGGCTCCTTCTAAGTGCTGTTTGTTACTGCTGTTGTTTTAAATAAATTATGCTTACAGAATGTCCCTACATGCTACTCTATTGATTGGCCTCAAAAGTTACCATTTCTAACTCTTGCTTGATTTTGAAAATGTGAAGTGGGGAAGCTTAATATCACACACTGAGGTGGATGATCAAGGTTAAAAATTGAAGGGACAGAAGTAACTAATTCATATTTGTTAGGTACGTATAAGTGATTAGTCTGGGCTTCCCCAGTGCCTCAGTGATAAAGAGTCTGCCTGCAGTGCAGGAGACGCAGGAGACACAGGTTCAATCCCTGAGTCAGGAAGATGCCCTGGAGGAGGGCATGGCAACCCCCTCCAGTATCCTTGCTTGGAAAATTCCATGGGCAGAGGAGCCTGGCGGGCTACAGTTCATACTGTAGCAAAGAGTCAGACACGACAGAAGCAACTGAGCACACGTGCACGTGATCAATATATGTTCAAATCTTTGTCTCTTTTAACCCTTAAAATGAGCATACTTTGTGTAAGTGGGATTCAGAGAGGTCAGTTAGTTTATTCAGAGTCACCGTCTTTGAGAAGCCACAGAATATACCTCTTCATACTCGCAGAACCTCTGGTGGCTGGGAATCTAGTGGTGCATGCCCACAGTACCTTGTGTTAGTCTCTGCTGTTACACTTACACCATTTGCTGGTTATAGTTACCTGTTCACCTGTCTGGTCCTCTGCAAGCTGAATTTTGACAGGAGTCAAAGTCTGTCTTTTTATCTGTCCCTAGCCTGTAGTTCATTTGACCTGCCATAGAGTCAGCATGGATAAATGTCAAATGAATGCATGAATGAATGCATGCTAACAGAACGGGAATTTAAACCAATTCTTTTTGCCTTAAATTATTTATTCTTTTTCTTTAGCATTCCTTTGAATGAATACAGATTACTTGCTTGTGATATACAGCAACTTTTCATAGCAGTTACAATTCATGCTTGCAGTTCCTCAGGCTCACAGTATTTTAGAGTTATTGAAGATCTTATTGTACTGCTTGGATATCTTCAAAATAGCAAAAACAGGAGGACCCAAAGTAAGATTTAATTTTTATGAATTGGGGGGAGCAATTGTATAATAGCCAAAACTGTTATCAGAACCTCATCTCTTTCTCTGGCTTCTATAGAGAGAGTGGGTTAGAGGAGAGGAAACTGTTTTACTAAATGTTCACCCTTAACTTTGTTTACTGGCTTTAAAAAGAGGCTTTTTAAGTGGCAAAAATTACAAGTGACACCCTGATGTAATTAGTAGCTGGCAACATATCTTTAAAAGAAACTGCTGATTTTTCTTGCCAAGTAGAATTAAAAGGCTTATGTTGACTAATAATACCCTTTAATTTTCTTTGGTGGCAAATATGAAAGTGAATGTGGGGCAGAAAAATGTGAGAATTTCACATTTTAAACTTCTGGTTAAAAGTTTAAAAAGTTCTATATTAAAGTTTAAAATGTTCTATATTTAAAAGCCTATTCTTTTAAGACAATTACATAAAATGAAATACATTTGTGAGCTAGTATTTTTCCATTAATTTTTATAGTGATCCTTTGGAAATTTGCTTTAAAGTTGCTTTTAAAGACAGTTCAAAAATGTTTACTACCATCAAGAATCCATGATCAAAATTTTAAAATTAACGTCTAATAAAACATTATTGATACTTTTGATATTGCATTAGTATTAATATAAAAGTCAACTCAATTACAATCACATAGCTTGAAAACATTCTAGTATCTTCTGTTTTTAGATATGGCTGTTGCTCTACAGTTTAGAGTTCTCCAGGCTGCTATGGAATTTATAAGGACCACTGCAAATCATGACTCTGAAAACCTTTCAGATTCACTTCAGTCCCCCTCTACTCCCCATCACACAGTGTTTCAAAAGCGAAAGAGCATTGCTGGTGAGTATTTAAATAGTATTTTACTAATTATACATAGAAGGTAATGTATAAGTTTGACTCTCCTATATTCTTATATCACTCACATTTTAAAACATTGCTTTGTTTCAGAAGTTAAACTGTAGTGTTTGAGAAGGTTTTCCTCCAAGAGGAAATATTCTCTAGCTTTCTCTTCAATGCTGTTCTCATTTAGTTATCCCTTGAGCTCCTACCATGTGCCAAGCACTGTGTTAAATGTTAAAGATGCAAGGATCAAGAAAGACACAGATCCTACCTTTCTACCATAAAATGGTAGAGAAATACAGAGGATAGAAATAAGAGACCATACAGAGCAGGGCAACCTGATTTACGTGTAAGGTTAGGGAAGTCTCTGAGGAAGTAAGATGCTGGGGTCCAGCCCCGGTGGATCCAGGGTAATTTGAAGGGTGAGCAGCATAGGCAAGGAAGAACTTATTTATTTATTTAATTAGAAATATAAGATTAGATTAGGAAGAAATAGTGTAGTAGGAAAATTAAGTAGAGAAAAGATGCTGAATAACTTGGTTTATGTGGAAAACCAATAAAACTTCGAGACAAGAAGCTTACACCATCTATGTTAGGCCACTGGCGTCCGTTTGAATATCGGAGGGTGCCCTGCCTTGGGCTCCCTCTCTTACGGATCTTAGAGGCCAGGGCAAGTAAGTAGGCATGGCGAGCTTCCACACCCCAGATGGGAATTCAGCCAGAAATTAGAGTAAAGAGAAGACACGGGGAAACCAGTCCAGCGACTGGCCCGGCCTCTATTGTCTAGAAAGGCCTTTTATACCTTTTTGATTGTACATAGAGATCAATGGGTAATACAAAGTTATGCAGCATCAGCAGCCCTGACTCTTATCGAGACCAGGCTTTCTCTCTGCATACCTAGTTGTATACACAAGTCTTAGGTAATTTACATCATCTTCTAGCCAGAGGGCCAATTAACATTTTACAACCTTTTTTTCTGATAAGGGTTTGTGAACCAGAGAATTTATTTGTGTTGATCTTCCCAAAGTCTGGTGCCACTCTCAGAAAGCACTAAATAAAGTTACATTCTTACTTAGCAAGGACACAAGAGGAGTGCAGAGATATATAACAAAGAAAAGTAACTGACTCAAAAGTCTAGTGTTGCTAACATCAAAACTACTATATTCCTATTTCTAGATCCCAATTACATTGATTAATATTCTCCAGGTGTCTAAAAGATAAAGAATATGGAGGCCTGGCAGCAGTCATTGAGTCAACAGTGAAAACCCGTCACCAATATAATTTTTAGCTTTTTAGAAAAGGCTCTGTATCTTTTTTTTTTTAATTAAATTTATTTATTTTTTTTAATTACAATACTTTATTTGTTTTGCCATACATTGACACGAATCAGCCATAGGTGAACACAATCTCCCAATGCCGAATCCCCCTTCCCACCTCCCACCCCCCATCCTCTACTTGAATCATCCTGTGCATCAGCCCCATGCGTCCTGCATCCTACATTGAACATAGATTAGTGTTTCGTTTCTTACAGGAAAATATACATGTTTCATTGCCATTCTCCCATACCATCCCACCCTTTCCCTCTCCCTCAGAGTCCAAAAGTCCACTCTATACCTCTGTGTCTCTTGTTGTCTCACATATAGGGTCATCATTACTGTCTTCTAAATTCCATATATATGTGTCAGTATACTGTAAGTTTTGTGCCTCTCGCGATTCGGGCGTGTAAGCAATTCACAAGTTATTGTAAAAGTCCAAGCAGACCAGCTAGGTAAGTTAGAAAGCCATCAGAGGGGTTTTGGATTGAAACACTCTTATTATGCCCAGGAGACTTATTATCTAAAAGCTCTAAATTAACTTTTTTCCAGAAAATGTCAGAAGAGTATAGTATAGCAAACAGTAAACAGACAGATTTTGGTTTCGGGGTAGATGCTCAGGCAGAGGACCCCTTGAGACCTGACTCGCCTTGCCCGTCAGGTCTCTCCGCATGACCTTGTCATGGCTGGGGATCTCCCGTGCTGGCTCCCGGCAGTAAGATTTCAATACAAGGGATGAGAAAGGAATTAGAGAAGTCAGTGAGTGTTACAGGCAGAATGAACAGCTGATGTGCAGGTGCCAAGGTAGCAAAAAGCTAAGCTTGTTCAGAGAACTGAAAGACAGCCATGTAGCTGGAGTGTAGTCCTTGATGAGATGGTGCCACCAGGCGAGATGCTACAGGATGGTGTGGACCAGTTCTTATGGGCCATTGTAAGGAGTTTTGATTTTATCCTAATGTTCAGTTCAGTTTAGTCACTCAGTAGTGTCTGACTCTTTGCGACCCCATGAACCAACCACAGCATGCCAGGCCTCTCTGTCCATTGTGTCGGTGATGCCATCCAACCTGCTTATCCTCTGTTGTCCCCTTTTCCTCCTGCCCTCAATCTTTCCCAGCATCAGGCTCTTTTTAAATGAGTCAGCACTGCACATCAGGTGGCCAAAGTATTGGAGTTTCAGCTTCAACATCAGTCCCTCCAGTGAACACCCAGGACTGATCTCCTTCGGGATGGCCTGGTTGGATCTCCTTGTAGTCCAAGGGACTCTCAAGAATCTTATCCAACACCACAGTACAAAAGCATCAATTCTTCGGTGCTCAGCTTTCTTCACAGTCTAACTCTCACATCATACATGACTACTAGAAAAACCATAGCCTTGACTAGATGGACCTTTGTTGACAAAGTAATGTCTCTGCTTTTTAATGTGCTATCTAGGTTGGTCATAACTTTCCTTCCAAGGAGCAAGCGTCTTTTAATTTCATGGCTGCATGATTGCATTCACAGTGATTTTGGAGCCCCCCAAAATAAAGTCAGCCATTGTTTCCAGTCGTTCCCCATCTATTTGCCATGAAGTGATGGGACCAGATGCCATGATCTTAGTTTTCTGAATGTTGAGCTTTAAGCCAACTTTTTCACTCTCCTCTTTCATTTTCATCAAGAGGCTCTTTAGTTCTTCTTCACTTTCTGCCATAAGAGTGGTGTCATCTGCATATCTGAGGTGATTGATATTTCTCCAGGCAATCTTGATTCCAGCATATGCTTCCTCCAACCCAGCATTTCTCATGATGTACTCTGCATATAAGTTAAATAAGCAGGGTGACAATATACAGCCTTGACGTACTCCTTTTCCTATTTGGAACCAGTCTGTTGTTCCATGTCCAGTTCTAACTGTTGCTTCCTGACCTGCATACAGATTTTTCAAGAGGCAGGTCAGGTGGTCTGGTATTCCCATCCCTTTCAGAATTTTCCACAGCTTATTGTGATCCACACAGTCAAAGGCTTTGGCATAGTCAAAAAGCAGAAATAGATGTTTTTCCGGAACTCTCTTGCTTTTTCGATGATCCAGCAGATGTTGGCAATTTGATCTCTGATTCCTTTCCCTTTTCTAACATTAGCTTGAACATCTGGAAATGCACGGTTAAAGTATTGCTGAAGCCTGGCTTGGAGAATTTTAAGCATTACTTTACTAGCGTGTGAGATGAGTGCAGTTGTGCAGTAGTTTGAGCATTCTTTCGCATTACCTTTCTTAGGGACTGGAATGAATACTGACCTTTTCCAGTCCTGTGGCCACTGCTGAGTTTTCCAAATTTGCTGGCATATTGAGTGCAGCACTTTCACAGCATCATCTTTCAGGATTTGAAATAGCTCAACTGGAATTCCATCACCTCCACTAGCTTGTTTGTAGGGATGCTTCCTAAGGCCCACTTGACTTCACATTCCAGCCACATATATGAGGCTTATAGTATCCTAAAAATTTTTAACTTGATAAAAGACCTTGAAAGTCATCCAGTCCAGCTTCCTCATGTCACAGATCTGCCAAGGCCTAGAATTAGAAACTGCTGGATGGAGGCCCCACATCCATCTCTTTATGTCCTTTCACACCCACTTCTTCCAGGTCTGTTGTATCAGAGATTAGGATGACTTGCTTAAACTAATGTAATCTGATAATATTATCCTTGAATATATCCTGGATATGAATTTTTCTTTATATTTGCTCCATTTTTGTCTCAAAGGTGACTCTACACACCAAGCTGTATTAACTGATAAAAATACTGATTACCTAAAATCCTGGACAATCTAAAATGCTAGTAAAATATTTCAATATCTTGCAGGATGAGTCATTAAATCCTCTTGTAAGTAATGTTTATAAAGGCTATTTGTGGACTTTGATATATGCTTTCATAATTTAAAAAAGGTTCAATTCCAATGAAGGATTCCATTATTCCTCACCTACCAAGACGTCATTTTGGTTCCTATGGTCATCTTCCGATGCCCTTCTCCTTCAATCCACTAAATCAAGACTCAGTTGCCTCCTTTTCCCCTGGATCCACTCCCTGCGGGGTGCCTCTTGGAGCAGGTGCAGTAATGGTGCAGGAAGCCACTCCTGCCTCTTCAGCCTGAGGAAACCTTTCTCAGGAAATGCTTTTTGTAGGACTGAATCACATGTGATGCATGTTTCAAATCATTTTAATAACAGATTACTGAAATTACACTCTCCTTTCTGAGTTCTTCACTGTATTTGACTGATTTCTACTATGTCACTATATACACGTCTCAAAAATAATTTATAAAATTCAGCAATGTTACTGCTGCTGCTAAGTCACTTCAGTCACGTCCAACTCTGTGCGGCCCCGTAGACGGCAGCCCACCAGGCTCCCCATCCCTGGGATTCTCCAGGCAAGAACACTGGAGTGGGTTGCCATTTCCTTCTCCAATGCAAGAAAGTGAAAAGTGAAAGTGAAGTCACTCAGTCATGTCTGACTCTTTGAGACTGCATGGACTGCAGCCTACCAGGCTCCTCCGTCCATGGGATTTTCCAGGCATGAGTACTGGAGTGGGTTGCCATTTCAGCAGTGTTAATTACCCAAAAATAGTAATGTTCTCTTGCTAAAATATGATATGCTTTAAAAAAAATCTATTGATTATTTTGGAATACAAAGAAGTGAAACGGTATTTGAAAATGTTTGAATATATACAGCCTTCTGATTGAGTTTTTCAGAGGACTAAAATTTTTCCAAAGGCTATCCATCCTACTAAGCTATGTCACAAGCTATAGCATTGTTATTTAGGACTTTGAAATCAGAGTGTACTGTTGCACTTCTTCAAAGAGGGAAAAATCACTTTCTCTTAATCACTCTCTTTCCTTGTATAAATTACCTTTGAATTAAATAAAGTTCTTTTCATTGTCTGATAATCAAAAGTTATAGCAGAAATTATTTCTTTGATCCTTGTTAACTCCAGCACTTGATGTTTTAATTTATATACTTAAAGGTCCTCGAAAATTTCTCCTTGCTCAAACTGACTCTCTTCTGATGAAAATGCGTTCAGTAGCAAGTGATGAACTTCATGTGATGATGCAACGGAGAATGAGCCAAGAGAACCCTGTCCAGGCGACTGAAACAGAGCTTGCAGAGAGGTTGCAGAGGCTCACCGTTTTTGCAGTGAACAGGATTGTTTATCAAGGTAGGACTGGAGAATAAATGTGTTCTTGCTCAGATATTGAAATGAGCATAATTTAAGAGAGGAGCTTCCCTAGTGGCTCAGACGGTAAAGAGAACTGACTAAATTTCAGATTTTTAACAGCATTAAAAATTTTTAGTATCCATACTAGTAAAATAATTTCTTTGGACCCAGTATTCTTGAATAAAATTCTACTTTTTTAATATGTTAAATGCTGGCCTAGACTGATCATTGAAATTTAAAATAGTATAGCACCTCCAATATATTTTTTAAACTTTTCTTTGAAATAGTCATAGATTCACATGCAACTGCTAGGAAATACTACAGAGAGATCCTGTGTGCCCTTTACCCAGTTTCCCCCTACCATGGATCTTGTAAAACTATAGTTCAGTATCAGTACCCAGATATTGACATCACTACACTCAAGAAAAAGAATATTTCCATCACTATAAAAATAAGAATATGTTGCCTTTTAGAGCCATATCCACTTTTCTCCCACACCCGCCCCTTCGTTAATCGCTGGCAACTATCATTCTGTTCTCCATTTCTGTATTTTCATCATTTCAAGAATGTTAAATAAATGGAATCATACAGCATATAACCGTACAGTATGTGTAAGATTGACTTTTTCACTCAGCATAATTCTCTGGAGAGTCATCCTGGATGTTACATGTATCAATAATCTGTTCCCTTTTTGTTTTTGGTAAGTAATATTCCATAGTATGGATGTACAGTTTAATCATTTACCTGTTGAAAGACAATCTGGGTACTTTCCAGTCTGGGGCTATTACAAACAGAGCTAGCTGCTATAAAGATGTGTGTGAAAGTTTTTGTGTGAACTCAGGTCTTTGTTTTTCTGGGATAAATATCCAAGAGTGCAATTTCTAGGTGGTATGATAGTTGTGTGTTTTGTTCTTGCTAAGGAACTGCCAGACTTTTCTAGAGTGGCAGTGTAATTTTATATTCCTACCAGCAATGTATGAGTGATCCAGTTTTCTGCATGTCTTCACCAGCATTAGAAGTTTCACTGTTAAAGTTTTAGCCCTTCTGATACATAATGTTGGGCTATAACTTTGTGGTTTCAAGGTGCACTTCTACAGGAGCTAATGATTTATATGTTTATGTATGAACTTTAATGCCTATAACAAACACTAAAAAAGCTATGCAAAGAAGTATACTCAAAAACAATATAAATAAGCCAAAATTCTAAAAAATTTCAAGTGACACCCTTTTTTTTTTTTAACTTTTCTAATTTATATTTGGGACAGCCAGCCTCTAGAGTAAACTGTGAAATTGAACTGTTATCAATCACATGCACAGAATTTAATGGGATAGCATGTCTGGTTACACAGGTCTTCACATCTATCTAATGTAAATATCACATGGTCTATTGTACAAGAACCTTTATGACTTTTGTAATTTTGTAGTTTAATTCATCTTCATTAGTAAAATAAAGCTTTAATTTAGGATTACATGGCTCATGTATGCTTAAATTTCTGCATTGTTTTAGGTGAGTTCACTTTCTTTAGTATATTGTATTTTTACATCAAAGGCAGCTATTCCATGTTTATATTGTGACAGCTGAATTAGTAATTACATAGAATATTTTTGCCACTATCATTTGTAATGGCTCAGTATTAGTGATTTGACTAATTTTTATTTTTCTTTTAATTCAAAGAATTTAATCCAGATATTATTGACATTTTGAGTACTCCAGAAAGTACAACTCAAAGCAGGACCTCAGCTTCCCAGACTGAAATTTCTGAAGAAAATATTCATCATGAACAGCCTTCTGTTTTCAATCCATTTCAGAAAGAAATGTTCATGTATCTGGTAGAAGGATTCAAAGTATCTAGTGTGAGTAAATTAGTTACATGGGAAATGTTCATACACAAAGAAGGAGTAGAGGTTTTATGTGTCTGTATTCAGTTCAGTTAAGTTGCTCAGTCATGTACAACTCTGAGACCCCATGGACTGCATCACGCCAGGCTTCCCTTTCCATCACCAACTCCCGGAGCTTGCTCAGACTCATGTCCGTTGAATTGGTGATGCCATCCATCTCATCTTCTGTTGTCCCCTTCTCTCTCAGGAGTAGAAGTGTCTGTATTACATGTTTTCAGAATCATATTCTTATAATTTCACAGACTTTTCTGAAACTCAGACAACTTGATATTTAATAATGAATTAAAATGTATTGCTAATTTGCCTTTTTCAGAACTACTCACTTCATGCAGCATTGGTTTTTAAGTCTATAACCTAAAAGCTATTTTCTAATATTATAATTTATTAAATAAAATCAGCATCAGAAAAGAATAGGAATTTGATGATTACTATGAGAGCTTAAACTAATAGCCTGTTTTTAAAGGACTTTATTTATAGCTGCTTATTCTAGAGTTATTATTATGGATAATTATGAAGTGCAGATGTTGGCTTAAACAGATCTAATATCTTCAAAATTATGTAGGGAATACTGAGAAGCATCAGGCTCCATTTATCATCAACTCACTTAGGTTTTTGTGGTCATTTATGGTTGAACATAGGGAAAAATTGGTCAGTACACTCATAGATAGCAAAGGCTAATCTAATTCTAGCAGAACTCATAAATCATGATTCTGCCAGTATAACTAGATTTGGTTGTCTGCAGGTTCCACTTAGAACTGAGTCATTCACAAAGAGCCCTTAAGACTAGGAGTAACTGGAGAGCCATTTCCAAAACTCAAAATAAACTCTAAAATGTACTGATTCCAATTTTTAAACCAGATAAAGGATATTTGATCAGGATTAGGTTAACCCTTGTGGGACCACCTTTGAAAGCACAGCTTAAGGGATATTGATGGTCAATTTATATACAATTCGTAACTTGTGACAGTTTTACTCAGTATTTTAGTCTTCCCTGGTGTCTCAGTGGTAAAGAATTTGCCTTCCAGTACAGGAGGCGAGGGTTCGATCCCTGGGTCAGAAGATCCTTTGGAGAAGGAAATGGCAACCCACTCTAGTATTCTTGCCTGGAAAATCCCATGGACAGCGGAAGTTAATGGGCTACAGTCTATATATGCATGCTAAGTTGCTTCAGTTATGTCTGACTCTGTGATCTTATGGACTGTAGCTCGCCAGGCTTCTCTGTCCATGGGATTCTCTAGGCAGGACTACTGGAGTGGGTTTCCATGCCTTCTCCAAAGGATCTTGCCAAGTCAGGGATCAAACCTGGGTCCCTTACATCTCCTGCATTGGCAGGCAGGTTCTTTACCACTAGCACCACCTGGTCCATGGGGTCTTAAAAGAGTCAAACACAACCTAGCAACTAAACAACAGCAGCTAAAATATTACTAAAATATCCGATATTTTAGTACTAATTCAAGCCTCTATTATGAATCCGTCTCTTTTATATTGTAAAATCCAGGTAGGCTTATTTACTGTTGTTCTTTGATGGTTCTTTTTTTTTTTTTTTTTGCCATTTAAAATTTCCAAACCCTGGGTAGTTGGTTTTTTTTTAAAGTGTCTTAGAACTTTAGCTTCTTTATCTCTCCCTTTTAAATTGTGGTAAAATAAGACTTCCCTGATGGTTCAGACAGTAAAGTGTCTGCCTACAATGTGGGAGACCCAGGTTTGATTCCTGGGTTGGGAAGAGCCTCTGGAGAAGGAAATGGCAACCCACTCCAGTACTCTTGCCTGGAAAATCCCATGGACAGAGGAGCATGGTGGGCTCCTGCAGTCCATGGGGTCACAAAGAGTTGGACACGACTGAACGGCATCACTCCCTCATACATAACATAAATTTTGCTATTTTAACAATTTTAAATGTACAAATCAGTGATATTAAGTCCATTCACATTGTTGTGCAACCATTACCACTGTCTATCCCTAGGAATTTTTCCGTTATCGGAAACTGAAACTCTGTGTTCGTTCAACAGTAACTCCCCATTGGAGTCTCTCCCCAGTCCCTGATAAACCACTGTTCTGTTGGTATATATTGCACTTGTTTAACCATTCATCCATCAATGAGTATTTGGATTGTTTCTACCTTTAGTCTATTTTGAACAATGCCACTATAAACATTGATGCACATCCATCTCTTTTAAAACCCTATTTGTGTGGATGTGTATATCGTCCTAATTTCAACTGTTTGAAGATTCTAGAATAAAACATGTTCCCTGATTTTTTAGGGCTGTGTTGGGGTTATTATATTATTACTTAAGATATTTGATCCTAATTCATTCCTGTTTTGATTTAAGGCTTCAGGTAAAACCAGTAGTTCCAAACAGCAGTGGGCTAAAATCTTATGGTCTTGTAAGGAAACCTTCCGAATGCAACTTGGGAGACTGCTCGTGCATATGTTGTCTCCAGCCCACCCTTCACAAGAGAGAAAGCAAATTTTTGAAATAGTTCGTGAACCAAATCATCAGGAAATACTGCGAGACTGTCTTAGCCCATCCATGCAAGTAAGTGCCCCAATACTTCATGAGTAGCAACTATTATAAAACTATACAAATCAAGAACTGAATTTAAACTGTATTTTCATGCCAAATACTATGAATACAGTTTTCTAACTAAACAAATATTTTCTGAGGTCTTTCTTCAGATGCCACTTACCAGAGTCAATTTGTTTAATCTGTTTAATCCCCCTTCCTTTTTCCAGTGTTTAAGTTCTATACCTGAGTTCTTATAAGATCCTTCATAGTTTGTTACTAAATCTTCAAGTGTTTTCTTTAAGAACTGTTTGGAGACTAAAGCATTATATTATCCGTGAAACATCTATACTGAATGGCTCAAGTAACAGTACATATAACATATTTTAAAAATATTTACAGTAAGTTAAAATATTTGTTGATCATCTGGAATGGTAAAATCAAAGTACTCAAGCTGTTTTGGAATCTATAAATTCTATCACTTAGCAAGCAGTAGATGGAGGATTTACGTGGTGTAACCATTCTGTTTAGCAGTTTCTTATGAAATTAAATATACTCTTAGCCTGTGATGCTAAAATTCCATTTTTAGACATTTACCTAAGAGAAATTAAAGCATATGTCCGTAAAAAGACTAGTAGGAGAATATCTATGACAGCCTTTTTACTAATAGCCAAAAACTGGAAATAACCCAAGTATCTGTCAGTGGGAGAATGTATGACTAAACTGTGGTATATTTATGCATTAGACTGTTACATAGCAATACAAATGAACTGACTGCTGATGCACCCATCAATATGGATGAAGCTCAGAATCGTGGTGTCATTGAAAGGGACAGCCAAACACCGAAGAGCAGGCATTTTATCATTCCATTCATATTAAGCCCAAGAACAGGCAAAATTAAGATATAGTCAAAGAGCTGTTCTTTCGTTGCTTTATTCTCAGCAAAGCTGCCATCCCTCTGAATCCATTATGATGTTTCCAATTCTGTTCTACCAGCTTCACTTCTCCACTTTTCCGTTTCTGTTGGTGGTATCCTTACTGCTTTCAGCTTGAAACACTGCAACTGTGGTTGACTTTGTTCTCTCTATTTATTTAGTCCTGTCTTTCCCTATATTCTGCCCACCCTCCACCCCCCAGTTTAGGCTTTCACCCCTAATGCTTGGATCACTACAGTAGCCTCCTCTCCACCTCAAGACTAAATTACTCTATCTGGTGATTTTTTAAGATTTATTATCCTTCCTGCTAAATCACTTCAGTTGTGTCTGGCTCTGTGGAATCCAAGAGCTGTAGCCCGCCAGGCTCCTCTGTCCATGGGATTTTTCCAGGCAAGAATACTGGAGTGAGTAGCCATTTCCTTCTCCAGGGGGTCTTCCCGACCCAGATTCCACTAGCAAACCCTCATGATTCAGATGGAAGATTTATTATGGCAACATTCAAATAAACTTAAAAGTTGGAAGAAATCAAAAAATAACCCCACATGACCATAACCTGACTTTAATTTTTCTTTGTAGTACTTTGAAATAAAGTCAGGTATCAGATTATTTTACCTGTAAATACTTCAGTCTAAATCTCTGCTAATAGGACTTTATTTTAACTTATCACTCTCTATGATAGTAACAGTAATTCCTTCTTCTTCTTATTCAGTCGCTAAGTCGTATCCAACTCTCTGTGACAGCAGGGACTGCACTACACCAGTCTTTCCTATCCTCCACTATCTCCCAGAGTTTGCTCCAATTCATGTCCATTGAGTCGGTGATGCCATCCAACCATCTCATCTGTCGCCCTCTTCTCCTCCTGCCCTCCATCTTTCCAGCATCAGAGTCTTTTCCAATGAGTCAGCTCACTTACTTATTATCATCTAACACCCAACGTTTAAATTCTTCCAATTTTCTTTTAATTTTTAGATAGTTCTCTTGATTCTGGATCCAAACAAGGCCCACACAATATTTGTTTGATGTGTGCTACATCTTTTAATCCTTGTAATTACAGTCCCCAATCTTTTTTTTTAACTGTCATTATTTGTTGATGAAAACTGAGTCATTTGTTCTATAGACTCTCCCACATTCTGCATTTGTTTAGTTGTATCCTTGTAGTTCTAGATCTAGAGGCTTGACTAGATTCCAATTTTTTATTTCCTATTTTGTGTTTTTTTTTAAAAATACTTCATCTTCCATTACATCATGGCAACAGGCAAAAACATCTGGTGGTTCTGCTTTTTTGAGATGGTAGCAGCCTGATTCATTCATTATAAAGTTCACCCTCAGTCTTTAATTATTTTAGTAACCATTAATGATAGTTGCCAAGATCCACTTTTTCATTAGGAGTTGCAAAGTAGTGATTTCTCTGTTTCTCATTCCACCATTGTCTGTTAGCTCTGATTTTTCTGTAGGGAAGAATATTCCCTTAGTAGCTGTTTGGCTACCCTAAAATATCGTCTCTGTAGGAAAGGCAAGATAAAGGCTTGTTTCTTTCATCTGTTTGTTTTTAGAATAATAACTTGGTGCCCTAGCAAACTCTAGTTTTTATATTTGTTTTTATATTTGAGATGTTGTCATGAACTCAGGTATTGTTTTATAAATTTTATAAGTAGTTTCAAATCTTTGCAGTTATTTTTCTCTTTCAGATTCAAATGAACACGTCTGTAGATTCAAGTTGTTGTATACTTTTAACTTGGCTTTTTTAATTTTAAGAAGTTAATATGATTAACTTGAGGCTTCCCAGGTGGCACAGTAGTAGAGAATCCACCTGCCAGTACAAGTGATGCAGGAGATGCAGGTTGATCCCCTAGAGTAGGAAATGGCAACCCACTGCAGTATTCCTGTCTGGAAAATTCCTCAGCCAGAGGAGCCTGGCAGGCTACAGTACATGGGGGCTTAAAGAGTCAGACATGACTGAGCGACTGAGCACAGCACAGCTTTATCAACTTCCTTCCATTCTGGAGCAAAGAATGTCCCAGGCTCGTCTTGTATATTTCCTTCCCTAGACCTGCAACCAAACTTTTTCCCCAAGAAGCCCCTTTCCTTTTAATGAGATAATAGTATTTAGAAACTACAAATCTAAGGACTAGGTATGTTCATTTCTATTGGATTGTCATTTCTTCTCAGTGTTTTTAGTGGGCATAGCTAATAAACATGTGAAAGTGGTAGTTGCTCAGTCGTGTCCAACTCATTGCAACCCCATGGACTGTAGCCTGCCAGGCTCTTCTGTCCATGGAGTTTTCCAGGCAAGAATACTAGAGTGGGTTGCCGTTCCCTTCTCCAGGGCATCATCCCAACCTGGGGATCAAACCCAGATCTCTCACATTGCAGGTAGATTCTTTACCATCTGAGCCATCTGTAAAATGTCAACCTGGTTTCAAAATCAAAATTGTGAAATACAGCACAGTTGAAGAGTTTCTAGTTTTTATCTCTGTAGCCTTCTCTCATTCTTTCCCTTTCCCTGTAGCTTACCATCCTTATTTGGTTTTTATTTGGAGATACAAGCAAATTTGTGACACACACACATGTGGGCGTGAGTGTGTATTGTCTCTCTCTCACTTCTTTATATGAAAAAAGTTAATGAACCATACACATCCTACTCACTGCTTTCTTCAGCTAACAATATATCCTGCAGTGGTTCTGCAGCAGTATAGAGAGCTCTTTTTATGCCTTTTCATAACTGCCTACAAGCGCTATTCCATCAGTAGTCTGCCTGATTTTTAAAGCTCCAGGCTTCTCTTCAATTGAATCTGGTTAATTCTCCAGCCAGTCTGTGGCTCCTCATCTTTTCTCTCATATCCCTTGTTGTCCTTCTGATAGCTGCTTTTTTCATGTTGTCTCCACAGCAGGCAGCGCTCTCTCTCCTCCCCTTTGTCTGTCTGTATGCCTGTTGTGTCCATTTAGCCATGCACCCGCATCATATGGTACCACCTTCAAAATCTTCATTCCTTCTTTTAGTCTACTCAGAACTCTTCCTTCTTGAAACTTCACCAAAAATTTTATTTTTACACATTGTATTATTTTCTAAGAATTTGTGTTTAAATTCAATTCCTTAAATCAGTTTCCTGAGAGCAGGAAATAAGATTTCTGTTGTGTGTGTCTCCAAAAACAACTTTTCTAGTCCCAGAAACTACAGTCAATAAATGATTGATCAGAAGATGTTAAAATGAGCTATTAGAAACAGCTTCAGTGTCTAGGAAAATCATGTTTCTTTGGACATTCAGAATGAAAAAAAAAAACATTTCTGGTAGTTTTTCAAGATGATTTTAAAATGTCACCGAATACTAAACAAATATTTTTAGAGTTCTATCAAGATTATTACCTTTAAGACGCACATGTGAAAATATTCTAGTCATTTACCATTCCTCTTTATTTGCCAACTCTTCAGGCCTTTTATTTGCAGAGCATCTGTTCCTTTTTCTCTTTTGGTCAGGTAACAGCTGTCTCCTGACTAACTTAAAATGTTGCATTAAAATGAGCTTTGCTATTTTCATCGTTGCATATGTTCATCTTATGCTTTTGGGAAACTACATGATGTGATTCAGCATGTGAATTTAAATATCACCTAAAATGTAATAGTTTCCAAATCCATTTGTTGACTATTCACAGTTTAAAATATCATAAAGCCAAATACAGTGATATTTGTATGAGTGCAAATTGTTAAAAAATAAAATTATGCATGTTTAAATTGTTGGCAAAGTTAATGTCTAAATAATATATAGTGTACACTTAACAATCAGGTGTAATATCTCTGGCATGAAAGAGCCACTTAACAGAAAAAAGCTTTGATCTGCACAATAAATAAAAAGCACTAAAACTGGCATGTGTGCATATCACTCAGTCATGTCCAAATCTTTGTGACCCCATGGACTGTAGATCGCCAGGCTCCTCTAGAGGTCCATTGAATTCTCCAGGCAAGAATACTGGAGTGGGTTGCCATTCTCTTCTCCAGAGGATCTTCTCAACCCAGGGATTGAACCCCAGTCTCCCACATTGCAGGCAAATCTTTACCATCTGAGCTGCCAGGGAGGCCCATAAAATTGGTATAAACAAAGCTTATCTAAAAATGAAATTTCACATGTTTCCAAAGTCAAATAATCATCTAAAGCAAAAATGGTAGCCATGTCTTTTGGAATCCCAGCATAGATAATAAAAGTATGCATGTGTGCTCAAAAAAAAAAAAAGAGAGCCACTTAAGAAATCATGAATCAAAGTTTGGTTAGTTTTACACTAGGAAGGAACATTTTCATTTTCTTAAGTAACATTTTCATTTTGTCTATAGGGCCTGTTCATAAAAGACTGACCTAAAGCAACCCTTCTCCCAAATATTCACATACTGAATGCTGACATCTTAACTGGTTTTGGAGTTTTTCACCTTTTGTTCTCCCCAGGGAATAGTGAATGCTTACAAATGGATCCAAAGATACTTTTTTGTTCTGGCATTTTCTCCAGTGTTTATTCTCCCAAGCAGAAATTAAAGAGACTCTTACCTTAAGGTTTAAAGGAAAGTTTCCCTTCCAGTTCAGTATTTCTATGAGAAGAACTAAGAATTATTTTCCTTCATCCCAGGCTTATTTTCTATATTCCTTTAGCAAACCCTCTCTAAAATTCTTTCCCCAAAAGCTTGTGTGCTTGCTTTTTCCTTCTTTCCTTTATTACTTCTATTCCTCCTTTCTTCTTTTTTTCTCTTTTTCTTCCATTTTTTTATCTTTAACAATAAAAATTTTCAAACATACTAAGAAAAATAGAGACTAGTGAATACTTAATGAATACCATATGACCATCTCATAGGTCTAACTATTGTTAGTATTTTTATCATATTTATCATAATTTTTTTCCTGAGGTATTTTAAAGTAAATTATATAAATCACAACATGTTTTCAAAAGACTTTTTATGTCACCATAACAACATTATTGTACCTAACAAAATTAGCATATATTCTAATGTCATCGTATACTCAGTGCATAATTATTTGAGTATTCTTCAGTTGTCCCCAAAATGTCTTTTTAGCTGATTTATTTAAACCAGATTCAGCCAAATAAATGCAGCAATAAAATTTAATTTACTGTTAAAGAATTTAAATGTAAAAATACAAATTCTTTATAACTTAAAATTTTTTTAATTAAAAAAATTGTTACTTTTTTTTTTAGCATGGAGCCAAATTAGTTTTGTATTTGTCAGAGTTGATACATAATCACAAAGATGAATTGACTGAAGAAGAACTAGACACAGCAGAACTGCTTATGAATGCTTTAAAATTATGTGGTCATAAGTGCATCCCTCCCAGTGCATCAACAAAATCAGACCTTATTAGAGTGATCAAAGAGGTGAGTCAGTGAAACCATAAGAAACAGTTTTCTTAGGAGATCCCATTGACTGTAATAACTAAAGAATGATTGAGAGATTTTTTTATTATAGAGTACCACTGATGATGAATTTCAAATGATGATTTTCTTCTACTTTATATTGCTTTTTTATGAGAAAACAAATAACCTTATTTTAAGGAGCATTTTATTCTCTGTGGTCATCCATATTCATTACCACTAGCTTTCAGGGAAAAAAAGGTTTTAATAGTGACAAGCAAGTTGAATCATCAGCCTCAAGTTCTCAGTTCTTTAGCGAAAAAGCAAAATAAGGAAGCAAGCAGCTATGCAAACCCATTGGGTTTGGCAGCCCTAGGTAACTATTCCACCCTAATTTCTGTGACCCAGAGTGTGTGGAAACAAAGGGGAATTAGAACATTATTTAAGCTGATTATTTTAATATTCTGGTCTCCAGGAGACAATTTTTTTTCCTTTGTTAACTTGGTTTTAAATTTAGTTTGCTGGGTTCTGTGCCAGTGTTAAATGATAAATAATATGTTTCATATAGTATATTATTATCTAAATCTTTTAGGAACAAAGGAAATATGAAACTGAAGAAGCTGTGAATAAAGCCAACTGGCAGAAAACAGTTAATAATAATCAGCAAAGGTAGGATTTCATGTGTGCTAAAAGTTATGTCTTCTAGGAGCCCCATTACATTTTGCATATGCTTTTAGTTTTAATGTACTATGTTTTGATATACATTTAATGTTCCTATATATATACTTAACTTAGAGGCTCCTTGTCTGTTTAGTCTCTTTCAGCGTTTGGATTCAAAATCAAAGGATATATCTAAAATAGCTGCAGATATCACACAGGCAGTGTCTCTTTCCCAAGGAATTGAGAGAAAAAAGGTGATCCAGCATATCAGAGGAATGTACAAAGTGGATCTGAGTGCCAGCAGACACTGGCAGGAGCTTATTCAACAATTGACGCATGACAGGTGGGCAACATTGGAGGGCTTTCAGTGGTCTCGCATGAATGTTTTATATTGAAGTTATTTTCACTCTAGAATAAAGATTCATAATACTATCTCATTAGCTTAAATATTTTTGTTTAATCATTTGTAATTTATTTCCTCTTAAAGAATATGCCTATGAGAATTTTTTAATTCTTGGGAGGGAGAAGAAATAAGGAGAGAGAGAGACATTAGCTTTTCCAGAGAGTAATATCTGTTTATTGGCTTTCTTTTAACATATGATCTTTGCCAAAGAATAGGGAAATCATTGAAACAAGACAGTTGGGAAATACATCTTTTTCTAGTTAAGACTTCAGTAACACAGTTAAAAAGATGCATCACAAATAGTGAAAAGAGGGGAATTAAAATATTATTCTCTGAATTTGGTTAACATAACTGATTAGTATTATGACTTTGAGGAGCTATATACTAAAGCAAATACCAGGTGAATGAATGAATTAAACTTAAAAAGTTTACAAAGCAGAAGAAAATAGAGTATTTATCAGCTCTGATAGATAACTTCCTAAGATAAAACACAATTGAAGAAACTACAAAGAAGAAATGAATGGCTTTGAACTTTAATTTTTTTCCAGTGTATTTAACAAGCATAGCCACATGTATTTCAAAGTTAATATTTTTATTATTTTAAAATTTCATAAAAGTTTGAAAATTAAAATTAAAATCCCAAAATTTTGAGCAAAAGACATGAATATATTCTTTACATAAGACAAGTAGAATTAATAAGCAGATGGGAAAAATTGAATATTGCTAGAGGCTAATTTAGTTTTTAAAAATCTTTAGATATTATATTTTACCTTTTATGTTAAAAAGTTTTTTAGGAACTCATCTCCACAGTAGGAATAATGTATCTTAGCTCTTGATCAGAGGTTGGTGGCATGGTATACTTTGACATAATATATCAGGAACCCGAAAAACAATTTAGTTCCAGTTATTCTATTTTAGTGATTCTGTCCAAAGGAAAATATTCAAAATATGTAAAATCAATAAACAGAGATTTTCATCTCTGCATTTTTATGTTAGTGAATGAACTGGAAACAACCAAGTATATAACAATAGTAATAAATACAGTATGATCTTTTCACTGAATATAATATTAGCCATTTAAAATGGTAATAATAAAGAAGGCAGGATATAGGAATGTGTGTAGAAGATAATATGTGTGTATGTGAGTTATAACTGTAATTTTAAAAAATGAAAATCACGAACAATATTTTGGTATGTTTGGGGTAGTAGGATCAAGGGTAGTTTACTTCTCTTATCTATTTGTATAAACTATTTCCTTTCATTTCAAATGTTAATTTATTTTAAAACATTTTAGAAATGTAATTACTACAAAAATGAATAATTTTGTTTGTTACATTAGATAATAGGCAAAATGGGAAATGAAAAAAATTTATTTGGAAATTGATTTTTTTCTTTAGTTGACCATACTAAGTCTAATATATCACAAAGCATATATAGTAGTCATGCTGTATCTTTTAAAAAATTTAAGAGGTACAAGAAACTAGTAGCAGTTTCTCACTTGCCTTGAGTTTCTCCTTGCATTGAGGCAAGGAGACCGGACTCCAGAGCAGAGGGATACATTGTTTATTGTTGTTCTTTTGTACTGTGTGTATGCGGTGTGTTTGTGCTCGGTTGCTCAGTTGTGTCCAGCTCTTTGCAACCCCATGGACTGCAGCCTTCCAGGCTCCTCTGTCCATGGGATTCTCCAGGCAAGAGTACTGGAGTGGGTTGCCATTTCCTCCTCCAGGGCATCTTCCTGACCCAGGGATCGAACTTGCGTCACCTGAGTCTCCTGCATTGGCAGGCAGATTCTTTACCACTGAGCCACCTGGAAAGCCATGTGTATGCATATCCCTGTCTAGTTATATAAATAGTTGGGATTTTTCAATTGAGTGGATCAGTTTTGACTTATGTATTAAATTTTTACATAGTTTTTTTAAGTTATAAGTACTTCAAATTGCCACTTGAACCTTTTCTTTCTACCTGTAGAGCAGTCTGGTATGACCCCATCTACTATCCAGCTTCATGGCAGTTGGATCCAACAGAAGGGCCAAATCGAGAGAGGAGACGTTTACAGAGATGTTACTTAACTATTCCAAATAAGTATCTGCTTAGGGATCGACAGAAATCAGAAGGTAATAGAGACTTCTTGACTCAGCATATAAATAGCAGATAACTGTGGTCATTACACAATGATGATGTAATCTCTTTTCCTCAACAGATGTGGTCAAACCACCACTCTCTTACCTATTTGAAGACAAAACTCATTCTTCTTTCTCTTCTACTGTAAAAGACAAAGCTGCAAGTGAGTCTATAAGGTAAATTTGAATCCATAAGACATCTTCTCTTTTGTTGAATGTGTTAGAGACTTTAATAGTCTATTGCAGTGCTTATGTGATGTTTATTTTAGATAATGCAGTGGTTTAAGAAACGACCTGAACATGGCTCAAGAGAGGGAAAAATTGAATGGCCAAAATCCAAAGAGATCAGACAGTTTTGATAGGGAGCTTTCACTGGACTTCAGTCTTAGTCTGTTAAGTGAGGAAGATAAGTCACACCTAACGTGTCATAGCATTGTTGAGGATTGTGGGCCAGTATGGTAACTATTGATAGGATTGTCACTGTGGTTGTAGTGGAGGTTGTTATCAGGCCCATTTTATAGATAAAAAACTGAGAGTCAAGATTAAGTGACTAGACTAAAGAATAGAAGAACTTTTCTGACTCTGAATCCCCCCTTTTCTCATAGAATGCTCCATTTCTTTCCTGGGTTTGTTCAGAGGCATGAGCCAATGTTTGCTTATGTACTGGAAAATATAAAATATTGAAGTCTCTTTTAAATAACTGAGTCCTTGTATCTGCATAGGGTGTAGGGGTTATTCACCTTTTCTAAAAGTTTCCGTTATTTTCTCTGGAATTATGTCAGAAATGAGATATTTTCATGTGTACTCTAACAAGACAGTCTATGCTTTTGAAACTCTTGCCTGCTCTGCTGAAATCTTCTAGTGATAAAATAAAGCTTTTATTCTCTGAAATTGTTCAAAACATTTAATCACAGTAATTTTAAATATGTTTTGACAGAGTCAATCGAAGGTGTATCAGCGTTGCACCATCTAGAGAGACAGCTGGTGAATTGTTATTAGGTAAGTTACATTTTGAAGATTTTTATACATATTCACTGTGCCTATTTTATCCTTAGATAATTTAAAACGCTGTTTTAACAGACTGCCATTAAATGAGATAAACTGTCTCTAATATTGTATAGGTTTTTTTGCCTTAACACTGTCTATAATGCATATGACTCATGAATGAAGAAATGACAGTCTTATTTTTTGAAAAGCATATGAAGGGCATTTTAATTTTTATAAAGTTAATTTTGTTCATGAGTATACATTTTTAAATTTGTTTCTTTTATTATGTATCAATTTTTAATTCTAAAGTAAAGAATCATTACTGCTGCTGCTGCTAAGTCACTTCAGTCGTGTCCAACTCCATAGACGGCAGCCCACCAGGCTCCCCCATCCCTGGGATTCTCCAGGCAAAAACACTGGAGTGGGTCGCCATTTCCTTCTCCAATGTATGAAAGTGGAAAGTGAAAAATGAAAGGGAAGTTGCTCAGTCATGTCTGACTCTTCGCAACCCCATGGACCGCAGCCTACCAGGCTCCTCTGTCCATGGGATTTTCCAGGCAAGAGTACTGGAGTGGGGTGCCATCACCTTCTCCGAAAGAATCATTAGTATGTTTATATGCCTACTGTTTTAATGGATATCCCTACACACATGAAATATATCCACCTTGAGATTATTCTTAATTTATATTCTTCACTGTACTTCTGAGAGAAAGGCCAAAACTATCCATGGATAGTTACATTTAGTGAGAAATTTTTTCCTCAAGATATGAAGGAATAGTGTTGAACCACATAGTCTCTGTTTCCTTAAAGAACTGATTTGTATGCTGTGGGCCAATTGTTCTCAAATCAGGGGCATCCAGATCACGTGGGAACATCTAAGAAAAATGAATTCACAAGCCCCTGCCCAGAGCCACTGAATCTGAAACTCTGTAGATGGGGGCCAGACATTACATTTTTATACAACCTGCAGTGATTCTGCTGCTGCTGCTGCTAAGTCATTTCTGTCGTGTCCAACTCTGTGCAACCCCATAGACCTCAGCCCATCAGGCTCCCCCGTCCCTGGGATCCTCCAGGCAAGAACCCTGGAGTGGGTTGCCATTTCCTTCTCCAGCAGTGATTCTGACACACCCTCAAATTGGAGAGTCACTGCAGTAGGCTAAAGCTATATAGCCTCAAAGCCCTAACATGCAGAGTTTCAAGCTTGCCAGGGCTGAGCCCCACAGTCAGTAGGATGGAGATGGTGCCCTTCTTTGAGCTATCCATGCCAGGGCTCAGGGTGACCAGCATCCAGAGCAGAGCTCCAGGAAGTTCTCACCATTTGGATATGTGATGTAGGGATGTGCATTAACAACAGCCTATCAAGCAGGAAAACTGGGGGTACTGTCTGAGCCCTGATGGAGCCATCAGGGCTCAGACAGTAAAGAATCTGCCTGCAACGCAGGAGACTCAGGTTCGGTCCCTGAATTAGGAAGATCCTCTGGAGAAGGGAATGGCTACCCATTCCAGTATTCTTGCCTGGAGATATCCACGGACAGAGAAGCTTGGCACGCTACAGCCAATGGAGTCGCAAAGAGTTGAACATGACTGAGCGACTAACACATTACTTTTCTGCCCTATTGAGTGTTTAAGTCAGTAAAATAGTTAAGGATTCCTCTTTGCTAGTTAATATGTACAAAATAAAAGTAATATGCTAGTAACCTAAGAAGAATACTGGTGATAAACAGCCAACACTTTTTAGCACTAAGCACCAGACACTGTTAATAAACATTTTACATATATTCTATATAATTCCCACAGTGACTCTATGAAATAGTCTTCTCCCTACCCCATTCTTTTTATAAGGAAACTAAAGCACAGTGGGGTTAGGCAGCTTGCCCAGGATCTCATGGATGCTATTCAAAAATGAAAGTGAAAGTGAAGTCGCTCAGTCGTGTCCAACTCTTTGTGACCCTGTGGACTGTAACCCACCAGGCTCCTCCATCCATGGGATTCTCCAGGCAAGAATACTGGAGTGGGTTGCCATTTCCTTCTCCAGGGGATCTTCCCGACCCAGGGATCAAACCCAGGTCTCCTGCATTGCAGGCAGACGCTTTAACCTCTGAGCCATACTTACTGAGTATTAAGAACTCCTTCTGGGTTCTGGGATTCAAGTTCAGTCCAATTGACTCTAGAGGTGCTTTTAACTATATAAGATAATAGTGCACAGACGTTTTTAAACTCACAGCCAATTATTTCCTGCAGGTAAATGTGGAATGTATTTTGTGGAAGATAACGCTTCTGATGCAGTTGAGAGTTCTGTGAGTAGCAGTTTAAATTTGCGTTTATATGAATCTAGACAAATTCCCACATGTATAAGTTTAATACAGCCAGAAAGCAGGTAGAACTGTTAAGAATTCATTTCTTGTCACACTCTGTAAATTTGTCTGAATTCCAGTTTTTAAGATAATTTTAAAAAGAAGACCATGCCATCGCCTCTGACTCATGTTCTGAGTCTCATAGCAGCAAGTATTATGGGTCAGATTCTGAAGTATTCATATTATTTCAGTTTATGTCCATTCTTTCTCACTACTGTCCTCTGTAGCATCAAAATTCTTGCAACTCCCTGTTTATTGTCACATACATTTACCTTCAAAAAGAAAGAAAAATATTGTCTGATTTAATAACTTAAGTAATCCTAATGTTTACATAGCTTAGTAGTCATAATTTTTATTCTTCTGGAAATACTTATATTAATCTGAAAATAACAAAAAGGACTCAATTCACATTTTGGTACAGTAAACATTTTATTTGTTTGAATTCATTTACATGCCATTAAAATACTGCTTTGAGAATCCCGTAACAGGAGAAATAAGGCTCTTTGTTTCAGAAGTTCTAAAGCCAGGAATTCATAAGGATGCATTTAAATAAGATTATGTACGATTTACTGGTTAATACATATTTGATTCAAAGAAATTAGAGAGGGAAAACATATAATATTATTGTAAAGTAAATCATGTTAAAAAATCATTAAAGTGTTTCATATAATCCCCCAAATTGAATAGGCATTATTTCGTGATTT
Source organism: Nanger dama (assembly GCA_917880005.1). Lineage (NCBI taxonomy): Eukaryota > Metazoa > Chordata > Mammalia > Artiodactyla > Bovidae > Nanger > Nanger dama. Next base: position 8,574,782 of record CAKJTW010000062.1, on the reverse strand, counting down.
ACATAACATTACTACAGTATTTATCCCAGCTAGCAAAAGTATAGTTATGTTATTTTTAAAGATGTATCTTTTAGAACAAAAGAATTTAATAGTTGATACATGAATCAGCTTTTTTCTGGGTGGGTCCAAAAGATGCCCTTTCCCACCTAAATGGAAGCTCTAAAAAGACCCTTGCTTTTTAATAAATTGAAGGATCCTTCCTTTCTCTGTACTTTTGTAGCATTTGTGCTTATTTCCTGTGTGACATTTGCTGTCTTGCCTTTCCAAAGCATGTGCAAATATCCTGTGCCCTTTTTTAGCATGTATAGATTTATTTCGTGTAAAAGCACTTATAAGCACCTTGCCTGTAGATGCTTAATTAATGTTTGTTAAGTTGAAAGTATGTTGAATGTTGAAGCTAAATGGGAAGAATTTGGTTTTAAGAATATTACCTTTTCATTAAAACATTTTGCTTTTGTTGTAATATATTTCCTGCCTCCATTTCTAAAAATTAGTTGGGACACAGTAAGACACACATAGAGCAGACCAAAGTGTCACTTCCTCCTTACTGCTGTTTTTCAAATTTCTCTTTATTTTTGACTCCTAGAGATTTCATTTTCCCTTCCTTTCTTGCAAGCTCAGCTATACATTTAAAAGAATATTTGCTAATTAAAAGAAATCAGTCTGAAAAAGTCTACGTACTTTATGATTCCAACCATATGACTTTCCGGAAAAAGGAAAACAGTAGAGGCAACAAAAAGATCAGCGGTGCTGGGTGGAGCAGAAGGGAATTTCACAGCAGTGAGACTATTCTGTATGATACTGTAATGGTAGACACATGTCATTAAACATTTGTCAAAACCCATTTGACCTATACAACACCAAGATTAAACTATGGGCTTTAGTTAAGAATAATCTATTCAATAGTGGCTCATCAGTTGTAACACATGTACTACATGAGTACAAGATGTTCACTGTAGCGAAAATGAGTGCTGAGAAGCTATATATGAGAACTCCATACTCTCTGCTCAGTTTTATACACATAAACCTCTCTGGAAAATACAGCCTAGTAATAAAGTTTAAATGAAGTTTATTAAGTCAGGTTTGTTTTTTTTGTTTTTTTAGATTTTATCCAACATTTTGAAGTGTTTAGTAGCAGGAGGATTTTTAGAGAATCTTATCTGCCACTTTGCCCTAGAAGGAAGGCTTTATATTGCATTTTGATAGTGTTTTAAAATGTAAAATTAAAATGATTTTATTTCATGTAGAGCAAATGCTTTCATGTCATTTCCTTTGACTTTAGAGTCTTCAAGGAGAATTGGAACCAGCATCATTTTCCTGGACATATGAAGAAATTAAAGAAGTTCACAAGCGTTGGTGGCAATTGAGGGATAATGCTGTAGAAATATTTTTAACAAATGGCAGAACACTCCTGTTAGCATTTGATAACACCAAGGTAAATTTGCCTATATTGATAGATATACTTTGTCAAAAAGATCATGCAATCAGTTTAATTACACTCATACTGACTAAATGAAGTTTTAACTTATTTAAACTTTAACTATTTCTGAAGTCAAATGAAAATTACCCTATTTCTTAGTACTGATTAAAGTAAATCTTTGACTATTTTCGTCCTCCAAAACTCTATTAAATTTTTATTCCCCAGAGTGACTGTGTCTGTAGTAAGTAAATAAATGTCTGTATAACCAACCTGAAGCAGTTTAATGTTGATAGTAGATTTCATTTTTGACAACCCTTTCTTGACTGCCACATTGCTCCAGCTACTGTGTGTCTGCTTGTCTTGATAGAAAACCTCTTGGAAGAAATTGTGTGTGCTTGCTGCTTCCAGTTCCTCTCCTCAGATTCTCTTTTGGAATGCTCCAGTCAGACTTCTTCCTGACCACCCCGCCGTGACCTCTGGTCAGCATCACCAGTGATCTGAATGTTGCTAAACCCCACAGTTGTATTTCTTAGTCTTCATCTTACTTGACCTAGCAGCAGCATTTGACACAGCTGATTATTCTTTCTTTAAAGAAAGTGGGGGAAAAACCTTCCTCACTGGACTTCTGCATTAAAGTCTAATTTGCATCTCAAATTTAACATGGACAAAACTGAACTTCTAATTTTCCCCCTAAAATCTCCAGTTTTCCCCAGCTCCATAAATGGCAACTCCAACCTTTCTGCTTGGCCAGTTCAAAAACCTTGGGGTTATCCTTGACTCCTCTTATTCTATCATCCCACTTATTCTGACTCCTCTTAATCATCTACTCTTTTCAGTAAATTCAGTTGGTTCGCTCCTCAAAGTATACCCAGAATCTGAGTGTTTCCACTGCTGCCATCCTGGTCTAGGGCACTGCCAGCTCTTGCATAAGTCATTGCACTGGCCTCCTCACTGGCCTCCCTGCTTCTGCACTCCCTCTTCTTTCAGACTGCTCCCAACACAGCAGTTAAAATGGGTCAGACTGTGCCATTCCTCTCCTCAGAGCCCTCTGACCACTTTTCTTTACCACTCCATTAAAAGCCAGGACCTTACAGTGTTGAATAACCTAGCACTTCCTTGTTCTTTCTGACCTTATCTCCTACTCCTCTATCCTTCACTGTCTCTAGTCCGTCTGTGGAGACTTCCTTTTCCTGACTATAGCAGGCACACTGATGCCTGAAAGCCTCTGCACTTACAGCTCCCTAAAATGCCGCCTGGAATGCTTTTCCTCTTAGAAATCTACGTGACTCACGCCCTTACTTTTTCAGGTTCCCTGATCAGATGCCCTCTTATCAGAGAGACTTCCCTGATTATGTATTTGAAACAGCAACCCTTTCTCACTCCTACCCCTAGGAATCCCTTTGTCTCCTTGACTTTCCTCTCTTTTCTCTAGAGCACTTCATAGCATCCAACAGTGTCTGCCCAACAGAATGTAAAGACTGTTTTGTTAAGTGCTACAGCTGTAGCATGGTATATAGGTGCTCAGACGATATTTGTTGAATGAATAAATGTTTCCTTTTCCTTGCAGAGTTTAGTATGCAAACTATCATAAATTCTCTCCCACCAACCTTAGCTTCAGCATCTGGCAACCTTCAGATTTAGGCTGTAGGTTTAGGTTTTTATTTTTGCCTTGAACTCTTTTTTTTTAGTTCTGATTTTTAAAAATAGCATAGAAGTTGCCATCTTAACCATTTTCATGCATACAGTTTAGTAGTGTTAGGTGTATTCACATTGTTGTGAAACAGACCTCCAGGTTTAGGTTCTTAAACACTCTGTGATCTTATACCTGTTCCATAACTAAGCTCATTCTTCTCATTCACTTTTAGTCTCATCTCTAATTATCCACATCTTTGGCTCATCTTCCTATGCCTGAAGCATATACACATTTAAGAAGAGTAATTCAAATTTGTTTTTAGAAAGGCCTGGCTCCTCTATTTTTTTCCATTTATTACCAATTATCATTTAATTGCTTTAGAAGAAATCAGAACACCCTTTTTCTGTGACAGAACTTTTCTGAATCTCTTAAAAAAAGAGTTCATATATCAGTTTTCCATCAGTAGTGAAAATGAGGTATCCTGTTTTTATGTAGGATATTTTATTTCATTCTCATGAAATAAATCTTACTATCCCCATATTTGGAGAAAACAATGGCACCCCACTCCAATACTCTTGCCTGGAAAATGCCATGGACAGAGGAGCCTGGTGGGCTGCAGTCCATGAGGTCGCTAAGAGTCAGACACGACTGAGCGACTTCACTTTCATGCATTGGAGAAGGAAATGGCAACCCACTCCAGTGTTCTTGCCTGGAGAATCCCAGGGACAAAGGAGCCTGGTAGGAGACCATCTATGGGGTCGCACAGAGTCAAACACGACTGAAGCGACTTAGCAGCAGCAGTATTCCCTTGTTACAGTATGGGAACTACAGCACAAAGGGTTTAAGCAAGAAAAAGACCTGGTCTGTCTAATTCAGAAAACTATGCTCTTTCTACTACAGCATGTTTCATTTATATAGATGAAGACTCTTCATTTTCTTTTATTGATTTTTTTCCCCTTAGGGTCTGTATGTAAGTGATTTTTCTGTATAGACTTCTTAGTTTCTTACTGATTTCTCCAGCTGAAAAACATAGTGGTTAAGAGCCAAAAGTAAATGAATGTAACAAAACAGAAACAGATTCAAATATGAGGAGAACAAACTAGTGGTATGAATGGGGAGAGAACAGGCAGAGGGGATTACAAAGTACAAACTACTATGCAGAAAATAAACTATAAGGATATACTGCACAGCACAAGGACTATAGTCAATATTTTATAACATTTAAATGGAGTATAATTTATAAAAATATTGAATCACTATGATGTACACCTGAAGCTAATATAATATTGTACTTTAATAAATAAATATATATAGCACAACCTTTAGAGGAAGACCTAGATGTGAATCTTAATTCCCCACCAGTCAGTGTTATTGGGCAAAAAGCATTTTCTTGAAGGACTTGAGATTAGTAACATGCCTATGATACGGATTCTTTGGAGGAAAGTATCAAGACTAAAAATGAAATCTGGGCTGTTTTTTTTCTCCTTCCGTTCTAGGTTCGCGATGATGTATACCACAGTATACTAACAAATAACCTCCCTAATCTTCTGGAATATGGCAATATCACCGCTCTGACAAATTTGTGGTATACTGGGCAAATTACTAATTTTGAGTATTTGACTCACTTAAACAAACATGCCGGCCGATCTTTCAATGATCTCATGCAGTATCCAGTGTTCCCGTTCATACTGGCAGACTATGTTAGTGAGACCCTTGACCTCAGCGACCCATCAGTCTACAGGTAACTGAAGACATCATCACCTATTGGCTTTGTCAACATGCTGAATTTATGTCATTAAAGTTCTTCTCATGAAAATTTTCAAACATGCAAAAAACAGAATGAATGTGTAATAAACCCCCATATGATCATCACTCCAACTCAATAATTTTATGAAAATTTTTGCCAAACTTGCATCATCTTTTTTTCCTTAAGACAAATCACACACATTTATGTCACTCGTATGTTCTATAGTATACATCTCTTAAGAAAAAGAAAAACATTTCATTACATAACTTCAGTGCCATCATCATATCAAAGAAAATAAAAACAATTAATTTCATGGTATCATCTAATATCCAGCCTATTTTTAAATGTCCCCTGATTATATCAAAGATGTCTTTTTATGGTTGATTTGCTTGAATCAGGCTCAGTATCACCTTTGGTTGCTAACATAAATCTTAGAACAGCCCTTATTTTTATGTTTCTTTTTATTCTTAACATTGGCTTGTTTAAGAAAAAAAAGGTCATTTATCTTATAGAATGTCCCCCATTCCACATTAGCATTTAGCTTTTTCCTCTAGCTGCTGTATTTCCTAGGTACTGGAAATTAATTCTAAAGACTTGCTTAGACTCAGGATCAACTTTTTTTTAAGCAAGAACTCTCTAAGAGCTGGTGGTGTGAACTTTTATCGCCCCATATCAGGAGGCATGTGATATCCCACTGTTAAAGATGCTCAGGCTGATCTGTGGGCTCAGCCTCCCATTGAACTTGTTTGTTTCATTGATGATTATTTCTTGAGTCTGTGATTTCACTGGGGTTACCAAATGGTAATTTCCTATTTTCTCATTTCTTGTACATTTATTAGAAGAAAGCACATAAGATGAGCCTGGGACATTTTGTTATGTCAGAGAGCAAGAAAATTAATATAGTCTTGTCAAAAGAGTGGGAGCCATATTTGCACACCCATGTTCATTGCAGCTTTATTCACAGTAGCCAAGAGGTGGAGGCAGCCCAGGTGTCTATCTGTGGATAAATAGTTGTGGCAAATTTGGTACATATGTAATATGGAACATTATTTAACATTAAGAAGGAGGGAAGTTCTGTCACATGGAAGAACTTTGGGGATATTGTGCTAAACGGAATAAGTCAGCCACAGGAGAACAAACACCATGTGATTCCACTTCCTTAGGTTGTTTAGGGTAGTCGAGAGTTAACCGTTGTTTGTTGGGGGTTGGGGAGGAGGGTGGATGGGGACAGGGGAGTTGTTGCTCAGTAGGTGTAGAGTTTCAGTTTTACAAAGTGAGAAAGCTTTAAAGATCTATTGCACAACAGTGTAAATTAGTTAACACTATTGAGCTAGGTACTGGAGGGTGGCTACGATGGTAAGTTCAGTGATGTGTGGTTTTTTTACTATAATTATAAAAAAATAAAAGACTTAGGAGCCAACTTGAAGTGGCTCTCACTGCCAAAGATAGGACAATCAGAGCATCAAAAAGTATAAAGACCATAACTGATTGAAACATATTTAAGTAAAAAGAAAATACTTAAGTTAATAATGATACTCTTTAAAGGCCCCCAAAACAAAGCAAAACTGAACTCATTGGTTGGTTTTGGATGGGGCAACAATTCTCTACTTTCGAGATTTGATAGCTAAGGAGAAGAATTAAGCTTTTATCCTGCCTTTCCTGAAAGAACTGCATTTTAGAGTAACCAAATAGCCATACTTGATGAGGGAATATTCTGTTTCTTTAGTTTTAAATAACATTCTCTGACTATTATCAAAAAGTCAAGAAATAGCAACTCTTGGCAAGGACGTGGAGAAAAGAGACCCTGTACAGTGTTCCTGGGAATGTAAACTGGTACATAACTGTGGAAAACATTATGGAGGCTCCTCAAATATTAAAACTGTCCTACGATCCAGCCATTCTACTTCTGGATATTTAATCCAGAGAAAATTAAAACACCAACTCTAAAAGATATCTGCACCCTCATGTTTACTGCAGCATTATTTATAGTGGCCAAGATACAGAGACAACCTAAGTGTTCATCAGTGAATGAGCAGAAAAAGAAAATGCCACACACACACATACACACATACAAGAATACTATTTAGTGTTAAAAAAATCTACAGATTCAGTGCAATCCCTATCAAGCTAAAAACGGTATTTTTCACAGCGCTAGAACAAATAATTTCACAATTTGTATGGAAATACAAAAAACCTCAAATAGCCAAAGCAATCTTGAGAAAGAAGAATGGAACTGGAGGAATCAACCTTCCTGCCTTCAGGCTCTACTACAAAGCCACAGTCATCAAGACAGTATGGTACTGGCACAAAGACAGAAATATAGATCAATGGAACAAAATAGAAAGCCCAGAGATAAATCCACACACCTATGGACACCTTATCTTCGACAAAGTATGCAAGAATATACAATGGATTAAAGACAATCTCTTTAACAAGTGGTGCTGGGAAGACTGGTCAACCACTTGTAAAAGAATGAAACTAGATCACTTTCTAACACCATACACAAAAATAAAATGGATTAAAGATTTAAACATAAGACCGAAAACTATAAAACTCCTAGAGGAAATCATAGGCAAAACAGTCTCTGACATAAATCACAGCAGAATCCTCTATGACCCACCTCCCAGCATACTGGAAATAAAAGCAAAAATAAACAAATGGAATCTAATTAAAATTAAAAGCTTCAGCACAACAAAGGAAACTATAAGCAAGGTGAAAAGACAGCCTTCTGAATGGGAGAAAATAATAGCAAATGAAGCAACTGACAAACAGCTAATCTCAAAAATATACAAGCAACTTATGCAGCTCAATTCCAGAAAAATAAATGACCCAATCAAAAAATGGACCAAAGAACTAAATAGACTTTCTCCAAAGAAGACATATGGATGGCTAACAAACACATGAAGAGATGCTCAACATCACGCATTATCAGAGAAATGCAAATCAAAACCACAATGAGGTACCATTTCACACCAGTCAGAATGGCTGTGATCCAAAAGTCTACAAGCAGTAAATGCTGGAGAGGGTGTAGGGAAAAGGGAACCCTCTTACACTGTTGGTGGGAATGCAAACTAGTATAGCCACTATGGAGAACAGTGTGGAGATTCCTTAAAAAACTGCAAATAGAACTGCCTTATGACCCAGCAATCCCACTGCTGGGCATACACACCGAGGAAACCAGAATTGAAAGAGACACATGTACCCCGATGTTCATCACAGCACTGTTTATAATCTCCAGGACATGGAAACAACCTAGATGTCCATCAGCAGATGAATGGATAAGAAAGCTGTGGTACATATACACTCAGCCATTAAAAAGAATACATTTGAATCCATTCTAATGAGGTGGATGAAACTGGAGCCTATTATACAGAGTGAAGTAAGCCAGAAAGAAAAACACCAATACAGTATACTAACACATGAGTCGGACACAACTGAGCAACTGAACTGAACACATATATATGGAATTTAGAAAGATGGTAATGATAACCCTGTATGCGAGACAGCAAAAGAGACACAGATGTATAGAATGGACTTTTGGACTCTGTGGGAGAGGGAGAGGGTGGGATGATTTGGGAGAATGGCATTGTAACATGTATACTATCATGTAAGAAACGAATCGCCAGTCTATGTTCGATACAGGATACAGGAGGCTTGGGGCTGGTGCACAAGGATGATCCAGAGAGATGATATGTGGTGGAAAGTGAGAGGGGGTTCAGGATTGGGAACTCATGTACATCCGTGGCGGATTCATGTCAATGTATGGCAAAACCAATACAGTATTGTAAAGCAAAATAAAGTAAAAATAAAAATTTTTGAAAAAGCAAAAAAAAGCAAGAATGCTATTTAGTGTTAAAAAAAAAAAAAAGAATGAAATCTTGTGACAACATGAATGGCCCCTGAGGGCATTATGCTAAGTGAAAAAGTCAGACAAAGACAAATACCATACAGATAAGTAAGGAGAAAAGGAAAGATATACCCATTTGAATGCAGAGTTCCAAATAGCAAGGAGAGATAAGAAAGCCTTCCTCAGTGATCAGTACAAAGAAATAGAGGAAAATAATAGAATGGGAAAGACTAGAGATATCTTCACTGAGGACGGCTTCCCTGGTGGCTCAGAGGTTAAAGAGTCTGCCTAGAATGCGGGTGACCTGGGTTCGATCTCCTGGGTTGGGAAGATCCCCTGGAGAAGGAAACTGCAACCCACTCCAGTACTCTTGCCTGGAGAATCCCATGGAGGGAGAAGCCTGGTAGGCTACAGTCCATGGGGTCGCAAAGAGTCGGACACGACTGAGCGACTTCACTCACTCAGAGATCTCTTCAAGAAAATTAGAGATACCAAGGGAACATTTCATGCAAAGATGGGCTGGATAAAGGACAGAAAAGTTATGGACCTACCAGAAGCAGAAGATATTAAGAAGAGGTGGCAAGAATACACAGAAGAACTATACAAAAAGATCTTCACAACCCAGATAATCACGATGGTATGATTACTCACCTAGAGCCAGACATCCTGGAATGCCAAGTCAAGTGGGCCTTATGAAGCATCACTACAAACAAAGCTAGTGAGGTGATGGAATTCCAGTTGAGCTATTTCAAATTCTGAAAGATGATGCTGTGATAGTACTGCATTCAGTATGCCAGCAAATTTGGAAAATTCAGCAGTGGCCACAGGACTGGAAAAGGTCAGTTTTCATTCCAATCCCAAAGAAAGGCAATGCCAAAGAGTGCTCAAACTACCGCACAACTGCACTCATCTCACACACTAGCCAAGTAATGCTCAAAATTCTCCAAGCCAGGCTTCAACAGTATGTGAATCGTGAACTTCCGGATAATTAAGCTGGTTTTAGAAAAGGCGGAGAAACCAGAGATCAAATTGCCAACATCTGTTGAATTATCAAAAAGCAAGAGAATTCTAGAAAAACATCTATTTCTGCTTTATTGACTATGCCAAAGCCTTTGACTGCGTGGATTACCACAAACTTTGGAAAATTCTTCGAGAGATGGGAATGCCAGACCACCTGACCTGCCTCTTGAGAAATCTGTATGCAGGTCAGGAAGCAACAGTTACAACTGGACATGGAACAACAGACTGACTCCAAATAGGGGAAGGAGTACATCAAGGCTGTATATTGTCACCCTGCTTATTTAACTTATATGCAGAGTACATCATGAGAAACGCTGGGCTGGATGAAGCACAATCTGAAATCAAGATTGCTGGGAGAAATATTAGTAACCTCAGATATGCAGATTACACCATCCTTATGGCAGAAAGCAAAGAACTAAAGAGCTTCTTGATGAAAGTGAAAGAGGAGTATGAAAAAGCTGGCTTAAAGCTCAACATTCAGAAAACTAAGATCATGGCATCTGGTCCCATCATTTCGTGGCAAATAGATGGGGAAACAGTGAGAGACTTTATTTTGGGGGCTCCAAAATCACTGCAGATGGTGACTGTAGCCATGAAATTAAAAGACACTTAGGTTAAAGCATCTGCCTGCAATGCAGGGGACCTGGATTCGATCCCTGGGTCAGGAAGATCCCCTGGAGAAGGAAATGGCAACCCACTCCAGTATTCTTGCCTGGAGAATCCCATGGATGGAGGAGCCTGGTGGGCTATAGTCCACGAGGTCGCAAAGAGTCGGACACAACTGAGCAACTTCACTTTCACTTACTACTTAGAAGGAGAGTTATGACCAACCTAACCATATTAAAAAGCAGAGACATTACTTTGTCAACAAAAGTCCGTCTAGTCAAGGCTATGGTTTTTCCAGTAGTCATGTGTGAATGGGAGAGTTGGACTATAAAGAAAGCTGAGCACTGAAGAATTGATGCTTTCGAACTGTGGTGTTGGAGAAGACTCTTGAGAGTCCCTTGGACTGCACGGGTATCAAACCAATCCATCCCTGAAAGAAGTCAGTCCTGAGTGTTCGTTGGAAGGACGATGTTGAAGCTGAAATTCCAATACTTTAGCCACCTGATGCGAAGAACTGACTCATTTGAAAAGACATTGATGCTGGGAAAGATTGAAGGCAGGAGGAGAAGGGGACAACAGAGGATGAGATGGTTGGATGGCATCACCAACTCAATGGACATGAGTTTGGATAAACTCTGGGAGCTGGTGATGGGCAGGGAGGCCTGGCGTGCTATGGTCCATGGGGTCAAAAAGAGTCAGATGTGACTGAGCAACTGAACTGAAATATGATCTCACTTATATGAACTCTAAAAGTGAAAACAAAACACACAAAACAAAAAGCTAAGCTCACTGATACAGAGGACAGATTGGTGGCTGCCAGAAGCATTGAGGGGTGGGGGTGGGAGGAGTTGTGGCAGAATGGGTGAAGGGAGTCAAATAGTACAAACTTCTTGTTATGAAAAAAGTTATGGGGATGTGATGTAGAGCATGGTGACTATAGTTAATAATATGCCAAAAGAGTAAATCTTAAAAGTTCTCTAACACAACACAAAAATTTTGTAAGCATATATGGTGGCAGATGTTTACTAGATTTATTGTGATGATCATTTTGTAATTTTGAATATACAGGTATTGAATCATTATGTTGGATACCTGAAACCAATATAGCGTTATATGTCAATTACACTTCTCTTAGTTTAAAAAAGTTGACTGCAAATATACTACTTAGTATATTAGAATATTTTAATTATAACTTCAAGAAATCAGATTCAGCTTAATGTATTTGTCAATTTAAAAAGAGCAGATGGCACGTTATTTCTCATTTAGACATTTTTATACACTGCTAATGTACATTTAAATTTATACACTACTGATATAAAGAGATGCGGTCTTTTGGAAAGACAGTTTGACTGTATATAACCAAAGAACTCTTTAGAAATTGCATACTGTGTTTCAGCAGTTTAACTTCTGGGACTTTTTTCTTAGGAAATATTTTCTTAGAGTGTGTTCCTAGGAAATACTTTAGGATATGTGCTTGACCAGAAGGGTTATGCCTAGAAGTGAGCTTCATGAGTGCAGGAGCCAGTTCATTGCTAATAACAGTGCCTGGCACTTCAAGCAAATATTTAGCCATAAGTTAGTCCTCACATCATTTTTTTAAAGTAACTGAAATTTAGAATCAACCTAAATGTACATTACTGGGTTTGAGTAAATTGTTCTATATTGTAGTCATTAAAAATGATACTGTAGAAATATATATTATGGGGAGTTCTTTTTATTTTAAAGTGATACACAAATAAGGAGGAAAACGTATACCTTTCCAGATATGTTGTAGTGATATATTGTGGTTGATTTTTGGTTTATTCTATTTGCCTCATCAATAACTTCTGATTTTCCATCCACAACAACATTACTTGTGTTCACAAAGAACTATTTATACTGTTTAGAAAAAGTTGCATGCCAGCATCATGATTTCTTCTATATTGAGATGTGACTTTTTATCTATTCTGTTGATATAAAACTGTTTTTACTTCTTAACAAAGTTTTTAGGATTATGAAAATTTCAAAAATAAAATTAATGTGCTTGCTAATTGCTAATTTTAATATCCCTATGAAATAATTTTCCTCCAAAATAGATATATCCACCCTGGCTCAGCAGACCTGGTTTGGCATACTGAAATGTGAGCAAATCTTCATGTTGATCTAGTTGTCGCACCAGATGTTGAAACTCCAGGTGGTTCCATCCCGGTGCCAGACCAGAGGGCACCTCAGCCAGAGGAGCATGTCCATCTTTGTTGGATCTTGTTCTCTTGCTCTTTCATGGGCCACACAGAGATGCTGCTTGACTCTGTAGCTTTTAAAAGTGGAGATTCATCCAGTTTTCTTGCCTCACTGATACAGTGTAAACACCAGCAGAGACATATACATGCTTACACACATTCTCTCCATCAAACACATAGTGTCACTCACTATCCATGAATTAGATAAAATGTTTATTTCATACTTGCACTCCAAATCTCAACATAGTCATTGTGAGCATGTGTTGTTTTCTTTCAGTTTTCACTAACCTAATAGTTACATAACATCTCCTCGTGATCATGCTCCTGGCCAAACTTCCCTTCATTCTTCATTGCCTAACTGGGTGTAGGGTCAGGAAATGGGACAGAAACTTCCAGGGAATCATCTGCCATAGGCAGCATCAGTTATGATTTGAGGAAGTAGAGGAACCAGGGAGAGGAGGGAGAAGCTCTTCTTGGTTACTTGTAAGTCAAAAATTCGTAATACTGATATGCATCTATTTAGAAAAATTCTGTCTTCACAATTTATGGAATTATAATTGTGAATGGTCACTGTTAGTGGCGAAGCAACATGTGTAAGCACTAAACCAAGGGCCAGGTATCTTGTTGATCACTTATTTACTTGTAAACATCTGAGGCAACTTAGTCCTGACAGTATTAACATACTTCCAATGCTTTCCATCATCTTTTCCTCTATAGAAATCTCTCCAAGCCCATAGCTGTGCAGTATAAAGAAAAAGAAGACCGTTATGTGGACACATACAAGGTAGGTTCAGTTTTTCCTTGTGTATTTTGATAACTTAAAACTGGATTTTGGGGTTTTGGACTTGTGTTTTACCTAATTTTCAATGTATAGTATTGATTTTTCTGTTTCCCACTTCCGTGTGCAACTGACAGGGAACTGGAAACCATTATGTGATTTTAAATATTCTTTTCTGTATTAATTCTCTGAAAACACTTTGCCCCCCAAAAATAAAAACACGTATTATTGTATAAATTGGAAGTTCATAATCCATTGCTACATTCAAATGTATGAAATAACTATATTCCTTATAAAAATCACAAAAATATCCAGGGACCTGTTTATATTCCCTAGTGTTATATATAATAATATCAATATATTTGTAACTTACCATAACGCCTTGTTATTCATCTCAGCAAATTGTGCACAGGTTTGTTAACAAAAAATACTGGATTTTAAAGTTTAAAATAGAAGTGAATTATCTATTTCTGTGAAATTAATGTTAATGGAATCCTGTTGGAAATTCAAAAAAACTCATTAGGCATATGTTGTATTCTTAACACAGTATAAAGATAGGAGCAGCTGAAGCAGTTTTCTCATATTCACCATGGTATCTTATGTCAAAATTTCAGAAAGATCCCTCCAGGAATCTTATAGCTGTCACTGCTTGATTCTTCTGTATCTAAAAATGGGGCAGTGCTATGGAAATCAGAAAGAAATGACTCCAGAAAATTCACTGTCACCTGAATTTATTAGAGACAGAAACTATGGGAGATGAGAATAGTGACAGACATTAAAACTTTGGTTGAGCTTCTTACTTTATGATGAGAAGATAAAAGTAGTTGAAGGATCACCAAATTCTTTTTATTTCTGTGCAAGTCTACTGCAAAACAGCTATAAAATGTTATATTAAAGAATTTCAATAATGTGATACAGTTTTTACATTTCTCTTGCATTTCCTCTGTGAGAGAAGCATTTCTCTAAAGAACATAGCATTACGTCTTGAAACCCTCTTAAAATGCAGACATCTCTGGTGAAAGTGGCAGTTCTTATTTGTTGATCAGTTTAAACATTATGAGCCGTTAGTGGGGAACCAGAGGGCTGAGAACTAACATGCAGAACAGGCGGGTTTTCTATGAGGGACTAAGAGGGTAAACGTGCAGATGGTGAGATGCTTGTCGAGTGGTCAGCCCTCACTGGGAGACCAAGGAGGAAGCCCCCAGACACTCCAGAAGCCTGAGGGTGAGCTATGGAGGATGGCACCTAAGGGGCAGTAGAGAAGGATGGCAAAGAAGATGAGTGAGGCTTCTCCAGCTCTTCGTGGAGCTCACTACCACCGATCTGGTCCCCGTGTCCTTCAGTACCTGGAGGAGGAGTACCGCAAAGGAGCCCGGGAAGACGACCCTATGCCCCCGGTGCAGCCCTACCACTACGGCTCCCACTACTCCAACAGCGGCACTGTGCTCCACTTCCTGGTCAGAATGCCTCCTTTCACAAAGATGTTTTTAGCTTATCAAGGTAAGGATGGTTTTCTAACTGCCTCAAAGTTCAGATTGGTCATCAGGGGAAAACCAGTTTGCTGACATCCTGAGAATGTATTAAAACTAATCAAACCATAGGAAAAAGAATTCTGCTTAGTCTCTGAACAAAAGTCTCTTTAAGATACCTTCTGGGACTTCCCTGGTAGTCCAGTGGCTAAGACTCTGCACTCCTAATGCAGGAGGCCTGGGTTCGATCCCTGGTCAGGGAACGAACGAGGTCCCACATGCCTCAACTAAAAGATTCTGCATACCACAATGAAGATCGAAGATCCCACGTGCAGTCCAATAAATTTAATTTTTTTAAAAGAGAAACCTGCAGTAAGCCAAATCATCTCAATAATGTCTCAGATTTCAGCCTCAAATTGAAATTTTCTACATTTATAAAAATGCAGTTCACCTGTTAAGATGTCATTCACATAGGAAAAACTTTACCCTCTCTTTTAAAGTTATGAATTCACTTTTTAAAAATTCAACTTAATGATTTCAGATAACCTGTTATCTTTGGCCCCTAAAGGGGAATTTTAAGTTGTTATCAGTAAGTGCCTATTAGGAGACCTGCACTGCCACCCTCACCATAGTAACTACCTAGGGAATAATCTTCAGTGGCAGCCCACACACCTGAAGATGGCTTCGATACAGGTGAATTTATTGCTTTGTATGCAAGTAGGTTTCTAGTGAGAACAGTGATTTCTAGTGAGAAATCCTGTCAGTTTCTAGTGAGTCAGTGGTACTAGCCCTGTAGTTATTCCTCCTGGAACAGAATCCTTTGTGGAATCATTATCCATTCAATTACTCGACTCTTCTTTAATTTCTTTATATATTTACACTCATACGCATGCAAGCTCTTGAAGGAATACATTTTGTATTCTGTAGACCACTTAGCCTGTGAAAGGGGCTTTCTTGTATTTGTCCCTCTTTTATTTTTCAGTACATGAAACAAATGTTGCATATGACAGCTGTCCAAATATTTGAATATTGCTACCCTGTCCTCCTCCTCCTCCTCTCACTCTTGTTTATCCCTGGGCTTAATTAGCCTTAGTTAAGAGCCTCCTATATACAAGGCCTGCTGCAAGGGATGCAGAAATAAATAAGACAGTTTTGTACTTATTTAAGCTATGTTTGCTTTAGTTTCCAAACCTGTCACTGTTCTGCTCATCTTTCTGGATGTGTTCTGATTTGTGAATGATGTTATTAAAAAGTAGCAGTCAGAATAAAAAGGATATTTCAGGAATTCCCTAGCAGTCCTAGTGGTTAGGACTCCATACTTCCACTGCTGAGGGCACAGATTCAGTCCCTGGTCAGGAGGCTAAGATCCTGCAAGTCAGGTGGTACAGCCAAAATAATAATAATAATAATAAAAATGAAAGAATATTTCAGATGTGGTTTGGGACAATGGCAGTATATAACAGAACTGTTATTGCCCTTCATTTTTTTTTTCATGTCATCCAAGAATCTATTAATATAAAACTCTCAATCAACTATTATGCTAGGTTTTCCTCACTGTGTATTTAAGAATGATTTTTAAAAGACAACAGGGACTAGCTCAGTCCCCATTCTACTCTTCTGATTAATTTAAAATGGTTTGTGATGGCATTTTAATTTATTTCTAGACTTCTTGTTTAATCCAGGGTTTCTTTCTTTGACACTGTAGTCATTCTGAGCTACATAGTTCTGTGTAATGGAGACTGTCCTGTGTGCTGTGGTTCACTTAGCAGCATCCCTGGCCTTGACTTATTAGATGCCCATGGCATCCCTCACCAGCCATGAGAACCAAAAATGTCCCCCAGGGAACATAAGTGCTAAGTTAACAACTGCCACTTGAGTTCATACATGTTCTAGATTATAGGAATTTGTAGTATTACTTATTTAAAAAGTTAAGAAACCACAGAGAATTTAAAAATTCACACAGAAGCTTCAGTGTGTTTCTCCTGTTCCACAGTTCTATAGTCTCTATGTATTGTGATTCCACAATAGCCTCACAGAATTGCCTTTAATTTTTCTAGATTCCATTTAGGTTAATAACTTTTTATCCTAAGTGAGTTAGTATTTTTAAGTGGCCCTCCCTAATTTCTGAGAAAACAAAACAAAAAAATTTACAAACCTCATTTCTTCCCAGATTTTATTTAGAAAGTGAAAGTGAAATCACTCAGTCATGTCTGACTCTTTGCAACCCCATGGACTGTACCCTACCATTCTCCGTCCGAGGGATTCTCCAGGCAAGAATACTGGAGTGGGTTGCCATTTCCTTCTCCAGGAGATCTTGCCAACCCAGGGATCAAACCCAGGTCTCCCTCATTGTAGGCAGATGCTTTACCATCTGAGCCACCAGGGAAGCTTCAGATTTTATTTAGTGCCCAGCCAATTCTAACTGATTCAGCTGAATAGAGGAGAAAGTAGTAAAAGTGATAGAAAACGTTGCTTGGCAAAGCAGGTCAGGCTTGGGGAAGATTTAGCATATTTTTAAAAAAACTGTGCCTTGCTTAATGCTGAAATTAGTCTCTTAACAGTCTCCAGGTGAAAAGAAATGTTCAAATTCTGACAGGTTGAGGGGAGTTTTAGATGGTACACGTGGTACCTAAGAAGAATCCACACTGCTGATGTTTTCAAGAGCTGGAGTTTAGATACCATTTCATATTCTGGGCTAGAAAGTCTGTTAACTGTTGACAGAAAAGACAGAATTGAAACTCAGTCCTTGATTGTTAATAGTCTATACAAGGAAAGCTTAACAAAAGAGTAACTATTAAGTTTCATTCATAAGGAATTTTACTTGTTTAGCTAAGAGTTAGAACATTTAAAAAGCAGTGCCCCTGTCACCCCAGAAAGAAAAGAAAAGAGAGAAGAAAAATAATCTTACTGATTAGAGGTAAAGCAATAATTCTGCTTCTTAATGGGGTAAAACCTATTTTCACCTACTTGAACTTTAATTTTCCTTCCATATTTATCCATTCAATAAACAAATATCTAGTTCCTAGAATGTGCTGGGTAAGGTTGATATCCCAGGTATCTGTTTTTGTGGAACTTTCATTCTTCTTGGGCAGACAGATATTTAATATTAATCAATTAAACAAGTGATATAAATTTAGTTACACGTGAACATGTAATACAGTTTAAAAAATACAGTTTCAAATTATGTAGAGTAATATTTATTTTCAGGAACACAAATAACCTCTTTTACATTATGGACAAATAAAATCATTTTAATATTTTTGAAGTATTGAAAGTAAATTAATTATAACAAGTTTCAAATGGAATCAAGTCTTTGTGTCTTAAGTGTGTTATTTGTATTTCTTTTTAGATCAAAGTTTTGACATTCCAGACAGAACTTTTCATTCTACAAATACAACTTGGCGCCTCTCATCTTTTGAGTCCATGACTGATGTAAAAGAACTTATCCCAGAGTTTTTCTATCTTCCAGAATTCTTAGTTAACCGTGAAGGTACAGCAATAAATCATTTCTAATTTAAATTTCTTAGAGTTTGTACTTACTTTATAATTTTCCAAAAATAAAAATAGCTTTTGTAAGTTCTAAAATTTGAGTCCCCAAATAAGAGAAATGCCTTTACTTACTAGATATATAATTTTATTTCCAAGTGAGCTTGAGGATTTTAAATATTAACTATTAAAAGCATTTGTAAACATGTATATTTTAATTTTGTTACAGAAATTGCTTTATTATTTTCTGATTGTAAAAGTTGTAATATGCTGATTATTTTTAAAAGTCATGAATTTATTAAAGAACAATCTAAATTAACTAAATGTCAATGATTTTATGAGTAATGACTAAGTTAGAAGTAAAACACTCTTACTAGAGTTACTGAATAATGAAAAGTGACACTAGAAAATAAAATCAGATCTTCTGTGATGCCAGTGACCAACAATCTCAGCTAATCATACCTGTTCTTTAATGTAAGATCAGTTAATCCTTTACAAGGTGTCTTTTCTTTCATTACTTAATTTCATATTTTTATGTGACTTTTAGGAATATGTGAAATTGAGAAGTATATCTTTAGAGAAGTTAAAGTGTTGGCCAATTACTTCAGAATTTTTACTGTATTAACTGGCTTCTCTGGAGTTATTTAGATAATCACTAACAAATCTGTGCTGCTAATTACTTAGAGCATGTTTCATAGTGTTGCCCAAGTAAGAAATGCCTCAGTGAAATATCAACACCTTCAGTTTGGGGTACCTGCCTTGTGGTTCCTGCCTCAGTCGGTCTGCTGCTTGTCTCCCTGTCCGTGGTTCCTTATATGTGTGTTCCCATTATCTATAGCTGTATAACAGATAACTCCAGTACTTAGTGACTCAAAACATTAAATGCATCACCCATGATAGTTTTTGCAGGTCAGAAATTCAGGAACAGCTCAGCCAGGTGGTTTTTGTGGTTTTGGCTCAGGGTCTCTTGTGCGGTTACATTCAGATTGACTGCAGCAGGAACATCTGAGGCTGGCGGGCTGCTCCTTTTTAGTGTCTGTAGTTTTACATGTGGTTTCTCCACATGGACTATTGTGGACTTCTTGTAGCATGCAGCCTTGGACATCCTAGTTTGCAACTCCAGGCTCCTAACACGAGTGTCCCAAGAGAGATGAGCAGAAGCTGCATGGCCTTTTCCAGCATGGCCTTCAAGTGCATTCTGCTTGGGAGGTAGTCACAAGGGCCTGCCCACATTCAAAAGGAATGAGCATAGACTTTGCCACTTAATAGGGGAGTAGTGAGATTCTAGAAAAGCATGCACAGCAGCAAGTGTTGTTATAGCCATTTTTGGAAAAGATAACTTGCCACTTCCTATGAGCATTCCTGTAGGCCTTTCATTGTACCTCCAGGTACCCGCTCTGAGTGAAGTGTCTACCCCTCTGATGTGTCCAGAGCCCCAGAAAGTTAGGAACGATTTGAGTTCATCGAACCCCCTGCTGCTCACCCCTCTCCTGCTCAACCCTTACATGCCTCATCACTACTGTTCAATCAGTTAATAAGTCAGTCTCTGCTGCCTCCCTTGAAGCTGCCACACAGTCTGGAGGTGCTCAGCCAGTCCATTTTGACACTGTCACCCTGCAGCTGTCAGATGACTGCTGGGCTTTTTGAGGTGACCCTCACCCTCACCCCCTTGTTAATTTTATATAAGCCCTTGGTTTATATTTCATATCATATCATATCATTTCCAGGTACTTCCAAAATTAGTGAAGATCCTTCCAGTTGTTTTCACAAGATCAAAAAGCAGTCAGACAGCAACTAACTTTCATATGGAGCATAATCAGCTTTTAAGAGGCTCTTTTAAATTTGTGTTCTGCTATGATGATCAGATTTTCTTTCCTTAAAAGTAGCGCAAAAATTTCTGTTCAAAGGCAACATTTCCTTTAGGATAATTTTTTTGATTTATTATTTAGTTTTCTAAACTGGAATATAATTGCTTTACAATGCTGTGTTAGTGTCTGCTGTACAACATGAATCAGTTTTATATATACATACATATATCCCTTCCCTCTCTAGGCTCCCTCCTACTCCCCCAGGCTAATTTTTTTAAAAAACACTTCTGAGATTTTTGTTTGCACTAGCAGTCTAATGAGACAATTAGATAACACCTTATTTACATCAAGAACAACCCTCTTAATATGTTAGTATAATTTTGTTGTCTATGGGAATGCTTAGTGGAGATGAAATCAAAACAGACCTATAGATTTACCATAAAATAAATAGACTAAGTTCATTCTTGGTATGTATATACTTTGTTGAGTTTTTAAATTGCAAATGCTAACATTTACCACACAAGTAGCCTTAAATTTATTATGTATTAACACCAATGATTCTGAAATACTTATACAAAAGCCTTCACTTTATTTTAATCAAGATTACAATTGAGATGTTTTCACACTTGGTGCATTTGAAGATTTGATAAGTGAAATATTAGAATTAGCAGGCAGTGATTTTCTACTCCTTTTCAACATGATATGAAGTGGTGGATGAGTAAATCTGAAAGATTTCAGATTCAGTTAGGAGAGAGAGTGTTAATCCACGCAGCTCTGTGTGTACTAAGTCAGCAAGTGAGCAACAGTGCTACTGTCCTCTGGATGCTCCTTTTCCTGGTTATAACACACAATAGCTATTCTGTGAACTCTTCAGGTCTGCTCAGTGGGCCAAAGGAAGCATGATTTGGAGGAGATAAACGTTGATATTAATCTTCTCTTTTAGGTTTCGATTTTGGTGTGCGTCAGAATGGTGAGCGGGTTAATCACGTCAACCTCCCTCCTTGGGCACGTAACGATCCCCGTCTCTTTATCCTCATCCATCGACAGGCTCTAGAGTCTGACTATGTGTCCCAGAACATCTGTCAGTGGATTGACTTGGTATTCGGATATAAACAAAAAGGGAAGGCCTCTGTCCAAGCCATCAATGTTTTTCATCCTGCTGTAAGTGACTCTTTTAAAACTGTGCATTTATATGAGGTTCAACCTGAACATTTAAAAGTTAGACTGTTTCTTTACAGTGAGTTATCAAAGAAAATAACTGACAAAGATACTGAACTTGCCCAAGATTTTTTCAGGTTTATGTTTAACCTCTTTAAGAATAACTTAGATACTATCTGTCAGAGATTCCCTAAGACCACTCCCAGGTTGGATGAGGACTTAAGAACTCAGCATACAGTTGTACTTAACAGTGAAAGGTACAAAGCAAAAGCAGCAAAGGGAAAAGATACATGGGGCACAGCTGGAGGAAACCAGGCACCAGCTTCCAAGAGACTTATCCCATTGAGTCACAGAGAACTCACTCCGTTCCTCCAACAACAGACTGGCAGAATTAGGGCTGCAGTGCCAGGGTTTTTATTGAGGACTGGTCATGTAGGCACCCTCTCTCATACGTCCAGAAGTTCTGGGCCTTCAGAAGGAAACCAGGTGTTCGGGATACACCACGTTGTCTAGCTTGGGTGCAGTGAACCACTTTTATCAGGTAAAAAGGTAGAAACTCTTCTTAAATCCATGTTCCCAGACAAGGCCAAGGACAAGCCTTCCAGCCACACCTTCCCAAGGAGAGCAGTTCGGGCCTGCTGTGTAACTCTTTTCTGCACATCATCCTATATACATGTTCTGTCTTTAAATGGCATCCCCTTTCCTTATTGTACATAATATTCATGGCTTGTTAGAATAATATCTAAGATGCAGACTACAAAAGGAAGACATTTTAAGATCAACTTTGATATCATCATCTAAAAATAAATATCAAAACCACTTTCTTCTTCCTACACATATCACTTCATTTATATAATGATTTTGTTTCTGTGATACTATCTTTTAAAAAATAATTTCATTCATTTATTTGTGGCGGTGCTGGGTCTTCGCTGCTGTGCAGGCCCTTCTCTAATCGTGGAGAGCAGGGGCTACTCTCCAGTGTCTGTGTGCAGGCTTCTCACTGCCGTGGCTTCTCGCTGTAGAGCACAGGCTCTAGAGTAGGCAGGCTTCAGTAGTTGTGGTGCACGGCTTAGTTGCTCCGCGGCATATGGGATCTTCCCGGATTAGGGAGCAAACCCTTGCCTCCTGCATTGGCAATCAGATTCTTTACCACTGAGCCACCAGGGAAACCCCTATTTATAGAGTAATATTAATGCTACTTATTATTCCAAAGTATGGATATCCAGTAATTTATTTAACTAGTCCCCTATTCTTGGATATTTTGTTAGTGTTCTTTTACTACTAAAATTAATATTCCTCTGATTATTTCTTTATGTACACTTTACTTCTTTGAGTTAAATTCACAGAAGTCTAATTGTTACACTTTAATGTATATTTTTCAATGTTGTTAGATAGTCTACATTTTTTTTTTAAAATCTGTCCTATTCAGGAAGCTTTTGTTTTCCCAGGCTCTGGGGATGCAAAGGTGAATAAGATGCACACAGGGAGGGAAGATATATGAGTGTCCAGTGAGCAAATGAAAAAAACCTGGCATCTTTAGTCATCAGGGCTTTCCTGTGGCTCAGTGATAAAGGATCCGCCTAGCAATGCAAGAGATGCACGTTTGACTCCTGGGTCAGGAAGATCCCCTGGAGAAGGAAATGGCAACCTCTTCCAGTATTCTTGCCTGGGAAATCCCATGGACAGAGGAGCCTGGCGGGCTACAGTCCATGGGATCCCAAAAGAGGCAGACATGACTTAGCGACTAAATAACAATCATATCTTTAGTCATCAGGGAAATGCACATTAGAGCCACAGTGAGTTACCACTTTGTATCATTGAATATGACTCTAAATAAAAGACTAACAATTCCAGGTATTGAATAAATGGAATACTACTCAACAATAAAGAGGAAATGTTTTATGCTGACTGAAAGAAACCTGATGCACCCTGTATGAATCCACTCCATTTACCTGAAATTCTGGAACAAGGAAGATTAATCTCCTAGTGGTAGAAATCAGAACAATGGTTGCCTCCAGGGAGTAGGGTATTGACTGTCTGAAGGACATCAGGGAACTTTCTGGGTGATAGAAATGCTCTGTACCTTGATTTTCATGATGGTTCCATCAGATGGTACTTTAAAAATCTGTAGTGTTTTATTATTGTGTGTAAAATATACCTCTGTAGAAGTATATATGTAAGCTTTAAAGGTTTTAAAGACTGAGGTATAATTTTTAAGCTTCATATTTAATCTAAAATGTAACTTTAAAAGCAGTTAAGAGCGTCCCTGGTGGTCCAGTGGCTAAGACTCTGCGCTCCTAATGCAGGAGCCCTGGGTTTGATCCCTGGATAGGGAACTAGATCCCATATGCTGCAACTAAGACCCAGCACAGCCAAATAAAAATATAAGCAATTAAGTTCATTTTGTTGTACAGCAGAAACTAATATAACCTTGTAAAGCAATTATACCCCAATACAAATTAAAAGCAATTAAGAATTTGGACATGAACCTAGTATACTCTGTGCCTATAATACTGGCACAAATTTTCAATTATTCTCATTTAAAATTCACATTAAAAATATATGCATGCTGAAATATACCATTTAATTCTCATCTTACTAGATTTTTTTCATTAATTCTTTGGGACTTTAGAGCTTTATAAAGGATAGAGTTTGTACCATTGTTCTAGAAATTTTAAATACAGGTTTTGGGAGGTTTTTTGCCACACCTCGTGGCATGTGGCATCTTAGTTCCCCAACCAGGGATGGAACCCTTGTCCCCTGCATTGGAGGCACGGAGTCCTAACCACTGGCCCACCAGGGATGCCCTGTCTTAGAAATTTAATAAAACTCAACTCGTGGGACAAAAGGAAGTGTAGCATTTGAGTGCACAGTCTCTGAATCCAGGATTGAGCTCACATCCTCATTCTGTGACTCTGCTACTTGCTGTATGACCTGCAGAGTCACCTTAACCTCTCTATACTTTTGTGCAGATTCGTAAAATGTGAACAGTAATACCAGCCTCATAAATGAGAAATTGCCTACAGGGTAATGCCTGCCATCCAATAAAGTATAAATGTTAACTTTGTAAAAAGGAATGTAAAAATGCTTTTTGATCTTAATTCATCATTCACTAGTATATGAGGTTCACTAGAAACTGATACCACAGAAGGTAAAGAAGTACTATTTTAAAGTAAATTTTAAAAGCTTTGGCTATAGGGTTATTCCGATCTCCTTTTGAATTTTTGAGCCTATTAAATTAAACAACCATAAAGAATGAACCTGCTTAGATAAGCATTTATAGCAGGTATTGGAGCCCTTGTGGTGGTGGGAGTGTGGTAGGCAGGGGGAGTAGATGTTGAAGATTCTGAAGAACCTTTGAAACTTTATTTTGGCATTTATAGAAATGTTATTTGTAGATATGAAAATGGAATCTGCTTCCTGATTAAATGCTGAAAGTTAAATGATACAAGCAGGATACACAAACATGACAGTTCTGTACCCAGCTTTAAAAATAGGCATCTCACTTTAAAAAATGCACCTCACTCTCCGTCTGACTCTAACACGAAGAGCAAAAGTGTAATACCACCCTTTACATTTAAGAGGTTGCAGTTCTCACTGCTACTCTTTCAGATTCTCTTTTAGTTTTCATTAGAACCTAAATGATACTATCTTAAGCTACCTGGCAGCATTGTACCTCAGTTTCATTTTTGCCTTTTCCTATATATCGCTTTGGACAAGTGAATTTTTCAACAATGTAGTTACACATGAAGTCTTTTTAAAAGATACATGTACCAACATGAGGTGGGAAAGAAAAGGACAGTGGCATGGCAAATCCTGAATTTTTACTCCTTTTCTAGACTGATTACTGCCCTAACCTGCCTTTCTCTTTAGCTTCATGTCCAAGAAAGGTGACAGCATGGAGGACACCAGTCACACGGAATACTGTGTGCTGGCCTTTCTGCAGTGTTTTGGTTAAAGATGGAATATGTTGACTGTTTCTCAGTCAGTCTCCTTCCCCTTGCCTGGGAGGTGAAGCTGTCCTTCCTCCTCTCCTGACAGCCTCACCGAGTTGTCTGGGGAGGCTGAAAGAATACACATCACGTTACAGTCTTCTCACTGCCCGGTTCTTGTCAGGTTCAGCAGCATATGTGGAAACCTCAAAAGCAAACACACAGAGAGGGAATCGGAATTAAATGAATCCTCTCCAAGGATGATTGTGTTGCCCTTGAGCTTACAAGGTGGAAACCACAAAGGCTTTGCTTGGGTTTCAGTGTTACTGGTGTTTAGACTCTTGATTCTTCAACCCAGACAAGAGAAGAGACATCGACATACAAAAATCTAGGTTACTTACTAATGTCTCCGTATGTAAGAGAACATATCTCAATAATTGATATTTGTAGACATCTTCAAGATGCGGGGGATGTGATATGAGTTAGCAACACAAAGGCATCCTGTGACACCAGCCATTGTGTCTTGAGAGGAATCCGGCTCTTTCTTTGAGCATATTCACACAGAGTTCAAAAGGGCATTCGAGCATCACACAGTTTCAGGCAGACACAGGTGGCTTTGAACTTCGAGTTCTCATTCTTATGAATTGAGAAAGTTGGAGTGGGGTAGGATCCTTTAGTTTTCTTCAGACTCCATGTTGTCATATCCTTGAATTCTGTTATCTCTTTTGATTTTGTGGACCACCTGAAATGATGTTGACTCAGTTTTCTGACCAATATCTAACAGACAGCCACAGAAAAAACAGATCCACTTACTAATTGCCTGCAGAAGCTATTTTGGATCAACTTAACTGAAAAATTTATTTTTTTAATCAGTTCTTACTAAAAGACAAGACCAAAGAAAAACCTCATTTTTTTTTCAATTTGAGGTATAATTGACATACATTATATTAGTTTCCAGTATACAACATACTGAGTCAGTTATTTGTGAAAGGATCACCACAATAAGTCTAGTTAACATCCGCCCCCACTTAGTTACAAAAATTTTTTTCTTGTGATGAAGACTTTTAAGATTTACTCTCTTAGCAACTTTTTAAATGTGCAGTAGTGTTGCTGATTGTAGTTATCATGCTGCACTTTACATCTCCATGACTTATTTGTGTATAACTGGAAATTTGTACCTTGTGGGCCCCCTTAACTCATTTTGCCCAACCCCCACCTTCGGTAACTACCAGTCCTATGAGCTTGATCTTTTGTTTAGATTCCACATATAAATGAAATCATACTTACTTGTTTGGTATTTTCCTTGGTGATGGACAGGAAGGCCTGGCGTGCTGCAATTCTTGGGGTCACAAAGAGTTGGACACGACTGAGTAACTGAACTGACTGACTGACTGACTGTCTGACTTATATCACTTAGCATAATGCCTTTAAGTTCCATCCATGTTGTAACAAGATTTCATTCCTTTTTATGACTGAATAATATTTAGTTGCATATATTTACTACATCTTCTTTATCCATTCCATGTGTACATGCTTGAGTTGCTTCCATATCTTGGCTATTATAAATCAGGCTGTAGTGAATGTAGGGGTACATCCATCTTTTCAAATTAATGTTGTTTAAATGCCCAGAGGGCTTCCTTTGTGGCTCAGCTGGTAAAGAATCTGCCTGCAGAGCGGGAGACCTTGGTTCAATCCCTGGGTTGGGAAGATCCCCTGGAGAAGGGAAAGGCTACCCACTCCAATATTCTGGCCTGGAGAATCCCATGAACTGTATAGTCCATGGTGTCGCAAAGAGTTGGACACAACTAAGCAACTTTCACTTTCACTTTCAAATGCCCAGAAGTGGAAATGCTGATCATACGATAGTTCAATTTTTAATTTTTTGAGGCACCTCCATACTGTTTCCATACTGAATGCATCAATTTACACTCCCACCAGCAGTGCGCAAGGGCTTCCTTTTCTCCATATCCTTGCCAACGTTTATTGTCTCTTGTCTTTTTTATACTATCCATTCTAACAAGTGTGAGATGATACTTCATTGTGGTTTTGATTTGCATTTTCCTGATGATTAGTGATGCTGAGAATATTTTCATGTACCTCTTGGCTATCTGTATGTCTTTTTCAGAAAAGTATTCAGGTCCTCTGCCCCTTTTAATTAGATCTTTGGGTTTTTATGCTGTCGAGTTGTATGAGTTGTTTATATGTTTTGTATATTAACCCTTTATCAGTACATGATTTTAAACAATTTCTCTCCTTCAGTAGGCTGTCTGCATTTTATTGATGGTTTCCTTTTGCTGTGCAGATAAATGAAGTCTTACATGATATTCTCTTAAATGAAAAATTAATTTTATAAAATTACCTAATTAACACCAGTCAAGACAAACATTATTTTTGCTCATCCATTCAGAAGCATTGATGATTCCTATTCTGATCTCTTTGAGACTATTAATGATTATCAGTCTGTTCAAAAACATTTTAAAATACTTTCCATTTGAAATTTGAGAAAGGAAATCCTTTCCATTGTCCATTGCCTGGAGAATAAAATAAGTTGTTTTCCCCTTTGGTATTATCACCAAGTCTTGCTTTTTACATTCCTCTCATTCTCTTTTTCTCTTCAGACATATTTTGGAATGGATGTCTCTGCAGTTGAAGATCCAGTTCAAAGACGAGCACTAGAAACCATGATAAAAACCTATGGCCAGACCCCCTCGTCAGCTGTTCCAGTCAGCCCATGCGAGCAGACCTGGCTCCAAGCTCAGCATCGAAGGGGAGCTTCCTGCCGCCGTGGGGTTGTTAGTGCAGTTTGCTTTCAGGGAAACCAGAGAACAGGTCAAGGAAATTACCTATCCGGTATGTCATTTGGATTTTAATAGAATTCAGGAAAATATGGCTCAACTCCTGAGACATCAGACCTTCTCCCATGCTTTAGAGGCCGGGAATTGAGTACCATGGTCACAGCGCCAGCCAGTGAATACAGGTGCCCCCATTATTAGTTCTGTGTGTAGAAGATGCTGCATTAGTGATATGAAGAGAGTGCTGTGGGAGCTCAGGTCAGATTGTGACCTCCCTGAGGGTTACTATGGGGAAAGCCCCACCAGGCAGTGACATAACAGGCGCTGCAAATGGGAGGGAAGGAGCCAGCGCAGACGTGCCCAGCATGGTCCTGGTTGTCAGCTCCCACCAGAAGTAGTGACCAGAAGTGTAAATGTTTGAGTTTACAAGTAAGGGGAAAATCTTACATGATTTTTGGCCCCTCCAGATTGTCATGATAAGAAGTATTGCCTCTTAAAGTAGGAATTAAGTATTAATTTATATTCCAAAATAGAAAAATAAAGCAAGCAAGGCTTAAGAGTTAAATGGATTTTAGTCCTCAGCTAAATTCTTCATTATTAAAGCAGCTTAAGGTGGGAGCCTGTGAGTTGTAAAGTGTTAAAGAGGTTTGCAGAAGGGAATTATCATAGAAAATGGAAAGACAAGGGAAAGACGTTGCAAGATAAAGCAGAGATCTCAGATTGCAGTCATCTGTGATCCACTTTAAGAGAAAATGGTTTTTAGAGATCTTGTTTTGACAACTGTTTCTTATTGTAAAGTTACTTAAATACACTAAATGTAGAACACTAAATGTAAACTCTTTATGCTCATAGCTCATATATATCAAATTTGCATATGTTTGCATGTTAAATGCAAGCAGAACTTATATAACTAGTAAGATCGAAATTGTAAAAGATCAATACGATAGACAATATTGTTTTGCTGAACCCAGATCACTCATGTTGTTTTCCATAGTTAAGCTGTGTTTTTTGTTTTATGTTTACTTGTCAGTGTAACTCATGATTTTGAGGCCTTACAAATCATTTTAGTCATTACCAGGGTCATTATTTTTAACTAGAATCTATTATTTTAACATGTCAAAATAATTTAACAGTACAGCCCTGAAAAGTAATAAATACCATTTCATTTGCCACTATACTTATTGCTCATTAGCTAATTAAAGTTGGTGCATATGCAGGACCTGAGCAGGATGTCTGTTTGTAATAGGAACGGATACTGAACTGCCTCCTTCCCACCTCAGGACTTTCACACTGGCTGTTCCCTCCACCTGGCATGCCCTGTCCCCGGATAGAGCCCTGGTGTGCTTTTATTTCCCTCAGGTGTCTGCTTGCCTCAGAGACTCTTTCCCAACCCCTCATCTAACTAGCAACTCTCTTTCTCAGTTCCCTCCCCCTCCTTAGACTTCGTTCATAGCACTTGCACCACCTATGGAAATAGGTGTTCCTCATCTGTCTTGTTTATCACTGTATCTAACCACCAGGAACACATATTTCCATGAGTGATTCTATATTTACTACCATTTTTTTAATGTACTTTTTACTTTTCTTGGTTTTAGAGTCCCTTGTCATGGATAAAAGGCTTGAAATGGGGGAGTATGTGGGTTCCCAAGTGCTCCAGTTCCTGTGGTCTGCTTCAGCCAGCCCCACGGAGAAAGATTTGGTTGTCTCCAGGCTCTGCCCACTAGAGCAATCTGTGGTTTGTCCCAAAATTTCTGTCTTCTGATGACATACAGCAAAGAACAAGGTAAAATAAAACATGAAAATCATCCTAGGTCTGTGTTTCAAGAGATTTGAATGTTTCCCCTCATCTGTGCTGCTATTTTGTTTCATTTCTGAGTTTTCTGAGTCCTTGGTGAAAAAAGAGACTCAAATTTGTGTTCATTTAATGCAAAGTAGGAATTAAAACATACTACATGAAAAAATGAGAACTAAAGGCAGTGTCATTTGAAATGAGAGGAAGAATTGAAGGAGACAAGAATAAATAAATGTCTAAGATGAAAACATTATCAGTTTTATAGAAATACACACTTTGAGGCTCTTGAATCCCAGAATAGACAACTTATTTGACCAACAGTTCTAGTACCTCAGAAGAGACAATCATGAAAGTAAAACAAAATGAGGAAATCATGATAGCCTTGAAAATAGGTTTTAAAAATACATATGTCTGGAAAGCAGTCTTTTCTCACCTCTCTGCACTGACTCACTAAAAGCAACACATGGGAGAGTGCTGTCAGTAGAGGCCCTCTTGATATTTCTAAATGTCACCTATACACTGGAAAACTAGTGACATTTTTTATTCAAGCAATTCCTCAGCCCTTGCAAATTAATCATTTTACTTAATGTGAAAGAGCTCTCCCTACTTCCTAGGCCTGGGCTTTAAGCACTAAAATGAATGACCGAAGGCACCCATCTGTCCCTGTCAGGGGTATGCAGATTTGCCTGGAAACCAGAGTGTGGGCCTGACTGACACCTCTTGGTGTTAGTTCTGTGTGCTGTGCTCCTCCGGTCCTCACGGCCCCGCCCACCAGTGGAGCACCCTCGCCCCAGCGTCAGCCACTTCAAGGAATTTAGTGTGCTGGCTGGACCACAGTTCTATTAAACTCACTCTCCCTTCTGTCATGAGATGAATGATTGCCTTTATAGTTGCCAGTAATAAAAGGAGCCACATACCATTTTATCAGAGTTTAGTGAACTAAGAGGGGAAGGTAAATCTGTTTAATCATCATTGTAATATCAGTAGTTTATTCTCACTAGTATGTTGCAGTCAGTATGAGATGCGTCACAAGTAGTTTACTAATAATAACACTTAGAGGATCAAAATGTGTGAATAATTTGCCTTTAAGAAATTAGAGTGGATTGAAGTTTATCTCTTGATCAGAGAGAAAGGGGCTGGTATTATTACTTAGCATGGTGGGACGTAAATATGTCCAATATAATAGCTAACCTACCTTATCTGTGCCACTACAGTCACAAGCCCTTAATAGCTGTGTTCATTCAAATAACACTTTATTTCCTCATAGAATGTAAGTGGGATTTGGCAGAATCTAGGTGTGTCCAGGGAAGTGGTATCATACAAGTTATGGCCATGAGCTCGCATGGCACAGTGCCTGAATTTGCACCCCAGTTCTGCTGCTTAATACCTGTGTATTTTTGTGCAATTTTGAGAAAAGTACTTATGCTTCTCGAGTCCTGGCTTTTAATATATGAAATGGGAATAATAAAAGAACTTACTTCACAAGGTAATTCACTATAATTATTAAATGAAATAATATAAGGAATGGTTAACACCTGACTCTGGTGTGCTTAATAAATAAATGTCCATCAGACTATGAACACTCTGGAGCCAGGGACTCTGCACATTCACTGCTGTACCCAGTGCAGAACCATCCACAGGGGCATTTCCTAGTGACTAAAGAGTGCAGCTGGCAGATGGGAGGTCATGTGTGTCAAGCACTGTTACATTAAATAACTGCCCTCTAGTTACACATGTGTAATACAGTGTAGCAACTAAACTGCCATGGTTTAATGATCTTTAGCTCAGTACAGGCCAATTACTTGAGAACTAACAATGCCTCAAAATTGTCTGAGGTGCTTTTTTTCCCAAGTATACTCAGTCGGTATACTGAGTATACCATTGGAGACACACCAAATTAGAATCTCTGGGGCTTGAGTCTAAATCTGCACATGCTGCAAAAGTCATTTTCTTGCAAACTCTTATTTAAGATCTACTATTCTCATAGGTAAGAAGTTTATTTTTCTTTAAAAAAAAAATGGTGCATCTTGTGTTGCTGGAATGAGAAACCTGGGACAGTTATTGAGTTCTTACCACATGCCAGGATTCGTGGTAAAATCTGGGAAGTCCTGAGGCTTATCTAAAGAGGAGCATATATATAGCAAGGCTATCCTAATTTCTGTATTGCAAAACTGATATCCACATTTGGAATTATACTCAACAAAGCAAAAAGAAATATGTGGACTACATTTTCAATGTGCTCTTGATTCATTCAACACATATTTATTTGTTTTATTGCTTTATATTATGTTACAGTATGCTATGTTTTATGCTATATATTATACTGAGTACTCACATTCTATATATTATAGATACAGCTATATATTAAGTGAAGTACTCACATTCTCCTTAAGGAACTCAAAGCTTCTTAGTTGTACAGGCAGCACCAGCTACCTACAGCTTTTATGCTGCATTAGCCCTAGTCAGTGTGCCAACAAGGCATAGATTATGAGAAACACTGGAAAGGGATGTCAGGATGTCCAGATCTTTATCCCAAAAGGACGTAGTATTATGTTGAGAGCAGAACAAGAGAAGAACAGAACCTCATTATATGAACTTCCCCCATACAAAATCCTTGCAATGGCAGGATTAAATTATTCTTCTCAGGATTGCTTCTGCTCCAGCAATGGTCCCTCTCTAGCATTAGTAGTTCTCCATATTGATTTTTCAGTATGGGGTATCTAGAAAGTTACTTAAACATTATCTAGTTCATATTTATTATTAGAAGAAAAAGCATCACAGAACATAAATAGAGGAAGCTTAATTATCATTGTCTTTTATAAAAATTTCTAACAAATTTTATTTCAAAGTCAAATAAATCCCTACCAAAATAACACAAGTGAAAAAGAATACAGTTCCAACCTTAGAATCCTACTAGCCTTAAAGAAATGAAACTAACATAAATCGGTCCATCTTATGGCTATAAAGATGATTTTGCACTGGAATGACCATGTTTTGCTATGAGAACTTCAGGCCTTAAAGGCCAGAATGGTCTTTAACCTGCCATTTCAGTGGGCTGTCCAATGATAACTGATCAGTGGCAACTAATTCTTTTCTTTCTCTTTCTTGAGGTGTGAGAAGCATGAACAGTACTGACATTCAGTGGTCAGCCATCCTGAGCTGGGGATATGCTGATAACATTTTAAGGTTGAAGAGTAAACAGAGCGAGCCTCCAATAAACTTTATACAAAGTTCACAGCAATATCAGGTAAACATTTTTATGAAGTACTTTATAGTAATAATTCAACATAATGCTTTAGAAGGGAGTCAGACTGATGACAGCTAGTATTTAATATCCTGTAGTTAGTCGAGAAGCTGATGACACTAGACATATGCCTTGTTTACAGTGCTGACAGCCTTCCTAACTGCTGCTGTACTATGTCCCCAAAGTTTGTTCTCTACCCTAGCAGTCCCCAGCCCTTTTGGCACCAGGGATTGGTTTCACAGAAGACTCTTGTTCCACAGAAAGGGAATAGGGGATGGTTTCAGGATGATTCTCCTAAGGAGCCCACAACCTAGATCCCTTGCATATCTAGTTCACAGTAGCATTCGTGTTCCTGTGAGAATCAAGTGCCACTGATCTGACAGGAGGTGGAGCTCAGGCGGTAATATGAGTGATGGGGCACGGATGCAAACACAGATGAAGCTTCACTCACTTGCCAGCCAGTCACCTGCTTCTGTGTGGCCCACTTCCTAACAGGCCATGGACTGCTACTGGTCTGTGGCCCAGGAGTGGGGGATCTCTGCTCTTCCCATCTCTTGTTGAGACTGTATCATAATCTCCTACTCAGCATCAGCTCACAGCAGTGTTGGAACAAAATCACAGTTGATTTTTTTCTCAATGTTACCTTGCCTTTTGTTACTATGTCATTTTCAATAACCAGGGCATCATCTACTGTACCTGGCTTTTTTAAATGGACCAGGAATTCAGGCATCAACGCATGGTAGAAAGAGCCTTGGGCCTTACTAAAGCCCTGCCATCCCTGTGATCTATGTTAGTGTCCAGCTCTGTTACTTACTATGTAGGCTTTCACAAGTGACTTAACCTTTCCCAGCTTGAGTTTCTTTCCTCCTGCTTAAAACGGGAGTAGTCATACTCCCACTTCTCTCTCATAAAACTGTTGTAAAAATGTCTCCAGTGTTTGTGAAAGTATATTGTAAACTATAAAACACCATATACACACACAAACACACACACACAGTACTGCCACAACTTTTCCCAGGGCTAAATTGTATGCTAAACCTTCTCTCTTTGACTGTCTTTCCATAGGAAGTTCTTTTATTGCTTTCTGACTTCCATTACCTACATACACCTGGTGCCTACTCACACATCCTAACATTTGTCACCATTCCCTGAGCACCTTAGAAATGGAGTCAGCAGAAGGCTTCAGTGGTGAAGAATCCTCCTGCCAATGCAGGAGACATGGGTTCAACCTCTGATCTGGAAAGATCCCCCATGCCTTGGAGCAGCTACCCCGTGCACCACAACTGCTGAGCCTGTGCTCTAGAGCCCAGGAGCTGAAACTGCTGCCCGTCTAGAACCCGTGCTCTGCAACAAGAGAAGCCACCAGAGTGAGAAGTGTGCACCGCAGCTTGAGAGGAGCCCCGTCTCTCCGCAGCTAGAGAAGATCTCGTGCAGCAACAAAGACTCATCACAGCCAGAAATAAATAAATAAAAGTGTTTAAAAGAAAAAGAAGAAAGAAATGGAGTCAGCTACTTGTAGGGAATTTTTGGCAATGAAAAAAGGAGAGCAGTGACTTGTTTGCTTAATCTTCTGTATGCCTGAAAAAAGGTCACATCACTGCCTTTTGTCATCTGGCTTACTAGTAAACTAACAAAAGTAAGAAAAAAGAGCAGTGAAAAACAACCTTATTAGAAGTTTTAATAAGAATTTCAACTGCAAAATTATTTCCATCATGTAAAAGTGGGCGGAGAAACATCATTAAAGATGAAAAACACTCTCCTCAAGCCCTTTTCAGCAAAACAGGATGATCCAGATTTTGTGCAAATGTGGTGTGATAAACTACTTCCAATCAAATGACTACCTAGATAAGAATACCATATATCATTTTGTTCTTGGAATATGTCATTCACTTATTAGCTCTTTATTTTGAGAAAATTTATCCAGGATATTATCATACAAAGACCCACACTCTGTGATTTCACTTATCTGATCAATTTCATTATCGTCATTACATATTAGAGTCCTGCTCTCTCTTTGCCTCATCTTCTGATTGATCTCTTAACTGTGAAACATATTCCTGTCAATTTTCTTCTCTTTTCTGTTATCACTGGAAAATGAAAAATTCTGAATTCCCAACTGTGTTCAGTGACAACTGAAAGAAACGGTGTCTCTAATCTTCTTTTATACTTTCTCAAAAGATGACAGCATTCTTTCGACAATGCAATAAGAGAACCAAAAGATGACAGTTTACATCACATTTTACAGCTTTTAGACATCTCAAAGTTACATAATACTCTATTACTATGTCTTGCACCATTCTAATCATTTCAAGTAAAATATTTATCTTAACTCTATGAGCATATATTTTTAAAATAAATGTCAGAAAAGTAGAAGCATTTCTCATGCTTTTTAAGCATGTTCATCTTTGACTTGTCCTTTTCCTAGGTGACTAGTTGTGCTTGGGTCCCTGACAGCTGCCAGCTGTTCACTGGGAGCAAATGTGGTGTCATCACAGCTTACTCAAACAGGTTTACAAGTGGCACGGTAGGTCCTGGGCACATTTGTGGGATTTTCATGTCAGTGAGGGGAAGAAACCCTTTATAAAGTATAATTTATTTAGTATAAGAGCAACTTACATTTTTTGTACTTTAATCTCTTCTTCACAGAAGCTCTGATAATGTAAAAGGTCAGTATCTAACTCTATTTTATTAGGATCATAAATGAACTTTTAAAATAACTGTATACGGACAGAAACAGAAAGTATTTTGAGTTATGCTCTGCTTTTTCGTGACATTTTGATGGTTCCCTCTGTTCTCAGTATTGACCTGAATGCTTAAAGGGTATCCTACAAGATTCTGTAAAATTTAGAAGTGCAGAACTCCTAACATTCCTAGTACACTCTGAGTGAATTAAATGATAGAAAAATGCAAGTAGCCAGTCTCTATTCTACCACTTACTGGAAGAAATTTTTCAGCCATTCACTGAATCTTTTAAGATTTGTGAGTTAAATTATTAAAACAGTCTAGTGAAGAAGACATTATGCCATACTTCTCTTAATTTACTCTCATTTATTGAATCAGCTGTCTGTGGTGCCATTGAAGAGTAGTGGCAAGTTTAGAGTGATAACTCAGTGATAACCATTCTGTTCTAGAACATTCTGTGTGCCTTTTTTTTTTAAATTACATTTTTCTCCATTATTTTATAAAACATGTTCTACTGGGTGAAACCTGTTTTCCTAGCATAGGGTGACACTAGGTTCCTTACTTTTCTGAGCAAGTTTATTCATTTTTAAACCCGTGTTAAGGTTCTTTGCCACCTTCGTTAGGATATGAATGTGGCCATAATATTGTTTCTGTCTCTTAGTCTGAGTCATTAAAATGCTTGAAGCAGAAGTGATATGATCCAATCAGCATTTTAAGACTATCACTGTAGAGCCTGCAAGGAAAAACGCTTAAAGGGCCATGAGACTGGAAGGAAGGGTACCAGTTAAAAGGTGCTGTGGTGATGCTGGCAGCTATCCCGAGGACTCTATAGCAGGAAGTGGGCTCCTACAGATTATTGCAGAAGAGCAGAGGGTGTGCTCTAAGACTGACTCACAGAGTAAAAGAGCCAGAAGTGGGCCCAACCAGGTGTCAGGGAGCCCGAAAAATTACACTTGAGCTGGATCTTAAAGGATCATTTTACTAAGTGGAGAAAAGAGGAAAGAGTATTTCATCAGAGTACACTCACCACTTGTAATTAAAGGCGTGGTAGTTCGGGAGTGGCAGATAGTTTGAGTAGGACTGCTGGGAGGAGTGGCAGGAGAGTAGAGAGAGGTGAGGGTCTTATGCATAGGCCTCAACGGGAAGAGTGCTAGGGAGTCAGGGCAGAGGGGTGTGCCTTCACTTCTGGAGTGGTTCATTTTCTTTTTACTCCCCAAGGCCTAAATCAGATGTCAGTTTTATAATGTCTCTGATATTTACTGCTGTCGTTGCCTTTCCACTGCTGAGCACAGCTTTCTGTTTCCTTTTTCCTACACATACATTCTGATCTCTGCTGCAGAGTAGTCCTCTGCTTGTGTGCTCAGATCATTTGTTCCTTGTCATCCAAAAACTATCTTCCATCTTTTATTTCCTCTTTTCCCAACACTTTGAACAGTCTTGTTCTTAGTTTTCCTTACTTCCATTCTCCCTACAATTTAAGTTTTTAATTGTACACTAACACAGTATGCAGTGTTTGTTTTTTTTTAAAGGATTAAGTTATCAATATAGGAGTAATTGTACACAGCATAGCTCTGAAGCAGCAGATCAAAAGTGTAGCTGTTACCGTTTGAATATAGCAAGACGCGTGCTTCTTTTAGTCTGAACTTATTGTAGGCTTGTGAAGTCTTATGTTGCATACCTTTCCTCAGTTCTACCCTTTCCTGAAAGTTGTTTTTTCAACTTATATCTAAGGGTTTTCTTTTTCTCCTAATAGGTAATCAAGTCATGAGATAAACAGTTACTATTTAAACCATGTCCAAAAGTGTATCTTAGCTGTGTGATTTTATCATTGGTTGATCTAAGGGAAGGTTACCTGGGATTTTGTGGGTATTGTTGTCACTTTTTCTTGGGCACCATCTCATCACTTTAGGGTCCCCGA
This sequence comes from Nanger dama, assembly GCA_917880005.1. Lineage (NCBI taxonomy): Eukaryota > Metazoa > Chordata > Mammalia > Artiodactyla > Bovidae > Nanger > Nanger dama. The sequence continues at coordinate 8,537,231 of CAKJTW010000062.1, read as the reverse complement.
AGTTGCAGATGTGACCCTGTGCCTGTGAGACAGGCAGGAAGCACCTCATGTTCACTAGTTTCCGTTGCCCAAACCCACTGAATGCCATGGTTCTAAAAGTATTTGTGTTCTTGTTTGTCTTGCCCTTGACACAGCAAAAGACAGGCTCCCAAGTGCCATATAGGCTATAACTAAAATAATTGTTGCTTGCAAATATTTTCAAGGGAATCTTATGAAATACTTTCCTAAGCTAGTGAAGCACATCTAACTTCGAGCATTGTTTCTGTTGAATCTCCCAAGATAGTCTGCTAAAGGTGCATTCTACATACCTAATGAAGAATACGTTGATTGGTTATAGGGAACTGTTATCTATAAGCCCTTTATATATTAGAGAAGAATGTCTTCAAAGGTGATAATTGATCCTAAAATAACTGATCTTGAGTCGTTTTTCACTAATTAATGTGCCCACGTCATCTTTATATAAGTGAACACCTGTATTTCTATTCTCTAAATTGATGGCAGGGAGAATAAATATACAGTTTATCCAAGGTAGTATCAAACCATTCAAGAACATTTTATGAAGAAGTAGCCCAGCAGAAGATTTCTGTTCTACCCATGGAAATTATTTTCTGATCCCTCAGGGAATCATCTAGTAACACTGACTCTTAGAATCATTTTAAAGTGCAAAATCTAAAATTTCAACAACCACTGTAGGGTGCCGGGGGTCCAGCCCCAGTGGCTCCAGGGTAATTTGAAGGGGAGAGGGAATCGCCGTCCTAGGAAAAAACTTATTTAATTACAGATATAAAGAGAGATTAGAAAAGGATAGTGTAGTAGGAAAATTAGTGGAGAAAAAGAGAGTGAATAACTTGGTTTACATGGGATACCAATAAAGCTTCGAGACAAGAAGCTTGCACCATCTATGTAGTCCACAGGTGTCTTTCCGTTCTCCTGAAGGAGAGTAGGCACTGAGGCCTCCCGGTCCAATCTTAGAAGCCCAGGCAAAATTAGCAGGCTTGGTGAGTACCCACGCTCCAGATAGGAATTCAGCCAGAAGGGCAAAGAAAGAACGACACGGAGGAATCAGTCTTTCCAGAAACTGATCCGTTTTCTTTATTTTCAGGTTTGCTTATATACTTTTTGTTACACATAGGGATGAATACAGAGTCACATGGGGTCAGCAGACCTGACCCTTGTCAAAATCAGGTGCTTCATATAAAATTATACAAAGGTCTTAGAGGTTTTAAGACCCCTCTGGCCATGAGGCCTGCTGACATTTTATGGCCCTTTCTGATAACGGTTAGTCAACCAGAAAACTTATTTTTCCCAGGGGTGATTTTTTTTATTAAACCAGACGCCACCCTCCAAAGGTACCAGATAAAGTTGCATTCATATAGGGTGAGGGTATAGTGGGTTACAATTAAGAAAGGAATTTACTTAGCCTAAGGTTTAACATGATTAATCTTAAAGGTTAATACTTATTTCTCCTATATGCTAGTTATATTCATTATAAGGGCAGGGAATATGGAGATTTAGCAGCAAATATTGGCTCAACAAATGAAAAACCCTTCACCAATAGAATTTCTAATCATCCCACTAATACTATACTAATAATTTTATAACTTCTCAAAAGAATCTGTGTATAGAAAGTTTAAAGCATCTCATGCCTCTCACGGTCGGGAGGCTGTAAACAGTCACATGTGGCTGGATGAACCTGCTCAGGCAGGCTAGAGAACATTCAGAGGAATTTGTAAGTTGAAACACTCTTGTCACGCCCAGGAATTTTTATTAACTGGAGCTGCAAGTTAACTCCTTCTCCAAGAGAGGTGGGGAGGGGGGTGTCAGCCCCCGTAAAGTCAGAGGTGTAGGTGAGAGCATAGAACAGTAAAGTAGGCAGTCTGGTTTTGGGGTAGATGCTTGGGAACAGGTGGTCTCCTGAGGCTCGATCTTGCCTTTCCATAATGCTGAGCCTCCTTCCTCATGACCTTTGCCAAGGGTGGAGTTCCTCACACTGGCTCCTGGCAGTAGGGTACCTGTTTTCTGTTTACCCCATAAATATTATTCATAGTCATGAAGTAAAAAAATACATACACACATGTTATATATTTTAACATCAAGGAGGGAGCTCTAGCCTTGAGTTACATATTCTTGGATTATCTGTCAGTCCTAGAATATTGACACTGACCTTGAGACAGCCCCCTTATAAGAGGAGTAGAAAACAGCAACAAGGGACAGAGCAAAAAAGGGAGGTCGGTCCCAGGGAGGTTCTCACCCAAAAGGCTGGTCCCAGAGAGTGAAGATGAGTCAGATGGGGCCAACTCTTGCCTGGATATACAGCCGGGATTGGAATTCCCTGGGTGGTCCAGTATCCTTGAGACTAAACTTTGGATAAGGCATCCCTAGACTGGCATGGTGATCCAGGTCGTCCAGGAGAAATGAGGAAGGTGCTTGCATTCTATTCCACTAATAGAGGAATCCCTACAAATAATTTTCTAATGTAGTAACAAATATAGAAAACCAAGCACACAAATGTACAGATAAAAAATGAATATGTGAAAAAGTTAAGCTTAATAGTTACAATAAGAGAAATGCAATTAAAAGCAACCTTGATTGCCATTTAAAACTTGGGAAATTTTCAAAGATTTAGAATGACCACTAAGACACAAATACAAGCAGAGGAAAGGGCTCAAGCCTTTCTGAACAGTCAGTTCTTCAGTCCCAGGCACCCTTAAGCGTGGTCTGCAAGGATGCTGGCACATCTCTGTGGCCCCGCAGACTCCAGGCCCTGTGGGGAGGGTCCCAGAGGCGAACCAGAAGGGGCCCAGACCCAAGACTCATGCCCTTGTTCAGAGCCATCTTGTTGCTGTGATTGTGTTCTGTTGAAGGCCACATGCCCTAGCTAAACAGAAGCCACTGCCACACAGCTTAGGCCAGTGGTTCCAAGGAAGACTGGTATTGCCTGGTCATTTGAGTCTGTAAGTAAAAATATGCGTTTTTATGTGAATAAGACACTGGACTATGGAGCACTTAAAACAGATGAGCTGCAGGTAATAAAGTCAACACAGGTATATTTTAAAAACAATGGTGATCAAAAAAGGCAAAATAGATCGGATGCCTAAGGAACAATAAATACCATATTTATAAAGCTTATTGACATGAAACCCAATATGTTGTTTATTGTTATAGTAGGCAACCCACTCCAGTGTTCTTGCCTGGAGAATCCCAGGGATGGCGAAGCCTGGTGGGCTGCTGTCTGTGGGGTCGCACAGAGTCGGACACAACTGAAGCAACTTAGCAGCAGCAGCAGCATATAGTAGAACACAAATTCTAAATGCACAGGAAAGAAATGCAAAATTCAGGATAATAATATATTCTGAGAAGGGAGAGGGAATAAGATGTAAAACAGTATACACACTATAATATTTAATGTTTTCTATATTTAAAAAATAAGCTGATTATAAAATGTTAGGATTAGTTTAACTGAGTGGTCAGTATACAGATTTTCATTGTATTTATACTTTCTACTTTTCTGTATTCTTTGAAATATTGAAATACTTTATGACAATATAAACCTAGTATAAAACAAAAATTATACCCTGTGGACATCCAGCATCTGTGAACAATGTGGACCTTGGAACACCAGTTTGCAAGCTTTGATTTTGAAAATCAATCCACAACTATTGATGAGTAATACATTGCCACTGGTAGCGTCAGGAGTCAGCGCAAAGCCTTTGCGAGTACACTATCAATACTGTAAAACTATTACTATTCACAGATCCACTATGAGGATTCTGGAAATTTTTCTAAAGGAGTGATATAGAGGAGGAACAAAACTTATGTACATAAATTTTAAAATTATGAAAAAAATAAAATTTATTATTTATGGCATCTAACATTTTGAAAACATTGGAAACAATTTTAAATATCTGTCAATAAAGGATGTTAAGTAAATTATGGTATACTAACTGTATAGAATATCATAACACTTAAAAATCATTTTGAATATACTGTTAAAAATGAGAAATGCTTATGGGAGAATGTATAAAATATGAAATAGAGAACTATTTATATGGAGATAATCACAGCTATTAAAGTACTTGTATATTTGGCCATACTGGAAAAGAATAGACAAAAATGAAAAGCTTATCAGTTGATGAGATTACAGTCAGTTAAAACTTTTTTTAATGTTTAACTAGTTCTACTCTTTAGAAAAAGTTGAACTAGGTTGAAAAAATTTGTTTGAGAAGAATATTTGAGTCACTTGGGTTGTTTTGTTTTTGAGATAACAGTACTAGAATACCTTTTGTCATGGCTTTTATCTTATACTTATTGTTTAAATTTTAGCCTTCAGAGATAGAAATGGAGTCTCAGATACATCTGTATGGGCACACAGAAGAAATAACCAGTTTATTTGTCTGCAAACCATATAGTATAATGATAAGTGTGAGCAGAGATGGAACCTGTATCATATGGGATTTAAACAGGTACAGATTTCTAACTCTAAAATAGCTGTTTTTAATGTTTCACTTCTTACTGTGAGAAACAGATGCACTAAAATAATATCTTTATATTATAATAACTTTAAGCGTGAAATACAGACTTTACTTTTGTAATCTTATTGAATTAATAGATCAGTTAGGAATAGAGTCAGAAATCCCTTATAAATAGTAGGTACATATACTGACCAAAAGAATTATATAAATAAAAGAATGTAATTATATTTAATGTTCATATGCAAATTCATGTCTTTGGTCTTTCAGATTATGCTATGTACAAAGTCTAGCGGGACACAAAAGCCCAGTCACGGCCGTCTCTGCCAGCGAGACTACAGGTGACATTGCTACAGTGTGTGACTCAGGTGAGCTGGCCCCAAACCCCAAGCACAGAGTGCTCAGGTTACATCATAGGTTAGACCATCACGTTACATCCCTCTGGTCCCTGCCAGACCTGAATACTTAGGGAATAGCATGTATGTGTATTCAGTTCAGTTCAGTTGCTCAGTCGTGTCTGACTCTTGCGACCCCAAGGACAGCAGCATGCAAGGCTTCCCTGTCCCATCACCAACTCCCAGAACTTAATCAAAGTTATGTACATCGAGTTGGTGATGCCATCCAACCATCTCTTCCTCTGTGGTATGTGTATTAAAATACAATAAAGTCGAAGATTGAGCCCATCAATTTAGGCATGTGCTGTGCTTAGTTGCTCAGTCGTGTCCGACTCTTTGCAACCCCATGGACTGTAGGCTGCCAGGCTTCTCTATGGGGATTCTCCAGGTGAGAATACTGGAGGGGGTTGCCATACCCTCCTCCAGGGCATCAGCAGAGGATCAGCTTTGTATTATATGTGTCTTCTATTTCCTGCAAGACAGCATTACAGAATAACAATGGAGGTATAATGTGCCCCAAGTTTACATGAGAAAGATAGATCTCCTAATCAAAGATCTGTTTTATTTTCATGTATGCATATTAAAAAACTTTATGCATCCAGTAGGTAAGAACAGTTGGCAAACTCATAAGTTTTCTGTTTGCATTTCCATTAATTGAAAGGATTCTTCAAAAAACTGTTTCTTTTTGTCCACTCAGTACAGGTATCTTTGACACATCTGCAGTGGGTGGTCTTTTATCCTTTGCTTGCATTTTTTATATTGTTTTTTCCTGACACCAAATGTGTGGTCTTTCCAGACACTAAACTCTTCTCCAGTCCTATGGCACCAAATGGGTGTCCAACAGTGCAATTCAATTCTGACACTAACTAGTTGAAGTTGGCAAACTTGGGAGTCTCAAGGCCCCCATCAGTTTCAATAATTCTCTCCAACAACTCACAAAACTCAATAAAACACTGTACTTACTACTGTAGTTCATTACAAAGTGAACAGCCACAAGAAAAGGTCCAGAGGTCTGTTCCTGTGGAGTCAGAAGGCACCACCCTCCTGGCCCATGACTGTGCTCATCAGTTTCCTCCCCTGTTGTTTAGGGGTTTTTCTGAGGTTCCATTATGTACACCTGGTATATTCAATCATTGGCCATTAGGAACTGACCTTCGCCTCTAGCCCCTCTCCCCTCCCCAGAGGTGGGAGGTGCTGTAAGGGCGGTTTCTCTGCAGGCCAGCCCCCACTTGAAGCTGTCTAGGACCTCCCCAGGAGTCAGCTCCCTAACATACAAAAGACAATAAATTAACAAGAGTTTAGGAGCTCTATGCAAGTTCAAATATACATATATATATATATATATATATATATATATATATATTTTTTTTAACCATACCACAGATATCTCTTGGAATTTTGTCAATTTTACAAAACACTCATCATTCTTACATTCAAGAAAAGTAATGTCTTCAGTCATGCTTCAAGATTTCAGATGTGAAGTATTAATATTTGCCAGGCTTTAGCCCACAGTCAGTGAATGTCATGAACACATTCTTATTCCCCAGTCAGCATAACTAAAGGGAAAGATCTTAAATAGTTGACTTTGGTAATAAAAGTGTGCACAGATGATTGATGACTTTGCTAACTGTTCTTCCTTGATTTGTACATTAGAGGCTTTTAGTGTGTCACACACATCAAGAGGGAATCTAGGGGGAAATATAGTGATGACTTATCTAGAGAGCTCTACTTTCTTGTTTTGGCAACATTTGGAAGTTAGAACTGATCCTGAAGGAGCTGAATTTTGTAAAGTTAATTACTTTCCTGCTGCCAATAGTGATTTATATCTGTGATATTATATCAGCTAGTCATATGGGAACAAGAAACCAAATTACTTTTGCTTGTATTTACCAACTCACTAGTAGGGTATTTCAAGTGTCTGTAGGCAGTACACACAGTATAATAGAGTAAGGGGTAGAACTTTCTTCCCACTTTGAACAAAAAGGCCTTCTCAACTTGTTTGAGGCCTCTCAATACATATACAAGAGGAGTCATAAAGAGCATTTGGTAGAGAGCACGATAAAAGTAATGACTTTTTAAAGAGGACAAATTTATGTTTAATGAGCTGGACTGCATTTCATTCCCCTATTCTTATACTCTAGGAAGGGAAGAAAGTTAACCAGATTTAACCTATCAAAAAATCTTGACTTTAGTGAGAGCCATCCAAGTAACTTTAAAATCAAAATTTAAGATAAATATATATGTATATGTATGTATATAATATGTATATGTGTGTATACACATACATAATCTCAAAATTTTCTGTATTGCAGCTAAAGACACACTGGCAAACTCATTCTTTCCTTATCCTGATTTCCCAGGGTTTATTATGGGATGTGGCTTTTATAGTGATAAGATAAAGTTTATTAAACTATGTAAATATTATAGTAGATCGTTTCTGTACTTTTAAAAATCATTCTGCCACTATATCAAAAATACATGCATTTCAACTAGAGTTCATAGCCTTTTCCTGTTGCCAGTGGTACTATAAAGTTAACATAATATTCTAAAATTCAGAGTAGCGGGTAGTTCTCCCTACCCCCTCAGTTACTTGACTGAGCATAACATTTTCAAGATTTATCCATGTTGTTGTCAGAACTTCATTACTTTTTATGGCTGAATAGAAATGAATCCCATTGTCTAGATAGGCCACTCTGTTCACCCACTCAGCCCCTGACGGGCATCTGGGCTGCCCCGCCTTTTGGCTGTTTGAATGGCACTGCAGCACACCGGGCATCTGCTCTGTGCTGTTTGATGGTCTGTAGCGTTTCTGTAGGAAAAGAAGTGTTTCTGATACTTCTTTGCTATAAAATATGAAATCTTTTCACTGCCTTAATAAAGGAGAGAAATAAACTCTCTAATGTTAGTTCTAATGGAGAGATAAAATAAAGTGTGATAACACATACTATGTCATCCCAACGTTATCATGCCTCTTAACCCTTCTCTTTATCAGTATGAGAACATTTCTCCAGAAAGGCTGGACACATCACCATGGGCTCCAGACCACCAGCCCCAGTTTATTGAGGATGGCTAGCAATTACTGCCTCCTCCATCGCCTGGAAAACTACAAAAAGTTGATTACTCCTGGTCTTTGAAAAGAAAAAATTCATTTAATAAGACATTGATTTATAAGATTCACTCTTGAACATTCTGAAGAATTAGCTTTCTTTTAAAAATTAGTTTTTAACTCAACTTTTACTGTAACTTATTTTTTCTTCAGAAGTCCCATAACTCACTTCTTAAAGATACTGTAGTTTCTCAGGATATTTTCTTCTGTTTTTGGAGGTTGTTTAGCTTTATAGTTACTTTCAGAATTAGATTTGGCAGTTTGTATGCTAAGATATTATGACTACAAAGAAATTCATGGTTAATTTACATTGTTGCTCTACCTTGTAGGTTAATTTTTATTTTTATTTTTTTCACTAGTCATCATCTCTAGATAAATAGGCCGACTCTGTGTGTCTTATGTAGTAATTTCACTTATACACTCTCCAGTCATGAGTTGCCTATGAACTTCATCAAACAGACAAACGAGGCCCTCAGGGATTCCCCTCTGGGGCCCAATGTGGGGGCTCTGCAACATCCACACCCTGGTGACCTTTGGGTTTTGTGGTGTCTTAGCTGGTGGAGGCAGTGACCTCAGACTCTGGACAGTGAATGGGGACCTCGTTGGACACGTCCACTGCAGAGAGATCATTTGTTCCGTGGCTTTCTCTAACCAGCCTGAGGGAATATCTATCAATGTGATTGCTGGGGATTAGAAAATGGAATTGTAAGGTAAGAGGAGTTTGATTTTTTTTGTGTCCTTTTGCTCATAAGGACATAGCAGTTTCAAAAAATATTTTTACTATCTAAACATAATATTTAATACTTAGAGATTTAAAATAACCTTAGGATATAGGTTCCTCTGGTATTTCCATTTTATTTCTAAATAGTAATTTGTACATTTTTGAAATTTTATATTGTTTAACTATAAATGGTTCAGTTCAGTTCAGTCGCTCAGTCGTGTCTAACTCTGCAACCCCATGGACTACCACACACCAGGCTTCCCTGTCCATCACCAACTCCTGGAGCTTACTCAGACTCATGTCCATCAAGTCGGTGATGCCATCCAACCATCTCAAGCACTATCATCCCCTTCTCCTGCCACCTTCAGTCTTTCCCAGTATCAGGGTCTTTTCCAGAGTGTCAGTTCTTTGCATCAGGTGGCCAAGGTATTGGAGCTTCAGCTTCAGCATCAGTCCTTCCAGTGACTATTCAGGACCGATTTCCTTTATGACTGACTGGTTTGATCTCCTTGCAGTCCAAGGGACTCTCAAGAATCTTCTCCAATATCACAGTCCAAAAGCATCAGTTCTTCAGTGCTCAGCTTTCTTTATGGTCCAACTCTGATATCCATACGTGACTACTGGAAAACATAGCTTTGACAAGGTGGACCTTTGTTGGCAAAGTAATGTCTTTGCTTTTAATATGCTGTCTAGGTGTGTCATAGCTTTTCTTCCAAGGAGCAAGCATCTTTCAACTTCATGGCTGCAGTCACCATCTGCAGTGATTTTGGAGCCCAAGAAAATAGTCTGTCACTGTTCCACTGTTTGCTCATCTATTTGCCATGAAGTGATAGGACTGAATGCCATGATCTTCATTTTTAATTGTTGAGATTAACAATATGAAAATACACAAAGTATTCTTAATCCCATACCCACATGAGCAAACTGCCTAGAATTAACTACATTAATCGTTTATTGTTTCCTTACCAGATGATTTTTAACAAATAAACACATCGGTTAAATTTTTAGTAAAGGAAACTTGAGTTTGTGTAATTAGATGATGACTTTTTTTCTTCCTCTAGGTTATGGAGTACTTGGGACTTAAAGCCTGTGCGGAAATTACGTTTCCTAAATCAAATAAGCCTATTGTAAGGTAAAACCTCCCCCACCCTTCCCTGTTTCACACTATACTCTGTGACTGTTTTTGTTGGAGAGATTGTAAAGCACACAGAAGTAAAGAGGAACGTAAGGAGGATCATTATAAAAAACTGGCCATTTATCAAACACCAGGATGTCCTGGACCCCATGGCAGAAGGAGGCAAAGCGTTTGTGTTCATGGAGCTTAAAATCTGGGTCAGGAGCTCAGAGCCTCACAGAAGGGCGTGCTGGGATCATGCCTGGGAAGGCCTCTTGAACTGTGGAAGTTATATATTTTTTCCTTTCATTATCGAAAATACCATAATGGTGACTGATAGCTACAGGAGTGTGCTAGACAAGACTGATAAACAACCTGTTACCCTCTGCTCCATTAACAAATGTGACTTTAAAAACTCAATTAGAGTAAGTGATTCAAATTTTATTGCATTAAAATAAATTCATTTTTAGTTCACTAAATGTAAAGTGTAATGAAATGAAATTATATATTAATAACACATTTTTTTATCTTTTCCTCTTTCAGGGAAATAAAATACCTCCATAAAATAATCCTCATTTATTTCTATATAGAGAAAATGTAGTACTGTTATATTTTTTTGAAGTTTCCTATACCCATGTATTTGTTAAGAAATAACCCTAAATAGGAAAGGAAAAGAAAACATGCAAAGAGGGATCAGAGTGTGCTAATCTTTTGATCTTGGTTTTAGTCTGTATCACTTGGTTAGAATGAGCATCACAAACTTGGCAGCAGAACCATTTATATTATTACAGTCAAAACCACTTATAGGTGGTCGTTTTGTCTGTCTCTCTGCTCCAGTAAAGGCTCTCAACTTCTTACACCAATTTCCACATGGTCACCAATATGCTGATACAATTTTCAGAGACACAACGTAGAAATGGGACTTTTTTTTTTTTTAACAGCCTTACATTTTCCTGTGATGGCCACCATTTGTACACAGCAAACAGCGATGGGACTGTGATCGCCTGGTGTCGGGAAGGACCAGCAGCGCTTGAAACATCCAATGTTCTATTCCTTCCTCAGCAGCTACGCAGCCGGATGAGTGAGGAGAACTCTGCACTCTCCACAGCACTTTAACTCCAGGCTACATTTACTGACTTCGCCAGTTTCAGGAGGTCAAACCTGAAGACAGGGATGACCAAACAATCCAAGGAATGATACAGTCTATCCATCTCCATAAAATTCTGCTGCCTCACAAGGTCCTGAAAGGAAAGTTTTGTTCTAATTTAGTGATGATATGGAGAGTTGTATCAAGGTTGAAGTCTGGCACAGTAAATTAAAATCATATCCTTGAAGTTTTTTTCCCATAGAGGAGTCTAAAGAAAAACTTAACATCTATTTCTGTTTTCTATTATTCTCAAAAAAATCCCAGTAGAATTTAAATTAGTTAGCTAATTGTTCACATAAAATTTGCTCTAAAAGGTTATATTTTTTAAAGTTTTCAGCCAAGATAACACACACCCGCCCCCTCCCCCAAAAAGGAAGGATAAGGAGAGAGAATTCAGGACTTGATTATTGCTTTCTTTGAGCAGTAAGGAGTTCAGTAGGTGCCTCTGCACCAAACATATTTTGGAATATCTGAATATTTGAAATCTCAGTGTTAGGCAGTTTTTGCCTGTTGCCTTCTTAGCTCAAAGGAGAACCAGATTTTGCTTGACAGCCACAAACAACACAGTTATCTTTGATTTTCAGACACATTCTGTTTCTTCATAAAAATTGTACTTAAAATCCGCAACACTAGATAATGAATATCCTTAGTTGCACTAAGATTTAATAAACAAAATGATAATTCTTTTTAATATCTGGCATTACAGAGCATTAAATGCTTAACAGTTTGCAACAGAAAGCCTCCACTACAAAAGAAGTTTGCACAGGTATCAGCAATGCAATCCAGATAAGGCTTTTAATCTAATATGCTGGAGAGTTTTCTTCCCCAAAACAGAATTACAAAGAAAAGGAGATAGCTTCCTTTGTTTTAAGTAGGAGGCAGAATCATTCTTTAGAAAGCAGTTCCCGCTGTTTCTGTTAACCTACTCTAGGAACAGTAGAAAAATCTGTGTTCTCCACAGCAAACTTACACATGATAAAGACAGAATTCCTGAAAACCCTGAAATAGCCTAGTTCTATCAGGATAGTACTTGGGGTGCTGCTTTATTGGCTTTGAAAACACTGTAAAATAAGCTCAGTAATGTTACCATGAGATAAAAAAATATATTCCTGGCTAAGAATAACTTGCGTGTTTGTTATGGAAATTTAATTCATATAGTGTTTACAGAAGTACTTTTGTAACTTCCAGACTTTCTAAAACATTCTGCTTAAAAACTGTATAATACACAATTCCAAAGTCTCTGCTCTCGAGATAAATACAAGAGGAAGCAAGTGGCCACGTGTGCTGGTAACCTTCCGTTGCATTCATAGGTAAAAACACTCCACAGCTACATTCAGGTCATGGTTTAAACAGGCCAGCTATTAATTCCGAGGTCCAGTTAGGTGCAGAGATGAAATTACTCCTATTCACGTTGAAGTGATTTGCTTTGTTTAAAAAAAAAATGCAGCTATTGTCTAGCGTTCATTTTTCTACTGAGAACTTTAAATTAGTTCCTTATTAGAACAGGTTGCTACTCAGTCTTTTTTTTTTTAAGCTGAATTTCATCATTTATCTGAAGAGAAAATATGCAAAATAACTGGTCTTGTTAAGAGTGCAATATTATATTTTTATGTAAAAATAAAGAATAAATTGGGGGATTATTTATTCAGCATGAACTTAATATGTATATGTTTGAAACACACCATAATTTGCATGCTGTAGCAAATATTTCTGTAAATTACCACAAGCTCTGTTACCTTTGTATACACTGCCACTTCAAATTGGGAATAAATTTCATAAAAATAGATTTAAGGACCTGTTCTTCATACAATTTAAATATTATGACCACATCTCAAATGGTGGCTTTTTTTTGGTAACTTATATAATTTATCTTTGACCCTCCTATAAATTTATATCACTGGAAAGGATAACTTTGATTTCTGAATTGTGGTCTTTGTGAGAAATTTTATGTTTTAACCTTTAAATGGAGTTTAGACAGAAATCCTAAGGTAAACCATTCATTAAAAAAAAAAAAGAATATCTGCCCCTCCCCTCGTCCTCCCGCGCCAATAGCACATCTGTGTTGGGCCCCTACTGTGTACCAGGGGCCACACTAAGTGCTGAGGTACAGTGGCTCCCTGCACTCCTAGAGAAAGTGCTGTCAGTAACACAATGTGAGTTGTTACAAAACGTGGTCAGTGCTGTGAAAGATGAGCAGACGGTCCTCTGAGAGACTATAACTGAAGAATTCAATCTAGATCAAGGGGATCCAGAAAAGTCAAATTGTCGTTGACAATGAATGGATAAAGAGAACCCTGACAGGTGAAGATGGACTCGGATGTGTTCCATGCTGTCCGTCTGGCAAGGACTGAGAACCATCAGTAAGCAGATGTCCAGTGAAGGAAACGCCTTGGCTTCTCTGGAGGACCCTGCAAAACAGTGGGTGAGTCCATCCGCCCAGCCGCACTCCAGGAGCACAGAAGTACTCTTTCTTTCTGCTCTGCATCTGCGGTGTCTGAAGGATTCTCAAGCCAAGAGCACATCTGCTTCTCAGTGTCTGTTCCTAAAAGAACTCAGGAGCAGTGTGTGTCAGTGTGATCCGGCCCAGCCAGACATCCTCTCTTTACCTGCAAGCCAGAGATGGACTCTTCTGCTCCGCAGCGCACAGTGCAAGCCCACATATAGGGGAGGGGGAGGGAGGGCCAGTGGGGAAGCTCTTCCCAGCCCCTCAGACAGGATCGGGCATGTTCAGGGTGGTATGGGCATAGACTCCGCAGCCCCTCAGATCTGTTCCTCACCATTCTGGATATGATAATGTCTTGAGTCAAAGACAGAAGAGCTGCAGGGGTTCCCATTCCAGAGGGTGCCATAGGGCGATCCTGGGCCGACCCCCATCCACAGACACCCTGACTCCCCAGCTCCACACTGAACAGCTCCCTCTGAAAGAAACTCAGGAGCTTGCAAAGCGACTCTTGAGAAGCTGGTGAGCAAAACTCACATCAGAACAGGTAGGAAAGGCTGAGACACGCTCTCACCACAAACCCCACTCCCAGCCCAGCAGCCCACGGTCAGGGTGGGGGACCAACAGTTCCAGATGCTCCCTGAGGAGGGGGAGGATTTGAACCCCACATCGGCATCCCAGCTTTTAAGATCTGTACCTGAGAGATGCACCCCCAACCGAAACATCTAGTTTTGAAAGCCAGTGGGCCTAGTCTTATGGACTAGGTCCATAAGACCCATGAGCCTATAGCATCTGAGAAACAGGTCTCCAGGGGCTCTCCTGGACCCACCAGGCTAGCACCCCAGGGCTCGCCATGGAAGCCTCAGACTGAAAGGTGCCCAGTCTTCTCTGGGTAAGAGGCCTGCTGCGTATCTCGAAAGCCTGAAGGGCAGTCATTTAACACACTTCTAGAGGCCACTGAAATACTCCCCAAAGACAGCTGAGACCGGCAGGCACCATCATTGTGCTCAGCCGCTCTCCTCCCAAGTTCTAGGAAGGCACAGATCTGGGGCCCCAGATTTGGTGGCTGCCTCCCAGAGGATGCCCCTTCAATCCCCTGGCTCTGGTAGCCAACCAGGCTTACTTTCCCAAGCTCCACAGGACTGTAACAAACGGAGAAACAGTTCTTAACCTGCCACCACCCAGGGAACGGTACAGCAGCAGCAGACAAGCTCCCTTCTTTTCAGGAAAGAGGCCTGTGAGCTTATCTTCACAGCTATGGGGCAGGAGAGGGGTTGCTGCTTAAGAACACACCCTGAGGTCACTGCAGGGACTGGGGAGGCCGGTGGGTATCACATTCATGCTGGCCCTCTGTCCTGCCCAGGTCTCCAGCGTCTCAGAGAAAGGTGCTTTTGATGTCTCTAGCATTGCCACCCAGGGGCCACATCCCTTGAAGGCCTGGATGTAGTCGCCAGCAGCGCTGTGTTCACAGCTTCAGTTGGGACAGTAGCAAAGAAGCACTTACCTACATCCTAGGGCTTCCTGCGCCTCTCCCAGTCTTCCCCAGAAAGAGGGCTACTTGTGTGCCTTAAAAGCCACTGCCTGGGGGTCAGCCTCCAATCAGCCTTTAGAAAAACAAAAACCTTTAGTCTCAAAGGCCTTCACTCACTCCCATGGAGCAAACTCAAGCAGTTACTGCTGAGATCAGTAACTTGCAGGACTCTGTTCCTCCTTAAGGGAAATACACAATTTGATGCAACCTTTTTGAGCTGTTCTAAGAGCTGTGATAGCGCAGAAGCAGCACAGAAGCGGCCGAAAGGAGCTACCCCACATTCAAGGTCAGGGGCAGCCAGGAGGAGCTACCCTGTGTCCAAGGTCAGGGGGCGGTGGCCGAGAGTGCCAGGCTGCAATGGCGCAGGAGTGGCTGAGAGGAGCTATCCCCCACCCGAGGCCAGAGGCAGCGGCCGAGAGGAGCAACCACACATCCAAGGAGTGGTGGCTGCGCAGGTGCAGGAGGGCCAAAGGAGCTACTCCACGTTCAAAGTTGGGGGGGTGGCAGTGAAGAGATAACCCTCGTCCAAGGTAAGGAGCAGTGGCTGCGCTTTGCTGGAACAGTCGTGAAGAGATACCCCACGTCCAAGGTAAGAGAAACCCGAGTAAGATGGTAGGTGTTGCGAGAGGGCATCAGAGGGCAGACACACTGAAACCATACTCACAGAAAACTAGTCAGTCTAACCACATGGACCACAGCCTTGTCTAACTCAGTGAAACCAAGCGATGCCCTGTGGGGCCACCCAAGATGGGTGGGTCATGGTGGAGAGGTCTGTCAGAATGTGGTCCACTGGAGAAGGGAATGGCAAAGCACTTCAGTATTCTTGCCTTGAGAACCCCATGAACAGTATGAAAAGGCAAAATGATAGGATACTGAAAGAGGAACTCCCCAGGTCAGTAGGTGCCCAATATGCTACTGGAGATCAGTGGAGAAATAACTCCAGAAAGAATGAAGGGATGGAGCCAAAGCAAAAACAATACCCAGCTGTGGATGTGACTGGTGATAGAAGCAAGGTCCAGTGCTGTAAAGAGCAATATTGCATAGGAACGTGGAATGTCAGGTCCATGAATCAAGGCAAATTGGAAGTGGTCAAACAGCAGATGGCAAGAGTGAACATCGACATTCTAGGAATTGGTGAACTAAAATGGACAGGAATGGGTGAAATGAACTCAGATGACCATTATATCTACTACTGCGGGCCAGAATCCCTTAGGAGAAATGGAGTAGCCATCATGGTCAACAAAAGAGTCCAAAATGCAGTACTTGGATGCATCTCAAAAACGACAGAAGGATCTCTCTTTGTTTCCAAGGCAAACCATTCAATATCATAGTAATCCAAGTCTATGCCCCAACCAATAATGCTGAAGAAGCTGAAGTTGAACACTTCTATGAAGATCTACAAGACCTTTTAGAACTAACACCCAAAAAAGATGTCCTTTTCATTATAGGGGACTGGATTGCAAAAGTAGGAAGTCAAGAAACACTTGGAGTAACAGGCAAATTTGGCCTTGGAGTACAGAATAAAGCAGGGCAAAGGCTAATAGAGTTTTGCCAAGAGAACACACTGGTCATAGCAAACACCCTCTTCCAACAACACAAGAGAAGACTCTACACATGGACATCACCAGATGGTCAACAACAAAATCAGATTGATTATATTTTTTAAATCCAAAAATGGAGAAGCTCTATACAGTCAGCAAAAGCAAGACTGGGAGCTGACTGTGGCTTAGATCATGAACTCCTTATTGCCAGATTCAGACTTAAACTGAAGAAAGTAGGGAAAACCACTAGACCATTCAGGTATGACCTAAATCAAATCCCTTATGATTATACAGTGGAAGTGAGAAATAGATTTAAAGGCCTAGATCTGATAGATAGAGTGCCTGATGAACTATGGAATGAGGTTCGTGACATTGTACAGGACACAGGGATCAAGACCATCCTCATGGACAAGAAATGCAAAAACCAAAATGGCTGTCTGGGGAGGCCTTACAAATAGCTGTGAAAAGAAGAGAAGCAAAAGCAAAGGAGAAAAGGAAAGATATATGCATCTCAGTGCAGAGTTCCAAAGAATAGTAAGAAGAGATAATAAAGCCTTCCTCAGTGATCAGTACAAAGAAATAGAGGAAAACAACAGAATGGGAAAGACTAGCGATCTCTTCAAGAAAATTAGATACTGAGGGAACATTTCATGCAAAGATGGGCTCAATAAAGGACAGAAATGGTATGGACCAGAAGCAGAAGATATTAAGAGGTAGCAAGAATATACAGAACTGTACAAAAAAGAGCTTCACGACCAAGATAATCATGATGGTGTGATCACTCACCTAGAGCCAGACATCCTGGAATGTGAAGTCAAGTGGGCCTTAGAAAGCATCACTATGAACAAAGCTAGTGGAGGTGATGGAATTCCAGTGGAGCTATTTCAAATCCTGAAAGATGCTGCTGTGAAAGAGCTGTATTCAATATGCCAGCAAATTTGGAAAACTCAGCAGTGGCCACAGGACTGGAAAAGGTCAGTTTTCATTCCAGTCCCTAAGGTAATGCAAAAGAATGCTCAAACTACCGCACAATTGCACTCATCTCACATGCTAGTAAAGTAGTGCTCAAAATTATCCAAGCCAGGCTTCAGCAATACATGAACTGTGAACTTCCAGATGTTCAAACTGGTTTTTAAAAAGGCAGAGGAACCAGAGATCAAATTGCCAACATCTGCTCAATCATCAAACAAGGAAGAGTTCCAGAAAAAAATCTATTTCTGCTTTATTGACTATGCCACAGACTGACTGTGTGGATCACAATAAACTGGAAAATTCTGAAAGAGATGGGAATACCAGACCACCTGACTTGCCTCTTGAGAAATATGCAGGTCAGGAAGCAACAGTTAGAGCTGGACATGGCACAACGGACTGGTTCCAAATAGGAAAAGGAGTACGTCAAGGCTGTCTATTGTCACCCTGCTTATTTAACTTCTATGCAGAGTACATCATGAGAAACGCTGGGTTGGAAGATGCACAAGCTGGAATCAAGATTTCTGGGAGAAATATCAGTCACCTCAGATATGCAGATAACACCACCCTTATGGCAGAAAGTGAAGAGGAACTAAAAAGCTTCTTGATGAAAGTGAAAGAGGAGAGTGAAAAAGTTGGCTTAAAGCTCAACATTCAGAAAATGAAGATCATGGCATCTGGTCCCATCACTTCATGGGAAATAGATGGGGAAACTTGTGGAACAGTGTCAGACTTTATTTTGGGGGCTCCAAAATTACTGCAGATGGTGACTGCAGCCATGAAATTAAAAGATGCTTACTCCTTGGAAGGAAAATTATGACCAACCTAGATAGCATATTCAAAAGCAGAGACATTATTTTGCCAACAAAGGTCCATCTAGTCAAGGCTATGGTTTTTCCAGTGGTCATGTATGGATGTGAGAGTTGGACTGTGAAGAAAGCTGAGCGCCAAAGAATTGATGCTTTTGAACTGTGGTGCTGGAGAAGACTCTTGAGAGTCCCTTGGACTGCAAGGAGATCCAACCAGTACATTCTAAAGGAGATCAGCCCTGGGATTTCTTTGGAAGGAATGATACTAAAGCTGAAACTCCAGTATTTTGGCCACCTCATGCAAAGACTTGACTCTTTGGAAAAGACTCTGATGCTGGGAGGGATTGGGGGCAGGAGGAGAAGGGGATGACAGAGGATGAGATGGCTGGATGGCATCACTGACTCAATGGATGTGAGTTTGAGTGAACTCTGGGAATTGGTGATGGACAGGGAGGCCTTTTGTGCTGTGATTCATGGGGTTGCAAAGAGTCGGACACGACTGAGCGACTGAACTGAACTGAACTGAGAAGGTCCTGGTAACGAATTATTTGTAGAGGGTTGGTAGACCTGAGAATACACTTTCATCAACTGGAAGAACTTACTGACCAACTCTCCAGAGAAGGAAATTTTCAGTGGTCCAAGAACAGCAGAATCTGTGTCTCCACCAAACCTTAGTCTAGACCTCTGTGTAGTCAGAGGCAGATCCTCAACTGAGACCCAAGGATATGGGCAACCAGACAGCAATCCCCTTGGCCAGCCCATCAAGGTGCCTTCTGAGTCACTGGAAACTATGTCCACCTCAGTGATGAAGAAACAACTTTCTTCTTCTGTAATACTGTCTGGCCAGAATACCAGCTAAGTGACCGGGAGAAATGGCCAGAGAACGGCTCGTTAAGTCATAGCACCATGCTCCAACTAGGCTTGTTCTGGGAGAGAAGAGAATTGGCATGAGATTCCCTATGTGCAATGCTTCTGGCCTTTAACCAGAGCAGGGACTCCAGGAAAAATGCAGACGTAGGCCTGCTCAGCTGTCTAACTCAAGGAAGAAGACCTCACTCTCCTTGTGGATAGGACCCCCTGAAGACCCCTTATGTTTATTTCCCTTTGCCCCGAGTGCTCCAAATACTCACCACAAACTTCAGAAGACGACAGTGGGGCCTAACACCCCCACTTCCCAAATGGTTGAGGTGGCCTTTAAAAGGTTTTCAATAACCAAGATGTAACAGAAGAAAAAGATGAAGAATCAAGCCGCCTTGTCTGTGGCAGTGCTGCACATCACCTCAGGGAACCCAGGAGGAAAGAATAACACAGCTTCACAGGTCAGCACCCCCTGCCACCAACGTGGGATGTGGGACATGCGGGCTACCAGCATAGCTGGCTCCTAGTCAGTGTGCTTACTGCAAGAAAGAAGGAAGACCTGAGCTAAACCTCCCTTCCTTTCAGCCCCCATTAAGTAAAGGAGCAAACTGTGGCCTCCCCAGCTGGTCCATCAAAACACCCCATCTTCCTTGAGGAGCCCTAGTTACCCTAGAAGTTGGGGGAGAGCCAGTTGAGTTTTGTCTTGTTTGGCCATGCCGCATGGCATGTGGGATCTTAGTCCCCCAGCTCCAGGGATTGAACCCACATCCCCAGCATGGCAAGGCAGAGTCTTAACCACTGGACCACCACAGAAGTCCCCAATTGTGTTTTTGTTAGCCAGCAGAGCCACATTCCCAGTGCTGACAACTCAAAGGGACTCCCTCTCCAAGACATCAAAAGGGTCTCAGGAAAGGAAGATACAAGGAAGTGTTGCCCTGAAAATTCCCCAGATGAGGCTCATTTGACAATCTAAAACTGGTTTTGCACACAGGCATGCAAGCAACATCAAGGGGTAGGGGAGAGTTGACCGGAGGCCAAGGTTTATACCCTGCTGAAAAGAGTCATAAAGATGTTCACTGAGAGCAGGAGGACAGTGCACTGATGAAATAAAAATCACATTTTAAGGAAAGACAAGAAAAATTAAACATAAAACTTTCTCCACGGGTTTGGGCCTCCTCTTCCCTCCCCACAGTGCACAGTGCATCTGCGTTTAGTGTGACCCAGAGCTTCCCCACGGCCACCTCCTGGTACCAGCTACATACCTTCTCCAGGGATCTTCCCAACCCAGGGATCAAACCCAGGTCTCCTGCATTGGCAGGCGGACTTTTACCAGTGAGCCACCTGGGAATCCCAAATGTTTACTTAGGATCTTATTAATGTTACTAGCTATATTATGATTATTATTTCTTGTGCTTCCAAATGTATGACTGAGCCTCAGATAAAAATTAAGATGATTAGGCAACTTGAAACAACTGACTAGATTTATAGTTCTGTAAGAGCAGTGACTGTAATGGTTTAACTCTAGAAATGGTAAGAAGCAACCAGAAGGAACCATTTTCAGGGCCATGACAGACAAGTTAAGACAGGTGGTCCAGGGGCTCGGGATCGCTGTTACAGTGGCCTAGGCCAGTGATAATAGCACCGTAAATGGTCTAGCAACGAAATCCTTGCCTGACCTGAGGGTGGGCATTCCAAGCATAGGAAGACAAAATGACCAGTTAGGTCAACACTCCATATTCTATGACGTGAAAGCATTTCAAACTTAACAGGCTTAAAAATTGCCTGAGCAGTTGAGGTGGGGAGGCATGATGTGGGAGTAAAACAAAGAATGGCCATTTGAAATAACCATCCAAGACTGAGGTCAAAGGGAAGCAGAGAGATTTTAGGTTGAGCATAAACTTGTATTTCAGAGTATCACACAAAGAGTACAAACACGCATGGCATTTATCAGCTTCCCCCATCCCAGGTTATATTCAATTTAAAACTTCACAATTTAAAAAGCAGCTACATCTGTCGACACAAAATATATACACTTGACTGTACACTGAGTTGGAAAGGAGGTACCACTAGTTTTGTTGTGTTACATGAGCTGAACAGAAAAATACATCCTGCCAATTTGGGGATGCTGGGCTGCAACTATTTCAGAGAAATTAAATAATACAATATGTCCTCTGAGGCCAAAAATGACTAGAAGATCATTTGAGTCTGGGCTATAGTATCCTTGCTCAAGTGCTGAGCTTGTTTTTTCTTTCATGAACAAAGTTAATGAGAGATGAGTTTAGAAAAGAGTGTTTTGTGGCAAAATTTGGCTCATTCCCAAAGTAAATTAAACTGTTCTTATAAAAATTTCTGAATGCTGATCAGTTCAGTTCAGTTCAGTTGTTCAGTCGTGTCCGACTCTTTGCAACCCCCTGAATCGCAGCACGCCAGGCCTCCCTGTCCATCACCATCTCCCAGAGTTCACTCAGACTCATGTCCATCGAGTCAGTGATGCCATCCAGCCATCTCATCCTCTGTCGTCCCCTTCTCCTCCTGCCCCCAATCCCTCCCAGCATCAGTCTTTTCCAATGAGTCAACTCTTTGGCGCATGAGGTGGCCAAAGTATTGGAGTTTCAGCTTTAGCATCATTCCTTCCAATGAATACCCAGGACTGGTCTTCTTTAGAATGGACTGGTTGGACCTCCTGGCAGTCCAAGGGACTCTCAAGAGTCTTCGCCAACACCATAGTTCAAAAGCATCAATTCTTCAGTGCTCAGCTTTCTTCACAGTCCAACTCTCACATCCATACATGACTACTGGAAAAACCATAGCCTTGACTAGACAGACCTTTGTTGGCAAAATAATGTCTTTGCTTTTCAATATGCTACCTAGGTTGGTCATAACTTTCCTTCCAAGGAGTAAGTGTCTTTTAATTTCATGGCTGCAGTCACCATCTGCAGTGATTTTGGAGCCCCCAAAATAAAGTCTGACACTGTTTCCCCATCTATTTGCCATGAAGTGATGGGACCAGATGCCATGATCTTTGTTTTCTGAATGTTGAGCTTTAAGCCAACTTTTTCACTCTCCTCTTTCACTTTCATCAAGAGGCTTTTTAGTTCCTCTTCACTTTCTGCCATAAGGGTGGTGTTATCTGCATATCTGAGGTTATTGATATCACAATAAATCATTCTTTCATCCTCAGATCTTAATTTTGTTAAAAAAAAAAAACTTTATCATTAGAATACCATTTCAAGCATTAAGAAAAAAGACTACTTTTTCTGAGATTTTTAGGAAAAAAGCTAGAATTTTCATACTTGTTGATATAACCTAAATACAAATGGCTACTTAGCTAAGTGAAGTGAAAGTGAAGTCGCTCAGTCGTGTCCGACTCTTTGCAACCCCGTGAACTGTAGCCCACCAGGCTCCTCCGTCCTTGGGATTCTCCAGGCAAGAATACTAGAGTGGGTTGCCATTTCCTTCTCCAGGGAACTTACCAACCCAGGGATCGAACCCAGGTCTCCCACATTGCAGGCAGACTCTTTAACCTCTGAGCCACCAGGGAAGACCTACTTAGCAAATTTCATCCTCATTTCAAGACTTCTGTTTTCTTCTTAGAGGATTAGCTAGTTATCTGTGTGCTTTCTACAGATAATATTGTACACACAGTGTTTTATTACAAGTAAAATCCACTCATGTGTATTCCTAGTTAGATAGGAGTTAGACATACTGGACACAAATATTTATAAGAAATTTTGAAGAAAAAGAAACTTCCTAGATTTGGACCAGGGTAGAAGGAAACCAGCGGAGAGGGCAGTGCTCTTGCCTGGAAAGTCCCATGGACAGAGAAGCCTGGTGGGCTGCACAGAGTCGGACACGACTGAGCAACTTAGCAGCAGCAGAAGGAAACCAGTGTTGCCCAGACTCAAAGACATAAGAAAGTGAAAGTGGTCAGTGAGTTAGGGCCAGAAGGTGAAAGTGAGGGAATGAGGGGAAATTAAAAAGATAAACCAAGGACTTCTGTTCCCATCCACTTTGGGGAAATTGGGATCGGACTCACCCTGCCATCATAGACAACTGGAAACTGGAGATCCTGTGTGAAACAAAGATTTTCAAACTGGAAAACACACAACATAGATCCATGATCCCTGAGAAAGAGGCTACAAACTAAATGAATCCTGTTGTTGCTTCAGCTTTCTGCCTGGGGGCACTTACAAGCCACGGTGCAGAAGGGGCTCCTCCTGAAGAATACTGAAGTCTTGAAATAAGGATCGGAGATTAGAGTTTGGGGAAGCTGAGAAACTGGAATTTGTGGCACAGAGTTCATCAGAGGGTTGCTGCGCAGACAAAGAGAACTAGGTTCCCGGTTGTGGAGCCCCTGGAGACTCTGGCTGAATGCTAAGTCGTGTGTGCAGAAGATGAAATGTCCTAGGTCTGAGCAAAGAACTCCCAGGGAGCCGTAAGCTGAACAAGTCCTAGAGCTCCCAGGGGAATTGAGTTCTAACCAATCAGAGGAAAAGACTTCGTAACAAATCCAGTCAATACCTCAGAAGAGTCACATCACAGTGGGAAGGCTAAACTAGTCTTAGAATAGAGGCTGCGGTCCTTTAAAATAAGATTCCAAAGTATCAAACTGATCCATAAGGAACTTAACTGCCTGCCAGGACAAAGTCCCTGTTACATCAACAAAATCTAGGCATACAACAACATACATTAGCAATGTCTAGCATCCAATTTAAAAATTACTAGATAAGGCAAGAAATAAGAAAATGTGACCCTAGACTGGAGAAAACTCATTTGAAGGAAACAAATCAAGAAAGGAAAGAAAATGGAATTCACAGAGAAGTATAATAAGATAGCTATTAAAATATGTTCAGTATGCTCAAGGATTTAAAGAAAAACAAATCTAATGAGAAAAATGAAAGATTCCAGAAAACCAAATGGAAATTCTAGAGAGAAACATAAAGTATCTGAATTGAAAAAAACAATTAGATTTTATGTGATTTATTTTAAATTTTTCCAGTTTTATTGAGATATAATTGACAACAAACAGCCCAATCAAAAGCGGGCAGAAGATCTAAACAGACTTTTCTCTAAAGAAGATATACAGATGGCCAACAAGCACATGAAAAGATGCTCAACGTTGCTAATTATTACAGAAATGAAAATCAAAACCACAATAAGGTATAGCACACACCAGTCAGAATGGCCATTATCAAGAAGTCTACACATAATACATGTTGCAGATGCTGTGGAGAAAAGGGAACCCACCTACACTGTTGTGGAAATGTTATTGTTGCAGCCTTTATGGGAAAGTTTGTTGCCGCTGCTGCTAAGTCGCTTCAGCCGTGTCCGACTCTGTGCGACCCCATAGATGGCAGCCCACCAGGCTCCCCCCGTCCCTGGGATTCTCCAGGCAAGAACACTGGAGGGGGTTTCCATTTCCTTCTCCAAAGCATGAAAGTGAAGTCACTCAGTCATGTCCAACTCTTAGCCACCCCATGGACTACAGCCCATCAGACTCCTTGGTCCATGGGATTTTCCAGGCAAGAGTACTGGAGTGGGGTGCCATTTCTAGGCTCCTCAAAAAAATAAACCTAGATCCAGTAATTCCACTCCTGGGCATACATCTGAAGAAAACGGAAACACTAATTTGAAAAGATACAAGCACCCCAATGTTCACAGCAGCACTATTTACCATAGCCAAGATATGGAAGCAACCTAAGTGTCCACCAGCACATGGATCTAGATAAAGAAGATGTGTTAAGCATATATAGATACACAACAAAATACTACTAACCCATAAAAAGGGTAAAAATTTTGCCATTTGCAACAACATGGATGGACTTGGAGGGCATTTAATGAACTAAATAAGATAAAGACAAATACTGAATGTTATTTATTTGGGGAATCTTTCCAGTGGTCATGTATGGATGTGAGAGTTGGACTGTGAAGAAGGCTGAGCGCTGAAGAATTGATGCTTTTGAACTGTGGTGTTGGAGAAGACTCTTGAGAGTCCCTTGGACTGCAAGGAGATCCAACCAGTCCATTCTGAAGGAGATCAACCCTGGGATTTCTTTGGAGGGAATGATGCTAAAGCTGAAACTCCAATATTTTGGCCACCTTATGCGAAGAGTTGACTCATTGGAAAAGACTCTGATGCTGGGAGGGATTGGAGGCAGGAGGAGAAGGGGACGACCGAGGATGAGATGGCTGGATGGCATCACTGACTCGATGGACGTGAGTTTGAGTGAACTCCGAGAGATGGTAATGGAGAGGGAGGCCTGTCGTGCTGAGATTCATGGGGTCGAAAAGAGTTGGACATGACTGAGTAACTGAATTGAACTGAACTGAAAAAACAAGAATGAATATAACAAAACAGAAACAGACAGACATAGAGAACAAACTAGTGGCTACCCATGGGGAAGAGGAAATTGGAGAGAGGCAAGGTAGGGGTTTGGGATTATGAGATACAAACTACCATCTAGAAAATAAATATGCTACAAAGATATACAATATAGTCAATATTTATAATAAATTTAAATGGAGTATAACCTATAAAAATTTTGAATTACTATGTTGCACAACTGAAATGAATATAATATTGTATTAATAAATCAACTATACCTCAATTTTTTAAAAAGATGAAAACTTCTGAACAACGATAGGACAAATAGAAAACAAACTAATAGCAAGACTCTAGATTTAAACCCAAACACATGATAATTACATAAGAAGTAAGTTATCCAAACGCTCCAATTAAAAGGCCAGGATGTCAGGCTGAATATAAAAGCAAGCTCCAACTCTCTGCTGACTACAAGAAGAGAGACTCCCTCTTTAAGAATAAAGATACAAGTAAGTTTAAAAGGGTAGGGAAAGATACATCATGCAAACACCATTGTAAGAAATCTGTGTAGCTGTATGGATATCAAAGATATCAGACCCCAGGGCAAAGGAAGGGAAACGGATGTCCAGGGTCTGGAGCCAGGTTGCAGGTGACAGCAGCTAAGCAAATAAAATTTACATTTTTAGGCAGGACAAGAACATTTAAACACAAAATTATCTCTTTCTGTCCATTTGGACCTCCACAGTCCCAAATGTGCAGTGCACATTTCTGTTGCATATTATCAAGACGGTTCTCCAAGATGAGAGTGCACGCCTCAAGATCATTTTCCACGCTTTCTTCTGATTCTATCAATGTAACTTCTTAAGAGACCAGCTACTTTTAAGAAGCTTATTTCTCAGCTCTGTAGGGTGTTATGTATGGGCTTACCTGGACTATAATATCCTATATCCCTGGGGGACTTCATGTAAAAAAAATCAACATGCCATTTTGATATACAATCTTTTGTCTCAAAAAATATATGATTGTGCCTTTGATTTCTAATAGGTGGAACTGTTCTCAGAGCTTTCTGAGTTTATCTTCTGGGTTGTAATCCTGAGTTTGGCTCAGATAAAATTATCTTTTCTTCTTAGCTTGATGGTTAATTGAATTTTTGTGAACTGCAGCAGTCCTGGCTGATGGACAGAGATAAGACAGAATCAGAATCACCTGGAGAGGAAGGCTAACATCACCAACTGCTGGGCCGCATCCCATTCAGCAGGGCTGGGATTGGTCCTGAAATTTTGCATTTCTAACAAGCCCCCAAATGATGCTGATCTTGCTGGTCAATGGATTCACTGGGGGAGCCACTGGCTCCAAATGATCTTCTTCTTTCTCTTTAAAATGGACAATTCTATCTTAAGGGATATTGTAAGAAATTCGAAAGATAAAATAAGTGAGGAATCTGAAAGTGTAGATATTGATTTCCCTTAAAATCAACTGATTAGAATTAAATGAGATGGGAGTTGAGGTACTAAGGGAACGGAGGATTCAACCTTAGCCAGCTACCTGGGGAGTGGTGCCTCTAAGTCAAGGAAATACAGAAGAAATCGATTTGGGGTGAAAATAACGAGCCCAAGTTTAGATTTGTTGAATTTTAAAAGCAGTTCTCGTTTATCTTTCTCACTTTTTCAAAAAGGTCAGTGCAGTGGCTGAGTCCTTTTACCATAGTTTAATTATGTGCCTTAAATGGGCATTTCCAAGCTGTGGGGGAAAAAAAAATCTGTGTGAGCTGTTTGCTGGCCCCAGGTGGGCCTTCCTGACCTCTGCATTTGCGTCAGACACTTGGCGTCTTGGAAGGTGCACATTTGTCTAAAGCAAATGTCAAGTCAACTCGGATTCGAGATCTAAGAAACCAGAGAACCGCGCGCCCTTTACCGCACCGAAGGGCGGTACTGGCCTCCTTTTCTTACCAATCTTGCTAACACTGCTTGAAGTGTAACGTAGCTTTCCTAGTCCAAAGGTTTTGTATTATTTTACCAGGAGTTGGAAAAATGGACAGCGCCTATACTGTTTCTCCCTAAAGGAAAAGGATGATAATAACGGAAAAGTTTAAAACATTTCCATCGCAAAACGCTTACAGTTCAGAAGGCATGAAGCTTCGGCAAGGATTTCCCCGCGGAAACAGCTTCTGCTGTCTACGAACACTGGTCGCAGCCCAGGAGCACAGCTCGCGGCTTGTTCCCACTCCCAAAGCGCTGGGCTGGCGCGGTCGTCCCCTCATTTCCCGTTACTTAGCAACGTCCCGGTAAGTGGAGACAATGCCCTGTGAATCTATAGTGCCTCGTGTATTAAGCATTTCTCCTTTCACTGCCCCCCATGGGGGGTGGGGTGGGTATATTGTGTATTCATTAGTAATGGATGGCTACTGGCCGCGCCCAGCACGGTTGGTCCAGGAACTAACCCGCAAGCAAGGATGAAGACGCCAAAGGCTCAGGTCCCCAAAGCCCGCGAGGACCACGGCCCTAAGACCCTGCCTTTACCCCCTCGTCTCCTTCCCCCAGCCCCCGGGCTCCGCGCGCCCCTAGCGGAGAGAGGGGCCAGACGGGGCGCGCGGGGCCGAGCCGGGGGCGCGCGGAGCAGAGCGCGGGGTCGGGAAGCGGGGCCCCGGTGCGGGAGCCCCGGTGACGCATCAGTGACGTCGACGGCGGCGGGCGGGATTTCCCGGCCCCTCCCGGGCGCCCGGCGAGACCCCGCCGCGGAGTGGGCGCGAAAAACGCGGACGCGAGGAGGCCGGGGGCCGGGGGCCGGGACTGGACGCGCTCCAGGAGCCCGGCCTGGGGTGCTGAGCAGACAGAGTGCTTGGAGTCCGAGTGACTGCACGCTCCAGCGGGTCCGGGGCTCGGCCCCTGCACGCCCGCCCGGCCTCACGTGGTCTTTCCCCCGCCCGGGCCGGGAGGCGCGGGGCTGGGCGGGGCCGGTGACGCGGCGCGGAGACCCCGCGGGCGGAGGAGGGGCGGCGCGGGGCGCGCGTTTCCACCGCTAAGCGGGTCAGTATCGAGGTGCGGGAGTCCCGGAGCGGAACCGGCGGCGGAACCGTCTGGCCGCCCTCCCGCGAGCACCGCCCGGGAGACGAAGCCCGCGCGTGAGCGGCGCCCTCGGCCCGGGTAAGTGGGCGCCCGCTGGCGGGGCGGTCGGGGCGCGTCGGTGGGGAACGGATGGCACAGCCCTTGCTCCTGTGAGCTCGGGGCGAGCGGGAGACAAAAGGGAAACTCGGGCTGGACCGTCTCTGGAACTGGAGAGACGGGTCTGGTGCCTGCGTCGTCCTGCAGCTGTCGGAGGAAGCTCGCGGGACGCACACCTGTGATAATCTTGGCCACGAACGGCGAGCCCGGCCCTCGCGGCGCCGGCACAGGTGGGCATCAGCGGCCCGGCAGGGTCTCCTCAAATCCGGGACCCTCCGCAAACCCAAGCGCAGGTTTGGACAGACAACTCGGAACGTTGAAGGGGTCTCCTGGGGGTCGCGGTCGCCCCATTTGTCCGGCTTGAAGCAAGGGAAGCTCCTGGGGACCCTGTTTCCGTAAGTAGGTCATGGCAGGGACGTCCCCCATTGAAGAAGAAGTGGAAGGGCTACTAGTAGCGGAAGATATGGAGTGGCTATTTGGTCATTTTATTGGGGGATTTCTTTGGGCCCCAAGAAGCCCTCTTGATTCCTCATCACCGGGACACCTGCTTTGGGAGCAGTTCCGGAGGCGTCCGTGGACCTCGGGGCCTCTTATGGCGTCTGTCCTCCAGTCTGGTGCTGAAATGGGCTGCGCTCGCCGCTCGCAAACCAGCAGCGTTGGGGAGGCTTTGGTTTACTGTTTTAAATTACCTTAGGAATAATAACAAAAGGATGGGATGGGGCGGCGGACAGAGGTGTGACTGGAGAAGACATCGTAATTTAAAAATAAGGAGGACTTGCTTATTTCTATGTGTCTTGGGCTAGGATGCTCAGAAATGCAAAAATGTTAAAGTTTCATCAAGTGATAAAGTGGATCGTGGACACGCGTTCTCCCACCCTCTCCCCAGCTCCCCACCAACACCGGTTTTCTTCTCTTTCTGTCGCCTCCCAGGACTGTAAAAGGCTAGCACAGGGCTGGCCGGTTCAGTCAGAGCGAAGGGCCTGCTGGGCTGCGCTGGTGTTTCCCATTAAAACGTGCCAGTCTTATCGTCTGCTCATGAGCTGTCACGGGTGGTGCTTCCTTCTCATAGAAAATTCAGTGGCAGACTCCTCAGAGAGGCAGGGAAGGGACTCGGGCTCTTTCGCTGGCTTCTTGATTCTTTGGGGAAATCCTTTTCCTGATTTTTGCATGGTGTGGGGAAGGGAGGCACCCACCTTCTGATCTGGCCCTGTTCCCTGCAAGAGGCTACTGTGGGAGCAACCAAGGTGATAAATGGAAAGCCTGTTTCAGTCCTGAGAAACAAGACAGGGTACATTGTAAACTGGCAATTATTTTTGAAGTGTGAGGTTGGCTCAGTTATCAGTTGTGATGAGACATGGATATCGAACATCATAACTAGTTCATGTAAATACGAGGTTTATTGTGGTGCTTCCCTGGTTAATGAGTAGCCTCACGTTGAGGTTATTGAGCTGAAATGACTGTTTAGGACAACCAGCTTCCTGTTTTCTTCTCCACCTACACATGGCTCGAATCCTCAGCCTCTTTAACATCCAGTTGCTCAGGGGAAGCCTCTGGAAGATGTTTGGCCATCTGAGAGAAAAAGCACTGCAGAAGGGTCATTCCCAGTAATGCTGTGATTGGCCGGATAATTGCCTTTCGCATGTCTCATGCAAGGCAGTGGTGGAGAAACAAGGAAAAAGCTTTTCCTTATATTCATTTTACAGTTTTTATGGCCAAAATGACAATCCATGGTGCCTCCCAAATCTTACTACATTCTTTGAAATGGTGAGAACTGGACACTGTCCTCTTGTTCCCCGGGTTCCCAGGAAGCAAGTGCCTGACAGCTGTCTCTGGAGGATGAGGTTGGGCTTAGGAGTGATTGTGTATGATGTCTGTCTGTCTCTCTCTCTCTCTCACTCACTCACTCACACACACACACACACACACACACACACACACTTGTGTATGATGTCTGTCTGTCTGTCTCTGTCTGTCTCACTCATACACACATACACACACGCGTGCCTTGCGCTGACTCACCACATAACTACTGCTTACTGAAGAACGCAGCCAAATGGCTGAGAAAAGACTGAAGCCTACTAGACAGATCATTCTCATTTATTTATAGCCACATTTCACTGTCACATTTTTCTTACCTTGTCTCATTTTTGTTCTAGTTGAAGAAGGGAGACTACTTTATAACGCATTACCTGCTAGTAGATTGCCCTTTTTTCTTAATGGAATTTCAAAATGTCTTTAAGATATAACCTGATTTGTTCTCAGAACACCTTTATGAGAATTTACTAGTATCTAATGAGCAACTTAGATAGTATATTCAAAAGCAGAGACATTACTTTGCTGACCTTAGTCTGTCTAGTCAAGGCTATGGTTTTTCCAGAGAGAGTTGGACTGTGAAGAAGGCTGAGTGCTGAAGAATTGATGCTTTTGAACTGTAGTGAGTGTTGGAGAAGACTCTTGAAAGTCCCTTGGACTGCAAGGAGATCCAACCAGTCCATTCTGAAGGAGATCAACCCTGGGATTTCTTTGGAGGGAATGATGCTAAAGCTGAAACTCCAGTACTTTGGCCACCTCATGCGAAGAGTTGACTCATTGGAAAAGACTCTGATGCTGGGAGGGATTGGGGACAGGAGAAGGGGATGGCAGAAGATGAGATGGCTGGATGGCATCACTGACTTGATGGATGCGAGTCTGAGTGAACTCCAGGAGTTGGTGATGGACAGGGAGGCCTGGCATGCTGGAATTCATGGGGTCGCAGAGTCGGACACGACTGAGCGGCTAAACTGAACTGAACCTTGCACATTTTCTCCATTTTTTTTCCACTTTAGACATATTCAGACATCAAGAGGCTTATTATTCAGGTAGAGAGATTACTCAGTATTCTTAAACCAGAAACTGAAATGTAACATCTTTCATATGCCAAAAATACTACCAAAAATCCTTTCAATAATAACCAGCAAAGGAATTTTGATTGGAAGTCACGAGAAGCTGAATGAGTGTCAGGAAAGAAAAACAGTGAAATCAATTATAGTATAGAAATTAGCGTAATGCTACTGAAAGTTCTTGGAGCTTCCCTGATAGCTAAGTGGTAAAGACTCTGCCTGCCAATACAGGATACTCAGGTTTAATCTCTGGGTTGGGAAGATCCCCTGGAGAAGGAAATGGCAACCCACTCCTGCATTCTTGCTTGGGAAATCCCGAGGACAGAGGAGCCTGGCAGGCTACAGTCCAAGGGGTCTCAAAGAGTTAGTCATAACTCAGCAACTAAACAATAACAAGTGAAAAGTCTTAAGTAGCTGGTTAAAGCCATATGAAGAATAAATCAAATATCTTTTAAAGTGATCAGAAGTGAAGACGTGCAAATGAAGTTTGCATTTAGGGAAGAAAGTAGAAGCGGAAGTACTGCTGGAAGAAAAGAAAATATTACACAGGAAAATAATGGCTCCTTAAAAGAGATTATTCAACAAGCCAGCTGGAGCATTTCAAGTCACTTTAATTGTCCAGGAGATTTTGTTAGGTCAAATGGCAGCGGGTGTGCAGTCAGTCTTCCTGGTGGAACTTGGCAAACAAAATGGCAGGTCCTGTGAAGCTGGGGGAGTGTGGGTGTGTTGAAGATATGATGCTTGAGGAATGGGCCCTGGGTGTCCAAAGAGAAGTGAGGAGTGTGGTCAAGCTAATCTATGCCCAAAGCCTTGATTTTGCCAGGTGTCTGCAAGTCACCAGTGCCCCAGCCTGGGAGGACCAGACGGCAGAGGGGAGCACGGGGCAGCCGGGTGGAGGAGAGACCAGACTTCCTCTGGGCCCATCATGTGGATGATCACATTTAATCCTCACCGCGTACCTGCAAGGTTTCTCTTTGTTGTTGTTGTTCAGTTACCAAGCCGTGTCTAACTCTTGGCCACCCCATGGACTGCAGCATGCCAGTCTTCCCTGTCCCTCACCATCTCCCGGAGTTTGCCCCAAGTTGATGTCCACTGAATCAGTGATTTCATCAAGCCAGCTCATCCTCTGTGCCCTCTTCTCCTTCTGCCTTCAGTCTTTCCCAGCATCAGGGTCTTTTCCGATGAGTCAGCTGTTCACTTCAGGTGTCCAAAGTATTGGAGCTTAAGCTTCAGCATCAGTCCTTCCAATGAATTCAGGGTTGATTTCCTTTAGGATTGACTGATTTGATCTCTTTGCTGTCCGAGGGACTCTCAAGAGTCTTCTCCAGCACCACAGTTAGAAAGCATCACTTTTTCGGCGCTCAGCATTACAGTCCAGCTCTCACATCCGTACATGATTACTGGAGAGACCATAGCTTTGACTATATGGACCTCTGTCAACAAAGTAATGTCTTTGCTTTATAGTACACTATCTGGGTTTGTCTTCTAATTTCAGGTTAAAAGTTTCTCTTTAGCCAGAACAACGACAGCAGTGTGCCTTTGGTGTCCTTTTTATCCAGGAGTATTCTGGCAGGCTTTTTGTGGGTGATGGTGACTTTTAAAACTGAACAAGGAAGTGCTTCTGTGTGTGTGTGCATGCACACGTGTACTCAGTCAGGTCAGACTCTTTGCAACTCTGTAACCTCCCAGGCTTCTCTGTCCATGGAATTCTCCAGGCAAGAATACTGGAGTGGATTGCCATTTCCTTCTCCAGGGGATCTTTCTTCCAAAGGATTGATACTTTTGAACTGTGGTATTAGAGAAGACTCTGGGAGTCCTATGGACTGCAAGATCAAACCAGTCAATCCTAAAGGAAATCAGTCCTGAATATTCACTGGGGCAACTGAAGTTGAAGCTCCAATACTTTGGCCACCTGATACAAAGAACTGACTCATTAGGGAAAGATTGAGGACAAGAGACAGGGATGACAGAGGATGAGATGGTTGGATGGCATCACCGACTCGATGGACATGAGTCTGAGCAAGCTCCAGGAGTTGATGATGGACAGGGAAGCCTGGCGTGCTGTAGTTCATGGGGTCACAAAGAGTCAGACACGACTGAGTGACTGAACTGAATGGGACTTGTGCTGTGAGGCTGAAGAAGTAGATAGAAGAGACAGACTACAGAAGTAATGCTTCAAACATCCCTCTGGGGCCCAGGTGATTCTCTCTGCCCCATCAAAGGCAGGCACAGTGCAGAGCAATAGCCCTCAATCCAGTAACTGGCAGGAACTGTGCTTTCTGCACTTCTCATTAGTCCCCGTGCCGCCTCCTGGCACTCATGTCTATCAGTTGTGGGGTCTTCTCTTCAACCCCTCCCCAGGGTCACCACCAAAGGAAAAGGAGCAGGGCCATAGTAATAGGAAGAAGGAAAACATTTTAATTTGTTTCCAAAATTCTTACTAGAACACCTTTACAGCCGTAGCAAAAAGGCGTTAATGTGAAAAATATATGTGCCCTCTGTAGCTCCCGAATTCAACTCTATTTCCTTCTTCCAATGTTTCATCACACACATATGTAAAATCAAGAGATTTTTGCCAGAGCAATATGTGAGTATATAGATTCAAGAACTGGAATCAGAAAACAGGAAGGAAGGAGGAATGGGAGTATCGAGAAGGGTAGGAAGCAAGTATGGAAGTTGCTGAGGGCAGTTTGGTACCTGTAGGTTCTTTTCCATGATGACTCCTCAGCCTCTATGACTCAAGTGTAGACACTGTTGGAGGGGCAGAGACTGGGATGGCAGACAGTGGGTGATGTCAGGACACTCACATCCTGGAGGGGCCCCCTTTTATCTGTGAATCCCCTCCCGCAGTGGCCTCCACCCTCCCATCTTATCTGTATGAGGGTCTAGGCATACCCAAGAATTGGTGTCCTCTGGAGTGTTTTCCCAGGACAGGCATCTGTCCTGATGCTCTGGAGTACCTGCTATGTATAGTTTTTATGAAGATGTAGGAGAGGGGAAAAACTTTACATGCTATGTATACCTTTATGGGAATGTAGGAGAGGGGAAAAACTTTTTATCTTCCCTCTTATGTTCTGTACCTGGGGCCTGCAAATTAAACTAATGACAGTTGAAAATAACAGGAGAATAGAGCTAGATTAACAGAGGGAAAGGTGTATTATGCATGTACACAGACCCTTTGCAGGAAAGGAGAGAAACCCAAAGAATATAATTTAGAGCCTATATACCCTTTCAACAAAGGGAGTGAATTGTAGGAAAATGACAGAGGGGGTGGGGGTGGGGTCTGAGCTTCTAGGGGTGGTAAATTTTGGGTGGGTATATGTGTGGCAAAAGTTAATGACACATAAGGGTTATTTTAGTGAGGTCTACCTGTGTAGGCCTAGCTTGGTGATGTCTTTCTTCAGTAATACTGGTTGTTTTCCTTCTCCTGGGTGATGAGAGTGTGGAAAAACCTTCACAGAAAGAAATTTATGTCCTGGTTTTAGGTAGAAAGGGGGAGGCCAGAGAGTTCCTCCTGAATGCTGCTGCCTTTAGCTCAAAATAATCTTATACCAAGGTGGCACCATTCAGGGATGGTATATTCTGATCCCAGGCTGCCCGGGTGGCTCATTGATAAAGAATTCACCTGCCAATGCAGGAGACTTGGGTTCCATCCTTAAGCCAGGAAGATCCCTTGGAGGAGGGCATGGCAACCCACTCCAGTATTCTTGCCTGGAGAATCCCATGGACAGAGGAGCCTGGTGGGCTACAGTCCATGGGGGGTCACAAAAGAGTCAGACATGACTAAGCGACTAAACAATAAAATTCTGATCTGCCTCAGGGTTTCTAGCAGAACTTTTCCTTAGCAAAGTCTGAAGCCCACGGCCAGTGTAGCATCCTAAACCAGCATGACTAACCTCTCTTTGCTTTTAGTTTCTGTTCATCAGTCTTGGGAAAATTCTGTTTGCTCTGTGCCTCAACTGTACTTATAACCCAGGGGTTCCGGTGGTCGGTAGACGCTCATTTAGCCCCTGACACCTGGGGCCTTGCCAACGAAGGAGGGTTGTGTCCTGGTTAAGGAGACGGATTACTGAAGTGTGTCCGTCTATGTGGTGTGGAAGCAAACGTTGCAGAGATGTAAAAACAGTCAGGCTTCCAGAGTTTTAATGGCTTTGTGGCCAGGAAAGGCTGATGGAACTTGAGTGGAGATTTCCAAAGCATTGAACCTCAAGGGAAATAACAGAGGGAAGCGGACAGTGACATCAGCCGGCAGATTCTTTCTAGAACTAGGTGAGGTGCAGATACATAAACCAGCCTTCGTCAGCCTCCTGTATTTTCTTCTGCGGCTGAATTTTACCCAACAGGACAGGATCACCGGAGTCTTCTGCTGACTTGGACTTCGGGATCCCGGGTGACCCTGCCGCCCCAGCCGGGTCTCTGAGGGGCTTCCCCTCATCTCCCTTGCAGTTGGGGTTTGATGTTTCAGCTCTGTTCTTCTCCACCTGGTTGGTCCTGTCGAGTTGTGCCTGTTTCTGGCTGTTTCCCACAGGCCTTTCTGTGCTTTGTCCATCCACGTGCAGTGTGTGTGGCCACAGCTGTGTCTCTACACCTTAGACCTGTTAAGAGGAGATCGGACAAAAACACTGTGTGTCCTGTCCGGCCCCCCGGTCCACTGTGCTCTCCTCGGGGTCAGACTCCTCTGAACTCCCCAGCTTCTCTCCTTGTGCTGGAAGCTGTTTTAGTGAACAGTGTCTGAAATAAGTTGATTGTTGGCCTGGACTCAGACCCATTTTCTTGGTCAGGAGATCTGTCCCCGCAGAGTCTGCCAATCCTCCCTGTGACCAGCCTTCCCAGGGAGGCCGGCCTTTCTCTGCTTTTCCTGAGCTTCACTGCTGAAAACTACATTCATCCAGATTGCTGGGCACCAGGAAAGGGCTTTCTCAATGCATATATTTTGCTGAGAGTGGTGGCTGATAAACTGTATGTAAACCATGCATTTTTTTTTCCCACTGGAGGGAACTCTTTAAAAATGTGACCTTCCGATTTTATTTTATGTTTTATTGAGGCATAGTTGATTTGCAATATTGTGGCAATTTCTGCTGTGCAGCAAAGTAACTCAGTTGTACATATATGTATGTATATATAATTTTTCATATTCTTTTCCACTATAGTTTTTCATAGGATATTGAATATAGCTCCCTGTGCTATACAGTGGGACCTTGCTTGTAAATCATACACTTTCAAGATATTCATTTACTAAGGACTTCCGTAGTGGTCCAGTGGCTACAACTCCACACTCCCAATGCAGTGGGCCTGGGGTCCGATCCCTGGTCAGGAAACTAGATCCCTCATGCCACAACTACAGAAAATGCACGCCACAGCTGAGACCCGGTACAGCCAAAGAAATAGACAGATACTTTTTTAAAAAAGATGTTCATTTACTGAACGTGTTACAAGCAGCTGAGTTCATGCACTAGGTATTCTGGGCACTAGCAATTTAAAGATGAAAAAGACATAGTCATGCCCTTCAAAGACCTCATAATCTAGAGGGAAATACGTGTGTGTAAACAGCTCACCCCCACCCCAGGTTAGCCCTCTGACGGCCACATTTAAAGTGCTGTGGGAGCAGTGAAGCTGGGAGCATCACTTCTCCCAGGGAGCGGTGGGTGCAGCAAGAGCCTGGCAGCAAGCTTAGCTCTTAAACTGGCCCTGGAAAGCTGAGTCACAGTTTCCAATTCAGACAAAGGAGACGGGGCTTTCTGAGCAAGAGGGACCAGGCTGTGTGAAGGCTCAGAGCCAGGAAAGTGCAGGCGGAGCAGAGCCAGGGCGTGAAGGCTCATGAGTGGCAGATGGAAGCGTGTTCTCTGGGAGGAGCGGGCCCGGGGCAGGTGTTCAGCAGATGCAGGATTTAGCAGGGCCCAGCCCTGGCGCTCTGTGCCTGCTGTGAGGAGTGCGTAGGAGATGGAGGGCGGGGAGAGCTGCCCTCCCGGGGAGCAGAAGTCTCGCTGCAGATGGAACCACAGCCACTGGTACCCAGGTGATAACAGGTGGTGGGTGAGACTGCCCACCTGGAGGGTAGAAGGGAAACCAAGGCTTCAGAGAACAGATGCAAAGTCTTGGACAAAACAAAAGTGATTCTCTAGAATACATGCTGTTCCTACTGCAAGCTCTCTTGTCCCTTAGAAGGGACCCACCCTGCTGCCCAGCAGCCCGCCCTCTTCGAAGCCACAGCAAACCACCACCACCCCTTCCCTGGATGACTCATTCTTTCTGCCGCTGGAGCAGTTGCAGCCCTGCTCCTTGTTTACGATTCCTTGGTCCCCCTGATGTGGCGGGTTTGATCCGAGGCTGCTCACGCCACCTCTCACCACTCGCTGACGTCGGGGATGACAGTTTATTAGCCTTCAGTGAGAACGTGTCTCTTCCCAAGGGTGAGTCTCTGTTTTCTGTTTTTCCAGAACCTCCTGGTCACCCTCTATTCACCCCCAAGCTCTGGTGGCCCCTGGCCAGGCTTCACGGTAACCATGGCAACTCACCTAAGCCGCCCACAGGTTGGCCCAGGGCCCGGGTCCAGCCTGGGTTCCCTCTGGTTTTCATTGTGAAACGTGTTCCTGGTGGGGCTTCTCTCTCTCTCTTTTTCACAGTCCTCACTCTCTCTGTTCTGCTGAGTTTTCCTCACTGCACCTTCCAAGTGTGAGGAATGCAGAGTGGAAGAGGCAGGCAGTGGAGGGGGGTCAGCAGTGTGGCTCCTGGCGCACAGGCTTAGTGGCTCTGCGGCATGTGGGATCTTCCCAGATCAGGGATCAAACCCATGTCTCCTGCACTGGCAGATGGACTCTTTACCACTGAGCCACCAGGGAAGCCCCCAGGATTGTCTTTTGAGTTTTACAAACCTCTGATGGTCTCTGTGGGTCCTTCTTCCTCGCATCTGATCACCCCCAGCCTGCCCAAGCATC
The DNA here is from genome assembly GCA_917880005.1 of Nanger dama. Classification (NCBI taxonomy): domain Eukaryota; kingdom Metazoa; phylum Chordata; class Mammalia; order Artiodactyla; family Bovidae; genus Nanger; species Nanger dama. The sequence continues at coordinate 8,498,834 of CAKJTW010000062.1, read as the reverse complement.
CCCGGGTCCTGTTTCCCAGACTGGTCTCTCCCACTTCCCCCACCCCACCCCCAGAGCCAAGAGATGCAACTCCCAGCAAACACCACCTGCAGGAGCTCAGGTTTCCCAGAAACCCTAGGATGCCTGCATGCATCAGTTCCATGAGATAGCCTCCTCAATGGGGAAATCAGCTACTTGCCCTGAAGACCTGCCCCTGCACAGTGCATACTTGACCTTAGAACACAGACATCCCCTCCCAACTCACTTCCCACAGCGAGCAGCATCCCATGGTCCTGAGCACCCTGCAGGTGGTGCCCTTGCTTGCTCTGGAGTCGGGAAGTACCCTTGGTTGTTGATGAGACACACGAATGTTGCTGCATGCCTGGTCTCCCATGTGACGAGGAAAGTCTGCTTCTCAGCGCTGGCCACTCTCCTTACACATGCCCCCCAGGCCCTGGGTTGTCTTGTCCTGCTCACCTCCCCTCTCTCAACACAGGGGTCCAGAGACAGGTCAGTCCCAGCCTTCCTCTGCTCCCTTTCTAGGTGCCTTTGGGGTCCTCTCATAGATGAGAGGGACTTCCCAGGCGGCGCAGCGATAATCAATCTGCCTGTCAATGCAGGAGACCAAGGTTTGCTCTCTAGGTCAGGAAGATCCCCTGGAGTAGGAAATGGCAACCCACTTCAGTATCCTTGCTGGAGAGTCCCATGGACACAGGAGCCTGATGGACTACAGTCCATGGGGTCGCAAGAGTTGGACATGATGTAAGGACTGAGGCCATAGATGAGAGTCCCTTGTACAGTTCAGAAGTTTGACACCAAGACTCCTTTCTGAGGAGGGCTTTCACAATCTACCTTCAAGTGAAAAGCAAAACACCTCTGTCTTTCTCTTCTTGCTTTAATAATTCTAGCTCCCAAGCAGGCATTGTGGGTGCCTCTGGCCAACTGAGAAGGGTTAAGTACAGGGAAGCAGAATTGTTGCAGACGATGACTAGCAGCCATGAAATTAAAAGATGCTTGCTTCTTGGAAGAAAGGCTATGACCAACCTAGACAGCATATTAAAAACCAAAGACATCACTTTACCGACAAGGTTTGTCTAGTCAAAGCTATGGTTTTTCCAGGAGTCATGTATGGATGTGAGAGTTGGACTATAAAGAAAGCGGAGCTCCAAAGAACTGATGCTTTTGAACTGTGGTGTTGGAGAAGACTCTTGAGAGTCCTTTGGACAGCAAGGAGATCCAACCAGTCAGTCCTAAAGGAAATCAGTCCTGAATATTCATTGGAAGGACTGACGCTGAAGCTCTAATACTTTGGCCACCTGATATGAAGAACTGACACATTGGAAAAGACCCTGATGCTGGGAAAGATTGAAGGCAGGAGGAAAAGTGGACGACAGAGGATGAGATGGTTGGATGTCATCACTGACTCAATGGACATGAGTTTGAGCAAGCTCGAGAGTTGGTGATGGACAGGGGAGCCTGGCATGCTGCAGTCTATGGGGTCACAAAGAGTCAGACATAGCTGAACAACTGAACTGAACAGGGAAGCATGGAAATAAAGCACAGACGAAGTGTCAGGATATTTTCCTTCTACACCCTAGTCTGGACTCGCCTGTTTAGGGAAAGGAAGGACCCTCAGGGTTCCTGAGATGGAAGTGAAAGGAAAGATCCCTAGCTATTATCCAGGCAGTGTAGTGAGGGCAGATAATCAACCACTGACTGGCTGGTTAAAAGAAGTTAAGGGACTTAAGTTACCTCCCCTCTGCCAGCTTTCTCAGCGTGGTGCCTAGAATTACTGCAAGAGTTCTCTAAATTCGCATCTCCACCAGGAACCCTGGAGACTGAACACAGGATGCTGTGCTCTTGAATTGTTGCTGTTCTGTTGTTAAGTCGTGTCTGACTCACTGTAACCCGATGGACTACAGCATGCCAGGCTTCCCTGTCCTTCACTGTCTCCCAGAGTTTGCTCAGACTCATGTTCATTGAATTGATGATGCCATCCAACCATCTCATCCTGTCACCCCGTTCTCCTCCTGCCCTCAATCTTCTCCAGCATCAGGGTTTTTCCAGTGAGTCAACTCTTTGCATCAGGTGGCCAAAGTATTGGAGCTTCAGCATCAGTTCTTCCAGTGAATGATCAGGGTTGATTCCTTTAGGATTGATTGGTATGATCTCCTTGCGGTTCAGGAACTCTAAAGAATCTTCTCTAGCACCACAGTTTGAAAGCATCAAGTCTTTGGCACTCTGCCTTCTTTATGGTCCAACTTTCACATCCGTGTGTGACTACTGGAAAAATCATAGGTTTGTCTATATGGACGTGATGTCTCTGCTTTTTAAATCTTCTGTCTAGGTTTGTCATAGCTTTTCTTCCAAGGAGCAAGCATCTTTTAATTTCATGGCTGCAGTAACCATCCACAGTGATTTTGGAACCCAAAAATGTAGAATCTTTTTCTCCATCTATTTGCTGTGAGGTGATGGGACCAGACGCCATGACCTTAGTTTCTTGAATGTTGAGTTTTAAGCCAGCTCTTCCCTCTCCTCCTTCATTCTCATCAAGAGACTCCTTAGTTCCTCTTTGATTTGTGCCATTAGAATATTATCTGCATACCTGAGATATATTTCCCCCAGCAATCTTGTTTCCAGCTTGTGATTGATCCAGCCCGGCATTTCACGTGATGTACTCTGCGTGTAAGTTAAATAAGCAGGGTAACAATATACAACCTTGATGTACTCCTTTCCCAATTTTGAACCAGTCTCTTGTTCCATGTCTGGTTCTAATTGTTGCTTCTTAAGTTACATACAGGTTTCTCAGGAGACTGGTAAAATGGTTTGGTATTCCCATCTCTAAGAATTTTCCAGAGTTTGTTATGATCCGCATGGTCAAATGCTTTAGCATATTCAGTGAAGCAGAAATAGACAGTTTTCTGGAATTCCTTTGCTTTTTCTATGATCCAGTGGATGTTGGCGATTTGATCTCTGGTTCTGCCTTTTCTAAATCCAGCTTGAACATCTGGAAGTTCTCAGTCCACCTACTGTCACAGCCTAGCTTAAAGTTATTTTTGGCATTGCCTTTCTTTGAGATTATAATGAAAATGACCTTTCCAGTCCTGTGTCACTGCTGTTTTCCAAATTGGCATATTGAGTGCAACACTTGAACAGCATCATCTTTTAGGTTTTTTAATAGCTCAGCTGGAATTCCATCACCTCCTCTAGCTTTGTTCATAGTGATGCTTCCTGCACAGTGATAAAGTAACAATGAATCTCAGTCTATTACTGAGTTCTTTAGATCATTTTATATCTCCTGAGTCAGTGGTTATCAAAAGTACTGACATAAAGGGGACTTCCCAGGTGGTCCAGGGAGACTCTGCACTCCCAGTACAGGGGACCTCGGTCAGGGAACTAGACCTGGCATCCTGCCACTGCAGATCCCGCCTGCACAGCTAAGACCTTATGCAGCCACGTATATAAATGAATAAGTACTGCCATAAAGGGAGCTGCATTTTTCATTACTAAGATTGTTTTGGAAGGGATCTGTATGCTTAAACTACTGAAACCATGGTTTGTGAAATCCCTTCCGTTTCTAACACTCTGTGGTTCATTAACAATGTCTTACTAAGGTAAACATTCTAAATATGCAGGAATTCCCTGGTGGCTCAGACAGTTAAGAATCTCTTGCAATGCAGGAGACCCGGGTTTGATCCCTGGGTTGGGAAGATCCTTGCAGAAGAGAACAGCTGCCCACTCCAGTTCTCTTGCCTGGAGAGTCCCGTGGAGAAATATCTTTGCTGTGGACGTTTTCCTCATTGCTTCCCTACATCAGCCACTGGCCTCAGAGCAGGAAGACTCTTCAAGCAGCTTTCCTTTCTGCCACAGACAGTGAGTGCAGACCCTCAGGGGAGGGGTCTTCCCCAGGTAGGTGTAGAGGGCAATTCTGAACCTGGCTGTGGGTCCCTCACCCTCCCTGGCCAAGTGGGAACTAGTTAGCGATCAGTGGGGTTGGGATGAACTGCGCCATCACATAGGGACCCCACCTCCCCACCCATCTCTGGTTTGGCGTCTCCTCCCATCCCCAGGTGAGCCTGTTTGAGCGAGCCTGGTTGAGCAGAGCTTCATTTTATCTGCTTATCAGATTAGGGTGCTGTGTTGTTGTTGGTTTTTTTTTAACTTTTTATTTTGTATTGGGGCTTGCCGGGTGGTGCTAGTGATAAAGAACCCGCCTGCCAGTGCAGGAGACATAAGAGATGTGGATTCGATCCCTGGGTCAGGAAGATCTGAAAAAGGAAATGGCAACACACTTCAGTATTCTTGCCTGGAGAATCCCATGAACACAGGAGCCTGGGTGGGCTGTGGTCCATAGGATTGAAAAGAGCCAGGCACAACTGAAGTGACTTAACATGCATGCATTAGCCAATAGCAGTGTGATGGTTTCAGGTGGATAGTGAAGGCGAGATTGAGGGGAGTCCCTTGTATGGCAAAGTCCCTAGCAGTTCACAGGACATTGGTCTTTCCATCTGTCTCTATTTACTTACAGAGGTTTTGTATGTGAGCTGGACCACTTATATCATTTCCTTACTTAAAAAAAAAAATCTTTATTGAGCTTGTTACAAATTGCTTCTGCTTTATGCTTTTCATTTTTTGGCTGTAAGGCATGTGAGATCTTAGTTCCCTGACCAGGGATTGAACCCACACCCCACCCCCTGCATTGGAAGAGGAAGTCTTAACTGCTGGATCACCAGGGAGGTCCCCATTTTCTTGCTTTTTATAGTCTTTTCTCAGTTAGACTTTTCCCATCTCAGATGCCTTTTCACAACAGCCAGTTGACTTCTGATTAAAAGGAGAAATAGCCAGAGCCAGCGTCCCGGCCCACTGTCTTACTCAGACATGGCTCAGAGCATTCCCAGTTGTGGCCCAACCATTTGGTACAGGAGGAGCTTTTTCTCCTCCAATGCTTCACATAGGGAAGCTGGCACAGGTCAGATCAGATCAGCATCTTCCGGGGCCTGTGGCTCCTTTGGCTGCTGGGAACAGAGAATTTATCTCTGCTTGCCTCCAGCCCCAGCCCTACCAATTGCCACCGCTTCCTCTCCTTTGCGGACTACTCTCCACAAATAACTGCTTTTCCTGGGATCTTCAGCAGGGTATTGATACATTAAAGAAAAACTCAGGTCAGACTCTGCATCTTTTTTCTTGGAAAATACCCAGATTATTTTCAGGCTTTTAAAATGTGACCTGTTTTTTGTTTTTTTTTAAAATTGACTGTTTTTTAAAGAGCAGTTTTAGCTTCACAGCAGAACTGAGCACAAGGTACAGAGTTCCCAGGGACCCCCTTCCTCCCACATGTGTACAGCCTCCTCCCCACCATCAGCGTCCTCAACGAATCAGGCATAGTTACAAGTTATAAACACACACTGACACACCATCACCACCCAAGGCCCACAGTTGACATCTGGGTTTATTCTTGGTTTTGTACATTCTGTGGGTTTGGACAAGTTCTCAGAAGAGTTTTTTGGCAGAGACTATTCTATTTGATTCTGTGATTGTGGATATATGTCATACATTTGTTGACTCCTCTGCTAGGAGCTACTTTCAAGGTCAGTTCTTCCCTAGGTTCAAGAGAGTCACCAATGTGTTACAGGTTTTCCCAAGAGCCACAGTTTACTCTCTGTCCTCCTCTCTGGTATTGAAGAGCCAGTTTGTAAATAGCACCCTTGACCAAGACAAATAGCAGGTTGCTAAAGAGAGCCAAAGACAACAAAGAAATCTTATTTGATCTGTTTTACTCCTAAACTCTCATAGGAAACTAATAATACTAGAAATAATTGAGACACACACACACACACACACACACACTCACAATATAGAGTAAAATATTGATGCTTTCTAACAAAATCATCTTATTTTTTTGAAAAGATAAATTCCCCAGAAATGTGAAAATGAATGGTTTCCCTAAGTATGCCTACAGAAAATTTGTTCTTAAATAATGCTAAGAGCGGACATATGACAGCATTTATCCTTTTCTCAATCAAGAATTACATGGAAAACTCAAAAATATCATCTTCTGTCAGCCACTTTCCATTTTGGAAAGGAGCTTTTCTGTTGAGATAATGTCATGTCAAAGTGGAATGTGACGTAGTCTGACCTGCACCAGGCGCTCTTTCTAAAGGCTTACTTGGACCCCATGACCCTGTTCTATCTGACATCTCCCTGTTAGAATGAGGATGTCTGTCTTATGCCTGTCACTGTGGTATTTTGGAAGCAGATAACTTGTCTGATTTCACAGGTTCACAGCTGGAGAGGAATTTTTTCCTCCAGATGAATCATAACTCAAGTTCTTACCCAAACTTGATTTAGATGACATTTAGATGAGATTTTGGACTTCAAGTCGATGCTGAAATAGATTAAGACTTTTGGCCTGTTGGGATGGGGTGACCTTATTTTCTTGCAGGAAGGACATGAGTTTGGGGGAGCCACAGGCTAGAGGGTAATGAGCAGAATTGTGTGCCCCATGAAATTCAGAATGACTTTGTTTGGAGACAGGCCTTTAAAGAGCTAATTAATGGGGTCATGTAGTGTCTTTATAAAAGAAGTTAGGACACACACACTGAGTGAAGACCCTTTGAGGCGACAGCGAGGAGGTAGCCACCTGCAGGCCACGGAGAGGGTCCTCAGAAGAAACCAGCCCTGCCTGAGACCCTAAGCCAAAGCCCAGTTTCTTGTCTTTTCCAGCCTCTCGAGGCCACATGTCTTCCTTGGGGTCCCCCTTCCATCTTCACAGCCAGCCAGCGGTTGCAGCATCTTCAGATTTCCAGCTGTGACACCAACTCTCCCGCCTCCTTCAGCATCTCAGCATCATGGTCCAGCTAGAGCAGCTCGGACACGTAACCTAGCAGGCAGAAAAGAGGTGACTTCATGCTCTGTGAGGGCTGATGTAAAACTGTGCTTAGTCATTCAGTCGAGTCCGACTCTTTGAGACCCTGTGCATGGGATTCTCCAGGCAAGGATACTGGAGTGGGTTGCCGTTCCCAACTCCAGGGGATCTTCCCAACCCAGGGATCGAACCTGGGCGGCCTGCGTTGCAGGTGGATTCTTTATTGTTTGAGCCACAGGGAGGCCCGCAATGTAAAAGCAGTAGAGCACCATTGGACCTTTAAGTAAATAACGTATTTACTTCGCTTTTGGCAGCACTGGGTCTTTGTCGCTGTGTGGAGGTTTTCTCTAGTTGCTATGAGTGGGGCTACTCCCTAGCTTCTCATTGTGGTGACTTCTCTAGCTGCCAAGCATGGGGTCTAGAGCACAAGCACCATTCCTCCAAGGCATGAGCGATCTTGAAGTTCATGTTCCTGGACCAGGAATGGAACCCATGTTCCCTGTATTGGCTGGTGGGTTCTTAACCACTGAACCACCAGAGAAGCCCCTCTATTAGACTTTTTAATACTTGTTCCTGTCGATTAAGACTTTGGACTCCATCTGAAAGGGCCAAAGAAAACTTAGGGAGAGTCTGGGCTGGAGGATCAAACGGAAGATGAATCTCTTGTTTATTCTGCACCAGTTTGTCAAGCGCTCTTAAATATGACAGCTGGTCTACCAACCTTCTCTAGTTTTTTTGGCTTTAGTTCAGTTCCGTTCAGTCGTGTCTGACTCTTTGCAACCCCGTGAACCACAGCACACCAGGCCTCCCTGTCCATTACTAACTCCTGGAGTCCACCCAAACTCATGTCTATTGAGTCGGTGATGCCATCCAGCCATCTCATCCTCTGTTATCCCCTTCTCCTCCTGCCCTCAATATTTCCCAGCATCAGGCTCTTTTCCAATAAGTCAGCTCTTTGCATCAGGTGGCCAAAGTATTGGAGTTTCAGTTTGAACATCAGTCCCTCCAGTGAACACCCAGGACTGATCTCCTTTAAGATGGACTAGTTGGATCTCCTTGCAGTCCAAGGGACTCTCAAGAGTCTTCTCTAATACCACAGTTCAAAAGCATCAATTCTTTGGTGCTCAGCTTTCTTTATAGTCTAACTCTCACATCCATGACCACTGGAAAAACCATAGCCTTGACTAGATGGACCTTTATTGACAAAGTAATGTCTCTGCTTTTTAATATGCTGTCTAGGTTGGTCATAACTTTCCTTCCAAGGAGTAAGCATCTTTTAATTTCATAGCTGTAGTCACCATCTGCAGTGATTTTGGAGCCCAGAAAAATAATAACAGGTCAGCCACTGTTTCCACTGTTTCCCCATCTATTTGCCATGAAGTGATGGGACCGGGACCAGATAAGAAGGGCAGTCACCAGGGGACTGGTAACCAGCAGGCTCCAGCATCATTCAGACTCAGCATGTTCCTCCTGAGGACCCTTTGTCTGTCAAATCTACTCCACTACATACCACGCTGAACAGTTCTTACCCTATGCCTGGTTAGCATCAGTCTGATTAGTTATTATTAGATCAGGCAGATGATATCAGGCAATCAAGATGTAAATTGAGTAATTGAGACCCAGATTGTAGAATGCACCAAGCTTGACGCAACTGTATTTAATTTGCAAAGAAGCTCTAGCAGGAGCGAGAGTGGCTCTGCCCCTGCTCAAAGGACCAAGGGGACCGTGTTCCCACCAAAGACGTGGAGCTCAAGTGGTCCAGTGCATGTGACAGCACCTGCTTCTCTGCCTCTGCCCTCCAGTGGTCCAGAGATCATCTCCATCCCAAAATGACTGAGAAAGAGCAAAGGTTGTCATGTGAGGCTAAACACACCACTTGGGCTTCCATATATACATATAGAAGTCTGCACCCTCTGCCACTTTAGCTGTTGTGAATCTTGGGGTGATTTGATGATCCTTTGTTTTGAAGCAGATGTGACCTGCATTATTGCAGGGGCCTGCTGAGGGATGATGTACTCCAAAATGTGCACTCAGTGCATGATATCTTTGTGACAATTCTGAACCAATTTATCCAAAAGCTGAGGAGAAGGGATTCCAGATGATGACTCTGAATGTCGGGAGAGCCTCTCCAATTTTCATGCCAGAAGCATTGCCACCTGTGGGTCAAGCATCAGACAGGATCTCAGGGTGACAAAGTGACTTCCTTAGGTTCCACCTGTAGCCTCTTTAACCTGTGGGGACTGGATCAGAGAGCAAATCTACGTGAAGACACGATGTGGGACCAGAAACTGGGGCTCCAGCCCCAGGCGTGGCTATTAATCCAGGGTTATTCTGGGGCTCTCTCTCCAGTAATCTGATTCTTTCCTGAGCACCCCTGAGCCTCAGCAGGCTGACCCCACCAGTCTGAGTCCAGAAATGTCATCCAGACATGAACACAGCTTCTCATGTTGGAATCCTTGCTATAATTGATGCCTCCTTGTATTGAGTTTTCTAAATAAAATTTCTTGTTAGTAAAAAAATAAAAATAAAAATTTTATTGACTTATGGTTGATTCACAAGCTTGTGTTAATTTCTGTTATACAGCAAAGCAAGTCAGTTTTACATATAAACTCTTTTTCATATTCTTTTCCATTATGGTTTATCACAGAATATTAAATATCATTCCCTGTGCTAACCTGTGGAACCTTGTTGTTTATCCATTCTATATATAATGCTACAATTTGCATTACTAATCCCAAACCCCCAGTCCTTCCCTCCCCCACCCCTTGGCAGCCACAAGTCTCTCGCCTGTATCTGTGAGTCTGATTCTGTTTCATAGATACATTTGTTTGTACTGTTTTTAGATTCCACATGTAAGAGATATCATATGGTATTTGTCTTTCTCTTTCTAACTTACTTTGCTTAGTATGATGGTCTCTAGGTTCGTCCATGTTGTTGCCAATGGCATTCTTTCGTTCTTTTTAATGGCCAAGTGCTATTCATTTCACCTGTGTGCCACACCTTCTTTATCCCTTCATCTGTTAGTGGACATTTAAGTTGATTCCACGTCTTGGCTATGGTAGGTAGTGTTGCTATGAACATAGCCGTGCATGTATCTTTTTGAATTCAAGTTTGTCCAGGTGTGTGCCCAGCAATGGGATTGCTGGGTCACATTCCAGCTCTATTTTTAGTTTTCTGAGGAGCCTCTGTGTTGTTTTCTGTAATGGCTGGCCCAGTTTACATTCCCGCCAACTGTGCAAGAGAATTCCCTTATCTCCACACCTGCTCCAACATGTATTATTTGTAGACTTTTTAATGATGGCCAATCTGACCAGTGTTAAGTGATACTTCGTTGTAGTTTTTATTTGCATTTCTTTAATTGTTAGCGATGAGTTCTTTTCATGTGCTTATTGGCCATCTGTATGTCTTTTTTAGAGAAATGTCTATTTAGGTTTTTTGCTCATTTTTCCATTAGGTTGTTTTTTGGTTGTTGAATTGTGTGAGCTATTTGTGTATTTGGGGGATAAAACCCTGTTGGGCGCATCATTTGCAAGTATTTTCTCCCATTTGATAGGTTGTCTTTTCATTTTGTTTATGGTTTCTTTTGCTATGCGAAAGCTGGTAAGTTTGATTGAGTCCTATTTCCTTATTTTTGCTTTTATTTCTATCGCCTTGGGAGACAGACCTAAGAAAACATTGGTATGATTTATATCAAAGAATATTTCATCTCTGTTCTCTTCTAGGAATTTTGTGGTGTCATGTCTTACATTTAAGTGTTTAAGCCATTTTGAGTTTATTTTTGTTTATGATGTGAGGATGTTTTCTAGTTTCATTGATTTACATGCAGCTAACTTTTCCAGCCCCACTTACTGAAGGACTGTCTTTTCCCCATCATATATTCTTGGCTCCTTTATTAAAAATTAATATACTGTAGGTGTGTAAGTTCATTTCTGGTCTCTCTATGCTGTTCCACTGGTCCATTTGTCTGTTTTTATGCCAGTGCCATGCTGTTTTGATTACTGTAGCTTTGTAATATTGCCTGAAGTCTGGGAGGATTATGCCTTCAACTTTGTTCTCTTTTCTTAGGATCGCTTTGGCAATTCTGGGCCTTTATGGTTCCATATAAATCTTAAGATTATTTGCCTTAGTTTTGTGAAAAATATCATGGATAATGTGATAGGGATCACATTAACTCTATAGATTGGGTAGTGTGACCATTTTAGCAGTATTGACTCCTCCTCTTTCCATTTCTTTGAGTCATCTTCAATTTCCTTTATTAATGTTGTGTAGTTCTTAGCATTAAGTTAGTACTTTTGTCTCAAGGCTCAAAAGTCTTTCCGAGGCCACAGTGTTTCCCTTGCACAGTCTACAGACTTCTACTGAGACACTTACCTGGTGCCCCAGCAGTAAAGAATCTGCCAGCAGTGCAGGAGACCACCTGCCAATACAGGAGACATGCGACTGATGCCTATGTTGGGAAGATTCCCTGGAGAAGAAAATGGCAACCCGCTCCAGTACTCTTGCCTGAAGAAACCCATGGACAGGCACCGGGGAGGCTATATTCCATGGGATCACAAGAGTTGGACACGACTTAGTGACTAAACCAACACCATTGGTTAGGGAGATGCAAAGCTGCTGTGACAGAGAGCCCCAGAAAGACAGTGATGTAAAATGCATAGAACTATTTCTCTCCATCACCTCCAAGGCCAGAGGTGAGCAGCCCAGCTGGATGGGGCAGCTGAGCTGTAAGTGCATGTCAGAGACACAGGCTCCTTATAATCTGCTTCCCTCTCCTGCCTCGGGACTGTAGTCCTCAGTCTCTCCTGAGCACCTCAACCCCCTGAAGGGCTGGTTAAACCACTTTCCACTCCCACTCAGCAGGTCTGAATAGGGCTTGAGAATTTGCATTTCTGACAAGCTCCCAGGTGATCCTAAGGCTGTTGGTCCAGGGATCCTGCTTAGGGAACCACTGCCCAGGGGCCTGTCTTTGCCTGCCTGCTGATTGCCAACACAACCGTGGTCCAGATTATGGAGTGGGGAAGTTGTGTGCAAGCACACACGCACACTCACACACACGCACATAGTGTTCTAAGGCCCAGGTGGGAAGTGGCACCCTGTATTTCCACTCATTTAACACTGGTGAGAAAACTCACAAAGCCACGCCTACCTGCTGGGGATGCTGGAGAAAGTCGAGGTCGTGGCCATGTCACTGAAAATAATCAATAAACAATCTATAATAGGAATAGAAAAGAATTCTCCTGAAGATATATCCCAGAAGACACCCTCTCAAGGCATTCAGCAGTTTTATATCTTGTCAGAACAAAGAACATTTAACAAGTTAGGGATGCTGCTGCTGCTGCTAAATCGCTTCAGTCGTGTCCAACTCTGTGCGACCCCATAGATGGCAGCCCACCAGGCTCCCCAGTCCCTGGGATTCTCCAGGAAAGAACACTGGAGTGGGTTGCCATTTCCTTCTCCAAAGCATGAAAGTGAAGTCGCTCAGTCGTGTCTGACTCCTAGCGACCCCATGGACTGCAGCCTTCCAGGCTCCTCCGTCCATGGGATTTTCCAGGCAAGGGTGCTGGAGTGGGGTGCCATTGCCTTCTCCGAAGTTAGGGATACACTCCTTCAAACTTTAAAAACCAAATAGGCCAGCACATACACAGCCAGGCGTCCTGACCCTGGCACCTGGGAAGGGAGTCTTTGTTATCAAAGGAGTCCCAGCCTTAATGTCCCAGGAAGAGGGGCATTTAATCTTTATTTTTACATGGTCAGTGTGCCTTTTTCTTTAATAATTAAAGCAGATGTTTGAGGTCTTCCCTGAAATCCACTGGTTAAGACTCTAAGCTTCCAATACAGGGGGCACAGGTTTGGTCCCAGGTCAAGGAACTAAGATCCTGCATGCCACATGGCAAGCCTAAAAATAAAGAAAATAAAAATAACAAAATGCAATGAAAAAAGTAAAGGTGCCAGAAAATGCAAGAGGATACTTAAACATTTGGGGGAAAAATTTTGTTAAAGCCACTGGACAATGTAGGTTTGATCAGCCACAAACAGGCTATTTTAGCTAATCTAAAATTCAAGTCATGCATGTATGTAAGCCAGAATGATCTCCCCATACCTCAGTATGTGAGCATCTGTTTTATCAGCCACAATTATATTATCATGAGAAAAGGGGAGAGTGGATTCTGTTGGATGCTTGCATACACCTATGACCCTACAGCCCTGCCTTAGCTATTCTCCTCCGGCCCCTGAGCTCTCTGTGGGAACAGGCAAGCCTCATGCCCCCTGGCCTCATAATCTTTCACAGAAACCCACACATATGCTCCAGTTCACATCAAGTCCTCTGGTCTACATCCACTTAGAAACATATGCTGCCATGTGTAAGAAGACATCCATCAACCCGATGCTTGGAACCACGTGTGACACCCCCACAGAGACCGTGACTCTTGTTCTTCAAGTCCCAGCATTGCCGTCAGCAAATGCATGTGATCGCAGTTACCCTGCTTCACATCCAGGAGCTAAATGAGCTCCATTTAGGATGTGAAACAACAGTAGCCACGGATAATTAACATCACTGCTCTGAAGACTGGATTTGCTCTTGTCCAGGCAAGAGTCATGTCCACGTGGACCTGGGTTGTGTTGGCTCTGGGAACCCAGGCTTCCGTGTACCTCTGTGCACCAGGGCCTCCTCCCAGCTCATGGCCACCTGGTAGATCTTCCCAGGCCCCCACAGTGAGACCACAGCATTTTATTTAGGGATGAATATATTACCCTTATGGCAGAAAGTGAAGAGGAACTAAAAACCCTCTTGACAAAAGTGAAAGAGGAGAGTGAAAAAGTTGGCTTAAAGCTCAACATTCAGAAAATGAAGATCATGGCATCTGGTCCCATCACTTCATGGGAAATAGATGGGGAAACAGTGGAAACAATGTCAGACTTTATTTTTTGGGACTCCAAAATCACTGCAGATGGTGACTGCAGCCATGAAATTAAAAGATGATTACTCCTTGGAAGAAAATTTATGACCAACTTAGATAGCATATTGAAAAGCAGAGACATTACTTTGCCAACTAAGGTCCATCTAGTCAAGGCTATGGTTTTTCCAGTGGTCATGTATGGATGTGAGAGTTGGACTGTGAAGAAGGCTGAGTGCCAAAGAATTGATGCTTTTGAACTGTGGTGTTGGAGAAGCCTCTTGAGAGTCCCTTGGACTGCAAGGAAATCCAACCAGTCCATTCTAAAGACCAGTCCTGGGTGTTCATTGGAAGGAATGATGCTAAAGCTGAAACTCCAGTACTTTGGCCACCTCATGCGAAGAGTTGACTCATTGGAAAAGACTCTGATGCTGGGAGGGATTGGGGGCAGGAGGAGAAGGGGATGACAGAGGATGAGATGGCTGGATGGCATCACTAACTCGATGGACGTGAGTCTGAGTGAACTCCGGGAGATGGTGATGGACAAGGAGGCCTGGTGTGCTGCGATTCATGGGGTCGCAGAGTCGGACACGACTGAGCAACTGAACTGATATTTTCTTCGGGGGGTGGGAGGAAGCTTTGGAAAACATCATGGTAACATCTAGTGCTATTGAAAAGCAGTGTTTTTTACCATGTGTAAAATAGATGCTAGTGGGAAGCTGCTGTATAGCATGAGGAGCTCAGCTCGGTGCTCTGTGATGACCTAGAGGGGTGGGATGGTCGGGTGGGAGGGAGGTCCGAGAGGGAGGGGATGCATGTATACGTACAGCTGATTCACATGTTGTACAGCAGGAAGTAACACAACATTGTAAGCAGTTATCCTCCATTTAAAGAAAAAGCGTGTTTCAGCAACCAGATCGGGAAGCCAGTAAGGAGCTGGGTTCCTGGACATACCAACACCTGTCCTCCTTTGAGAAGCAGTGATGATCCTATAGCCCCTCAAGGGACCAGAGCAGCTGGTGGGCTGACATCTGAAAGACGCTCCAAGCATCAGAGGGAAGACACTGTGTGCAAATGCCAAGTGGATGAAATCACTACAGCTTCTTCCTGATATGGGGTCTCTTAAAGTGCCACCAGAATTAATCGTCTGAAAGAGGAGTCCCAAAGGTGGAAGGGACTGTGGCTCACATTGAGGGTCAGGAGAGCAGTGACCCCACCACCCTCCACCTTCACTACCAACTCAGGTGTCTTGGGGAAAGTCTCGTTGTCTTGGGCTCAAGATCTAGTCCAATGGAGGACTTCTCCACCTACAAGGTACATGTGAATGACTCGGGTTAATGTGGATTCCATGCAGGCATGGGTGAGGCTGAGATCCTGCGCCCTTCCCCCAGTTTCCAGGGCTGCTGCTGTGGGTCCCTCCCTGCCCTGCTGATGGAGTGTGTTCCCTAAGGGGACCAGCTGGGACCCCACGTGACTCAGATGCACAGCAAAGCCGGAGAGCCAGTGGACTCGCGCCTCGCTTGGAAGGCTTAGGATGTCAGGATCTCTCTGCAGAGCAGAGAGAGAAGCAGAGGTCCGGGTCACTGAGGTGGGACCAGCTCCACCAGAAAGCATCCCTGGTCATGGAAGTCTTAGGTGTGGCCATTATCTGGCTCCTCATCTGGGGGTCTCTAGGACATGTCTGTCCGTCTGTCTGGCTCCCTTTGGAAGATTATTGTGGGAGTGGGGATTCCTGGTGGAAAACCTGCTGGATCCTCCTTGGCTTCTCCAGTTAGGACCCCGCTGGGCCCCCACAGTTGACTGAAACTAACTAGCAGTGGAGATCCCGTGCCACCTGGAAAACCAGTAACTCGAAAACAGACGCTGAAATGGGTCTTGAGAGGACTGTTAGCAAAGTGAAAAAACAAGGAAATAGGCCAAAAAGAATTTTCTTTTTCAAATTTATTAATGTTTACAATGTTGTGTTGATTTCTGCTATACAGCAAAGTGATTCAGATATATATATGTTCTTTTTCAAATTCTTTTCCACTATGGTTTATCTTGGGACATTGATTATAGTTTCCTGTTTTATACAGTAGGACCTTGTTGTTTATCCATCCTATATATCATAATTTACATCCGTTAATCCCAAACTCCCAATCCATCCCTCCCCCTTCTCTTCAGCAGCCACAAGACTGTCCTCTATGTCTGTGAGTCAGTTTGTTTTGTATATTTTATGCATATTTGTTTTGTATATTTTACACAAATGTAAGTTCATTTGTGTTATAGTTTAGATTCCACATATAACTGGTATCAGTAAACTCTTTCTGACTTATTTAATTTAGTACAATAATCTCTGGGTCCATTCATGTTGCTGTAAATGGCATTGTTTCATTCTTTTTTATGGCTGAGTAATATTCCATTGTATGTATGAACCACATCTTCTTTATCCAATCCTCTGCTGATGCACATTGATGTCATTTCCATGCCTTAGCTGTTGTAAATAGCACTTCTTTGAACACTTGGGTGCATGTATCTTTTCAAATTACAGCCCCAAAAGGGTTTTCTAGCAGCAGAGAATGAGAAAACAAAAGAGGAAAGGAGATTCAAATAAGACTCCATAAAAGCCTGACAGCTTTTGGGGGATGGGAAACGTCTAGATGTGACAAATTACTGTGACAGGAAGAAACAGTCGCCTTGGAAACAGAAGGCATGGGGGTCTGTGAAGCCGCACAACTGGCCAAACACCTCAGACCAAAACACATCTGGAGGCCCCTCCAGCCTGAAGAGTAAACAGCACTGTGAGTCTAGCCTGGCTTTGTTTTTGCCTTGTTTCTGGGATTTCCTTTAGGATCTCTGATGAAAGTAAAAGAGGAGAGTGAAAAAGCTGGCTGAAAATTCAACATTCAAACAAACCAAGATCATGGCATCTGGTCCCATCACTTCATGGCAAATAGATGGGGAAACAGTGGAAACAGTGAAAGACTTTATTTTCTTGGGTTCCAAAATCACTGCAGATGGTGAGTGCAGCCATGAAATTAAAAGACTCTTGCTCCTTGGAAGAAAAGCTATGAACAACCTAGACAGCATATTAAAAAGCAGAAACATTACTTTGCCAACAAATGTCTGTATAGTCAAAGCTATGGTTTTTCCAGTAGTTAAGTATGGATGTGAGAGTTGGATCATAAAGCTGAGCACTGAAGAATTGATGCTTTTTAGCTGTGTTGTTGGAGAAGACTCTTGAGAGTCCCTTGGACTGCAAGGAGATCCAACCAGTCCATCCTAAAGGAAATCAGACCTGAATAGTCATTGGAAGGACTGATGCTGAAGCTGAAGCTCTAATACTTTGGCCACCTGATGCAAAGAACTGACTCATTGGAAAGAGATTGATGCTGGGAAGGATTGAATGCAGAAGGACAAGGGGACGACAGAGGATGAGATGGCTGGATGGCATCACCAACTTGATCGACATGAGTTTGAGCAATCTCCAGAAGCTGATGATGGACAGGGAAGCCTGGCGTGCTGCGGTCCATGGGGGTCCCAAAGAGTCGGACACGACTGAGTGACTGAACTAAACTGAAAGGAAATCAACCCTGAATATTCATTGGAAGAACTGATGCCGAAGCTCCAATACTTTGGCCACCTGATGATGTGAAGAGCCAACTCACTAGAAAAGACCCTGATGCTGAGAAAGATTGAGGGCAGGAGGAGAAGGGGGCAACAGAGAATGAGATGGTTGGATATCACCAACTCAGTGGACATGAGTTTGAGCAAACTCCAGGAGATAGTGAAGGACAGGGAGGCCTGACGTGCTGCCGCCCATGAGATCACAGAGAGTCAGAGAGGACCGAGAAGCAACAACCCTGGGGTCCCCGGAGATGGATGCCGCTGGAAAGGGTCCTGGGAGCTCCGGGGGAGGGGTTCCACTGTCCCAGAGTCATCCTTTCTGGAGGAGGGAGTGTGTGTTAGCCACTCAGTCATGCCCGACTCTTTGTGACCCCATGAGCTGTAGCCCGACAGGCTCCTCTGTCCATGGGGATTCTCCAGGCAAGAATACTGGAGTGGGCAGCCATTCCCTTCTCCAGCGGATCTTCCTGACCCAGGGATTGAACCCAGGTCTCCCGCATTGTAGGCAGATGCTTTACCATCTGAGCCACCAGGGAAACCAATTTTCTCCGTCTTCACATTTTTCTACAATGGGCATGTTGTTTCAGAATTTAAGAAAATATAAACTGTTTGTTTGGCAGAGGTCTGCCAATGAGTGGGGGTGGGGGAGGCCCCTGGTGGTCTGTGGCCTCCGGATGTTCCCTTGTGCTCTTTGTCAGCTTGGGGGCTTATCTTCCCACCTTTAGCTCACCATCTCCCCTGTGGCCTGCTCCAGGAGAGACAGCTGCTGGCCACGAGGACAGGAATTTGAGGGACGGGCTGTCTGGGGATCGGCTGGCTCCTGCCGCATTGGTGACCCATCTCTGGTTGTGCTTCCAGGCGAGCGTACAGCAGGGCCCTGACGCAGCCTCTCGTCTGTCGACTATCAGCTGCTCCTGCCGCCAGCTGGTCCCCGGCCCAGGCCTGTCACTGTGCCATCTCTCAGCAGGTGAGGACGTGAGGGGCCCTGTCCAAGAACAGGTTCTCTGGAGGGCGGAGGTCGCTGCTGGCAGTGCACGTGTGGGCCTGGGGGTGAGACTGGCTGTCGGGACCCTCGATGTGTGGCCAGGTCCTCCCGCCATCGCTGCATCCTCAGCCCTGATGTAAGGCCTTATGAAGGCTATTTCACCCCTCATTTCACATTATCCCTCGTGTGAGTGGGTGATGGGGGAGCAGCAGGAGATACAAGCTGTCTCCATGGGTTGCTGGCCTTGGCTTGGAAATCAAGCTGTGTCCTTCCCCACCTAGGAACAGAGATATTACCCAGGCTAGCATCCTTGGCCAGCTTCTTGCTATGACAAAGGGGATGGAGGGGGGTCAACCACCACCACCCACCCTCCCCCAGTATAAGCTGCTCAGTCCCTTCAGGCTAAAGGCAATAGCTGTCTTTCAGAGATTTCCCGGAGCTCTGCCAGCCAACACTTCCCAAGGGTCTGTGGAGATAAGGCATGTTAGGGAGGATGGCTGAAAAGGCACGATGACAGCCACTCATCCAGAAACTGAAGACTGTCCTGAGTCAGGTCACATCAGCAGCAGTGGGGACTGAAGCATCGTGCGCTGCCCTGCCCCCGACTCTGAGTTTACCAAATTACACACCACAAAGTGTGGCCGTCAGAACCTCCCCAGGCAAGCTGTCTGTGTGAGTGTATCCATGTGCCCGAGGAGAAAGATGCTTGACCACACACACACACACACACACACACACACACACACACACACACCCTACTCGTGCACCTGTGTGCATACTCGCCCCCCACCCATACATCTTCATACCCTCACACCCACACCCCACTCACCTGCACACACTCACACATATCCTCATACCCAGACACGCACACACAGTAAGAGGCCCCTCCTCCTTCTCTGCCCTCCTCCCTTCTTCGTTTCTTCACTCCTGCAGATCCTGGCCTCAGTTTCCTCTAACCAGCCCCCTGGGTCCCTGCCACCCCCAAGTCCCCTAACTTCTGAAAGCCCCAAGCTGGTGATAAGGAAAGAGAAGGATGGATTCAGAAATGGAGCAGGAGGATCAGGTCCTGAAGGCAATGATTCCAGGGTCCTTTTCCCCTGGTCAGTTGGGCTGGGGAGGCTTGGAACTGGCCTGCATCTTCTCCCTCCTTTTGTGTGGACACAAGGATGCGTAAACACCCACATCCACAGGGGGACCGCCGTACACACAGGGCGGCAGAGTATGCCCATCAGGCACGTGGGTGCAGGCAGGGACACAGCCCCAAACACACATGCAGAAATGCACACACATCTCTGTAGAGTAGGGGGTCAGCAGCTGCTCCCCGAGTTTCAAAACTCCCAACCCCACCTGCTTCTCCTTCTCTCCTTGCTGAATAAAAGCTTGCAACCAAGAGAGGAACACAGCCCTGTTAACTCTGACTTCGGTCGCTGCCACGTATCACAACAGGCAAGTTTTATTTTTCAAACATTGTCTGGGAATAAATGAAGTTGATGTCAGGCCTCATCTGGGCCAGAGAGTCATTGCTTGAATGAAGAAACCCAGAATGTGGTCTGCACACCCCGGGACCGGCCCAGCCCCCTCACACCTCCCTGCACACTATACAAAACCACCGTCGCCTGCAAGACCCACCCCCAGCTCTCAGGCCTGACTGCATATGTCTCCAGGAGTTTCTCATTAAATGGGGTAACAGTAACCTATGGCATGTGCTTTCCTGCAGAACAGTTAGCATCACAGGGGTCTTCCGTGCTTGAGATAGGGGATGGAGGTGTGTGTGTGTTATTTAAAAACAATATAAACTTTTTGGAATAATAGCAAATTAAAATGAATGATAAAGCAAGCTCTTGCAGGGGAAACTTGTGCTTTGCACTATAAACAGCTAAGGGGCGCTCTGTAAGAGGAACGAGCCCTGAGCTAAGCGTCAGCGCTTTGCGTTTGGGTCCTAGACCAACAGGTCGTGGCTGTGGGAAGAAGCTCTTGGCTTCATTTCTCTGAGTTTTGCTCTTTCTTGATGTGCAAAACAAAACTCAGACTATTTTGCCAACTTATAGAGATGCTTGAGGAATGAGTGAACGAATGTGTGTGACTGGTGGACTTCCCTGATAGTCTGCTGGTTAAGACTCTGCACTTCCGCTGCAGGGGCACGGGTTCAATCCCTGGTCAGCGAACTAAGATCCCATATGCCACGCAGCCAAAAACACAAATGTGCATGAAGATGAGTTATTACTAACAAGTCACTGAACAAATGTCAAGGTATTCTTTATGGCAGTGAGGTGTAAGGATAGGAGGAAGACGTGGGCCTCTGTTGTCAGGCTTTCTCAGCCCCGGCGACGGGAGCTGATGACAGGTGGCCCCAGAAGCCCGTGTCTTGCTCCCATCACTCGGGTGATCCTCTGATCCCAGGAGGGCCTGCTCCCGTGGCTCCCCAACCTGGACAGAGAAGCTGCAGAGGATGGGAGGGGGAGAAAGTTGAGGGGGTCTCTGCTTTCAGACAAGCGACTCTTCCAGCCTCCTTAGCTTTGGTTGTTCCAGGGGCAGCAGAAGGAAAGAAGGCATGTCCAATAACAGCACCGCCAGCATCTCCCAAGCCCGGAAAGCTGTGGAGCAGCTGAAGATGGAAGCCTGCATGGACAGGGTGAAGGTAAGCGTCACAGGCCCGCTTGCCCCTGACCAGCACTCCGCTGACAGCAGTCCCCCGTGTCCAAAGCAGCCGCGTGAGAGTGAACACGTCACCCCGTAGAGCATCCAGCCAACACTGGCAGCTGGAACATTCACAGACGAGCGTTTGCTCCAGAGTTCCAAGCATGCCTGAGGGACCAAGGGAAGCCCAATACACAGTGTGCGTGAATCCCATAAGGGGTCGCCTGGAATAGACCCGTGTTCGTCTCAGCTCTTTAACTCGGTTTGTCGTGCCCGTAAGCGAGAGAGGGAGTTGAACCATGCAATCCATCATAGTTTCCCTGCCTGGTCCAGTGACTCGGAGATGAGACAACATCAGGTGTTTTGACAGGGGTGCTGGGGAAGTGCCGTGTTGAATCATGTCTGCGTTTGTCAGCTGCTCCTTGGGGGAAAGGGAAGGAGGGTACCAGCCTCCTCCCACCCTGTTCACTTCAGTGAGGAGCGGAGATGTCTTCACACTGGGGGAACAAAGCCAGCTCTTTCCCAGATGCCACTTCAAAGGGAGCAGGAGGCCAGCTGGAACGAGTGGCCCTGAGATGCAGCTTAGTTAGGTTCATTGACTCGAATGGAGCTGGAAGCGCATCGGGCATCTCACAGCAGAAAACACCAGTCTGTTGTGTCTGTGCCCTGTGGGGACATAAAACCAGGGCTCTCACCCAAACAGGACAGAATCCGTGGGGCAGCGGGTGACTCCTAATGCCCTCTGTTGGTGGGGCAAGCAGTCCCTCCCCGAGGCTCCCACTGCCCAGAGCTATGACCAGATAACACCAGCTCCATCAGTTGGCCTCCATCCATCCCCCCCGACCAGGGAGCTTCAGGTACGGCTAGAGGAGGGAGCAAGAAAAGAAACAGTTCTAAAAGAGGAGCCCAGTGGTGTAGAAATGGGTCTAAGGATGAGTGTTGCAGGCACTAGTGGTTCAAAGGCAGGACAGACTTTTGCTGAGAGGACAAGGATGAGAGGCGATGCACTGGTTGGACAGAGATGCCTGAGCACCTGCTCTGCCCTTGGCACGGCCCTGGGCTGGAAAAATGAATGGAATGTTCCCATCAGGTTGCTCAGAGAAGACTTCCTGGAGCCGTGAGCTGGGGGTTGGTTGCGGGAGTGGTATGGGGGCGGAGGGAAGGCTAGTATGAGCTGACCGAGGCTCACTGCGAGCACTTGGACTTGACAGAGAAGCCGGTTGTCGTGCTGGGAGGGCAGCTCTGTGCACAGGAACAGGTCATGAAAACATGGTGCGCAGCTGGGGCCGTGGGATGGCCTAACCACCGTCAGTAACATGGCCAGGGGCCAGGGGCCAGAGGCCAGGGGCCAGCAGAAGCGTTGCATGGTGGGGAGTTCTGGTTTGTCGAGGAAGATGCTCTCCATGGTAACAGGGCCTCTCTCGTGACCATCAGCACCCCAGGAGTCACGGTGGAGCACATGTCTCCATGCAGAAGGGCTCTTCAGGAGTCACTGCAGGATATGTCAGTCTCCCAGAGAAGGAGCAGAGGTCACAGGGCCGCTCAGAGTCCACTGTGCTATTCGGGTGGTGTCACCGGCCGGGCGTCCCGTTCTTGCAGTTCTGGGTTGTGGAACGGCAGCTCCTTGATCTCGTGAGAGGCCTCCCAGGGTCCCTACAGCCTCTGTGGTGATTACAGGGCCCATGACAGGTCTGGTTCTGAGCTGGCAGAGTTTGATCCCTGAAGAGATGATCCGGGGCTGCCTGAGGACAGAGGTGGCCCCCAGGAACGACATCCCAAGCAGAGCTGCACAGTCACATGTGGTTTTTTGTTTGTGCTCACACAACCTCAAATATTAAGTTTATCGTGATTAGATACACGTAACATATAATTTGCCATTTTTACTGTTTTTAAGTGTGTAATTCAATAACATTATGTACATCCACAACATCGTGTGGTCATCTGTTTCTAGAAGTTTTTCATTATCTCAAACAGAAACTCCACACATTAAACTCTCACTCGCCTGCCCCCACAACCCCTGGCAGCCTCTCTTCCGCTTTATGTCTCTGTGAATTTGGCTGTTCAGGGCACTTCATTCCTGCAGATGGAATCATACAGTATTTGTCTGGATTTTGTGCATGGCTTATTTCACTTGGCATCTGCCTTCAAGTCTTGTCCAGTGTAGCCTGTGTCTGAATTTCATTCCTTTGTAAGGCTGAATAGTATTTCATTACATGTATCTACCGTATTTTATTTACCTATTCGTGTGTTGATGGACATTTGAGTTGTTTCCACCTTTTGTCTTTTGTCAATAATGCTGCTATGAACATGGAAAGTATTTGGGTCAGTGCTTTCAATTCTTTCTTGTATATAGCCAGAAGTGGTATTGCTGGGTCATATAGTAATCCTATGTTCAACTTTTTGAAGAACCACAATGTTGGTTTCTATGATAGCCATACTTTTTATATCCACCTCAACCTCACCCCTGGGTCAGAAAGACTCTCTTGGAGAAAGGAATGGATACCCACTCCAGTTTTCTTGCCTGCAGAATTCCATGGACAGACTGGCCTGGTGAGCTGTAGTCCATAGGGTCATGAAGAGTTGGACACGACTGAGTGACTAACACTTTTCTCTTTCATCCCCTCCAGTGCACAGGGGATCCAGTTGCTCCACATCCTCGTCAACACTTATTTTTCTTTTTAAAAATAATAGCCATTCTAATGAGTGTTAAGCTCACACTGGATTTTTAAGCACTAGACACCCCTTGCTTCAGGGCACAGGAGGGCTTTGGGGAAAAATCTACTTGATGCAACTTGGGGGAAAAAGATGTATATTGATATCAAGTAGCCAGACAACAAACAGGATGTGGAGAGAGAATCCATCAAGGATACCCCAAATCGACCGTGATAAGTGCCTTGTTGTTCAGTCACTAAGTCATGTCCGACTTTCTGCAACTGCGTGGACTGTAGCCCGCCAGGCTCCTCTGTCCATGAGATTTTCCAGGCAAGAATACTGGAGTGGGTTGCCATTTTGTTCTCTGGGGATCTTCCCCATCCGGGGATTGAGCCCACATCTCCTGCATTAGGGAGGCAGATTCTTTAACACTAAGCCAGCAGGGAAGCAAAAGGTGCCTTCGGGAGGGAGGAAATTGGAAGAGTGTCACCAGGAAAAGAAGTGGCCTCTCTAGGGTGAGTGAGAGTTCATCGCAGGAAATGAAAAAGGAAAAAAGGATCCTGGGGGTAGATGTCAGAGGGAAGCTGTGTGGGAGGAGGAGAGGAGCAGTTCCTAGAACTCTCTGACCTCATACAGTGAGGGGAACACCAGGCGTTCCCCTGTGTGCCATGCCAGCCACAGAGCCCAAAGAGAGGGATGAACAAGTGGAAACAGCTGGAGGCCCTGTGGGGAAAATAATCGCAATGATGAGTCCCACAGAGCCAGCTCTGGGAAGAAGCACCCAGAGGACAGTCAGGAAGGACACACATTGGCTGGGAAACCAGGGACAAGCCCCGTGGCTCACACAGTGTGTTGCCAACTGCAGAACCCGCCCCCAGACTTCATAGTTTTTTCTGCTTGGAAGAGTATCTTGTGGGAAAGGAAGGAAAGGATATTTACAGCTCAGCGAAGTAAAGGAGAGAGAAGGAGGAAAATACTGCATTATGCAGCTATTTGTGCTGCAAAGGTAGGAAAAAGTAGTGTGAACTCAAGAGAGATTTGGGCAGTTCGTGGAGGTAAAATGTGGAAATATCCACTGTGATCTTCAGGTCCTGTCTGTCTCCACAGACATCATCTACACAAAAGCAGTGGTGCAAAGGACTGAACTAGACTTTATTGCAGATTTTGTAGGACATGGAATGAAGACGGCACCATGTAGCCCCCAGCCAGCCCGCAAACCCCACATGTTACGGAGACCCTCCCCACATGCACCCTCAACGCCCTTCTTAAACCTCCCTACTCTTACCAAATCAGATCCAGCTGATCACCACTCAGAAATCAATACTGGAGAGAGAGACAAATGGTAGGAAAAATTGCTTTTATCAGAATGCTGGCAGTCTGGGGAGATGGTGGACTTGGTGTCACCTAGAAACCACCTCTGAGGATTCTGCTAGGCCATGGAAGTTTTTAAAGGGAAACACGGGACGCAGTCTTGGTGGAGCCTTGAGATGGGGAGTCAGAGCTGTCCCCTGCTGCGTGCAGGCTTGTGTGCAGGCCTCCTGATTCCTTGTGATTTTCCCTGAGATGTTGCCTTGTTCACACGCTTTGTTCTTGAGATTCCTGAAGGAGAAGCGAGGGAAGAGATTTGGTCACCTGTGCATCACTTATGTTTCACTCCTATTATACTTCTTTGACCTATGGAAAGAACCCACAAGTTAGGCAAGATATTGTGCGATGAAAAGATTTGAAAGGTGTGCCAGGGCCCGAGATGAGTGGAGCACGGGGGTGCCTCGTTTAAGATTAACAATAAGACAAAGGGGCCCCTGGAGATAGCTCTTTCTTGCCAAAAGCAACTTACACTACCTTCGTTCCTGTAATGTTTATTGACTGCCTCCCCCGACTCAGCAGCCTCCCCCACATTCGGGTGACTCTTCTCCATCCCACCTCCAAGCTCACCAGGCCGTTTCCCAACAAAGCTGGGTGTTCCACGTTGAGAACCTGTATCAGCTGCTTTGACGTATATACACCACTGCATATAAAATAGGAAACGAGGGACCTCCTTGGCGTGGCCCAGTGGCTAAGACTACATGCTTCCAATGCAGCGGGCATGGGTTTGATCCCTGGTTGGGGAACTAAGATCCCACATGCCCTGAGGTACAGCCAAAACAAATGAAAACAAAAGAAAGTGCCCAGCAGATAGTAACCACTTGAAAATATTTTTTAAAAAGATAGATAATTAACAAGGACCCACTGTATAGTACAGGGAACTCTTTTCAGTACTCTGTAATGACCCATATGGGAAAAAAGAATCTGAAAAAGAGTGGATATATGTGTCTATACAACTGATTCACTTTGCTGTACACCTGACACTCACACAGTGTAAATCAACTATGCGTTGTGCTCAGTCGTGTCTGACTCTTTGCGACCCCATGGACTGTAGCCCGCCAGGCTCCTCTGTCCATGGGGATTCTCCAGGCAAGAATACTGGAGTGGGTTGCCATGCCCTCCTCCAGAGGATCTTCCTGACCCAGGGATTGTACCCAGGTCTCTCACATTGCAGGCAGATTCTTTACTGTCTGAGCCACCTATAGTCCAATAAAGGTTTTAAAATAATAATAATTTTTTTTATCCATATGTGCTTCATTCATTGTAAGTACAGGGAAGATTCAACATGTATGGCTTCCCCCAAAACAGAAAGCTTAGAAAATAATACTCAGGATTCTAACAAAAATGAAGAGCACGTAAAGACGACTTGGAAAATGTTTTGGTCCCTTGGAAAAGAACACCCATAACCTGATTCTTACTCTCACCCAATGGAGGCTCAAGCAATATAAAACTCTATCGGGAAAGCATATACATGGCATGGATCATCAAATAGGGAAAATTTGTTGAGAAATGAAGGCAGATATGAGCTAAGCAAAGTAGAAGAGGCTTATGTGAAGAAAATGGTCTCCAGAGCCAACCTGTCCAGCCCGAGAGAAGACTTCAGCTCCAGAGAAGTCGTCTCCCCTGGAGGAGGCCCAGAGGCCCTGAGCAGGCCAGGCCCCAGGCCTCAGGAAGGCTGCTGGGAGCTCCTGCTCCACTGGGCACCACTCAGGGTGGCCTGACTCTCCTGCCCCTGGGCCAACCCCGTGGGCTATCCTGGCAGACCCTGGGGGAGGATGGACACCCTCAGTGAGCTAGTAGCTCTCAGCCGGGGATCAGGAAGCTGACATTTGCCAAGCAGCACTAGGCCCAGCTCTCTCACACACCTTCAGTAGATAAACAGCTATGTTTGTGCTCACGTCACCCAAAAGGGTTGCCTTTAGGCGGAAATTAATTTTGTCAGCCTTAGCTTGATTTGCTGATTGTTGACAGAGCGCCCTGCTCTGCATCAGCCTCCTTTCTTTTCTGATTTTGTTTATTCACTGCTGGCTGTGCTGGGTCTTCGTTGCTGCGTGCAGACCTTCTCTCGTTGCGGTGAGCGGGAGCTGCTCCTCATTGTGGTGCGGGGACTTCTCATTGCAGGGGCTTCTCTGGTTGTGGTGCACAGGCTTAGTTGCCCCACGGCTCGTGGGATCTTCCCAGACCAGGGATTGAACCTGTGTCCCCTGCTTTGACAGGCAGATTCTTAACTGCCTGACCACCAGGGAAGTCCCCGTCAGCTGCCCTTCTATAGCCTACTGAAAAAAGTAGGCGGGTCAAGAAGAGTGGCAGGTGGTGAGTGGGCTAAAAAGTTACCCAAAGTCATGGCAGCGGTAATGAAATTAGTGCTGACAGTATTCACAGGAAAGAAGAGGGATTCTATCGTGAGAAATAACGACAAGTGTTCACAATCCTTCTCCATCACAGGTATGAAAAATGTGGTGGAAACAGTTTGGAAAAAGGGGACTAGCTTTAGAGAAAGACTTATTCCCATTTACTTTTGGTCTTGGAGATTTTCTTGTTTGATGGTTAAGGGAAAAGCAGGTACATGATCAAAAAACATTTTAGTTAGGAAATACAAAGACCCAAAAACTGAATTTATGGGTGTTCAAGATAGAGGTTACATATGCTATGCTTATTCCATTTAGAACTTTTCTGCGAACCATAAATGAGTGATAGAGAATTAGACACACCCTGAAGCATACTTAAGGCTCCTCAAGGAAAAAGGGAGAAATTAAAATGAGAATGTGAGAAAGTGGGTATCTGTATCTAGGGGCATTAAATCTTACTTTGAAAATAATGCAATCTTTCTGTTCATGCAAATAACACTTATTTCAGAAAATTTTGGAAAATATAGAAAAGTATAAAGAAAATTTAAACTATAGCCACTATATTTTCATGTTTTTCCATCTAGCTGTTAACTTATAAACTATACCTAGTTTTCTTATAAAATTGTGGTTATAATGTACATTTTGTTGACAAAAGTTCAATTAACAATCAAGTTAAGAGAAAAGGAAACTTTATTTGAGCCAGCTGAGGCTGATAACCTAGGAGATAGACTCTCAGAAGCTCTGAGCACTATTCTACCCATTAAAGTAGAAGATACAGTCACATGCATTTTCAAGAGAAAGGATCGTACCTCACAATGACATATTGGTATTTTACATAGAGTTAACCAAGGTTATCGAGTCCAGGTAAACAGGTAGAAAGGGAGCAGCAAGTCACCATGATCCCCTACAGCACTGGAAAAGGACACTATTCTTTTAAGAAGTTATATTCCTAGCATCAGAAGAAAGGGGAGGGGGGGAAATACTCTTTACAGTTGAGCAAGCATTCCCATCTTTGAGGTGCTCTGGTTAATGTTTAATGCAAATGCACACGGCACATTAGGGAGGAGGGAAGAGGCCCAGAGAGAGAGAATTTTGTGTTTGATTTATCTTGCCTTAAAATGTAAATTTTAGTTCATCAATTTATTACTTTTTGCAATTTGATTTATCATTGACCAGTATACTGTGATTATCTATCCAGATCAGTAAATACTCTCCTAAAATGTACATCTTTAATATCTTTATCATCTGACTTGCAGTTATTTAACTGGTCCCCTATTCTTGGGCATTTCCACTCTTTCCATTTTTTCAACATTACTTCTTTTATTTTTCAACTGAAATAGGAGAAGGCGATGGCAACCCCACTCCAGAACTCTTGCCTGGGAAATCCCATGGACGGAGGAGCCTGGTGGGCTGCAGTCCATGAGGTTGCTAAGGGTCAGGCACGACTGAGCGACTTCACTTTCACTTTCATGCATTGGAGAAGGAAATGGCAACCCACTCCAGTGTTCTTGCCTGGAGGATCCCAGGGATGGGGGAGCCTGGTGGGCTGCTGTCTATGGGATCGCACAGAGCCAGACACGACTAAAGCGACTTAGCAGCAGCAGCAGGGTTGATTTACAATATTGTGTTATTTTCAGGTGTATAGCAAACCGATTCAATTATGTGTATATATGTCAGACTGTTTTCCATTGTGGTTATTAAAAGATACTGAATATAGTTCCTTGTGCTACACAGTAAGCCGTTGTTATCTGTTTTATGTACAGTAGTGTATATCTGTTAATCCCATACTCCTAATTAACCCCCACCCCCGACCCTTTTCCCCTTTGGTAACTATGAGTTTATTTTCTCTGTAAATCTGTTTCTGTTTTTTATATAGAGTCATTTGTATTATTTTTGTATATAAAGTCATTGTTTTATTTTGTGAAAGGGAAAGTCACTCAGTCGTGGCCAACTCTTTGCAACCCTGTGGACTATACAGTTCATGGAATTCTCCAGTCCGGAATACTGGAGTGGGTAGCCTTTCCCTTCTCCAGTAGATCTTCCTAACCCAGGGATCAAATCCAGGTCTCTCACACTGCAGGCGGATTCTTTACCAGCTGAGCCACAAGGAAGGCTGTATTATTTTGTAGATTCCACATAAAATGATATTTGTCTTTCTCTACCTGACTTACTTAGTGTGTTATTCTCTAAGTCCATTCATGTTGCTGCAGATGGCAATATTTCATTCTTTAAGCAACTGAGTAATATTCCATCACGCACACACGTACATCCATATATCACATCTTCTTAAGCCCAGTTGTCTATTAATGGGCACTTGGGTTACCTTCATGTCTTGGCTATTTTAAATAGTGCTGCAGCGAACATTGGGGTGCATGTATCTTTGCAAATTGTAGTATTGTTTGTTTGTGGGAGCTTAAAAAATGATGCAAATAAACTTATAGGCCCACAGACATAGAAAACAAACTTGTGTTTACCAAAGGAGAAAGGAGCAGGAGAGGGATAAATTAAGAGTTTGGGATTAACAGAGAGATATATCACTATCTACAAAATAGATAACCAACAGGGACCTACTGTGTAGCACAGGGAGCTCTACTCAGTATTTTGTAATAACCTCTAAGGGAAAAGAATCTGAAAAACAGACATAAATGTATGTATAACTGAATCACTTTGCTATACACCTGAAACGAACACAACACTATAAATCAACTATACTTCAATAAAAAAGGGGGCAAAGAGAATAACACATGCTACAGAAAATCAAAATTAATGACGTAGAGAGCAGACTTAAACTCTCACAGTAAGCAGAAGAAAAAGACACAGATCAATGCAGTTAGAGGATGACAGAAATTAGACTGACAACAACCTTTCGATGTTGAATGCTGACGTTCCTGGCAGAGAGGCCAGATGATTCAGAAAATACTCCTGAGGAAAGACTGTTAAAAGGAAGAGCTCGTCATATTCCAGAAAAGAATGTAACAGGAAATAATCAGCCCTGGAATACACATATAGCTGAGGTTGAAAGTGGAAGTGTTGGTCGTTAAGTCATGTCCTACTCTTGGCGACCCCGTTGACTCTAGCCCACCAGTCTCCTCTGTCCATGGAATTCTCCAAGCAAGAACACTAGAAGGGGTAGCCATTCACTTCTCCAGGGGATCTTCCTGACCTAGGGATCGAAAACCTGGGTCTCCCTGCATTTCAGGCAAATTCTTTACCATCTGAACCACCAGGGAAGCCCGCAGTGGAGGTTACTTAATCTTGAATGGTCCCATCAAATGTACTGACGGGAAGCTATCATTTAGGACAAATACACCTGACATAACCCATGTCGGATGCTTGCATCTTCACACTGACTTCAGATGTGGGTGCTACTGGTACCCCAGTCCTCAGGCAGGAAAACCTAGGCCCACAGTTGTTACGTGATGAATGGGGAATACCAACCCAGATCCTGGATCATCATGAAACTATGGTGTCCCCCTAGAAAGGGCAGAAATGTCAGTCTGGACACTGCATCTCAGTCGAGAAGATGCCAACCTAAAATTCTATGAAAAATTCTAAAATTCTGCAAAGAATTTGCTACCCAGCCAAATGGTCATGTATGTCCTAGGCAATGTAAGTGTTCAGACACGTCCAACTCTGTGACCCCATGGACTGTAACCCATCAGGCTTCTCTGTCCCTGGTATTCTCCAGGCAAGAGTATTGGAGTGAGTTGCCGTTTCCTCCTCCAGGGGATCTTCCCAACCCAGGGATCCAGCCCAAATCTCTTGTGTTTCCTGCATTGGCAGGTGGATTCTTTACCACTCACACCACCTGAGAAGCTCACAGGCAATATAAATATATTCTCAATTAGGCAAGAAAGTTAACTGTAATGCAAACACTTCTTTTCTTTTGCAAAATTACTTCATTTTACACAATTGAATTTCATGAAAGAAGATACCAATGTGCGTCATGGGGATATTAATATTAGGGCTATAAGAAAGTTTCTGGGGAAATTGCCACTAGATGAGGAGCTTCTTCGAGCAGGGGTGAGTGTCATCCAGTCTTGGGATCCCACTCATTCCGTGGGTCATAGAAAGTCCCACTGAAGGATGGACTAGCTTAGAACAGCCCAGATCAGTAGCAGAGAATCAGGGTCAGGTGAGGCCATCCACGTGTCATCAACTTCATTGCTACCAAAAGGCACAGGAAACTGCAACTACGGTGGCTCAGACATCACAAATAAAACAACAGCTGCCAACATGCTTTTTGGATCAGGGAAAAGAAACGAAGGTGCTGCTTTGGGGTAGATGTCCACTCCTGCTGTGTGAGGCTTCTGACTTTCTGCTGAGCTGCCAGGACCACTTCAGAGTCACCTGCCCCACCCATCTTCTGGGCAAGGGTCCTTCAGCTGAAAGCCCAGCCTCTTAAAGGAGCTGGCCTTGCAAGGTTAGCCCGCTGAAGAGCTTGCGTCTGGCTCAGTGAAGAACTCTTCAGAACATCAAAAGGGCCTCCCTGGTGGCTCAGATGGTAAAGGATCCACCCGCAATGCAGGAGACCTGAGTTCAGTCCCTGGGTCGGAAGATCCCCTGGAAAAGAGAATGTCAACCCACTCCTGTATTCTTGAATGGAGCAATCCACAGACAGAGGAGCCGGCGGGCCTACAGTCCATTGGGTCACAAAGAGTCGGACATGACTGAATGACAGACACTTCACGTTTTCAAGAAAGGAAGGTCCTACTTTGGGGCAGATGTCCACTCTTGCCTTGTGAGGTTTCTAACTTTGTGCTGAGCTGCTAGGACCACTTCAGGGTGATCTACCCCACCCATCTTCTGGGAAAGGGTCCTTCAGCTGAAAGCTCAGCCTCTTAAAGGAGCTGGACTTGCAAGCTTAGCCCCCTGAAGAGTCTGCTTCCAGCCCAGTGAAGGGCTCTTTAGGACATCAAAAGCCCCATGGGCACTGGTGAGACAGTAGCTGAGGTCCACTTGACCTCAGTATCCCTTTTGACAGTACCAGTCACTGCCGACAGCCAGACATCCAGTCATTCTTGATTTGTTTCTTCAAGTTCCTGAAGCCTTTTTCCCCCAGCTTCAGAGTCTCCTCCCTGTAAGCCTTTGGTAGAGCCCATCCAGCTGTATCTTTGGGCTCCCACTCATATTACAGCAGAGATGAAACGGAAATATCAGCAGTGGTGTTAAAACGTTTTTATTCACTTCACACGCATCAGGATGGCTACTGTCACCAAAACAGAAAACAACACGTTGGAACCTTGGGGCACTATTGCCAAGAGTGTAAATGGTGCAGCCACCAGGAAAAACAGTATGGCATTCCTCTAAAAAATTTTTTTAAAGAATTACTCATAGGATATATCAACTCCACTTGTTAGGATGCATCCCAAAGAACCGAAATCAGGCGTTTTGAGAGGGATTTGTACACCCAGTTCATAGCAGCATTATTCAGAAATGCTATGAGGTAGACGCAACCTAAGTGTCCATCAGCAGATTAATGGATAAGCAAACTGTATACAGGCAGGCCTTGGAGATATTACGGGTTTGATTAAAAGGCCACCACAGTAAAGCAACAAAGTGAGTCACAGAAATGTTTTGGTTTCCTAGTGCAGATAAAAATTATGGTTACATTATACTGTTGTCTCTTAAGTGTGTAATAATATCATTGTGTATAAAAAAAGTTACATAAATTTAAATTTAAAAGCACTTTATTGCTAAAATTGCTCATCATCGTCTGACAATGCTTGGTTGTCACAAATCTTCAATTATTAATAATAAAAATATGATATCTATCAAGAGCTTAAAAGTGAAGCTCAATTAATGAGATATGTCTGCATATCTACACAGCAGAATATTATTCAGCTTGAGAAAGACAGTAATTCTATCACTGTTTTTGAAGAAAGCAAACTTAATTCTAATTTCAATTAGATAAATTGTGAGAATATCCAGAATTTTTTTTTAAAGACGTATGTATATTTGAGGAGGAAGAGCTGGGACAATATCAATAACCTCAGATATGCAGATGATTTCACCCTTATGGCAGAAACTGAGGAACTAAAGAGCCTTTTGATGAAGGTGAAAGAGGAGAGTGAAAAAGCTGGCTTAACACTCAATATTCAAAAAACTAAGATCATGGCATCTGGTTCCATCACTCATGGCAAATGGATGGGGGAAAAATGGAAACAGTGGCAGGTTTTATTTTCTTGGGCTCCAAAATCACTGCTGACAATGACTATAGCCATGAAATTGAAAGATGTTTGCTCTTTGGAAGAAAAGCTGTGACAAACCTAGACAGTGTTACTAAAAAGCAGAGACATCACTTTGCCAACAAAGGTTCGTATAATCAAAACTATGTTTTTTCTAGTTATCATGTACGGATGTGAAAGTTGGACCATAAAGAAGGCTGAGTGTCAAAGAAATGATGCTTTCGAGTTGTGGTGCTGAAGAAGACTCTTGGGAGTCCCTTGGATAGAAAGAAGCTCAAACCAGTCAATCCTAAAGGAAATCAAGCCTGAATATTCATTCGAAGGACTGATGCTGAAGCTCCAATACTTTGGCTACCTGATCCAAAGAGTCGACTCATTGGAAAGGGCCCTGATGCTGGGAAATATTGAAGGCAGGAGGAAAAGGGGGCAACATAGTATGAGATGGTTGGATGGCATCACCAACTCAGGGGTCATGAGTTTGAACAAACTTTGAGTGAGAAATAGTGAAGACAGGAAAGTCTGGCTTGCTGCAGCCCATGGGGGTCAGCAAAGAGTTGGACATGACTTAGTGACTGAATACAATATGTGTAGAATATTCCTACATATTTATTATAAAATAATAGAATATTTATTATAAAATAATATATTTAATATATATTATATTTAATATTTATTTTATTTATAGTTAATGTTTATTATATATTTAATATAGAATATTTATTATAAAATATAGAATATTTATTATAAAACTGTAGTATTTAAAAATTCATAACACTCCTTTAGGAATAGATCCACAACAACAAAAAAATAGGAAGTCCCTAAATAGACCCAAGTGTAGTGGGAATTTGAAGTACAATCCAGATGGCATCTCAGCTCAGTAGAGAACAGATTATTAATGTTGCTAGAAATTGCTAACCCTTTTAAAAATAAAGTTGCATACCACTAGTTTTATCCAGATAAGTATCAGATGGGTTGTATTTGTCTGAAGCTGCTGCTCCTTAGTTGCTTCAGTCATGTCCAACTCTGTGCAGCCCTGTGGACTGTAGCCCACCAGGCTCCTCTGGCCATGGGATTCTCCAGACAAGAGTACTAGAGTGGGTTGCCATGCCCTCCTCCAGAGGTCAAACCCAGGTCTCCTGCATTGCAGGCAGATTCCTTAGTGCTGATTCACCAGGTAACCCCGTATTTGTCTGCTAGGACTGGCATAACAGAATACCACAGAATATGTGGCTTAAACATCAGAAATTTATTTTTCTCACCCTTCTGGAGGCTGGAAATCCAAGATTAAGGTGTTGGCAACTTAGTTGCCAATTTAGACACTTGAGCAGTCTGCTGAAGCCTCGCCTGTGGCAGACAGCTAGCTGCCTTCTCACTGTGTTCTCACACAGCCTTTTTCTGTGCTCATGTGAAGACCCTTCTAGGGTCTCTTCTTATTAACTCATGCAAGTGGTCATGTATGGGTGTGAGAGTTGGACTGTGAAGAAAGCTGAGCACCGAAGAATTGATGCTTTTGAACTGTGGTGTTGGAGAAGACTCTTGAGAGTCCCTTGGACTGCAAGGAGATCCAACCAGTCCATTCTGAACATCAGCCCTGGATTTCTTTGGAAGGAATGATGCTGAAGCTGAAACTCCAGTACTTTGGCCACCTCATACGAAGAGTTGACTCATTGGAAAAGACTCTGATGCTGGGAGGGATTGGCGGCAGGAGGAGAATGGGCCGACAGAGGATGAGATGGCTGGACGGCATCACTGACTCGATGGACGTGAGTCTGAGTGAACTCCAGGAGTTGGTGATGGACAGGGAGGCCTGGCGTGCTGCGATTCATGGGGTCACGAAGAGTCGGACATGACTGAGCGACTGAACTAAACTGAATCCTGTTCAATTTGGGTCCCACCCTTATGACCTCATCTAGCCTGAATTATAGTCATTTTTCTTATCTGTAGGGGATTGTTTCCAGGACCTTCCTTAGATACCAAAGTTCAGGAATGCTCCAGTTCCATTTATAAAATGATGTAGTATCTGCATATAACCCACACTCTTCCTATCATATAGGTTTTAAAAAATATTTATTTGGCTGTGCCAGGCCTGAGTTGTGACACGAGATATCTTTAGCTGTGCATGTGAACTCTGCTGCAGCATGTGGGATCTAGTTCCCCGACCAGAGATTGAACCTGGGCCCCCTACGTTAGGAGCACGGAATCTCAGCCACTGTACCACCAGGAGGTTCCTCATATACTTTAAATCATCTCTAGACTACTTATAATACCTAATACAATGTAAATGCTATGTAAATATTATAAATACAACATCCATGCTGTGTAAATACTTCCTGGTGTGCAGCAAATTCAAGTTTTCTTTTTGGAACTTCCTGTTTTTCTTTTTTTCCTCCAAACGTTTTCAGTTTGTTGTTGGTTGAATCCACTGATACAAAACCCATGAATACAGAGGGCCAGCTATCTCCATGAAGGCCCTGTTTCTAAATACAGGTAGACTGGGAATATTGACCTTAAAAATAAAAGTCAGCTATTTTACCAGCAAAGATGGACTTATTTGGAAATAGCAGAGACTTGCAATTCAGGAAGATCATGCTACAGCAGAAACTATGGGCAAGTCCAACAAACAAAGGAGAAGAATGTTATTTTATAGAGAAAAAGGAGAGTTTAGAGTGATGGTAGTTTCACACTGGCCAAGTTGCTGGGGGAGTGGATTTCTTGTAGGAGATTCCATGTACCTCTTTTCCTGTTGGGGCTTATAACTGATGATTCTTTTGTTGAGGATTCTTCTGCTGGTGTTTGAAACTGAAATTCTTCCTATAACTGACTTGCATAGTTCTGCCTGAGAGCTCCCCCTTCTGGCTTCCTCGCTCCATTTCAATAAGGCTGGTAAAGGCTGCAGCCCATGGGGTTGCTAAATTGGACACGACTGAGCGACTTCACTTTCACTTTTTGCTTTCATCCAATGAAGAAGGAAACGGCAACCCACTCCAGTGTTCTTGCCTGGAGGATTCCAGGGACGGGGGAGCCTGGTGAGCTGCCGTCTATGGAGTCGCACAGAGTCGGACGTGACTGAAGTGACTTAGCGAAGAACCTGCCTGCCAGGGCAGGAGACATAAGAGACTCGGGTTCAATCCCTGGGTCAGGAAGATCCCCTGGAGGAGAGCATGGCAACCCACTCCAGTATTCTTGCCTGGAGATTCCCCTTTATTAATGTTTTTAGGGGTTATGGCTTCAACATGAGTCTGGGGAAACATATTTCAGTCCATAACTTTAATCAAAGATGTAAATATTCCAAAACCATAAAAGTACTTGTAAAATAGGAGCAAATATTTTATATAATGTGAGTTTGGGAAGGCCAAGCATATTACAAAATCTACAGTTCATTAAATAAAAGTTTTAATTACATTTTATTTTTATTTATTTATTTATTTTTTAATTACAATACTGTATTTGTTTTGCCATACATTGACATGAATCAGCCACAGGTGAACACCATCTCCCAATGCCAAAGCCCCTCCCACCTCCCACCCCACACATTAAAAAAAAAAAAGTCTATATGGTAAAAATCTTCTAAGCAACAAATTAAGAGAAACATTTGCTACCTGAGTAACAAAAGGTTAATATCTTTAAATTTAATTTCTCTGAAAAAATAAGATAAAACAGCCTCCCTTTTAAGGAAAAATAAACCAGATAAAAAGGATCCTCCCTTTTTTAAAAAAATGCACAACCGACATGAATAGGCAATCTAAAAAGGAGACATGTAAAGGGTTAAATATATGAAGAGACATTTAGCTTCAAATATAATACAAGAGGAACTTCCTGGCGGTCCAGTGGTTAAGGCCCTGCAGTTCCACTGCAGGAGGCGCTGCAGGTTTGATCCCTGGTCGTGGAACTAAGATCCTGCCAGCTGCGTGGCAGAGCCAAAAATTTAAAAAAAAACAACAACCACACAGAAAATAACACAAGAGTTGTGCCTCCAAAAAACAGCGAGATGCACTTGAGGAAGACAAAAACTGAGATCCAGACTATTGATGTTTTTAATTGTTGCTGAAATCCTGTGTCATTGTCAAATGTTAAAGAAAGTGAGTTTTTTGATAGTTGGAGTGGAAACCTACAGTCTTCCTAAAGAGTGGTTTGGAATATGTATCAAAATGTTTATTGTGCATACTCTGACCCAGCACTCTCTCTTCTAGGGGTTACCCGAAGGAGACAATCTCACAATTAATGAAGGACTGTGAGAATTTCATCAGAACACTATTATAATGTCAAAAGTTATATTTTTTGTCCATCAATAGGGATTGGTTGGGCTTCCCTGGTGGCTCAGACAATAAAGAATCTGTCTGCAATGCAGGAGACCCGGGTTCAATCTCTGGGTCAGGAAGATCCCCTGGAGAAGGGAATGGCAACCCACCCCAGTATTCTTGCCTGTAGAATCCCATGGACAGAGGACCCTGGAGGGCTACAGTCCATGGGGTTGGAGACAAGAGCTGCAGACAATTGAGCAACTAAGCATACACACGGATTGGTTAAATAGTGTCAACGAAAAATTAATCAGAAAGAAAGGGAAGATTTTATTGGAACCAAATTGAGGATTATAAAGCTCTGAGAACTGTTCCGCCTGTTAGAGAGTAAAGCAGAGTTATATAAGTTTATTGAGTCAGTCAGAAGACCGTACGTACATCAAATAATGTGTTATTGACAGTTTACATAATCCTGGTCTGCAAGTACAAAGTGGTGGGTCATGTGACCCCTATAAGGTCAAGAAGGAATGTCATCTTGGAGGAGCTGTCTTACTGATGCTTGCACATGAGTACATTGATGGTTGGATGGCATCACCGACTCAATGGACAAGAGTTTGAATCAACTCTGGGAGCTGGTGATGGGTAGGGAGGCCTGGCGTGCTGCAGTCCATGGGGTCGCAAAGAGTCAGACACAACTGAACTGAACGGAACTTGTTGACCCTAGGAGAATGTTCCACTTGACGGTTGAGCGAGAATTTCTGCCAAAGGGGAGGTTTGTGCAATGCATTGTATACAATGCGGTGGGGAGAGAGACAGCCAAATGGCAGAGAAAAATTTTTGTGTCTTGAGTTTTTCTTGTCTTGCCATAAAATACGGATTTTATTTCACCTAAGTTATATACAGACAGTGTTACACTGTATCATCTGGTTAAATGATGTACATCTGTGTGCTATGAGTGATTATAAAAGCATATTGCAGAACAGCATGTGACATTGTATGTACAAAGATGGGTAGTAAGATGTCTGTAAAGATGTTCACCAAATGTTCTCCCCAAATGGCAGGGTTTCTCTTGGTTTTTACTTCCATCTTTGTCCTTTGGGGTAATTTTACAAACAAATAAGGATTATTATTGTCATAAGGCAGTAAAGCTATTTCCAAAAGCCAAGTTGTTCCTGGAAATCATGCCCCCTGCAGAAGTGCTGCCTCCCCCAGCACTCCCTCCCTCCCTCCTCTGAACCTCTTTTTCTTATAGCTATTTATTTATTCATCTGTGTTAGGTCTTAGTTGCAGCACAAGGGATCTTTGTTGGGTTATGTATATTTTGTGGCAGTGTATAGACTCTCTGGTTGTGGCGGGCAGGCTTAGTTGCTCCATGGCATGAGGGATCTTAGTTCTCTGACCAGGAACTGAGATCTGCGTCCCCTGCAAGGCCTCCCCTGCGTCAAACCTGCATCCCCTGCAAGGTGGATTCTCCACCACTGGCCCACCAGGAAGTCCCTCCTCTGGACTTCTTACCTGTGCAGTACGAGGGCATCTGAAGGGGGGAGGGAGCCGCATGAGGTGACCCCTAGTGCAGGAGACAGAAAAGGAGGCTCCTCTGTCCGTTCTGTGCAGGATCTCACCACCACACCGTCAGCCCAAGCCGCTGTATTTCAAACCAGGAGCAGTTTTTCACAACTGTCATTCAGTTGAACAATTTAATTCTTTGTATTGCACTATTCTTTTCGTATAGAATCTGTCTTCCTCTCTCTTCAGGATTAACTGCCCAGTGCAGAATATGAGCATATTCTTATGGAAACACATTGCATAGAAATCATAACTTATAGTCCAGATTGAAGTGGAAATTTGGTTGGGATTGTCTTTATACTAATCATTTCCTCCAGCAGCCTGCATAATCCAGAGCTGTTTGCTGGAGCCAGCAGTAAAGTGTCTAAAAGTTTTCTGACATAGTCCTTTGGGCATCAACATCGTGATTCTTGTTACACGTGTGTGTTTGAACCAGGTTTTTTTTTCCTCATAATTCTTCTAATAGATACATCTTGAACACATTGTTGTTCAGTCACTAAGTTGTGTCTAACTCTTTGAGACTCCATGGACTACAGCATGCCAGATTCCCTGTCCTTCACCATCTGTCAGAACTTGCTTAAACTCATGTTCATTGAGTCAGTGGTACCATCCAACCATCTCATCCTCTATTGCCCCCTTCTCCTCCTGCCTTCGATCTTTCCCAGCATGAGGTGCTTTTCTAATGAGTCAGATCTTCGTATTAGGTGGCCAAAGTGTTGGATCTTCAGCCTCAAACCTTCCAGTGAATTTTCAGGACTGATTTCTTTTAGGATAGACTGGTTTGATCTCCTTGCAGTCCAAGGGACTCTCAAGAGTCTTCTCCAGCACCACAGTTTGAAAGCATCAGTTTTTCCATGCTCAGCCTGTTCTTCATGGTCCAGGTCTCATATCTGTACATGTCATCCTTATTTTTATAGCATTTCCTAAGAGTTGCAGCTGCACTGCTGGTTTGTGAATTCTTTGGAAGGAGAAAAATTTTTTATGGTTTTATTTTGCCAAGAGATAAATCATGTACTATTAAGTTGGATCATGGAAAAAGCAAGAGAGTTCCAGGAAAACATCTATTTCTGCTTTATTGACTATGCCAAAGCCTTTGACTGCATGGATCACAATAAACTGTGGAAAATTCTGAAAGAGATGGGAATACCAGACCACCTGACCTGCCTCTTGAGAAACCTATATGCAGATCAGGAAGCAACAGTTAGAACTGGACATGGAACAACAGACTGGGTCCAAATAGGGGAAGGAGTATGTCAAGATTGTCTGTTGTCACCCTGCTTATTTAACTTATATGCAGAGTACATCATGAGAAACACTGGGCTGGAAGAAGCACAAGCTGGAATCAAGATTGCCGGGAGAAATATCAATAACCTCAGATATGCAGATGACACACTCTTATGGCAGAAAGTGAAGAGGAACTAAAAAGCCTCTTGATGAAAGTGAAAGAGGAGAGTGAAAAAGTTGGCTTAAAGCTCAACATTCAGAAAACTAAGATCATGGCATCTGGTCCCATCACTTCATGGGAAATAGATGGGAAACAGTGTCAGACTTTATTTTGGGGGCTCCAAAATCACTGCAGATGGTGATTGCAGCCATGAAATTAGAAGATGCTTACTCCTTGGAAGGAAACTTATGAACAACCTAGATAGCATATTGAAAAGCAGAGACATTACTTTGCCAACAAAGGTCCATCTAGTCAAGGCTATGGTTTTTCCAGTGGTCATGTATGATGTGAGAGTTGGACTGTGAAGAAAGCTGAGCGATGAAGAATTGATGCTTTTGAACTATGGTGTTGGAGAAGACTCTTGAGAGTCCCTTGGACTGCAAGGAGATCCAACTAGTCCATCCTAAAGGAGATCAGTCCTGAGTGTACATTATTGGAAGGACTGATGCTAAAGGTGAAACTCCAATACTTTGGCCACCTCATGTGAAGAGTTGACTCATTGGAAAAGACCCTGATTCTGGGAGGGACTGGGGCAGGAGGAGAAGGGGACAAAGAGGATGAGATGGCTGGATGGCATCACTGACTCGATGGATGTGAGTTTGAGTGAACTCCAGGAGTTGGTGATGGACAGGGACGCCTGGTGTGCTGCAATTCATGGAAGAGTCAGACACGACTGAGCGACTGAACTGAACTGGAGTTTCTGAAACCAATGCAGAAAATTCTGAAGCCAAAGTCAGTAGTTATTAAAACAAAAGAAGTAAGGCTTAAATATCATGGTGTTCCCTGAGAACAAGTTTAAAAAAGCAAAATTGGGGAGATCTTCACGTTCTGATGGATCACTGATGGATGATTTAAAGGGTCTGGTGAAGTCCAGGAAAAGGGATATAATTAAGATAATAGGGACTTTCCCGGTGGTTAGGTGGCTAAGACTCCACACTCCCAATGCAGATGACCGGGTTCAATCCCTGGTCAGGAACGAGATCTCATGTGCCACGCTGAGAGTTCGCATGCCACTCAGCCAAATAAACAGTTTTTGAAAGATGTTAGATGTTACAGTAGAAAGAATGGCGTTTCTAAAAAAAAAAAAAATTAAATTATGTCATATGATCTAGCCAAAAGTCTAGAGGCAATGCTTGTAGATTTTTGCCTTTTTCATATGTCTCTTCTGTACTCTGTGGCAGCTCTTTCTCATTCCAGCTTCTGCCAGTTTAGCAATTGAGGTTTAACCCTTATCTTCATCTCCCCTTCCTCTGCCAGAAACACTCGCAGCCCTTTCCCAGACCTTTAGACGTTAAATGATTCAGATGACAACATTATACAATCAGATTTAGACATAAAATTAAGAACAGGGGTTATAAATGAGCACTTTGAGAGAAAGGTGTCAGATAAAAGGAGAGAGATCTTTCAGTTAAATCAGAGTAGAATGTAAGTGGGAGAACAAGATGAAACATGCCTCCCAATTCAAGGGGACATTGTGGGCGAGGGCACCTCAGAGATCAAATTGCCCTGATCATTTCTGAGAGATTACTTCTTGGAAAAGGAGAAGGGGGCAGCAGAGGATGAGATGGTCACGTAGCATTGCTGACTCAGTGGACATGAATTTGAGCAAACTCCAGGAGCCAGTGGAGGGCGTAGCGGCCTGAGGTGCTACAGTTCATGGGGTTGCAAAGAAGCGGACGCAGCTTAGTGACTGAACAAAAACCACTTCATGCCTATGGCCCAAACAGCTCTCCCACCCTACCAAAAAGTAGCCGAATGAATAATGACATAGTAATACATTGTGCATATAATACATTTCTTGTGTCATTTAGCCACAGACTACCAGGTATCGCTGATTCCACAGGAGTGGAAACTGGCTTCCCAGATGACAGAGCTCAGCAGCGCTGAGTGCAGCCCATCTGGGACGTTGTCTTCTGACTCATAAGCCCTTTCTGAGACGCTGCTAGCTTTCTAGAATCACTGGAGCTAGAACCCACTTGTTATGTTCATCTTTCACTCTGACATCAGTCCCAGGAGACTCTCTAGTGACTCACTAGCTTCTGTCACCACATAAATCACTCTCTTGGTGAGCTTGCAAAATGACTGAATTTGGGCTTCCTTTGTGGGAAATTGTGATGGGTCAAAGCTGAGAGGCGGTCAGAGTCATGTAGGACACATACCAACCTGTTAAAAGGGTTTGGTTAAATCCAGATCCTGGGTGGACCTGGGTTAATCACTCTAGACAAACTGAGAGCTTTGCAGTTCCTGATGGTGAAAGCCATGTAATAGTAAGCTCTTACTTAAAGTAACTTGGGGATATTAAAACTCTCTTTCAAGTATCTCAGAATGACCTCTTACTATGTAATCAACTTTTACAGTAGGTCCTTGTTGGTTATCAATTTTAAGTATAGCAGTGTGTCCGTGTCAATCCCAACTCCTAATCTATCCCTCCCACCCACTTTCCCCTGCTGGTGACCATAAATTCATTCTCCAAGTCTGTGAGTCTGTTTCTGTTTTAAGTTCATTCGTATCATTTTTTTTTTTTAGATTCTGCATATAAGCAATATCATGTGATGTTTATCTTTCTGTGTCTGATTTATTCGCTTAGTATGATAATCTCTAGGCCCATCTGTGTTGCTTCAAATGTGCAGACAACTTTTGATGTGAAAAAATAACCTGTGTGCTGGTGATAGTGAACAGCAGCTGATTCGCTAGTCTGGACATTTGACTTTAGAATCAGAGAAGGACTCTGTTATATTACCGTGTGTTCACACATATCTCCCACCCCCTCTGGTTTCCTCCCACCTTACTCCCTACTAGATGCTATTTGTGACCTAGAACCCAATGATTGGGAATCTCCAATATTGATCTAGTCAATACACAACATCTGCTGGAAACCACTAGAAGCTAAATGTCTGCTGTATCAACAGTAGAAATTCATTGTTCACAGCTCTGTAGGCTGGGAAGTCTGAGATCAGGGTACCAGCAGTCAGGTTCTGGTGAGGCTTCTCTTCTAGGCTCACAAATGGCTACCCTCTTTTGACCTCACATGGAAGGGAAGGAGAGAGAGACCTTTTCTCTTATAAGAGCACTAATTTTATCACCTACTGGGGTTCTTGGCCACTTTAATCAATAGAAATTGATCAGAGGCCAGACAAGAAATTCAAGCAAGGCTTTTCTGGGGCTCCTGCAGCTGGTAGTGGGGGTCTGGAGGAGAGAAGTAACAGGTTTCCTTGCTTCCTCACTCTCCTAGGTGGGGTAAGCCGGCTCCTTCAATGGGGTGAGGGGTGGAGCCAGAGGGCTGGTTTAGGAGGTTTGCCCACCGCTTTGATGCTGTTGTGTGCAAGAGGCATGCGCAGTACCCAGCTTTTGCTCCCAACACCCTGTTTTTGCTCACAACTCTTCAGGAGCGGCAGTTTGGTTTTGGTCTTTTCCTATCTTGTGTCCATAATTTGCCCCAGCTGTACATTGTAGCACAGTTATTTTTAGTCCCTTATAGTTTCTTTGTCTTTCTGTGCTCAAGGAGACCAGGTGCAAATATTGCTGCAAAGGGTCCCAGGTCCCAGCCCATCTCAATTCCATTCATGAAGTTCCAACCGTGATGACCTAATTACCTACCAAAGGTCCCCATCTCCATGGCACTGGAGATTT
Organism: Nanger dama; assembly: GCA_917880005.1. Lineage (NCBI taxonomy): Eukaryota > Metazoa > Chordata > Mammalia > Artiodactyla > Bovidae > Nanger > Nanger dama. The sequence goes on along the minus strand of CAKJTW010000062.1, from coordinate 8,454,435 downwards.
TGGTTTCACTTATAAACTTAGGGGTGGGGGTGAGGACACACACATTCAGCCTGGTGCTGCTGCTGCTAAGTCATCTCAGTCGTGTCTGACTCTCTGCAACCCCATAGACGGCAGCCCACCAGGCTCCGCCGTCCCTGGGATTCTCCAGGCAAGAACATTGGAGTGGGTTGCCATTTCCTTCTCCAATGCATGAAAGTGAAAAGTGAAGGTAAAGTCGCTCAGTTGTGTCTGACTCATCGCGACCCCATGGACTGCAGCCTAGCAGGCTCCTCCGTCCATGGGATTTTCCAGGCAAGAGTACTGGAGCGGGATGCTATTGCCTTCTCCCACATTCAGCCTATAGCATAATTATTTGGAAGTATCTCGAGAATGCCCTTAAACTGGTGTTAGGACTTCCCTGGAAGTACAATGGTTAAGACTGTGCTTCCAGTGCAGGAGGTCCAGGTTCAATCCCTTTCAATCCCTGGTTGGGTAACTAAGATCCCACATGCCTTAGGGACCAAAAAAAAAAAAAACCCAAAGCCTAAAACAGAAGCAATATTGTAACAAATTCAATAAATTCTTTTAAAATAATAATAAAATTAAAAAATAAAAAGTATTAGTCGTGTCCAACTCTTTGTGACCTGATGAGCTGTAGGCTCCTCTGTCCATGGGATTTTCCAGGCAAGAACCCTGGAATCAATCAGTTGCCATTTCCTTCTGCAGGAGATCTTCCTGACCGGGATATCAAACCCCAGTCTCCCACCTTGCAGGCAGATTCTTTAAAAAACAAAACAAAGCTGGTGTGTTAATCTCAAATAATATCCAACATTAGAAGAATGAAAAAAAAAAAATTCACAAGGATTCACCCTGTAGCTTTAGCTCAGAATTCAGAGGTGAGGTATAGACCTGTCATATCCCCAGGGTTTTATTAGGCATATGATTTCTTCTGTTGGCACTTGTATCAGATTTGACCTTGTGACAGATATCGTTGCACAGTGGGGGATGCAACCTGGCTGTGCTCTTGACTCTAATCCCGCTTTGTTTTCTTGGTGGGGAAGGGAGGAACAGGCAGAGCCATCAAGAATGCCTGTGATCTAGTCCAAGCAGTATTGTTAAATAGACCAGGATTGCTGAAAAATAGTTGTGAGTCGCTGTACTTTAGATGCAAAGGATAAATGCAGTGGGTGTCACAGCCAGAACAGTAATTATGTCATCTGTCTTGTCCTAGAATGTGACTTAGTAATTGCAACATTTTCTCCCCATCATTGAAGCTTGTAATTATAGTGCAACAAATGGGATTATGTGCTAACTTGAGCTGTTTTAATCACCTCTTTTACTCTGAAATGTAATGGTAAAATTCCACAGTTGTTCCCTAGCTCCCAATTCTTTTCTCTTCTCAACATCTGTTATCATTAACTCTTAACACTTCGGTACTAAGGGGAGGAGGCAGAGATGCTCTGGGCATTTTGTAACAGAGGACTGAAGACAAAGCAGACTTCAGGCTTGATAAGAAAACATAAACAGTAACGGAGTTTTAAATTTCAGAATAAAGATCTCTCTTTGAAAGTAAATTGTCTATTTTATGTTTCAAAGATGGCAGATGTTTCTAGGATATGGTGAAGTCTGCATGCGATATTTTATATACACTGAAGGAAATTTTGAACCATAAAAATCAATCTAGGGGTGATTAAGGAAACCTTCCCTTTCAATCTAAGGAGTGGGTTTTTAGTTTAATTAATGCCTGGATACTAAACTGTGTGTTAGGGTGTCACCTTTCCTGTGGAAGGCTCATTAGGATGATCATTACATGTGTGTATCTTTTCAGATCCCATCACAGCAAGCTTCAGGGGTTATCCAAGATACTTTGGTTACACAGGAGTAAAGGGACCTTGGACACTGCATGAAATACAGCTGATGGCGAAGGTGGGAAAAGGTGGAAAACTCCTTTTGTTGTAAAATGACTTAACATGCTTATACTGTGCTATGGGATGTTCTCAATAATCTGAGTGCATCTATAAAACTAGTACTGTGTGGAGCCGACCCAGATCCATGCAAAACTGGGTGCTGATCACTTGGTACCAGTACTAACAATTCTGGTTTCATTCTTGTAGTACACGTGCTCCAGATGGAACTCTGCAATCCAGAGGCGTGTAGATATAACTAAGCAAACACTTCTGTGACCCTGAAACAACAAAGCGAGGCATTCTAAGAACAGCGTGTTTTCTTGAAAGAAAAATTGTGGCATCAAGCGCAGTATCACCTTTGATAGATGATAGAAAAAGCCCTAGGTTGGACCTGCCTAGAGCTAGCGAGGCCACATGTTAATGGCATGGCTGTAGACCCGGGGCTGTGAGGGGAGCAAATACACAACTGTGAGACCGGAAGGAGACCAGTCTTAACTCACCTCTGCAGGGCGACCCCCCAAAGCCCCATTTTTTTGAACCTCTCCTCCCATGCCTTGGCCTGATGGTTGAGGATGCAGCGCCCCCTTGCGGTGAAGTCCCTCTCAGAAAATTAGTCAATCTGCCCACAATGCGGAGTAGGCAATGGCACCCCACTCCAGCACTCTTGCCTGGAGAATCCCATGGACGGAGGAGCCTGGTGGGCTGCAGTCCATGGGGTCACTAAGAGTCGGACAAGACTGAGCGACGTCACTTTCACTTGTCACTTTCATGCATTGGAGAAGGAAATGGCAACCCACTCCAGTGTTCTTGCCTGGAGAATCCCAGGGACGGGGGAGCTTGGTGGGCTGCCGTCTGTGGGGTCGCACAGAGTCGGACAGGACTGAAGCGACTTAGCAGCAGCGGCAGCAGCCCACAGTGAATGGATGTTGACAAGCACCTGAACAAGTAAACTGATCAAGAGGAAGAAAGCTGTAATAATATTTAGCAAACCAAAAAGCCAAAAAAAGTGATAATATTTAGTAAACCAAAAACCAAAAAATATCTGCTAATGATATTTGCAAACTTCAGACCAGCTAGATCCTGTTGTTAGTAGGTAAACTGAAGAAAATTAAAATGTTTTGATTTAATTTGGACATAGGTGGAGTCGAAGGGGCAATGTCAAACCAAAGGTGGTTAGCACCATCCGTTGACAGGCAGAGGGCAAGGTGTTTGTAGAGAAGATGCTGAAGCAAAGCACTGTTTAACTGCTTAAGCAGCTGAATTAGGTGGGAAAGCCTGGCTGGCTGTTTGTGGTGGTCTTAAGTTTCACTTTTTCAAGTTCTCTGGCTTAGGCATTAGTTTAAAAAGGCTGTGCTGTGCTCAGTTATGTCCAACTCTTTGGGACCCTGTGGACTGTAGCCCGCCTGGCTCCTCTAGTCCATGGGATGTTCCAGGCAAGAATACTGGAGTGGGTTGCCATTTTCCTCCTCCAGGGATCTTTCCAACCCAGGGATTGAACCTGGGTCTCTTGTATCTCCTGCCTTGGCAGGCGGATTCTGACCACTAGCCCCACCTGGGAAACCCTTAGTTTAAAAAGGCTGCTACTAAGCGATTAGCGCCCACCCAGTGAAATAGCACCCTTGCTTATATAGTAACAGCATGCGGGTCACAGCCTAGAGAGGGAGTCTCAGAGCAACACTGGAACATCCATCCAGGCCAGAGCAAAGGAAGAGGAAGCCAGTCTCAGCTGCTGACACTCAGCTGTTACGGTTTTCTTGGCAAGATTGGCCATGGGGGTCTTCCTTGGTGGTCCAGTGGTTAAGATCCCATGCTGGCAATGCTATGGGTGCAGGTTCAATCCCTGATCAGAGAACAAAGATCTGACGTGCCGCGCAGCATGACCAAAAGATTATTTTAAAATTGTCCCTGGATTAAACAAATGACCTAAGAAATTTTAGTTGCAGGACTTCTCCTTCTGGTCACATGAGTTCCCAGGTAGCTGGTCTACAAAGAGAGTGTGCTGGCCCAGCAGACAAGAACTTTCCAGGCCGCCTTCCAGGTACAGTTTTCATGAGCAATTAATCAGGCAGCTACTGTCGTGTTTAGCTTCTGTAGCCAGACCGCATAGATTCAGTCCTGGTCTCTCTCTTACCAGTTGTATGAACTTGGACAGATTTCTTAACATTCATGCCTTAATTTCCTCATCTGTAAAGTGACTTCAACAATAGTATTTAGAATAATTAAATGAGGCCAGACATATAATGGGGCTTCCCCGGTGGCTCAGCTCAGTTCAGTTGCTCAGTCGTGTCCAACTCTTTGCACACCCATGGACTACAGCACGCCAGACTTCCCTGTCCACCACCTACTCCCGGAGCTTACTCAAACTCATGTCCATCGAGTTGGTGATGCCATCCAACCATCTCATCCTCTGTCGTCCATCTCTCCTCCTGCCTTCAGTCTTTCCCAGCATCAGGGTCTTTCCCAATGAGTCAGTTCTTTGCATCAGGTGGCCAAAGTACTGGAGCTTCAGCTTCAGCATCAGTCCTTCCAATGAATATTCAGGACTGATTTCCTTTAAGATTGACTGGTTTGATCTCCTTGTAGTCCAAGGGACTCTCAAGAGTCTTCTCCAACACCACAGTTCAAGAGCATCAATTCTTTGGTGCTCAGCTTTCCTTATAGTCTAACTCTCATATCCATACATGACCACTGGAAAACCCATAGCTTTGGCTCAGCAGTAAGAGAATCTGCCTGCCAAGGCAGGAGATGCAAGAGACGTGGGTTTGATCGCTGGGTCAGGAAGATCCCCTGGAGGAGGAAATGGCAACCCACTCCACATTTCTTGCCTGGAGAGTTCCATGGACAGAGAAGCCTGGCAGGCTACAGTCCATGGGTCACAAAGAGTTGGGCACGACAAGACATATGACAGTGTGTTTAGCCCAGGGCTTGGCACATATTAATAATAAGGACTCAGTTCATGTCAACTATTATTTTGATTAATGATTTTATACGGTTGTCTCTTGAACTTGTTTAATATGAATCTACCACAAGATATGAGCCATTCTTGGATTGCTAGAAAATCACGTCTCTGGGATCAGTTGGCTGGAACCAGCCTCTGGATAAAAGGGGCAGGTTTACCAGGGTAACTGCCCCCATGTGGAACTGGATGGGTCGGGGTACTCAGACACCCCTGTCTCCGAAGCCCTGCAGAGGTGTGCAGCTGTGCTTTTGTGATGTTTTAGCACACCTTGATTGTTTTAGTAATGTTACAATTTTTGAGTCTTCTCAGACCCCTGGAAAGCAAAAGTCTTGCCTTATTTTTTCCCCCTGCTGCTGCTGCTGCTAAGTCACTTCAGTCGTGTCCAACTCTGTGCGACCCCATAGACAGCAGCCCACCAGGCTCCCCCGTCCCTGGGATTACCAGGCAAGAACACTGGAGTGGGTTGCCATTTCCTTCTCCAATGCAGGAAAGTGAAAAGTGAAAGGGAAGTCGTTCAGTCGTGTCCGACTCTTAGCGACCCCATGGACTGCAGCCTACCAGGCTCCTCCGTCCATGGGATTTTCCAGGCAAGAGTACTGTAGTGGGGTGCCATTACCTTCTCCAATTTTTTTTTCCCCCTATAGCCTCTCAATTAGCCAAAAGATTGACACACAGCTTCCTAGATGAAACTGTAAGGTTTATAGAGAATTTAGAATGAATGGAAACGTGTCCTTGTCCCCAAAAGTAAAATAGATGGGAAAAATGAAAACCAGAGATAGGGGATGATGGTAAGACTTTAGAAAATATATTTTATTTATTTATTTATTTATTTATATTTGGTTGTCCCAGATCTTAGTTGTGGCATTTGAACTCCTAGTTGGAGCATGTGGGGTCTAGTTCGCTGCCCAGGGATCAAACCTGACCCCGGTATTGGGAGCATGGAGTTTTAGCCACTGGACCAGCAAGGAAGTCCCAAGATACTCTTAAATAAATGAAGCATCTGGAAGAACTCACTGAAGTCAGAGCTAAGAGGACGTGGCTGCTAGGGGAGGAAGGTGGGTGCTCGAGCATCTCCACCTTCTTGCGCAGGCTGGCCTGGGGAGTGGTGAAGACCGTTCGCAGTGGTTGTAGGAGGAGCTGCTGGGTGAATTCTGTGCTCATCCTAACGCAGCGGCCATGGAGAAGACCCCTTGCCTCTGTGGGCTGAAGGAGGTGCCTGGAGTAGAGAGGGAGGGCATTGCGACCCAGGCAGTCAGGGGAGAGCCCTTGGCTTTGGTTCAGAAGGTGACAAGCCTGATGCCAGGCTCAGGCTCCACACCTAAGCACTCACGGTGTGATTCTGGGTTTTTGTATGTCTATCAAGAGTTTTTTTTTTTTTTTAATACATTTATTTATTTGGCTGCACCAGGTCTTTGCTGTGGCATGCAGGATCTTTTAGTGGCGGCACATGACTCTAATAATAGGTGCAGTATGTGGAATTAAGTTCCCTGCCCGGGAATCAAACCCAGGCCCCCTGCGTTGGGAGCGCAGCATCTTAGCCAAGGGCCACCAGCAAAGTCCCTCCATCACACCTTTGTGGGCTTCAGAGTCAGCTTCCCTGCTCCTGTTCTCTAGTCCCTTGGGGTGGCCTCATAGGTCCCCCTGCAGGCCCATATTTGTGGCCTCCACCTCACCTGGGACATTCCTGTATGGGTGTCCTGTAAATCACTGCAAACTTCATTCTCATTCAACCCAACATCCATTTTACTTAGGCTCTACAGTACTGCCCTGGTGCTATCAGAGCTAAAACTACAGACCGTTTAGAGTAAACAGGATCTTGGAGATAGCTAACTCTCCCAGTGTTATAAATGAGGAAGCTAAAACTCAGAGAATTTGAGTGACGTACCTAAAGTCGCACAGTCATCTTGGGGCCAAGATGGACAGGGAAGCCTGATGCTCCATTCCACACTCCCAACAAGTGTAGACTTTGTCTGGATTTAGGTTGACTCATTGGCTCAACTTTTAGTTGTTTCATCAGAAGGAAAAATTTATTACATATCTCTACTAAAATTATTTGTTATATTCTAGCCACTGCTGAAATAGGTCAATCTGGGCTGGAAATTAGAAGATTTTCTATAAAATTTGGGAAGAGGGTCTGGTTTTGTTTTGTTTTGTTTTTAAGTTTTGAGCGTTGGTGACATTGTTTTTGTTTTGTTTTTCATATTTATTCATTTGGCTGTACCAGGTCTTAGTTGTGGCATGCGAGACTTTTATTAGTAGTCACAGCATATGAACTCTTAGTTGCAGCATGTAAGATCGAGTTCCTTGACCAGCGATTGAACCCAGGCCCCCAGCATTGGGAATGCGGAGTCTTAGCCACTGGGCCACTAGGGAAGTACCAACAGCCAATTTTTAGAACCTGGATGGAAGGTGTATGGCTTGTGTGTACTGGGGGCCTTCAAACATTTTTCATTCACCTGCAGCGTGTTTATCATTCTGGGGAAGATTTAGACACTAATTGCAAGAAAAGGATTCTGCAGCCTCTAACAGGCTATTACAGGCAGAACAAGCTAACCAGCAGGATGATTCGATACACAGACCAGTCATTTGCTGGACTCGTGACCTAGACCACGGGCCCAATGAGCTGGCCCCTTCCTCCTCTTAGCAAACGCTTCCCAGCGCCTTGCCTACTCCCCCTGCTTCTCCCCTGGAGCTCCTGGAGATTACCTGGAAGATAATTTGATCTACAGCTGCCAAGTGTCAACAGGCTCCAGAGAAGCCTGAAAGGAAAAGCAAAGAGGTTTCTGGTCAGGAGCAACTCTCTCCTCGGGAGTGGCCGTTCCAAGTTCAGTGTGGGCTTGTGTGTGGCTTATGTGTGTGTGCTATCTGTAATGTGCGTATGATCTGGGTTCTCCTGGGGAGGATCAAGTGCCTGGGTTGGTCATGAGAGTGGACTGCAGTAAAACAATAACACTAATAATAATAATTACAACCACATTGGCTTGGCCAGGGCCAGAAATTGGCTTTATCTGTCTAGAGGCAGTTTTACAGAGTCACTGGTGAGGCTCCTGGCCTGGAGCCTTCGCTCATCACTCAGCTCCAAGTAGGACTAGATGTCTAGACTCCTGATGGTACCTCATACCTCTCCTGATATTGGTCTACACCTCTACTGGGTGGCACCTCTTTCTGTCACCTAGTCCAAGCTCGTACTGCTTGACCCATGACAGGCCACTGTCATGGCCACTGTCAAGGCCATGTCAAGGCCACTGTCAAGTCGAGAGATGAGTTGTCGGGGCAAAGAAGAGTGACTTTATTTGGAGAGCCAGCAGATAGAGAAGATGGTGGACTGGTCTCCCCAAAGAACCATCTTCCCTGAATTAGAACTCAGGTTTCTTTTATACTAAAGGAGGAGAGAGGGTGGCTGGTTATTGCGAAATTTCTTGGTATTGGAATCCTTTGTTCTCACAGCTGTCCACATAGCTCTGGTCACAATATTCCCCAAAACCTCCAACAAGATAAATGCTCTTCTCTGTTCTGCAACTTTCTATCTCTCTGTGAATGGAAAAGTGTTATTCTTTTAAAGGAGAATGGGCTCTCCTGTATATTTCAGGAGGAGCATTCTTTTATGAAAGATGCAGAGCCTGCATGACAAAGCACAGATAACAGAGCACAAGGGTTAGAGCTAAAGGAATAAATAGATCCCATATGGAGTCAGGCTTGTTCTCTGTTACATATCCTCAGAGGCAACTTTCAAATCCCGTCTCCTCCGGATTTGCACAAGGCCTCTCTCCAGGCCTCGGAATGGTCTTGTCCTTGGCAGTGTATGCAGCCCAGCCTATCCTCAGGCTTGTCCACTCTCCAGACCGACACCTCCGCCTTGGACCCACCGTGAACTGGCCTCTAACCCTGCACCTGTGCTGTGCCCCCCAGGTCTCCCAGGCAGCGGCGGACCTCCTGGCCTACTGTGAAGCTCATGTGCGGGAGGACCCTCTCATCATCCCAGTGCCTGCGTCAGAAAACCCCTTCCGAGAGAAGAAGTTCTTTTGTACCATCCTCTGACTCCATTTGTTATGAAAATGTCTCCTGTTCCATCTGTAAAATCCCTGGTAGAGACCGCGCATGCTCTTAGCTTTAGGGAACTCTGCCCACACTCACCCCTGACCAACCAGCGTTATCCCGCTGCCTGTCTTTTCATTAGTTTTCTCCATTGTCTGCAGTTTCACCTTTTCTTTTCATGTTTCTGTTATTTTCATTATTAGAAAAGAAAATATACATTTTTTTATCGCCAAATAACAAATGTGCCAAGTTAAAAATAAGTATGGGTGTAAGGGCTTAAATTTTTAAACATCAGTTCCCAAGTTTACTTACATCAAGTTTATACATTTCAGTGGATAATTTATTGAGAAGAGAAAAGATACTCAACAAGCCCCCATTTACCTATCATTCAGTATCAAATTAGAGCATTTTGACTAACTGAAGTCCATGGGTAAAAGTTCCATCTCTCTTCCTGGAGAAAGTTCTGGAAGTTTCCTATTTCCTGCTTTTCCATCATCCTGTTTAAAAAAGAAAGAACCCACATCACTGGATGGTTTTCTAAATAGGGTCATCGGGGCCCTGTGACTCAGCCCCAGATAGAGAGCCCAGACCCCTGTTTCCCACTGATTGTCATTGATTCCCTTTGTAGGTGGTCCTTCTGCAAATGTAGGTGTTGGGTAGATATTGGAGTGAGCCTAACTGTAAATGTGGCCCCACTACTTCTCTTTACGTGCTCCAGCCAGGCGGGCCAGGGGCACATTTCTTCTCTCTAAATAGCACTTCATCCTGCTTCCTCCTATTCTGGCTTCTGCCCTGCAGGGGCTGCATTAATAAGGGCCTGTTCTGAGCACAGCACTGGGCCCTGCTGGGTTTCACCTGGGTGGCCCCTGCCCCAGAGGAGCAAGTCAGGGGCAGCAACTCACCATGTAGCATCCACGATCGAAGCATTCACATGTATCCAGTTACTTAAGCCTCCAACAATATACATCTGTCCTAAAAAGAGGAAAACTGAGGCACAGAGAGACCGTGTAGTTTCCCCAAAGCTATAGATAGTAAGCCAGAAGTCTGGGACCTGAGTGCAGGCAGTCTGACTCCTAAGCCCCTGAGTTCCACTGTCTTCCAGCCCTACCTGTTTGCAGGTAGGCAGCTAGACCTGAAAACAGCCTGAGCCGTGTGCCACAAAGCACCATCACTGGGGCCTGCTCAGCAGCACACTTCTCTTCCCACCTTCCCTGGGAGCAGACATGTCAGTCCCATATTCTGGCAGCTTATGGAAAATGATATGTGGCTGCCCACGTGGAAGGCTAGACAGCTTTTGATTTTTCTGAGACAAACTTGCAGGTTCCACCTAAAACAAACTCCTATCACTCCAGTAAAGGGAGGGAGTAAACCACAGGGCAGAGAGTGAGTGCTCTGGTCCAAGTCTGCCCTGTTCCATTTGTGTGGGAACTTTCACACCGGCTCTGGCAGTGGCTCCGCTGTGTGATTCTAGGCAAGCCACTGTATGCCTGGAGCACTCCAGCCTGCAGATTGTGGATAGTGGGTAGTTATTCCTCCAGTCCATCATAAAGGAGATCAGTTCTGAGTGTTCATTGGAAGGACTGATGTTGAAGCTGAAACTCCAATACTTTGGTCACCTGATGTGAAGAACTGACTCATTTGAGAAGACCCTGATGCTGGGAAAGATTGAGGGCAGGAGGAGAAGGGGATGAGATGGTTGGATGGCATCACCAACTCAATGGACATGAGTCTGAGTAAACTCTGGGAGTTGGTGATGGACAGGGAGGCCTGGTGTGCTGCGGGTCATGGAGTTGCAAAGAGCTGGACACGACTGAACTGAACTGAACTCCTGTCTTTGCTCTAAGACAGGGGGAGGTGCTACATAGATGAAAGCTCTGATTATCATTTAAAACAAGTAAATGTACCAAATGCCAGGATATAGTATAGGGATCTAGAATGTGTGAACTCAAAGATCCATGGTTCAATTGGAAGAATCATGTAAAATCACCCGCAAAAAGGCAAATATAATTTTCAGATCAATTAGTGACTTGCTACCTTTGTAAATGATTTTAGTACATTTTTATTCTTTGCTTCTTTTGTTGAAATCAATTATTCATTTCATGAAAGCTCCCTGACAATAACAGTGCTGTTAGGAAGCCGTGTGCTCAAACTATAACATAATTGTATGCTGTCTGTGATAATATGACTTCCAATCTCCCTCTGTTTTAGTTTATGACCAGGATCTCTATCCTGTGGTCCATGTCAACGTCATTAACTTGATCAAGCAAAGCACAATCCATAAAAGCACATCAGAGAGACTGGGAAAGTGGGACAACACAGAAACCAGCTAAACCAGGTCAAGAAACAACTCATGCACTCCTTGACTTCACCAAACTCCCTTCCTTTTTTTTTCACTTTCACTGTCCCTCCATGGTCTTTTCTCTCTGCTACTGTCTACCTTGCATCCCGCCATGAAATGCTTTTTGTCCTTTCACTACACCTTCTCCTTTCAAATCTGCAACATTGTGTGTGGCTTGCCCCTTCTAATGTGTCTCTGAAATCAGTGTTGCCCTTAAGGGCGAACTCATGCACATGGGCTGTGAGACACACGAATGTGTGGATGAGACCCTCCCCCAGCAGAGGTAAGGATCTGATGAAGCTGGCTGTAGCGAGCAGTTGTCATGTGGCATTTCCAGCTTGACTTTCCAGCACCTGACCCCTTTCCTAAAGGGAGAAATCGTGAAATCACCCCATATAAACAAATGTAGTGGGATGCAGTGCCTCCAGCACCATGGATGCTGAAGTGGGAAAGCCTTCCCTGTCTCAGGTGCATCCCCTTCTCCAGCACCAGACTGACCAGGCAGTGCCCAGTGACCTAGGGTGAACTCCTTGGACTCCCATGCCTAGAACTGTGAGTTTGGTGCAAGTGACGCAGAAATTAAGGGATGCTGAAATTCATTTCATGGAAGCTGTGATGTCCAGGGGTGGTAGTGGTCCATCATGAAGGTTTCCAAGACTAGCAGGCTGCAGGGGTGGTGTCCACTGGTAGTGGTGTCTAGGGATGACAGAGTCCTGAGCAGATTCTTTCTGCTTCGTTCCTAGGCCCCACTGAGCTGTCTTGGTCCCCACCTGTCTTCCTAACTCTCCTTTCTAGCTTTCTGTCAGTTTGGTGACCATTCAAGCTCCATCAAATAAATTCCTCATTCTTCTGTGAAATAGCCTGGGTTAAGTGTACTTATCATATGACCTAAAGACTCCATTCCTAAGTACTCAAAATAAATGTGTATGTATATTCGCCAAGCGAAATGTACTAGAAAATTCATAGAAGCACTGTTCATAATAGTCCCAAACTGGAAAGTACCCACATGCCCATGTTGAACGGATAAACAAGTTATAGTATATTCACACAATGAAGCCCTACACAGCAAGGGATACTCCTGCAGACACACACATGACACTGTGAGTCTCACAAGAGGAGGCAAATAAGTACTGTATAATTGTGTTTACATCAAGTGAGAAACCTGGCAAAGCTGTTTGCAAGTAGTTATGTAAGTTACTGTTGGGGGGCACAAGGGTGTTCCTTGGATGTTCTGTTCCTTGATCCGGTTGCTGGTCACTTGGGCATGTCTATTTTGTGAAAATTCTTTGAGCTGTACACTTGTGGTTTGTGCCCTTTTCTGTATGTATGTTGTACTTCAATAAAAAGTGTGCTTAGCAATTGAGAATCCTATGGTTATTTCCCGTCTCCCCCACCGCACCCCCTCCCCGACTTTTTTTGACAGCTCAACATTTTACTCCTCTTTAGGTGTAACATCATTAGTGGGACATTTAAGTATGTGATAACATTCTGAAATACAAAGAACTTGTAATCCACAGCTCTCTGGACAGAGAGTAGCTCCCAGAGTACTGCAGACAGTGCCTATGAACGGGGCATGTGAATGCCATGTATGGCATCTGTGTTGTTGGGGGAACAGTGAGGAATCCTCCTAGAATTTCCCTCTTGGCTCAGCCTCTCTGTCAGTGAGGGTGATGACTTCCTCTCAGCCTCTCCTGCCTTCTGACCACTGGAACGAATGGATAACAGGCCACAAAGCCCTGTTATCAGACACCACCTCTGGGAGAAAGAGCTCTACAGGCATCAGCTGGCTTTGCAATGATTCGTCTTCTGAATGTAACCCAGTGTCCCAGGCAGCCCGACCCAGAGATACATGGAGGGAAACTCAGCTCCCTTGACTCTGCCCCCCACCCATGGGAATGCTGGGCCCCTTCCAAACCTCTGATTGATTCTGAGCTCCTTGTCTCTCAGCTCCCAGGTGGCCTGGCCATTCTCCTTTGTGCAGCTCTGATACATCAAATCCCAGGCTGATCACAGAGCCACTTCATGCTGGGACTCCTGCTACATGAATCCACAGGTCTTACGTTTGATGCTGAGCACCGCCCCACAGAACTCAACAATGAGTCTGAGTCAGCAGCAGCTTCCTCCGAGGGAGTCGTGGGAAGAGAACCAACCAAAGGTCAGAGGGAATTTTGTTCTGATGACTGTTCCAATTTGACATAGGAATATTGACAGCTAGTGTTTGGGGACTCCTCCGATGATCCAGTGGCTTAGACTCCATGTTTCCCATGCAGGGGGCATGGGTTCAATCCCCTGATCGGGGAACTAGAGATCCCACAGGCTGCGTCATGTGGCCAAAATTGAAAACCAAAACAAAAGACATCTGGTGTTTTCACCTGAGGAGAAGATGGACTGAGATCATAGATTAGACAGACTTCACCCCTGTACCTCATCTTCAGCTCTTCAGTGTGGTGGGAGGATGCCAAGGCACAGGCCGTTTCTCCACCCTGCCCCATGTCCCAGCTCCTTCTCCCAGGGTGCACACCACTCTACCCTCCCCAGGGTGCACAGCCAGAGCAGGAGGGGTGGGGGAATAAGCTGGAGGTCTGCCCAGTTTCAATGTCCCTGAAGATACGTGTGAATGAGCTGATGTCAACTCCTACTGGTCAAGACCTGATACCCCATCCAATTTCTGATAAAACCCTTAACACTTGATTCTGTGTTAACTATTAATAAGTTACTGATTTATAAGATGCATGGTAGTTAACCAAACGCTGAATTGTGACCACTTACCTTTAGATAAACAACAAGGTCCTACTGTGTAGCACAGGGAACTGTTTAATATCCTGTGATAAGCCATAATGGGAAAGAATAGGGGAAAAAAGTGACTGAGTGCACACACACACGCGTGTGTCTGACTCTTTAGGCCCCATGGACTACAGTCTGCCCAGCTCCTCTGCCCATGGGATTCTCCACGCAAGAATACTGGAGTGGGTTGCCATTTCCTTTCCTTCTCCAGGGGATCTTCTCAACCCAGGGATCAAACCTCCTGCATTGGCAAGGGGATTCTTTACCACTAGCACCACCTGGGAAGCTGATATATATAAATATATATGGTGGGCTACAGTCTATGAGGTCCCAAAGGGTATAACCGAGTTACTTTACTATACAGCAAAAACTAACACAAGAGTGTAAATCAGTTGTACTTCAACAAGATAAAGATTCTCCAGTGACATAGAATGGCCTTTTCTGTGGTGTGTGTGTATGTGTGTGTGTGTGCGTGTGTGCATGTGTGCATGCTCAATCGTGTCCAACTCTGTGCAACCCCTTGAACTGTAGCCCACTAGGCTCCTCTGTCCATGGGATTTCCCAGGCAAGAATACTAGAACAGATTGCCATGGCCTCCTCCAGGGGCTCTTCCCAACCCAGGGATCCAACCTGAGTCTCCTGCACTGGCAGATGGAGTCTTTACCACTGAGCCACTTGGGAAGCCAGAATGGCCTCTTAGGCCCTACTTATTCTCCAAAGTCACTTTCACACATCACTGCCCACAAAACCCGGTGCTCGTCTACGCTGGTCGGTACTCAAGTCCACCTCACTAGCCCTGTTCCCTGCTGCCACGGGGTTTTGCACCTTCTGCTTCCTCAGCCTAGGGCATTCTTCATTCCTCTCTTGGGCTTCTTCTTCAGAGATCCAGTCCAAAGGTGCCAGCCTTCCCTGAACCCTCTGACCAAGCCAAATCTGTTTGTAGGGTCTTGCTGTGCTCCGAAGTAGTCTGCCGTGGCTGCAGGTTTCCATGTGACCGTGTGGCCACTCACCTACCTCCCTGACTACACCGCCAGCTCCAGGAGGGCAGGGCTTTATCCCTGGCCCCCAACATGTCACCTGGCACACGATGCGAACCTGGCAAGTAAGATCCCAGTGAATGAGTGGAAGTCACTACCGGTACTTCTGTGACCCTGAGGGTGTCTACTTAGAAGTCCTCATAAGCTGCAAACCAGTGTGAATGAACCCTCAGAAGACACTGAAATCATAACCAAGGGGAGGAAGGAAGGAAACCACTATTTGCTGAGGTGTTCACATTTTAATCCTCACAGCAACTGTGTTATAAGATTAATTATCCTCATTCTGTAGATGTATATTCCTTAGATGTATGTGAGGAAACTAAGTTTGATTTAAGTAACTCATCCAGTATTTAACAAGTACCAAGTGACGCCTGGAATTCTGCTCAGTCCTTCTAACTTACCACCACCAGAGCATCTGTAGTCAAATCAAAGAGTATAAGAGTTTAAAGGTTTTCAGATCCTTCACTCTGTGTTTTTAAAAAAGCTGCTAAGGAAACCTGGGAGAACGCTCTTTTAAATTTTTAATGGTAATTTTTATTTGTCTTTCCAACTTTAACTGAACTTCAGTTTTCTGCTTGTGTTTCCATTTTCAGTCTGCCTATTTTTTTTTGGCCATGCGATGCACCACAGCACATAGGATCTTAGTTCCCCAACCAGGGATGGATCCCACGCCCCCATGCAGTAGAAGCATGGAGTCCTAACCACTGGACCATCAGGGCAGTCCCAAACCCTCTTGACTTTACAGCTGCTGCTGCTGCTGCTGCTGCTGAGTCACTTCAGTCATGGCCAACTCTATGCGACCCCATAGACAGCAGGCCACCAGGCTCCCCCATCCCTGGGATTCTCCAGGCAAGAACACTGGAGTGGGTTGCCATTCCATTTCCTTCTCCAATGCATGAAAGTGAAAAGTCAAAGTGAAGTTGCTCAGTTGTGTCCGACTCTTAGCAACCCCATGGACTGCAGCCTACCAGGCTCCTCCGTCCATGGGATTTTCCAGGCAAGAGTGCTGGAGTGGGGTGCCATTGCCTTGGTCCCCAATCTCTGGAATGATGATCTGAGGTGGGGCTGATGTCATAATAATAGAAATAAAGTGCACAGTAAATGTAATGCTTGAATCATCCTCAAATCATCCCCCTACCAAGTCCGTGGAAAAATTGTCTTCCACAAAACTGGTCCCTGGTACCAAAAAGGTCAGGGACCACTGCTTTACTATATGATTGTGCTTTCAAGCCATTTAAAAAAGCACCTGCATGCTGTAAACTCACTTTTACATTGTCTGGCTGAATGCTGGTTTAATTGTAATGATTCAGGCCATGGGAGGGCAGCTCCTGGGTAAGTGATGAAAGAACAGCCGCAAGAGGAAAGACACATTGTCCCGCGAAGCATGAAAGAACATTAGCCAGTTTAGTTCAGGCCTAAATGCCTGTTGTTTGGAGGAGGGGTACTGAAGTGTTTCTGTGACAAAGGTGACCTATTATTGCCATACCCAGGTATTCACTTAAGTACTAATTCTCTGACTTTTCCTTCCCAAGCATTTGGAAAATTCTTATCATTTACTTGGGGCTTTTACGTTTTTGTTAAATTCTCTTTTGGTTTTTCAGTTAAACTTCATTTAACTTAATTTTAAGTAGAAACCAATCCCCAGGCAGAATAAAGAAAATCACTGCCCCTGATACAGCCCTCCCTCTGTAGCTGATGCCACTTGTATGACACCTGTTTTTGATCAAATAATGTATTGTCTCATCTTAGCTCTGCCTGGTCTCTTATACTCAGAAGTATAGATCACCATCGGCACATCTTGCTGCAGGAAAAATTACCTGCAAACAAGAAAATGCAAGAGGAAAGGAGAGGCCCCACTTGGTCAACACATAATGATCGAGACTGGAGGTATTTAGGGGACCAGAAAAACACAGAGTGCTAAGGAGCCTGGTCTTGGAATCAGAGGGACTCAAATTAAAACCCAGCTCTGCCATTTACTAGCTCCACCACTGCTCTGAACTTTCATGACCTCATCTAGAAAAATGAGGATAGCAACACGTATTTTAGAAGAATTCAATGGAATAACATAAGTATTCAGCATTGCCTGGGACATACACACGCTCAGTAAATAGGGACTGACTATATGCTTTTGAACTGTGGTGTTGGAGAAGACTCTTGAGAGTCCCTTGGACTGCAAGGAGGTCCAACCAGTCCATTCTGGAAGGAGACCAGTCCTGGGTGTTCATTGGAAGGAATGATGCTAAAGCTGAAACTCCAGTACTTTGGCCACCTCATGCGAAGAGTTGACTCATTGGAAAAGACCCTGATGCTGGGAGGGATTGGAGGCAGGAGGAGAAGGGGCTGACCGAGGATGAGATGGCTGGATGGCATCACCGACTCAATGGTCATGAGTCTGAGTGAACTCCGGGAGTTGGTGATGGACAGGGAGGCCTGGCGTGCTGTGATTCATGGGGTTGCAAAGAGTCGGACACGACTGAGCCACTGAACTGAACTGAACTGATACATGTCTTTGAGGGCTTTTCTGGCGACTCAGTCAGTAAAAGAATCCGCCTGCAATTCAGAATCTGCCTTCAGTCCCTGGGTTGGGAAGATGCCCTGGAGAAGGAAATGGCAACCCACGCCAGTATTCTTGCCTGGGAAATCCCATGGCAGACAAGCCTGACAGGCTACAGTCTGTGAAGTTGCAGAGTCATATATGAACCACCACTATATATATCTTTTATTATAGTGGAAACCAAGCCAGCTTCAGAATTTAAAATAAGACTCTATTTGTTTATTGTGAAAACAAAACCAGTTTCAGCATTTAAAATAAGACTTTCTTGGGTCTTCCCTGGCAGTCTAGTGAATAAGACACCACACTTCCACTGCAGGGGGCACAGATTTGATTCCTGGTCAAGGAACTAAGATTTTGCATGCCAAAAATAGAAGAAAAAAAATTTACCAAAAACATTTACCAAAGAGGCACCAAAAGGAAGGAGAGGAGGTCAAACTTAGCAGCCAGTAGCTGAGCAGCCATGATAGTCCAGCACCTTGACACGTCAGAAGTATAGGCTTCTTTATATACGAACACAATGTGGGAGCTCCCCAGGCCTCGAATAGCCTTGTGAAGAAGGGGCCTCATGCTAGACAAGGAAATAAGACCTGGCAATCATGACCATTAGAGTCGGAGGTCAGGCCTATAAATTATAAGTCTGCAAACTTCAGAATTGCTGTTTTTAAAAGTGATACTACTACTTATCTGAAGGAGGACAAAATGTTTGGTGAAACCTTCAGTGTCTCTGAAGGGACCACGGTATTCACCCAAGGAAGTAAACCATTAAGGGTCTCTCTGATGGCTGGAACTTTCTACGCAGGCAGTGCTGTCTTTGTGTGGCTGAGCTGATTTTCCTCTGTTATTGTCCCCTGGTTTTTACCTTTGACAGTTTTTTAGTATTTCTTTATTTGGGCGTGTTGGCTCTTAGTTGCAGCACTCGGCTTCTTAGCTGTGGCATGTGGGCTTAGCTGCCCTGTGGCACGTGGGATACCAGTCCCTCTACCAGGGATGGAAGCCCCATCCCCCACAGTGAAAGGTGTACTCTCACCCGCTGGACCGCGAGGGAAGTCCCCCTCGGACAGTCTTGAATGAATACACGCTGGACCTAAACGGCTAGGGCAGGCCCCCTCCTCTAGATACCAGGTCCTGCAGGACATGGAGGAAGGGCTCGGTAGGTCAGGCTGGACTGGTGAGGAAGGCTCCCCTGTTGTCCCAGCAGGATGCTGGAGGAGAGAGGGAGGAGGGGGTCCCCAGGGGTTCTGCTAGGGAGAGGCAGGGGCTTGTCAGAGTCCCGGGGCCAGTTATTATTGTTACAGACTATATTATTATGGCTCCCTAGAATTCATATGGTGGTGTCTTAACCCCCAGGAACTCAGAATGTGACTACATTTGAAAGCAGGGTCTTTTAAAAATTTATTTATTGTTTTATTTTTTGGCTGTACTGGGTCTTTGTCGTTGCTCGGGCTTTTCTCCAGCTGTGGTGCGTGGGCTGCTCACTGGGGTGGCTTTCCCTGCTGCAGAGCATGGGCTCTGGAGGGCCCAGGCTTCAGTGGTTGCAGCACGTGGGCTCAGAAGTTGTGGTTCCCGGCCTCCAGAGCACAGGCTCAATAGCGGTAGCACGTGCTCTTGGTTGCTCCGCAGCAGATGGGAACTTTCCGAATCAGGGATCAAAACCAATCAGGGATCTCCCGCACTGGCAAGTGGATTCGCTCACCACTGAGCCGCCAGGGAAGCCTGAAGACAAAATGAGGTATTTAGAATGGGTCCTAAGGCAATATAAGTGTGGTGTCCTCATAAGAAGAGGAGGTTGGGACACAGACACACACGGAGGGAAGGCCGTGTGAAAGCACAAGGGACAGCCATGCGCAGGCCACGCAGAGACGCCTTAGAGGGAACCGGGCCGCCCACACCGTGACCTTGGACTTCTGTCCTGCAGAGCAGTGAGAAAATAAATGTCCCTTGTTTAAGCCACCCAGTCTGTGGTACTTTGTTTGTTATGGCAGCCCTAGCAAACTCATACCATTTTCTGATTTTCACATAAAATTTACCAGGTGCCCATCCAACTCTCAGGCCCTTTGCAAATATCACTTTATAGCTCCGGTGAACAATCCTCAGAGTGCTATGATTATGCCCATTTTAAAGATGGCAAAATGAGGTACAGGAAGTGGAGTGACTGTCCTGTCACCCAAGTAGGAACAGGCAAAGCTAGAACCCAGATAGCTTAGTGCCAGAATGCATGCTCCTAACCACTTCGCCAGGCTGCCTCTCGGAGCAAATGGGTAACAGTTGATACCCAGGGACTTCACCAGTGGTCCTGCAGTTAAGACCTCACCTTCCCATGAAGGGAGCATGGGTTCAATCCCAGGTTGGAGAACTAAGGTCCCACATGTTGTGGGGTACAGCCAAAAAATTAAAACATAAAACATTTGATACCCAGAGTTCAAGTGAAAATAGCAAGCAGCCAAACAGGGGACCCAGGACGCAAGTGATGTGAAGGATCCTAGCAGGCAGTCAGTCATCACGGGGACAGGGAACACATGAGCTTCGCGTAGCTGGCAAACAGCCACGGGGCAGGTCACGGGGCCAAGCCCCAGTTGTGATGGGCCTGGTTAAAGATCCAGATTCATGTAATGTCTGGAGAACTAGAATTTGTCAGAAAAGAATGGAGAGTAGAGACCACAGTAGAAGTCTAATCTTGCAGGCTGGGACACACCATAGGCAGAGGTCAGGCCTGAGGATTCAGGGCAGAGGCCTCATGAGCAGAAGAGATGGTGGACAAGATCAGAAGAACATCACAGATTTCAGCCAGGTGACAGGTACTGTTTTTCCAAGTCAGCCTCATTTGGAAGGGTTGGGGACAAAACTCTACAGATGTGGGCAAGGATACTTGAATACAGATTAGAACTGATTGTCTGGGACTCAGGAAGCCCAACTCTGGAGACCAGAAAAGGCAGGAGGAGGGGAAAGTGGGAGGAAAACTTTTCAGGGGGTGACCAACCTCTGGGAATGTCCCTGCCCACCTATGGAGAAGGAGACACCTTTATAGTAATTATCCTGAAACCTACCACTGAGGCCAAACTCAGTTCCACTAACAGAGAAAGGCTTGGAAAAACTGACTGCTGTGAGAGAGAAGATTCCCAGAACCAAACAACTTTTGACATCACAGCATCTTGAAAGAAAAGGAAACAGGATTCCATGTCCTCCAAAGGCTGTTATATTTTTCCATGCTGACCTCTGACATTTTTTTTTGAATTAATAAAATTTTTATTATGACATATTAACTTGGGTCAGTGCCACTTAAATGAATTGAGTGATTTGACTTATAATTTTTCAACTTCACCAATGATGCGAAAATGAAATACATTCAGTAGAAACTGTACTTTGAATTTTGCTCTTTTCCCTGGCTGGCAATATGCCGTCTGATAGATCCTTTTTCGTGATGTGGGGCATCAGCAGCAACTGCTAGAAACCCATAGTCCCCAGTCAGCTATGAGCTCATGAGGGTAATCAATTGATACACTTACTATTCTGCACCCAGACAACCATTTTGTTTTTCACTTTCAGCATTGTATTTAATAAATTACATGAGATATTCAACACTTGATTATTAAATAATCTTTGTGTTGGATGATTTTGCCTAACTAGTGGAAGTGTTCTGAGCACATCTGAGGTAGGCTAGGCTCAGATACAATGTTCAGTAGGTTGGGTGTATTGAATGCATTTTATTTTTTTATTAATATAAGTTTTATTTTTATTTTATTCTCTTTTATTTTACTTTAATTTTACTTTACTGTATTGGTTTTGCCATACATCAACATGAATCTGCCACAGGTGTACACGTGTTCCCAATCCAGAACCCCCCTCCCCGCTCCCTCCCTGTACCATCTCTCTGGGTCATCCCAGTGCACCAGCCCCAACATCCTGTATCCTGCGTCGGACCTAGACTGGCGATTCGTTTCTTATATAATACTATACATGCTTCAATACCATTCTCCCAAATTATCCCACCCTCTCCCTCTTCCACAGGGTCCAAAAGTCTGTTCTATACATCTGTGTCTCTTTGCTGTCTCACAGCAAAAGAGTTACCATCTTTCTAAATTCCATATGTATGTGTTAGTATACTGTATTGGTGTTTTTCCTTCTGGCTTACTTCACTCTGTATAATAGGCTCCAGTTTCATCCACCTCATTAGAATGGATTCAAATGTATTCTTTTTAATGGCTGAGTAATACTCCATTGTGTATATGCACCACAGTTTTCTTACCCCTTCATCTGCTGATGGACATCTAGGTTGCTTCCATGTCCTGGCTTTTATAAACAGTGCTGTGATGAACATTGGGGTACACGTGTCTCTTTCAATTCTGGTTTCCTTGGTGTGTATGCCCAGCATTGGGAGTGCTGTGACCTCTGACATTTTATAAACATCCTAAAAGCAGGCTATATATATTTTTTGTGTGTGAAGAGGGGAACTGTTTGAAGAGATGAACTTCTAAACATCTTGGTTGAAGAAGTCTCTAATACAGAGTATCCTGGATGCAGAATCTATAATGATTCTGTGATGATCAACTATGCATTAATAGCACTTTCCTTGGGGCGTCCCTGGTGGCTCAGATGGTAAAGAATCTGCCTGCAATGTGGGAGACTTGAGTTTGATCCCTGGGTCAGGAAGATCCCCTGGAGAAGGAAATGCCAACCCACTCCAGTATTCTTGCCTGGGAAATTCTATGGAGAGAGGAGCCTGGTGGGCTACAGTCCATGGGACCACAAAGTCAGACACAACTAAGTGACTAACGCACTCCTATCATGTAAATGTTGATAAAGTAAACTTAAGATCTAAATATTCCACTAATCATGAAGACTGGTATATGTGTTGCCAAAGAAAGAGGAGAGTGAAAAAGTTGGCTTAAAGCTCAACATTCAGAAAATGAAGATCATGGCATCTGGTCCCATCACTTCATGGGAAATAGATGGGGAAACAGTGGAAACAGTGTCAGATTTATTTTGGGGGCTCCAAAATCACTGCAGATGGTGACTGCAGCCATGAAATTAAAAGATGCTTACTCCTTAGAAGGAAGTTATGACCAACCTAGAAAGCATATTCAAAAGCAGAGACATTACTTTGCCAACAAAGGTCCGACTAGTCAAGGCTATGGTTTTCCAGTAGTCATGTATGGATGTGAGAGTTGGACTGTGAAGAAGGCTGAGCGCTGAAGAATTGATGCTTTTGAACTGTGGTGTTGGAGAAGACTCTTGAGAGTCCCTTGGACTGCAAGGAGATCCGACCATTCCATTCTGAAGATCAGCCCTGGGATTTCTTTGGAAGGAATGATACTAAAGCTGAAACTCCAGTACTTTGGCCACCTCATGCGAAGAGGTGACTCATTGGAAAAGACTTTGATGTTGGGAGGGATTAGAGGCAGGAGGAGAAGGGGACGACCAAAGATGAGATGGCTGGATGGCATCACTGACTCAATGGACATGAATCTGAGTGAACTCTGGGAGTTGGTGATGGACAGGGGAGGCCTGGCGTGCTGCGATTCATGGGGTCGCAAAGAGTCGGACACGACTGAGCGACTGAACTGAACTGAATCATGAAGACTAAGAGAAAATAAGTTCCCCCAAATCTATTGAGGATAAATGAGAGACTCATTTAACAAAACACTAAACTTAAGCTTTGCCAGTAGAATATTTGTATTTAAATACAGATATGTGATTAATTCTTTAGTGGTCAGAGTGAGTCAGATATTTATAATATAGATTATATTATATTTCTATAGCATTCAGATAACAACACATTACCAAGAGTTTATTTGCCCACCAAAATCCTGACTAACTTATATATAATTAACGTGAATTATCAGTACATCTTTTACTTTAGCACAGCTATTTCCATTTTTTAGAGCATGTTTGTTTACTGAACTACCAAAAATGTGATAAACTATCTTTGTAGCTTTTGCTTTACTTGGGAGCAGAAAAAATAGAAATTCCACAAAGAAATTCTAACAGCTAGCCAAAGGCAATGTATATAACAAAAGTAATCAACCATATGTAAAACAGAAAGCTAGTGGGAAGTTGTTGTTCCAGCATAGGGAGCTCAGCCTGCTGCTCTGTGACAACTTAGGGGTGGGGTGGGGTGGGAAGGCAGGAGAGAGTTTCAGGAGGGAGGGGACATGTGAATACCTTTGGCTAACTCAGACTGATGTATGGCAGAAGCCAACACAACATTGTAAAGCAATTGTCCTCCAATTAAAAATAAGTTTTTAAAAGTAATCAATGCTAGACTGGAAAAATTCAGATTTTATAATCAGTGTCTGCCTCATAAACATTAGCCCACACATTTCCTATCAATTATGAGCTAGTTGGTTTAAGACACTAGTTAATCTAAGTGTTGGTTTTTTTTAAATTTAATTACCGATGTTTTACTGGCTCTGCTGCTGCCGCTGCTACGTCGCTTCAGTCGTGTCCGACTCTGTGCGACCCCATAGACGGCAGCCCACCAGGCTTCCCTGTCCCTGGAATCTTCCAGGCAAGAACACTGGAGTGGGTTGCCATTTCCTTCTCCAATGCATGAAAATGAAAAGTGAAAGTGAAGTTGCTCAGTCATGTCCGACTCTTAGCCACCCCATGGACTGCAGCCCATAAGGCTCCTCCATCCATGGGATTTTCCAGGCAAGAGTACTGGAGTGGGGTGCCATTGCCTTCTCCTGGCTGGTACCAAATTTGAAGTAATGGCAGAAAGGCTCTGGACCATGTAAAATGGGAGAAACACCCAGAGCATCTCACAATTGTTGAGTATTTGCCATGTACAAGTAAGCATGTTTAATTTAACTCTCCTAGAATTCTCCATGACAATATTCACTGTTGTTACTCCTAGTTTACAGATGAGGAAACTGAGCAGGTGTGTGCTGGCAAATAGTGATAAGCAAACTGACAAAGAATCAATCTCAAAAATATGCAAGCAGCTCCTGCAGCTGAATTTCAGAAAAATAAACAACCCAAAAAATGGGCCAAAGAACTAATAGACATTTCTCCAAAGAAGACATACAGATGGCTAACAAACACATGAAAAGATGCTCAACATCACTCATTATCAGAGAAATACAAATCAAAACCACAGTGAGGTACCATCTCACGCCAGTCAGAATGGCTGCTATCTAAAAGTCTACAAACAATAAATGCTGGAGAGGGTGTGGAGAAAAGGGAACCCTCTTACACTGTTGGTGAGAATGCAAACTAGTACAGCCACTATGGAGAACAGTGTGGAGATTCCTTAAAAAACTGGAAATAGAACTGCCATATGACCCAGAAATCGCACTGCTGGGCATACACAAACGAGGAAACCAGAATTGAAAGACACACGTGTACCCCAGTGTTCATCGCATCACTGTTTATAATAGCCAGGACATGGAAGCAACCTAGATGTCCATCAGCAGATGAATGGATAAGAAAGCTGTGGTACATATACACAATGGAATATTACTCAGCCATTAACAAGAATACATTTGAATCAGTTCTAATGAGGTGGATGAAACTGGAGCCTATTATACAGAGTGAAGTAAGCCAGAAAGAAAAACACCAATACAGTATAATAACACATATATATGGAATTTAGAAAGATGGTAACGATAACCCTATATGTGAGACAGCAAAAGAGACACAGATGTATAGAACAGTCTTTTGGACTCTCTGGAAGAAGGCGAGGGTGGGATGATTTGAGAGAATAGCATTGAAACATATATATTATCATATGTGAAAGAGATCACCAGTCCAGGTTCATTGCATGAGACAGGGTGCTCAGGGCTGGTGCGCTGGGATGACTCAGAGGGATGGGATGGGGAGGGAGGTAGAAGGGGGGTTCAGAATGGGGAACACATGTCCACCCATGGTTGATTCATGTCAATGTATGGCAAAAATCACTACAGTACTGTAAAGTAATTAGCCTCCAATTAAAATAAATTAATTAAATTAAAATGATAGTAATAAGCAGGTTAGGGAAGGGGGCAGGTATGGATTTATAGATTCTGTCAATTTTCTTGGTGTTAATACTCCTATCAAAGCTGATGTCAAGTTACCAATATGATATCAATAGGCTTGCAATGTTCCTGAAAATTTAACAGTTGGCTGTCATCAGCCAATCAACTCACTTGCTCATGATCAGCAAACATCAGTGAGTGGAAGAGCTATGATTTGAACCCAGGAAGTCTGACTTCAGACTGTGTTCTCAACCACTATGTTAGCCTGTTTTTAGAAGGAACGTAGGTGATGCAGGTGAGGCAGGGGTGCACGTGCACAGGGTGTCTGCAATGCTCTTTCTTACCAGCCTGCCAGGCGAGCTTCCCTCTGGCCTGGGAGGCTGGGGTGGCCTCCAACAGGGAGTGATGTTCCCACAAATCAAAGACAAACCCCAGAACAAGAAGGCTGTCTAAAGGGGCTCACTGGAGATGCCAAAAGATCCAAAGGACCTTGAAAGCAGACAGACAAAGGACCCTACTGTCCCCAGAGCTGCACTTGAGCCAGAGGCACAATTAGGAGTAAAGGAGTGCCTAATGGCTGTAACTAAAGACTTCAGCAAGAAAAGGAAGGAAAAAGATGATGCTATATATTTTGTTTCTCCCCACCCCCCATAAAAATGCTCTGTTCCAGACGAGTCCTTAGATGGTGGGGCAGACAACTAAGTTGCCTTTATTTTTGGAGTCCGCTAAGACTCGAAAAATAAGTAGGAATTAGCCAGGTCACAAAGCTGTAGAAACAAGAGCTGGCCGAGAACCCAACAAATTCAGAAACAAAAGTCCAATGTGGGAGGGAGTGTCTAGAGGTAGTTATGTGTTTTTTTTAATCTAGCGGCAGTTATGTGTTTTTTTTTATCTACAGGTAGTTATGTAGGGTTTTTTAAGACTTTTTTGTGACATGAATAATTTTTAAAGTCTATTGAATTTATTACAATATTGTTTTTGTTTTATGTTTTGGTTTTTGGCCCAGAGACATGTGTGATCATAACTCCCTGATCAGGGATTGAACCTGCACCCCCTGCATTGGGAACGTGAAGTTTCAACCTCTGGATCACCAGGAAGTCCCAGCAGGCAGTTCTGAAGCCCTGGAGGAGTTATGAGTAAGGAAGTGGCCAACAGGGAGCTGAGGGAGGGTGGGGATGAGGGGCCTGGTAAACTGAGGCTGAGGTGTGAATTTTTTGCTGAGGGCATCAGAGAGCCACTGAGAGTTTGGGGAAAGGGGTTGAAACTATCTGATTTGCATTCTGGACTCTCCCGGCCACCACGGTAAGGAGAAAGGACTGAAAAATCAGTTGAGTATCCCCCCTGACCTGACCTCAATTTTCTCTATCTTCCATTTCAGTTGATCTTTGTTAGCACGGCTACTGAGGAACCTTGGAGCCATGGACCCATGGTGGACCACGTGACCCTCCAGGGGGCGCTGAGCTCACATATCCTCAAGGAGCAGACAGTCCTCTTACCAGGAGGAAGCAAGTGGGTGGGAAGTGGAGAGAGAAAGAAGCAAGGTGCCCAGGACCTTTTCAGGTGTTGTGCATGTTTGGGGAGATGGGGAGGGGAGGCAGTGACCAGGTTGCGCGGTAAAGTAGGTGACGCAGGTGAGGCAGGGGTGCGCGTGCACAGGGTGTCTGCAATGCTCTCTCTTAACCAGCCTGCCAGGCGAGCTGCGCTCAGGCCTGGGAGGCTGGGGTGGCCTCCCGGTGGGGAGTGGACTTCCCACAAGTCAAAGACAAACTCCAGAGCAAGAGGGCTGTCTAAAGGGGCTCAGCGGAGATGCCCAAAGATCCAAAGGACCTGGAAAGCAGACAGACAAGTGGGAGAATCAGGAAGGCAGGAACTGTTCATCCCCGTGGTGGGGACCTTAGAGTGAAGACTCCTTTGTGTGTTTTGTCGTTGTTTAGTCGCTAAGTCATGTCAGACTCACAACTCCATAGACTGTACCCCACCAGACTCTGTCCACGGGGTTTCCCAAGCAAGAATACTGGAGTGGCTTGCCATTTCCTTCTCCACAGATGTACGTGTGTATGTGTTAAAAACAAAACAGAAATTTAACCTCAACAATTTTTAAGTATATGGTGGCTCAGACGGTAAAGCGTCTGTCTACAATGTGGGAGACCCGGGTTCAAGCCCTGGGTTGCGAAGATCCCCTGGAGAAGGAAATGGCACCCCACTCCAGTGTTCTTGCCTGGAGAATCCCATGGACAGAGGAGCCTGGTAGGCTACAGTCTATGGGGTCGCAAAGAGTCGGACACGACTGAGCAACTTCACTATAGCATGTTATATGCATGTTCTGTTGTTCATCAGACCTCTAGAACTTTTTCATCTTGCATGGCTAAAATTCTATATTCCTGATTCCCCTTGGCCTCCCCAGCCCCTGGCAATCCCTATTTACTTCCTGTTTCTTTTTTTTTTATCTTTTTTGATAGTTATTTTCATTTTATTTATTTATTTGGCTGCTTTGGGTCTTTGTTGCAGCATGTGGTATCTTCAGTGGACATGTGGGATCTAGTTCCCTGACCAGGAATTGAACCCAGCCACCCTGCATTAGGAGCAGGGAGTCTTAGCCACAGGAAAGTCCCTACTTCCTGTTTCTGTGACTTGGATTCATTTAGATATGCATCATAGAAGTGGAATCCTACAGTTCTAGCGTGCCTGGCTTATTTCATTTAGCATCATGTCCTCAAAGTTTATCTGTGTTGTGGTGTACGCCAGGATTTCCTTCTGTTTTAAGGTTGAATAATATCCCATTGTATGGGCATAACTTAGTTTGTTTATCCATTCATCCCTCCATGGACATAAGGTTACTTCTACCCCTTGGCAACTGTAAATAGTACTCCAATGACAAGGATGTCAAGACTCCTCTTATAAAGACTCTAGGCATCTGGCAGAGTGAGCTGTCAAGATTACTATTATAATCACAATACTATATACTGTATTAATTACTCTATATACAATACTGTATACTGTATTAATTCCTATATACATAATACTGTATACTGTATTAATTACTATATACACAATACTGTATACTGTATCAATTACTATGTATACAATACTGTATACTGTATTAACTACTATAATAATTATACTGTAGTGCTTTCTCCCTTTTTTTTTTTACCATGGTCCACAAAAAGAAATATATTTTCTATCACAACTCAGGACATACATAGTGCTATGGTTTAAAATATCTGTGGGACCCCAGAATGCAGATGTTGAAACCCTGACCCCCAAAGAGGATAGAGTGGGGACCTTTAGGAGGTACTTAAGCCTTGAGGGTGGAACACTTATGAATGGGATTAATACCCTTATAAAAGAGGCTCCAGAGAGATCCCTAACCCCTTCTACCATGCGAAGACACAGCAAAAAAGGCACCAGCTTTATTTTTAGTTTTTAAGGAACCTTCATACTGTTCTCCACAGTGGCTGTAACAATTTACATTCCCATCAACAGTGCAAGGGGCTTCCCTTTTCTCCACATCCTCTCCAGCATTATTGTTTGTGTATAGCACAGGGAACTCTACTCAGTGCTCTGGGATGACCTAAATGGTAAGGGAATCCAAGAGAGAGGGGATATATGCATACGAAAAGCTGAGTCACTTTACTATACAGCAGAAACTAACAAGACATTATAAAGCAGCAGCTGCTGCTGCTGCTAAGTTGCTTCAGTCGTGCCCGACTCTGTGCGACCCCAGAGACGGCAGCCCACCAGGCTCCCCCGTCCCTGGGATTCTCCAGGCAAGAACACTGGAGTGGGTTGCCATCTCCTTCTCCAATGCATGAAAGTGAAAAGTGAAAGTGAAGTCACTGAGTCGTGTCCAACTCTCCGTGACCCCACAGACTGCAGCCTACCAGGCTCCTCCGTCCATGGGATTTTCCAGGCAAGAGGACTGGAGTGGGGTGCCATTGCCGTCTCTGTGTAAAGCAACTAGACTGTAATAAAAATTAAGGGAGAAAAAAGGCACTAGCTGTGAATGAGGAAATGAACCCTCATCCAACCATGCTGGCACTCTGATCTCGGACTTCCCAGCCCCTAGAACTATGAGAAATAAGTTTCTATTGATTACAAGCTGCCCAACTAGAGTAAGACACATACAAATGTTTCAAGAAGTATTCTTACATTTACTCTGTGCAAGGTTCCCTGATCTTTTCCATTCTGTTCTATTATATGTAAAATATTATATATTTATGTTCTGTTATACACACACACACACACACACACACACACACACACACATATATATATACTTGCTAAGTTCTGGGGATGCATACTAAGTTGCCCTCAGACGCACCAGTGGATCCTGACCTCCACCTTGAAAACTACTTTTGTATTATGTATAATTAAGAGGACTGGTCTCCCTGATAGTTCAGTTGGTAAAGAATCTGCCTGCAATGCAGGAGGCCCAGGTTCAATTCCTGGGTCAGGAAGATCCGCTGGAGAAGGGATAGGCTACCCACTCCAGGATTCTTGGGCTTCCCTTGTGGCTTAGCTGGTAAAGAATCAGTCTGCAATGAGGGAGACCTGGGTTCAATCCTTGGGTTGGGAAGATGCCCTGGATAAGGGAAAGGCTACCCACTCCAGTATTCTAGCCTGGAAAATTCCATGGACTGTATAGTCCATGGGGTCACAAAGAGTCGGACACGACTGAGCGACTTTCACTAAGAGGACTGGTTGCCTTTGAATTCTCCAAAGAGAATCCCTTTCACTCTGAAAGTACTAGTGGCCAATGTCAATTTTTCTGGAGATTTGGCAGGAGCGATGGATGGAGGAAGGTTTTGCATCACGGCTGATTCTGTATGTCCCTTTGGACAAGTTTGTTCCACCGACTGAGAGTGCTCCCCTGTCGTTCCTCCCCGTGCAGGACAGGGTCCCTTCCTCCCTTCTTCCTCCCAGGAACAGATGCCTCCCTTTTCATGTTCCACACAAAGTAGCACTGTTAGTTTCTTTCAGTTCAAGGCACCAGTTCACCTACAGGTGCTGGAGTTCTCACTTGAAAGAGAGTATCACAGTATCTAGCCAATAATATTGTGCCTGCTAGGAAATTAAGATTTCCTCCCTGGCATTACACATACGCACAATCACAGGCCTCTAATTACCCTACTGGATTGCCAGCAACTTGAGAATAGGAATTTGGAGAACTCAGTAAATGTTGAATTGATACAGGAATTCCCTAATTAACTAACGAAATGGTATTAGCCCCATTTTATAAGTTAGGAAATGACAGTTTGCAGAGATGAAGTGATTATTACCTCTGCGGTTCTTGGATCCTTTAATCAATAGAAATTAATAAGAGGCCAGTAGAGGAATTCGGGCAAGGCATTGTGGGGACTTGAGCTGTAGCAAGAGGGAGCTTAGGGAGGGAGTGGGTTGATTTCTGAGATGGAGTGAAGGTTGGGGTGGGTCCTTAAATGGAGTGAGGGTGGGGGGCGGGCCTGGGGCGGAGCTGGAGGTGTGGCTTAGGTGGTCTGCCCACCCTGCTGGTGGTGCTGTGTGCAGGGGTCATGTGCCGTTCCCTGCTTTCACTCCAGACTCTTCAGAAATGGCAGTTGGGTTTTTGGTCTTTTTGTGTTTTCTTATTCATAATTTGCCGCAACTGGGCATGCATGCAGTTATTTTTAGTCCCCTGTAGTTTCTTTGTATCTTGTTGCTCAAGGAAATGTTTGTCCAGGTGGCAAAGAATCCCAGGTTTTAGGTGCCACCTTGTCTCGGGACCACTTTACTGACGATTTGAGAGCTAGCCTTCAAACACAAGCCCACGGAGGCAGAATGTATCTGCATCAGACTCACAAATCAGTTCTTCCCCTGGTGCCCTGCTGAAGCGGCCCAGGAATGAACCAAAGGAGGTGAAACATCAAGCTTGGACCTCACCATTTCTGAGATGCACGTCCTAGTCCGTGTGTTTGCTGTTTCAGACTCAACCAAAGCAAACAGGCTTCAGAAAAGATTAACAAAATGCTCCTGATTCTATTTCCATTTCATGTCTGAGCTCGTTGGGGACATCTCATCTGTAAGACAGTTTTATTTGTTGAATTTAATGAGTGCCCTTGGTTATGAGAGCAACACGTGTGTTGGTCCTTTTCAGACAAGAGTGCTCTGCTTTGTCCCTGGATAAGACAGTGGGAGAGAAAACCTACACAAACATCCTCAAAGACTTAGACCACTTGTGCTGGCTGTTTACAAAACCGAAAGCTTCTGTTCTTGCTGTAGTAATATTACAAAAATGAGCTCAAAATTGTTGGTTTAGGCCAGTGTATAGAATGATATATAGAGTAATACAGAATCCTCTAAGTGGTTTAGCAGACTAATAAGTGAAATTTATGGGCTGAAATTAAACAGAGGAATTGTTCAGTTCCTAAATGGAGCACACAGCAACATATGGTTGTGTAAAAGTGCATTTGTGATGAGAATGAAGCAGTTCAGAAGAGTTGCTGATTGGGCGTGGGCCGCTCTGTCTTCTCGCAAAGTATCTGATAATCTATTAAGCGCCTCTTGCATGACAGTGACAGAAAAGAGCCTGTAGTTAAAAGCTGGATAAAACATGGAAGAACTATTTAACTGCTCTGAGTTCTGTCAAAGCCTCAGAATTGTTCCTCTGTTGCTTTATTCCTCGGTCTAGTTAATGCCGTAAGAACTCACCACAATGAGAGATCTCATCTGGACCCATCAATCTCAGTTCCAGGAAAGAACCTCTGCTCACGTCCATACGGATAAGTACAGTGAGACACAGTGCGTGCGTGCTGTCGACTCCGCTCCCCTGTGGGGAGCACCGGCAAAGCAGCAGCACAGCTCAGGAGTTAGAATAAACACTGATGCGAGAGACACATCTGGGCTTGAATCTCAGTTCTGCCGCGTATCCCCTGTGTGACCTTGAGTGGATGAGCTAGCCTCTCTGTGTCTCAGTTTCCTCATTTGTAAAATGAAGGTGGAAATGATGCAACCTATGAGGATACATGAATGAAAATTTGTAAAGCACTTAGAACCGTGCCTGGCAGATTGTGAATCTTATATATATATGTCCATCCCATGGGGAAATGCCAAAATAAACTGTGACACAGTCATCCAGTGGTGCAATTTCGTGATAAACAGAAGCCCGAGTGAGTGAATTAGGTCCACATATGTCAAATAAGGCCTTGAAGATAGAACACTGAGTGAGAAGAGCAAGTTATAGGACAGTAATTAAAATATGCTGTTTTGGTAGATTTGAAAAGCAAAACAGTGTGCCATATTTTGATGGACACACACAGAGGCAATTAAAGTGTAAAAACGTGAGCCAAGGCTTCCCTGGTGCTCCAGTGATTAAGAATCTGCCTTGCAATGCAAGGGACATGAGCTCGGTCCCCAGTCTAGGCAGATCCCAGGTGCTTGGGAGCAACTAAGCACAGGCACCACAACCAGAGAAAGCCCAAGTGCAGCAACAGAGAGGCAGCACAGCCAAAAGCAAGCAAATAAATAAATCTTAAAAAAAAAAAAAAAAGCATGAGCCAGAGGCTATTCCCCAAATACACTATTCTGGATAACTCTGAGAAGGGAGCAAAGAATCTGCAACTCTGGGACTTCCTTGGAGGTCCAGTGGTGAAGACTCCACGCTTCCACTGCAGGGGGCAAGGGTTAGATCCCTGGTCAGGGAACTAAGATCCCACATGCTGTGGGGAGCTGCCAACAAATGAAAACAAGCTTCAGTTCTGCATGCAACAAAGTTAGCATCCGGTGGGACAGAGGTTTTCAAACTTGTGTGGGTGAGGGGTCTGCTTTGGAGGTGGTCCTGAGTCTGCTATACGTGACACTGTTTAACTCAGAATGGAACTTGAGCCCATGTGCTGGTATTCAAACCCAGACAAAACCCTCCTCGGAATTTGAACCCATGATTTTTTTTTTTTACTTTATTCTACTTTACAATACTGTATTGGTTTTGCCATACAGTGACATGAATCAGCCACAGGTGTACACGATCTCCCAATCCTGAAACCCCCTCCCACCTCTCACCCCATATCATCTCTCTGGATCATCCCCGTGCACCAGCCCCAAGCATCCTGTATCCTGTATTGAACATAAACTGGCGCTTCGTTTCTTACATGATAGTAGACATGTTTTAATGCCATTCTCCCAAATCATCCCACCCTCTCCCTCAGAGACCAAAAGTCCATTCTATACCTCTGTCTCTTTTTGTTGTCTC
Source organism: Nanger dama (assembly GCA_917880005.1). Lineage (NCBI taxonomy): Eukaryota > Metazoa > Chordata > Mammalia > Artiodactyla > Bovidae > Nanger > Nanger dama. The sequence continues at coordinate 8,420,687 of CAKJTW010000062.1, read as the reverse complement.
ACATACAGAGTCATCATTACTATCTTTCTAAATTCCATATATATGTGTCAGTATACTGTATTGGTGTTTTTCTTTCTGGCTTACTTCACTCTGTATAATCGGCTCCAGTTTCATCCATCTCATTAGAACTGATTCAAATTTATTCTTTTTAAGGGCTGAGTATTACTCCATTGTGTATATGTACCACAGCTTTCTTATCCATTCAAATCACTCACCTGGTGTCTGGACTTACTGAGGCTCAGGTTCTTTGCATCTCATCACAGAAAGAATTCAGTGAGAGACAAAGTGATAGGTAAAGAGTGGATTTTATTCAGAGAGAAACACACTCCACAAACAGAGTGTAGGCCATGGCAGAGGGCAAGTATGGGGGCCTCAAAATGTGGTGTGGTTAGCTTTTATGGGCTGGGTCATTTCATAGGCTAATGAGTGGGCAGATTATTCCAACTATTTGGGGGAAGGGGTGGAGATTTCCAGGGGTTGGCCCACTGCCCACATTTTGGTCTTTGAAGGTTGACCTTGGATCTGTCATGGTGCCTCTGACTGTGTCATTTAGCTTATTAATGTGTTACAATGAGCCTATACTGAGGATGAAGGTCTAGACAAGTTGACTTGTCTGCCATCTTGGACCCATTTGGTTCTAAGCAGTTTATGTTGTGCCCTTGGGCTATGTCTTTCTTTCACAGGTTGTGCCCAGCCCCTTCCCTCCTATTTCTTATGGATTTGCATGTCACCTAAGGTAACCCCCTCAAGACCTCTGCCTAAGCACCCTGAATCATGTTCATCTTTTCACCATTAGACCCCAGGGCTTGCCTCAGTGTCTGACTCTCAGCAGCAACTTAACCATTGGTTGAATTAAATTTTAAAACAGGACATTTGGGCTTTTTTTTTTTTGCTGAAGTATAGTTGATTTACAATGTGGTATTAATTTCTGCTGTACAGCAAAGAGATTCAGTTATACATATATTCTTTTTAAAGATTCTTTTCCACTGTGGTTTATCACAGGATATTGAATATAGCTCCCTGTGCTATACAGTAGGCCCTTGTTTTTTATCCATTCTGTATATGTAAAAAAAAATTTTTGTAAAATCTTTGAACCATTTGAATGTCAAGACATTTATAAGCATGTAGTATAATGAAGTAGAAAGGTAACTTAAACTAAAAGCGCTGAGTTAGCTGTGTGATGGGTTAATCAACAAAGGAAGGAGTGGTCGAGATGATGGAGGGCATCGGAGCACAGTGGCTTTCCAGGCATTACACAGACATGAAAGAAGGTGCTGAGAATTAAACGCTGAGATGATGGAGGTGCCACTGAGGCAATTCTGAACTGTAGATGCTTCATCACTTCTAAGTGATATGAAACATAAGGCACACATTCAGATAGCTCATTCCCACCACAATCTCACATCCTTCTGGCTTGTCACTCACTCACAGCCATATTCTTCCCTCTTCTCCATCCCCTCAGAGGTCTCCAACACAGATCCCTCACTTCCTCCCACTCTGCTGCTGCTGCTCAGTCGCTTCAGTCGTGTCCGACTCTGTGCGACCCCACAGACTGCAGCCCACCAGGCTCCGCCGTCCCTGGGATTCTCCAGGCAAGAACACTGGAGTGGGTGCCATTTCCTTCTCTAATGCATCAAAGTGAAAAGTGAAAGGGAAGCCGCTCAGTCGTGTCTGCCTCTTCGTGACCACATGGGCTGCAGCCCACCAGGCTCCCCCGTCCTCGCACTCACATAACCCTTTATTTTCCTCCTTTCTGTCCCTCATCAAGTTAGTGTCCACGATCCAACTCTAACAGTTAGATCCTCTGAGAAGATCTTTAACCTACATCTTGCCAACTCCCAAGATCCCTTTACCCTGTTTTGTTTGAGTCCTCCTGGTGGAACCCTAATCCTGGATAAACACATCTTAATTTTAAGACACCCTTCACCCTCAGGTTGCTGACCTGCGGAAGAAACTCGCAAAGCACAGTGTGACTCAGGAAATGATTCTGACGCAGTGGTCAACACCATGCAGAGAGTCTGGAAGCCACAGAGCGGAAAGCCTCGCACAGCACATTTAGGAGCTTGCATCATGTGGGTTAACAGATCAACCGAACACATTATTGACTGGGGGATTTTGCAGAAACTAAAGCCTATGGCTAGTGATTCGTTATGTAAGTGAACATTGATGTGTCTCCAGTCAAGACGTGTTAATACATCTCTAGTCGGCAAGTTGTTAAAAGACTCAGGAAGAAGCAAGGGGAAAGGCGGGGGGCTCAGCATGCTCAGAATGGGGTGCAGGCAGGGCAGGACTCCGTGTTCTGCATGCTTGGCTCTCTTGTTTCTCCCCCTGCCACAGCAGCCTCCTCACTGATGATGAGAATGAGAGGAGGGGGTTGGACAGGAGGGCTTGGCAGATGAAAGGGGCCTGGAGCCAGTATCTCCCTGTCAGACAGGGCAGCACCCAGGCAGAGGGGCTCACCAACAGCCTGATGATCCTCCCCTTCCTTCCACCTGCATCTGGGCTGAGCCACATACGTGGGGCAGTGCAGATGACACCAGGTATGGCCGGGGCAGGAATGGCGTCGCCATCAACCTGGAGGTGGCAGGACTCATGTCTTCTGAATATGTAAGGTCTGGTTTGGTGTTCCCAGCCCCTCTGTGTAGACTGACACTCTCCTTTGCTCCATCCTTTTGATTTATACTTAGCAAACACATGTGCTTTGTTTATCCTATCTTTGACATGTCTTACCGACTGATCGCTTAAAATGTTATGTAATTTCCACCTCTGCGTCACAAGCTCATTGCTTGATATCCATCCCAGTTGCTTTTCTTGTTTTCTGTACAGCAGAATTGAATTTCCTCATGTAATACTTTTTTTTAAGTTTAATGATTTTTACAGTCTTCTAAAAAATTAGCATTTCTTTGTTTTTGGCTGTGTTGGGTCTTCGCTGCTGTGCATGGGCTTTCTCTGGTTGCGTCAAGTGGGGGCTACTCTCCAGTGGTGGTGCGTGGCTTTTCATTGCGCTGACTTTTCTGTTGCAGAGTATGGACTCAGTTGCCCCTCAGCATGTGGGACCTTCCTGGACCAGGGACTGAACCAGTGTCCCCTGCATTGTCAGGTGGATTCTTAACCACTGGACCACCAGGGAGGTTCTGTAATGCTTTAAACATCTATACTTCTGGGATGCTGCTCCCTTGCCCTGGCTTCATCAGGTTGGCTCCTCCCTCTGCCAGCCTTTCCTCATGCCCTTGGCATGGTCACACCCCCTTCCTGGAGGCTCACAGGCAACGTGTCCTTCCTCTGTGGTGACCCTGATTGTCCTTTCCTCCAGGAAGGCAGGAGCCATGTGTGCCTTAAACTTTGCTGGATACAGGCACATAATATTTGTTAAATGACGAGTTAAATGGCGAGTTAAACCTCGCCAGGAAAACACACAGGCAGAATTACAACTGAGTCCCTGTTCTCTTTCCTGTTTGAATTTCTGTGTTATCACTTTCGCATTTCTGGTATGCATGAGCTTCCTTGCACACTCCACAAAACATTCCACCTTTTCCTCTGATGACCTAGAACTTGGATTGAACTCTCATACTAATTCCAGGAATCACACCTCCTCTGCAAAGCCTTCCTTAACTTTTCCAAGGTTGGTGTATTCCAATAGCACCTAGGTTTCCTTTTGCCTCTGGTGCTAATCACAGTATTTTGTGACTGCTCTTTGTTTGCTTGGATTTATTATTTATTTGGCTGCACCAGCTCTTAGTTGACGCATGCGGGCTCTTTTCATTTTGGCATGCGGACTCTTAGTTGCTGCATGTGGGATCTAGTTCCCTGACCAGGGATCGAACCTGGGCCCCCTGCATTGGGAGTGTGGAGTCTTAGCCACTGGACCACCAGGGAAGTCCCTGTGATTGTTTATTAGTCCATCTCTCCATTAGTCTTTGCCTTGCTAGTCTTTCAGCTCAGTGCCTTTTATGAAGCAGATGAGTGGGTCAGTGTTTGTGCAGGAAGGAGCAGAGGCAGGCCTAGCCATCAAGCCTTCTTTCTCTTGGGCTTCACCATGATCCTATCTGCCTTCAGTGGTCCAACCTCTCCTGAGCAGAAGGCACCCCAGCCTGGGCTTGTCCCTCCAAACAAGTGGCAGCTCAAGAGAAGCCGAAGTAGAGGAAGGGAACAGTGGCCCTCTCCCTTCTCCCGCCCAACACTCCTTCCCGCGGAGCATCCTGGCATGTGTCCTCCAGAAGCTCCCATCTTCCCTTGAATCCTATCAGAGCCCCTCCTGGAGTGTAAAGTGAGCGGTCAGGGGAGTCCTTTCTGTCCTCTTTGATACCAGATCAAAGAGAAGAGAATCCAGGAACGTCCATTAATTCAGGGAGCAGATACTCACCATCGACCTCTTTGTAATGCCATTTGATAAATGGTTGTTACAGCAGAGAAGTGATTTTCGTCATTGTCATCTGTCTATTTTTAGACCAAGGAGTTCATCTGACATTGTAGGGGCCTCTACACTGTGTGAAAATCACTGTCCCACTGTTTATAGCTTTGCAAATGAGGAGTGCCCGGCGCCTTCAGACCACGCTCTCTTTGGACCACTCCCCCACCCCCATCCCTTCGCTTATAGGGAACAAGGGCATTTTATTAGCCTGACCTTGACTGACTCTGGAGGTATAGGAGCTGCTCTTGCTTAAGTTACTTGTTTTTCCCAGATCTCTGCATCCGTGCCCTTTGCGTGTGGCTTTACAGCTCCCCCTGCTGGAGGTGGCGTGTATTTCAACACACACTGGGCGTGGCCTGTGGGAGGCAGTGGCCTAACACGTCTGCGCCTCAACCTTAAGAAACCTCACCTGTGCTTCTGACTCTGCCATAAAAAAGGACTGGTGGTGGCTGTCCCTTCAGCATGAACTCCAGAACCAGGCAGGCAAGGTGGAGCCACCCCATCCAATTCACAGTCTACGGCTGTCACCCCTCCTGACTTGCAGATACATGAACAAGAGTGAACACTGAGCTGGGGTGTGGTTTCTTAGGCAGCAGTCGCTGACTGACACAGCTCTCTACCCTCTGTGTTTCTCTAGCCTCCTAGAAGAAAGGAAACCAACATTTCTAGGCACCTGCAGTGTTTTCACATACATATTATGTTTATTTTTCAAACGTCCTATGAGGTAGGCGTTCTTTGTCGCGTCCTACAGACAAGGCAACTGAGGCTCAGAGAATGCAGTAACTCATCTGAAGTTACGCTTTTAGTAAGTGACAGATTTAGGATTCTAAACCAGGTCTTCTGACTTCACGAGAAACCCCACTTGCCCTGCCAAATCCTTTATAGAGATCAGATGAGGTCGCCAGAGCATCTGATTGCCGTCTCCATGGAAGGTAATTATAGGCTTTGTACCCCAACACTAGTCATCAGAGGAAAGAGATCTTCACCTCATTGTGTATAAATCAGAAGAGAAAACTGTTTAACAGAGTGTAAGATGGGATCAGGCACCACTGTCACAGACGAAATTCACCCTAATAGTTATGCCAATGCGGATAATGAACCTCCATGCATAATTAGCTATTTGGAATTACCCTTTTATCTTTTGAGATCAAAATATCATCCTGTCCTCTGACTCAGAATGCCTCTGATACGCTTGCTGAATTAATGTCTGTCATTTTGGAAACCCAGTACCATCCTCCCTCCTAGCATTTGATATTCATTTCTTACAAAATTATCACACTGCAATTCGCCATAGGCTTCTCTGCACAAATTCTGGTCAAGCAGCTTTGAAGTAATTTTAATAGTATGCCTTAGGCGGGTAGAAAAACAATGTTGGTTTTTAACCTAAACAGAACACAAAGGTATGGGAGGAAAACTTTTTCTTCGATCTCCTAAAAGCAACATTTCTCACATATCTCCAGGTAGCACATGAACAAGGAGGAACAAGATGAAAAAAATCAGGGCAGAGAAGGGTACAAATGAAGGTCTTCTTTTGTGCATAAAACCCAAGTCACTCAAAGAGTATTAAATTATTTTGTAATTTGAGAGACATGGACAATAGCCCCCTTATCCACAGGGGATTATGTTCCAAGACCCCCAGTTTCGGCACTCTGAAGCCACAGCTAGTACCAAACCCTCATACAGTTTATTTTTTTCCTATACACTTTGTTTTTTCCTATACGTACATACTTATGATAAGGTTCGATTTGTAAATTAGGCACAGTAAGATATTAACAAATGCAACCAATGTAAAATAGAATGATTGTAACAATATACTGTCATAAAAGTTATAGAAATGTGGTCTCTCAAAATATCTTTTTTAAAAAATATTTTTGTTGTTTTAACTGTGCTGGGTCTTAGTTATGGCACTCAAGATCTTCAGTCTTCATTGTGGCATTTGAACTCTTAGGTGCGTTGTGAGGGATGTAGTTCCCTGACCAGGGATCAAGTCCAGACCCCCTGCATTGGGAGCACGAAGTCTTAAGCCACCGGCTCACTGGGGAACTCCCTCAAAGTATTCTGCTGTAGCATTCTCACCATTCTTCTGCTTGAGATGATGTGAGATGGTAAGACACCTGCGTGATGAGATGAAGTGGGACAGTAGAATTTCCTAGACTAAGGGCATTTGGGGGAGTCTTGCAGAGACAGCAGACACTTCTTATTCATTGTCAAAGTCGTTAGTGACTCTGGCTTTGCCAATTCCAGACTGGCCAAAGGATACATCTCAACATCCAGACCTCTGATGTTAACAGGGCATTGGTAGGGGGTAGACCCCTCCAGTACTGAGACCACCATGCATTCAATTCAATATGGTTGATATTGTGGATGGCATTTAGCATTTCCATGAAGCTGAGGAGGAAGTGGAGGACGTGACAGAGCAATACGGTTCATTAAGTTTAAAAAGGCAGAGGACTCACCACTAGGTGTTTGAATTCTGGCCCTAATCCAAATGTTGCAATTTTTTGTCCCCATATTCCCTTATAGGAAACTTCTCACTAAATAATTGGGATTGAGTTGTAAAGTTGAAAAAGAAAAACAAGTCATGTCCAGTCTTTTGGGGGTTTTATTGTTTGTTTGCTTGTTTTAAAGCAACTGTTAAATTTCATTTTCTTAATCTTTGGATATATTTTCTAAGAGTTAAACTTGTAATAGCCTCGTTTTAGTCTAGCTGTCTTCATGTATGGAGGAGAGCAGGAAACATATTTATAAACTTTACCCACATGTTTTCTTTTTATTAACTAATTTATTTCTTTTATTATTATTATTATTATTTTTTGGCTGCACTGGGTCTTCATTACTGCGTGACAGCTTTCTCTAGTTGTGGCAGGCAGGGGCTCCTCTCTGGCTGTGGTGCGTGGACTTCTCATTGCTGCAGCTTCTCGTGTTGCAAAGCACAGGCTCTGAGTGCCTCCAGTGGTTGCGGCGCCCCAGCTCAGTTGCTCCACACCATACGGAATCTTTCCAGACCAGGGATGGAACCCGTGTCCTCTGCACTGGCAGGCAGATTCTTATCCACTGTACTGCCTGGAAAGTCCACCCATATGTTTTCTTATTTCATGTTCAAAACAATTTAATGTTCAAAGTATGCCCTGTGAGTCTCATTTCACAGATTAGGAATCTGAGACCTGAATAGGTTATGTATTTTCCTTGCTCAAGGTCACATAACACACAAATACAAATCTGGGTTTTGAACTCAGCTTTGATGGGCCTGCAAAGAATATTCTAATTCTGTCTTTCTCTTAGAGTTTTTCTGAATTTTAAGTCTTAAATTCTGCCAAGATGACTTAAATAATGTGTGTTCTTTCACTTTATCATTTTCAACTTCTAAAATGTTTAATCTTTGGCCAACTCTTATCTTTGATAAAAATAATTTTGGTATCATTTGTAATCATTTTGAAACATTTGTAATCTCTCAATAGCCAGATCCCCCAAGATCTATCAAAATTGGACTTGACTAAAAATGTATATGTACAAATAAGAAATGTACTCATATAGCAATGCATGTCCTGAGGGGAACTGGTGGCGCTGATAGAAATTGCTCTGTATTAGGAGAAAGAGAGGGAGAAGGCAATGGCACCCCCACTCCAGTGCTCTTGCCTGGAAAATCCCATGGACGGAGGAGCCTGGTGGGCTGCAGTCCATGGGGTCGCTAAGAGTTGGACACGACTGAGCGACTTCACTTTCACCTTTCACTTTCATGCACTGGAGAAGGAAATGGCAACCCACTCCAGTGTTCCTGCCTGAAGAATCCCAGGGACGGGGGAGCCTGGTGGGCTGCCGTCTCTGGGGTCTCACAGAGTTGGACACGACTGAAGTGACTTAGCAGCAGCAGCAGGAGAAAGAGAAAAGTTCATATTTTAAAGGTCAAATGACTCACTAAGAAAACACAGCTAACATATTTTATAATTGCTCAAGTGTTATTTCCTCTTTGAGAGCTGTTAGAGATGTTTCTTTTCACAAAAAGTTACAAAATAAATTTTCCAGAAGTAAAACCCAGGTTGAAATCTCCTGTTTGGAGCATATGCCTGAGGCTAATGTGAAGAGTTGAGTTGACTCATTGGAAAAGACTGATGCTGGGAGGGATTGGGGGCAGGAGGAAAAGGGGACGACAGAGGATGAGATGGCTGGATGGCATCACCGACTCAATGGACGTGAGTCTGAGTGAACTCCGGGAGTTGGTGATGGACAGGGAGGCCTGGCGTGCTGCGATTCATGGGGTCGCACAGAGTCGGACACGCCTGAGACTAAACTGAACTCAAAGTAACCTTTACCAATACTTAAGTTGTGTTTTCCAAAAATAAAAAAATTTTAAGCGACAAGTTCTTACTGCCACCTACCGGTAGAAAATGCAATCGACTGCCAAGTGCACAGAGGACAGCCTTGAATAGAGAACCCGAGTTTTGGATGGAGCTCTGTCCCTGGTAGTTCAGCTGAAGAATCCGCCTGCAACGCAGGAGGCCCCAGTTCGATTCCTGGGTCGGTAAGATCCGCTGCAGAAGAGATGAGCTACCCACTCAGTATTCTTGGGCTTCCCTGGTGGTTCAGACGGTAAAGAATCTGCCTGCAATACTGGAGACCTGGGTTCAATCCCTGGGTTTGGAAGATCCCCTGGAGGAGGACATGGCAACCCACTCCAGTATTCTTGCTTGGAGAATCCCATGGACAGAGGAGCCTGGCAGGCTACAGTCCGTGGGGTCACAAAGAGTCGAACTCGACTGAGTGACTAAGCACAGCACAGCATATATCTGTGTTTATTACAAGTCCCAGGTGTCCTGGCATCTATCCAATTAACACTTGTCTTTGCATTAGCCCCAGTTTTTCTCACAAAACTCTGAAGTGGATGATAAATTATATGGTTATTACTGGATCCTTCCATACATTATGTAAAATACTTGAGTTAGTCTGATCTCTCCCAACTAAGTTCCCACACACATCTTTAATCTGAGCCTTCCTCCTAGCTCCCATTCTCTTTCCTGCCTTCACAATCAAGCTTCTTGCAAAAGTAATCTGTACACCATTTCTACTTTATTACATCTTATTCTTCCCTCAACTCACAGGACACTCCCTTCTGCCCTAAGTAGCTCAAAATTCTGCCACTTACAAGCTCAAATCAGTAGGCACCTTTCTGTCTTTGCTTTAGTTCCGGCTGCTTTAACAAAGTACCATAGACAGGGCGGTTTATAAGCAGCAGCAGTTTATTTCTCACAGTTAAGACTGAAATCTGAAATCAAGGTGCCAGCATGATTGGATTTTGATGAGAACCCTCTGCTAGGTTGCAGACCAAATTTCTTGTTCTAGAAATTGGTAGAAGGGAATGACCGAGCTCTCTAGTCTCTTCTTGCTGCTGCTGCTAAGTCGCTTCAGTCATGTCCGACTCTGTGCGACCCCAGAGACAGCAGCCCACCAGGCTCCCCCGTTCCTGGGATTCTCCAGGCAAGAACACTGGAGCGGGTTGCCATTTCCTCTCCAATGCATGAAAGTGAAAAGTGAAAGTGAAGTTGCTCAGTCGTGTCCTAGTCAGCGACCCCATGGACTGCAGCCTACCAGGCTCCTCCGTCCATGGGATTTTCCAGGCAAGAGTACTGGAGTGGGGTGCCATTTCTTATAAGGGCACTAATCTTACCATGAGGGCTCCACCCTCATGACCTTACTACCTTCCCAAGACCCCACCTCCAAATGCCATCACTGTTGGGAGTGAGATTTCAGTGTATGAATGTGGGGGACACATTCAACCTTTGTTTTTAACATTTATTTATTTATCTGGCTGTGTTGGGTCTTAGTTGCAGCACGCAGGATCTTCTATCTTCCTTGCCACATGCAGGACCTTTTAGTTACAGCACGTGGGATCCAGTTTCCTGACCAGGGATTGAACCCAGGGCCCCTGCACTGGGAGCTCCTAGGGTCCATGGGGACCCCAGGGAAGTCCCCAGTCGGAAAGTCTTTACCTTGCTTCGTATATTGACAGCTCTGTTCTCAGTTGCTTGTCTTCGCTCCCCCACTGCACTCGCATCTCCTGTGACACTTTCTCCTGCTCTCCTCCTGCATCCTGACTTCCTTTCAGTGTCCTTTGTCATTTCCTCTTCCTCTGCTTGGAGCTAAAACCTTGTGTGTCTATTAGACCAGCCCTGGGCAATCACACATCATCGATTCCTCTGCAGTCAAGTTGCTAAGGACTTCTTAACTCATCCACTCAGTCACTCACTCAGAAATATTTATGGAATGTCTACAAAGTGCGTGTCTTGGGATATGGCAGCAAACAAAATGGAGGGAAGTTGCCGCTCTGTGTGGGGTAAAAAAAAATAAGTAGACTGGACAGTATACTAGAGGGTGATAAGTGATGTAGAATAGAATAATAGAGATTAGGAGTTGGGGGAGATTGTAGTAATAATTTTCAGCGGAAGGGATGGGGAAGGCTTCCTTGAGAAGGCAGCAATTTAGCTGACTTGAAGGAAGAGAAAGAGTGAGTTAGGAAGGAACTTGGAGAAAGAGCGAAGAACACAGTGCAAAGATCCTGGAGGCAAGAACGTAGGCGTCATCCTCAAGGGATGGAAAAAGGATCAAGTATGGCTCTGGAGCAAAGGCAAGAGGGGGAGGGTAGTAGGGATGAGGCTAGAGGACCCTAGAGGCCGTTGTGAGGACTTTAGCTCACTGTGAATGAACTGATGAGCCACTATAGGGTTTTAGGTTGAGACGTAGGATAGTCTTATTTACGTATTTTTGTCTTTAAGTTACTTATTTATTTGGCTGTGCTGGGTCTTAGTTGCGGCATGCAGGAAAGTTAGTTTCCTGACCAGGGATTGAACCTAGGCCCCCTGTATTGGGAATCCAGAGTCTTAGCCACTGGACTACCAGGGAAGTCCCTTATTTATGTTTTAATAGACTCACTGTCTTAGATCAGGTTTCCTGAGAAACAGACCCAAACTCAGAGTGTTTACAGGAGGTTTATTGGTTATTGGAGACACCTATAATGGAGTGCCTGTCTGCTCACTCATGTCTGACCTTTGCAACCCTATGGACTGTAGCCAACCAGTCTTCTCTGTCCATGGAATTTTCCAGGTAGGAATACTGGAGTGGATTGCCATGCCCTCCTCTGGGGATCTTCCTGAACCAGGGATTGAACTCACATCTCCTGCACTGCAGACAGACTCTTAACTGCTGAGCCATTAGGGAAGCCCTATCAGTGTGTCAGGGAAGCCGAACTGGGCAGAGGAAGGAGCTGAATTGGGATGCAGTGGCAACAGAGGCCAGGGGATGGCTTTTCAGAATGATCCTAGATCTCTTCACCGTATGCAACTAGTCACTGTATGCAGGTGGCCTCCGGGGAGACTGCTGTACCCTGGGGCAAGGCAGCACCCTTCAGCTCAGAGCTATTTCCAAAAGGAGACTCAGCTGAGAGTCATTAGCTGTCCTTTCTCCATCCAGAAAGGGAGATCGTGATGGTATATCACTCTTAGCTCCACCTGGTCTATTTAGTTCAAGTCTGGAAACATCCCTTCATCTCTTGGCTGGCCCTTGCTGCTGCAGCCTGCCTCAAAGTGCAAATGATACTCATCATCTTCCCTCTGTGATACTCCTGGTAGGTACCCCCGCCCCCGCCAGTCCATTCTCAACACAGCAATGTGGATGATCCTGCTAAAACTCAAGTCAGATCATGTTACTCCTCTTCTCAAAACCATCAAGTAACTACTCTCCATTCCAGAGTGAACGTGAGAATCCCTTTCATGATTTATATCATATTCTCCCTTGAGACTACATCTCTAATCTCATCTGTATTCTCCTCCTTATTCATTCCGCTCCCATTACACCAGCCTTCTTCCTCTTCCTTGAACACATTTTGTAAAACAGTTTGGCAGTATCTGCTTTCCTACTCATCTTGGAGAAGACTTAAACAAGTAGGACAATCAAAACACAAGATGCCTCAGACTGAAATGTTAAGAATTCCATCTGGTGGTGTAAAAAAGTTGTCTTCTGCAAAGAGTGTGTGATTGTTTATTATCATTTAAGCTAATTCTTAATTTAAAAGAATTCAACTATTGGCTGCAAAAAGAGATTCTAAAAGAATCATTTAAATAGTACACATTACTTGAGCAGTGTGTGCTATAGGCAAAGGCTGCCTAGTTATCCTGAAACCCTTGAAAAGAACATCTGATTAGTTTTAAAGGTTTCCCAGCTATTAGCCTGGGCTTCCCAGGTGGCTCAGTGGTTAAGAATCCACCTGCCAACCAGGAGATGCAGGTTCAATCCCCTGGACCCCTTCAGGGTCCAGGAAGATCCCCTGAAGAAGGAAATGGCAACCCACTCCAGAATTCTTGCTGGGAAATCTCATGGACAGAGGAGCCTGGCAGGCTACAGTTCATGGGGTTGCAAACAGTCAGACATGACTTAGTGAGTAAACAGCAGCAGCAGCAACTATAAGCCCAAAGAATTAAACTTATTGTTTAAGTGACTAAGCAAGATGGTTTCCTTAGGTAGAACATGAATGAAGAGCTACAGAGAAACATTAATAATAAAGAATTAGAAGAAAAATCCATAGATTTTTGCATACACGAAATCATACATACTATTTTGGCTATTTAAGAGATTTTCAAGGGTAATTTTTACTTCATTGGTTGGCAAATAAGAACTAGACTCTATTCAAAGGATCTGAATAGATGATTTTTCCAAAGACAAAAAGATGGCCAGTAGGTACCTGACGACATGACCAATATAACTGATCATCAGGAAATGCAAATCAAAACCACAGTGACATGTCACCTGAAACATGTTAGATGGTTATCATCAGAAAGACAAGAAGTAGAAAGTGTTGGTGAGGATGAAACATTTGTGTAACTCGCTTTATTGCGATATGAGTGGTCTGAGACAGAACCCACGTCTCTGAGATATGCCTATATTGATCAGATCTTATGGTTAGAAATGTTCTAAAATATGGGAAAATGAAAATATTGATTTAAATTCATAAAAGTTTAAATGTTTTATGTATCAAAAGTCATTAAATTAAAAGACAATAATAAAACTATTTTCAACAAATATAAAGGGTTATATCCTTAATAAATAAAGGGCTCTTACAAATAAAGGCAAAATACACAAATAATTTACAAAAGAAATAGAAGCACCTAAGGAAATGGCAACCCACTCCAGTGTTCTTGCCTGGAGAATCCTAGGGATGGGGAGCCTGGTGGGCTGCCATCTATGGGGTCGCACAGATTCGGACACGACTGAAGCGACTTAGTAGTAGTAGTAGGAATAACATAAAAATATTTAATCTCATTAATGAACAAATACTTTGCTCCTTGAATTAGAATTTTTTTAATGCTAATGTAGGTAGGATGAGATAGAAAGGTACTTGTTAAAGGAAGACATACATGTTGATACGATGCCAGCATGAACAAAGAGCCTTAAAATAATATTTATAAAGGAAATCATCCAAAATGCGGGGGAGGTATTATGCACAGAAGTGCCAATATCGTTTACTATAGGGGAAAAATGGGCGTAACCTATATGTCCAACAATAAAGGACCAGGTAGTGTAGGCAAATGGTTACTCAATTAAGTTATATTTTAAGACTACTAATTAAATATGAAAATATTTATATGTTAGGTGAAAATAAATAGATGTAAATTTGTTATTTATAGTATAATAGCAAAATTTTAATGGGAAAAAGAAATATATGATTTGTATTTGGTGTGATATAATTTCTTCTCTCAAAAAAAAGTAGAAAAGGAACTTTCTTTAACCAGTGGTTAAGACTCTGGGCTTCCACTTCACGGGGCACGGGTTTGATCCCTGGTTGGGGAACTAAGATCCCACATGCTTTGTGGTACAGCGAAAAAAAAGAAAAAGAATTTCTTCCTTATATTTTTCCATATTTTCCAATCTCCCTTTTATAATTTTGTGCAACTTTTATAGTCAGAAAAAATATTCTTCCCCAGAGCCTTCAGGATAAAATCCAAATTCCTTAGCATAGTGTATAATCATGATCGGGCCTGGGCCTCCTCTTCACTTTCTCACCATTTCCTAGTCCACACTTTCCTATGGTCCTACCAAATTGCTTGCATTTTCCTAATTGCCATGTCATCACTGTCTTGGGGTTGTTTTCTTGCTGTTTTGTTTATTTTTGCCTGGGATGCTCCTGGATGCCCTTCTCCCCCTCTGGCCTGGCTAACTGGCCTCTTCCAGCCCCAGCCCTGTGTTTTCAAGGGATAGCCTCCTCTGCGGCACCTTGGAGTGGGACCAATGCCTCCTCTGAGCTGCCGTCACGGTCCGTGGTTCCCTTCTCATAGCCTGAATTGCAGTCAGAGTGAGCAAGCCTCCCTGGTTTGCCTCTCCCTAACTCTTACTCTCTGTTATCTTGTTCCCGTCTTAGACGAGGAGCATCTTAACTCCACAAACTGTTCACATCATCTCCGCGTTTGACGTTTTTTATTCTTCCCAGTATATAGATTGTCTCTCTCCTGATCTTTTTTGACCAATTTTTTTTTCAATTTAGAAAAATATTTATTTTGGGCTGCACTGGGTCTTGGGTGCAGCGTGGGGGCTTTCTCTAGTTGCAGCGAGCTGGGGCTTCTCTCCAGTCGTGGGGCACAGGCTTCTCATCGTGGTGGCTTCTCTTGCTGTGGAGCACGGCCTCCAGGACACTCAGCCTCAGTGGCTGCTGCCTGTGGGCCCAGTAGTTGCAGCTCACAGGCTTAGCCGCCCTGTGGCATGTGGGATCTTCCTGGACCAGAGATCGACTTGTGTCCCCTGCATTGCAAGGTGGATTCTTAACCAGTGAACAACAAGGGAAGCCCTTTTTTCAGGGTGGTTTTTTTTTTTTAATTGAAGTATAGTTGATTTACAATGTTGCGTTAATTTCTCTTTTTAAAAAAAATATTTACTTATTTGTCTGCATGAGGTCTTCGTTGCAGCACTCAAAATCTTCCATCTTCGTTGGGGCATGTGAACTCTAAGTTGCTGCATGCAAACTCTTAGCTGTGGCATGCGGGGTCTCAGTTCTGTGGCCAGCAATCAGATCCAGGCCCCCTGCATCGGGAGCCGGAGTCTTAGCCACTGGACCACCAGGGAAGGCCCTGTTAACTTCCACTGTGCAGCTGTGTGACTCAGTTATGCATAAATATGCATTCTTTTTCCAGTGTGCTTTTCCATTGTAGTTTATCATCTCTTACGTGTTTTACTCACTTTAGTATTAAGTTTATCATGTGATAAAAGATAAGGAGGAGGTAGAAGGGTGACTGGTCCTGTCAACAGGTGATACAGGCCACTCTCATTGTGGTGATATCTGAAGATGCTAAAAGTTACTCGTAACTCTGTTATAGGCCTGCCAGACACCAGTGAAGTTTCCTCGGTAGGTTAAAGCACCTTGGTAGTTGGAAGGAACATGGTGATTAGTTAATATATTAGGATGGTTTAGTTTATTCCTCCCTTTCAGTTCAGTTCAGTTGCTCAGTCATGTTCAACTCTTTGTGACCCCATGAACTGCAGCACACCTCGATGTCCATCAGCAGCTCCTGGAGTTCACACAAGCTCATGTCCATAGAGTTGGTGATGCCATCTAGCAATCTCTTCCTCTGTCATCCCCTTCTCCTCCTGCCCCTAATCCCTCCCAGCATCAGAGTCTTTTCAAATGAGTCAACTCTTCGCATGAGGTAGCCAAAGACTGGAGTTTCAGCTTTAGCATCAGTCCTTCCAATGAACAGCCAGGACTGATCTCGTTTAGAATGGACTGATTGGATCTCCTTGCAGTCCAAGGGACTCTCAAGAGTCTTCTCCAGTACCACAGTTCAAAAGCATCAGTTCTTCGGTGCTCAGCTTTCTTCACAGTCCAACTTTCACATCCATACATGACCACTGGAAAAACCATAGCCTTGAATAGACGGGCCTTTGTGGCAAAGTAATGTCTCTGTTTTTCAATATGTTATCTAGGTTGGTCGTAAATTTCCTTCCAAGGAGTAAGCGTCTTTTATTTTCATGGTTGCAGTCACCATCTGCAGTGATTTTGGAGCCCCCCAAAATAAAGTCAGTCATTGTTTCCACTCTTTCCCTATCTATTTCCCATGAAGTGATGGGACCAGATGCCATGATCTTCTTTTTCTGAATGTTGAGCTTTAAGCCAACTTTTTCACTCTCCTCTTTCACTTTCATCAAGAGGCTTTTTAGTTCCTCTTCACTTTCTGCCATAAAAGTGGTGTCATCTGCATATCTGAGGTGATTGATATTTCTCCTGGCAATCTTGATTCCAGCTTGTGTCTCTTCCAGCCCAGCGTTTCTCATGATGTACTCTGCATAGAAGTTAAACAAGCAGGGTGACAATATACATCCTTGACGTACTCCTTTTCCTATTTGGAACCAGTCTGTTGTTCCATGTCCAGTTCTAACTGTTGCTTCCTGACCTGCATACAGATTTCTCAAGAGGCAGGTCAGGTGGTCTGGTATTCCCATCTCTTTCGGAATTTTCCACAGTTTATTGTGATCCACACAGTCAAAAGCTTTGGCATAGTCAATAAAGCAGAAATAGATGTTTTTCTGGAACTCTCTTGCTTTTTCCATGATCCAGTGGATGTTGGCAATTTGATATCTGGTTCCTCTGCCTTTTCTAAAACCAGCTTGAACATCTGGAAGTTCACGGTTCATGTATTTCTGAAGCCTGGCTTGGAGAATTTTGAGCATTACTTTACTAGCGTGTGATATGAGTGCAATTGTGCAGTAGTTTGAGCATTCTTTGGCATTGCCTTTCTTTGGGATTGGAATGAAAAGTGACCTTTTCCAGTCCTGTGGCTACTGCTGAGTTTTCCAAATTTGCTGGCATATGGAGTGCAGCACTTTCACAGCATCATCTTTCAGGATTTGAAATAGCTCAACTGAAATTCCATCACCTCCACTAGCTTTGTTCGTAGTGATGCTTTCTAAGGCCCACTTGACTTCACATTCCAGGATGTCTGGCTCTAGGTGAGTGATCACACCATCATGATTATCTTGGTCATGAAGATCTTTTTGTACAGTTCTTCTGTGTGTTCTTGCTACCTCTTCTTAATATCTTCTGCTTCTGTTAGGTCCATACCATGTCTGTCCTTCATTGAGCCCATCTTTGCATGAAATGTTCCCTTGGTATCTCTAATTTTCTTGAAGAGATCTCTAGTCTTTCCCATTCTATTCTTTTCCTCTATTTCTTTGCATTGATCGCTGAGGAAGGCTTTCTTATCTCTCTTTGCTATTCTTTGGAACTCTGCATTCAGATGCTTATATCTTTCCTTTTCCCCTTGGTTTCCATTTCTCTTCTTTTCACAGCTATTTGTAAGGCCTCCCCAGACAGCTATTTTGCTTTTTTCATTTCTTGTCTGCGGGGATGGTCTTGATCCCTGTCTCCTGTACAGTGTCACAAGCCTCCATCCATAGTTCATCAGGCACTCTATCCGATCTAGTCCCTTAGATCTATTTCTCACTTCCACTGTATAATCATAAGGGATTTGACTTAGGTCATACCTGAATGGTCTAGTGGTTTTCCCTACTTTCTTCAATTTCAATCTGAATTTGGTAATAAGGAGTTTATGATCTGAGCCACAGTCAGCTCCCAGTCTTGTTTTGGCTGACTGTATAGAGCTTCTCCATCTTTGGCTGCAAAGAATATAATCAATCTGATTTCGGTGTTGACCATCTGGTGATGTCCATGTGTAGAGTCTTCTCTTGTGTTGGAAGAGGGTGTTTGCCATGACCAGTGCGTTCTCTTAGCAAAACTCTATTAGTCTTTGCCCTGCTTCATTCCACATTCCAAGGCCAAATTTGCCTGTTACCCCAGGTGTTTCTAGACTTCCTACTTTTGCATTGCAGTCTCCTATAATGAAAAGGACATCTTTTTTGGGTGTTAGTTCTAAAAGATCTTGTAGGTCTTCATAGAACCATTCAACTTCAGCTTCTTCAGCATTACTGGTTGGGGCATAGACTTGGATTACTGTGATATTGAATGGTTTGACTTGGAAACAAACAGAGATCATTCTGTCGTTTTTGAGATTGCATCCAAGTACTGCATTTTGGACTCTTTTGTTGACCATGATGGCTACTCCATTTCTCCTAAGGGATTCCGGCCCACAGTAGTAGATATAATGGTCATCTGAGTTCATTTCACCCATTCCTGTCCATTTTAGTTTGCTGGTTCCTAGAATGTCGATGTTCACTCTTGCCATCTGCTGTTTGACCACTTCCAATTTGCCTTGATTCATGGACCTGACATTCCACGTTCCTATGCAATATTGCTCTTTACAGCACTGGACCTTGCTTCTATCACCAGTCACATCCACAGCTGGGTATTGTTTTTGCTTTGGCTCCATCCCTTCATTCTTTCTGGAGTTATTTCTC
Source organism: Nanger dama (assembly GCA_917880005.1). Taxonomy (NCBI): domain Eukaryota; kingdom Metazoa; phylum Chordata; class Mammalia; order Artiodactyla; family Bovidae; genus Nanger; species Nanger dama. Next base: position 8,401,891 of record CAKJTW010000062.1, on the reverse strand, counting down.
CACTGATCTCCAGTAGCATATTGGGCACCTACTGACCTGGGGGAGTTCCTCTTTCAGTATCCTATCATTTTGCCTTTTCATACTGTTCATGGGGTTCTCAAGGCAAGAATACTGAAGTGGTTTGCCATTTTCTTATCCAGTGGACCACATTCTTTCAGACCTTTCCACCATGACGCGTTCATCTTGAGTGGCCACACATGCACGGCATGGCTTGAGTTAGACAAGGCTGTGGTCCTAGTGTGATCAGATTGACTAGTTTTCTGTGATTACGGTTTCAGTGTGTCTGCCCTCTGATGCCCTCTCGCAACACCTACTGTATTACTTGATTTTTATTCCTCCCTTTTATGCTTACTAATTCTGAACAGCTGTTTAAATACTGCTATTTAATACTGCAATCCACCCCATTTCAGTCCCACATTCCCAATTTCCTGTTCCTGTTCTACTTTTCATATTTTCTGTAGTGCATGCTGGAAAATATATTTCTTGATTATATCTATAGTTTGTCTTCTGCCCCCTGCCCTCACCATCACAAGACAGGAACCTTTGTTTTTGTTCATAAATTTATCACAAGCATCTACAAAAATGCCTGGCATATAGTAGGTGCTAAGTAAGTATTTGACGAATTAATAGATCTACCTAAATTGGGGATTATACCTCTTTTGGGGTTAGCTCATTATACTTCTTTAATCACATGATGAAAATTTTAGGATTTTAAGAAAGGCATTTTACTGCCTTTCTGAAGATAAAAAGCTGGATGCCCTTAGTAACAACCAATTGTTACTTTCTGGCAATTTCCTTAATTAAAATATGGAAATCAGGTCAGCATAGTAGGGACTCTTTTGGTTTGGTGGTTAGGACTCTGCACATCCTCTGCAGGGGGCACAGGTTCAATCCCTGGTCTGGGAACTAAGACTCCATGGGTTGTGAGGAGCGAGCAAAAAAAAAAAAAATTCTAGACATGACATTGTCTCCTTCCTTATTCTGGGACAAAGGCACACTGGTATTGGTGACATATATCCAGGAGCCACAATGATCACACCTTACTAATTCTCACAAGGAGGACAAATCATTCTTTCTTGTCTTCAGGGCTTTTAGGGGCCATGAAAAAATATGTTGGCGTCCTAAAGCCTGGAGAATCCTGTAAACAGAGAAGCCTGGAGGACTATAGTCCATAGGGCTGCAAAGAGTCAGACACGACTGAGTCACACACACACACACACACAGAGACTCCCCAGACTATTTAGAATCAGAGTGTGTGTGTGTGTGTGTGTGTGTGTGTGTGTGTGTGTATGCTCAGATGGGTGCAACTCTTTACAGCCCCAAGTACTGTAGCCTGCCAGGCTCCTCTGTCCATGGAATTTTCCAGGCAAGAATATAGAGCAGGTTGCCATTTCCTCCTCCAAGGGATCTTTCTGACCCAGTGATTGAACACATGTCTCTTGCATCTCCTGCATTGGCTGGCAGATTCTTCATCACTGCATGACCTTAGAAACAGTAGTGTTTCTCACATTTGCATAGTATATTGCAGTAGCTTGCATCTAAGGTGACCCTGTGGAAAATTCTTAAAAGAGATGGGAATACCAGACCACCTTAGCTGTCTCTTGAGATACCTGTATGCAAGGTAACAAGCAACGATTAGAACCAGACATGGACAATGGACTGGTTCAAAATTGGGAAAGGAGTACATCAAGGCTGTATATTGTCATCCTGCTTAACTTCTATGCAGAGTACATCGTGAAAAATGCTGGGCTGCGTGCTTCACAAGCTGTAATCAAGATTGCCAGGAGACATATCAACAACCTCAGATATGTAGATATTACCACTCTAATGGCAGAAGGTGAAGAGAAATTGAAGAACCTCTTGATGAGGGTAAAGGAGAGTTAAAAAGCTGACTTAAAACTCAACATTCAGAAAATGAAGATCATGGCATTCCCATCCCAGCACTTCATGACAAATAGATGGGGAAAAAGTGGAAACAGTGATAGATTTTATTTTCTTGGACTCCAAAATCACTGCAGATGGTGAACATAGCCATGAAATTAAAAGTCACTTGCTCCTTTGAAAAAAGCTATGACAAAACTAGACAGCATATTAAGAAGCTAAGAAGCAGAGATATCACTTTGCCAACAAAGATCCATATCGTCAAAACCTAGCACATACATGCCCACTTGGTTTTTCCAGTAGTTATGTACAGAATGTGAGAGTTGGACCATAAAGAAGGCTGAGTGCTGAAGAACTGATGCTTTCAAACTAATGGTGCTGGAGAAGACTCTTAGAGTCCCTTGGACAACAAAAAGATCAAATCAGTCAATCCTAAAGGCAATCAACCCTGAATACTCACTGGAAGGACTGATGCTGAAGCTAAAGCTCCAATACTTTGACTACCTGATGTGAAGAACTGACTCATTGGAAAAGACCCTGATGCTGGGAAAGACTGAGGGCAAGAGGAGAAGAGGGTGACAGAGGATGAGATGGCTGGATGGCATCACTGACTCCATGGACATGAATTTGAGCAAACTCTGGGAGCTAGTGAAGGACAGGGAAGTCTGGCGTGCTATAGTTCATGGGGTTGCAAAGAGTCAGAGACAACTTAGCGACCAAACAACAACAAAGGTCACGTGACCCCCAATCATCCTTGCCTCCTGGTCTCCATTCTTTTATGTGGTCCCTCCCACAGTGAATCAAGGCTGGTCTGTGTGGCCAATAGAATCTTGCAGAAGTGACCATGTGTGTCTTCCAGCACTCATCATAAAAGGCACTGTGCCACCTACACTGGTCTCTCGGGTCTCCAGCTCTTAGGAAGCAAGCTGCCATGGTGTGGAGACTCTGAGGCAGCTCATTGGAAAGACCCACTTAGAAAGGTCAACAGAGAGCACCAACTTGCCAGGCATGGACGTGAGCCCTCAGGAAGTGGGTTCTCCAGCACCAGTCAAACCTTACGATGACCACAGCCCCGGCTGACCTCTGCCTGCAACTTTATGGGAGATCCTGAAGCCAAATTTAGCTCCTCAATTCCTGACCCACAGAAACTGTGAGGCATAATAAATGACTGTTGTCATTTTTCAGATTTGTGGAGTAATTTGTTAGGTAGCAAGAGATGACTAGTAAAGTGAAAGTCGCTCAGTCGTGTCCGACTGTTTGCGACCCCATGGACTATACACTCCATGGAATTCTCCAGGCCAGAATACTGGCGTGGGTAGCTGTCACCTTCTCCAGGAGATCTTCCAACCCAGGGATCGAACCCAGGTCTCCTCGCTGCAGGCTGATTGTTTACCAGCTGAGTCACAAGGAAAGCCCAAGAATACTGGAATGGGTAGCCTATCCCCTCTTCAGTGGATCTTCCTGCCCCAGGAATCCAACTGGGTCTCCTGCATTGCAAACAGATTCTTTACCAACTGAGCTATCAGAGAAGCCCTTAACAAATAGAGATATAATAAAAGAGACAACTAACAAATATACAAATTCCTTTAAGATGAAAAAATTACTTCTGACCCTAATTAATTAAATTATTTTTATTTTACTAAAATAGTACAAACATACAGTATAAACTCCGTAGGCTTATAGCTTTTCTACAACAACTAAAACAAATTTTAAACGTGATACAGACTATATTACAAAACAATCAAATAAGTAATTTTAATTGCTGAAGTTAAATTGCCACTCAGTGAGACTATGGTACTGACGGTGCCTAAGACCTCTCCTCCTGGCCTGTTCAGTGACTTGAATAAATTACCCTTTATCCCTTAAGCCTGTTTGAGTGGATTTTCTGTGGCTTTCACCCAAGGCTTTTTCCAACAATATGTTGGGTTGGCCAAAATAATGTTCCTTTGGTGAGTGAGAATGTTTAATAGAATCCTTGGTAGAAATGAAATCGCGTCTTTTCTTTTTACTTAAACCGAAATTTTTGGTCAATCCCGCAGTTATCTTCTGTTTCCACAATTTGGGAAACCTTAAAAACAAATCATCGGAACACCATACGCCAGGCGCTCGTTTTCACCCTCTCCGTCTTAACATCGGTACCTTGACCATCTCGCCCCTTCACTCCCTGCTCAACCACGGCATTCGTGCGTTTGACCAGAGGCGAGCCGGAGGGGCCAAGTCCTCGGGCCGATGGGCAGCGCTTCATCCCTAAGGAGCGCGGCAGGGTCCTGCGCACAGGGGTCTTGGAGCCGGTGTTCTCCCGGCTCACGTACTGCAGCAGGCGTGTTTGCATCTCGTTCTTGCAACTTCCCAGCGCCAGTTGGAAACCGGGGCACGTGGAATTTTCCCCTCGACTGGACCGTCACTGTCGTACTCCACAACTGAACTCCTAGGCGCGATCTTAGTCATCGGAGTTCCTAGAGGACGGGACAGGGCAAAGAGCCGGGTACACGCTGCACCAGGACTAATACGGGATGATTCACTGCTGAAGGCAATCGGGCTGCCTCGCCCCGATCTCCGCGCCAAGGAGACGTCAGCAAGATCCCATCGCCCACACAAGACTAGCACTCGGCATAAGGAAGCCCTGTGTGATTTAAAGGAAGAGTCTTCCTTTCCATCGCCTCTGCACCTTAGGCTGTCAGCGCACTCCACCTCAGCGGTGTTTCCCTCTCTGGGTAAGGGCGGTCCCGGAGTCCTGGGTGGCCCAGCACTACTTCGGCTCGGCCATCAGGGGGCAGTAGGCCTCCAGGAAGGTTGCGCATGCTCAATGTGGGGCCTCGCGCTGTGCCTTCGCGACCGCCGAGTGACGGAAGCGAGCTCTTGGGATTATGGGAAATGTGGTTTCTCAGCCACGGGATGACTGGTGCACTGCTTGCTTGAGCCTAGGGCGGGACTTCAACTCCCGGCTAGCTGCTGGGAGCGGGAGGAGACGCGAGTGAAGGGGGCGGGGCAAGCGAGAGAAAAGGTGGGCGGGGCTGGGGGAAGGCTCAGCGGAGGGGCGGGGCTCCAGCCGGCTGATCCTCCGCCGCCCGCGGTCGGAGGAACGTGAGTCGCGGGCCCTGGAGCCGAGAGGAACCTAGACGGCGGCGGGCGCGAGGGCGGGTGTCCCCGGGTGGTCGTGCGGGAGTCGGCCGCTGCCCCTGGGCCTCCCGACTTGCAGGTCCCCTCTCTCCACCGGGACGCGGGAGAGCCCGGCGCGCGGCGGGGGCGCGAGGTGGAGCCGGCGGGGGCGGCCAATGCGAAACTGGCTGGTGCTGCTGTGCCCGTGTGTGCTCGGGGCCGCGCTGCACCTCTGGCTGCGGCTGCGCTCCCCGCCGCCCGCCCGCGCCTCGGGGGCTGGCCCGGCAGGTGAGGACCTGGGGCCGGGCCGGGCGGCCCCGAGGCGGGGCCGGCTCCGAGCCTCCCGGCGGCTTGCTCCACGGGTCCCGGACTGGGGGGAGGGCGACCTGACGCGAAGTTCCGCAGATGAAACAAATAACCCTCTTTATCCGCGGGGCGTTAACATCGGGCAAACTTGAGGGCGCTTTCCACCTCCCTGCGTTTCTCAATGGCCACAAGGCCGGTGCACGCGACCACAAGTCCTCTGGCTGTCCCCAGGCCTGGCCCGGGTCGCGCGGCGCCTGCCCGGGAGCAAAGCCCCGTGGGTCCTTCTGCCCTGAGCGGCAGCTGCTCGGCCCAGCGCAGGGCTACCAGGTTGTTTTTTTCCTGCCCAAGTTGTTAATCTTATTCGGTGAAGACTTTGAGGTCTTCGGGCCAGGGATCACGTTTGTGCGTGTTTTAAAAGGTGGCTGGGTTTTGCTTTTAAGGAATAAGTTTGCTTTAAAAAGGTACTGTACTTTGTATTTTTGAAAACTCTGATGTAACTCTGTTGAACAAATTTAGGCATGAAGTAGGGAATGGCTGCGAGTGGAGTTGTTCCTGGGAGTTTCCTTTGCAAAGCCTGCTAATGAAACATACACGAAAGTATCGAGTTCTTTATGTTAACCGTTTGCTCTAAAAGTTATTCTTTCGTGGGAAAACCTTTGTCCATGTTCGCTTCACAGCCTGATAAATAGAATGCTTTGCCCACAGCCCAGTGCATTTGCTGTTAATGAATTCCACCGCTCCTAAGACTTCTTAAGGTTTCTTTTTTTTCCTTGTCTTCTTTTTTAAGGGCTTGCCCTAGGACGTATTATATAAAGAAGCCTGGAAGGCTGTTGTAAAGATGAGATAATAGTCGTTTTGGTTTTTAACTACATTGGGAATTTTTTTCTTACCACTTCTTCCCAAGACAGTTGTTTGCTTGTGCAGTATTTTTAAGGATTAGAATTGAATATTTGCAATCCTGAGATGGCTCTGTGCCTTAACTTAGAAGTAGAAAGTATGGAAACTAATTTGGCAATCCTCAAAGCAGTCTCATTGTTATAATTGGAGTTCTTTATTCTGGTAACACTCTTAAAATCCTTTTCTCTTACACAAGCTACAAGCTCTTTGAAAAGACTATTTTTGTGACCTGAATAGAATTAAGATACTATTTAAATGATTTAATGAAAGTGCAGCATTTCAGGACATTTAACTTAACAGGTTAGGGTTTTATTTTTGTTTTCTTTTTTAGACTTTTGTAAATGGACCTGAGGAAAGAGTGCTATATATATATATATATATATATATATATATATATATATAAAAAAGAGAGAGAGCTATATATATAGGTATATGTTATATATAATGCTCTGTAAGATTCATTGTGTTTGTATTTTACAAGTTTTTTTGTTTGTTTGATGAGTGAGCTCTACTGGAATTTACTTTTAGGGTGTACTTGGGATATTTATGACCTAAATATCTTTTAGGGTCCATAAACAAGCAAAACCCCTGTATTCTTTTAGATGATAGCCATTCTGACAAGTTTGGAGTGATATCTCGTGATTTTGATTTGCAGTTCCCTAATGATTAGAGATGTTGAGCATCTTTTCATGTGCCTGTTGGCCATCTGCATTTCTTCTTTGGAAAAGTGTCTCCAGTTCCTCTGCCTATTTTATAATTGGGTTGTTTTTTGATGGTGAATTGTATGAGCTGTTTATATACGTTGGATGTCACTTACTCATTGGTCATATCATTTGTAAATATTTTCTCCTGTTCGGTAGATTGGCTTTTTGTTTCTGTCAATGGTTTCCTTTGGTGTGCAAAAGCTTTTAAGTTTAATTAGATCCGATTTGTTTATTTCTGCTTTTATTTCGTTTAGGAGATGGGTCCAAAAACATATTGCTGTGATTTATGGCAAAGAGTGTTCTTCCTGTTTTTTCCTCAAAGAGTTTTATAGTATCTAATCTTACATTAGATTATATGTAAGATAAGAGCATCTTCCTTGGTGGCTCAGAGGTTAAAGCGTCTGCCTCCAATGCGAAAAACCTGGGTTCGATCCCTGGGTCAGGAAGATCCCCTGGAGAAGGAAATGGCAATCCACTCTAGTATTCTTGCCTGGAGAATCCCATGGACGGAGAAGCCTAGTAGGTTATAGTCCACGGGGTTGCAAAGAGTCGGACATGACTGAGCGACTTCACCTCACCTCAAGATTATATACTGTGGTGTTGGAGAAGTCTCTTGAGACCCCTTAGACTGCAAGGAGATCCAACCAGTCAATCCTAAAGGAAATCAGTCCTGAATATTCATCGGAAGGACTGATGTTGAAGCTGAAACTCCAATACTTTGGCCACCTGATATGAAGAACTGACTCATTTGAAAAGACCCTGATGCTGGGAAAGATTAAGAGTGGGAGGAAAAGGGGATGATAGAGGATGAGATGGTTGGATGGCATCTCCAACTCGATGGACATGAGTTTGAGTAAGTTCCAGGAGTTGATGATGGACAGGGAAGCCTGGCGTGCTGCAGTCCATGGGGTGGCAAAGAGTCACACACGACTGAGCGACTGAACTGAATCTTACATTAAGTCTTTAATCCAGTCAGAGTTTATCTTTGTTTATGGTGTTAGAGAATGTTCTAATTTTGTTCTTTTACATGTAGCTGTGTGATTTTCCCAGCACCACTTACTGAAGAGATTTTTTCCCCATTGTCTCATCTTGCCTCCTTTGTCATAGACTAATAGACCATAAGTGTGTGTGTTAATTTCTGGGCTCTCTGTTCCCACTGATGCCTGTGTCTGTTCTTGTCCCACTACCATACTATTTTGATGACTGTAGCTTTGTAGTGTAGTCTGAATTCAGGGAGCCTAATTCCTCCAGCTCTGTTCTTCTTTCTTAAGATTGCTTTGGCTATTTGGGGTCTTTGTGTTAAAAATTACTGGCTCCAGTTCTGTAAGTTTTACAGCTTCATATCCAACCCTCTTGATGCTTGTCTTTGTTCTGGAGCTAGTCCCACCATGCTCGCATTTTCTCATAGTGCTCACAGCTCCCAGCCCCAATGACATGCCCTTTGCCCTGAGTCTGCATTGGGTCTCTCTCCTGATACCTTCCACTCAAGTAGCCAGTCTTCCCTGGACCACTCCTGGGGAGAGGGGGTTATCCCTTCCTAGTTGTTTTTTTTTTTTTAATTCCTGTGTGCTCACCTCACAGTGTTAAAAGTAACTTTGTAAACAACTTTTTTCTTTTTAAGAGTTAAGTTTTCCATCTCCCTTAGTTTTGATGATGCCTCATCTGCCATCTTGTGAGACCAGGCTAGATTAAGGAAGCTCGGAAGGAGACCTGGGAAAGGGACACAGCTCTCAGTGAGGAGCTGAGTACTAGCTGTGTAAGTTAACTTTGACTTTAAATGGATATTGTACATCCAGTCAAATAGTAAATAGAGTATTTTAATCTAAGTGAAACCTTGGAGAGTCCTAACCTTTCCTTTTGCACTTCTGGTACTTTTGAAACTAAAAACAATAGAAGCATCTCAGTTGCTAAAATTTCCCACAGATCCTTTTCTCATTGTGTTGTCACCAGTTCAAACTAAAACAGTTAAGCGTTTTTACATTTCAGCCCTTATCCCTTAAGCCTAAAGTGAGAGAGAAAACCCAAATGTTTGTTAGTATTCGTCCCTCATATTTACATTTTAAGTTTGGTTTTTGTTCTCTTTTCTGCCTCTTTGTCTGTCTTCAGTTTCATTAAGTCGTGGCAGTGTTTTTCAAAAGGGAGGTGTATCTCCCCTGAATAGTAAAAAGGCTCTCTAATTTGCAGCTGACTCTGCAAATGTCTGAGAGCTGCCTCACTGCCAACTCCTGTTGTAGGTGTGGAATTTAAGCAGTAATCAAGATAATGTCCCTGCCCTCATGCAGTTTACAATTTTGAAGGGAAGACAGTACATAGGAAAGTAATTATTAAATGTCATAGGGGAAAGTGATGATTGTGGTGGCGAAAATAAAGCAGTGTAAGAGGACAGAGAATGGTGTGCTGCCGGGTCATGTAGAGCGGTCAGGGGAGGGCGTTTGAGGCCGCAGTTGGGCGGGAACCTGAGTGCACTGAGTCAGGTGGGTCAGTGCCTGGTGCTGTTCTAATGTGGGGCTTTCTAGGTGGTGCTGGTGGTAAGAGCCCACCTGCCGAGGCAGGAGACTTAAGCGGCGTGGGTTTGATCTCTGGATCGGGAAGGTTCCCTGGAGGAGGGCACGACAACCCACTCCAGTGTTCTTGCCTGGGCAATCTGTGGAGCCTGGCGGGCTGCAGTCCATAGGGTCGCAAAGAGTCAGGCATGACTGAAGGACTTAGCACACGGGCACGCTGTTCTAATGACCTTGAGCAGGTGAAACCTGGTCAGAGAGAACAGCTGATGAAGAGCAAGCAGCTTTTCTGTTGTGAAATCCCACATACCTGGGGCGAGGAGAGGACGGTGAAGGCATAGACAGCCGTCTGAGCTGGAGAGGAACGGTGCAGGATATCTCGGTTGTAACGCACTGCTTTGGGGTTGTGCCTTAGCAGGAATTAATATAGCAGTTAACTTAGAAAAATGATGTGACGAAGTCTTCTCTCTCTAGGGTATTTGGGAAGAAGGAAACCAAGAAAGGAAAGAAGCATAGCCATTCAAAAATCCTAGAGCGCTGGGTTTTTAGTCTCAGTTCTCAAGGTATTCATAGTTAAATGGAAACTGACATGGGGCAAGTAGAAGGTCGAAGACAAATTGAGCTTGCTTAGCAGATTCACCGAGGGCTGGTTCATCTGAAATGATCCCTAAATGCTAATCTTGTCTCAGCGCTTCTCTTGTTTCCTTATTTATAAGATGATGACCTCATAGGGTTACTGTGAAGATTCTGTTAATAAAACACCCGGAACAGTGCCTGGTTCATGGTGAACACTTGGTGAATGTTAGAGAGGAGTGGTGGTTTGATGGAGGCTAATGCTCATGCTAGTGAGGTGTTTCCTTGGCATCTGAAGTTGGTGAGAGCATGCTGGTGGTGTGTGTAATGATCATCCTAATCAGCAGATCTGTGGGGAGTGTGCATGTTTTCTTCATTTTCTGGGTTTCCGCCTATTTGTGGTTGATGTCATCTGAGAGCGTGCACGTAAGAGGGGACATTTCAGTCTCAGTTTTAAGGATCTGTGAGCTTGTTTTGAACACTCAGTTTTGAATTCTACCTCCACTGGTCTTTAATAAAATTTCGAATGTCCACTTTCAGTGCAGAGGCTAGCAGATTGCCAGACTCTCAGGGTGTGCTCCATACTAAAGAGAAATGGTCATTGCCTTTGGGAAGCTTGTGTGTAGCTTTAATGATTCTTGACATTATGAAGATTTGTTTATTGCTATATGTTTGCTATCTAAAGCGGTGAATGTAGGAAGTGCTCAGTAATTTAAAGGAATGGATCAAGAGGATAAAACTGGCAAAGTATGAATGGATTTGTCATTCATAGACCGTTCATTCACATTCCATGATTTAAATTTTTTACTTGTAAAACAAACTTCTTATAGAAAATTTTGAAATTAGTTTTAAAAAAACGAAAGAAAAATGATCTATACTGGGCAGTTTTTGAATGTACGTACATAAAACGTGTTTGGGGAATTATTTAGAATTAAAATTTTTTGTATGTCACGTACATTCAGAAAAGTGCACATAAATGTAAACTTGATGTAATTTCACAGACCGAATTTGTTGTTTAGTTACTCAGTTGTGTCCAACTTTGCAACCTCATGGACTACAGCATGTCAGGCTTCCCTGTCCTTCACCATCTCCCGGAGCTTGCTCAAACTCAGGTCCTTCGAGTCGGTGATACCATCCAGCCATCTCGTCCTCTGTTGTCCCTTCTCCTCCTGCCTTCAATCTTTCCCAGTATCAGGGTCTTTTCCACTGAGTTGGCTTTTTGCATCGGGTGGCCGAAGAATTGAAGCTTCAGCGTCAGCATCAGTCCTTCCAATGAATATTCATAAGTGATTTCCTTTAGGATGGACTGGTTTTATCTCCTTGCAGTCCAAGAGAGCCTCAAGAGTCTTCTCCAATACCACACAGTTCAAAAGCATCAATTCTTCGGTGCTCGGCCTTCTTTATAGTCCAGCTCTCACATCCATACATGACAACTGGAAAAACCATAACTTTACTAGACGAGCCTTTGTCGGCAAAGTAATGTCTCTGCTTTTTAATATGCTTTCTAGGTTTGTCATAGCTTTTCTTCCAAGGAGCAAGTGTCTTTTAATTTCATGACTGCAGTCACCATCTGCAGTGATTTTGGAGCCCAGAAAAATAAAGTCAGCCACTGTTTCCCCAACTATTTGCCGTGAAGTGATGGTACCAGATGCCATGATCTTCGTTTTCTGAATGTTGAGCTTTAAGCCAACTTTTTTCACTCTCCTCTTTCACTTTCATCAAGAGGCTTTTTAGTTGCTCTTCACTTTCTGCCATAAGGGTGGTGTCATCTGCATACCTAAGGTGATAAATTTCTCCCAGCAATCTTGATTCCAGCTTGTGCTTCATCCAGCCTGGCATTTTGCATGATGTACTCTGCATAGAAGTTAAGTAAGCAGGGTGACAATATATAGCCTTGATGTTCTCCTTTCCCAGTCTGTAACCAGTTCATTGTTCTGTGTCCATTTCTAATACAAACTGAATACACCCAGCTAATCAGCACCGAAATTAAAGACAGGAAAAACTGCCAACACCTTAGAAGCTTCTTTTGTGCTCTCATGGCCAGGAGTGGTAACCGGATCCTAATCTTTAATGCAGAGATTTGCCGGCTTTATGTGCTTTATGTGAACAGAATCATATAGTACACAGGGCTTCCCTGGTGGCTTACATGGTAAAGAATTTGCCTTCAGTGCAGGAGCCTTGGGTTTGATGCCTGGGTCAGGAAGACCCCCTGGCGAAGGAAGTGGCTCCAGTAGGAATGAAATTCCCACTCCAGTATTCTTGCCTAGAGCATTCCATGGACAGAGGAGCCTAGCGGGCTACAGTCAGGGAGTCACAAAGAGCGGGACACAGCTGCGACTAACACACTATGTACATAGATCTCATAACCTGCTTCTATTCATAAGATGTAGAGCAATATTTAATATGTTTAAAGCATAATGTCAGTGGCTGTGTAGTATTCTGGCATATGGATAATTTATTTAACCAGTGCCTTGTTTGTTGTATTCATGTAGTTTGCAGTTTTTTCATTATTAAGAAATGACTCTGATGAATAGAGATCTTTTAATGCATCACTGGTTATTTCTTTAAAATGTATTTTTAGCTAAGGACAAAAGTTACAGAATTCTGAGGTATTTGATGTATCATGGGGAAATTTCCTGGAGAATACTATAACGGAGTACATTCCTGCCAGCAGCATAGGAGAGTAGCCTTTTCATTTCTTTTTCTGTGAATTATCTTTTTTTGCCCATGTTTACTTTTTTAGTGTTTTTTTTTTTCCCCCAATTTTCAGACATGAGAATTGAACAAGCTACCCTATGCTTGGAACACTGAGCAGAGGGTGATGAAAAATGCAGAAGGGGACTGGAAAGTTGGGCTGCGTTCTTACACAACATCCACTTGGAGGGGTTTGTGTGTTTAATTTTGGTTGCGCCATGCAGCCTGCAGGATATTGGTTCCCTGACTAGATACCAGACCTGGGCCACAGCAGTGAAAGCACTGAATCCTAACCCCTAGGCCACCAGGGAGCTGTCTACTTTGAGTTTTATACTGTGTAACACAGTATTCACAGATCTTTTGCACTGATGTACATTGGTGGTATGTGGTAGAAGAAACCACAGGCTTTTTTTTTTAATTGGGGTATAATTGACTAACAAGCCTTAGTTCATTTGTGCAGCTGAATGATTTGATACATGTATATATCCTGGAATATATACAGCTAATCATAATATAGTTAACATCTGTCACCACGCGTAGTCAGTTTTCTTTTTCCTGTGATGAGAACTTTAAAGACCTACTCTGTTTAGCACCATTTAAATACAATACAGTTTTGGTTTGGGTTTTTTTGGCCCTGCTTGTGGAATCTGTTTTCTGACCAGGGATTGAACCCAGGCCCCAGCCATGAAAGCCTGGACTCCTAACCACTAGGCAACCAGGCAACTCTCTGCAATACAGTATTGTTAACCGTTGTCATCATGCTGTACTTTACAACCCCGGAACTTACTTATTTTATAACTGGATGTTTGTACCTTTTACCGTGTGCCTACCCCCATCCTCTGGTGAACACCAATCTGTTCTCTGTGAATTTGGTGTTTTGTTTTATTAGTCTGTCTGTGTCTGACTTACTTCACTTAGCATAAGGCCTGCAGGGGCTTGAGTGTTGCTGCAAATGGCAAGATTTCCTTCTTTCTTGTGGCTGAGTAACATTCCATTTTGTATAAAGAATACATTTTCTTCATCCATTCATCTATCAGTAGACACTTAGGTTGCTTCCGTATTGTGACTGTGGAAAATAATGCTGCAGTGAGCTTCCCCATGTTCACTCTCATGCGTATCATCTCCATTCATGTCTTTGCTAGTGGAAGTGTTCATTTCCTCCGGATAAATATCCAGAAGTGGTTTTGCTGGACCAAATGTGAGTTCTGTCTTTAATTTTTGGGGAACCACCATACTTTCATAGTGGCTGCGTCAATTTACATTCCCACCAACAGTGCGTGAATTCCCTCTTCCCTACATCCTCTCCAGCATGTATTTCTTACCTTTTTGATAATAGCCATGCCAGGAGGTGTGATGATATTTCACTGGGGTTTTGATTTGCATTTCCCTGATGATTAGTGATTTTGAGCACCGTTTCACATAGCTGATGGCAGGCTGTATGTCTTTGGAAAAATGTCTATTCAGATCCTCTGCCCAATTTTAACTAAGATTCTTTGGTTTCTTGCTGTTGAGTTGTATGAGTTCTTCATGTGTTTTGGATATTAATCAGATGTGATTTGTAAATGTCTTCTGTTCAGTTGGTTGCCTGCTCATTTTGCTGATGGTTTCCTTGCTGTGCAGAAGCTTTTTAGTATGACGTGGTCTCATTTATTTTTGTTTTCGTTGCGTTTGCTTTTAGTGTCACATCTAAAAAAATCATTGCGAAGACCACCATCAAGGAGCTTACTTGCCTGTGTTTTTTATAGGACTTTTATGGTCCTCCATTCAAGTTTTTAATCCATTTTGAGTTGATTTTTGTGTATAGTGGGTAAGTTAGTGGTTCCGTTTCATTCCTTTGCATGTGGCTGTCCGGTTTTCCCATATCATTTATTTAAGAGACTGTCCTTTTCTTGTTGTTTATTCTTGGCTCCTTTGTTGTAATTGAATGGGCCATATATGTGTGGGCTGATTTCTGGGTTCTCTGTTATATTCCACTGATCCGTGCGTCTGTTTTAATGCCAGTATGTACTGTGTTGATTACCATAGCTTTATAATATGGTTTGAAACCAGGCAGTATGGTGTTTCCAGCTTTGCTCTTCTTTCTCTAGATTGCTTTAGCTGTTCAAGATCTTTGTGGTTCCATGCATATTTTAGGATTTTTTTTTTTTTGTTTCTGTGAAACATGTCCTTCAAATTTTAATAGCGATTGCACTGAATCTGTTGATTGCTTTAGCTAGTATGGACATCTTAACAATATTAATGCTTCTGATCCATTAGCCTGGGATAGCTTTTGTTTTTATGTTTTTCAATTTATTTCATCAATATCTTATACTTTTCAGTGTACAGATCTTTTGCCACCTTGGTTAAATTTATTCTGTATTTTATTCTTTTTGATGCAATTAAAATTGGGATTGTTTTCTTAATTTCTCTTTCTGATAGTTTGATATTGTATAGAAATACAGTTGACTTTTGTACATTATATATCCTGTAATCTTACTGAATTTATTAGTTCTAACAGTTTTTTGGTTGAGTCTTTAGAAAACTGTTTTCCTGGAAGTAGAAGTTCTGTAAAGGCAGAAAGCTGCCATGTACTTCTCTTTTGCAAGAAAAAGAGAAATGTATGTGAAGTTACACAGTTCAATAGAAGCAACTTAGACATAGATTAGAAGCAGAGAGGATTGGCAGTGGCAGAGAGAGGTGAAATAAGATCAAAAAGTACTTTACAGCGATAATCCGTGAGATTTTCACATACCACATGGTTATCTTTGCGTCTGTTTATTTCTAGAAAAATCTCAAGAGGTCTGGGTGAAGCCATTAGGATATCCTTGTAGGTCCAAGTGAAAGATCAGAAACTGAGTTGATTCTTTGGCTAGAATTAATATTGAGAAAGAGAGAATTGAGAACAGTTTTAAGGAGATTTTGTTATCAAGAAAAGGTTGAATTATGTCTCATGTAATCCATCAATAAAAGATCTATTTTGATTACTGATCCGAAATAAGGTAGTGGTGTTTGGCACTTACAGAGATGTTTCAGTTATGTTGAAATTTTTGTGCAGCAGCTTTGTTTTCTCATGATGTCAATAACTGAGGCATTGGGGATACACTGAATTTTTCCTCTAATCTTTTAAAGCTTTTTAATCTTTTGAGCAGACATTTTGAAACAGATGAAATAGAGCATCTGAAGACTCCTTGGTGTCAGTTTCCTCTGATTAGGAAACTGAGGCACAAGGATTTGAATAGCTTCTTACTGATACTGTGGCAGAACGTCAGCTGTAGAATCAGTCAGTTATGTGTGGATGACTGCATTTGCCTCACCGCTGTCGATAAAATGTACCTCCTACCAGTATTTCTCTGCTAAAGGAGGAGGAGGGAATGGGTTGTCATTGCTAATTTTACATAAGCATTTAAATCATTCTCCCTTGAAGAAATAACATAGTTTTGTTGTCTTTTGAATAACTAGATCCTATGGGATATAAAAACATTGGGTTTAATGTAATAACACTCTCCGGCCTTCAATGATTTATTTTTGGAAACACTTTGGATCAGTTTTCACCACTGGAGAAAGATGAAATGGGATCCCTAATCAGAGCTATGTATAGGCTTGTAGCTTACAAGCTTTGAAACTGCTGATGGTAAATAAGGACAAAATATCTTTCTATCTTTTTCTGAGGACACATTTTTTTTTTTATGTAATCTTGTCCATTAAATGACAATAGAAAATGAGTCATAAATATGACAGTAAAAATAACGACTTGTCACTTGATTTTTTTTTTTTTTTTTCAAACTAGAAATGTTTCAGGGACTTCCCTGGCAGTCCAGTGGTTAGGACTCCAGACTTCCAATGCAGGGGCTGTGGGTTCAATCCTTGTTCAAGGAAGATCCCATTTGCTGTGTGGTGCAGCCAAAAAGTAAAAGAAAAAAGGAATTGTTATTTCCCCTCTTTAGACTAAGTGATAAATGCTCGCTGCTTGTAGAATTTATTGGCATAAATGAGGGTTCTGATTCTTTCAAGTACGGTAGTCCTTCCGCTTTATCTCCCAGACTTAGTAACCAATATTAATGTGTGGCTTCACCCCTGAAAGCACATTTGTTCTTGTTGTTAGTTGCTTGATTGGCTACTGTTTGCCTGGTTCCAAACCAGGACCTTTATACACATTACCTTGTTTAATTTTTTACAACTCTATGAGAAGTATTATTACACCCATTTCTACTTAAGGAAACTAAAGCTTAAGAAGTTAAATAACTTTTATAGCTGAAGAGCCAGGATTCTGACTACAGCTTAATTGGCTCTTGCTGCTTACTGTTGTGTGGTTTATGCCACACTGACCTTCTGAACTGATTCTCATGAGAAACATCTCACTTGTTTTTAAGAATTTGCATACATGCTGTGCTGTCCTCAGTTGCTCAGTCGTGTCCGACTCTTCTGTGATCCCATAGACTGTAGCCCTCCAGCTCCTCTGTCCATGGGAATTCTCCAGGCAAGAATACTGGAATAGGTTGTTATGCCCTCCTCCTGGGGATCTTCCAAACCCGTGGATGGAACCCAGGTCTCCTGAACTGCAGGCGGATTCTTTACCATCTGAGCCACCAGGGAAGCGTGTGAATACTGGAGTGGGTAGCCTATCCCTTCTCCAGGGGATCTTCCTGACCCAGGGGTTGAACTGGGGTCTCCTGCATTGCAGGCAGATGCTTTACCAGCTGAGCTACCAGGGAAGCCCTACATACATACTGTGTGAACACAAGTACATATATAGGTATGGAAACAAAAAGGCTACAACAAAATGTTAGTGGATATCTCTGGATGATGAGTTTACGAGTGCTTTAAAATTTTTTTTCTTTGTATTTATCTTTTTTTTTACAAGCATCAACATATATTATTTTATAATAAACATTTGTATGCTACATAATGGACTTAACAGTAATTGAGACATGACATTTCAGCTTATTGTTGCTTATTTCTAGATCAGCTGGCCTTATTTCCTCAGTGGAAATCTAATCACTATGACGTGGTGGTTGGTGTGCTGTCAGCCCGCAATAACCATCAACTTCGAAATGTGATAAGAAGCACGTGGCTGAAGCATTTAATACAACATCCAGCATTAAGTCAACGGTAGGTTCCTTGAGTTCACACCTTGCCTGCCGTATTGAGTAAGTGTTCTGAAAAATCTCTTCTTGGATAGTCAGAGCTATTAATTTAGATATGTGGCCTCTTTTTCCCAGGAGAGAGGACTATCTCATTTTGCTTTTTCCATGTAGTTGAGCCCCAAAAGTAAACTTAACCAAGATTTTAAGCCAAAAGATAGTTGGAGAGGAGTATATTCCATATTCAGCGGTTCACATACCTAGTTTTTAAAGATACCTAGTTTGGTTGGTTGGTTTGCTTTTTGTTTGTTGGCTTTTGGGTTTTTTTGCTTTTATTTAGAAGAATAGTCCTTAAAAGTTTCTGTTCCAGAGTAGTTTTCTACTAGATGAATTTGTGTCTAAATATGCTTTTGACTGACTTCCCAGAGATACACTGAGTTTATTTCTGTTCCGCAGTGGTTTTTAGTTGTGTGTGGTCTACAATTTGTGTAGTTTCCCCTCCTCTTTTTCTCAGCCACTCTTCCAGACTTGAGCTTTGATAGCATGTCACATGTTGTTTTTTTTTTAATTTCACTTTATATTGGAGTACAGTTGATTTACCTGTTTTTTTAAATGCTCACTTATTTGGCTGTTGAGTCTTGGTTGCATATACAGGATCTTTTGTTGCAGTCTGCAGGTTCTTGCGTTGCGGCGCACAGGCTTAGCTTAGTTGCCCCATGGCGTGTGGGATCTTAGTTCCCCAACCAGGCAACGAACCTGAGTGCCTTCCGATGCAAGGCAGATTCTTGGACCACTGGGCCGTCAGGGAAGTACCAGCATGTCATGTGTTGGCATTAGATGGCTCAGTTATTGGTTAGGAGCCCAGGGTCTTAGTCTTCCCAGGAAAGGCGGCCTCTGAAGATTATGCAGTGAGGGGCTAGTGAAAGAGAGGCAGAGAAGTGTGGACTTCTAATTGTGTGAAGGTTCTTCTGTGCTTGTGTGAAGTCACTGAGAAGCAGAGAAGGCCCGCAGGATCACATACAGCTGGCATGCTTGTGACTGAGTAGCTATACAAAGGGAACTATAGTTGTGAATTTTCTCATCACCAGTGCTGAAATTTATAGATTTCCTATCTTACTCATAGCAGCTTCCATTCCTTTTAAGACAGCTTTCTCTAGTTCATGATCGAAATGATGATAGAAGGGCCTCGGAATCATCACTGCTATAGAACCACCTTGAAAACCTGCACTTGTGATTGCCTTTCCCAGCTCAGAAAATAATGACCCCTCTCTCCCAGTTGCTCAGACCAAAAACTTTGGTGTTTGTCTTGTGAATGGAGGAGTAAGTAGCCCTTGTGGGGTCTTGTAGGATCATTGCAACACAGCAGTGGAAATTACACTGGGAATTTCCTGAGGCATAGGAAATTAAAGGATTTATTATGCTCACAGGTCTAAGAGAGAGAGGTCCAACACCCCAGAGCAGGGGACCAAGTAGGAGGAGCATCCAGGGAATGGACTCACCCAAGCAGGTGGGGAGCCAAGAGAGAGGGAAGACCCAACAGCAGGTGCCTTTATTTGGGGTCAGGGTGGAAAGTACAAGCGAAAGGTGTGAGGGCATTTCATTGCTGTGTTTGAATGTCACTAGGTCACACTCGGGGTAGGGGGGTGGCAAGAGGGCAAAGTTGTGACAGGACCAGCCTTGTCACCCAGCCTTGTACCTGGTCATCTGGGCAGGATGCTCACAGCCTGTTGTGGGGAGTGTCAAAGCGTCAGGAAAATAGGTTTTTGCACTTCATAGTACAGTGTTCTCTTTATCCACGTCCAGTCTACTAGCGTATCTTCTCAGCGCTTCCTTTCCATCAGATCTGGAATCCAGCCTCTCCCCACCTGCACCACCACCCTCAGAGCTGCCGCACTGGTTCAGGCCACCATCACCCCTCACCTAGATGATCGCAGGTGCCTCTGTACCTGCTTCCGCCTTGGATCCCTTATGTTTTACTTTCCATACTGTTGCTAGAGTGACCCTTTTGAAAATAGTCAAATTGTGCCAATTTTCTGCTCATATACACCTCCACTAACTTCTCTTCCTGCTCAGAGTGCAGTCCCGGGTCTTCACTGTGGCCTCACCTGCATCCGATCCCTCTGCACTGCCCACTTTATTAGCTCGAACACCTTAAATGTGCTCCTGCTCGGGGCCTTTGCACTTGCCATTCCCCGCCTGTGCCGCTGTTCCACTGCATGTCCCCATGGGTCGCTTCCTCACTGTCTTCAGGCCTCTGCTTAGACATCACCTTAGCAGGCAGTGCCATGTTAAATAGTACCATTCCAACTCTGTCCTCACTTACTGGACGTTTTTATGATACATATCACAAGCTAGCATGTTTATTATACTTAATTGAATATTTACAGATTTTCTCTTTCCCCACTAGACTGTTTTATGAGCATAAGGGCTTCAGCTTTTTTTCACTGGTGTATTTCCAGCACCTGAAACCTAACTTGGCAGAGCAAGACACTCAATAGCTATTGAGGGGATGATTGAGAGCTACATATAATGAGTAGAATTAACATTCAGGCTCTCATCAATAGTTTATTTGCTATCATAGCATTAGGGCTTTAGGTAAGCTTGGTGATTTGTTTTATTAAAATGATGGGATATCTATATAAAAATAGATATTAGCTAAATACTTTTTCCTGGGGCAGAGTAATTTTGTGGCCCTAGTAAGACTAAGGTAGCTTAAACTCAGTAAATATCTGCAATAATTTAACACATTTGTTCATTTCTGTTTATACTTTTATTCTAAACAGCTATATTCTAGTTTGTAAAAAAGTATTCTGGCATAATTGGCTGTTAGTAAAAGAAAGCCTTTGCATTTCTGTGGTTATGGCTTACTTTCAAGTCTTGTATTTCACTGAAGGAGCCAGACTCCACATACATTTCAGGGACCCTATTTAATTAAAAACCTTTGTAGTGAAGCTGTAAGTTGTCAATTTCTCAAGAGTTTATTATCCTGTGTGCAGGTGGTATGCTGTGTACAGATAAATCCAGTACAGCCTCAGTCTTTTTGGGGCTTGAGTTTAGTAGAAGGAAATAGATGTAGTAGCGTAATAAAATGTTATGCGTGCTGTGATATAAGTAAATGTAGAATAGCTTGGAGTGTTTGGGAAACTCCATACGTTTCTGTGTAGTTCTGTAAGGCTGATGTGCAGAAATTATAGAGGAGGGGGGTATATGTGTTTGTAAATGAGTGTGAGAGAGAGCGCTAGGGAGGGAAAGAGGGGCAAAGAGAGTGAAAATCATGTAAAAAGGAAAGGAGGGAGGGCTTATAACTGTGAGAGGTAGGCAGGAACCAGACAGTGTGTTGAGAGTTCAGGGCGGTGGGTGAGACCCATTTAGACAAGGACTGCTAAGGGCTGAGCTAAAGTGGTGACTTTTTAAGAAAATAAGGCTACTGAATGGAAAAGAGAAAGAAAATGCTAGGATAATTGCTAGCTTTCTGACTTGGAGAATATTGAAATCATCCATCGAGACAAAAAGGACTAGATGAGAAGAGCAGTTTCATGAGAAAGGAGCTCAGTTGTGGATCTGTTGAGTCTGAGGTGCCTGCAGTCAGGGGTGTGATGTTAAATGTTATCCACTGCCTATCTGTAGAAAAGCATGCTTATTCGTATGTATGTGTAGCATATAATTGACAGAAACTAATGTTTATAAAAGTCTCTGACTTCATATAGCCAGTTGATTCTCAGAGTGTTTTCATCATTGCCAGACTTTTGTATCTCTAAGCAGCTTGTGGCTGCAGTTGACAAGAGTATAATTCTGACATGAATAAAGTGTAAAACTAAAATGACAGCTATGCCGTGTGCCAGAACTCCGAGTCGGTGAAGTGAGTGACCTCTTTGCTGAATCAGATCATAGGTTTTGAACAGTGGAAGAGTATTTCCTCAATTTTTTGTACTATTCACTGTGGAATGGCCACAAGTTTTTGTGTGTTTGTGTGTGTGTGTGTGTGTGTGTGTGTGTGTTTTAAGGCTTTTTATTTTATTTTGGAGGATGAGATGGTTGGATGACACCAACTTGATGGACATGAGTTTGAGCAAGCTCTGGGAGTTGGTGATGGACAGGGAAGCCCGGCATGCTTTAGTCCATGGGGTTGCAAAGAGCTGGACACGACTGAGCAACTGAACTGAATCTTTATTCGGAGACTAGTTGATTTACAATGTAGTATTACTTTCTGCTGTACAGCAAAGTGAATCAGTTATACCTGTATCCACAAGTTTTAAGTTTAATCTGAATGACTAACATTTTCTCCATCACAGAACAATAAATCCAACCTTATTTGTAATGCCTGCTAGTTTCCATGGTGTAAGTATTACCACTGTGGCCAGTTTCAAGCTATATATGTCTCTAGACACAGACTTGGGGAAGATCAGCAGTGGCACAGCATCGTGAAATCCCCACTGCACAGATACAGCAGATACACATAACCTCAGGAGCAGAGGTGATAGTGAAATAATTAAGACATGGTGAATCGGAGCATTTGTTTCATTTGTTCTTAATATGATGCATTTAATTGTAAGTTTACATAATTTAATTTTTAATAAAAGCTGTGCTTAATAACCATCTCACAAAATTCTTGAAAATTTTATAGTCGGCCCTCGTGGCACAGTGGGAGCAGGCTGTAGCACGCAGCTGTTTGTGGGCTGTCTAGCTGAAAATGTATGATGAATTTGTGAATCTTTTCCTTAGAAGATTGGTCCAGGCTAGAGATGCTAATTCAGGAATCACTCCCAGGCTGGTTGAAGCCTTAAAAATAAATATTGTCCAGGGAGGGAGTTCCCTGGTGGTCCAGTGGTTAAAACTTTATGCTTCCACTGCAGAGGGCTTGGGTTTGATCCCTGGTCAGGGAATTAAGATCCCAAATGCTGTGTGACAAGGCCAGAAAAAAATGTCCAAAGAGAGCAAAGGAAAAGAGTGAGTTGAGTGAGAAGTGATCCAAGGGCAAAGCCCAGGGGTGATGTCCACTCAGTGGACAGGCTGGACTGGAAAAGCTGGGAGCTACCGAGCAGGGCCACGTGAAAAGGAAGAGAGCTTTCTAAGGAGACCTGCACCGTCCAGGCCCAGGAAAGCCAAGTAGGGAAGGCTAAGGAGTGTTGATCAAGCAGCGGATCGCTAGTTATGTTTGTAGTAGACAGCATCTCTGTGGGTGTGGTGGGTGCTGAAACTAGAATTTTTGTGGTATAAAATGAGAAGGGAAAACCGGAGGCTACAGTTTTAGTTGTTCCCCTATAGGACTTCACTGTAAAGGAAAGAAAGGATGGGGACGGGGAGGGAAGGACAGTGGAGAAAAACCAATGTCCGGACTTCATTGTATTTATTATGTGTTGGGAAGGAGCCGTGGGTTACCGGTGGCTAGTGAAGCAAAACCTCAGAGGAGAAGTCCTCTCCTGAGATAGAAAGACTACTTTTTATTATTTTTATTATTATTTTTACTTATTTATTGGCTGTGCTGGGTCTTTGTTGCTGCACGTGGGCTTTCTCTAGTTGTGCTGAGTAGGAGCTAATTTCTAGTTGTGGTGCACAGGCATCTCATTGCATTGGCTCCTCTTGCTGAAACTCATGTGGGATCTTCCTGGACCAGGCCTAGAAAGGCTACTCTTGAGTAAAAGGAACACTTTCTGAAAGAGAAGGAAGTGAGTGAAGAAGTTTACCGATAGAGACAAGTGTTTAGGTGTGGGCATGAGAAGTTGGCTTTACCATCGTTTGCGGTTAAATGGCCTGAGCCTCTGCTGCTGGCCAGGCTTGCTCTGATATGGTGCTGTGGCAGAGGGCTTCCACGTCAAGTCATTTGGCAGTTAGCAACTTCTGATTTGCCTGTTCCCCCTTCTCGCTAGACCAAAAGAATAAAGTTAGAATTAATCCTAATAAATACTCGTTGTCTCAAAGTAAAAGCTCTGAATTGGGCTTGAAGAAACATGCATGTGCGAGGTGAAGATCAGTAACTGATGTTAATGCCAACACATCTCTCAGTGTCCTTGTGAAGTTCATCATAGGTGCTCATGGCTGCAGCGTGCCTGTGGAGGACAGGGAAGATCCGTATTCCTGCAAACTACTCAACATCACGAATCCAGGTAAGTCTTTTCCTCAGCCCGACCACCGCCGTGTACAATGGTCCTCCCTTACCCACAGGAGATACATTCCAAGACCTCCGCCCGGCCCATGGGTGCCTGAAATCTTGCATAGAATTGAATCCTATCTATACTGTTTTTCCCTGTTCATCCATAGCTGTGATACAGTTTAATTTATAAATTAGGCACAGAAAGAGATTAACAACAATAAGTAGTAACAGAACAGTTATAATAGCATACTATAATAAAAGTTATGTGAGTATGATCTGCCTCTCAAAGTATCTTACTGTACAAATTTAATGCTTTTTCATATAACATAGCACTTACCATGGCCATAATTTCGGCAGTTTGAATTGTGACAGCAAAATTAACACAGATTTCTTTTTCCTCCTTCACAGTATCGCAGATAGACTATTGTTCTTACGGTAGATCTTAGCAGCTTCAACTATGATGTTTTTTCCTTCCCTTATTCAGTGGCGGGTGAGCTTTCACTTTTTCACCTTTCTGGCTTCTGTTTGGCACATCTGAGTTGCCAGCATCACTGCTCTTGCCTTTGGAGGCCTTATTGACATAAAATAAGGGTCACGTGAACACCAGCACTGCAATGCGTGGATGGTTGACCAGATAACCCAGGTGGCTGCTGAGTGGCTAATGGGTGGGATGTGCTGGACAGGGATGAGTCACGTACCAGGCAGGACCAAGCTGGATGGCTCAAATTTTCATCATGCTGCTCAGAAGGGCCTGCAGTTTAAAACTTATGAATTATTTCTGGAATTTTTCATTTAATGTTTTTAAAGACCGTAGTTAAATGTAGATAACTGAAAACTTGGGAAAGTGGAACTGCAGTTAAGGGGCGGGGGAACTACTGTACAAATTTGATGTTAAGGAAGAGTTGTTGAGATGAACAGTATGGCAGTCTATTTTTGGCAGACTAAAATCAAACTTTCATCGAAATTTATCTTTCATCATTTCTGACAGACTAACCACTTTGCACATCTGTGAAGATTCCTTATGAATATATATATATGATTTTAGGATCCAGGAGAGTTTATTTTTCAGTATGGTTCCCACGCATCTGGAAATTCCTTGTGTGTAGATAAATCCTGAGTTAGTAAAGTTTAAACTTAAAGAAAACTGCTAATTTCACCAGCCTGTTGATATATAATAGCCTTGATACAGATCTTATGAATCACCTTTCTCTAAGAACTATTGCCTAAGGTACAAAAGAAATAGTGAAAAATAAAATAAAAGCACAATAATTTTCTTTTTTTTCCTTACAGTTAAAAATTTGTGGGAGTTCTAATGAGAGTAAAGACAGGTGGTCTTAATTAGGTTCTCTGTGTTGCCAGGAAACAATTTTAGGAAGGTGATAACTTTGTACCTTTATTTATTAGCATTTCCTCTTATGTTCAGCTCTGGTTCTGAGGGAGGTTAAACTTCCCCACATCTTGAATCTACTGATTATGCCTTCAGGTGTTTTAAGATCCGTCACGTGTGCACCCTGCCTGTGTAGGTAGCAGCAGAGTAATGGTTAGGAGTAAGGGCTCTGTGGTCAGGCCTCCTGGCTTTAAATCTAGGCTGAGCCATTTCCTAGCTGTTTGACCTTCAGTTATTTGCCACTTGCAGCCTCAGTGTCGTGTCTGTAAACTGGAGGTAAAAATATTATACTTAGTCCATCAGGACTGACATGCGGATGAAGTAAGTTGATACATATGAAATATTTAGTTCTGGGATATGTTCAGGGTTTAATACTGTTATTTTTAAAAACCTGCCTTTTTATAAAATTGGGTTGTAATCAGCTTTTAAATAAATTGGACCATATTTTCAGGTCTGTATTGTAAAACAAATGTTTCTTACTTAGGATGTCTATGAATTTAGTTAACATTGTAAGTAAAGTTTTATGTATAATTGTGTTTTTCTGGGGAGAGGGTCCTTTAACATTCACTGAGGTCCCAAAGGGACTGTGAACCTAATAAAATGTTGTATTACTGATGATGTTAGAGAACAGATTATGTTTGAAATTCAAATCCAGGCCAAGCCAAATTTAAAGAAACCTTTAACCAGACTTTCTATTATTTTAAGTGCTGTTATTCATTAATAGTAAAGGAGTGGAGATTTTCATTAATAGAAAATTTTCATGTATATAATAATTAGGTTACCAATTTGTAAAAATTGGTATAGCTAAATTAGTATTTAGAATTTAATTTTATCGCTTTAATTTAAATGGCATTTAGATTTATTTCAGTACCTTAAGGTCATCATGAACATTAATCATCATGGTACCCTGGATGTATAGAAGTTTTATTAATAGGATTATCAGAGCAGCAGGTTATCTTGTGTCCAGGTGGCTTAAAGTTCAAGGTACATTTGTTTTAGATAGAAAATAATTTTTCTCGATAATTATAATTCTGTTTACACATTCTCATTTATAAAATATATACATATCGTCAGTATTAAGATTAATACTTACTATATTAAGTATTAATCATAAAGTATTAAGTATTAATACTTTAAGTATTAATAAGATTACATTTTATTTTCAGATACACAGAGATACTGTTTTCTTCCCACACTTACCCAAATGATCCACTAGAGTGTGGGAAGAAAACAGAATCTCTGTGTATCTGAAAATAAAATGTAATCTTAATACTTAAAACTTTATTATTAATACTTAATAAGTATTCATCTTAATACTGACAATATGTATATATTTTATGAGAATGTGTAAATAAAATTATAACTATCTAGAAAAATTATTTTCTATCTAAAACAAATGTACCTTGAACTTCAAGCCACCTGGACACAAGATGTGTATATTTTATAAATATATGCATGTTTTAATCTTTAATAGACGTGCTTCACTTTGGATATCCTATTTACTGAAAATATTATAGAGAAAAATTTTTATTATTTTCCAGTATATTTGGAGTCTAGACTGTCTGTTTTCCAGTATATTTGGAGTCTAGACTGTCTGGCCAGTGCTTGCCCCAACCCATGACAAAATCTGTATCCTCCTTTTTTCCCACCCGCTCATGTTTTTAAGTGGGTAGGAGCCAACAGTTCTATTTAGTCATATTTTATCGAGCAGCTACTAAGTGTAAAATAGCACACTAGGAACTCTAAGGTAGGGATCCAGATGATCCTCTGGAATGTGGGAAGGAAACAGAATTTCTGCTTATCTGAAAATAAAATGTAACCTTAATTAATATTGAATCTATTGACTGAAAATGCGTGTATATTTTATAAATATGAGTATGTGTGCAAATGTTTTTAACGACTGGGACCTGCATCAGGGACTGTGTAACCTGCAGAGTTGGAAAATCATAGCTCTAAAACATACAAAGAATATAGAATGATCTTTTAAAATAAGTTTCTAGATTATTTCTCAAGCTGGCATTGATATTTTCAGCCATGTTGACTGTTCCATGTAGTCTATCCTGATTAATTTATGGCAGCTGAGAAAGTTATCCCAAAAGGCCTGCTTTTGTCATTGATTAGACTCTGGGGGAACAGAAAGAGCACCGAATCTGAAGTCAGTAGATACGGGTTTGGTTTCTGCTCTGTCACTCTTTGTGACCTTAATCAGATACATCTCTGGAGCTCATTTTCTGACTCTGTAAACTGGAGATAATGCCACAACCACATAGGGTAGTTGTAAAGATTAAATCTGATGGTATGTGGCACATAGTAGGTGGTCAGAAATGCTGTGCCTAATGTGTTTATCTTTGTCAGTGCTGTATGGCTAGAGTTTTTCAGTGCTATTTGAATTGATTTCAGTCACTTGTACAGTGATAACTGCCCGACATCACAAAAATTGCTCAACGTGCAGTAGACTTTTGGGATTTGCAGAGCGAGACTAAATGTACTCATTATTTATGACTGCAGTTAGCACTGTTTTTAATATCCCCATTTATCCAACCTTTAAGTTTAATATTCCCCTATAGTGTTTATACATACAGAGGCACATATGCATATGCAAATGTTTATTAAAAGTACCTCTAATAATTATTTTGCTAAGATGTGGCCGAAAATTTTGTTCTTAAAAAATGTTGTGTGTTTTTTTTCTGAAAGCAGTGGTATTTCTGAAGCACTTTAAAAATGTATTGCCATTTGTTGAAAGAATTATATTAACAAATCTAGATTTTGCTATCAAGTGCACTTCATATTGGTAAAGTAAAAGATTGTGTTTGATTGTGTAAAACGCCTTTTCTCATTATTACTTCCTTAGTTCTGAATCAGGAGATTGAAGCATTCAGTCTTTCGGAAGACACTTCATCAGGGCTCTCTGAGGACCGAGTTGTCAGCGTGAGCTTCCAGGTTCTCTATCCAATCGTTATTACAAGTCTCGGGGTGTTTTACGACGCTGGTGATGTGGGTTTCCAGAGGAACATCACTGTCAAGCTTTATCAGGCAGAACAGGAGGTATGCACTGCTTCGTACATGCTTTTCCCCATTTTTATTTTTCAAAATCATCAGCTTTTTCCTTGTGGCAGTGCGTAGGTTGGGAGACTTCCACCTGTCTTCTCTTATGATTAGACACATTGTAGTGTAATGTATTATAATGCTGGTTTGAGAAGAGACTACTGATGAATAAACATTTTATACCCAGGAAAGGAGGAGTTGGACCAGATTAGAAATTTCCAACCTAAAATCCCTGAAAGCCTAAGGAATTTAAAAAGCTGTTGATGAGTATTACATATTTGGGGCTCGTAGGTGTAAACAAGTATGATTGCCTCTTCTTTCCAACCCTAAAAGTCTATCACCATAATACAGGCTAACTGATACATCAGATCTTTTTTATAATAAGAGCATAGAGGAAATAAAAGTTTAAAACAGCTGAGGTTACTGTTTCTGATATTTGAGGAAACTCATTTGTTTCCTCAAATTTGTTCAGAGTTTATCTGAAGGAATGTAGCAAGGCATTGTATTTGAAAAGATCTGTCCCTGGATTTTAAGCTATAGAAATCTTAAAAGAATTATACAGTGAGTGCCATATATCCGGAGAAAGAAATGGCAACCCACTCCAGTACTCTTGTCTGGAAGATCCCATGGACTGAGGAGCCTGGTAGGCTGCATTCCATGGGGTCGCAGAGTCAGACACGACTGAGCAACGTCACTTCACTCACCTCATACTTTCTCCCTGGAGGAGGAAATGGCAGCCTACTCCAGTATTCTTGCGTGGAGAATCCCATGGACAGAGGAGCCTGGCGGGCCATGGTCCATGGGGTCGCAGAGAGTCGGACACGACTGATGTGACTAAGCACACACGCACGCTATATAGCCACCAAGTAAACTCTACAGTAGGTAACGTTTTGCTCTGTTTGCTTTATGACATCTATAGTCATTCATCAAACTATCTTTTAAAAAATATGTATATTTTAGGGACTTTCCTAAAAAGTCGTGCTCTAGTGAAAGACTGTGCACTTCCAATTCAGGGCACACAGGTTTCATTCCTGGTCAGGTAACTAAGATCCCACACGCTGCACAGCACAGCCAAAAAAAAAAAAATGTGTTTTAGATTAACTCATGGGCTTCAATAATATTTCAGCCCTAAACACTTCAGTGTGCTTGTCATTAACTAAATTTTAATATTTGTTTATGGTTTAAAAAAATCAGAGTGTAATGTGCATAAACTCTGTAAACCTGTGTGATCCAGGCTCCTGTCACCCTGCCCCATTCCCTAGAGGCAATCACTGTTCTTATTTTTTTTTAAACCATGGGCTAGTGTTGCCTGTTGTAGGAGTTCATTTATAAATAGAAGCATATGCTAAGCATTCTTTGGAGTAAGGCTTCTTTCACTCAACGTGATGTTTTTGAAACTCATCCATGTTATTGTATGTATTAGCAGATTTTTCCTTTTCCTTTTAATTGCTAAGTTGTATTCCAACAATACATAGTATTTATCTGTTCTGTTGATGGGCAACATGGATGTTTCCACGGTTTTTCCCCTTTTTTCTTTTATTATGGTTGAGTTACATTTATTAACTTTGGAGTATTAAAGCGACTTGCTATTCTTCTTGATCATGCTGTATTAATTCTTTTTACATATGGCTAGAAATTGTGTTTCTTATGAGTAGCATATAGTTTGGTATTCCTTTTTATCCAGTTTGAGAATCCCTGCTATTTACAAGGGCTATTTATTCCATTTACACTTAAAGCAATTACTAAAGTGGTTGGATTTCAGTTTTTCTTTTGCTGTTTGCTTTCTGTTTATCCTGTGTTTTTTGTTTCTCTTTTCTTTATTTTCTACCTCTTTTGGGTTGAGTATTTTTAGAATTCCATTTTAATATTTCTATTTTCCTTTTTAGCTACAGCTCTTTCTATTATTATTTTGTGTCAGTCTGGTTGACGTAAGAATTACAATGTATGTCCTGAACTTTTTCAGTCTTCTTTAGCATTGTGCCACCCCTTCCTGTAAAATATAAGAACCTTGTGACTATATAATTCCATTTACTGTTCCCCATCTTTTTGTTATAATTGTCATATGCCTTATATCTATGTGTGCTATAAATTCCACAACACAGTATTATAATTTTTGCTCTAAACAGCTAAACGTATATTAGAGGAAAAAGGCATCTTGGCTACTTTATAAAGACTTTCTCTTTATACATACTGGTTTTGTGCCGTTTGGCTGTGTTATATCTTGGTGTGGTTTTTCTTCGTGTGTTCTGCTCACGGTTTGCCAGCTTTCTTCAACCTGTAAATTTATGTCTTTTAACAAATTGAGAGAACTTTTAGCTATTTTTCCTAAAGAAAAATTTTTCCCAGCCCCATTTCTGTCCATTCCTTCTGGGATTTCAGTTACGTTTAGTTTCTTTTTCTCTAAAATATCCCACTTTTCTAAGTTTCCTGTTTTTCTAAATTCATTTTGAACATATTATTTCTGTGGCTTTGACCTAGATTATAATGACAGCTTTAAAATCCTGTCTGCTATACTAAATTTGAGTCATCTTGGCATGTCTTTGTTGATTATCATCTTTTGTCTTGCATACAGTAACATTTTCCTGTTTTATTTTACATCGAGTAACTTTGGATTGTATCCTAGATACTGTGAATAATTCATTGTAGGATTGTGGATCCTGTTGTAGGCTTTGAGGAGAGTTGCTTTTGTTTGTTTGTTTAATATAAGTTTATTTTAATTGGAGGCTAATTACTTTACAATATTGTATTGGTTTTGCCATACATCAACATGAATCCACCACGGGTGTACACGTGTTCCCCATCCTGAACCCCCCCCCACCTTCCTCCCTATACCATCCCACTGGGTCATCCCAGTGCACCAGCCTTGAGCATCCTGTATCATGCATCGAACCTGGACTGGCGATTCATTTCACATATGATATTATACATGTTTCAATGCCATTCTCCCAAATCACCCCACCCTCTCCCTCTCCCACAGAGTCCAAAAGACTGTTCTATACATCTGTGTCTCTTTTGCTGTCTCGCATACAGGATTATCATTACCATCTTTCTAAATTACATATATATCCATTAGTATACTGTATTGGTGTTTTTCTTTCTGGCTTACCTCACTCTGCATAATAGGCTCCAGTTCCATCCACCTCATTAGAACTGATTCAAATGTATTCTTTTTAGTGACTGAGTAATACTCCATTGTGTATATGTACCACAGCTTTCTTATCCATTCGTCTGCTGATGGACATCTAGGTTGCTTCCATGTCCTGGCTATTAGAAACAGTGCTGCAATGAACATTGGGGTACATGTGTCTCTTTCAATTTTGGTTTCCTAGGTGTGTATGCCCAGCAGTGGAATTGCTGGGTTGTATGGCAGTTCTATTTCCAGTTTTTTAAGGAATCTCCACACTGTTCTCCATAGTAGCTGTACTAGTTTGCATTTCCACCAACAGTGTAAGAAAGTTTCCTTTTCTCCACACCCTCTCCAGCATTTATTGCTTGTAGACGTGGATAGCCATTCAGACTGACGTGAAATGTTACCTCATTGAGGTCTTGATTTGCATTTCTCTGATAATGAGTGATGTTGAGCATCTTTTCATGTGTTTGTTAGCCATCTGTATGTTTTCTTTGGAGAAATGTCTGTTTAGTTCTTTGGCCCATTTTTTTGATTGGGTCGTTTGTTTTTCTGGAATTGAGCTACAGGAGTTGCTTGTATATTTTTGAGATTAATTCTTTGTCAGTTGTTTCATTTGCTATTATTTTCTCCCATTCTGAAGGCTGTCTTTTCTTTCACCTTGCTTATAGTTTCCTTTGTTGTGCAGAAGCTTTTAATTTTAATTAGGTCCCATTTGTTTATTTTTGCTTTTATTTCCAATATTCTGGGAGGTGGGTCATATGTCGGAGAGTATTTTGCCTATATTCTCCTCTAGGAGTTTTATAGTTTCTGGTTTAGATCTTTAATCTGTTTTGAGTTTATTTTTGTATGTGGTGTTAGAAAGTATTCTAGTTTCATTCTTTTACAAGTAGCTGACCAGTTTTCCCAGCACCACTTGTTAAAGAGATTGTCTTTTCTCTTATATTCTTGCCTCCTTTGTCGAAGATAAGGTGTCCATAGGTGCGTGGATTTATTGCAGGGCTTTCTATTTTGTTCCATTGATCTATATTTCTGTCTTCGTGCCAGTAACATACTGTCTTGATGACTGTGGCTTTGTAGTAGAGCCTGAAGTCAGGCAAGTTGATTCCTCCAGTTCCATTCTTCTTTCTCAAGATTGATTTGGCTATTCGAGGTTTTTTGTATTTCCATACTGTTCTAGCTCTGTGAAAAATACCATTGGTAGCTTGATAGGGATTACATTGAATCTATAGATTGCTTTGGGTAGTATACTCATTTTCACTATATTGATTCTTCCAATCCATGAACACGGTATATTTTTCCATCTATTAGTGTCCTCTTTGATTTCTTTGACCAGTGTTTTTGAGTGAAAAACCAGTGTTTTTCAATTTAATAATGTGGTATATAGTTTTCTATATATAGGTCTTTTGTTTCTTTAGGTAGATATATTCCTAAGTATTTTATTCTTTTTGTTGCAGTGGTGAATGGAATTGTTTCCTTAATTTCTCTATTTTCTTATTATTAGTGTATAGGAATGCAAGGGATTTCTGTGTGTTGATTTTATATCCTGCAACTTTACTATATTCATTGATTAGCTCTAGTAATTTTCTGGTGGAGTCTTTAGGGTTTTCTATGTAGAGGATCATGTCATCTGCAAACAGTGATAGTTTTACTTCTTCTTTTCCAATTTGGATTCCTTTGATCTCTTTTTCTGCTCTGATTGCTGTGGCCAAAACTTCCAAAACTATGTTGAGTAGTAGTGGTGAGAGTGGGCACCCTTGTCTTGTTCCTGACTTAAGGGGAAATGCTTTCAATTTTTCACCATTGAGGATAATGTTTGCTGTGGGTTTGTCATATATAGCTTTTATTATGTTGAGGTATGTTCCTCCTATTCCTGCTTTCTGGAGAGTTTTTATCATGAATGGATGTTGAATTGTCAAAGGCTTTCTCTGCATCTATTGAGATAATCATATGGCTTTTGTTTTTCAATTTATTAATGTGGTATAGTACATTGATTGATTTGCAGATATTGAAGAATCCTTGCATCCCTGGGATAAAGCCCACTTGGTCATGGTGTGTGATCTTTTTAATGTGTTGTTGGATTCTGATTGCTAGAATTTTGTTAAGGATATTTGCATCTATGTTCATCAGTGCTACTGGCCTGTAGTTTTCTTTTTTGTGGCATCTTTTTCAGGTTTTGGTATTAGGGTGATGGTGGCCTCATAGAGTGAGTTTGGAAATTTACCTTACTCTGCAATTTTCTGGAAGAGTTTGAGTAGGATAGGTGTTAGCTCTTCTCTAAATTTTTGGTAGAATTCAGCTGTGAAGCCTTCTGGACCTGGGCTTTTGTTTGCTGGAAGATTTCTGATTACAGTTTCAATTTCCATGCCTGTAATGGGTCTGTTAAGATTTTCTATTTCTTCCCGGTTCAGTTTTGGAAAGTTGTACTTTTCTAAGAATTTGTCCACTTCTTCCACGTTGTCCATTTTATTGGCATATAATTGCTGATAGTAGTCTCTTATGATCCTTTGTATTTCTGTGTTTTCTGTTGTGATCTCTCCATTTTCATTTCTAATTTTATCAGTTTGATTTTTCTCCCTTTGTTTCTTGGTGAGTCTGGCTGATGGTTTGTCAATTTTATTTATCCTCTCAAAGAACCAGCTTTTGGCTTTGTAGATTTTTGCTATGGTCTCTTTTGTTTTTTTGTTTGTTTCTTTTAGCCATCAGTTAGATTGTTGGGCATAGACACTGAACCCTGTCTCCCTTGCGGTGAGCAGCAGCTGACGTCTCCAGTGTGTTCTCTTGGACTTAATTGGGCTGCTCAGATTCTGCTTCAAATGTGTATTTCCTGACTTAGCTGCAGACTAGGACAGAGTTCATAGGAAGGATTGAGAACTCTGTGACCCTTCCCTTCCTGGGTTTTTCTTCCTCAGTTGTTAGCCAATGTGTTTGCCTCTACTCTGTCTTCTGATTTGGAACCAGAAATACTGCAGTTCTCACTTCAGAATTTTAGTTGTCCCCTGAGGTATGCCGCAGACAAAGAGCCATTAAAAGAAAGTGGGGGGAAGCAGATCCAGCGACTTTCTCACCTTCTGGGCATTGCTTTTCCTCCGGTGTGTGTCCTTTGAGTATGTTCCAGTGTCTTCAAATCTTTTTTTTTTAATGTTTTGTCTACTATTCATAATCGCTATCTATAGGAGACTTGGCTTGTTGTCACTGGAAGCAGAATCTTGCGCAGTTTTTTTAGGCATATTTAAAGATGTTTTTGTGTTAAGGTTGATTGTTATTAACAGATACAATGGCAGAGTCACCAATAAACACACAGATCAATTTAATATTAAATTTTGTGTTTGTCGTATTCCTTTATCCTGTAAAGAACTTGTTTAGTTTGCATATGTGCTTAATGACATAAGAGAGGGAGCAAATCTTAGTGATGATTCCAGCCATTATGATTCTAGTGAAAAGAGCTTTATGACTTAAGTATAGGAGTTCATATATTATTGTGGTTAAAGGTTGCGTTGATACTGAAGCTCAAATAGGTAACAGCAGGAGCAGTGCTCTGAATTTCACTGTCAACCATACCTAGAAATTAGGATCAGTCTTGACTTTTTCATGGTTAATTGTCTTAGTGTATGTAGTGGGGGTTTTTTTTTAAGCCTCTTTTATTTCTTTATCTGTTTGGCTGCACTAGGCCTTAGTTGCAGTCTGTGGGATCTAGTTCCCTGAGCAGGGACCAGACCTGAGCCCCCTGCACTGGGAGCATGGAGTCTTAGCCACTGAACCAGCAGGGAAGTCCCTATAGTCTTTTTGAGTTGTCACTCAAGTAGTTCAGTTCAGATGTACAATATTTTTATCATGTTGATTTAATTTTTAGTTGCCATATATATATATTTTTTAACCCAAGGAGAGGTTACTCTTTGTCCTCAAGGAAGGTCTGATCTCAGCTGGATTGCAGTGAGTTCACAGGTAGTCACAGTGTATGAAGTATTACCGCTGCATTGCCATAGACCACTGTTGATGAAAGAAATACATGCAATTCACTTAAGCTCCCTTCATTCTGAACTTCTGCATGGTCTTGATAGCTTTAACAGAAGCATCTCCTGTAGCAAATTGGTATCTAAGAATAGCTATGAGAGTAAGGAAATGTACTTGCCTAAAACAAAAGGAAGGACCCAAAGAAAACAATAGACATAGTAAGAATCAGTCTTTTTTAATGTTCCCATTTTTGTTTCTGTTTGTTCTTCTAAAGGTTCTTTTTGAAGGGTGATTCTTGAGTACCTTTGTTCTATGTAAAAGTCTGTGATCTTTCAGTTTATTCTTAACCCTTTTGGGTTAAGTAACTAAGTTGGCTTAACTTAACACCTTACACTTCCCTTAATGCTCCTCATTTCAAGATATTGTTTTTATTTTTTTAAGATTATGTGGATTATATTTAGTGTTTTAGAACTTCATGACAGCCTTGATGATCTTAAGTAGCTTTACTTAATAACCATGATTGCCCTGGAAAGTCCAAATGATGCGTAAACCACAATAGAACAATGTTAGTAGCCGCAGTTGGGGCCACTGAGAATTTAGAATGTCAGCTGTGTGAAAACTTGCTGCATCTGATGGAAAGTATTTCTTCTTGTCTTTTCCCCACCCAATCTGTAGGAGGCCCTCCTCATTGCTCGCTTCAGTCCTCCGAGCTGTGGTGTGCAGGTGAACAAGCTGTGGTACAAGCCTGTGGAGCAATTCATCTTACCCGAGGTACTACAACACAGAGACTCTGGTCTTGATGCAGGCCATTATCGCCCTGGAGATGTGCTTCCGGGGGCAGGCATTTGCTATTCTCTTGCCAGGACAGCTCTCCAGAGTGATAGATGACACTACAGCAGGGGTGTACTAAGCTGTAGCCCTCTGCATTCCTCCCACCAGAGAGCATCATGGTGCCCCAAAGGTTCCCAACCACACTTTGAAAAGCACTGCATGTTACCATGGTTTCTTCAGTGGAGTAGAGCACTGCATGAGTAGGTGTGGTTGTTAGAAAGACCCTGTTACTATTTGAGTACATCAAATAGTTGCTTATCTAAACAACAAGGAGGTGGAGGGAAGTGCAGACAGGCTAATGCCAAAGAGGTGGGTCACATTCCAAGATAAGTTAAACTTCTCTAAGCTGTGGGAGATGTTTGCAGCCTTGCTGCCAAGGGCCTCATCAGCCCTGGAGTTAAGCCCATCTGTGGTTGTATCACATCGTGTGCCACACAGTTAGACATGAACAGCCGTTACCTGTCAGCCTCCCCCTTTCCAGGCGACTCCAGTCTGTCTGAGTGCCTTTCTGAGCAGAGGGTTTTGGACCCGCTGTGCAGGGCTGTTTGCCAGTCCTCTCTGGCAGACACCGTCAGTCCACTTTGGCGTTCACCCAGGGACACCAAAGCTGAGTTAAGATGTGGAAGCTGGATGATTGACCAGCCCTGCTGGCTAACCAGGAAGCCTCTTCCTGCCACTGGTCACGTGGGTGATGCTCACACTTGGGCAACAACAATGTCACATATTTTATAATGTGCTTTGGATCATTGGAGCTGAGTACAGGTAGTCAACTGTGTATGTTAATTCCATGACAGTCAAAGCGAGCTCCTTTATTTCACCTATATGTGAACTTCTGTTGAAAAACATGTAAAGAAGAAAAACACCAATACAGTATACTGACACATATATATGGAATTTAGAAAGATAGTAATGATGACCCTCTATGTGAGACAACAAAAGAGACACAGAGGTGTAGAACGGACTTTTGGACTCTGAGGGAGAGGGAGAGGGTGGGATGATTTGGGAGAATGGCATTGAAACATGTATACTATCATGTAAGAAACGAAGTGCCAGTCTATGTTCAATACAGGATACAGGATGCTTGGGGCTGGTGCACGGGACGATCCAGAGAGATGATATGAGGTGGGAGGTGGGAGGGGGCTTCGGCATTGGGAGATCGTGGACACCTGTGGCTGATTCATGTCAATGTATGGCAAAACCAATACAGTATTGTAATGTAGAATAAAGTATAAAAAAAAAAAAAAAAACGTAAAGAAAAACAAAACTGAACAGAAAAAATGTCCGAGTTCTCGGTGTTATAAAAAAGATTGTAGTGAACATCTTTACACTCTCTTTGGGGTACCCAACTGGTTGTTTTCTTAGGATGAATTGTGGGTTCAAATTTCTACATATTTTTCAGGCATATGATTTTTTTTTTTGAGAATAGTTTAGCAGTTTATATCCATTTGAATAGTCATCAGCATTATATGAGTGTACTTGTTTGTGTCCTTTTAGGTTTCATGTAGGGACTTTTTTCCTAGTTAAAGGAAGTATGCACCATCAAAGGTATCTCTTAATTAAGAATAGTGGTTCAACTGAGGATTGGCAAAGTGTTGGATCTCAGTTTTTGTTTTTCTAAGACATTTTTCATTTTCACCAATAACTTAACTTTTTTAATTTTTAAAAGTATTTATTTATCTGCTCTGGCTCTCAGTTGCAGCACAGGGGCTCCCCGTTGCATCAGGCGAGATCCTTCACTGCGGTGGGGGGCTCTAGCTGTGGTGTGTGGCCTCAATAGCTGCGGCGCACAGGCTTAGTTGCTCTGCAGCATATGAGATCACAGTTCCCTGACCCGGGAGCAAACCCACATCGCTTGCCTTGGAAGTAGGACCCAAACCACTGGGCCACCAGGGAATCCCAGATTTCCGTTTTTGCAGGAAGTCATCCTTCGATTTGTTAACTCATTTATTCAGAAAATATTTTTTGAGCACTTAGTATATGCCAAGTGCTGGGTCTGCTTGAGGACATAGTACAACAATCCCTGCCCGTGAAGCAGCTTCTGTGCTAGTGAGGGTGGCTATTGCTCAGTTGCTCAGTTGTGTCCAACTCTCTGGCGACCCCCTGGACTGTAGCCTGCCAGGCTCCTTTGTCCATGTGATTTCCCGGGCAAGAATACTGGAGTGGGTGGCCGTTTCCTTCTCCAGGGGATCCTCCTG
Organism: Nanger dama; assembly: GCA_917880005.1. Taxonomy (NCBI): domain Eukaryota; kingdom Metazoa; phylum Chordata; class Mammalia; order Artiodactyla; family Bovidae; genus Nanger; species Nanger dama. The sequence goes on along the minus strand of CAKJTW010000062.1, from coordinate 8,363,546 downwards.
ACCCAGGGGTTGAACCCAGCTCTCCTCATCAGCAGGTGGCTTCTTTACCACTGAGCCAACTATTGAGGACAGGAGAGCTGACATTGCTGATGTGCTTGCCCTGCTGTGTCCCAGACACAGCTGTAAGCAGACCTCCTACACTGGCTTGTTGGTGAGGTCTTCTAGGATTGAAGCAAGTCATCGACGAGAGTCCTCCTTTTCTACTCAAAGCCAGTGTGGGCAGAACCTCACTCAGACCTTGTGTGACTCCCAAGACAGAGGAGAGTGATTCTCTGGGGACCAGGAGTGCTAGCATGTGGTAGGTGCTGTCCAGAAAGGTCTGGAACCTGCTGGAAGGTTGATTTTCACAAATGACTCACGAGGATTAGCGTAAGTAGGAAAGGAAAAACAGCCGCACCAGGAAGTGAGTGAGCCTGAGGGCACAGTGGGTGCAGGTGTGTGATTGGGTGCTGGTGGGTGAGCTTGAGTCCCTGCTCTGCCGCTCCGCGGCTCTGTGACCTGGCACTAACTTCTTCCCCTCCCCTGTGTCTGTTCCCTCCTCTGTAAGGTAGACCCAGTTCAGAGGATTGTTCTAGCGTGTAAATGATTTCATGGGGCTTCCCAGGTGATGTGGTGGTAAAGAATCCACCTGCCAATGCAGGAGACACAAGAGACAATCCCTGGGTTGTGAAGATCCCCTGGAGTAGGAAATAAGTACCCCCTCCAGTATTCTTGCCTGGAGAATTCCATGGACAGGGGAGCCCAGCAGGCTCCAGTCCATGGGGTCGCAAAGTGTTGGACACGATTCAGCACACTCACACTTAACGCACTCGAGTGATTTATGGATGTAGAGCGTTTAGGAGGTGCTGCCACGTGGTGAGCATTCAGCAGATCAACGTGTGCTGCCCTGTCACTGCTGGTTCTCACGTGGATTTGCAGTTCTTGTTCTCCGAGAGCAGGGTCTCCTCCCAGGGCACCCTTAGCAAGCGTCTGGAGTTGCTTTCAGTTGCTGCAGCCAGGTGTGGAGCCTGCCTGCCTCCTGTGGCAGAAGCAGGGATGCTGCCCAACATCCTGCAATATACAGGACAGTCCCCACAGCACATTACCTGGCCCCAAATGACAGTGGTGCCTAGGTTGAGAAACTCGAAGAGGAAGGAGTCCCAGGAGGAATAAAATAAGCTTTAATATTAACTTCAGGCTAATCGCAATGATGCATCTACTCCATTATCGTGGTCACCTCATAGAAAGAATTACAGTTTGATTAGTTAGTCCATATTATACTTTCCCTTAGAGTCTTTGTCCTTAGGAAATCCCTGCTGAAGCCAAGGTGAAATGTATTGTACTTTCAAGTGATTCAGCAACAAAGAACAGCAGAAGAGTGGACAGAGATAAAGCACGTGGGGCCAGGGACTTCCCGGGTGGTTCAGTGGTTAAAACTCTGCGCTTCCCCTGAAGGAGGGCAGGTTTGATCCCGGGAGACTTAAGATCCCAGTGGCGTGTGGCATAGCCAAAAAGTTAAATAAGAAAGCGCACGTGTGGCCAAACATTGCCAGCTGTTGAGTCCAGAGGATTTTGTGTTAATCTGAACTTTTCTGTGGGTTTGAAGTTTTTCAGAAAAAGAATCTAGATTGGGCCGAAGGGCTGCCTTCCTTGCCTGTGTTCAAGTTGGTATATATGGTAGAAGTTACTCCTGGTGGGAAGGACTCAGTGAAATCAGGCAGTGGCCATTTCAGTTATTAAGATGTTCACTAGCTAAAGCCTTGTGCTATTTTTTAAATTGAGATCTTATTTTATTTATTCTTATTTTATTTTTTGGCTGTGCCGCATGGCACGCGAGATCTTAGTTCCTCAACCAGGGATTGAACCCGAGCCCCGTGCCATGGGAGCACAAAGTCTTAAGCACTGGACTGCTAGGGAAATCCCAGCCTTGTGATCTTTATTTCCATTGAAGCTTTAAGCTAAATTGGCTTTTGATTTTTGTTACATCCAAGTAATCTTTTTCTTTTTATAAATGTGCACTTATTTAATAGTGTCTATATCTGAGGGAGTAGGATTGTGGATGAATTTTATTTTCTTCTGTATATATGTTTTTAAATGTCCTGAAATAAATATTGGCCTTATTAAAAGAAAAAACTTATAAAGATAAAATACTTTCCTTCTACACAAAATCCTGGTTTTGTTGAAAGCTTCTTTAATTTCACATATATATTCATTTTTGCTGCATCAAGCCCTCACTGGACTTACTTGCACAGAAAAAAGTGAGTGATGAATGGGTTTGCCTACATATCATCAGCAGAGAATAACCAAAGAAAAACAGATCGTTGATCCCAGTTGCGAGGAAGAAGTAGATAACTTGTTCATCATCATATTCTCTAAACTTCACAGTCTGCTAGAGTAACATGTCAGCAGTGGGGCTTGTCAGCTAATAAGCAGGGTTCTTGCAGTATTTTCGTTGTGTGACTCACTAAAGCAGAAATCTCAGTGGGGCGGGGGACGGGCCGCACATTTAAATAGAAGACTGCTGTGTGTTTCTCTGAAAATATTTCTCTAATTTCATACTTCTTTTAGTAGTGCACATGAACCGGAAACAAATTTCAATAAAAAGACTGTTCATTAAACCCAAGTCACTAGAGACAGTATTGTCAGTATCATGGGTAGCTACATACTTATTTTTTTGGAAGTTAAAATTCTTCAGCAGTAGTCATCTCTGCAGGCCATAAGAAATTGTTAATGGTTACAGGCGCAAAAATACTGTGTATGTTTAAGCTACTCTCTTGGTTTGCATGATGAGTTAGAAATAGGACACAGAAGAAGGACCACATGGCTTGCAGATAGCTCACTTCTGTTACAGGTGAGAGGATGTAGGAGAGCTCTTTTTCCCAATCTGCACTGTGCTGTTCTTTCCTACCTTTTACTTTTGTAATTATGTTTTTATTTTCAGAAGCAATTACATATTTGATGTCTGCTTTCAAGGGATAATTGTTTTCGGGTCATGCTGTGCAGCATGTGGGATCTTAGTTTCCTGACCAAGGGTTGAACCCAGGCCCCCTGCATTGGGAGCAAAGATTCTTAACCACTGGACCACAAGTCCAGAAGTCTCCCTATCTTTAATTTCTTAATCTTAGCGGGGAACTGTCATAAACAAGGTGTTAGGCATCTGCAGAGATTCCTAGCTTAGTGCTTGCTTTGTGTCAGAGAGTAGGAAGAAGGCATTGAGTGAAGTGGGGAACAGAAATGTTAACAGTGATATGGAGCAGGTCCAGGAGAGGTGGGGAAAGGAGAGCTCTTCCCCTCCCTCACAACAAAACAACTGGCGGGTTCTATAAGTTGAGTGAATGAACCAGGATCACTTTTAAGCCAATGAATGTGTATGGTAACTACTCAATTTAGTCAACATTATTATTTTTTTCTAATATTTATTGATTTGGCTGCCCCAGGTCGTAGTTGCAGCATCAGGATCTTTCATTGCGGCATGCAAACTCTTAGTTTGGGCCTGCGGGATCTAGTTCTCCGATCAAGGGTTTACCCTGGGCCCCGTTGCATTGGGAGCACTGAGCCATAGCCACTGGACCACCAGGGAGGCCCCTGCTCAATATTAGGGATCTTGTATGGGGACCCAGTCAAGGATGGGGTTGGTGCCGGGCAGGAGAAACAGCGGTGAGGTGCCAAGTGTCAGTTGAATGGACTGGACAAGAGGATTACTTGCTTTGTCATATGTGCCAGATTTCTGTTTTCAAGGTGAAGCTTTTTGGGTTACCATAGCTTTTTACTTTGATATGGTTCATTTGGAACTACAATCACAAAGATTCCTGGTGACCTAACTGCTACCTACAGGGGAGACTTTGAGTCGGCACCTGAGTTGACAGCAGTTTTCTCTTACCTTATGTTGGGTTGGGCCAAAAGTTTGTTGGGTTTTTCCGTAACATCGTTTGGGGAAAACTAGAATGAACATATTGGCCAGCCCAGTATGATATACATCCTTCTGGTTCTGCTTAATCTGATGCAGTCCTTCCCTATTCCTCTTTTGTTTTCCTCTTAAACATTAATCATTAAGAGCTGATACCCAGCCTTCTGTTTATTTTATTCATTCTTCTAGGCAGTTTCATCTCTTACCACCTGTTTGTTTGTTACTGGCTGTTCAGTCTGTCTGCAGCCCACATTTCTTATGAACTCTGTATGCACTTCAGCTGAACGCCTCCACTTGGAAGGTCCCCTGGGTGTTCTAGTGGTGATAGCATCTCCATCCACCCATTCTCACCTCCTGTATTTTCAGTCCTGGGTCATACATAGTATCTTTTTTTTCAGGTCTCCAAACCAGAATCATGGAATTTATCCTCAGCTCTCATATCCAAGCATTCACTAAGCCCTGTCAATTCTTTCTTCTAAACATACTTGGTTTTCCCCACTTGCTTCAATTTAAGTCTGAATTTGGCAATCAGGAGTTCATGATCTGAGCCACAGTCACCTCGCGGTCTTGTTTTTGCTGACTGTATAGAGCTTCTCCATCTTTGGCTGCCAAGAATATAATCAGTCTGATTTCATTGTTGGCCGTCTGGTGATGTCCATGTGTAGAGTCTTCTCTTGTGTTGTTGGAAGAGGGTGTTTGCTATGACAGGTGTGTTCTATTGGCAAAACTGTGTTAGCCTTTGCCCTGTTTCATTCTGTACTCCAAGGCCAAATTTGCCTGTTACTCCAGGTGTTTCTTGACTTCCTACTTTTGCATTCCAGTCCCCTATAATGAAAAGGACATCATTTTGGGGGTGTTAGTTCTAAAAGATCTTGTAGGTCTTCATAGAAACGTTCTATAAAGAAAGCTGAGCACAGAAGAATTGATGCTTTTGAACTGTGGTGTTGGAGAAGACTCTTGAGAGTTCCTTGGACTGCAAGGAGATCCAACTAGTCCATCCTAAAGGAGATCAGTCCTGGGTGTTCATTGGAAGGACTGATGTTGAAGCTGAAACTCCAATATTTTGGCCACCTGATGCAAAGAGCTGACTCATTGGAAAAGACCCTGATGCTGGGAAAGATTGAAGGCAAGAGGAGAGGAGGTCGACAGAGGATGAGATGGTTGATGAAATGGCCTCACTGACTCAATGGACTGAGATTGGGTAAACTCCGGGAGTTGGTGATAGACAGGGAGGCCTGGCATGCTGTGGTTCATGGGGTCGCAAAGAGTCAGACACTACTGAGCAACTGAACTGAAATATATTTGGTATCAGTCCTTCCAAATTTTATCACTGTTAAAGTTTTTTTTTTATTAAATTTATTTATTTTTTTAATTACAATTCTCTATTTGTTTTGCCATACATTGACATGAATCAGCCACAGGTGAACACAATCTCCCAATGCCGAAGCCCCCTCCCACCTCCCACCCCACATCCTCTACTTGAATCATCCTGTGCATCAGCCCCATGCATTGAATATAGATTGGCGCTTCATTTCTTACAAGAAAATATACACGTTTCATTGCCATTCTCCCAAACCATCCCACCCTTTCCCTCTCCCTCAGAGTCCAAAAGTCCACTCTATACCTCTGTGTCTCTTTGTTGTCTCACATATAGGGTCATCATTACTGTCTTCTAAATTCCAGATATATGTGTCAGTATACTGTATTGGTGTTTTTCTTTCTGGCTTACTTCACTCTGTATAATCAGTTCAGCAGATGATTGGATAAGAAAGCTGTGGTACATATACACAATGGAATACTACTCAGCCCTTAAAAAGAATAAATTTGACACTGTTAAAGTTTTAGACGAGCGTGATATTTTCCAAGGGGAAGAGGTGGTTGTTTCCAGGAGAAAGACTTATGATTAACCAAAAGCAGCCTCATATAGTCAACAGTCTAGGACTTAGCTTTCAGGTCCTGTCATTGACCTTGTAGAGTGTATAAACCAGAGTGTCTGTTGATTCACGTTTAATGGGTGTTAGCCCATTAAAGTGGTTTGAATGCTTAAGGCCAGTGGCTGGTAATCTCCTTCCTGGTATGTCAAAGCACCTAAAATCAATCTGAACCATTAGTTTGGGAGTTGAATTTGATTACAGCATTGGGAGGTGTGTGTTTCTGAGAACTTTCTCATTCAGGTGGGCTGTGACCAGAAGACTTCATATCTTCCAGTTATTGTGTCTTTCTCCTCTTAGACATTGCTGCAGTGCCAGAATTCTCTCTGAAACCAGCTTTCTTTTAGTGTTATAAGGTATTGATTTTACTAATGAAGCTTCAACCTTAGAGCTCTTCCCAGTCTACTAGGAACATTTTTTTCTTTACTATAAGGGTTTAATTAGTTCAACTCAGAGGGCAGTCTCTTTAAATTTATTTATTTTTTAATTGAGATATAACTGACTTTCATTTTATTAAAGTATATAGTATAATGATTCAATATTTATGTTACAAAATGATCAATGCAAGTCTAGTTAATTTCCATCACCAGACACAGTTATAAACTTTTCTTGTGATGAGAATTTTTAAGATCTGCCTTGGTGTTTAGTCACTAAGTCATGTCCAACTCTGACCCCATGGACTGTACCCTCCCCAGGCTCCCTTGTCCATGGGATTTCACGGGCAAGAATCTGTCTTAGCAACTTTTAAATATGCAGTACAGTATTAACTGTGGTCACTGTGCTGTTCATTACATCCCGAGACTTCTTTTTTCTTAACCAGAAGTTTGCACCTTTTGATCACCTTCACCCATTTTAGCTACCTCCTACCCCCCACCTCTAGCAACCACCCATATATTCTCTGTATTTATGAGTTCCAGTTGTTTTTGTTTGTTGAAGATAAATGAGATAGTATTTGTCCCTTTCTCTCTGTTATTTCACTTAGCATAATGCCCTCGGGATTTATCCCTGTTGTTGCAAATGACAAGACTTATTCTTTTTTATGGCTGAATGATATTCCATTGTATATAAATATATCATCTTCTTTATCCATTCGTCCCTTGATGGACACTTAGGTTGCCTACATGTCTTAGCTGTTGTAAATAAAGCTGCAGTGAACATGAGGGCACATGCATCTTTTGAGTTAGTATTTTCATTTCTTTTGAGTAGATACCCAGAAGTGGAATTGTTGGATCATATAACAGTTCAAACCTTTTTTTCACAATGGTGGCACCGATTTACATTCCCATCTAAAGTACCCAAGGGTTCCCTTTTCTACACATCAGCAACACATGTTATTTTTTGTCTTTTGATACTAGCCATTCTAACATGTATGGGGTTATATTTTACTGTGATTCTCATCTGCATTTCCCTTATGATTTGGTAATGTTGAGCACCTTTTCATGTACCTGTTGGCCATTTGAATGTCTTCTTTGGAAAAATGTCAGATACTCTGCCCTTTCTTTAATTTGGATTCTTTGGGGTTTTGCCTGCTGAGGTGTGTGGGTTCTTATATATTTTATGATTTGCCAATACTTTCTCTCATTTGGTAGGTTATCTTTTCATTTTGTTGATAGTTTCCTTTGCTGTCTAAAGCTATTTAGTTGGATGTAGTCCTACTTGTTAATTTTTGCCTTTGCTTTGGTGTCAAATTCAAAAAATCATACCTACGGCCAATGGCAGGTATCTTACTGCCTATGTCTTCTTATAGGAGTTTCATGGTGTCAGGTCTTAGATTCAAGTTTTTAATCCTTTGTGAGTTGATTTTTGTGTACAGCGTAGGTTAGTGGTCCAGTTTTCCCAATGTCATTCCTTTTGGCACTTTCTAAGTTCAGAGTGGTTAAGACTCCACACTCCCAGTGCAGGGGCACCAGCTCAGTCCCTGGTCAGGAAAGAGAGCATGCATGCTGCACGGCACGGCCTGAACATTTCTTTAAAGAAAGACTGTCCTAGCTACCTAGGAATCAGGAAGCTGACTCTTATCAGACACCTTAATGTACTGCTGACTTGATCTTGGACTTTCCAGCTTCCAGAATTGGGAGAAATAAATGTTTGTTCCATTCAGTTGCTCAGTTGTGTTTGACTCTTTGCGACCCATTGGACTGCAGCACGCCAGGCCTCCCTGTCCTTCACTAACTCCCAGAGTTTACTCAAACTCATGTCCATTGAGTCAGTGATGGCATCCAACCATCTCATCCTCTGTCATCCGTTCTCCTCCCACCTTCAATCTTTCCCAACATCAGGGTCTTTTCAAGTGACTTAGTTCCTCATATCAGGTGACCCAAAGTATTGGAGTTTCAGCTTCAACATCAGTCCTTCCAGTGAACACTCAGGACCGATCTCCTTCAGGATGGACTGGTTGGATCTCCTTGCAGTCCAAGGGACTCTCAAGAGTCTTCTCCAACACCACAGTTCAAAAGCATCAATTCTTCGGTGCTCAGCTTTCTTTATAGTCCAACTCTCACATCCATACATGACCACAGGAAAAACCGTAGCCTTGACTAGACAGACATTTGTTGACAAAGTAATGTCTCTGCTTTTCAATATGCTTAGGTTGGTCATAACTTTCCCTCTAAGTAGTAAGCGTCTTTTAGTTTCATGGCTGCAATCAACATCTGCCGTGATTTTGGAGCCCCCAAATTAAAGTCTCTCACTGTTTCCATTGTTTCCCCATCTATTTGCCATCAAGTGATGGGATCGGATGCCATGATCTTCATTTTCTGAATGTTGAGCTTTAAGCCAACTTTTTCACTCTCCTCTTTCACATTCAAGAGGTTCTTTAGTTCTTCTTCACTTTCTGCTATAAGGGTGGTGTCATCTGCATATCTGAGGTTCGATATTTCTCCTGGCAATCTTGATTCCAGCTTGTGCTTCATCCATACCAGTGTTTGTTATTTAACCAAATGAAAAAGAAAAGACTGTCCTTTTCCCATTGTCTATTCTTAGTCCCTTCATTGTGAATTAAGCGACCGTGTATGTGCAGGTTTTTTTTCTGAGCTCTGTCTGTTCCATTGAGCTGTGTGTCTGTTTTTAATGCCAGTGCTATACTGTTTTGATTACTGTAGCTTTGTAATATAGTTTGAAATCAGGAAGCGTGATGCCTCCAGTTTTTTTATTCTTTCTCTAGATTGCTTTGGCTATTCAAAATCTTTCATGAGTCCTTACAAACTTTAGGATTGTTTGTTCTATTTCTGTGAGAAATGCTGTTGGGATTTTGATAGGGATTCCACTGACGACTGAAGCGACTTAGCAGTAGCAGCAATAAACAGTATCGACATTTTAACATTTTTAACTCTTCCAATCAATGATCATGGAATATCTTCACATTTATTTGTGAGTTCATCAGTTTCTCAGCAGTGTTAATTCCTAAGATAGGTGTTTGCTTATTCTCACCTGGATTTTTCAAATAACTCGGTTACCACTCGGTTACCACCCTACCAACCTCTACTCTGTTGCCTGGGATTGGAGTGACCTTTGTAAAACTGCAGCTATGATTGTCTCACTCCTGTAACCGTCTGTGCTTCCCACTGCCTTCGGTAAGGAACAGACTCCGCGATAGTGGACAGAGCTGACCTCAGCCTGTCTTTTGCTCTCTTTCCTCAGCCTTGTGCTTTAGCAGTAGTGCACTACTGAACATTTTTCTGAACATCTGGCACTCTTTCAAGGCTCCCCTTTCATTTGTTACTTAATCTGCCTCCTTCCTATTTTTCTGGACTCAAAACTCCTTTAAGCTCAGCTCTCCTTGTCGTTGAAGTTCTCTGTCTGACCTCCCCAAACAGTGACTTTCCTGTCACTGAGCATGTTATGGCATATTATGCTTACTTAAAGATGTGACTATTTCTTTTTTTTTCTTTTAGTCTTCAAATACATGGCCCACAGCCTGGTACACAGTAGACATTCAAAAGTTTGAATAATGGCTCATGTCTGAAAGAAGATTGACCCCAAATGTAGTTTTATATACGTGTTTAGGATGGCATCATGGACTCAATGGACATGAGTCTGAGTGAACTCCGAGAGATGGTAATGAACAGGGAGGCCTGGCATGGAGTCGCAAAGAGTCGGACACGACTGAGCGACTGAACTGACTGAACTGAACTGACTTAGTTACAAAAAGTTTTCCTGATTATAAAAATATCAAAATGTTTGAAAGTAATACTTATTCACTGTTGAAAACGTAACAAAATATAGAAAAGTTAAAAGAATACGATGTCACCCGTCTGTTGTGCAGTGTAGTTGGTGTCTTGCTTCACAGTCTTTTTTTTTAACCTGCACAGGGTCTTAGTCATGGCCCCCAGGCTCTAGAACCTGCGGGCCCCCGTGGCTGCAGTCTGCAGGCTTAGTTGCTCCATGGCATGTGGGGTCTTAGTTCCCCAAGCAAAGATCAAACCCCGCATCCCCTGCTTTGGAAGGCAGATTCTCAACCAGTGGGCCACCAGGGAAGTCCTCTTCCTAGTCTTTTAAAAATGCTTCTGTGTACATTACCTATTTGTGAGAACATTTTCTTGTTTTTACAGAAAGGATCGAGGTTAATGAACATCAAGTTTAATAAAGAGCTAAGGTCTCCCAGGGGAAGTGTAGACGTGAGCAGGAGCTATTTGTAAGACGAGGAAATGGAATCCTTTAAAAGGCAATGCATTGTGTAGTCTGTGCTTTATCTCTGATCCTCAACCAGCCCTTTTACATAGGCCTCATCTTCTCCGCCGTGAAGGCTGGGAAGTGAGGACACAGGTCACGTCTGCAGTCTGCTTTGAGGAGCCCTAGGGCTCTGCAATGCACACCGGGAGTTTCCCAGACAGTGAAATTTAAGGAGACATTTGCAGAATATAAAGTGACACACCGCCCAAGGAATCCAGATTCTTTCAACGTTCTTATCTTTTGTGGTAGAGAAGTTTTATTTCTTTTTTTTTTTTAAAAAGCTTGGAAATCATTGCCCTAGCTTATGGGACAAGTCCAATTCTGTCTAATTCCCTTGTAATGCTGGTTGAATGAAACATTACTATAAAGTACTTTATCTTTTAATTTTAACACGTAAAATGTTTTTAGGATGCTAAAATGGTATGTTTTATGTCCTGTTGTATACCAGAATTCTACTTGCTTTTGAGTTCAGTGTCCTTCAGCTACTTGAGTAATGCCTGGTATCAGGCATTCTAGATGCTGGTTGATAAGACAGACAAGATCACTGCTGTTCTGCTGCTTGTAGTCCAGTGGGAGGAGCAGTTAGATGGGCAATAGAAAAATAAATATCAAGAGTGGTAAGTGGTTTTAAGAAAATAAGACAGGCTGGGGACTTCCTGATGGTCCAGTAGCTAAGATTGCACAGCAGTCGTAATGCAGGGGCCTGGGTTCATCCCTGGTCAGGGAACTGGATCCCACGTGCTGCAGCTAAGAGTTCACGTGCCACAGCTAAGACCCGGTGCAGCCAAATAAATATTAAGAAAAGAAGACAGGCGGATGTGAGAAAAGCTGGAAGTTGGCTGCCTTCTGTTCAGTCTCTAGAGAAAGCCTTCCTGAGACTACCGTGGAGCTGAGACCTGGGCAGTACTGAGGAGCCAGCCATGCACAGATACTAAAAACAGGAACTGTAGAGAGATTAGAAGGTACTAGAATTCAAAAGAGGGATGGGAGCGTAACTTCCTAAGTTCCAATTTTAATACTAATAATTACTAAGGAAAAGTTTGTCTGATTTGACAAGATAAAAGTTAGGGATTGAAAAAAAAAAAACCCTGGGAATCCGCTGGTGGTCCAGTGGTAAGGACTCGGTGTTTTCTCTGTGGTGGCCCAGGTTCAACCCCTGGTTGGGGAACTGAGATCCCACAAGCCTTGGGGCATGGCCAAAGAAAGAAAAACAAAGAAACCTATAATATGAAGTGGCAAACAATTCTGGAAAAATAGTATATAGAATATTACAGAATTAAGGTAATTTATTACAAGCTCATACAGACTAATAAGAAGTATATAAAACTCAGTGGTTAAATGGTAAAGAAGCATGACAAGGCACTTCCCAGAAGAGACGGTGTAATTGATACACATCATTAAAAATCAGAAGGAACAGGGATTTCCCTGGCGGTCCAGTGGTTAAAAATTTGTGCTTCCATTGCAGGGGGTGCAGGTTTGATCCCTGGTCAGGGAACTAGATCCCACATGCCACGTGGCACCCCTCCCCAAAATCAAAAGAAATGCCAATTAAAAAATTATTTCTTTAAATCTACTAAATTAGCTTAAACTTCTCTTCTTTTACTAATATCCCATACTGGGAAAAGGAGAGTGAAACCAGGCATTCTTATAAATTGCTAATGATAGGCAGTTTGGCAGTGTGTGCTGAAATGCATATAAAATATCTGTTACTGTCCTAGTAATTTCATCTCTTTAATTGGAAAATAATCACTTTACAGTGTTGTGATTGTTTCTGCCTTTCATCAACATGAATCAGCCATAGGTACACACATCTCCTCCCTCTTAAAACCTTAAAATCCATCCCACACCTCTAGTTGTCACAGGGCACCAGCTTTGGGTTCCCTGTGTCATACAGAAAATTGGGGATTTATTTTTTAAAAATACAAATTTATTGGGGAAAATAAACATTTACAACAGAACATGCCTCACATTGCTTTAGTAGGTATTTGATAGGGTCCAAATGTGTGCTTTGGTATCTCTAATTTTCTTGAAGAGATCTCTAGTCTTTCCCATTCTGTTGTTTTCCTATATTTCTTTGCACTGATCGCTGAGGGATGCTTTCTTTTCTCTTCTTGCTATTCTCTGGAACTCTGCATTCAGATGCTCATATCTTTCCTTTTCTCCTTTGCTTTTCGCCTCTCTTCTTTTCACAGCTATTTGTAAGGCCTCCCTAGATAGCCATTTTGCTTTTTGCATTTCTTTTCCATGGGGATGGTCTTGATCCCTGTCTCCTGTACAGTGTCACGAATCTCCGTCCATAGTTCATCAGGCACTCTATCAGATCTAGGCCCTTAAATCTATTTCTCACTTCCACTGTATAATCATAAGGGATTTGATTTAGGTCATACCTGAATGGTCTAGTGGTTTTCCATACTTTCTTCAATTTAAGTCTGAATTTGGCAAATAAGGAGTTCGTGATCTGAGTTACAGTCAGCTCCCAGTCTTGTTTTGGCTGACTGTATAGAGCTTCTCCATCTTTGGCTGCAAAGAATATAATCAGTCTGATTTCAGTGTTGATCATCTGGTGATGTCCATGTCCTTGTGTTGTTGGAAGAGGGTGTTTGCTATGACCAGTGTGTTCTCTTGGCCAAACTCTATTAGCCTTTGCCCTGCTTCATTCCACATTCCAAGGCCAAATTTGCCTGTTACTCCAGGTGTTTCTTGACTTCCTACTTTTGCATTCCAGTCCCCTATAATGAAAAGGACATCTTTTTTGGGTGTTAGTTCTAAAAGTTCTTGTAGGTCTTCATAGAACTGTTCAACTTCAGCTTCTTCAGTGTTATTGGTTGAGGCATAGACTTGGATTACTGTGATATTGAATGGTTTGCCTTGGAAACGAACAGAGATCATTCTGTCGTTTTTGAGATTGCATCCAAGTACTGCATTTTGGACTCTTTTGTTGACCATGATGGCTGCTCCATTTCTTCTAAGGGATTCCTGCCCGCAGTAGTAGATATAATGGTCATCTGGGTTCAATTCACCCATTCCAGTCCATTTTAGTTCTCTGATTCCTAGAATGTCGACGTTCACTCTTGCCATCTCCTATAGAGATCTCTTTAAGAAAATTAGAGATACCAAGGGAACATTTCATGCAAAGATGAGCTCGATAAAGGACAGAGATGGTAGGGACCTAACAGAAGCAGAAGATATTAAGAAGAGGTGGCAAGAATACACAGAAGAACTGTACAAAAAGATAGACCAAGATAATCACGATGGGGTGATCACTCACTTAGAGCCAGACATCCTGGAATGTGAAGTCAATGGGCCTTAGAAAGCATCACTATGAAAAAAGCTAGTGGAGGAGATGGAATTCCAGTTGAGCTATTTCAAATCCTGGAAGATGATGCTGGGCAAGTGTTGCAATCAGTATGCCAGCAAATTTGGAAAATTCAGCAGTGGCCACAGGACTGGAAAAGGTCACTTTTCATTCCAATCCCAAAGAAAGGCCATGCCAAAGAATGCTCAAACTACTGCACAATTGCATTCATCTCACATGCTAGTAAAGTAATGCTCAAAATTCTCCAAGCCAGGCTTCAGCAATATGTGAACCGTGAACTTCCAGATGTTCAAGCTGATTTTCGAAAAGGCAGAGGAACCAGAGATCAAATTGCCAACATCCACTGGATCATCAAAAAGCAAGAGAGTTCCAGAAAAACATCTATTTCTGCTTTATTGACTATGCCAAAGCCTTTGACTGCATGGATCACAATAAACTGTGGAAAATTCTGAAAGAGATGGGAATACCAGACCACCTGACCTGCCTCTTGAGAAACCTATATGCTGGTCAGGAAGCAACAGTTAGAACTGGACATGGAACAACAGACTGGGTCCAGATAAGAAAAGGAATAAGTCAAGGTTGTATATTGTCACCCTGCTTATTTAACTTCTATGCAGAGTACATCAGGAGAAACGCTGGGCTGGAAGAAGCACAAGCTGGAATCAAGACTGCTGAGAGAAATATCAAGAACTTCAGATATGCAGATGACACCACCCTTATGGCAGAAAGTGAAGAGGAACTCAAAAGCCTCTTGATGAAAGTGAAAGAGGAGAGTGAAAAAGTTGGCTTAAAGCTCAGCATTCAGAAAACAAAGATCATGGCATCTGGTCCCATCACTTCATGGGAAATAGCTGGGGAAACAGTGTCAGACTTTATTTTTGGGGGCTCCAAAATCACTGCAGATGGTGACTGCAGCCATGAAATTAAAAGACACTTACTCCTTGGAAGGAAAGTTATGACCAACCTAGACAGCATAGTCAAAAGGAGAGACATTACTTTGCCAACAAAGGTCCATCTAGTGAAGGCTATGGTTTTTCCAGTGGTCATGTATGGATGTGAGAGTTGGACTGTGAAGAAAGCTAAGCGCCCGAAGAACTGATGTTTTTGAACTGTGGTGTTGGAGAAGACTCTTGAGAGTCCCTTGGACTGCAAAGAGATCCAACCAGTTCATTCTAAAGGAGCTCAGTCCTGAATGTATTTGGAAGGAATGATGCTAAAGCTGAAACTCCAATACTTTTGCTACCTCATGCAAAGAGTTGACTCATTGGAAAAGACTCTGATGCTGGGAGGGATTGGGGGCAGGAGGAGAAGGGGACGATGGAGGATGAGATGGCTGGATGGCATCACTGACTCGATGGACCAGAGTTTGAGTGAACTCCGGGAGTTGGTGATGGACAGGGAAGCCTGGCACGCTGCAATTCATGGGGTCACAAAGAGTCGGACACGACTGAGCAAGTGAACTGAACTGTGTGCCAGTCGGGAGATGTGGAGTGACTCAGGATGCATTCACTCTGTGGCACTGGTACAAGCCCTTGAGAAAGAGCAGTCATAGCAGCTGAAGTCACAGGAGGAGATGCCTTTGATGCGGTGGGAAATGACAGAACTGCAGCATGTAAAATTGTCAGAAAGAGGTCTTTGAAAGTGTTGATTTAGATGTGCATAAAAAGACTCCAAGATATACACTAAAATGTTACTATTGATGTGTTGGCGTGTACAACAAAAGTTTTAACTGATGTGTCTTAGAAAAATAAACCTTTCCCTAGAAACGTAGAAGACCTAAATGACAGCAATAAAAAAACTGACTCTGTGTTCATCTTTCTACAAAAGAGCTTTGAAGGTACAATCGTGTGGGAGAGCCAAGACCTCCAAGGCCTCGTGTCAAGGAATCTCCACAAAGTGACAGTCAACGATGGAGGGGGCGTTCTCAGAGTCGTTACAGTAAGTCCTTCCTTTTTTATTTTAGGTTGTTTAGCATACCTTAGCATTTTTAAAATCTTAAAATGTTTTTAAGTTCACTTTTACACCACTCAAATGGAACAGTGAATCTTAGGTTTTAGAATGTATGTAATAGAAAGTGTTGTTGAGTCACCGTAGTAAAAGATGAAAAACTCAAATGTTCTGTGATTTTATAGCTTCAGCCTTCGTAGACAGTTTGCCTGAAGATTAGTGCATTTAGGAAGTATGATGTTTTATTTCTTGTTAGTTTTTAGGTTGACATCTTTTTAAGTTCACTTACTTAGAGTATTCAGTCTCACTTAACAGTATGATGTCAGTTACAATACTACAGATAAAAGCATTAGAAAGGAAGATTGACTATTCACTGTCATTTATACTGCTGGGCTTTAAGGGTTTTATTTTTCATTTGCCAAATTTTCTTAAAAGTTAGGTAGATTTCTCAGAGTGTAGGATGATAAAAAGGTGTAAGCACACTTAAAATGATGAACTTTAAATAAATAAGTGGTGGTGTGGTGTGGTCATAGAATTTTCTCCTTGAATTACGGCCTAATGATTAGGAAAGCACTTGGCATTTAGTACATTTCATTAAATATTAACCTTATTCACATAAATTACTCCTTGAATTTGAAATGAAAATCATGAGATTTGTTATTATACATTCAGAAAGCATTTATTGCATACTCGTGAGGCAAGCACCTTCTTGGGAGACCCATAACTGTCCCATAGGGGAATTTACAGTCCAGTGAGGAAGACAGGCATTAAACAGACAGACCACACATTCAGGTGTAATTACAGGTTTAGCCTTGTAGGCCATGTTTAGCATTTCATCCCTGATTGTGAAAAGTCCTTTATTTAATATACAGTGTTTTATGGATTTGTAGGGTTTTTTCCTTATTTCCAAAGCAAGTGCCTTGAATTTCTTGCTTCCTTTTCTGTGTGTGAAACTTAAATATCCCAAACATGACAGAATTCTGTACTATTCAGTTGATCGCACATAACTCAGTTTACTTCTGAGTTTTGGGCTAGATTTAAGGTAAAGATTCACATGATCTGCTTTGGGAATGAATATGGTGGTGGAGGGCTGTGAAAGCTCAGTCGTGTCCAACACTTTGTGATCCCATGGCCTATATCCCGCCAGGCTCCTCTATCCATGGAATCCTCCAGGCAGGAATACTGGAGTGAGTGCCCATTCCCTTCTCCAGGGGATCTTCTCGGCAAGGGATTGAACCTGGGTTGCCTGCATTGCAGGCAGGTTCTTTACCATCTGAGGCACCAGGAAGCCTTGTGGAGGGTTAACGATAGCTTAAACAGCTAACTGGAAGAAAAAACAAACACAACTGATTGCTTAGGAGCCTCTTCTAAGGAACCCATGTGCAAATAAAGGTTTTCATCATAAATGCACAAAGCTGGAAGTTTTCCTAAGCCTTGCTCCCTTGCCAGCAAGTAATAACCTCAGAAAATTTTCAAAGGCAAAATAAAAGCCAAGATGTGACATTTTAGATAGAAGTTAATAAAGTACTGTCAAGTTCTAAACAAGCCAAAACAGTATAGTGTGAACAGTTTTTAAAAAGAAGAAAAAAGCAACTCCTCGCCCCCTGCCAGCCCCAAAAAGTGTGCAATCTTTTGTGGAACGACAAAGTTGGAATCTGTAGCATTCACCTCTAGAAATTTTCTCCACATTCAGCTACAAATCGTATTCTGAATTGAATGGTGATTTACCGCAGTCACCCCAGAACATGTGTGTCTCCACTGGCCTGAAAACATTAGTTTGTGCAGTAGAGCTCTGCTAGAAGGATCTGTTCCAAAAGGACTAGGCAGGCAGTAAGGCCTCTTGATTGGGTGAGTATGTAGAAAAAAATGCTGTAAAGGTGCCTGGGCATGACTGACAGTCTGATCCAGCCTGCAGCAGCTGGTAGACATGTTAAGTTGGGGTGTAATACCCAAAGGTGAAGCCCCTCACTTCAAGTAAGGGCCATGGGTAACCTGTGAGGGGAAAAGAGGCTTATGTCTAAAAACAGCAGCTCCTCCAAAGCCGAGAGGTAGACAGGACTGTTGTTGGCTGTTGGCACAGTAGTCTCTGGGCGCCTTCATCATCATTAGTCAGCAGGGCTCCTCTGGTTCAACTGCTGGCTTAGAGGGCTTTTCACTGTATGGTAGCACACTTTAAAATGTGCCGTGTGTATTTGAACTCACCGGCATTCTCCAAGTACATGATTGTAATTTTATTTTTAAGTGTGGGTGTTTGAGGATGTAAAATAAAATTGGTTTTGGTAATAATGTTGGTAGCAAGTTCAAGAATATGGGATTCTGTGTAAGCTGGAATTCTGAACACCAGTCTGGAGATTATTGGGTATACCTATCTTGGATATTGTAATAATTAACAACAGCAAAAGTAGAATGCTGATATCCTGATAGCATCTTAGATGGATTCATGTACCATGGAGTCACATTATGAATTTTGTAAAATCAATTTTCAAGTGTAAGGAATGTATTTTTGGTCATGAAGCATCAAGCACTTCTATTCTCGTTTCTTTCAGACTGGGGAGGGTGCCTTGCCGCATGAATTCATGGAAGGTGTGGAGGGAGTTGCAGGTGGTTTTATTTATACTATTCAGGGTAAGTCAGCTGGTTGAAAGTTGAAAAGCATACTGAATTTCACCTTACTTCATCTTCATACTTTAGTCATGAAAGGTAATCTTTTTTTTTTAGTTATTAAAAATAGTTTTTATTGACAAATAATTCACATACCATATAGCTTATTCTTTTCAAGTGTCTGATTCCATACTTTTTAGTATATCCTGCATTCTGCTATCATCTCTAGACCATTTCTATCACCCTCAAAAAGGAGTCGCTGTGTTTGTCTTCAGTGATGCTTCTGGAAATACTCCCATTTGTGAACTTCTGAGATTCTGCATCAGTGGCCCCTAAGAACAGCTATAGACGCTGCTGTTGGTCACTTGTCCTGAGCATCACTTACGGAACAAAGGTGCCCAGTGGTGGTCCTGTCCGATTGCTCAGAGCTGTGCGGATCAGGGATTCCTATGAAAGAATTTGGACCCAGCTCCCCTGAAGTCACCCTGAGGTGAAGCAGAGTCCATATTCTGAGAGGCAGTTCTTCAGGGGGACTCCTTCCATGTGTAGGACTGAGGATGGGGCAGAACCCTCTATTTGAGGCCACTGTATGTAGTTTGAAGATGGGAATGGGCTGTGGCGCCTTTTTTTCCTCTAGCATCTTTATTTATACAGTGTTCCCTTACAGTATTTACATCACCCCTAAGGGAAAGTCAGAACAGGTACATAGGTTTTGCCCACAAACTTGCTTCATTAAACATCAAGATGTAAAGTTTAGGGATCCTTAATTTTAGTCCAGAGATTTTTCATGAAACTATGAGACCACTCTGCCAGGGGTGGTATCAACTTAGCTCACCAGAGACTAGCTAATGGGTCACCTGGGGGAAAACTCAGCTCAGGAGGCCAGGTTCATAAAACAGCTCACACCTGGGGGCAGGCACAGGTGTGCACACCATCTGACTCAATCTCTCGCGACTTTCTTTCTCATACCAGTTATGCCAACTCTGTACTGTCAGGAGACTTCAAAAACTTGAGGGACCCTTTAGACTTCTGGTACTGAACTCTTCTACAGGGAGCAGCTGCTGTGCCTTGAACAACTGTTTATCTTAAATTTTCTCTCTGAGGCTAAATGATTAAGGTTCGGGTGAGAAAAATTCCTTTCAGACGAGAGAGAAATATCTCAATTTTAGGGTAAAGGAATTAGAATGAATAGATTTTACTTCTCATGTACTATATATATCTGAAAAGCTGACTATATATATATTTTTTAATCTGAGAATTTATGTGCTTTTTAATAAGTGTCACGTGGTACACAAATTCTCAAATTTTGTTGGGTGTTAGCATCTCTGGCTGGGCCCTGCCTCAGGTTAGAAAGTTAAGAATCTTCAGGATTGGAGCTCAGATACCTGTATTTTAACAAGCTTGCTAGATGGATTTGATGTCTCTAAAGTTTGAGAGGCTGTAAACTGTATGATTCTTGTAGATAGCACCTAGACAGATGGACAGATTTAAAACACAGATAGTATACTCAATTTCCAGATATATGCAATATAAGCCAAAGTGTACAATCTGTTACTGAAAGAGCCTGTATTTAATTTCTGCTCTTGTTACCATTTTCCTATTGCCATAATTTTATAACACTTCTGCTTTCCTTCAAGTGTTAAATTGTGTATATTTATCTTTACCTTTATTTATTTATTTAATTTCAATACTGTATTTGTTTTGCCATACATTGACGTGAATCAGCCACAGGTGAACACAATCTCCCAATGCCGAAGCCCCCTCCCACCTCCCACTCCACATCCTCTACCTGAATCATTATCTTTACCTTTAAAGTGGCAGGATGTTACAGTAAGAATTGAGAAGGGACCCAGGATCATTTAGGCCTGTGCTTCTCAAAGGGTCGTTTGTGGTCCACCTACATCAAAGTTACAGGAAGTCACAGGTTAGAAATACAGGTTCCTGGGCCCTGCTGGCCCTGTAGGCTTGGGGCTTAGAAATCTGTATTCCATAAGCATTCCTGAGAACTACAGACTCAGTCCAGCTCCCCCTTTTACAGATGAGAATGCTGAGGCCCAGAAACGTGCAGTGTGTCCAGTATCCCCCAGACAAGGGCAGAGGCAGAAATCAGAAATAGGTCTTCAGCCCGAAACAGGTCTTCAGCCCGTGCTGCAGTCTGTCTGCAGTTAGAGTGGAGCACTAAATGACTTCTCAGTTTCCTTCCCTCATCGCTCAGCCACCCATTTGTCACTTTTCAGAGATTTTGCAAATTTTCTAAGTTGACAAAATCCTGTGCCAGTGAAAGAATTGCTGCCTTATTTGAGGACAGTCCTTGCACAATTGTGGCAAATGATTCATTAGCTTGTGAGATGGTAATTCAAATGTCTTTTAAGCACATTGCTAATCATTTTTATTATGGAATAGCATAGATAATCCAGAAATAGTGCTATTAAGAAACACTCATGTCCTTGTTGCTTAGAATTAATAAATGTTTACATTTTTTCATATTTGCTTTTTTTTTTTTTTTGGAGAAATGAAGCATTTCAGATACAGTAGAAGCTTCTCCCTCCTAGGACTTCCTACCCCTGCTCCTCCTGCTCCCCTCAGAAAGGACACCACTGTCCTAAAGCTCACGTGCATCCTTCCCAGTCTTACTATCCTACTTTATACTACATATGTACGTAACTCCTATAACATAGAGCTTTGATTAAAGTATCTCATAAATTATACCTGTAGTATGTATAGCAATTGGCAAGATACGGTTTTTTCTCCCAGCATTATTTTTAGTGCTGTTCCTCTTAACATCCAAGATCAGGTTGATTTTTAAAAATTTATTTTATTGAAGTATAGTTGATTTATAATGTGTTAATTTCTCCTGTACAAAAAGTGTTTCAGATATATATATGTATGTGTATGCATACATACATATGCTTCTTTTTCACATTCCCTTCCACTGTGGCTTATCACAGGGTATTGACTATAGCTCCTTGTGCTGCCCAGTAGGACCTTATTGTTTTATCTATTCTTCAGTTAGAGAGATATATATATGTGTGTGCATGTATATATACATATACCTCTTTTTCGTATTCCCTTCTATTGTGGCTTATCACAGGATATTGACTATAGCTCCTTGTGCTCCCAGTAGGGCCTTGTTGTTTTATCTATTCTTATAGTTATATATGTGTGTGTGTGTGTGTGTGTGTATGTGTGTGTGTGTGTATACATATATGCTGCCTTTTCATATTCCCTTCCATTGTGGCTTATCACAGGATATTGAGTATAGCTCCTTGTGCTGCCCAGTAGGGCCTTGTTGTTTATCTATTCTTCAGTTAGGGATATATATGTGTGTGTGTGTGTGTGTGTACATATACACACATGCTTCTTTTCACATTCCCTTCCACTGTGGCTTATCACAGGATATTGACTATAGCTCCTTGTGCTGCCCAGTAGGGCCTTGTTGTTTTTTCTATTCTATATATAAATAGTTTGCCTCTGCTAACCCCAGACTCCCAATCTGTCCCACTCTCTCCTCCCTTCACCTCTTGGCAACCACAGGTCTGTTTTCTGTGTCTGCGAATGTTTCTGTTTTGTAAATCATTTCATTTGTACTGTTTTTTAGAGTCTACATATAAGTGATACTGTGTGGAATTTGTCCTTTGCTTTCTTACTTCACTTAGAATAATTTCTGGGTCCATCCATGTTGCTGCAGATGGCTGTGTCCTTCTTTTTTGTGGCTGAGTCGTATTCCATTGTATATATGCACCATATCTTTACCCATTCATCTGTCAGTGGACACTAGGTTGTTCCCCTGTCTTGGCTATTGTGAGTACTGCTGCTATGCAGGTTAACTTTTTAACTGCTGTATCCCATTATGTGACTGCACCATGATTTAGCCATTCTCTTATTGGTAGGCATTTAGACTGGTTCCATTTTTCACTGTCACAAACAGTGCTGCCATAAATACCCTTGTGAACGTGTAGTGACTCACAGTTGGACACCTTCAGCCTAACCAGGTGTTGCTGAATTGCTCCCCACAGTGATCCCCTCAGTTTATCCTCCCACCAACAGTGTGTGGGAATCCTGGTTTCCCTCCCTCAAAATTCCTAGCAAATGTGTTCCGTTAGGTTGCCTTGGGAGGAGTGTTAGTGTGATGATGTCACAAGTTCTAGGTCTTAAGCTTGCCGCAGCTCTTTTTCCAATTCTCTCTTTTTTAGAAGGCGATGCTCTTTTAAAAACCCTTCATTCTCGCCCTCGAAGACTTCTCGATCATATACATAATCTCCAGGAGGAGGATGCCTTACTAAAGGAGGAAAGCAGCCTCTATGATGACATTGTGTTTGTGGACGTTGTCGACACTTACCGAAATGTTCCTGCAAAATTACTGAACTTCTATAGATGGTATGTTATAAAAAATGTTGGGTAGGTGTTGTTTTGTTTTTCTTTTGATGTAAAAGCAGTTTATCAATAACATCAAATCACTGAGATTTTTTTTTAAAGAAACTAAGAGCCCTGAGCGCCTGCGGTGTGATCTCCCATACCCGATTTCTTTGTGAGGGCTCATCTTCTGAAATGGTGCCTTCTTGTTTCTCTTAGCAGATCCATAATGTGAGTGCTATTAATCAAAAGCAAGGTAAAAGATGGGTCACTTTGAGTCATTCCTGCTTTTCCATGTCTGGAGCCAGCATTAGGTGAAAATCAGTGAGTTTGAAAGTGGTTTTCATCCTCATTCACCTAATATCTCCAATTTACAGTCACTCACACCCAGGTTACTGATCTGAGTTCTGTTCAGCTGAACATCCACACTGTATTTCTGTTCTGTCCTCCACTCATTGAAAAACTACCTGCCCTGATTCCAAAACCTTTAATAAGATGAAATTCAACAACCCTTAGAGTCTACCATATTGTTACTTCCCAGATCCTCCCTTGGGTCTTGGTTGTAACTCCTTTTAATACCAACAATAAGTATATAGTAACTTATTAATTGAATACAAGTAGTTGTTAATATTACTAAGTTACTCTAGAGTCTCATAAGTTTCTGTTGAGCCTCTGATACTGTTCACCCTGACTGTAGATGTAAAACCTTCAAACTCTGTCTAGATCAAACACATTAAGTATACTCACATCCTGAGCCCCAAAGGCTGTCCCTTCTGTTCCTCTCTGTTGCTCATGGGAAATTAACAATTTCTAGTCCTGAGGGATAGACAGTTAAATTCATTTATGTAGTTTCATAGCTGGGGTAAGTCAGTGTAGTTTTGTGGTTAGAGGTCAGATATAAATAAGAGTTGGAAGTATGGGTGTGCCCAGAATACCAGGGTTAAGTTTGGCAGCTGTAGTAAGAAGAGCCTTCTTTTAGCTTGAGGCCACTGATGGGGCTCCTGTTGGCAGGGCCGAGGAAAGGACCTAAAGAGGTGAGGAGAGGTGATGGAGGTCCAGGTGGTGGAGATCAGGACTGCAGAGTTCTAGGGCTTTCTAAAGGGAGCTGATTCTCAACCTTGGAAGTTCGTGTTTTGTCTTTTCTGCTTGCGTATCTCTGTGATCTTAGTCTCCGCCACTCTCTTCTGGGCCTTCAGGTCTGCCAGGATACTGCAGTGACCTATTAACAAGCTGTGTGTCCAGGCCCGCTTCCCACTCGTCCCCAGGCTACCCTCCACATTGTAAATGACATCTTTGTTATTCATTCGTCTTTATCCAGGGGCTCCATCAGTGACCTCAGTGTGCTTTATCATGGAAGTTTATTTCTGACTAGCAAGTAAATAGTCTGTATATCTTCTGCTGTTAACTGAAAATAAAACTCTAGAAACATAGGGTTATGCTTTCCGTTGTGGATCTGTTGTTAAAATTCACCATTTTGTGACCTAATGAAACTTTCTCCAGATTTCTTTAGTGCAAATTTCTCTCATCTTACTGGTTCTTTTAACAAAGAGGTACAGGGGTTGGCAGTGTGAAATTGAAGAGTCAGTTTTGTCTGTAGTTGCCATTATATACTTTTTAATGTCTAGATAAATGAAATCACCCTCTTGTGCCCTCCAGAATTGTGATGGCTGAATTACTGAAGAGCGTTTCTAAGGGAACATGTATTTCCAGTGTTTTCACTCAGCTTTTAAACACCATAAAACGCCTGAGTACAGTATAGATAGCAGCAAAGAACACATTCTTTTTGTGTGCCGCTGTTCTGTGAAAGGCACCTGTCCCCTCACCCTGGGCCTCTTGTTAGGAATGCAAGGGGCAAACTTCTGCTTAACAGACATGCTGACCCGACCTGCGCAAGGCCCAAGAAGCATTTGGTTGTACGTTCCATCTAAGCCAAGTCTTCTTTTCCATTGTGTTCTTTTCCTTAACACCTTTTCAGGTCAGCTGGGCCCCACCTGCTGGGCCACTCTGCTAACACCGAGCGAGGACTCGTCGGCAGCAGCCGGCTCCCGTTCAGGCAGGTACTCTTGATATTGGAGGGGTGCCCTGACTTCGTATCCCTCTTTTCGCCAACAGGACTGTGGAAGCAACCAGCTTTGACTTGTTGCTAAAGACAGATGACGACTGTTACATAGACTTGGAAGCTGTTTTTAATAGAATCGCCCTCAAGAATCTGGATGGGCCTAATTTTTGGTGGGGAAAGTAAGTTAAACATTGTTAGCATTGATGTTCATTTCATGTACTGAGCACATGTAGTTAAGAAAAAGATGGCTGAGATAGGAAATTTCTCTGTTAGGCTCCTGAGTTACTATGTTTTATTAATCTACAATTAAAGGGGGAAAAAAACTCTTTTAAATGGGAAATCTCAGGCTAATGTAATGAAGGGGGAAATTAACGTGACTTTTATCACCGTGCCCTGCAAGTACTACTAAAATTAGAAGCTGCTGTTCCTTAAATGTATGATACATTTCTGAAACCATTTGCTATGTTCTAAATATGGAGTGGTGATTTTTCATTTATTTTTTTAATATATCTATGCAAGATGGGGCTTCCCTGGTGGCTCAGAGGTTAAAGCGTCTGCCTCCAATGCGGGAGACTCGGGTTTGATCCCTGGGTCAGGAAGATCCCCTGGAGAAGGAAATGGCAATCCACTCCAGTATTCTTGCCTGGAGAATCCCATGGACGGAGAAGCCTAGTAGGTTACGGTCCACGGGGTCGCAAAGAGTCGGACACGACTGAGTGACTTCAACTTCACCTTCATGCAAGATGATTCGGAAACTCCATGAGAGAATTTAACGTATCAGTCCTCTATATTAAAAACACCACTAGATACTGAATTCCTTAAGACTAAAAAAATAACCTCTTCTTTCCTTGCTTCTGTAACTTGTACCTTTGTAGTGTCAATTAAGGACTCAGGCTTAGCTAGTGGTAGGTGGGACCTGCATCTGAACAACAGAAGCCGGCTCACTTTCAATCTTAGTTTCAGACTGAACTGGGCAGTTGACCGGACCGGAAAGTGGCAGGAGCTGGAGTACCCCAGCCCCGCGTGCCCCGCTTTTGCATGTGGGTCAGGGTATGTTATCTCCAGGGACATAGTCCACTGGCTGGCTGGCAACTCGGGAGATTGAAGACCTACCAGGTAATTAAGGACTTCTGACCTAAAAGTCCACTCATTAAGCAGGTGTTTTTGGGTTTTTTTTTTTAAACTTGATCTAGTGTTTCAGCCCTAAAAGCAGAGCAGCTTCCCTTGGGGAATGTATGGTATTCCTTCTATATAGGAATCGGCAGCCCTCAGAGGTTAGAGATACACTCCTATCCCTTAAACCTTGGCTGTAAATTTTATTCCTAAGTCGTCTTGAACGTACTTCTTACATGTTCAGCCTGCATTTAAAGGCATAGTCCCTGGAGGAGTGTAAAGATCTAGTCTTCGGCGTGCTTAGTCTTCCTTCTTATGAATAAAAGCTTTCTTTTTTAGCTGATTCTGGTGACAGTGTCAATAAAAGAGCTCTGCCTGGGTCCTAGATCCACAGTGTCTTTCATACTGTTGGTGCTGGAAGTTTAAGGTCCATGCAGAGAGGGGCTGGCCGCCTGCTTAGTGTGTAGTCTCATGGTGTGTATGCTTCACGTTAATAATGACCAGAAGCTTTTACTTTGTGTATCAGTGTTAAAACGTGCTCAGCATTTCATACTAGAGTAGTTAGAAAACAAAGAAGTACACAGAGGACCTGTGGGAGTGGGTGTGACACTGTCTTGACCAGTGAGACAGCACTGAAGTGTCTACTTTCTGAACCTTCTGGGGCATCTGTAGGGTGAAGATGTAAGCATGGGCATCTGGATGGCAGCCATCGGACCTAAAAGATACCAGGTGAGCAAGCCTGAGCAGGGCTGGCCGCAGGGCTCGGAAAAGGTAAGTGAGGTTTCTCTTATCCAACCTTGTGCAGAAACTGAATGGAAAGTCTTCGAGTGTCAAAACAACTGTGCACGTGCTTTAATTCACTATCATTGGTCAGGGTTTCATAAACCAAAAAGGAAGTGTTTTAAATGGAATTCTCCGACCCACGATGAGTAAAGTGTTTATACATTTCATTCAGTTCTTTGCAGCTATAAAATTTACCGGAGTTGGCTGACTTCAGATCCTGGCCATGAGACGGCTCCACAGAATGAGACTCCAGCAGCGTGCCCACCTAAGTGGGGGCTGTGGTTCCAGGTGCTCAGGGGAGACCCTCTCCAACCCACCCACCTAGGGTCAGGGCGGAGATAGAAAGCCTCCCATTTTCTGTAATACCCCTGGAGGTGCTCAGCCGTCAGGGCCACAGCTCTCTGTGGGAAGGAGTCTGATTATTATGTCCCACCTTTTTATGTTCTTGAATTGAATGGAATCTGTACTCTGCGATTTTACTGGAAGCAGAAGCCAGTCGACAGAGCTGGGAAGTAGGCTGGTGGGTGAGAACCTGAACTCTGCTAAGACTCCTTTTTAACCCTTCCTACTCAGCCTACCAGCATGAACTTCACTGTAACCTGGAGCAAGATTCTTCACTCTGAGTTTCTCATTCATGACAAGGAAATAATTCCTAGCTCACAGGTTACTGTGAGAACTAAACTGGATAATGCCTAGAGAGCCCTGGTACTGTCCCCAGATGCCGTAACCGGTTCTCCAGAACGCGTGCTGCTGGCCAGCTTTTCTCCAGCAGCAAAGACGACTCTGCATTGCTGGTTCCCACACAGCTTCTTTGCTCCAGGGTCTCAGGGTCCCTGCCGTGCGCTCGGCCTCCCTGTGCCCCATAAGCTGAGTGCGTTCACACGCGCGCTCGTCTTTGAAATGACCAGAAGCGCCCGTGAACACCCGTTCTGCCGGCAGCAGGGGGTCACGTGCATTTTGTGTTCCGACAGGACAGCCTGTGGCTCTGTGAGAAGACCTGTGAGCCAGGAATGCTGTCTTCCCCGCAGTACTCTCCGCGGGAGCTCGCGCAGCTGTGGAGACTGAAGGAGCTTTGCGGTGACCCCTGTCAGTGCGAAGGAAGAGGATGAGGTCGATCTGCTGTGTTAAAGGTCAGGGTGGGCGAAGGACCAGCTGAGCGGAAGCCTGAGGTTTGGCCGCAGAATATACGGTCTTTCAGGATAATTCTTGGCTGGCACTTTCACTTCTCACCAATGTGGTATTTCTTAACATTTGCACAAAATTTCCTTTTTAAAAACAACAGATAATTGTAGTATAAGAAAAACTTACTTGTGTATTGGAAGATGACTTGAAAAATACCAAACTGTAAAAACAATATTCCTCAGTCCTGTTGCGTCATTTTGGTTAAAACTTGGCCTAGTTCAGAAATCTTGAGTATTCTAGTCTGAATTTCAGCCTGGAATGCAGACTAGCTCTGGATAGCTAAGTAGGATAATTACAGGCCAAGAAGAACTCATGCTGTGTGACCTGTGGTCACTTACACCAAAGTGGGGGTTTCTGGAAATCAGGTCAGATTTTGTAAATCTCTGAAGTGGTTCCTGAAAAGGAACTACTGTAATTCTCACTTCTGGACTCTGGTTTTAAATTCATTCAGTAAGTAGACTAAGTTCCAAGTATTCTTTTGCCATTTAACATAAATCCTGAAGATCACAGCTGTATTAATACTCCTTTTTTTAATGCTAAAGTTTTATGACTATAAGTAAAATCATACTCAGGGTTTTAATGCCATAGGAAAGGATATTTCTAAATTGATGAAACTATTTTGCTTTCTTCCATTGTAAAATGTTTACCAGCTCTGATTGAAATTCACTTATATTAGGTAATCTTCCTTAGAAAGAATGTATGCTCAGTTTAGGGTTTAACTGTAGGGAAAAGCACATAATTTTTCTAAAAACAGTGTAACGAAGAAGAGAGATTATAACACATATATTACATAGAGGATATGCTTTCTTCAGTTTAAAGATTTTCCCAAATCAGCCAAATCATTTTAGTAATCTTTTAAACTAATAGTATAAATAGAGGATTCCATTAATACTTATGAATACATCATTAACTTCAGATTTTTAGACTAGTGAGGTTCTATTTAGTACTTACATCTTCTCATAATGAAATACAGTCATGAACTATGAAATAAAATGTGAAAATCATTAGTAGGTGCAAAGCCTTTATTATTGCTGTTATATACATGCCTAGAAATGTTTTCTTCCCTATGAAAAATACAGCTATTCTATACTTAGAGCAAGTTGTAAACTTTTTTTGGAAAGACTTGTCCCAATACATCATTTATTTTCAGTGAAACCCGTCATGATACATTATCAAACCTCTTTTATTAGTTGGCTGTTACCATCGCACTAATAGACAGTCTCCATTTTCCACAGAATAGAACTGTAATGACTGTAGGTCATTTTCTAGTTCAATCTCTTTGCCCGGCATCTAAAATTAGAGCAGAGAGGTGGGGGTGATTAAGACAGATGTGACAAAGCAGATACCCACACACACCCCAACAAAGATACATGGTTTCTATTCAGAATCAACCCATGTTACATGAAGACTTAGCTAACAGTGCGTCAGACTGTGGGAAGCTCAGCTTGACTTTGCGCTTTTTCTGGGCAACTTACTTTGGGACTTTCGTAGGACAGCAGAAGTTCTGACACAGGAACTTTGAGGAGACGTGACAGCAAGCCTTTCACCTTTTGAACGGTCATGGATTCTGTCGAGGAGAAGAAAAAACATCATCAGTTCTCGCAGGTGACAGCTACCCGTACATAAGCCGAGCTCCCGTGCAAGGCCACACTGGTGATGAGAGCCGCCACCGTCGTTCCGCACTCTGTTACCCAAGTAACGGCCAGGGGACGGCTCACCCCGCAACGTGGCCACCAGACCAGGGCGTCACACCACTTAGGGGCTTGTTTGGGAGGCTGTGGGAAGACGGAGCTGATGTCAGACCTAAGTGCCCTTTGCTGATGACTTTTCATATCATGTCTGTGGTGGTTAACATTTCCTCCTTATTCTGAATAAACCAGAAATCATTCTCAGCACAGAAATAAATGTGAGTGAAATCATTAACTTTTTAAACCTGTGCTTGCTTACTAAAGGATGCTGGCGTCAGGTGTGGGCTCAGTGAGGACTTGGATCCATCTCTCTGGCCTCCGTCTCCTCCCCTGTACAGTGAGGTGTGCAGCCTAATGATCCAGTGCTCCCAGTCCGTGTCGCTGTGGTGTGTGCAGCACACACATGCAGGGGGCCACTGGGCCCGGGGATGTAACTGAATGAGATAATGCTTTCCTTTGTCCAGAAAACACTATGAACTTCTTTCCAAAGATGGGCTGTGGTAAATATTGGATATTCTGATTATGAGAAATAGTTTTTCTGAAGCTTTAGCTGGAGGTACAGCAATAGTGTGGTGTTCCTACAGATATCACATGTATTCAGAAAAATATTTTTCTATCAAACATTTTTGTAAAAGCTGTGTCTTTATGCAACTTGTGATAATAAATGTTATCTTTATTTTAGAATAAAAACTTGGCTTTTCTTGTTTATGTATTGAATACAGACATTAAGTGGACATTTACAATGTCGATCAACATAGTTTGCTCTTTTATTTGTGAATATATAATCTTGCCCTTTCAAAGGGTTTAGGTGGACTGGCTTTCCTTGTTCAGAGGGTGGTTAGGGATGGCTTAATAACTCCGACTGCTGAGTTTAGAGAATATACAAGTCAGATTTAAATTGCTTATAGCATAATTATAATTTCTCCATATTAGCCTAATCTGTTAATTCAACTTGAAGGTGACTAAAGCTCAGCCCTTGAACATGGTGAGTGTTCCAGAGGAAAGGACGGCCCCAAATAGATAAACACAGACCTAATAAGAGCATTGCTGAGCATTCCATAAGTTGACTTCATGTAAAAGAAGGAAAAATGCAAACATGTCCCAAATCAACTATTAATAAAACGTTCTGGTCCTCTTTCACTTGTCTGTTCCCA
The DNA here is from genome assembly GCA_917880005.1 of Nanger dama. Lineage (NCBI taxonomy): Eukaryota > Metazoa > Chordata > Mammalia > Artiodactyla > Bovidae > Nanger > Nanger dama. The sequence continues at coordinate 8,332,862 of CAKJTW010000062.1, read as the reverse complement.
TTCGGGTCCTTACTGGAAGTATTTAAACTTGAAAACAGAAAAATGAAGGGGAACCACTAATTTTAATTCAGCTTAGGTAACAGTAGCAAAATTACATGTCACAGGAATAGAAACTGGGTTACTAGTAGGGAAAAATGGAGCAATACTGGTAAGTTGCTATTAGATGATGGTTTTCAATTGTAAAGGTACTTCTTTGGGCACAACAAAAGCCCTCCGTAAGGAATACCAGGATAACCTTGTTTTAGTTGATAAAAATGAATTTAAAAATCAATGTAAGTTCACTGCACTGACAGGCAAATAGAAAGGTATTTCACTAGAGTCATTTACAATATTTTACTTCTTTAAATCCTCACTGTGCTAAATTTAACCTGTTGATATTTTAGTATTTAACTGTGAATCAAGTTCAATCTTAAGAGTCAGACTATATTTCTCTTTTGGGTGAAAAGTAAGTTACACTGATCTTTTGACAGAAAACTATTTCAAATGTGTCCATTAAACAGTGTCCACGAGCTGTCTCTGCAGGGGTTCCTGACTGGTAAGAAGCAGCAAGCACTCAAGCCAATGCCACCGTTTCTCCAGCCCAGAAAAACCCCCAGAGCCGTCTTGTGAGAACTAGCCAGCAGAGGGTCTCTGGGAGCCCCTGAAGGGTGAGCCGTTAGGCTCCTGCCTCTGGGTAAAGAAGTAACCACACACACGGGCTCCTGATTCTAACAAAACTGTTTTCTAGACAAGCCAAGAAGTTTTAGAAGACTCGAACTTCTTGGCGGGGGAGGCGCGCACAGGGGGAGTAGTTTCAGCATGACCAGTTGTGTTTTAGGATGTAGAGGACTGGTGAACACTCACAAGCTGCAAAAACACACACTCTGAATCAGCTGTCTACTTCCAGCTGCCTCATGGGAGGGCCAGCGATTCAAAAGCAGAAAGGGGAGAGACGTTCATTCTTACCCGGCAGCTGTTTCTCTATGACTTTCCGATCAAGCTGATTGGGGTATTTTATCTTCAGTGCTTGAAAGTAAAAAGATGAACTGACATTAATTGAGCCCTGCTGGAGGAAGGGTTTAAATCATACACATATTAACAGCAGTGACCAAAGAATGCAGCTCAAATCCCACTAAAGGAACAGGACTTACTGATGTTTAGAATTCCTTCTATTACTACTTCACTGAATTACAGCAACAAAAATAGCTGGACCAACACTCTACTGCTTTCCCTTTTCCCCTAAGTACTTCTTTCCTGACAGTTACGTAGGTTTTTAAGTTCATGAATTTCCAAATCACAGTTCAACTCACTATTCAGATACTTCCTACATTTATAACACTGTTACATAAGTTTAAAGCATGGGGATCGCTAACATGTTCAACATTAGAATTTAGGTATGTTTGAGATCATTTCTTTAAAAATTCAAGTGCCTGTCTAGGTATTTACTTAAGAGAAACAAACAATCCTTATTGGGTCATCATCCTTCCTTGGTGGCTCAGCTGGTAAAGAATGGGGGAGACCTGTGTTCCATCCCTGGGTTGGGAAGATCTAGTGGAGAAGGGAATGGCTTCCTACTCCAGTATTCTGGCCTAGAGAATTCCATGGACTGTACTGTAATCCATGGGGTCGCAAAGAGTCTGACATGACTGAGCGACTTTCACTCATCACCATCTCTTTTAGTATCTAAGGACTCAAATATAAATAGGCAGTCTTTGAATGTGAGGTTCTTACTTAGTAGCTGGTTTTGAGCAAAAATGGTTGTTGTGTTTTCAGTTCCCCATCTTCAGGTGCACCGTATTCTGTTTAAGAAGAAATTAAAAAGGAGGAGGATAAACCAAACAGCCACTGGGCGGGGTGGGGGGGCGGTGTATAGGTAAGTGTCAACCTAGCCTTTTCTTTTCCCAGGATGAACCCAGCTATGGCTGGGATGGGAACCTGGGCTCTGCTTCTTTTATCTGGTTACTTGGTTACTGTATTTTTGGAGGGAAGAACAGATGGTAACCACCTCCAAGGCTGGAACCCTCCTGTCATCTGCGTGTCGCATCACTGATCCTGGGAGACACCATCCTGAGACACTGGTGAGATGAGGCTGTGCCTGCAGGTAATTCACCTTTGGTCACAGTTCCTGTCCTTCTGGGTCCTGAGAAAAACTCCACTCCGGGCACTCACCAGTTTCAGCCAGTATGCGTAGTGCTGGCTTGGGTGCTCAGAACCACCACTGGACGCCAGGTACACTGCCAGGAAAAGCAGCCTTTACGCAAGGCAGAAAGAGGAGGAGGAGGGACTGCCGTCCACCTTCGGCCAGACCACTGCAGGAGGGGGACCTGAGCCATACCCGCAGGGCAGCTTTAGATCCTTCGCCTCCCTGCCCCTGAGTGATTCAGAATTCACCTGCAGTGGCCAGGAAGTCAGGCCAGCTAATGGAGTAATTTGAAAGCAATTCCCACAGGCAGCTTTTCTTCCTCAAAGATGTTTCAGCCTTAAGCGTTTACGCAGTGAGCTCATATTAGGAAAGATATAAAAGAGAAATTGCATAAAAGTGAAATTTGGAATAAAAATGAAGTCAAAACAAAACGGAAAGTACATCAGGGACAAGGAGCCCTGGAGTCGGAGTGTCAGTGTCCAGAGAGGCAGGCTGGAGCAGGTCAGGAAGCGCCTTGCCCACCAGGTGCCAGGATGGGTGAGCGCTCAGGAAGACAGTGCAACTCACGAACGTTACAATTACCCGCAGAGCTTCCAAGAATACCAGTGCCTGGGTTCCACATTAGATGCTCTTCATTAAACCCTCTCCCCGGGTAGAGCCAGGGTTAGGATGACCTGGAGTCCTTCCTGCCCTTCCTAAAAGGAGGACGTGCTACCCACCTCCTGAAACTGAAAGCTGGGTGAGTATGTGAAGAGAAGAGCTGCTGAAGAGCTGCTCTCCCCCCCCGCTGAGGTGCTGCAGATGCTCTAAAGACAACTGTTTAATTATCTGCGCCCCACGAGCGACAGGAGCCCCTCTTGTCCATTTAGATGCCCAACGGAGAAAAGCAACAACATGGAGGACCTCCTCTAGCACCCACGGGAAACCCTGTGCCAGAGGGGGTCCCCCAAGCCCAGGCGAGGGCCCTGGTGCACAGTACGTACTGAGGCAGAGTGCCTGGTATCTAGGATGAGCTGCGAGAAATTCCTCATTTGGCCTGTTTTTCTCTGGATCCTGATGCCCACCGGCCTTTTTCCATTCATTTCCAAATGCTTTTCGGTAATCAAGCTCAGCCCCACGCCTCTCCTCTGGTTCAATCTACAGGGATGCGAGAAAAAGCAAATCTATTAAAGCATTTTTCTAATATGTGTGTCTGGCACCCTGTCCTCCTCCACTGCCTACCCGGCAAGAATAATTAAACTGAGGCAACAAGACAAATTTCTACCTTTCGTTTTTAACATTCACAGATCCATGAAAAGAACAACGGATCTCAGTTTTATCCTTTTCTTCATGAGTGTATCTGCCCATGAACGAGTTTCTGGATGGTGCCTGCCTGAGGCCCCACAGCATGAGGTTGTTGGACTGGAGTAGCTGACTTTTGAGACAGTGCTTAGTATTCTACTGCCCAACCCTGCTCAAGTGACAATAAATTGGACTGGGGCAGCTGAACAGTGGTTTCCCCTGCAGGCATCCGAGTATAACCCCACCTGCGAGGCCAGAAAGAACTGCCACAACGCAAGTGCACATGGGTAATACCATTTGAAGGAAACGACCTTTACGATCCTCAGCTCCCAAAGTCTCTTTACACTGGACCATTTCGTTTCCAGTTTAAGAAATACCTCCCCAGGACACTGGCACTCACCGCACACTTGTTCAGGGTCTTCAGCTGACCAATCCTGGCAATGATGAACTGCCGTGTGGTCTGGGCATCTTTGCTGCCTTCAGTCAGGGGTTTCTCGTGCAGGACAGCGCATGCAGACTCTGCAACTTATCCAGCTCGTTCATAAAGGACCACTGAAATCCAAAACACATGAAGATAAACATGTTTCAGGCTAACTTTTCAACAGATTATTTTAACCAGTAGCAGAAAAGCAAGCCCCCAGTTCCATCGGAGACAAGGAATTTCATCCCACAGCGAGCACCCACCAGGAAGACCAGGTACTTTACAACTGCGTCGTGGAAACTGATGTATGGGTTTATATGAGGAGTTTCACTCTGAGGAAGTGTTTCTCTTTCAACTTAAAATACTCCTTAAGAGCAGGAGCCTACAGACAGCATCCTGAGAGTGGAAATAAGTAACACAGTGCACACGTTCTGAAGACACTCTTACCTGCGCTATCTTATTGTCATTTAGTACAAGGTACTGCAAGGAAGGAAACATGGAGGTTTTGCACCCTAGAAGAAAGAGAATTAAGTTACACAGCAGAAGGGAGAGAGAGCTGAAGGGTGGGGGAGCCAGGGGAGGGGTGACTGAATAATCTTAGGTACCAATTCCAGCGTCCGGAAAATGTATAGAAGAAATTCCAATGTCAGAGAGGATTAGTTGTTCTAATCTGAAATGTAAAAACATTCAATTTGATTACACAGAACAATATAAAATGCCACGTGCTATCCGAGCAGACTAGATCTGTACATTTTTACTGCACCCTAGCTTTTCATCCTGTGTGCGATGCTTAGGAACCATGAGGTCCAGTGTAGGGCACACAGAGCAAACTTGCTGTGCTACATTCTGCTGGATTCCGAGTCATCAAAACAACACCGGGTGCCTCCTGCTGTGCTCGCTGCTAAATGGGTCTCAGGAAAGAGACATGGACTTCCCCAAGCTTACTGAATGAAAACTTGTGGTATTAGTATCAGGGTCAAAATATTCATCCTTCGAGTATCACAGTATGGGCATAGACTACATTGTACGTAGTCCACAAGTCATTTTGTGAATTCAAATAAAAATTTCCCAAAGGGAATTAACTGAATTTGGGATTTCCATCATCACATATCATATTTCCACTGAGAAAGCATATACAGCATAGGATCCATTCACTAAAAATCTACTAAATTCTATTGTAACAGGCATTTTAGGAGCAGGTTACCTGGGCAGATACGCTATTAGAAACAGCTGGTTTTCATCAATTAATTGATTTGAGGAAAGGTCTAACAACTTCACTGTCTGTAGAACATCAGTTGGCCTGTATGGAAGATAAAAATTTTTTCACACAGATTTGTTTTCAAAGATACAGCCTTAAAATACCTGGCTGTGGTATTAAGGAGAGATCAGGGGCGTGAGGGTGGGGGTGGGAGGCAAGTGTATGATATAAAAGGCACCATAAAGGATCCTGGTGATGACGGGAATGTTCTTATCTTGACTGGGCCAGTGTCAGCTCTGCACGATGTTACCAGTGGGGGAAACGGAAATGGGCACAGGTGAGCTCTGGCTACTGCTTCTTATAAATGTATGTGAATCCAAAATTAAGAGTTTTTTTAAAAAAGTGTCTATATAATAAATAGAATCATTCTGAGCAGTAATTTCATTCATTTGACTCCTTGGAGAATTTCCTATAAACTTGTCCATATTTATTTTACACGTTAATGATATCAACAAGAGAGGAGGATTAGGCAACAACCTATTTAACTGACAGAAGAGAACAAGCTTTTTTTTACATACAGGGTCATCCCTAGGTATCCCTGGGGGATTAGTGCCAGGACCCCTAAGGATACCACAACTTAAGGATGCTAAGTCCCTTATATAAAATGACAACAGTCCTTGCTCATAACCTACATATGTCGTCCATATATTGTAAATCACCTGTAGAATACTTAAAACACCTAATACAATGTAAACAGTTCCAATGCATGGCAAATTCAAGTTTGCCTTTTAAGGAACTCTCTGAAATTTTTTTGTTCCTGAGTATTTTCGATCTGTGGTTGGTTGGATCTGTGGACGCAAAACTGGGGGTCTGGAGGGCTGTACATTGGTACACTGACCTTGAACAGATAATGCTAATTTAAAATCCATTATTTAATCCTTACAGGTCATCCTACAGAACTTCCACTTAGAAAGTACATATGTTTATGTAAAACTAATACAATTCAAAGCTTAAAAATATCTAACTTAAAACTTTACTCTGATGAGTTTCCTCAATTAGAATCTCCTAGTGAAGTTTGAGTTGACAGTCTAATTTGGGGGGCAGTGAATAATAAGGGTTTTTCTTATTTGAAAATTCTAAAAATTAGGTATAATTAGGAGCATTTATTTATTCAGAATGACTAAATGATATACAGCTACTTCTCAGAGAATGTGATTACATCTTTTTACTCTTGCTGTTTGGAAAAACTAGTATTTCAATAAATATAAATGTTTTGAACTAAAAATAAAAAGAATGGCTAAATGGCGACAGATGCATTGATGTAAAGCCTGGTTACCTTTCCGAAATGACGATATTGTTAGACTCAAGGTACAGTTTCTCAAGGACAGGACAGCCAGAGGCGCAGCAGAGCACCTGAGGGGAAACGCGAGTCAGGGTGAAGAGGCCTCAGTCACTCTCCCGTGTGTTTATTACTAGAACTTCCATGTGAATTCAGTTTGGCTCCTGTTTTAGAAATAAATGCCTTTGGACATTTTGTTACAGATTCTGTCTCAGGCCGGGAGTGCTGGTGGTGTTAAGGGATGTCCGCCCATCATCCAGGCATATCCTGACCTGTACAAAGCGGAACTGGAGATGGTACCACGTTCTCATTACTGGATACAGTTCACCAACAGAAGGAGACTGATGTTAAACACCTTTCCTCACATCTCAATGCCAACCTGGGTTTATAGAGAATGTGCTAATGGGACAAACTTTCCCCATAACCATTCTTACATTTGCTCACTGGACGCTGACTGCTGCCTCCACCAACCGCCCCTTCCTGTTCTGCATGGAGAAGCCCTTAAGGAAGAAGTCAGGTGGTGGAGGCACGGACGGCCCAAGGGCAAGGCCACTTGTCTCCCCGAGGCCTCCTGGCGGGACTTCACAGATGCACACCTTGGCTGGGGTGCACTTATCCGCACTTGGTTTGAAATCGCAGTGTTCTCAGAGTGTGGAGTCAGTCAACCTCTGACCGAGCCGAGTAGTACCAGATCTAGATTGCAGAGGCTGCCCGGCCCAGGACTCACGAGTCCGCTTTCAAACCCATCTGGGTACCTGAGCAGTGGCTTCCAGGAGCTGAACCCCAAACAAGAAAAGGGTATGTTACTCCCCTTTCTGTGGCTCGGCCTCAGCCCTAAGAACACTCTCGGGGAAATTTGGGCAGCTGAAAGGCTTTTCAAAGCTTGGCAAGCACTTGGTGCAGACTGCTCAGGAGACAACAGAACTAACCAGAAGAGCTAAGAAAGAGAGGGCAGATTCAGAGACAGAAAATTCTACTAAGTACGAGGATTTTGTAACCCCTTTCTGTTAGGCTGTTTAAAAGAACCTTATTATCTGGATAACAGGATGATTAAAATGAAGCCACCACTGGGCTTCAGTCCCTCATTTAACCAAGAATTTAAAACTACCTTTTTACTAGGTAAAAGCAAAGAGTCAGACACAGCTGAGCAACTGAACAACAAACCCAAAGATACATAATTACCTCTGCCCATGTTATTCCTGTCCGGTTAAGGACTAAAACCTTCAGCGTAGAAAATGCTCCGGTTGGAGCAGGTGAGCTCGAGGGAAACGTTAGTTTATTTTCACTGTGTAGAAGAAAAGACATGATGAGCTTATTACTGCGACAGAGCAGGCCCAACTGAGATGGTCACTGAAGGCAACAGTTTGGGATTTAACATGAGGGGTCTGGTTTGTTTCAACCTTAAATCGCAATTATATTAAAAACAAAATGTGTCAAGACTACCTAATTTTTAATAGTTATAATACACAATTCACTGGTATCTGACACGAAAGGTGTGTTCATAGGGTTAGGCTGCCAGGTGAGGCTGCAGATTATTTGAAACAGGAGACTCAGGCATCGATCTGTGAGGTCAGCTGCTGTTCTGGATGCTGTAAAATTCAGTCCTGCTCTCAAAGTCTTACAGATGTGCTGGATTGTGAGCTAGAATTTTGCTTCTGAACAGAGCCTGCTGTCAGTATAGATGAAATAAGTTGCTGCCCTTTAAGTTCCCTTTCAAGATCTTAATCTCGGAAGTTACCCTACATCTTTTTTCAGATGGTACCCCATATCTTGTCATTTTTGAAGGACAATATCATTAAATAAATAAAGCACATTAACCCTTATTTCTAGAGGAGGTGATACCATGGGTCAAAATATACTCTTTGCTCTGTTTGGAAGAATAATTAATTTAGGCCTATCTGCTCTGCTGAACCTGCCCGAGTCAGGTAAAACTCACCTGTATGTGTGAGGCTGGCTCAGATGTGAAAGGAGGAGCCTGGCTGAGCCCTTGGAAAGTTAGCTCCTGAGATTAAAACCAATCAAATACTCAAGAAGCCTTGGCAAACATTAGTAAAAACAGAGCTCAGTGAAAAGCCCTTATCAGAAGTGAATTAAACAGTACCTCCACTGAAATAACTCATTCCTAAAGCAATTAAAGGCTAGAGGGTTCAGAATGAACAAGCACTTTTAATCACATCTCCTCCTCCCCAGTTAAATATCAAAGTACCCAGATGGCCCATCTTCTATGGTCAGGCTTGTGAAAAAACATGAAGACCTTCCAGTTTGACATGGTAACCTAATATCCCGTCTAATCAAAAGTAAAACACATTCGCTATTAATGAATCGCCTCATGTGACCGTTTAAAAACTAAAATCAAATAATGTTAAAGAATACATTAAAGTTCAATAAATTCCACTTGGCTGTCCTCCCCGCCTCGTGCCCACAGAGATGCTGTGAAGGAGCAGGGGAGACCAGGGCTTCATAACCATGCGCACTTAGGCAGCCACCAGTTCATACCTGACATTAAGGACTTCTAGGTGCTTGAGCTGCTTGGCAATATCTATAACTTCTTCCCATGACGACAACAGATTTTTGACAAATCGATGCTTCTAATATCTAAGTGCACGTGTTAAGAAACAGTAATATGGAAAGATGCATACGAGGACAGTTGTTACCTCGGTTCTGGAACATGGAATTTTTACCTTTTCACTTTATGCTTTCTAGTCCGCTTGAAATTTTTTTTCATGAACACATATTACTTTTACCCCTTTTAATCATCCAGGTGTTCATCTAGAAACTAAAAAGGTTCACTGTCACATACTGCACACTTGAGACAGATGCAACCGAGTGAGTGGGAACCAAATGTTAGCAATGATCCATTCCTGCGTTACTCCCCCATTAAAAAAACAAAAAAGGGAAAAGACCCAACAGAGATGGTAACTGATCTGTCCAGCACCCAAGGTGTACCCACATATACTGCCTTTGGTACTGTGGAGTCCCTGCAGCCTTACACCAAGCACTCAAGTCTCCTCCCAAGGGGTACTGCTGAACTCTGCACCCTAGGAACCCCCAAATAAGGAGAGGTGCCTCCAGGGGGTCAATAGCAGTTACTTTGGAGACATGTTCAAAAGGGCTAAGAATGACCTGGAAATCTGAGGGTCTCCTATAGGCTGGATGGAGTTGATGTGATATCCACCATCCCTGGTACAGGAATCCAGAGTGGGTAACCCAGGACAGAGAAAGGCCCCAGATGCCACAGGGGATGGTGGCACTGCGTGCCATCAAGAGGCAGAGGAAAGCCTGAAGGGCTGGACCAGCTCAAGGAGGACCTACACACTACTCCAGTATGTATGGAAACTGTTCCTCTATCCTGCAAATAACGACTGGAGACCAAGTGTCTAGCAATGAACACGGCCATCAAAAGCGTGTGCATCTCTGGTGTGCCAGTTACAGACATGCCTCAGAGTAACAGAGCTGGGCCCGCAGCAAAGGAGGTGAGGGGGATTTATACACAGTGCTCACGAAGGCCACCTGACCGAGAAGGTGACCTGTGGGCAGGGCTGAAGGAAATGAGGGAATACAACCCTGGAGAAGAGCATCGGGGCAGAGGGGACGACAGGAGCAAATGCCCTGAAGTTGGAATGGGTTTGGCCTGTAGTGGGGGACAGCAAGCTCGTGTCTGCCAGCGCAGACAGGGTGGAGGCACTGGAAGGGGAGGCCCCAGAGCCCAGGTCAGATCACAAAGGGCTAAGTCTCTATTAGTCTCTGCCTGCAAGGGGAGCTGCTGAGGTGGGCTGACCCAGGTCTTTAAAAGGCCATTCTACTGCTCTGCTAAGGGACACGCTGCAAGGAAAAGAAGACAGAGCAGAAAGGGGAGGCGGGAGGCTCCTGCACCAGAGGGAAGAGGCTGACAGGACTTGTCAATGGATTCAGATGAGATTTGAGAAAAAAGGAAGAGTTAAATTAACCCTGAGGGTTTTGGCTGGTGTCACTGGAACTGCCCTTTATGGAGAGACTACAGAGGAGCAGGTTTGAGGGGACACATTCAACGTGAGATGACCGCAGACACCCCAGCAGAGGTAGCACACAGCAGACAGGACTGGGACAGAGGCCGGAGTGCAGGAGCCTGGCAGCTAGAGGCTGGACTCGCCTCATCAGGAGAGGCCGAGGGTCGAAGGTCTGAGCCTGGGGCGTGCTGGACCTCTGGCACCTCAGTCTGCCACAGAGACTGAGGGGGAGCAGTGACCGAGGGAAAGAGAACCAGAACCAAAGAACGGCTGCCCGCGGCCCAGGTGGTCCGCTGGGTGCAGGCAGCATCCTGCTTTTTCACTGAAGGAGAAACCGAGCGGTCGGTAGCCGTGCTGCCTGGGGTGGGCCGACAGCTGTGAACTTGGATCCCAGCCAGCCTCAGCCCCAACCCCATTTTCTTATAGCCTCCAATGCAACAAGGCATCACTGCCCATAGAACATGGAGAAAATCACTTTCAATACAAACGGTGGCGGCCATCAACAGGGCTGGGTGGAGAGGAAAGACTTGCCAATGAGGAAGCTCCACAAGGATGTAGGAAGGGGGGAAGGCAGGCGTAGGAAAGGCCCAGAAGGGGATGACCCCAGCCGGGCCGGCAAATCAGAGCCTGTACCCTGCTCCAGCCGCTGCGGGCGTACTGAGGCCAGAGAGCTAAGGACTGTGCTCACGGTTTTAAATGGTTACATTTGAGGTGGTCAATGGAAGCATCCACACAATATCCCAGTTTGCTGGTTGGCCACAGGTATTTATTCCCTGGTTCCTTAGGGGACAGCTTGCCAGCTCCTGACCTAAGGAGATCTGAAAGAACAGAGTGCAGGAGGGCTTGGAAATAACACTCAGAACTCTGGGGGCAGGATTCTTATGCCCTGATGATGAGACGCGGAGCAGAACGGTACTTGTTCACGCTCCAGGGCTTGCTGCCAACAGAGTGGAAGTCAGTGGAGAAAGCAGCAGAGAAAAGCTGGGCCTCTACCACTAGGGAGGACAGCGGCCACCTGAAGGTGTCCATCCACATGGAAGGAAAAAGGACCACAAGTGTGGGCCAGCTAGACACCACCTAGATACAGAGCATCCCGTCCCCCAGCTCCTCTCCCAGCCACTTGGCCACCCGCTCGCTCTGGGGGTCTCGAAGCCACCACAGGGGCGGTGGGGCTGACCCTGAACCGCAGCCCCTCATGCTGCCACGTCCCCACTGCTGCTCCACCGTAGACGCGGACCTGCATGCAGTGGCTGGGCTGGGCACTTTCTGTGACCAGTGGTCAAACCCCCACTGCCCTTCATTCTCATCAGTCCTGCTAACTCCGGGCCATCAGGCTGATTGGAAAGGGTTCATGTCCAGTCATTCTCCACTCGCTTGTGCTTTCCACTGTGTAGCTAGAATTACACATATTTCTACTAGCCTGTACAGAGCACAGCTGCTGCTGCTGCTAAGTCGCTTCAGTCGTGTCCGACTGTGTGCGACCCCATAGACGGCAGCCCACCAGGCTCCCCTATCCCTGGGATTCTCCAGGCAAGAACACTGGAGTAGGTTGCCATTTCCTTCTCCAATGCATGAAAGTGAAAAGGGAAAGTGAAGTCGTTCAGTCGTGTCTAACTCTTCGAGACCCCATGGACTGCAACCCACCAGGCTCCTCCGTCTGTGGGATTTTCCAGGCAAGAGTACTGGAGTGGGTTGCCACTTCCTTCTCCTGTATTCAGACTTCAACTTGATATAGTGGCCCCACACCCACATACTTGAGCACACACAGTCCTGGGAGCTCTGTCTCTCTCGCTCCTGTGGGCTCCCCAAGTTCAGAGACACGTCTTCCCAGCCAAGCTCTCTGATCCACCATCGTCAGCCCTGGCTCAGTGAAGGATATGAGAGAAGGATCAGTCTAGAAACGATGACTGGATTAAACACACCAGGCAATCCTTCAACTTTGAGCGAGAATTCAATCAGCAAGTGCAAGGCATTCATCACTGGGTCTGCAAATATAGGCCATGACTTGATTATCTCCGCAAACCTCATTGCCTCATGTCTTGGGGGACATTCTTGCCCAGGAGAAGGCGGTATAAACAAGCAAGATGCTGATTGCCCAGCACACTGCTGACAACTCCAATCAGCCGATCTGCACACCCAAACCCCTCTGCTGACCAGAACTTTTCTGTGTGCTGAAAATGAGCCTTGAACCACCCAATTCCCAGTCTTCCGAAACCATTTAGGAGGAGGCCAGGCAGATTACAGAATGCGCCACGCACTTCTGTGGCACTTTGCTCCTTACCTAGCTCCATTCCACACCCACCTCAATGCCCTGACTCTGTTGCCTAAGCTGCAGAGGGAATGATGGCATCTGGGGCAAAGGTGGGGTGAGGGCGCTACTCACGGGCAGAAAGGACCAGTTGCAAGTGCCAGCAGACCTGCAGCGCCAAGGGACTGCACCTCTGAAACCCTGCTTGGGGAGCTACGCTTCAGCTCCTATCACAAGGTCGGTAGCGCCAGAGTGGTTAGAAATATTTTGCTAAAAGAAAGCTCTTCATCAGCCATCTCCTCAGCTGAGAGACCTATGAGCTGCTGTCTTTTGCATAAACTATTATGCAGAGATGAGGCAGGCTTAAGGAATTGAGAGAAGACCTTTGAAAGTTAGAGAAAGTCTATTTGACTTGCCACTTTTTGTTTTTAATGCCAAAAGATGGATTTATTTGGGGCTTGTTAGGACTGTAGCAGATCCAAGAAGCACTTGAACCAGACTACACTCTACCAGACTTCAAAATGGGGCAAGTTAATGATTTTTCTTTTAGACTGACCTATTTTTAGGTGTGGGCATAAGAGAAACACAGGGCCAAAAACAAAGAACACACTTATAAGAGATAGATGACAAACCTGGAAAAGCTTGTTTTTGAGGTATGACTTCAAACCGCATTGCTGCATGAGCAGGAACCTTAGTGAAGGAAAGGATTTACTTCCCTCCCTCTCAGGAAGGCCGTCAGGGCTGGTGCAGTGGCGCCGGGGCCCCCAAGGCGCCAGGCCCTCTCCGCCTTCCCTGTTGGCTCCCCTGGACGGCTCTTGCCCCACAGCCTGGCTGCCCAGCCCTGGACGCTCTGTATGTGCTCAAAGAGGGGGCGGGCAGGGTGGTGGGCAACGGACAGAAGCTGGTCCAGCCACTGTCTGTCCCCCTGGAAGAAGCCCCGTCCAGACACTCCCATTTTACCTCTCCCCAGACTGGGTGAGTCACACACCCCACTTGAAAGCAAATGGTCTAGGAAAGTAACAATTTCTCCGAGCGGTGACAACCTCAGGTGGAACCGAGTCCCCGCTAGGAGAACGGACATCGGGTAGGGAACCAGGGTGTCTGGCTCAAGTGTCCAATCCAGCCCGACCCCAGTGACGAGTTCTCACTGGAAAGGATACTAGGACAAGCTTTGGCAATTCCTCCTTGGTCACCAGCACCATTTACTGCGCAGTTCCTCAAAGAAACGTCTTGCAACTTGCTGAGCTGACTGTATGAAAAACACATAGTTCACATGCAGACATAAACATGTACGCTATCCATCGGCCCTTTAAAAAATTAAAAAGCGTTTTAGACACATAAAAAGGCACCAGAAATAACAGTATCCACCGCCCAACTTAAGAAATAAAGCCTTACTGAAAAAAAAAAAAAGAAAAGCAAGCATTACAAACATTATACACAATACTGAAATCCTCTCGAGTCCCTTTCCATTGATTGCCCTCTCCTCTCGTCCTCCACTCCCCATAGGAAACCAGGGCACTGGGGTCAGTGTTGGCTTAACCTTAAGCATCTCTTAATAGTTTTACTATTTTGTTTAAAGTTTACTATTTTTCTCTAACAGTTTTACTATATTTCCATGTCCCTAAACAGTTATTGCAGTTTTGAATATTATAAAATTTGACATAAACGGTACCATACGGCTTCCCTAGTGGCACAGACAGTAAAGTGTCTGTCTGCAGTGCGGGAGATCCAGGTTCGATTCCTGGGTCAGGAAGATCCCCTGGAGAAGGAAATGGCAGCCCACTCCAGTATTCTTGCCTGGAAAATCCCATGGACGGAGAAGCCTGGTGGGCTACAGTCCATGGGGTTGCAAAGAGTTGGACATGACTGAGCGACTTCACTTTCATTTTCCTGTGACTAACTTTCTCCCTCAACAACACCCTGTCCAGCACTGAGAGGGGACTACATGGACACATGCTCTGGAATAGTCATGTTCACACCTGTGGTCTGTCACCAGAGAGAGACTGCAGTTGATTTATTTGCTCCTCTGGTGACAAGGAGATTATTCCCAACAGTGCTAAAGGACACACTACTGTATACTTTTTGTACTCACGTGGCAAAATCTCTCTAGGGATATAGCCTAGAGAGCATGTGTGTGTATCTTTAACCTTTTCAGATACTCTCAGAAAGCAATTTTTGAACTGTAGAGAATCTGTGTTCTTTTCATTCAAAGAGCCCAAGTGTTACAGCACCAGAGAGTGTTTAGAACACAGGACCTGGAGTCAGACTGCCTGCATTCAGTCCTGACTCCACCCTCCTCTGGCCTCGGATGTGTTGACATCTCTACCCCTCAGATGGCACATCCACGTGCCCGTGATCACGATGGCATTTCTCACAATGGCCACATGCACGCAAACCGAGCGCCCACCGGCCAAGGAATAAAATGCGGTCACTCCAGACGACGGAGCACCACTCAGTCTTAAAAAGGAAGGGACAACACTTGTGAACCTGGAAGACATCATGCTGTGTGAGAGGGGCCAGTCACAGAAGGACACACGCTGTATGCCTGCATTTATATGAGGCACCGAGGCGAGAGTCGACCTCAGACACGGAAGCAGAACGGCGGCTGCCACGGGCTGCGGGAGGCAGAGACGTGCAGCTGTTGTTTAAGGGCTGCAAGGCTGCAGTGTGGGAAGAAGAGAAGGTTCTGAAGATGGACAGTGCTGCTGGTTACACAACAGTGGGAATGCACCTAACGCTACTGAACTAGACACTTAGGGTTAAGACGGGATTTCCCTGTTGGTCCAGTGGTTAAGAATCTGCCATGCAATTCAGGGGATGCAGGCTCAATCCCTGGTCCAGGAACTAAGATCCCACATGCCTCAGAGCAACTAAGTTTATGCACCACAACGGAGTCTGTATGCAGCAACGAAAAGATCCCACATGAGGCAACTAAGACCTGAGGCAGCCAAATTAAAAAAAAAATGGTTAAGATGGTAAATTTTACATTACATATATTTTACAACTTTTATATGCTATCATTTAGTGGGTCAGTATTTGTGAAACCCTCAGAACATAGTGTGACATACAGTAAGTCAGTTTACAAGCATTTATAAAAGTAGATATGAAACTGACCACCTCTGGGGGATACTAAGACCAACCTGCAAGGCATGAGCTATTCCAGTCACAGAAACTTGAGGAAAGGCGGCAGCAAAGTTCTGGGGCATAGGCTGCCAAACTTTCTCAGTTCAGGGGGCCTTAGCACTTCAGTAATCTCCCGCAGTGCCCCGAGGCCAAAAGAAAGTACCATTCAGTAAGCAATTAGGACCAAACAATTTTATAATTATTTATGTCCTGTCAAACAGTGTCTGCTGGGCACGACACAACTTTTCAAACCCTGGAGTCTGAATGGACCCCACCCTTCCTTTCCCTGTTCCATGATGATTTTCAGGAGATACAGTACTTGCTTTTCTTTCAGCACAAGAGTGACCCAAAACCCAGCTTTGCAGGCATGTGGCACCATGGAAAGAAGAGGAATATCATGAAACTCAACTACCTGCAACTAGCGCTTCACACCATGTCCGGCAGAGGTCACTGTTCCCCTCTAAAATGAAAACTATCCTGGTGGACCCGAGCGCTCATGTGGTGCCTGGAAGCTTAGGGATCCTGGCTTCAATTCAGACCTCAGTCAGAGCCACAGTCATCTCCAAACAGAAACTATACACAGTGGTTTTCATTTGGTTTCGCTTCTCTCATTATAAGTCTTTTCTCAGTGATGCAAACTCAAAGCTGGTCAGCTGGAATTATTAAGGAGATAATACAACGGCTTAAAGTTGAGGTTGAGTTGAGTGGTTAAGACTCCGCATGCCCAATGCAGGGGGCACAGGATGATCCCATGCACAGCACAGCAAGGCCAAATTTAAAAAAGAAGAAAGCATCACTCCAACAGTGATGCCTAGCACTTGTTATTCCCAAGAGTTCTAACAGCTTAGGTATTACTTTGGAAATGAGGAAACGGAAGCTTAGAAGCCAAAGAAGCTCTAACTGGCATCAGGACTAGAAAGAAAGTGGCTGAGCTGACACCTGAACCCAGCCTGGCTGATTCCGACACTGGGTCCTTTCCAGAAAGACACTAGCTCATCAGTGAACAGTTGATATATATGCAAGCAGTAACCATTCACTAGAAATCTGAGTTGTGCAGCTGTTCATAAACCAGGGGAGAAAAATCTGTGGGCAATTTGTTAACACTCATAGTGCCCACAGTGTTCTCTGAAAGAGATCAAGCAACAGGGGAAAAAGTACCTCTTCTGGTGTAAAGAAATTTTTTTAATATTTGCATTTTAAATGGAAAAATTAAGCAAAGAACCCTAACCCTATGAAGGATATAGTTCTGTTAGTGTTACCCAGTTGTGTCCAACTCTTTAGGACTCCATGGATGGCAGCCTGCCAGGCTCCTCTGTCCATGGCATTTTCCGGGCGAAAATACTAAAGTGAGTAGCCATTCCCTTCTCCAGGGGATCTTCCTGACCCAAGGATCAAACTCGGGTCTCCTGCACTGCAGGCAGATTCCTTACCATCTGAGCCACCAGGGAAGCCCCACAGCTCTATAAATCAAGTTAGATAAAGCAAAAATCATCCACATTCGTTGTCTCTCAGTGGTGCATTAGTCACGACTCTTTTGTTCAAGGTATATTTTCTAAATCCTCAACAATGAATGTATGTTGTTTGTAATTAATAGTCAAGTTACTGCTTTTTCAAAAATCTTGATTTCTCTTGTGTGTGTGTGTATATTTTTAAATGCTAAAAACCAGAGAAATGAATTTACTAGGGGATCCTTCATGGTCTAGGGGTTGGGACTCCGGGCTCTTGCAGTCATGGCCTAGGTTCAATCCCTGGTCAGGGATCTTAGATTCTGCAAGGCACAGGGTGTAGCCAAAATTTAAAAAAATTTTTTTAATTTTAAAAAGGAAATGTATTTACTCTTCAACCTTGCGCCCATGTGCAATTAAATTCTGTATCATGTTTAAATCACCATAATAATAATGAGAACAATAAAAAGATAGCAAAGAATTTAATTCTGAACAGAATCACAGTTTAACTCTTTCAGAGACTGAAGGTGTCAACAGCAGCAAATCTGCTCTCCAGAGTGGCCACCAGGGGTCACTACTAGGACGCCTCATCCAGGTCAGGGTCACACACCATACACTGACCATCACTACAGAAGCACGACCTGGGAAGTCACACAAAACCACACAGTTGTGCATGGCTTTGTGTGAATATTAGCTGCTACTCTGGTTCACATGGTGCATCATCAGAATAAGCAATGCGGCTTTCTGAAGAGCATCAGTGTGTTCAAAGTGCAGAGAAAGTTCAAACACAGCACTTTCAAAATGCATTTAGTGCCCCTTAGACACAGTCACTTCAGGGTACATTTTAAAAGCGAGAGCTCATGGTATTCTGATCCAGGAGGTCTAGGATAGGACCCAGAATTCGGCATGTTTCAAGAGCAGCCCAGGTGATGAGGGTGTGCAGAGACAGGAACTACTGGGTTTTAGAAGGTGCCATCCTGCTACACGGCACAGGTAACAAAGTAGACTTCTGTTTCCATTCCTGACTCATCAAATTTCCAACCTTAGCTCCTTAATAATTAGCCAATACAGTAGAGTATGGTATAAATAACAACGGGCAAATCAATGTTTATCTTTCAATCTAGAAAAAGTCCTGTGCTAAAATTAGAACTTTAATTTCCCCTAAATATTCAATCCTTGGATCCCTCTGCTTGCAATTTGCTGATCTGCAGAAAAGAGACCTGCTTGGGAGCAAAGTTCTCAGCACCAATACACAGTCAATTGAACTTAAATCCTAAACTTGGATGAAACTGTCAAAGTCAGCTCTACCATATCAGTTTCACTTACCTTTGCTGTTTTATGACAGAGTCAAAACCAATGGTTTCTACGGGCTTATTTCCAATTCTAACAATCTGCTCTGTTTCCTCTTCCTTTGGTTCATCTTCTAGCACATAGCGGTTCTTAATTGCAGTGAGAAAGTCTACTCCAAAATTTACTTTGTTTGGACGAATGAAGGATCCGGCTGTTGGGTGCCTGGAAATGGAGATAAACAGAGCAGAGAGAATATCATCTGTGGGGATATTTAAATAAGATCACACACAAAAAAATCCTTTATAAACTGTCAGTCTGCCACAAATGTAAAATGTCTGCATTTACACATATATTAGCAAATAAAAGCGATTAAACAATTTTTAAAAAGAAGGAGAAAGCAAGTATCATCCACCAAGAAGGCCATAAGGCAATGTTCTGAAGGTTTTCAAAATTTTCTGTATGCTAAAAGTAAAAACAGCATAAAAGGGAATTTTTTTTTAAAGTGTAATTGATACAATTGATCATAAAGGGTTGAGAGCTGATGCTAGCAGGTAAAATCCCAAAAGATAAACAGATAAGAAATACACAACAGATAATTTATAAAACAGGAAAGAGTAGTAAAACGATGGGGAAAAGTTTCCTCTTGCTAATGATTAAGACATGCAAATTTGGGGCTTCCCTGGTGGCTCAGTGGTAAAGAATCCTCCTGCCAATGTAGGAGACATGGGTTCAATCCCTGGTCTGGAAGACCCCATTTGCTGCAGGGCAACAAAGCCCATGCTCCATACTACTGAGCCTGTGCTCTAGAGCCCACAAGCCACAGCTACTGAGTCCACATGGCACAACCATTAAAGCCTGCAGCCTAGAGCCCACGCTCCACACCAAGAGAAGCCACAGCAATGAGCAGCCCATGTAAATACCTCAGGAGTGCCCGCCCAGCGCTGCTGCAACTAGAGAAGACACTCACAGCGCCACAAACACCCAGCACAGCCCCAAATTTAAAATTTAAAAAATAAATTAAAAAAAGCAAATTCAAACAATGAAACTGTTTTCAATAAAACTGGCAAAAATGAAATCCTAACATTCAAAGACTGCAAGGTTGAGTTAGTGTTTGATTGTATAATCATACCCCTGGGAATCTGTCAGCAGGCAATAATTTAAAAAATAAAACAAAACTGCATTTACAAAGATTCTATATAATAGCATTTTTTAAAACTGAGGAATTCTGGAAACCATAAAAATGTCCAGCTGGACAGGAACTATTAAGTAAACCAGATAGATGAGGTCATTAAAGTATTCTAGCTGTAATACTTAAGAAAACTATTTACAGAATAATGCTGAGATTTCTAAAAACTGATCCCAACTGTACATGACATAACTACAGAAGAATCTTATCTATGGCTAGACAAAGATTGAATAAGGACACAAAGAAATGAAAACACTTGTGGATAACAGGATTACATACAAAATCTTTTAAATTATTACCTGAACTAAATGAAAGTTCAAATATGAGAATAAAATTAGAGCATGAATATTCTATATTCTACAGAAGTATAGGATATTCTACCATAATTTATATTTACCACCATTTATATATTTTATATAAATTTATATTTACCATAATTTACATTTTAAATTATGAAAATTTTATAGCAATTTTAGCAATAATTTCTATAAGAATTTAATAAAAATATTAATCATATTGCCGTATATAAGGACTACTGTCGGGCTTTTCAAGAGACTCAAAAGAGATCTTTAGACACATTACATTTCACCATCAGCACTGGATCACGGCAACAAGACCTAACTTTCAGGGAAATCCAAGTATGCCTATAAAACAGCTGAAAATGGTAGTATCATTTGATCACAGTAGAGAATAAATGAGGAAATACATGAATCGCCAAAATTGTACAATAAACACTATTTTGGCTTATGCCCTTTAACTCTTAGAGAAATCAAACTTCCCTAAAAATCACCATAATTAAAGGGGATGAAACACTACTGACAATAAATTTTGTCAATATAAACATATATACATTTTTTTTCTGGAATGTGGCTCTAGAGAGATTACCAGATTGTGAAAGGTATTTGTAACCCCAGAGTCAGAATGATGCCTCAGGCAAAAAGTGGCCCCGAGGTCGTGAGAATCCCAGAGAGGGAAGCGTCCCGGAAGGCGATGGAGACTGGACAATCGAGCAGCTGGACAGTAACCCTGGAAGAAGCAGCTGGGTGCGGCCGTGAGGCGAGTTCCAGTGGAAGGAGACTGGGCTGAGATTACTCTCACTCCGAGGAGTCTTATTGGAAAGGGGAGATGTTTTAAGACGGGACAAGGCATGAAACTTATATGCTGATGAAGATAACCCTACAGAGAGGGGGAAACTGTTGATGCAGGAAATTAAATTCTCTGCTGCAGCAAAATCACATTCTGAATCTGTGTTGTCTGCTGGAGTATCAGAGGATCACTGTCTACCAGATGTTGCCTAGAAAATACTTCAGTTTCTTGTTTTCTCACGTTTTTTTCACTGTGGTAAAAGTCACATAAAACATACTATTTAAAAAATTTAACTGTACACAACATTCACACTGTTGTATGGCTCTCACCATCACCCATCTCCCAGATTTTTCACCTTCCTAAACTAATGTCCCCATTATACACTAACTCCCCATCCACTCCCATCTGGACCCTGGCATCTACCAGTGTCCTTTCTGATTCTATGAATTTGACTATTCTAGGTACCTCGTATAAGTGAAATTAAACAGTATTTGTCCACACCTAATGTAGATTAGAATGCAGAAATAATATTGCTTTAACTGTAGGAAATTTAAGGAATTAGATTTGATAGAGTGCCTGAAGAACTATGGACAGAGGTTTGTGACACTGTACAGGAGGCAGTGATTAAGATCATCTCTAAGAAAAAGAAATGCAAAAAAGCAAAATGATTGTCTGAGGAAGCCTTACAAATAGCTGAGAAAGAAGAGAAGCAAAAGTTAGAGGAGAAAAAGGAAAGATATACCCATTTGAAAGCAGTATTTCAAAGAATAACAAGGAGTGGTAAGAAAGCCTTCCTCAGTGATCAATGCAAAGAAATAGAGGAAAACAATAGAATAGGAAAGACTAGAGATCTCTTCAAGAAAATTAGATACCAAAGGAATACTTCATGCAAAAATGGGCACAATAAAGGACAGGAATGGTATGGACCTAACAGAAGCAGAAGATATTGAGAAGAGGTGGCAAGAATGCACAGAACTACACAAAAAAATCTTCCTGACCAAGATAACCATCATCATGTGATCACTCATCTAGGGCGATCCTGGAATGCGAAGTCAAGTGGGTCTTAGAAAGCATCACTACGAACAAAGCTAGGGAGGTGATGGAATTCCAGTGGAGCTCTTTCAAATCCTGTAAGATGATGCTGTGAAAGTGCTGCACTCAATATGCCAGCAAATTTGGAAAACTGAGCAGTGGCCACAGGGCCAGAAAAGGTCAGTTGTCATTCCAATCCCAAAGACAGGCAATGCCAAAGAATGCTCAAACTACAGCACCATTGCACTCATCTCACACACTAGCAAAGTAATGCTCAAAATTCTCCAAGTGACGTTTCAACAGTACATGAACCGAGAACTGCCAGGTGTTCAACTGGATTTAGAAAAGGCAGAGGAACCAGAGATCAAATTGTCAACATCCGCTGGATCATCAAAAAAGCAAGAGAATACCAGAAAAGTATCTACTTCTGCTTTATTGATAATGCCAAAGCCGTTGACTGTGTAGATCACAAACTGTGGAAAATTCTTCAAGAGATGGGAATACCAGACCACTTTATCTGCTTCCTGAGAAATCTGTATGCAGGTCAAGAAGCAACAGTTAGAATTGGACATGGAACAACAGACTGGTTCCAAACTGGGAAAGGGGTATGTCAAGGCTGTATATTGTCACTCTGCTTATTTAACTTATGTGCAGAGTACATCATGAGAAATGCCTGGCTGGATGAAGCACAAGCGGGAATCAAGACTGCTGGGAGAAATAGCAATAACCTCAGATACGCAGATGATACCATCCTATGGCAGAAAGTGAAGAAAGAACAAAAAGCCTCTTGACGAAAGCAAAAGAGGAGTGAAAAAGGCTTAAAACTCAACATTCAGAAAACACTCATGGCATCTGGTCCCATCACTTCTTGACAAATAGACGGGAAACAACGAAAACAGTGACAGACTTTATTTGGGGGAGGGGGCTCTAAAATCACTGCAGATGGTGACTGCAGCCATGAAATTAAGATGCTTGCTCCTTGGAAGAAAAGCTATGATGAACCTAGACAGCATATTAAAAAGCAGAGACATTACTTTGCCAACAAAGGTCCATCTAGTCAAAGCTCTGGCTTTTCCAGTACTCATGTATGTATATCAGAGTTGGACTATAAAGATAGCTGAGCACTGAAGAGCTGATACTTTTGAACTGTGGTGTTGGAGAAAACTCTTGAGGGTCCCTTGGACTGCAAGGAGATCAAACCACTCAGTCCTAAAGGAAATCAGTCCTGAATATTCACTGGAAGGACGATGTTGAAGCTGAAACTACAATACTTTGACCACCTGATGCAAAGAACCGACTACTTGGAAAAGACCCTGATGCTGGGAAAGACTGAAGGCAGGAGGAGAAGGGGATGACAGAGGATGAGATAGTTGGATGGCATCACCAACTCAATAGACATGAGTTTGAGCAAATTCTGGGAGTTGGTAATGGACAGGGAAGCCTGGCATGCTTCAGTCCATGGAGTCACAAAGAGTTGGACATGACTGAGCGACTGAACTGAACTGTTAGAAAGGATCCTAGTGTGAAGAACACAGTTCTGTTTCAATAAAACACATTTCTATCACTCGGCTAAGGAGATTAAACATAGCTAGCTAGCCTCATTTTTAAAGGTTCAAAGGAATCTACCTAAGAGATGATCTAATGCAGGATTTCTCAAACTCAACCCAACCAGCCAGTCACTTGGAAAGCTTATTAGAACCCACCTTGGGATGGACACTCAGTGGTACTGGGCTGCAGCCAGGGGATTCTGATGCAGAGTGAATTCAGCTCCCACTTTAATAAACTCATCTAATTCAGTTCCAGTTCAGCTGGAGATACTGGGATCACCATCACAGAGGTTGAGCTGTGCTTGTGCTAAGTTGCTTCAGTCATGTCCAACTCTGCAAAGCCATGGACTGTAGGTTACCATGCTCCTCTGTCCATGGGACTCTCCAGGCAAGAATACTGGAGTGGGTGCTGTGCTTTCTTCCAGGGAACCTTCCACAGAGGTGCACAGCCAAGACCAAAAATCGTGGCGTCCTGATGACTAGTGCACTGTCCTTTCTTGCATCTCTGTCTCTACTCTCCTCACTACCACACATTTTAGCAGTTAGTAGATCTGTTAGTAGGTATTATTATTTAATGCTGTTTAGTAAAGAAATACAACAAGCACTGTAATAATAAACGATAAAACAACAATGTAAAACAAATGCCATGGTTTTCATTTCTGTCCCAAATTTATAATTTCAAAAACTGTGGTAATGAACAATTCCACAGTATAGTCAAAGCTATAGTTTTTCTAGTAGTTGTGTGTGGATGTGAGTTGGACCATAAAGAAGGCTGAGCACCAAAGAACTGATGCCTTCAAACTGTGATATTGGAGATGACTCTAGAGAGTCCCTTGGACTGCAAGGAGATCAAACTAGTCAATCCTAAAGGAAATCAACCCTGAGTATTCACTGAAGGACTGATGCTGAGACTGAAGCTCCAGTGCTCTGGACACCTGATGCAAAGAACCGACTCATCGGAAAAGACCCTGAAGCTGGGAAAGGTTGAAGCTAGGACGAAAAGGGGATGACCGAGGATGACATGGTTGGATAGCACCATCATCTCAGCAGGCATGAGTCTGAACAAGCTCCGGGAGATGGTGAAGGACAGTGAAGCCTGGCGTGCTGCAGTCCATGGGGTTGCAAAGAGTTGGATACAACTGAGTGACTTAACAACAACGAACAATTCAAGACTAGACCTTTATTAGAGCTTAGTTTGGCTGCAGGCAGAGGAAAGGAGTCAGCAATGGTGTTGGATGGTTGCAAAGTAGACGCTATGCCTTTTTCAGATCAAGGTCAGTCTCCTCTGCAACATTCCTGGCAGGTCTCTCAGAAAACAAAACAGTGCTGCAAATACTGAAAAATACAAGCTGAATGAGTGCCCATCAATAACCATAAATCTCCAAAGGTAAACTAGTAATTCATAAAGATTCCACAGGAAAACTATCAAGATGTTGCATCTGAACACTGAAATCCTGAACCCTATCTAAAGAGAAAAAACTGGGGGACAGGAAGGAGCGAAGGGGGGAGAGCACAACATTTTTTTTCTTAGAAACATTCAGCATGTTCAAGGTCCTGCCTCCTTCTGCCCACCAATTACAGGACGCAGGTAGCAAAATTCACATCCTGACCATGGTCCTTGCAGAAATAGAAGACTCTCACAAAGCACTGTAATCAAGACTAGGTCTGCCCAACAGAGTTCTCAGATGAAATTCAGGTGCCCAGCTAAACCTGGATTTCAGACAAACAATTGTTTTCCAATTGAATTTCAATCATTTTCTGCATCTTTTTTTCAGTATGATGCATGTCCCATGCTTACACTAAAAATGATTTCCTGCTTATCTGAAATCCAAATTTCACTATGAATTTTCTGTTTTTATTTAGTGAATCCAGCAACTCTACTCAAAGGTAAAGGGAGACCAACAGAGCCCAAAAGTCCCATAGTAAACATTTTTTTAAAACTGGGCATGGTTTAAATGCTGGGTGTGGGGAAAGACTGTGTCCCTGGGGAGTATCAGATAAATGTTGATCTTGATACCTTGCTTGTTTCAAGCTTGCCCAGAGCCTTCTCATCAATATTGCATAACTAACATTCACCCTGAGAGAACTATTCACTCATTTAACGTATACCGAGATTTGACCTGGTGAATTCATTTTCCCAGCAGGAGAGGAAAAAAAAAGGCCAATACATAGGCATCTTTTACACATTCCTTCTGATTGTCACAATTTCTATTTTGCCCTGATTCATGGAAAGCTTCCTAAAACGAAATCCCTCTCTTCACCTTTTACGGAGATTCACCCTGCCTGTAACCTATGAGCACACTTAGTGATTATTTTTAAAATTCTTCTATCACTTTACACCACATGCTCAGTTGTTCACTTGTGTCCAACTCTGTGGCCCTATGGCCTGTAGCCTATATCTTATAGAATCCTACATCCATGGGATCTTCCAGGCAAGAACACTGGAGCAGGTTGCCATTTCCTATTCCAGGGGATTTTCCCAACCCAGGGATCAAACCCAGGTCTCTTATGTCTCCTGCATTGGCAGACGCGTTCTTTACCACTGCCACCACCTTGGAAGCACTTTACACCATACCAGGAGAATATTTTACTCATTTTAAACTATTTTTTATTGCAGTATAGTTGCTTTACAGTGTATATAGTCAATTCTCATTTAGTTCAGTTCAGTGACTCAGTCTTTGCGACTCCATGAACTGCAGCACGCCAGGCCTCCCTGTCCATCACCAACTCCCGGAGTTCACCCAAACTCATGTCCATCGTGTCCGTGATGCCATCCAACCATCTCATCCTCTATCATCCCCTTCTCCTCCTGCCCTCAATCCCTCCCAGCATCAGAGTCTTTTCCAATGAGTCAAACCTTAGAATGAGGTGGCCAAAGTATTGGAGTTTCAGTTTTAACATCAGTCCTTCCAATGAACACCCAGGACTGATCTCCTTTAGAATAAACTGGTTGGATCTCCTTGTAGTCCAAGGGACGCTCAAGAGTCTTCTCCAGCACCACAGTTCAAAAGCATCAATTCTTTGACGCTCAGCTTTCTTCACAGTCCAACTCTCACATCCGTACACGCACCACTGGAAAAACCATAGCGTTGACTAGACGGACCTTTGTTGGCAAAGTAATGTCGCTGCTTTTTAAGATGCTAGGTTGGTCATAACTTTCCTTTCAAGGAGTAAGTGTCTTTTAATTTCATGGCTACAATCACCTTCTGCAGTGCTTTTGGAGCCCAAAAAAATAAAGTCTGACACTGTTTCCCCATCTATTTCCCATGAAGTGATGGGACCAGATGCCATGATTTTAGTTTTCTGAATGTTGAGCTTTAAGCCAACTTTTTCACTCTCCTCTTTACTTTCATCAGGAGGCTTTTAGTTCCTCTTCACTTTCTACCATAAGGGTGGTGTCATCTGCATATGTGAGGTTACTGATATTTCTCCTGGCAATCTTGATTCCAGCTTGTGTTTCTTCCAGTCCAGCGTTTCTCATGATGTACTATGAATATAAGTTAAATAAGCAGGGTGACAATATACAGCCTTGACGCACTCCTTTTCCTATTTGGAACCAGTCTGTTGTTAGGTCCATGAATTAAAGTAAACTGGACGTCAATCAGGAGATGACAAGAGTGAACACTGACTTCCTAGCAATCAGTGAACTAAAATGGATGGGAATGAGTGAATTTAATTCAGATGACCATTATATCTACTACAGTGGGCAAGATTCCCTTAGAAGAAATGGGGTACCCCTCAGAGTAAACAAGAGTCCAAAATGCAGTACTTGGGTACAGTTTCAAAAACAAACCATTCAATATCACAGTAATCTAAGCCTATGCTCCAACCACCAAGGCCAAAGAAGCTGAAGTTAAACAGTTCAGCTACAGCTCAGCTACAGCTAAAGACCTACAAGAACTTCTAGAATGAACACACAAAAAAAGATGTCCTTTTCATCATAGGGGAATGGAATGCAAAAGCAGGAAGTCAAAAGATACCTGGAGGAACAGGCAAGTTTGGCCTTGGAGTACAAAATGAAGCAGGATAAAGGCTAACAGAGCTTTGCTAAGAGAATACACTGGTCATAGAAAACAGCTTCTTTCAACAACACAAGAGATGACTCTACACATGGACATTACGAGCTGGTCAGTACAAAATTAGACTGATTATGTTCTTTGCAGCCAAAGATAGAAAAGCTCTACACAGTCAGCAAAAAAAAAAAAAAAAAATTGACCTGGAGCAACTGTGGCTCAGATCATCAGCTCCTTACTGAGAAATTCAGGCTTAAACTGAAGAAAGTAGGGACAACCACTAGGCCATTCAGGTATGACAAATCAAACTCCTTATGATGATACAGTGGACCTGACAAATATATTCAAAAGACTGAATTTATTCAATCCCAGATCTGGTAGACAGAGTGCCTAAAGAACTATGGATGGAGGGTCATAACACTGTACAGGAGGTAGTGACCAAAACCACCCCAAAGTAAAAGAAATGCTAAGAAGGCAAAATGTTTGTCTGAGGAGGCCTTACAGATAGCTGAGGAAAGAAGAAAAACAAAAGACAAGGGAGAAAAGGAAAGATATACCCAACTGGATGCAGAGTTTCAGAGAATAGCAAGGAGAGATAAGAAGGCCTTCTTAAATGAACAATGCAAACAGAATGGGAAAGATTAGAGATCTCAAGAAAATTGGAGGTATCTAGGAAACATTTCATGCAAAGATGGGCACAATGAAAGACAGAAACGCTAAGGATCTAACAGAACCAGGACAGATAAAGAAGAGGTAGTAAAAATACACAGAAGAATTATACAAAAAGGTCTTAAAGATCTGGATAACCATGATGGTGCCGTCACTCATCTAGACCAGACAACTTGGAGTATGAAGTCAAGTGGGCCTTAGGAAGCATTACTATGAACAAAGCTGGTGGAGATGAAGGAATTTCAACTGAGCTATTTAAACTCCTAAAAGATGATGCTGTTAAAGTACTGTACTCAATACATCAGCAAATCTAGAAAACTCAACAGTGGCCACTGGACTGGAAAGGTCAATTTTTATTCTAATCCCAAAGAACAACCCCAAAGAATGTTCAAAGTACTGTACTTTTGCATTCATGTCAGGTGCTAGTAACATTATCCTCAATCTCCATCAAGCCAGTACATGAACAGAGAACTTCCAGATGTACAAGCTGGGTTCAGAAAAGGTAGAGGAAACAATTCCAACACTTTGATTATAGAGAAAGGAAGGGAATCCCAGAAAAACATCTACTATTGCTTCCTTGACTATACTAAAGCTTTTAACTATGTGGATCACAACAAACTATGGAAACATCTTAAAGAGATGCAAGTAACAGATCATTTTACCTGCCTCCTGAGAAACCTGTATGTGGATCAAGAAGCAACAGTTAGAATCAGACATGGAACAACGGACTGGTTCAAAATTGGGAAAGGAGTACAACAAGGCTATATATTGTCACTCTGCTTATTTAACTTATATTCAAAGTACATTATGTGAAATGCTGGGGTGGATGAATCACAAGATGGAATCAAGACTGCTGAGAGGAATATCAACAACCTCAGATATGCAGATGATACCACTTCAATGGCCTAAAGTGAATAGGGAACTAAAGAGCCTCTTGATGAGGATGAAAAAAGAGAGAGAAGAAGCTGGCTTAAAACTCAACATTCAAAAACTAAGATCACAGCATCTAATCCCATCACTTCATGGCAAATAGAAAGAGAAAAAGTGGAAACAGCAATGGATTTTATTTTCTTGGGCTCCAAAATCACTGCAGACAGTGACTGCAGCCATGAAATTAAAAGATGCTTGCTCCTTGGAAGTAAAACTATGACAAACCCAGAGTATAAAAAAGCAGAGACATCACTTTGCTGACAAAGATCCATCTAATCAAAACTATGGTTTTTCCAGGAGTCATGTACGGATGTGAGAATTGGACCATAAAGAAGGCTGAGTGAAGAAGAACTGATGTGTTCAAACTGTGGTGATGGAGATGCCTCATGAGAGTCCCTTAGACTGCAAGATCAAACCGGTCAATCCTAAACATTCAGTGGATGCTGAAATGCCAACAGTTTGGCCAATAGTCAGTTGATGTGAAGAGCCGACACACTGGAAAAGATTGCAGACAAAAGGAGAAGGGAGTGACAGAGAATGAGATGGTTAGATAGCATCACTGACTCGATGGACATGAATTTGAGCAAATTCTAGGGATAGTGAAGGACAGGGAAGCCTGGCATACTGCAGTCCATGGTGTTACAAAGAGTTGTACAAGACTTAACAACAGCAACAAAGCTTAATATTAAAAGATTCTTGCAAGAAATTGAAACTTAGGGAAAATAAACACCAATAAAAATTCGAAAGACTGCCTGAAATTCCCCACCATCCTTTTCAGAGTTTCACATAGTTTCTCTGAAATCAAACAGGTAAAAATATCAGTAGCACTATAATGTATAATTCTTTTCATGACAATAGCTTTTAAAATAGTGGCCTAGCATTCCACTATTTGGATGTTCTATATTTTGTTTAATTACCTAGTTCTTACTGGCTATCTTGTTAATGAACCATAAGAAGTGTTTATATTTATTCAATAAAAAAGAAAAAAACTGTCACAAAACAAAAATACACACAAAAAAGACAAAGAAAACAATCTCATTTGTAAGGTTAAGACAGAGAGTTTTCAAAACAAGGGAAAAGGACTCCCTGGTGGTCGAGCAGTTAAGAATCCTCCTGCAATGCAGGGGACACGGATTCAATCCCTGGTCCAAGAAAATTCCACATGCTTCGTAGCAACTAAGCTCCTATGAGCTGCAACAACTGAGGCACACACGCCCTAGAACCCTGCTCCACTGCAAGAGAAACCACTGCAATGAGAAGCACATTGCAACCAGAGCATAGCTCCCACCTGCCGCAGTTAGAGGAACAGCCAAAAATAAATAAATAAAAAGATAATAAAAGCAAGGAAAAAATTCTACAAATAGTATGGGCTTTTAGAATACACCAAATTCTACATTATAACCACCCCAAGAGTCAAATGCCTCTTCTTCTCCATCCCCCTTCATTCAACTATTAAATATCCTCCCCTACATAACCATGTTAGGGACTTCCATGAGGTTCAGGAAAGAACCCCTTCCAATTCAGGGAACTTGGGTTCAATCCCTGGCCGGGGAACTCAGATCCCACATCCCAGGGGGCAAATAAGCCTGTGTGCTGCAACTAGACAGCAGCAAGAGTGCCAAAACAAAGATCCCAGGGGCTGCACGTAAGACCTGATGCAACCAAATAAACACATAAACATTTTAAAAATAAACAAACAAAGATAACCAAGCCAGTTCAAAATGGAAAATTACCTGCATTTAAAATACACTGTCCCTTCGTGGCTTCCATCGTGCTTTCCCGCTCAGGATTATCCCATTCTACTCCTAACCAGAGTCCTGGCAGAACAAGAAAACCCAAAAGAGAAATTAGAACAAGGTGAGGCTCCATTTTTCTGCAATCAAATACAGTTTGCAATGGAAACCATATCACACAGACACCACTGGGGAAGAAAGAAGTCTTTAGAAAAAAAAGTAACCTTGGACTCAGGACTTAATCAGCAAAGGGAACAGTAAGTTTGGTTCAAAAAAATCAACAAAAAATACAACTGCAGAAAATAACTATAGGTACTGAGCACTTCTGTGCCAGACACTTTATTTCATGTTATCCTTACAACAGACATTTCATCTTTACAAACGAGATGTTATCATATTCTTAACAGTTCCTGAACAAATACACACTTTTTGAGTCCTAGCCTAGCAATATGCTCTTCATAAAGTAAATTTATATATATATATAAGTAGTATTTTTCTTCAATGTAGGTAAAATAACACCCGAAGTCACACACTTCAGGTCATTCTAATTGCAGAAGTCAACACTTACCCACCATACTATGCCATGTATAACTCGTATCTTATATTTGCAAACCACATTCAGTTTTCAGAGCATTCTCTTTACCTTCCCTTCTCTCTTCTCCCTCTATTAAGTACCCACTATCCCATGGACAGAGGAGCCTTGGTAGGTTATAGTCCAAGGTACTGCAAAGAATCGGACATGACTGAAGTGACGAGGTGCGTGCGCGCGCGCGTGCACACACACACACACACACACACACACACACACACACAGGGGACTGTGCCAGGTGCAAAAGTATGTGAGACAAAGAGTTTCACTTCTGAAAAAAAAAAAAGAGTTTCACTTCTGGATCTACCCCTGTGGAGAACTAGAAAATCTAGATAAACAATTTTTAAAAATCACTTTACACCAATTAGAATGGCTTGTGTCAACAAAAGAGAAAATAAGTGCTGGCAGGGATATGGAGACAGCGTTACTTTTATGCATTGCTCATGGGACTGTAAAATGGTGTGGCAACTGTGGAAAACAGTACAGTGGTCCCTCCGCAAGCTACACGCAGAATCATCACCTAACCTAGCGAGTCTACCTCTGGGCAAACACCCCAGCAACGGACAGCAGGGACTCAGACAGGTATGAGTGTACTTGTGTTCACAGCAGCATTATTCCAAACAGCCAGATGTGAAAGGATGAATGGATAAACAAAGTGTCCAATGGCGGATCCATTACTAAACAAAATGTGGTCTGTCCATACAATGGAATATTATTCAGTCTTAAAAAGGAATGAAATTCTGACACATTCTACAACATGGATGAACCCTAAAGATCTTATGCTAAGAGAACTAAGCCAGACACACAAAAACAAACAATACATGCATACTAAGTCATTTCAGTCATGTCTGATTCTTTGCGACCCCACGGACTGCAGCCCACCAGGCTCCTCTGTCCATGGGATGCCCCAAGCAAGAATACTGGAGTGGGTTGCCATTTCCTTCTTCAGGGGATCTTCTGGACCCAAGGACTGAATTCACATCTCTTACATCTCCTGCAGCGGCAGGCAGGTTCCTTAACACTAGAGTCACCTGGGTTTTCTTCAGAAAGAGAGAAATGTTCAGTCCTTCACCCCAAAGTCCATGCACTCACCACCTGGCCCCCCATCACCTGGCACTTTAGACCCAGGTCCACCTGGCACCGGCCTGCCACCGAGGGCCTGCACGCCCGAAGCTGCCACCCCTGAGGCACTCTCCCTAGGGAGCTGGCACCCCGACAAAGGAGTCCAAAGGTCTCAGCACCGCTGCGGCTGCTGTGCGCGAGCAACTCTCCAGGGGTAGGGGCGGCAAGACACAGGATTGGCTCGTCTAGCACAAATCAATCTGAAGCTGAATCAAATTGTATAAACTGAGTCATTTCTGATTAACTCTGCTAAAACCACATCATGAAACTAGAGCATAAAGAACTGTCTACAGAAAGAAACCCAAGTCTCCAGATAATAGGTTCATACCCAATACTGATGATGAGGCATCATAACTGGGGCTGATAAAAATTAACTCAAATACAGAAATCATGTCCTACAATTAAAATAAACACCAATACCCCTGCTATGGACTTGTGGGGGGGAACACTGAGTATTCTGATTCATAAGGTATTCTGACTCCCATTGAATTAAAAGGGGTCATACTGAAAACCTTGAAAACATGTGTGTTTACAGCTGAGCACATTAGGGCAAAATTGAGACCAATGTTAGGTCCAAGTAGAAAAAAATCTAGATGTGTGGGAGGAATTTCAACCAGGTTTCCTTTGCAGTGAGGTCCCACATTAACTCAGTTCAACCCAGAACAGACGACGGCCGTGGAAAGGAAGCCAGTCAACCAAGTCTCGAGGTCATACACAGAGAAGAGGGGACATGGTGTAGAATCAGGGTGGTCAATGGGACAGGTCCCCAGTCTCTTCCTGGGATCCCTGTAGCCTCCACCCCCAGAGCCCTTGCCCCAAACCACGGAATCTGTCAGGATTTCTAACTTGGGGTGTTTCCTCTTCCACAACCCCCAGGCAATGGGGAGTGAGGGGCCTGAGAACTCCTGGCTCTGTTTCCTGGGCCATGATGGGGAAGGCATCCTCGGCCACCCAGATAGGACCTCATCTCACCCCCAGCGCCTGCCCCTACACAAAGGCAGCTGAATGGGGGGAGGGAGGAGGCAGGACTCGGCACTCCAGGTTCAGTGGGGTGTCCCGGGCCTCTGCCCTGGAAACTCAACTGTGTGTGTGGTTCAGTCACAGCAGAGACGAAGTCTGGGGGCACCTATGTGAGATGCCTAGAATACTCAAATTCATAGAAACACAAAGTGGAATAGTGTTTGGCAGGAGCTGAGGGGGGGGTAGAACAGGAAGTTACTGCTTAATGGCTACAGGGTTTCTCTTCTGTAAAATGAAGAGGGTTCTGGAGATGAATGGTGGTGATGACTGTACATTATTCTACTTAAAATCACTGACTATACAATTAAAGGCGACTAAAATGTTAAGTTCAGTTATGTGTAACTTACCACAATTTAAAATACACACACACACACACACACACACACACACATCTTTTAAACCACCAGAGAGCTAAAAAGGCACTGACGAATTACAAGGCCAAAATCTGGGAGAAGAGCGAAACCCAGAGTTAAGCGGAGCCTTAGAGCAACTTTTTTCCCCTGGGCATCTGCTGATTCTGGCAGAAAAGGCTGACAAGCTAAAAGCTGAACAAAGCTTTGTTCAGCTTTGGATAGAGCTTTTGAGGGACTAAGGCTTCCCTAGTGGCTCAGCTGGTAAAGAATCTGCCTGCAGTGCAGGAGACCTGGGTTCAATCCCTGGGTTGGAAAGATTCCCTAGAGAAGGAAATGACAACCCACTCCAGTATTCTTGCCTGGAGAATTCCATGGACAGAGGAGCCAGGCAGGCTATAGCCCATGATCGCAAAGAGTCGGACATGACTGTGTGACTAACTTTCACTTTCACTTTGAGGGAGTAACAGATAAATAGTGAAAATCAGTCTCCCTAGGAAGGTGGAGGTTGCAAGAAACTCTCTAGGTTTTGTTCTGGGGCTTGAAATGCTTTCAACCTAAGAGCAAGAAGGAACCAACCTAAATAGACTAACCCCTGTAGCGACTGAAGGTCAACGTCAAACAATCACATTCCCAGATATGCTTAAGTGATCTGGGATTGCTGTGGACCTTCCGCATCTGCCAGAGTCCACTTCAGTCCTCTCTGGAAGAAGACACCACCACTGCAAAGCTCAGGTTACAACTCTTCACAACCAATATCTGGCACTCAAAGAAATACAACTAAGCACAGAAGAAGACAAGAGGCTATGACTGGAAACCAAGAGAAACAACAGCCAGCAGAAACGGACTAAAGAAGAGATTGCACCAACTGTGTCAAGAGAGGCTGCAACATGGTAAAGAACTTGAACTTCATCCTGCTTCTCCAGAGGAACTTATAAGCATGGAGAAAAGACATAACAGACGGGCAACGGGCACAAAAAAAGACGCACATCATTGCTAATTATTAGAGAAATGCAAATCAAAGCTACAATGAGGTACCATTTCACACCAGTCAGAACAACAATCATTAAAAAGTCTACAAATAACAAATACTGGAGAGGGTATGGGGAAAGGGGAGCCCTCCTACACTGTTGGTGGGAATGTAAATTGGTGCAGCTACTACAGAAAACAATTTGGATGTTCCTCAAAAATTAAAAATAGAGCTAACATATGACCCAGCAATCCCACTCCTAGACATGTATCCAGACAAGAATTAAAGAATTTTAAAAACTCTTAATTCAAAAAGATATATGACCCCTATGTTCACAGCAGCACCATTTACAATAGCCAAGACATAGAAGCAACCTAAATGCCCATCAACAGATGTATGGATAAAGAGATGGTATATGTACACAATGAAATGTTACTCAGCCCTTACAAAGAATGAAATAACGCCATCTGCAGCAACATAGATGAATCCAGAGATTATCATACTAAGCAAAGTAAATCACAGAAAGACAAATACCATATGACATCACTTACATGTGGAAGCTACAATATGATACAAATGAACATATCTAAAGAACGAAAACTCACAGATGAAGAGAACAGACTTGCCAGGTATGGGGCTGGCAGGTATGGGGGTGGCAGGTAGGGAAGGATTAGAAGTTTGGGGTTAGCAGCTGCAAACTATCATATGTGAGATGGATAAACAACAAGGTCTTACTGTATAGAATGGAGAACCACGTTCAATATCCCATGATAATTAAGCCATAATGGAAAAAAATTAAAAAGTAGATATGTAAAACTGAATCACTTTTCTATAGAGCAGAAAATACAACATCGTCAATCAACTATAATTCAATAATTTTTTTTAATTCAGAAGAAAGAAAATTGGATATTGAAAGATCAAAAATCACTAACAACAACAAAAAGCTGAAGGAGGGTGGATAAGAAGCATTAAAAGAGGATAGGAGAGAATAATTGAAAAAGGAGTAGTCAAGTAGCTTTTTCCTTGCAGCAAAAAGAAAAAGATGCAATCCTCTTGTTCAGTTGTAAAATCATCTGTTTCTCCCCATTCCCTGAGCTAACAATAATTTGTCAGAGTGTTTGTTTGTATAAAGGGCATTAAGATAATGAAGAACACATCACACTTGATAGCATCTTTATACCATATTCACTGGTGTTTCAGAAGTGGCTATTTCTTAAGCCTCAACCGAAGTCCAGGACAGAAAGCTTGGTTTTGTAAGGGCTCAGATGGTTTTATTTTGCTTTCTGGTGGCTTCCTGATGCAACCAAAGGAATAAAAACTTAACCTCAAAATAGGACATCAGAATCATCTAGGGAGCACATTTTAAGTGATGAGTTCTGGAACTTAACTCTGAAATAGTGAATTAGAATCTCTTCATGTCCAAACTGAGAATTCATATTTCTAACAAGACCCCAGGAATGCTGCATTAGACTCCCCTTGCTAGACATGTTACCTTGGCTAGACTTCTTTCTACACTGAAATGACAGTGATTCCAAACTGAAGTCACTTATAATAAACTGAACAGTTCAGTTCAGTTCAGTTGTTCAGTTGCTCAGTCGTGTCCAACTCTTTGCGACCCCATGAATCGCAGCACGCCAGGCCTCCCTGTCCATAACCATCTCCTGGAGTTCACTCAGACTCACTCCCATCGAGTCCATGATGCCATCTAGCCATCTCATCCTCTGTCGTCCCCTTCTCCTCCTGACCCCAATCCCTCCCAGCATCAGAGTCTTTTCCAGTGAGTCAACTCTTCGCATGAGGTGGCCAAAGTACTGGAGTTTCAGCTTTAGCATCATTCCTTCCAAAGAAATCCCAGGGTTGATCTCCTTCAGAATGGACTGGTTGGATCTCCTTGCAGTCCAAGGGACTCTCAGGAGTCTTCTCCAACACCAAAGTTCAAAAGCATCAATTCTTCAGCGCTCAGCCTTCTTCACAGTGCAACTCTCACATCCATACATGACCACAGGAAAAACCATAGCCTTGACTAGACGGACCTTAGTTGGCAAAGTAATGTCTCTGCTTTTGAATATGCTATCTAGGCTGGTCATAACTTTTCTTCTAAAGAGTAAGCATCTTTTAATTTCATGGCTGCAGTCACCATCTGCAGTGATTTTGGAGCCTCAAAAATAAAGTCTGACACTGTTTCCCCATCTATTTCCCATGAAGTGATGGGACCGGATGCCATGATCTTAACAACAGGTATTCTATTTATCTGTTACTAGTCCTACAACACATGGTTGATAATGGTAATAGTTTAGTCAAACAAAGAGCACATTTTCTGTCATTGAGGGCCAGTAATTACAGATTTTTATATTTATCACACTGATGACTGCAAAGTATTATGTTCTAACAAAAACCAACATATTATTATTTTCCTATAGATGAAAACTAAGTGTTCTAAAAAGTGAAAGAGGAGAGTGAAAAAGTTGGCTTAAAGCTCAACATTCAGAAAACGAAGATCATGGCATCCAGTCCCATCACTTCATGGGAAACAGATGGGGAAACAGTGGAAACAGTGTCAGACTTTATTTTGGGGGGCTCCAAAATCACTGCAGATGGTGATTGCAGCCATGAAATTAAAAGATGCTTACTCCTTGGAAGAAAAGCTGTGACGAACCTAGATAGCATATTCAAAAGCAGAGACATTACTTTGCCGACTAAGGTCCGTCTAGTCAAGGCTATGGTTTTTCCAGTAGTCACGTTAGGGATCTGAGAGTTGGACTGTGAAGAAGGCTGAGCACCAAAGAATTGATGCTTTTGAACTGTGGTGTTGGAGAAGTCCCTTGGACTGCAAGGGTTTGATCCCTAGTTCAGGAAGATCCCCTGGAGGAGGAGATGGCAACCTACTCCAGGATTCTTTCCTGGAAAATCCCATGGACAGAGGAGCCTGGCAGATTATAGTCCATAGGGTCACACAGAGTCAGACATGACTGAGCATGCACGCATGCATATATAAACACACACACAGAAAAAGAAAAAGGAATTCAACCTCAACACTAAAGACAGTCATAAAATCATAAGAGAACAAAAGAATAAAAAAAGAAAAAAGACTTACAAAAGCCCATCCAAAAACAATGAGCAAAATGGCAAGAAGAACATACATATTGGTAATTACCTTAAATATAAAGAGATTACTCCAACCAGAAGACACAGACTGGCTGAACGGATACAAAAATAAGACCCACCTATATGCTGTCAAAGAGACCCACTTCAGATTAGGGACACAAAGAGTCTGAAAGGGAGGGGATGGAAGACGGTATTCCATGCAAATAAAGTTCAAAAGAAAGTTGGAGTAGCAATATTCTTATCAAAAAAAAAGTCTTTAAAACAAAGACTGTTACAAGAGTCAAAGAAGGACACTACAAAATGATCAAGAAGTCAAGCCAAGAAGACATAACAATTGTAAATGTAGATGAACACAGCATAGAAGCACCTCAGTGTAGAAAACAAATGTTAACAGACATAAAAGGAGAAATTGACAGCAACACAAAGTGGGTGATTTTAGCATGTCACTTACATCAATTGACAGATCATTCAGACATAAAATCAACAGGGAAACACATGCCTTAAGTGACACATTAGACTAGATGAACTTAATTGGTATTTACAGAGCATTCCATCCAAAGCAGCAGAATGCATACTTTTTCAAGTGCATGTGGAATATTCACTAGGATAAATCATATGTTGGGTCACAAAGCAAGCCTTGGTAAATTTAATAAAACTGAAATAATATCAAGTATCTTTTCTAACCACATTGCCTGCAGATTTTAATCTAATCTTCCATTACAAGGAAGAATTACAAAATCTGTAAAAAACACAAAAATGTGGAGGCTAAATAACATGCTACTTAACAACCAATGGATCACTGAAGATGTCAAAGAAACCAAAAATACTTAGGGCTTCTCTGGTGGTCTAGAGGTTAAGAATCCACCTGCCAGTGCAGGGGACATGGGATCACTGCCTGGTCAGGGAAGATCTCACATGCTGTGGAACCACCAGGCCCATGCACCACAACTCCTGAGCCCACAATCCACAAATACTGAGCCCACGTGCCACAACCACTAAAACCCATGTGTCCCAGAGCCTGTGTTCCCCAGTAAAAGAAGCCACAGCAATGAGCAGCGCATGCACCACAGCAAAGAACAGCTCTCGCTCTCTGCAACCAGAGAAAACCCACAGGCAGCAATGAAGATCCTGTGCAGCCAAATAAATTAATAAATTTTTTAAAAAGAAAAAAACAATCTCCTAACACTGAACCATGAAGATATAGAAAACAGAACAGATCAATCACAAGTACTGAATTGAAACCATGAATTTATTTTTTTTTTTTTTTTTTTCTTTTTTTCTCTTTGAAACCATGAATTTAAAAACTCCCAACAAACAAAAAGTCCAAGACCAGGCGAATTTTGGCAAACATTTAGAGAAGAGTTAACATCTATCCTTCTGAAACTCTTCCAAAAAAATTGCAGAGGAAGGAACACTCTCAAAGTCATTCTATGAGGCTACCATCACTCTGATAGCAAAACCAAGGATATCACAAACACAGAAAGAAAATACCAGGTCAGTATCACTGATGAACGTACATGCAAAATCCTCAACAAAAATACCACCAAACCGAATCTAACAATATATTGAAAGGATCATACACCACGATCAAGCGGGAATTATTCCAGGGATAGAACTTTTTCAATATCCCCTAGTAAACCAGTGTGATACACATTAACAGTGAAAAATAAAAACCATATTATCATCCCAACAGATGCAAAAACAGCTTCTGACAAAATTCAACATCTATTTCTGAGAACAACTCTCCAGACAGTGTGAATAGAGGGAACATACCTCAACATAGTAAAGGCCACATATGAAAAACCCACAGCTAACATACTCAGTGGTGAAAATCGGAAAGCATTTCCTCTAAGATCAGGAACAAGACAAGGATGTCCACTCTCACCACTTTTATTCAATGCAGGTTTTGAAGTTCTAGCCATAGCAATCAGAGAAGAAGAAACAAAAGGAATCCAAATTGGAAAAGAAGATGTAAAACTGTCACTATTTGCAGATGACATGATTCCATGCAAAGAAAATTCTAATGGTGCTATCAGAAAACTACTAGAGCTCATCAATGAATTTGGTAAAGTTGCAGGATACAAAATTATATACAGAAATCTACTGCATTTCTATATACTAACAATGAAAGGTCAGAAAGAAATGTAAGGAAACAATCTCATCAAAAAGAACAAAATACCTAGGAAAAAGCCTACCTAAGGAGGCAGAAGACCTGTACTCTGAAAACTGTTAAGAGATTGATGAAAGAAATCAAAGATGACACAAACAGATGGAAACATACACCGCATTCCTGGACTGGAAGAATCAGTATTGTCAAAATGAGTATACTATCCAAAGTAATCCACAGATTCAGTGCAACCCGTATTAAATTACTAATGGCATTTTTGCAGATCTAGAACAAAAAATCTTCACACATTACTAACTAGGGGATTTTTGCAGAAACTAATGGCTGCGGCCAGCCATTTGTTATGCAAATGAATACTGAAATGTCACCAGTCAATAATGTTTGGGTAACAGAAGATGTATTAATTTAGCTCTGGTCTTTAAACTATTAAGATTTGTATGGAAACACAACAGACCCTGAAGAATTTAAAAAAAAAAAAATAGAGCTGGAGTAATCAGATTCCCTGACTTCAGACTATACTATAAAGCTATAATAAAAACAATATGGTACTGGCACAAAAACACGAACACAGATCAATGGAAAAAGACAGAAAGCCCAGAAATAAATCCACACAGCTACTTGCAAACAAAACAACTGACAAGGGCTTAATTTCCAAAATACACAAATAGCTCATACAACTCAGTAACAAAAAACCCCAAACAATCCAATTGAAAAATGGGCAGAAGATCTAAATAGACACGTCTCCAAAGATGACATACAGAAGGCCAACAGACACATGAGAAGATGCTTGACACTGCTAATTATATTACAGAAATGCAAATCAAAATTACAATAATATATCACCTCACAGTGGTCACAGTAACCATCGTCAAACGAAAGTCTACAAACAAATGCTGGAGAGGGTGTAAAGAAAAGGGAACCCTGTTCCCTTTCAGGAACTCCATACACTGTTGATGGGAATGTAAATTGGTACAGCCACTATAGAGAACAGTATGGAGTTTCCTTGAAAAAAAAAAATAGAGATTTCCCTCATGATCCAGTGGTTAGGACTGGGCACTTTCACCACTGGGGCCCATGTTCAATCTCTGGTTGGGGAACTAAGATCTGCAAGCCCCATGAAGCAGGCAGAAATAAAAATTTTAAAAAGAAGATCTCAAAATAGAGCTTTACCATATGATCCAGCAATCTCACTCCCAGGCATATATCTGAAGAAACGCACAATTCAAAAAGATACATGAGGACTTTCCAGGTGGTCCAGTGCTTAAGAACCTGCCTGACAGTGCAGGGGACAAGGATGAGATCCCTGGTCTGGGACGATTTCACATATGAAAGGGCACCTAAGCCCTCGGGCCCTAAAGCCCATGCTCTGCCACGGGAGAAGCCTCTGCAACGAGAAGCCTCACACCACAGCTAGAGAGCAGCCCCCACGTGCCGCAACTAGAGAAAGCTCAAGCACAGTAATGAAAATCCAGCACAGCCAAAAATAAGTGAATAAAATTAAAATTTTTAATTCAGAAAAATTGTTTTAAAAAATACATACATGCAAATATTCACTGTAGGAGTATTTACAATAGCTAAGACATGGAAACAACCTAAATGTCCACCAACAGAGGAATGGGCAAATAAAATATGGAACATATACAAATGGAATATTCCTCAGCCATAAGAAACAGTGAAATAATGCCATTTACAGCATCATGGATAGATCTTATCATACTAAGTAAATTTAAGTCAGAGAAAGACAAATATCATCTGATACTGCATATATACAGAATCTAAAAAATGATAGGAGGGGATGGGAAGGAGGCTCCAGAAGAAGAGGATACAATATATCCTCAAGGCTGATTTGCGTTGTTGCACGCAGAAACCAACACAACACTGTAGAGCAATTATCGTCCAATTTAAAATTATTAAAAGAAAAACAAACAAAAAACGATAGGAATGAACTTATTAACAAAACAGAAACCAACTCACAGACTTAGAAAACCAATTTATGGTTACTCAAGGGGAAAGGTGGGTGGGGAGGGATAAATTAGGAGGTTGGGATTAATATATGCACACAACTATATATAAAATAGATAATCAACAAGGATACTGTAGAGCACAGTAAACTTTTACTCAATAGTCTGTAATAACCTCTATGGAGAAAGAATCTGAAAAAGAATTGATATATGTATATGAAAAACTGAATGACTTTGCCTTACACCTGAAATTAACATAATAATGTAAATCAACTATATTTCAATATAAAATAAATTTTTTACAAAAGAGAAAAGCTAGGGTAGAATTCTGATGGCATAAACAGCAGATTAAAAGACCTATAATGTTGAAGGATCATGTGTGTGTGCTTAGTGGCTCAGTTGTGTCCAACTCTTTGCAACCCCATGAACTGTAGCCTGCTAGGCTCCTCTGTCCATGGGGATTCTCCAGGCAAGAATACTAGAGTGGGTTGCCATGCCCTCCTTCAGGGGATCTTCCCCACCCAGGGATCAAACCCAGGTCTCCCACATTTCAGGCGGATTCTTTACCAACTGAGGCACAGGGAAGCCCTGAAAGATCATATTATATGTAATTTTGAAGGACTATATGATTATCCATATTAAAGAATGTACCTACTCCACCTTGTATCTTCAAGGACTGTAAACCAAGAAGTTAATAAGAACAGTTTTTCAATAACCTGATTTATTGGTTTAAAAGAACTCTATTTACTAATATGACAAAATGAATCGAAATTAAAGTTTTAAGTACACATATACTGTTTTTAAGAAAATGTGTTTATGTTTTAGAGAAGCACAGTGAAGCATCAAGGGAACATTTCATGAAAGGATGGGCAAGATAAAGGACAGAAATGGTGAGGACCTAATTAATAAAAGCAGAAGAGATCAAGAAGAGATGGCAAGAATACATTGAAGAACTATGCAAAAAGGTCTTAATAACTCAAGATAACCACAATGGTGGGGTCACTCACCTGGAGCCTGGACATTCTGGAGGGTGAAGCCAAGTGGGCCTTAGGAAGCATCACTTTGAAGCATCACTATGATCAAAGCTAGTGGAGGTAATGGAATTCCAGTTAAGCTATTTAAAATCCTAAAGGATGATGCTGTTAAAGTGCTGCACTCAATATGTTAGCAAATTTAGAAAGTTCAGCAGTGGAAAAAGTCAGCTTTCATTCCAATCCCAAAGAAAAGCAGTGCCAAAGAATGCTGAAACTACTGAACAACTGAGCTCATTTCACATGGCTTCAGCAGTACGTGAACCAAGAAATTCCAGATGTTCAAGCTGAATTTAGAAAAGGCAGAGGAACCAGAGATCAAATTGTCAACATTAGTTGGCTCATAGAGAAAGCAAGAGAATTCCAGAAAAACATCTGCTTCATTGCCTACACTAAAGCCTTTGACTGTGTGGATCACAACTGCGGAAAATTGGAAATGGGAATCAGTTCGGTTCAGTCGCTCAGTCGTGTCCAACTCTTTGCGACCCCATGAATCACAGCACGCCAGACCTCCCCTGTCTATTACCCACTCCCGGAGTTCACTCTGACTCACGTCCATCGAGTCTATGATGCCATCCAGCCATCTCATCCTCTGTCGTCTCCTTCTCCTCCTGCCCCCAATTCCTCCCAACATCAAAATCTCACCAGACCACTTTACCTGTCTCCTAGAGAGAAACCTGTATACAGGTCAAAAAGTAACAGTTAGAAGACATGGAACAACTGACTGGTTCAAAATTGGGAAAGGAGTACAACAAGGTTGTATATATTGTTACTCTGTTTACGGAGTACACCATGCAAAATGTCAAGCTGGATGAATCACAAG
The DNA here is from genome assembly GCA_917880005.1 of Nanger dama. Taxonomy (NCBI): domain Eukaryota; kingdom Metazoa; phylum Chordata; class Mammalia; order Artiodactyla; family Bovidae; genus Nanger; species Nanger dama. Next base: position 8,289,117 of record CAKJTW010000062.1, on the reverse strand, counting down.
CTGGAATCACAAGATTACCAGGAAAAACATCAAGAACCTCAGATATGCAGATGATACCACTCTAACAGCAGAAAGTGAGGAAAAACTTGATGAGGGTGAAAGAGGAGAGTAACAAAGCTGGCTTAAAACTCAACATTCAAGATTTAAGATCATGGCATCTGGTCCCATCAGTTCATGACAAGTAGATGAAGAAACAGTAGAAACAGTGATAGATTTTATTTTCTTGGGCTCCATGGGGTCACAAAGAGTCAGACATGACTTAGCAACTAAACAACAAGATAAATATCTGTACAAAAATAAAATATCAAACCTGAATCTGATCAAGCTTATATGTAACTACTAACCTACAGGGAATGTATGGGACAGAAAAACTAAATATTAATGACTTTGTGGGGATGCAATCTAAAAAATTCAGAATATGGGAAATTTTACAAGACAATTTTTCAACAAACAAATGGTAAGGAAAAAAACAGAGAATCAATTCAGGAAATCCAATATCTATCCAAAAGGATCACCAGTGGGGGCGAGGGGCAGGGGAGCAGGTAATATGCAAGGGTTAAATTATCAAAGGTATCTTAGAAGAAAACGTCTCATCACTGAAGAAACGCTGTGACCTCAAACTGAGCAGGATTAACCAAGAAAACACACCAGACAATGAGTCAAGAAACACCCACAGCTGACACAGCTGCTCTCATCATAAGGCTTTCTGTCCTCTATTGTTACCATGGTCACATATTATATTAATAAATACTACGAAAAGAGAAAGAAAACACAGCAGCAAGGCTTCCAGAATGTCCCACAAGACCCGACACTCCCCACGAGGCCCACGTACTCTACTTTGCAGTATCTGTGAGATGCCCAAGGTGTCAGCCTCTGCTTTCTTGAGGTCAAGTGGGTTTGTGGAATTTCACAGTTTAATAAAGGCTGCCTGTGTGGTGGCCCTCTGAGCATCACGACCACCCTGGGGAGTGCAGAGGGGTTGGGATGAATTCCTCCCCAAGTGGGTGGTCAGGAGCTCACTCTTAGCTTGAGAGAAGGGTACAGCTAGTTGTTCACACTGAGGTAAAGGGAGGGGTTAAGGGCGTCACTCCCAGTCCCCTGGCATGAAGGGCTAGAGAAATTAGGGCCTCCAGGCCCCCACACAGGGCTACAGGGCCACTACCCATGCCGAACACGGGTGTCTTCCAGGGGCCTCGTTACTCTTCTGGGTTCCAGAGTTGAGGAGACAGCACATCCCTGGCTCCTGAGCAGTCTTGTTTCCCCCCACCCTCTCCTCCTCATCTGTCCTCAATACTGAAGCTGGACTCTCCCAAGAAAAAGAAGGCAAAGACGTCTCACCAGCTGCAGACAACTGACCTCCCTCAGCTCCTGTTTCAATGGCAAGCCGAACAAAATCAGTTCCCCAGAGAAAGCGGCCTGACCAAGCAGGCGGGGAGCATACGGGTGGACTGAGGAAGGGGACCCCCTCGGCTCTGTCGCCCTCCTTCCATGGGTCTGGGTGCCTGCTGGCTCTTCCTCTAAATTATGGAGCCACCATTTGTTAAATGTTCAGATTCTGTGTCTTTAGCAGGAGATGGACTGAAGCAAAGGAGTGAAGCTCTGTTTTGTGAACAGTGATTATTCCCCCAAATAACAGCCAGATGCAGGCACGACCACCCGGAGATCTTACCTGCGGATACCAGTGGGAGCCACCCCTTGGACTTAACTGGACTCCATGTTAACAGGATTCGTGAAGGCCGCCCCTGCTCCTCAACAGGCCTGAAGGAGAGGCCTGGGGGGAACCAAGGATCAGCTGAGGCAGATGGGGCTGAGCTGCTTCAGCAATCAGCCCAGGTCGCTCTAGAGGCCCTGCCCAGATCCTCTGCGGGAGTTCCCGGCCCTGCCACCACCTGGGGAACCAGGTGTAGAGTATTGGAATCTGAGCTCACAGTTCTGCCCACTGCAACCCTAAAGCAGATAAAACAAATAAAGCCCTAAAACAGCAGAGCCCAGAAATCAGTAGCACAGAGCAGCAGATCAAATTCCCACTCCCTGGTTCATTCCTTCCCCTGAACTGACACCTCCCTTCACAGCTCCAAATATGCCCTGCCTTTGTGTTTCTTTCACATTTTACTCAGCACAGGGAGGGCTTCCCAGTGGCTTAGATGATAAAGAATCCGCTTGCAATGCAGGATTTCTGGGTTTGATCCTTGGGTCGGGAAGATCGCCTGGCATAGGAAATGGCAACCCACTCCAGTATGCTTGCCTGGAGAATTCTGTGGGCCAGAGGAGCCTGGAGGGCTACAGTCCATGGGGTCCCGAAGAGTAGGACATGACTGAGCAAGTGAACACTTTCACTTCAGGGGTTAAGAGTCAGAATAATTCCTCATGAATTCCTAACCAGGCGAGCTCAGTCTTCTTAACCTTTCTATGCCTCAGTGTCCTCATCCAAAAACAGGGATGATGCTGTCGAAATCATTGGATGAGAGATCATTCCGTCATTCAACAAATGAACTGAGCACCTAATAAGCACTCAGAGGGCTAGGTGTGGCTATTCCAGGTGCTCAGCGAACACCAGTAACTGGTCTAAGTGCTTTTAAGCTTTTAACTCATTGAGTTGTCACAATAGCCCTACAGCCACATCCAGTGAAATAAGGAGTAAGTACTAAATCTCTGTTCCGTTTCTCTGCATCTTTGTACCTATCCCAGAGATGAGTTCTACAAGAAATCCAAAAGTAGCACCAACTGAAGTAATGGAAAGAATGCTGCATACAATGATATAATTAATAAAAGTAAACACACAGAAGCTCCCTCTTGGCAGAATTATACTTTTCTGAGGAAAAATGCCTGATAATACATACATGAAGAAAGTGTCAAAGTCACAAGCAACTTAATAAGTGAAAATAATGTACATTCCTTCATATTGTTAAAGTAACATTAAATAGCTTCCACCTAACTTACTGTATTTGCGAGGTGCCACCCTAATCTGCCTTTAGGAACTGGAATGAATTCCCCTTGGGTGTTGGCAGTACTGGCTTTTGGCAGTTGGCACTCAGCTGGAGGCCCTCTTTTAGGATTGTCTCCACTGGAAAAAAACACCTTGGCCCAGAGCGCACCTCCTTCCTAAGGCAGCCACAACCCAGTGATATATCATCACATCTCAACTATGGAAGACTCTGAAGGGCCATCCTATCTTCAGAGTTCCCCCACAAGATCTGATAAATCCTTTATTTAGAATAATCATGGCACCTGGACTCTCCTGGCTCAGTGGATAAGAACCCGTCTGACAACACAGGAGACACGGGCTTGATCCCTGGTCCAGGAAGATTCCACATGCCATGGAGTCACTAAGCCCGTGCGCCACAACCACTGAGCCTGCTCCAGGGCCGACGGCCACAACTGCTGAAGCCCGCTTGCCTAGAGTTCCTGCTCTGCGACAAGACAGGCCACTGCAGTGAGAAGCCACGCCACACAATAAAGGGTATCGCCCGTGCTTGCTGCAACTAGAGAAAGCCCACGTGAAGCAATGAAGACCAGGCACAGCCAAAAATAAACAAAAAAGACTAGAATAATCATGGCCCAACTTCTCCCTCTGCCCAATCCAGCTTCCTTCCCTTCCCTTGCATTACTATCAATTCTAAGAGGATTACCTAATATACTTTTTGAATAGTAAACTTCCTAAATGTGAATCTCCATCTCAGTCTACTTCCCAGAGAACAAGGTCATTCGAAATTTCCAAGAATTGGACACTGATCCAGTACTTTCAGACAGCAACTTGGCAATATATATCAAGCATCTTAAACTATTCATAGTCTTGAGAAGCAATAGAACGGGTATGGGCTCTAAAGCAGTTTCAAATCCCAACTTTTTACAGGAAAGCTTTGAGACCTGAGTCTCAGGCGCTTCATCTGTAAAAATAATGTCTCTATTCTAGAGCTGTTATAACTTTAGAGTTGTAATAATGTTCTTATTCAAAGTGGAGAGCATATAAGAGCAACTGGTACACAATGCTGCTTAATTAGCCATGAAGGTTGCTAATCAGCTGACTTTAAGAGAAAATGTCACTTTCTCTTTCAATTTACCAATAATCCAAGTAAAACAAGAGAAGAAACCCTCTCCATACTAAATATTCTGGTAAATCTCAGGTCCATGAAGACAGAGTTCGTAACTATCTAGTTCAGTGGTTCTCAACCGTAATGAACCTAATAAAATGACACGGAGAGCTTCTCAAAACTCAGATGGCTGGGTCCCATCTCCAGAGTCTCTGATTCAGTAGTTCTGGAGTGGGGCCCAAGAATGTACATTACTAACAAGTAACCAAGTGAGGTTGATACTCTTCAGTGACCATATTTTGAGATCCCTCTGGTGTAAATTTACCACTGAATACCTTGTATACATTTAAGCCAATTCCTAATATATAGAAGGCACTTAAATATTTGTTGACTGATTGACTAAGACATATAAATAAGTCTACTATACTACTGTCACTGACAAAAGTAAAAAAAAAAAAAAACAACTAGACATTAATGTCTAAAAAGGAGGAATGATTAAACAAACTATGTAAAATATAACCATTAAGAAATGTAAGTAAAGGAGAGCTCTGGTGCCCTTGTGGTTAGGACTTTGGGCTTTCACTGCCATGGCTAGGGTTCAGTCCCTGGTCAGGGACCTGAGATCTCACAAGCCAAATACAAGTAAATCCATTGCTATACACTAAGAATGACAGATCAGAAAGAGAAATTCAAGAAACAATTTCGCTTACTATCTTATCACAAAGAATAAAATACCAAGGAATACACCTAAGGAGACAAAAGATCTATATACTCTGAGAACTGTAAGATGCTGATGAAAGAAATCAAAGAAGACACAATGGATGGAAAACATATTCATGGATTGGAAGACTCAATATTGTCAAAATGACCATATAACCCAAGGCAATCTACAGATTCAATGCAATCCCTACCAAATTACCACTGGCATGTTCCACAGAACTAGAAAATAATCTTAAAATCTGTATGGAAACATAAAAGATCCCAAACAGCAAAAGCAGTCTTGAGAAAGAAAAACAGAACTGGAGGAACCAGGCTCCTTGATTTCAGACTAGACTACAAAGCTACAGTCATCAAAACAGTATGGTACTGGCACAAAAACAGAAATACAGATCAATGGAACAGGATAGACAGTCCAGACATAAACCCATGGACCTATGGTCAATTAATCTATAACAAAGAAGGCAAGAACACGCAATGTAGGAAAGATAGTCTCTTCAACAGATGGTGCTGGCAAAAATGGACAGCTATATATAAAAAAATGAAATCAGATTATTCTTTAACATCATACACAAACATAAACTCAAAATGCATTAAAGATCTAAATGTGAGACCGGGTACTATAAAATCCCTAGAGGAAAACATAAGCAGAACACTCTCCAACATAAACTGCAGCAGTATCTTTTCTCAATCTGTCTCCCAGAATAATGGGAATAAAAACAAAAATAAACAAATGGGACCTATTTAAACTCGAAAGCTTTTGTACAGCAAAGGAAACAATAAAGAAAATGAAATGTCAGCACACAAACTGGGAGAAAATATTTGCAAAGAGGACCTACAGGTGGCCAGGAGGCAACATATCCAAATACTGACTCATCACATTGTGCACCTGAAACTAATGTTAATTATGTCTCAATACGAAAGGAAATGCAAGTAAAATAATGCGATAGAAACACAGGTATCACCAAATCATAAGTGAAAAATGGTAACACAAACTTGTATTCAGACCAATTTGAATTATACATACACATGAATTAATGATAAGAGCAATTTCAAAAATACTACTTCATTTTTGAGCTTAGGATTATGGGAATTCAAATTTTATTACGGTTTAAAGTTTACACTGAAGATATTTTAAGACTGACTTAATATAAAATAGTAACATTAAATAATTAGATAAGTGTATAATCAAATTAAGTCATGGATACCACAGGAGATTGTCCCTGAAGTAAAACTATATCAAAGGATATATAACTCAAATCGGTATTATAGACCTCTACTGAGACAGCTACCAGAAACAACTACAAAATAAGCACGTGCACACAACGCCATCCGTTACCTGCCACAGGAGGGACAGTGCCAGAAAAACGCACTGTCGCATGTTCCCCGTTAACCTCAACTCTCCGACCAATGACGTCCGACGTCAAAGTGCTGTTCATTATAACATAGCCAGAATCCAAAACATGAGATCTAGGGGAAAAAATGACATTAACAAGAAATTAGTAAAATTCTTAAAAAAAAACTGTTTTTAACTGTATACAGATGCTCATTACTTCAATGCTTCTACCCAATTTAGTCTTCCTATTTTGATGAAGAGAAGAACCTAAGGGTTTATGTACCAGACTCTCAGAATGTGATTTTACTTTACTCTACATTTTGATAATTTAATGCATTAAAAAAAAAAACCTTGCTTAACTCTAGCTAGCTCACATCACATGATGTGTACTTTTACTAAGGATGAGAAGGGAAGGAAAAGAGAAGGGGATCATGGTGACAGAGAAAAGGGAAAGGAAACATGCATCATTCTCTGCCCAGGAAGTAGAAACACACAAACCCACAGAGGCAGGAAGGAACACGTGTGATGTCAAATTTAGAACCCTAACAATAAGGAGCCCAAGAGAAAAGCATCATCTCTCAAGGAATGATCACTAGATCCAACTCCCACTTCAACAAGTCAGTTTCTTTGACAGATAAAAAAGAAAGAGATAGAAGGGACAAAAAAAGACTAAAGCAAATGTAAGAGATGTCAACCTGAACTCTTAAAAACTGTAGATAATTTTCAAAATAAATTATGAGAAAATTGAACGTTTGAACACTGACTAGATAGCTGATGATATTCAAGAATAATTGTCTCCAGTAAGGCTATTACAAAATCAGTTTATTTGGGGGGAAAGAACAGAAAGGGGAATTCCCTGGACCAGTGGTTAGGATTCTATGCGTTCACTGAAGGAGGCAAAACTTCAATCTCTGGTCAAGGAACTAAAGATCCCAAATGCTGCACAGTGAGGCCAAAAATAAAATTTAAAAAGTCAAAGAATAATTGTGAAATTTTTAGCTATGATAATGGCATGGTGGTTATTACTTTTTAAAATATCTTTCAGAAATACATATTAAATTATTTACAAATTTTTAAAAGTCATATTTTAGACATGTCAAAAAGTGCTGATATGGACAACACACTGAAAGGAAGTGAAAACCACAGGGGCCAGTTAGGGAAATAGTGCTGTAACTGAAAACAAGCAAAGAATGAACCAAGACACTGGCCTCCATCCATTCATTTGACACATACTAAGTACGTCAAGGATGTACATTGTCACCCTGCTTATTTAACTCATATGCAGAGTACATCATGAGAAACGCTGTGCTGGAAGAAGCACAAGCTGGAATCAAGATTGCCAGGAGAAATATCAAGAACCTCAGATATGCAGATGACACCATCCTTATGGCAGAAAGTGAAGAGGAGCTTTTGCCTCTTGATGAAAGTGAAAGAGGAGAGTGAAAAAGTTGGCTTAAAGCTCAACATTCAGGAAACGAAGATCATGGCATCTGGTCCCATCACTTCATGGGAAATAGATGGGGAAACAGTGGAGACAGTGTCAGACTTTATTTTGGGGAGGGGGCTCCAAAATCACTGTAGATGGTGACTGCAGTCATGAAATTAAAAGACGCTTACTCCTTGGAAGAAAAGTTATGACCAACCTAGATAGCCTATTCAAAAGCAGAGACATTACTTTGCCAACTAAGGTCTGTCTAGTCAAGGCTATGGTTTTTCCAGTAGTCATGTATGAATGTGAGAGTTGGACTGTGAAGAAAGCTGAGCACCGAAGAATTGATGCTTTTGAACTGTGGTGTTGGAGAAGACTCTTGAGAGTCCCTTGGACTGCAAGGAGATCCAACCAGTCCATTCTGAAGGAGATCAGCCCTGGGATTTCTTTGGAAGGAATGATGCTAAAGCTGAAACTCCAGTACTTTGGCCACCTCATGAGAAGAGTTGACTCATTGGAAAAGACTCTAATGCTGGGAGGGATTAGGGGCAGGAGGAGAAGGGGACGACCGAGGATGAGATGGCTGGATGGCATCATGGACTCGATGGACGTGAGTCTGAGTGAACTCCGGGAGTTGGTGATGGACAGGGAGGCCTGGTGTGCTGCAATTCATGGGGTTGCAAAGAGCTGGACACGACTGAGTGACAGAACTGAACTGAACTGAAGCACTAACCACATGCTGGCTAAAATGCTGGACCCCACGTGACAAACAGTAAACCCTACATTATGATTCCTGCCTCAGAGTATAAATACAGTGAGTTAAACCTGAGAAAAAGGTATGGATTTTGGAGAAAGTTAAGAGCTAGAACAGGATCTGGAGATTAAATGGATAGAAATTATAAAATTGAAGACTAAGAAGACAAGATTGTGTCTGGGGTAGATGGTGGCACCAAACATCAACATGAGTAATACAAGAGGAGATTCAAGTGTGGGAGGGAAAGCAACTTGTTTGAAGTGTCTATCGAATGTCATGACGGATGTAGGTCTCTAGTTCAAAGGACACGTTTTCACTAGAAATGTGTATTTGGGAGTTGTCACCTCAGTAAACAGTGGATGAGATCGGAAGTGTACTAGGTGAAAAGAAAAGAGATCACTGACAGAACTCTGGGGAAACATAATATTTAAAAGAGAAAGGGAAGAAACCTCTAACAAAGAAACCAAACCAATCCAGGTTTGGTTTTCCTCTGATTCTTTCTGGCTTTTCCTCCAGACTCTGCAAGTGGTGTTGGGAAAGTTGGACAGCCGCATATGAATCAATGAAGTTAGAACACACACTCTCATCAAGAGATCATAGGCAAAACATTCTCTGACAGAAACTGTACCAATGTTTTCTTTCAGTCTCCCAAGGTATTAGAAATAAAAGCTGCTGCTGCTAAGTCACTTCAGTCGTGTCTGACTCTGTGTGACTCCACAGACGGCAGCCCACCAGGCTCCTCCATCCCTGGGATTCTCCAGGCAAGAACACTGGAGTGGGTTGGCATTTCCTTCTCCAATGCATGAAAGTGAAAAGTGAAAGGGAAGTCGCTCAGTCGTCTCCGACTCTTAGCGACCCCATGAACTGCAGCCCACCAGGCTCCATCATCCATGGGATTTTCCAGGCAAGAATACTGGAGTGGGGTGCCATTGCCTTCTCCAAGAAATAAAAGCAAAAATAAGCAAATAGAGCCTAATCAAATTTACAACCATTTGCACAGCAAAGGAGATAATAAACAAAAGAAAAAGACAACCTCGGGAATGTGAGAAAATATTTGCAAATGATGTGACCAACAAGGGCTTAATTTCCAAAGTACACAAACAGCTCATAAAACTCAACGTCTACAACAACAAAAACAAACCACCCAATCAAAATCTGGGCAGAAGACCTAGAGACATTTCTCCAAAGAAATAGATGGCCAATAAGCACATGAAAAGATGCTCAACATCACTAATTATTAGAGAAAAGCAAATCAAAATTACAATGAGATACCACCTCACATCTGTCAGAATGGCCATCATTAAAAAGTCTATAAATAATAAATGCTGGAGAGGGTGTGGAGAAAAGGGAACCCTCCTACATTGCTGGTGGGAATGTAAGTTGGTGCAGTCACTGTGGAAAACAGTATGGAGGTTCCTCAGAGAACAAAAAACAGGATTATCATATGATCCAGCAATCCCACTCTGGGACGCACATCCAAACAAACCTCTGTGTCAAAAAGTTACATGCACCCCTGTGTTCACAGCAGCACTGTTCACAATAGCCAAGACATGGCAGCAACCTAAATGCCCATTAACAGATGAATGGATAAAGATGTGGTCCATACATACAAGAGAATATTACTCAGTCCAAAAGAAGGAAATAATGCCATTTGCAGCAACATGGATGATTATCCATGAGATTATCATACTAAGTGAAGCAAGTCAGAAGGAGGAAGATAAACACCACATGATATCACTTGTATGTGGAATCTAAAATATGACATCAATGAAACAGAATCACAGACATCTATGAAACAGAATCACAGACCCAGAGAATAAGTTGGCGGTGGCCAAGGGGGAGGGATGGAGTGGAATCCTTGGGGTAACAGATGTTGAGTTTTTATATACACAATGGATAAACAAGGTCCTACTGGTATAGCACAAAGAGCTATATTCAATATCCTATGATAAACCATAATGGAAAAAAAATATTTTAAAAAAGAATGCATGTATATATATGTGTGTGTGTGTGCATATAACTTAACCACTTTGCGGCACTGCAGAAATTAACACAACACTGTAAAACAATTATAGTTCAATTTAATAAAAACAATAAATAAATGATTAAAAAATACAGGCAAACCTCTTGAGATGTTGTGTTTGATTCCAGAATACTGCAATAAGGTGAGTACTGAAAGAAAAAAAAAAGGCGCAGGGGAGGGGAGGCTGAATTTTGACAGTGTGATTATCCAAGGGCAACCACAAAAACAAAGTAAGAAAGATAAATATGGGTGGACAGGGCAGTCAGGAAGAAGCCAGCATCTAGATCTAAACTTGCCTGGCAGGTTTGAAAAGCAAAAGGGAAATCAGCCCAGAGCCTCAGACTGGTGGGAAGAATCAAAACAGTTCAGATAATTTGAAGAAAAGTCAATAGGAAGGTGAGGGCAGGTGTGGGGAAGTCATGGTTTAGCAAGCTCAGACACACATGGAGGCATGCAGCTAAGAGGTCTAGTCGGGAGGTAGGGCCCTGATGTGAAGTTCTAGTCCCCAAGGAGAAAAACTAGTAAGGTCACTATAGACCACCATTCCTACAAGAAGTTAAAGTAGAAGTCCCAATCTTGGCTCCCTTGAATTAGAGTGCATGCGGGCTATCCAAACCCAGACAGTCACAACTAAGCCTCACAAGCAGTCAAGTTCTTGATGGGACTTGGCCTAAGGAGACCACTTTATAGATCACGATCCCAGCAAGGATGTCCGGATAAGAAGAAAGGCACTGTGGTCACCTGGTGAGTAGGAAACCAAGTCGTATAAACGGCAGAAGTGAGAAAAGGAGACATTAGGAAGTCATCCTCATTTTCCTTTAATACATATAATTAATTTACAAAGTTCCTTCACCTGCTCAATTCTACTTGATCTCTAGTAACAATTCTTTCCATTCCCACCTGTATGTTGTGCCCACAGGATCCGAGATCATCTGATATATGGTATCCAAGGTTAGTTAATAACTGGTTCTACATCATGATTTACTTTTTTGTTTTGGCAGCATCCTGCATCTTGTGGGATCTTAGTTCCCCAACCAGGGATTGAATCTGGGCTGTGAGAAGTGAAAGCGTTAAGTCCTAACCACTGGACCACACCAGAGAATTCCCTGCATTATGTATTTTTATGATCCTGTCTAGTCTCTTAACTCTTCTAGTAATTGTTTCCTTAACTGTGACCTGTCAGGAACTAGAAACTGGCTCCTTGTCTTGGTGACCTATGCCTTGGTTTCTTCTCCCTCTGGCCAATCAACCAATAAGTCCCTGTATCCTGTTGTCAGACCCACTGGATGTTAGTCACTGGTCCACCCTGGACCTTCACAGCCTGTTGCCGTCATTTCCACCCGCTGATTTTAGTACTGCCCTCTGCAGCTATAAAGAAACAACTATTCCCTTTTCCAGCTGACATTCAAATATCTGAAGGCCCCATTATATTATTACTTCCCCTTTCTCCTCTTCCTGTCCTCACCTTCTAGAACCCATTAACAGGGCAAACATTCCCACCTCCATCCGCATGTGAATTCCAAGATCTCCTCCATAATTCATTTACGATTCTTTTCTTAATACTGCAACACCTGTACACCGGAAACTAACACAACATTGTAAACCAACTACACTACAATAAAAACAAAAGCAAAACACCTGAAACTGAAAACCATATTCCATACGTGATGATTTGTGTGGGTTCAATGGTCTGATCATCACACCTCTAATAATACAGCCTAATATTACATTTCACTTTTTCCATGGGAAAGACTGCTGCCTGCTATTAAGACTGCAAGGAAATAAACTATATCACTTTCTGATCATAAAATTAAAATGTTTAAATTTCACTATTTAATTATTACCTTCCCTGTAATAGGGAATGGCAACCCACTCCAGTATTCTTGGCTGGAAAATCCCATGGACTCTAGGAGCCTTGAGGACATACTCCATAGGGTTGCAAAGAGTCAACCACAACTGAGTGACTGAGCATGCATATATTATTACATTACCCTAAAAAACTTTCCAATAGTTTCAAAAGTCCTTTCAAGTCTCATTAACGTGTAAATAGAATTTCATTACAATAGAAACAGATATATAATTTCTGTTCTATTTCTTTTAAAATTCTGCCAACATTTTTCTATATAGCCACAGAATCATAGTAACTAATTTACTCTTGACATGTAGATAACACAATTTAATCACTTCTCTATTGTTATGGTTTTATTATTTACTAATCCAAAGAAAACAGCTAAAAATATCTTTTATTTTAAAACTATTAGTATTCGCTTAAATATTTTCATAGGAAAAATTCTTGAGACAATTACTCCAAGTAAATAAATACACGTAAGATTCTAGAAAGCCATGACCAACTTATTCATCAAAAAGAAGTACTACCACTGATACCAAGAGAAAATCTACTTGTTTATTTCTTAGCAATTCTCATCAAGAGCTTTCAAATCAGGCCTTCTCTATTCTGTATTTGTATAACTAATGTTTGATGCAGGAATTTAATACATTATATCATTATTATAAATGTAGAACTTTACATTCATATATGTTAAACATTAAATAATCCAACATATTTACTATCTCTCCTGTGCAGTTTTGTAAAAACGAAGACAAAAAAGAATATAAGACTCTAACCAAAGACAGAAACCCAAGGGTAACACTTGTCAGTTACAAGCCTTTCTGTTATCCACCTCACATTGAAGAATGTCATGAACTTTGTGAAATGTTTCACTGAAATAAAAATACACTGTCAGTCAGAAGACATAATCCTATCAATCAAACAGAGGAGGAATGGGGTAGAAGGCTTCAGTTCAGTTCAGTTGCTCAGTCGTATCCAACTCTTTGCGACCCCATGGACTGCAGCACGCCAGGCTTCCCTGTCCATCATCAACCCCTGGAGCCTACTCAAATTCACATCCATTGCGTCAGTGATGCCATCCAACTATCTCATCATCTGTCATCCCCTTCTCCTCCCGCCTTCAATCTTTCCCAGCATCAGGGTTTTTTCCAATGAGTCAGTTCTTCGCATCAGGTGGCCAAAGTTTTGGAGTTTCAGCTTCAACATCAGTCCTTCCAATGAATATTCAGGACTGATCTCCTTTACGATGGACTGGTTGGATCTCCTTGCAGTCCAAGGGACTCTTAAGGTCTTCTCCAACACCGCAGTTCAAAAGCATCAATTCTTTGGCACTCAGCTTTCTTTATGGTCCAACTCTCACGCCCATTCGTGACTACTGGGAAAACCACAGCTTTGACCAGACACACTTTTGTTGGTAATGTAATGTCTCTGCTTTTTAATATGCTGTCTAGGTTGGTCATAGCTTTTCTTCCAAGGAGCAAGTGTCTTTTAATTTCATGGTTGCAGTCACCATCTGCGGTGATTTTGGAGCCCCGAAAATAAAGTCTGTCACTGTTTTCATTGTTTCCCCACTTATTTGCCATGAAGTGATGGGACCAGATGCCATGATCTTCATTTTCTCAATGTTGAGCTTTAAGCCAACTTTTTCACGCTCCTCTTTCACTTTCATCAAGAGGCTCTTTAGTTCACTTTCTGCCATAAGGGTGGTGTCATCTGCATATCTGAGGTTATTGATATTTCTCCCAGCAATCTTGATTCCAACTTGTGCTTCATCCAGCCCAGCATTTCACATGATGTACTCTGTATAGAAGCTAAATAAGCAGCATGACAATATACAGACTTGACATACTCCTTTCCCAATTTGGAGACCTGTTGTTCCAGGTCTGGTTCTAACACTTCTTGACCTTCATTCAGGTTTCTCAGGAGGCAGGTAAGTTCTGGTATTCCAATCTTTTTAAGAATTTTCTAGAGTTTGTTGTGATTCACACAGTCAAGGGCTTTAGTGTAGTCAATGAAGCAGAAGTAGCTGTTTTTCTAAAATTCTCTTGCTTTTTCTATGATCCAGCGGATGTTGACAATTTGACCACATGCATGATAAGTGCTTGAATGAAAAAGGCATTAAACTTTTACAGAAATAAGATATCTTGAGACTGAGAAACCGCACTCACACAACTTTTACTTTTATATGCCTACAATTGTTCTATGTTATCATTATTGTTAATCTCTTACCGTGTCTAATTCATAAACAAACTTGAGGGGGAAACACCATAATTAGAAGCACTATCTGCAGCTTCAGGAATCCACTGGGGGTTTCGGAACATAACCTCCACAGATAAGGAAGACTGCTGCATTTTTCTTTTTATATATATATCTAAAAATGTTTAGGATTTGGACCCCTGGCAGTCCAGTGGGTAGGCCTCTGACCTTCAACTGCTGGGGGCCCAGGTTAAATCCCTGGTTGGGGAAGTAAGCCTTCAGGGTAAGTGGCGCAGCCAAAAATAAAGTTTAAGATTTAGTTTTTAAAAACTATTACTAAAAACAACAAAATAGAAAGAAGTGTGTTACTGTACCCAAGGAGTTGGTTTTCTTATACTACTTTTTAGTCTAAATCAATCCTAAAAGCTTTTAAGTTTTTTCACATGTTGATTTTGAGGTTCTGCTATTTTTCTTAAGAGGTGTGTTAGAGGATCTAAGTCAATGGTTTAGAACTATCTCTTCCTCTATTTTAGCAATCCCCTTTGCTTTTTCCTATGCGTATCTTTTTCACCTAAATTTTGAATAGCTAGTCATTCTCCCTTCCCACTGACAACAGCTTTATTTGTATCTTATAGATACTTCCATACATATTTTGTGCACATATAAGGAAACATTGTTTTCTTTCTTTACACAGATGGCATACTATATGTGATTCTATTCCTTGTATTTTCATTCAATAATACATCCTAAAGACTTATACAGAGCCATGTCAGGAGTATTTAAATTTTTATAGCTGCATAGGATTTGTATAGATATAACAATTTATACAACTAGTCTTCAAGCTGATGGACATTTAGGTTACTCCCAAGTTTTTGCTA
Organism: Nanger dama; assembly: GCA_917880005.1. Lineage (NCBI taxonomy): Eukaryota > Metazoa > Chordata > Mammalia > Artiodactyla > Bovidae > Nanger > Nanger dama. The sequence continues at coordinate 8,273,904 of CAKJTW010000062.1, read as the reverse complement.
CTGCAAACAATACATCAAAGATTAATCCTGTATATTTATCTTTTACAGCTGTGCAAAAATATCTGTAGGAAACATTCTCAACATGGGTACTGCTAAGTCAACGGGTATGTGCATTTTTAATTCTGATAAGTAATGACAAATGCCCCTTTCTAGTGGCCGGCCCTATTTATAATTACATTAGCTGTATATAAGCCCCCATACCAGCACAACCTTGCCCTTCACAGAATATTAACACCTTTTTAGTTAGCTGTCAGTCTGATAAATGAAATATGTATTTTATTTGCATTTCCTCTTATGAGAACTAAGCATCTATTAATTTTGATTTCCTTTTCTGTGAACTGCATGTTCAGAATCCTTTGTCAATTTCCTATTGGTTTATTGATCTTTTTCTTAGTTGACTTTTAAAATCTAAACTTTTTTCTGCATGGTCTTAATGATGAGATGCTACACAATTACTCAAATAAAATAATTTGAAAAAAACTGAATGTAGAGACATAAGCAGATATCTGCACACCCAGATGATCACAGGAGTATTATTCACAACAGCCAAAAGGTGGAAATAACTCAAATGCCCACTGATGGAGGAATGGATAAAACAAATACAGTATATACACACCCTGGATTACTCAGCCTTAAAATGAAGGAAATTCTACCACATGATACATGAATGAATCTCAGAAAAACAACACTAAGCAAAATAAGCCAGTCACAAAAGGAAAAATACCTTAAGATTCCAATTAAGAAAGGTACCTAGGGTAGTCACCTTCAGACAAAAAGCAGAATCTTGGCTACCATATGCTGTGGTGAGAGGGAAATCAGTTGTTCAATGGTTGACAGTTTCAATTTGGCAAAATGAACAGTGTTCTGAAGACAGATGGTACTGACAGCTGCCCAATAATATAAACGTACTTAACACTACTATACATTTTAAAAACATTAAGATGGTAAATTTTATACTGTCTGTATTTTACTAGAATTTTAAAAATAATTTAAAATGTAACCCCCAAATTTTAGATTTTATAGAACTTTGATTCAGCTTTGACTGGTACACTGAATCCTAAAAGTATGGTAATTCTCTATTTTTAAAATATACTTTCCTGATACCCAAGGACACAGTTCGATTATACTCAACATTTTGTCTGGAGAGACTCAAAAACAGTAGTTTCGTTTCCCACAATATTCAGCATCTCCTACCTCACTTGTATCTTCCTCCTTGTCAATGAGATTTCAAACCAAAGAAATCTTTTCTCTCATTTTGTTTTTGCCAAGAACTTAAATGATCAAAAGAAAAAAAAAAAAAGGTCTTGTCCCTAGGAAGGAAAGGCTCTCTGGCAGAATTTAAGATCACTGAAATCGTCCATCATACCTCTATCTTATTTTTGTACTACTTTTACAATCTAGAGAGCAACAACCTTACTCTCCTTCTTACCGTATGATCTATAGATCTCTTCTCTCTCTCTCTGTCATTTATGCTTAACACTCTAATGCCAATACTCTTGGCTGCAAACAAGTACATGTACCTTCCTGATATACACTATCAATCTCACAAATCTTATATTGGATTGTTTTGAACAAAGATATATTTCCATTCAAATAATAAGGCTATCCCAGCAAGCTTTAGTGACATTCACAGTACTGCATGTATCTTCCTAGAAAGGACCCTTGAGACCACAAGGTCAGTTACTGCGCTTTTGCCACAATCTCTCTTCCTAAATAAAGTGTATGCTATCTCAAAACAAATGTTACATTCATCGCCACTTGAAATTATAACACTTATTACACCTGGCACCAGAGTGTTACTTACTATATTATAGTAAAACACACACAGAGTGAAGGGACTTCTCTGTCAGTCCAGTGTTTAAAATTCTGCACTTACCCTGCAGGCGACACCAGTTCAGTCCCTGGTTGGGGAACAGAGATCCTACATGCGGCACAGAGTGGCCAAGAACAAAACAGCAGAAAAAGAGACACACATACTATTATACTACCATTCTTAAAGTATTTTGATAACTTTATTTCACAAAAATGATTTCATATGAAATTCTAGGGTTGTTTTTTTTTTCAGTTCTTAAAAAATTTTTTTGCCTGTGCTGGGTCTTCCCAGCTGTGTGCAGGCTTTCTCCAGAGGCGGTGAGAGGGAGCTATTCTCTAGCTGCAGCGCTTCAGCTTATCACTGCAGTGGCTTCTCTCGTTGCAGAGCACAAGCTCTAGAGTTTACAAGCTTTAGCAGTTGTGACACTTGGGTTTAGCTCCCCCATGGCATGTGGAATCTTCCCTCACTAGGGATCAAACCCACGTCCCCTGTACTGACAGGCGGATTCTTAACCAATGGACCACAGGTAAATCCTGAAATCCTCTTTTTTCTGTATTTAAAAGTATTCTAAGGAGTTCACAGGCTTCATCAGACTGTGAAGAGGTCTTTACCTAAATAATCAATTAAGAAAACTGAAGGATATGAGAGGAACAACAAAGCATATGATTGAAAATAAATTATACAAAAAAAAATACATTACAGCAACATGCAAAGTACTTTCATTTTCCTTATTTTAACTGCACAATATTATTTCAAAATTTTAGCAATTTCTTTAAAAATAACTGCTATCTTTTACAACTGGAAGAATCTTAACTTGGGAATGGCACCTAATGAAAGAACAAGAGTCACTACTATGTCGCCAAAATGGTTTTTCCTATTTTCTGCCTCCTTCAGGCCAGTGCTTCCCCTTTGGGGAAGCATATTTCGATCTAGTGGGCTACCATGTCCCCGCCTACAGGAGTAGACACACAGCCCAGGACGGCCAGTCTGATGACTCTTTATCCCCACTTCTTTGCACACAGCAGTTGGTCCGTGTGTGAAGATCCTTGCCCAAGCAGAGCCAATCTTCCAGGAAATGACATTGCAAAAAACTAAACAGAAACTTCAATTAAATAACAGATCAGAAAGGAGGAGTTCTCATGCCCTGCAATCTTAGCACAGCCCAACAAGATGAGACTCCTTTTCCTGAAAGGCCTCAGCCAATGGAAAACTGCTGACCCTGTTTATTTAGCCTTCCCAACTTCCCTTTCTTTATAAAAGCTTTCTCCTTTCCATGCAGTGCAGGGACTTGCACATGGCCCTCCCAGAGCTGCAATTCCCTGCTGATCCCAAATGAAACTTACTTGGAGAGAAGCGGCAGTCTACTTGTTCTGAGTCAAAATTGGGCCCCGAAGAGAAGATTCATTTCTTTCTTTCTCAAAACCTTAAAACAAAAGGACCACTTAAATCTGGACAACTGAGGGACACCTTTGCCACTATGTGGAAAAAACTTGTCTGGGAACAAGGCCAAACAGAAAAGCAGAGTTGACCCAGCTATGCTTAAAACCTTTCATTAGTCCAGTTCAATGAACCATGAAATTATTTGTTTTGTTCATATAAGTTTGAGCTGGGATTCTTTGTCCTGCTGAAGAATAAGTAAGAATTTAGGTTATATTTGCTCCTATTTAATGTTATACGGATATTATATGCAGCCAGTTGGCTGGATAAAAATATTACATGTTAGCTATGGGAGAACTGGACAACTTAACCTCAGTTTCCCCATCTGCAAAATACAGTAATATTAGGAGCACAGGGCTGCTTGAAGAATTAAATGAGTTACTATGTGTAGAAAGGTTCAACACATAGTAAATATATTAGTCAATTAAGATCATAAATCAGATTCTATTCAGTCATGTCCAATTCTTTGTGATCCTATGGACTGTAGGTAGCCCACCAGGCTCCTCTGTCCATGGGATTTCCCAGGCAAGAATACTAGAATGGGTTGCAATTTCCTTCTCCATAGATAGAGAAAAATATTCCACAAATCAAAAGAAATATAAATTCAAAAGAACAGAAGCTGAGGCTGGAGACAAGATGGTAGAGTAGAAGTACTTGAGTTCAACTCATTTCATGAAAACACCAAAATCACAACTAAGGGCTGAACAACCACTGACAAAAAAGAATTGAACCTACCAAAAAGATATTCTATACCCAAAGACAATGAGATGGTAGGCGGGGCACTTTTGCAATACAGGAAAAATCCCTTCCTCCTGGCTGGGCAACTCACAAGCTGGAAAGTTATTACATCCTAAAGGTTCTCTCATAGGAGTGAGAGTTCTGAGCCCCACATCAAGCTCCCCACCCTGGGGAGTCCGGCATCAAGAGGAGTCCCCATAGAATCTAGCTTTGAATGCCAGAGAGGTGTCGGTGCAGGAGCTCCACAGCCCTGGGAGAAACAGAGGCTCCACTCCTGGAGTGCACACACAAGTTTTCATGAGTACTGGGACCCAGGGCAAAACACCGACTCCACAGAAGCCTTGGCCAGACCTACCTGTGGGTCTCAGAAGGTCTCCTGGGGAGCAGGGGTTGGCAGTAACTCACCTTGAGGGCAAAACCACTGATTACAGATGCCCCAACAAATACTCGCCCATGTGAACTCTCCCAGAGATCACCATGTTGGCAGCAAGACCCAGGCTCCACTGCTGGGATACCTCAGGACAACCAACCAAAAGGTGGGACACTGTCCTACCCATTAGCAGACAGCTTGCCGAGTCATCCAAAGACAACAGTCACCTATCAACACACCCACTGAGATGGCCCTACCCACCAGAAGGACAAGACCCAGCTCCACCCACCTGTGGGCAAGAACCAGTCCCTCCTGCCCGGAAGACTGCACAAGCACCAATATAAACTTCACCCACCAGGAGGCCGACATCAGAACCAAGAAAAATTACAGTCCTGCAGCCTGAGGGACAGAGGCCATACAGAGAAAGTTAAGACAAAATGAGACATCATCAGAGAAATAAATTCTAGAGGAAGCAACAAGGTAAAACCCGAGAAGAACAACTAAGCAAAGTGGAGACAGGCAATCTACCTGAAAAAGAATTCAAAGTGATGATAGTAAAGGTGGTCCAAGATCCCAGAAAAGACTAGGGGCACAGACTAAGAGGATATAACAAACATTTAATAAAGAGCTAGAAGCTTTAAAGAACACACTGAGATAAATAATACAGTAACTGTAATGAAAAGGACACTAAAAGGAATAAAGAGAATAAAAGAGACAGAAGAACAAGTAAGTGAGTGGAAGACAGAGACTGATGGAAATCACTGCTGTGGAACAGAATAAAGAATGAAAAAAATGAGGACAGTCTAGGAGACCTCTGCTGCTGCTGCTAAGTCACTTCAGTCGTGTCCAACTCTGTGCGACCCCATAGACGGCAGCCCACCAGGCTCCCCCGTCCCTGGGATTCTCCAGGCAAGAACACTGGAGTGGGTGCCACTGCCTTCTCCAATGCGTGAAAGTGAAAAGTGAAATTGAAGTCGCTCAGTCGTGTCCGACTCTTTGCGACCCCATGGACTGCAGCCCACCAAGCTCCTCCGTCCATGAGATTTTCCTGGCTAGAGTACTGGAGTGGGGTGCCATTGCCTTCTCTGAGGAGACCTCTGAGACAATAAATGCACCAACATCTGCAGCATAGGAGTCCTAGAAGGAAGAGAGAGAGAGAAAGGCCTGGGAAAATATCTGAAGAGATTAGCGAAAACTTTCCTAACATGGAAGAAGAAACACTCAAGTCCAGGAAGTGCAAAGAGTCCCATATAGCATTAACCCAAGGAGGAATACACAGAGACACATGTTAATCAAACTGACAAAAAGAAAATATTAAAAGCAACAAAAACATACAAGGGAATCCCCATAGGGTAACAGCTGATTTTTCAGCAGAAACTCTGCAGGCCAGAAGGGACTAGCATAATATATTTAAAGTAATGAAAAGGAAAAGCCTACCATCAAGAATACTTTTACTCAGCAAGGTTCTTGTTAAGGTTTGCCAGAGAAATCAAAAACTTCAGAGACAAGCAAAAACAAACAAACACAAAGCTAAGTGAATTCAGTACCACGAAACCAGTTTTACAACAAATGCTAAAGAACTTTTCCATATAGAAAAGAAAATGCGACAATTAGAAACAAAAAATTATAAATAAGGAAGTTCACTGGTAAAGGCAAACATTCAGTAAAGGTAGGAAAACATTCACACATAAATATGCTATCAAGATCAGCAATCATGAGAAGAGAAGACTTCAAATGCACAATATTGGGAACACATTTGAAATTAAGCGACCTGCAACTTAAAACAATCTAGTATAGTAGACTACTATATCAAAACCTCACAGTGGGAATTCTCTAGCAGTCCAGTGTTTACCACTCTGTTTGCACTGCAGTGGGTCCAGGTTTGATCCTTGGTCAGGCAACTAAGATCCCACAGCCAAATGGCATGGCCAAAAAATAAAACAAAAGGAAAAACCTCACAGTAACCACAATCTGAAAACTTACAATAAATATGCACAAAAAGAAAAAGGAATCCAAACACAACACTAAAGTCAGTCACACCAAATCACAGGAGAACAAAAGAGGAAGGAAAGAAAACAGACCTACAGAAACGAATCCAAAACAATTTAACAAAATGGCAATAAGAAATACATATCACTAATTATCTTAAACAAAAATGGATTAAATGCTCCAACCAAAAGACACATTGGCTGAATGAATACAAAAACAAGACCCTTATATATGCTCTCTACAAAAGATAAACTTTGCATCTAGGGACACGTACAGACTGAAAGTGAGAAGATGGAAAAAGACTTTCTATGCAAATGGAAACCAAAAGAAAGCTGAATAAGCAATAATCATGTCAGACAAAATAAACTTTAAAGACTGCTATGAGAGACAAAGAAGGACACTACATAATGATCAAAGGATTAGTCCAAGAACAAGATAAAACAATTGTAAATATATATGCATCCAACACGTGAGTACCTCAAGAATTACAACAAATGTTAAGAGACATGAATGGAGAAATTTACAATAACACAATAACAGTGGGGACTTTAATATCCCACTTATATCAACAGACAGACCATTCAGACAGAAAAATCAATAAGAAAACACAAGCCTTAAACAACACATTAGGAGGAGAAGACACATAGGAGAAGGGGGCAACAGGATGAGATGGTTGGCTGGCATCAACTCAGTGGACATGAGTTTGAGCAAACTCCTGGAGATAGTGAAGGACAGGGAAGCCTGGTGTGCTGCAGTCCACGGGGTTGCAAAGAGTCGGACACGACTGAGCGACTGAACGACAACATAAAGCATTCCATGCAAAAGCAGCAGAACACACATTCTTTTCAAGTGAACATGGAACATTCACCAGGACTGGCCACATACTGAGCCACAACGCAAGCCTTGATAAATTTAAGAAAACTGAAATCATATCAGGCATCTTTTCTAACCACAACACTATGAGATAGAAATCAACTACAAGAAGAAAAAAAAAAACTGTAAAGAAACATGGAAGCTAAACAATATGCTACTAAATGACCAATGGATCACTGAAGAAATCAGAGGAAATAAGAAAATAACCAGAGACAAATGAAAACAAAAATATGATCCAAAACCCATGAGACGCAGTGAAAGCTGTTCTAGGAGGGAAGTTTATGGCAATACAATCTTACTTCAGGAAAAAGAAAAATCCCAAATAAACAACCTAAACATACATCTAAAGCAACTAGATGAAGAAAAACAAATTGTAAAGTTAGTAGAAGGAAAGAAATCATAAATATCAGAGCAGATATAAATGAAATACAGACAAGGAAAATAATAGAAAAGATCAATGACACTAAATGCCGGTTCTTTGTAAAGACAAACAGACCTGATAAACCTTTAGCCAGATTCATCAGGAAAAAATGGGAGAGGGTTCAAGTCAATAAAACTAGAAATGAAAATTGAGGAGTCAGAACTATCACCACAGAAATAAAAGGATCATGAGAGACTACTAAACCAAAAATATATATATATGCTAATAAAATAAACAACATGGAAGAAATGGACAAATTCTTGGAAAGGTATAATCTTCTGAGACTGAACCAGGAAGAAACAGAAAATATAAACAAACCTATCACAAGGACTGAAATTGAAATAATGATTAAAAGACAATAGACTTCCCTGGTAAGATAAGACTATCCCTTATCCCTGGATAAGACTCTGCACTCTTAATGCAGGGGCCCAGGTTCAATCCCTGGTCAGTGAACTAGATCTATGTGCCACAACCAAGAGCTGGTGCAGCCTAAATAAATACAAATTTTAAAAAAGAAAACATACTCTCTACAAACAAAAGTCCAGGACCAGATGGCTTCACAGAAGAATTCTATCACACATTTAGAAAAGAGTACCTCCTGAGGTGCAGGAGCAGCGAGCGGCAGTTGGGCGGCACAGGAGCAGCGAGCGGCAGAGGAGATAGCCCATGTCCAAGGTCAGGAGCAGCGGCCATGAGGACATACCCCGCGCCCAAGGTAAGGAGCAGTGGCTTCACTTTCCTGGAGCAGCCGTGAAGAGATACCCCACATCCAAGGTAAAAGAAACCCAAGTAACATGGTAGGCTCTGAGAGACGGCATCAGAGGGCAGACAGAAACCACAATCACAGACAACTAGCCAATCTGATCACACGGACCACAGCCTTGTCTAACTCAATGAAACTATGCCATGCCCTGTGGGGTCAACCAAGACGGGTGGGTCATGGTGGAGAGGTCTAACAGAATGTGGTCCACTGGAGAAGGGAATGGCAAACCACTTCAGTATTCTTGCCTTGAGAACCCCATGAACAGTATGAAAAGGCAAAAAGATAGCACACTGAAAGATGGACTCCCCAGGTTGGTAGGTGCCCCATATGATACTGGATATCCCTAGAGAAATAAGAAAGAATGAAGGGATGGTGCCAAAGCAAAAACAACACCTGGTTGTAGATGTGACTGGTGATAGAAGCAAGGTGTGATGCTGTAAAGAGCAATATTGCATAGGAATCTGGAATGTTAGGTCCATGAATTGGAAGTGGTCAAAGAAGAGATGGCAACAGTAAACGTCAACATTCGAGGAATCAGCGAACTAAAATGGACTGGAATGGGTGAATTTAACTCAGATGACTATTTTATCTACTACTGTGGGCAGGACTCCCTTAGCAAAAATGTAGTCGTCATCATGGTCAAAAAAGTCTGAAATGCAGTACTTGGATGCAATCTCAAAAACGACAGACTGATCCAAGGAAAACCATTTAATATCACGGTAATTCACGTCTATGCCCCACCAGTAAAGCTGAAGAAGCTTAAGTTGGACAGTTCTATGAAGACCTACAAGACCTTTTAGAACTAAACCAAAGAAAGATGTCCTTTTCATTATAGGGGACTGGAATGCAAAAGTAGAAAGTCAGGAAACACCGAGAATAACAGGGAAATTTGGCCTTTGGGAGTACAGAATGAAGCAGGGCAAAGGCTAATAGAGTTTGGCCAAGAGAACACACTGGTCATAGCAAACACTCTCTTCCAACAACACAAGAGAGGACTTTACACATGAACATCACCAGATGACCGACACTGAAATCTCATTGATTATATTCTTTGCAGCCAAAGATGGAGAATCTCTATACAGTCAGTAAACACAAGACCGGGAGCTGAGATTGTGGCTCAGATCATCAACTCCTTATTGCCAAATTCAGACTTAAATTGAAGAAAGTGGGGAAAACCACTAAACCATTCAGGTATGACCTAAATCAAATCCCTTATGATTATACAGTAGAAGTGACAAATATATTTAAGGGACTAGATCTGATAGATAGAGTGCCTGATGAACTATGGACAGAGGTCTGTGACCTTGTACAAGAGACAGATCAAAACCATCCCCATGGAAAAGAAATGCAAAAAAGCAAAATGGCTGTCTGAGGAGGACTTACAAATAGCTGTGAAAAGAAGAGACACAAAAAGCAAAGGAGAAAAGGAAAGATACAATCATCTGAATACAGAGTTCCAAAGAATAGCAAGGAGAGATAAGAAAGCCTTCCTCAGTGATTAATGCAAAGAAATACAAGAAAACAACAGAATGGGAAAGACTACAGATCTCTTCAAGAAAATTAGAGATATCAAGGGAACATTTCATGCAAAGATGGGCACAATAAAGGACAGAAATGGTATGGACCTGACAGAAGCAGAAGATATTAAGAAGAGGTGGCAAGAATACACAGAAGAACTGTACAAAAAGATCTTCACGACCAAGATAATCATGATGGTGTGATCACTCACCTAGAGCCAGACATCCTGGAATGTGAACTCAACTGGGCCTTATGAAGCATCACTACAAAGCTAATGGAAGTGATGGAACTCCAGTTGAGCCATTTCAAATCCTGAAAGATGATGCTATGAAAGTGCTGCACTCAACATGCCAATTTGGAAAAGTCAGCAGTAGTCACAGGACTGGAAAAGACCAGTTTTCATTCCACCCAAAGAAAGGCAATGCCAAAGAATGCTCAAATTACCATACAATTGCACTCATCTCACACGCTAGTAAAGTAATGCTCAAAATTCTCCAAGCCAGGCTTCAGCAATACATGAACTGTGAACTTCCAGATGTCCAAGCTGGTTTTAGAAAAGGCAGAGGAACCAGAGATCAAATTGCCAACATCTGCTGGATCATGGAAAAAGCAAGAGAGTTCCATAAAAACATCTATTTCTGCTTTATTTACTATGTCAAAGACTTTCACAGTGTGGATCACAAGAAACTGTGGAAAATTCTGAAAGAGATGGGAATACCAGACTACCTGACCTGCCTCTTGAAAAACCTGTATGCAAGTCAGGAAGTAACAGTTAGAACTAGACATGGAACAACAGATTGGTTCCAAACAGGAAAAGAAGTACATCAAGGCTGTATATTGTCACTCTGCTTATTTAACTTATATGCAGAGTACATCATGAGAAACGCTGGGCTGGAGGAAGCACAAGTTGGCATCAAGATTGTCAGGAGAAATATCAATAATCCCAGATATGCAGATGACACCACCCTTATGGCAGAAAGTGAAGAGGAACTAAAGAGACTTTTGATGTAAGTGAAAGAGGAGAGTGAAAAAGTTGGCTTAAAGCTCAACAATAAAAAAACGAAAATCAAGGCATCCAGTCCCGTAACTTCCTGGCAAATAGATGGGGAAACAGTAGAAACTGTGAGAGACTTTATTTTGGGGGCTCCAAAATCACTGCAGATAGTGATTGCAGCCATGAAATTAAAAGATGCTTACTCCTTGGAAGGAAAGTTATGACCAACCTAGACAGCATATTAAAAAGCAGAGATATTACTTTGCCAACAAAGGTCCGTCTTAGTCAAGGCTATGGTTTTTCCAGTGGTCATGTATGGATGTGAGAGTTGGACTATAAAGAAAGCTGAGCACCGAAAAATGAGGGTTTTGAACTGTGGTGTTGGAGAAGACTGTTGAGAGTCCCTTGGACTGCAAGGAGATCCAACCAGTCCATCCTAAAGGAGATCAGTCCTCGGTGTTCATTGGAAGGTCTGATGTTGAAGCTGAAACTCCAATATTTTGGCCACCTGATGCAAAGAGCTGACTCATTGGAAAAGACCCTGTTGCTGGGAAAGATTTAGGGCAGGAGGAGAAGGGGACGACAGAGGATGAGATGGTTGGATGGTATCACCAACTCAATGGACATGAGTTTGGGTGGGTTCCAGAGTTGGTGTTGGACAGGGAGGCCTGGCGTGCTGCAATTCATGGGGTCACAGAGTCGGACACGACTGAGCGACTGGACTGAACTGAATACCAATCCTTTTGAAACTCTTCCAAAAGCTTGCAGAGGAAGGAATACCTTCAAATTCATTATATTAGGCCACCACCACCAATGCAAAAGCCAGACAAAGATACCATAAAAAAAAAAAGGGAAAATTACAAGCCAATATCACTGATGAACATAGATGCAAAAATCCTCAACAAAATACCAGCAAACTGAACCCAACAATGCATTAAATAGATTATACACTAGAATATTAAATGAGATTTCCTGGGATGAAGGATTTTTCAATATCTGCAAATCAATCAGGGTGATACACCACATTAACAAACTGAAGAAGAAAAACCATATGATCATCTCAACACACAGAAAATGCTTGTGATAAAATTCAACACTATTCACTCATGATAAAAGCTCTTCAGAAAGTGGACATAGAGGGAACTTATCTCAACATAATAAAAGTCATATATGACAAGCCCATGGCTAACATCACACTCAATAGTGAAAAGCAGAAAGCTTTTCCTCTAAGATCAGGAACAAGACAAGGATATCCACTCTTTCTGCTTTTACTCAGCATACTTTTGAAGTCCTAGCCACAGCAATCAGAAGAAAAAGTAAATAAATAAAAGGAACCCAAATTGCAAAAGAAGTAAAACTATACTGCAGATGACCTCAGTTCAGTTGCTCAGTCGTGTCCAACTCTTACTACACATATGAATATGAAATCATAAGGATGCTACCAGAAAACTACTGAGCTAATTAATGAACTTGGAAAGTTGCAGGATATGAAATTAATACACAGAAGGGCTTCTCTGGCAGTCCAGTGGTTAAGACTCCGTGCTTTCACTGCCAGGGGCGTGGGTTTAATCCCTGGTTGAGGAAGCTACGATCACATATGCCATGCAGCACATCCAAAAAACACAAACAAACATACAAAAAATCTAAATTAATACACAGAAGTCTGTTGCATTCTATACACTAGTGAAAGATAAATTAAGGAAATAATCCCATTTATCACACCATCAAAAGAATAAAATACCTAGGAATAAAACTCCTAAAGGACACAAAAGACATGTAGTCTGGAAACTGTTTGATGGTGATGAAAAGAACTGAAGACGGTTGGGGGGCAGTCAAAAAGAAAAAAACTGAAGATGACACAGAAAAATATACCATGTTCTAGGATTGAAGAATCAATTCAGTTAAAATGACTATACTATCCAAGGCAATCTTCACACTCAATGCAATCCCCATCAAATTACCAATGGCATCTTTCACAGAACTAGAACAAAAATTTTTGAAATCTGTATGGAAACACAAAAGACCAGTAATAGCTGAAATGATCCTGAGAAAGAGAAACAAAGGTGGAAGAATCAGGCTGCTTGACTTTAGAAAATGCCATAGCAATTAGAAGAGTACGGATGGCACTGGCATGGAAACAGCAATACAGTACAGACCCGGACAGAAAGCCCAGTCACAGAGGTGTCCCTGACGGCTCAGTGGGGAAGAACCCACCTGCCACTGCAGGGTTTGATCCTTGGTCCAGGAAGACTCTCGATGCTGCAGTGCAACTTAGTCCAGGCATCACAGCAACTGTGCCAGCACAGCACCCCCACAGAGACCACTGCAATGAGAAGCCTGTGCGCCTCAACTAGAGGCCCCGTCATCACCACTAAGGAAAGGCCCATTCAGCAACAAAGATTCAGCAGAGCCAGGGGGAAAAAAAAGCTTTTGCAGAGCAAAAGAAATCATAAACAAAACGAAAAGACAACCCACAAAATGGGACAAAATATTTGCGAATGAGACAACGGACAAGGGATTAATCTCCAAAATATACAAACAGTTCATGTAGCTTTATGTATTTAAAAAAAAAAAGTCCAATCAAAAAATTGGCAGAAGATCTAAACAGACATTTCTCCAAAGACACACATATGGCCAAAAAGCACATGAAAAGAGGCTCAACGTCTCTAATTATTAGAGAACTGCAAATCAAAATTATGAGGCATCACCTGACAGCTATCAGCATGGCCATCAGAGTCTACACACAGGGACTTCCCAGGGGGTCCCGTGCTTAAGAATGGGCCTGTCAAGGCAGGTGACATGGGTTTGATCCCTGGTCTGGGAAGATCCCACATGCAGCAGAGCAACTAAGTCCATGTGCCACAACCACTAAGCCCACATGCTGCAACTAATGAAGCCCACACACTCTAGAGGCCACACTCTGCAACAAGAAAAGCCACCGCAATGAGGTCCAGACACTGCAACCGGAGAAAGCCCACAGGCAGCAACAAAGACTCAGCACAGCCAGAAATAAACAAACAAACATATATTTTTAAAGTCTACATACAGTAAATGCTAGAGAGGGTGTGGAGAAAAGGGAACCTCCCGACACTGCTGTTGGGAATGTAAATTGGTACAATTATAGAGAACAGTATGGAGTTTCCTTTAGAAAACTGAAAATAGGCCTATCGTATGATCCAGCAACCCCACTCCTGGAATGTATCTGGCTGTCCTCAGTCGTGTCTCTTTGCGACCCTATGGGCTGTATAGCCCACCAGGCTCCTCTGTCCATGGGATTTCCCAAACAAGAATACTGGAATGGGTTGTCATTTCCTCCTCCAGGGGGCTTTCCTGATCCAGGCATTGAACCTGTGTCTCCTGTGTCTCCAGCACTGGCGGCAGATTTTTCACCACCGAGCCGCCTGGGAAGCCCATGTATATGGAAAGAACTATAATTTGAAAAGATACATGCCCACAATGTTCATAGCAGCACTATTTCAGTTCAGTTGCTCAGTCGTGTCCAACTGTTTGTGACCCCGTGGACTGCAGCATGCCAGGCTTCCCTGTTCATCACCAACTCCCAGAGCTTGCTCAAACTCATGGTCATTAAGCCAGTGATGCCTTCCAACCGAGACATGGAAGCAACCTAAATGACCACTGACAGAGGAACGGATAAATAAGAAGTGGTACATATAGGCAATGGAGTATCATTCAGCCATAAAAGGGATGAAATAACGCCAGCTGCAGCAACATGGATGAACCTGTATATCATAATACTAAGTGAACGAAGTCAGACAGAAATACTATATCCTATATCCTATGTGGAATCTAAAAATAAAATGATGCAAGTGAACTTATTTACAAAACAAAAACAGAACTCCAGACTCTGAAAATAAACTTATACCAGAGGGGAAAGGAAGGGGGAGAGAGAAAGAAGAATATGAAAAAGGATATATGTATAACTGAATCAGGTGCTATACCCCTGAAACTAATCCAACACTGTAAATCAACGACACTCTTATGTAAATTAAAAATTTAATGGAAAAAAAGAATAACAGTAGTTGACACGGGAAGTCTAATTCCAGTAAGCCTATTCCACCTGTAGGTACCGATTCAGTTACCTCATCTCTACCTTGTTTAGCCACCAAGGGATCCAAAAAGATGTTTGATGCCCAACAAAAAAAGTGAGAACACTGGCACTTTGTGAATTAATTTTAGAAACAAGCTTTTCAATATGTATTGTTATCTTCCTAAACGTCTTTTGCTTTATCTTTCCTGCTACTTGTTCAAAATTGTATTAAAATAATTTAGCATGAGGTCTGGAAGTATCATTCACACACTGACATTTATCAAGGAGAAAACCACATCAACAGGGAACATGCTTCACTGAGATTCAGGAGCTCTAGGTAGCAATCCCGGCTCAGGCACTCACAAGCTATAAATTCTGACACTCATTAACCTTTCTGTCACCAGGATTATAAGCAAGTAGAAGACAGTCTCTTGTAAGGAACTTACTTAAGAGTTTAATTAGGAGAGAGAACTAACAGCAAAAAATTAAGACCTAGAATTAGTAATGTAAGGATCAAATTCAGTAACTGTGAAGAAGCAGGAGGGTTAAGAGTGAGGCAGACTCCATGTGGAAACCATTCTGATTAAGCTGATGGAAATATGCAGCAGAAATTAAGAGAACAAGCTTTCCAGGTGGTGAAACCTAACAGGGTTTCACTGATTGGAGATTCAGGCTGGGAAACTACAGAAAGTGGGAATACAACACCTTTGAATAGTATGGGCAAAAGGACCGCCTAAAATGTAACAACTTCTGAATTTTAATAGCCCAATTTTAAAGAAAGCCACCTGTGGTCCTTTTCAAAAAGAAATTTAATTTTTGTAAAATACACACACCATAAAATTTATTACCTTAACCATTTCTAAGTGCACAGTTCAGTGGCATTAGATACATTCACCCACCGCTGTGCAACCAATCACCAACATTTTTTTGTCTTGCAAAAGTGAAAATCTGTATCCATTAAACAACTCCCATAACCTCCTCTCCCCAGCTCCCACCTTCCATTTCTATTAACTTGCCTACTCTAAGTATGTCAGAGAAGTCAAAGCATATAGTTATCTTTTGGTGGCCAGCTTACTTCACTTAGCATAATGTCCTGCTGGCCTCCACGCACATCAGACCTGATGTCAAAGACCATGTCAAAGTTCTACATCCTCACAGTATTCCTTGGCCCTCACACACTAAATTGTCTCACATCATTTTAAGTAGTGCCTCCAAAAGCTTTAGGCTTTCTGAAGAGGCTGTAGACATGTTTTCTCTCTCAAACACCAATGACTTAAATCCACACCAAACCTACAATTTTAAAGACACAGCTATACAACTAAATGAAACAGAACTAATAAAATCAATGAAACAGGTTGTGCCTTTTCTCCACATCCTTTCAAATACCACCAAATCTTCCCATATAACCCTTCCACAAATTCATTCCACCTGCTTCTCATAACCAGCAAACTGTTAAAATTCCCTTTCTGGTAGTCTCTACCTACTTTCTGGGCA
The DNA here is from genome assembly GCA_917880005.1 of Nanger dama. Classification (NCBI taxonomy): domain Eukaryota; kingdom Metazoa; phylum Chordata; class Mammalia; order Artiodactyla; family Bovidae; genus Nanger; species Nanger dama. The sequence continues at coordinate 8,257,446 of CAKJTW010000062.1, read as the reverse complement.
ATATTCATTTCATAATAATATCTACCATATTTTTAGTGGACTCTTGCACATTTCAGAGCAAAAGGTAAGGGAGGAAAAGTATTGTATATTTAAAAACAAAATTTTGAGTGCTAAGTATACAGTAAATATTTTACTAATGTATATGACAAATTTAATTTGTAATAAACCAAAAAGGAAAAAAATGAAGACCACCAGAAAATAGTAACAACTACTAGTTTTATTGAACATTTACATCTTACAAAAATAAATATTGAGATGATCCAGGAAGCCTGTTAAAAAACCAGTAACTGACAGGTAAAAACAATACGGTTTTGCAAAGCTTTCTGATTAGTTTCAATTACACACAGTAAAATTAAAATTAACTACATTAATTTTAAACCACAATAAAATTAAAATTAACCACTATAAGAACAGAAATAAAGTATATAGAATAACATACCTTCAAACAAGTAGAAGGAAGAAGAGAATATAAAACAAAACCTCAATTCAAAAAAGGCAAGGCAAGAGAAAAAAGGGCAGAAAGTACAAATTATAAAATGGCAAAAAAAGGTTTTTCAACAATTATATTATAAACAGCCCATTAAAAGCCAGGTATTGTTTTAGGCACTAGGGATACAGCTGTAAACAAAATACAGAAAAATATCAGCTCTCATAAATAAGATTCTACAGTTGTGGGGTAAACATCGCTGAGCCAGAGAAATAAGTGAACCAATCCCACAGCAGGTCTTAGGGTGATATGCAGGAGGAGGATGAGTACAATAGAAATGTAAGGGAAGGCTAAGCCAGGGAAGTCCTCATTGAAAAGGTAAAGTTTAAAAAGACATGAAGGAGGTAAAGGATTAAGCCGCGTGGACACTGAGACAAAGGAACTTCAAGTGTGACTATCTTGAGGTTAGGATGTGCCTGAGGCACCGGAGAAAAGGGGGAAGAGGAGCTGGAGATTAGATCAGAGATATAGCAAGGGTGGGATCAGAAAGCACCTTGTGGGTCATTCTAAAGAATCTGGCTTTCAATCAGAGTGAAATGGGAAGTCCATTTTGTGAGAGGGAGATAATGTGATTTTTTTTTTTTTTAAAGAATCACTCTAGATGTGATGGAAAGGCTGAAATAAGAAAAAGCAGACTGGTTAGGTGCCTACTGAGGGAATCCAGGTGAAAGATAGCTGCAATTTCAATAAGGGGAGGTGGTGAGAAGGACTTGGGCCTCTGGATAGATTCTGAAGGCTGAGCTCTTGGATTCGCTGCTGATAGATTAAATGTGTGCGAGAAAGAGATGAGTCAAGGATGACTCAAAAGGTTGTGGCTTGAACACAGACCTCAGAAACGACTTTGAATATAAGTACAGTAAGGCTGCCAGTCAAAAGGCAGAGGCTGTCCACTTAGATTAAAAAAACAACAACAACAGCAATATGCTATTTTATTATAAAAGTATACAAAAAGGTTAAAACTAAAAAAGATGAAAAAAGCTGAGACAAATAACAAACAACAGTCTTCATGGCTATATTAACGTGAGACAAAAGAGAAGGGTGTACTCTTAATCTGTCTACTCTTTCTGTAACAGAGGCATTTGTGAGTCCTGTTTTCACAACAGGACTGTAGTTTCTTTAGGGACAGGGATACCACACCCTCATTTGGATCCACCCACAACCTAGAACAGTCCTCTTGTCAGTAGTGAACACTAGGTAAAACTTGTAAATACGTTCCCCACCCACTTAACATTATTTTTCCTACATCATAAATGTTAAAGCATTTAAAAGGTCAGAGTTGGTTCTCTAACCTGACACCAAGTCGTGGGTCGCCTGTACCATTTTCACCTATTTCCAAGTGACAAGTCAACAGGCTTTTCGGTGGAGAGCAATGCAGTGCGCCCCGCGAGTCCGCAGCTGGCCCAGGCCCGAGACCCCTGCCGGCCCCGCGAATGCAGGGGGATTCGGTCAAAGCCTCAGGAAGCAGACCACGCCCGGCAATCTGGGAAGTTCCTAAGAAAGGGCAAAAAGACCGAGAGCCCTGCAGGGTTGCACTGGTCACGAGCCAGCTAGCAATGCATGGTTCCTCCGCTACCCAGACTCACCCCAAGTTCACCTGCCTGCAGCCAGCCAGGGTGGTCTGAGCGACAGCCCTGGGCACGCGCCTTGCCCCAAGGCAGCTTCCGGCTCTGGTCGGAAGTGCTCCTTTAGGAAGACAGGAAGTCCCGCCCCGGGGGGCGGGAGCTGCGGCAGCTGAATCTCAGCAGTGAATATCGACTCTTGAGTCTGGGTAGCCGGAGGTGTGGTCAGCTCGCCCAAACCCAGCCAAGCACTCGGCCCCTGGGCTGACCCCGCGATGCCCCCGAAACTTGGGATGACAGAAAGAAGGAACGCGCTCTTGCCACTTTACTAGTTATCACGGAAGCAAGTTACAAGTCCCGTATGAGATTCAGTTCCATATTCGTGGAGAATTTACCACATAGGAAGCCTGTGGTGGTCACAGAAAAGAAACTAGTGTTGATACCTCAAACGCTACGGGAAAAAAATTTAACGTGCTGAATCGTAAGGCAGAATGAAAGTAAACACACACACACACAAAAGTAAACGCAGTAATTGAAAAAGGAAATTCCATAGACATGTTAATTTCTAACAGTTTTCTCATATCAAGAGTTGTGAAGATCAAATGCTGCTGCTGCTAAGTCGCTTTAGTCGTGTTCGACTCTGTGCGACCGCATAGACGGCAGCCCACCCGGCTCCTCCGGCCATGGAATTTTCCAGACAAGAGTACTGGAGTGTGGTGCCATTGTCTTCTCCGGAAGATCAAATGAGATGACGGATAAATAAATGTTTCTCCCTCGCGGAGTCTGGTACATGAGTAAAGCGTATCATGTCCATAGTATAGTTATTGCTTTTAAAAGTCCTTTATTCCAACCAAAGAAAAACTGAATAACACTTAGGGGGTAGCCTTCAAGCTAAATGTCAAAATTAAACAGAATTTCAACACAGAGATGCCCCTTATGAAGCTGTAAAAACTGCTTTTGTTGATTACTGAAAAGACATAGGCTAAGAAACCATGTTCCCGAAACAAACTTTCAGAAACTTTGTTGTGTGAAATATCAGTAATCATGGAATATCGTCTGTCTGCCTGGCAGAGCTGAGTCCTGGGGATCATTCTGACACTTTACCAACCCAGGCATACTGCTTCAAATAAGGTATTTTCAAATGTAACATTCCACATTTAACTTTATATTAATAGTTTTCCAGAACACATGACCTTGGAGTCAACTTTATACCTCAGGCTTGAGCCTGCTTAATTCTTACCTAAACTCCACCAAGTTATATGCTATGACCGCTTCTTCTTGTTTTCCTCCCTCCCCTTTTTTGAGTTAAACTCCTCCAATTCCTCTGGTGTGTGGTTTTCCTTATTTCAGCAACTTAATAAATTTTATTAGACTACAGGTTTGACACAGATGGCTTTATCAGATAGGCTTTATCACTGTTTTGATTAAGCCTTCTGCACTCATGAAGGTTGGAGGATACCATTGACCCCAATTTAGACAAAAACTGAAGCAGAATAAAGATAAGTTATTTACTGACATTCATCTGTGTCCTGAGAAGAGCTGTGCCCTTTTTAAACTTGAGAGTTTTCAGTTATCTTTTGGTAGAGAATGATCACAGTTTTTGAAAATTATTGGCATCCACCAAATTCAAACCAGCCCCATGGATACAGAAGAATGCATATTCCTTTTCTTTGTAAAATATTTCCTGTCTCCACTGAGTTGTGACAATAGTTGCCTGGTTTTCCCTAGAATGAAAGAATTATACTTCGCTGCCTTCAGTCCCTTTCTCTAGACAGTGATCCTGTACACTGCTCCCTCAACCATGTTATCTTTTTGAAATGTTTTCTCTGCTAAATTTTCCCCTGAAAGAGATCTCTACATTCTGTCTCATTCCTCACCCTCCTCTCACTTTAATCCTTTTAGCCTGGCCTTCTGGCTTCTCTCTTCCCTCCAGTTCTTCCACAGTTATTTTTCAAATACCAATACTAACTTCAGGTCATCAAGGTGATTTTTTAGTCCTCATATCCCTTGATTTCTCAATAGAATAGTTTGATAGGGTTACTTACCCACCTTTGCTGTAAAAATCATATTTGAAGCACTGTATCAAAAGAGCACAAACTTAAAATATAATATCTTTACAGTGCAATTCATTCTGAGTGTCATCATTCATGCATCAAGTCAGTAAGTGCCAGTTCTGGACCAAACACTATTTTTAGACACTAGAGGTCTAGCAGAGAAAAAGAGATGCAATGTTCCAGTCCTGGAAAAAAATGTATGTCTTAATGGTATGAGGCAGATGACACATAAATAAAAAGAATAAGATAATTTCAGATTGTGTGAGGTGCAATTAAAAAAAATAGATGGTTCAATGATAATGTTAGCAACTGAAAGTAGGAAAGTAAGGGGAGGATAACTTTCAAGGTGACATTTGAACTGACAACTGCAAGAAAAGAAGGATAGAACAAGGTAGAAAAAGAAAAAATAAACTGGAAGAAGGTCCTTCTAGTTCTATAGGATAACAGAAGTGGGAGGCAGGGTTGAGGGAGGGTTAAGAGGGTCATTCATGGGGAATTTCCTTGTGGTCAATGGTTAGGACTCGGTGCTTTCACTGGCGGGGCCTGGGTTACATCTCGTGATGGAGAACTAAGATCTTGCAAGCTGCATGGCCAAAAAAAAAAAAAAAGGAGTCAGTTATGAGCTACTGTAGTCATTTCATCTAGGGCACAAAAAGGAAATGGTGGCTTAAGCCAGAAAAGCTTGAAGCAGACTGGAAGACTGTGGAGTCACAGCTACTGAGAAGTCATATAAAATGAGAAGACAGAACTATTCACTAGATTTCACAAAATAAATGTCAGTGTCATCGACAAGAGCAATTTTGGTAGAGTAGTGGCCTCAGAAGCCAGACTGCAGTGGAAAGGAGGTTGAGGGAGCACAGTTCAATGACTATTCCAAGAAGAGACCTTCTAATTGCCTACTGATCGAACATTTTTCAGTCAATATCCTAATGGGTATCTCTACTGCATTATATCAATACTTTAATGGTTCACTTCTTGAAACCACAGTTTCTCTCCGGTGGTTATTTTTCCTTTTTCTTTTCTTTGTTGATGTTGTTGCTGTTGTTGACAGGGAATGAAGTCACTTTGGAAATCTGATGACAGCTATCCACATATGTGCAAATTTTGTATATAATTTCAAGGAGTTAATTAATCCTTTGAAGATTTAATGGGCCCCAGAGAAGACAAGGGAGTGCAGATTAAGAATGTCAGCTAGCTGTTCTCTTCTTCCTTCATGGTTTCCTCATTCCATTAACTGCTCCCTCCTTGATAACTCTCCTTATGGTACATAATCTCTCAGTGACTACATCTACTTTCTTGATTTTTTTATTGGGACCATGATACCTATTTTACTTTTAAAAATTACTGAACTAAAGTTGATTTACAATGTTAATTTCTGTGTACAGCAAAGTGATTCAGTTCTACACATATACATTCTTTTTCATATTCTTTTCCATTATGGTTCATCAAAGAATTTTGAACATAGTTCCCTGTGCTATACAGCAGGACTTTGTTGTTTATCGATTCTGCATATAATAGTTTGCATCTGCTAATCCCAAACTCCCAATCCAGCCCTCTACCAGCTTCCCTTCTCCTTGGCAACCACAAGTCTGTCCAGTCTGCGAATCTGTTTCTACGCTATAGACAAGTTCACTTATATCATTTTAGATTCCGCATATGTGATATCATACAGAATTTTTATCTGTCTCTTTCTGACTACTTCACTTAGTATGATAATCTATAGACCCATCCATGTTGCTGTAAATACATGGTCCATTCTTTTTATGACTGAGTAGTGTTCCATTGTGTATATATACCACATTTTCTATACACATTCATCTGTTGATTCACACTTAGGTTGCTTCCATGTCTTGACTATTGAAAACAGTGCCACTATGAACACTGGGTGAATGTATCTTTTTTCTTTCTTTTTTTGGCCATGCCACAAGCCTTGTGGGATCTTAGTTCCCTGACCAGGGGTTGAACGCTGCTACGGCAGTGAAAGTGCCAAGTCCTAATCATTGCATGCCAGGAAATTCCCAACATTTAGTTTTTGAGGGAGCTCTGTACTGTTTTGCATATTGGCTACACCAATTTACAATACCACTAAGAGTAGATGAGTCCCCCTTTCTCCACAGCTTCTCTAGCATCTATTATTTTTTGATGATGATTTGAATGATGGCCATTCTGCCCAGAGTGAGGTACCTCACTGTAGTTTTGACTTGCATTTCCCTAATAATTAGTGATGCTTCATGTACCTGCTGGCTATCTATATGCAATGACACCTACTTTAGTACAGAAGCCCCTTGGAATTGTGGGGAACTTAAGAGAAAATAAAGATCAGTTAAACCCACTCAATAGCCATAGATTTATTTGACTTCATAGTATCTAACTGGACACCACAAGAGTTGAGGCTGTAAGTAATTGCTCATAAGGACATCCTGAAAAAGATTTTTTAATAAGAAAAATGAAATAAAGGGCTAGTATTTTTGCTGTACCATTTTACACTCTTCTTCCATATCTGTCTTCCTCACAGCTCTATCACAAGGAAGTCAGATTTCCACTGGGAACTTCACAGTGGCAGATGTTTACCATGCCAAGTTCTCTCCAGCCTTCTTCCTTCCTTCCTTAGGTACCTTCTAACGTGCAGCTTCTCATCCTAGCAAGAAGTTGTGAAGGTTAATTTTATATATCCTCTTGGCTAGGCCATTGTACCCGGATATTTCTTCTAACACCAGTCTCCATGTTGCTGTGAAGGTATGTTTTAGATGAGATCAACTGTTAAATCAGTACACTCTGAATCAAGCAGATTGCCCTCCATAATGTGGGTGAGCCTCACCCAATCAATTAAAGAACTTATATGATGAAGACTAAGCTCCCTCATGTGTGCATGCTAAGCTGCCTCAGTCGTTTCTGACTCTTTCCAACACTACAGTGGTAGCCCACCAGGCTCCTCTACTATGAGATTCTCCAGACAAGAACACTGGAGTGGGCTGCCATGTCCTCCTCCAGGGGATCTTCCCGACCCAGGGATCAAACCCGTGTCTCTTATGTCTTCTGCATTGGCAGGTGGATTCTTTACCACTAGTGCTGCCTGGGAAGCTCCCTCAAAGAAGAGAGAATTCTGTTTCCCCTGAAACACATGGCCATGCAACATGGGGAAAATACCAGGGCTCTTTTCATAAGGAAGAATTGAGGAATGACTGTTCAGTAGATAAACAACAGCATCTGCCACAGATTCAATTCAGTATCTTCTCAGATCTCTCCAATGATATTACTTACAGATTATGGTTTGTCTTAGTTTTAAGGTATTTTCTGTTCCCTTAATTGTTCCTGTTTCCTCTAACTAAAGTTTTCCTGTATTTTTGTTTTTGCTTGTTTTTTTTTGGCTGCAGACTGCAGCATATGGGATCTTTGTTCCCCACCCAGGTATTGAACCTGCATACCCTGCCTGCATTGCAAGGCAGATTCTCAACTACTGGACCACCAGAAAAGTCCCTTTCTTTTTTCACCTTGGTCTTTCTCTGTCATACTGCAGGTATTCTATAAATATGTAGGCCTTTCTGGTTTTCCATTTATGTTTTAGACAGAATGAGGCAGGAGAAATGCTAAACATGAACTAATGGGAGCTCTGCTTACTCAGGCAGGGCTGGCTGGCTGACTAGTTAAGTGTCAATGTCACGTGAGTGGGAAGGGAACAGCCATCCATCATGCTCCAGAAAAGCTACCAAATGCCAGGACAGAAGAATGTAGCTCTTTGGCACCAACACCTTCCCTATTTACTCAAATTCTTCCTGTAAACTTAACTTGTAGTTCTCTAAAAAGATAAACATCTGGCAGTGATGATGTAGTTTGCCCACTGGAGTATAACAAAGAGGTAGTGTTAGGGGATATACCCTTCAATTTACAGATTACCAATTAATTTGTTTTCGTACACATTTATCACTCCAGCAAGTACAAAGTTGTTCCAGTTAGTTTCCTACTACCGCAATCTTAGCTTAAAACAACATCTATTTACTATATAGAGTTCTGCAGAAGCCCATGACTTCTCCAGGTCTCAGCAGGGCTATGTTCCCTTCTGGAGACTCCAGCAGAGAATCTGCTTCCTTGCCGTTAGTGTCTAGGAGCTGCCTGCATTCTGTGACTTGTGGTCCCCTTCTTCCATATTCAAAATCAGTCCTTCTTATCACACCACTCTGTCTTTGGTTCCAACCTCACATCTCATTCTCTGACTCTCCTCTTCTTCCTCCTTCTTCCACTTTGAAGAAACTTGTAGTTACTGATGGGGCCACCTGAATAATTCAGGATAATCTCCCTATTTTGAGATCATCACTTATCAACAATAATTTCTCTCTAAACTTATTTCTCCTTTGCCATATAACCTAATATATTCATCAGTTCTGGGAGTGAGGATGTGAACATCACTGGGGGAGGGACCCTTATTCTGCCAAACACTTCCGGTTCTCCTGAGCCTGCTGGGTCCACAACCCCTTCTCAAAATAGCCTCAGCTTGGACCATATCCCCACGACTTTCATCAGTCAGCAGTCTTTCTGCTTTCTATATTCCAGATTCTTTTATTTTGAAATCTCTCATCCATTAATAAATTCCTTCCATTCTCGATGTTATTTTGATATTCCAGTCTTTATATTATCTTCCTTTCCTTTCAATATTCTCCCAAGAGGGAGAAAAAGATAACCACATACTCAGTCCAGCATCTTAAAAAGGATGATTGTTCTTTTGGCACTTTCTTCTTGCTGGAAGAAAATTTAGTCTCGGTCAGTGTTGGCACCACCTTACCTCTCATAGTTAAGAGCAGCTTCTAGGAGATTTAAGAGGTGCCTGAGGGCTTCTTGACTCCAGGCATCACAGACACCATTGGCAGGTTTATTGTTGAGGCCCATAATGATCCCTCAAAGCCTGGCACCTTTCTGCTGTCCTGTTACAGGAATAGAGGGGGAATGTTATCTAGTTCATCTTCGGTGAAGTATTGTTTAACTACTTGAGTACCACCAACAACCATGGGAACTTCTGGCTTTTGGTTCCCTTCCCAGGAATCTCTCCTCTCTCCTCTGTTCTGTTTGCCCTTTTAAAGTCTCTGCTCCTTTTCTTTGTGTCTCCCTCCAGTACACCTAGCCTAATCTCTTTAACAGGGTCAGGTTGTAGAAAAATTAATTCAGAAAGGGAAGTGTCTTACAAGAGACTTCTTTTAGCTTTATCACCATAATATTTTCCTGAGGCAAGAAAGCATAAAATGGCTTGAGTACCTTTCTATAACTAAAAATAAAAAATAGAGGGAAATGGTGGTCCAGTGGTTAAGGCTCCATGATTCTTCCACTGCAGGGGGAAGGGTTTGATCCCTGGTCAGGGAACTAAGATCCCACATACCATACAACAAGGCCAAAAAAAAAAAAGAGGGAGGAAAAAAACATCTTAACAATTAGTTTGCTACTATTTACTTACAGTATACAGTTGGTTTTGCCACGTAAAATCACTGAACTGTGATTTAATCAATTCATTGTTGTTAGTCAGTGGCTAAGTCGTGTCTGACTCTTCACCATCCCATGAGCTGCAGCACGCTAGGCTTCCCTGTCCCTCACCATATCCTTGAGTTTGGCCAAGTTCATGTCCATTGAATCAGTGATGCCATCCAACCATCTTATCCTCTGTTGCCCTCTTCTCCTTCTGCCTTCAATCTTTCCCAGCATCAGGGTCTTTTCCAATAAATCAACTGTTCACATCAGGTGGCCAACGCACTGGAGCTTCAGCTTCACCATCAGTCCTTCTAAAGAGTATGCAGGGTTGATTTCCTTCAAGATTGACTGGTTTGGTCTCCCTGCTTTCCAAGGGACTCTCAAAAGTCTTCTCCAGAACCACCGTTCAGCACTCCAGCTTCCTTCTTGTCCAGCTTGCACATCAGCATATGACTACTGGAAAGACCATAGCCCTGACTATATGGACCTTTGATGGCAAAGTGATGTCTTTGCTTTTTAGCACACTGTCTAGGTTTGTTATCGCTTTCCTGCCAAAAAGGAATCATCTTCTAATCTCATGGCTGCAGTCACCATTGACAGTGATTTTGGAGCCTTCAAGAAGAGGAAATCTGTCACTGCTTTCAACTTTTCTCTTTCTATTTGCCATGAAGTGATGGGACCGGATGACATGATGCTAGTTTTTTTAATATTGAGTTTCAAACTTGTTTTTCACTCTCCTCCTTCACCCTCATTAAGAGGATCTTTAGTTCCTCTTTGCTTTCTGCCATTAGAGTGGTATCATCCACATATCTGAGATTGTTGATATTTCTTCCAGCAATCTTGATTCAAGCTTGTAACTCTTCCAGCCCAGCCTTTCATATGATGTGCTCTGTGTATAAATAAACAGGGAAACAATAAACAGCCTTGTTACACTCTTTTCTCAATCCTGAACCAGTCAGTTGTTTCATACAGGGTTCTAACTCTTGCTTCTTAACTCGCATACAGGTTTCTTGGGAGACAGTTCAGATGGTCTGGTATTCTCATCTTTATAAGAGTTATCCACAGTTTGTTATGATCCACAAAGTCAAGGCTTTAGTGCAGTCAATGAAACAGAAGTAGATGTTTTTTCTGGAATTCCCTTGCTTTCTCTATGATCCAGAAAAATGTTGGCCATTTGATCTCTGGTTCCTCTGCCTTTTCTAAACTCAGCTTGAACATCTGAAAGTTGTTGATTCATATAGTACTGAAGTATAACTTGGAGGATTTTGAGCATAACTTTACTAGCATGGGAGATGAGTGCAATTGTCCAGAGGTTTGAACGTTCTTTCGTACTGCTCTTCTTGGGAATTGGAATGAGCATTGCCCTCTTCCAGTCATGTGGAACAATGTACCATATGACTCAGCTGAGTTTAACTTTCTTAGCTGGCTTGGGTTGCTGTAATAAAATACACAGATTGAGTGGATTTTACAACAGATTTTTTTTTTCTCATAGCATATTTTTTCCCCTTTGGACTCTGAAATTCCAGAAAAACATCTACTTCTGTTTCATTGACTATGTTAAAGCCTTCCACTGTGTGGATCATAACAAACTGTGGATAACTCTTAGAGAGATGGGAATGCCAGGGGCCCTGGTTCCTGGTGAGGGCTCTCTTCCCAGTTTGTGGCGGCTGCCTTCTTTCTGTGTCCTCACATGGTGTAAAGATAGAACAGGACTCATCTTGAGTCTCTTCTTGTAAGAAAATTAATTCTATTGGATCAGGTCCCCACCCTTATAACCTCATTTAGCCTTAATTACTTACATGAAGATCCTGTCTCCAAATATAGAAATACTGAAGGTTGAGGCTTAAACATATAAATCTGAGGGGGACAAAAATTTCAGTCCATAATATTACCCAAGAGAAATGAAAATATATATCGACAGAAAACCTTGTACACAAATGTTCATAGCAGCATTATTTATAAAAATCAAAAAGTAAAAATAACTCAAAGGTCTACCAACTGATGAACAAATAAAATATGGAATTTTCATACAATAAGCTAATTCAGACTTAAAAATGATTGAGGTTGTGATATACTATGTATGAATCTTGAAAACATTATGCTAAGTGAAAGAAGCCAGTCACAAAAGGCGATATAGTGTATGATTCCATTTATATGAAACATTCAGAACAGGCAACTCTATAAACACAGAAAGTAGATTAGTGGCTGCCTGGTGTGGACATTGGGGCTTCCTGGTGGCTCAGACAGTAAAGAATCTGCCTGCATTGTGGGAGACCTGGGTTCAATCTCTAGGTTGGGAAGATCTGGAGGAGGGCATGCAACCCACTCCAGTATTCTTGCCTGGAGAATCCCTATGGACAAAGGAGGCTGGCAGGCCACAGTCTATGGGGTGGCAAAGCGATGGACACTACTGAACGACTCAGCACAGCAGAGTGGGCGTTAGGGGTGGAGACAGGTAAATGGGGAGTGAATGCTAATTGTGATGGAGGTTTCTTTTAGAGGAAGCAAAAATGTTATAAAATTAGATTGTGGTGATGTTATAAAATTAGATTGCTTAACCTCATGAATATACTAAAACCCACCAAATTGCAAACTTCAAAAATCTGTGATGTGGGAATCAACACAGCTGCTTCCAAAACACAGGAGCAGCAGTGCCCAGGCACCAGTGCTGACCCCGTTCTTTCCCTATTCGCACACTATCCCTAGGTGGTGAGCTTATTCGCACACTATCCCTAGGTGGTGAGCTCATTCAATCCTATGACTTCACGTCAATGGCCCACAAATCCATATTCCAGCCTTTCTTGATCTCCCTCTGAACCCTATCTAAGTATGTGCCTGCAGATACCTTCTTGACATCTCTCTAGGATATCTCATAGCCATCTCTAATTCCCCTCTAAAAGTTGTTTCTCCCCTGCCTTTCTAAATCTAATTTATGATATCACTATTTAATATCTTAAAAAAATCTAACAGTCATCCTTGATTCCTCTTTTATTAACTCTATTTTGTATCCACCAGTGATTCCTATCAGCTCCACTTTCAAAATAGCCCCCAGCTGACCCTCTTCATACTGTGTCCTGTGCTATCATCCTTATTTCAGCTCACATAGCTCTCATGGGATATTCTAACACCTTCCTCATAGGTCTCTTCACCTCTTCTGCTTCCCCTCTATAAACCCATGCTCTACTCAGATGCCAGAACAATCTTTTATAAAGGTAAATTAAATCCAGTTACTCCCTTTCTTGAAACCTTCCACTGGCTTCCCAATTGTACTTAGATTAAAGCCCCAAATCCTTACTCAAGCACTTTCCTACCTTAAGATCTTTGGATTCCTTTTGTTTCGATTGCTATTCACCAGGATTGTGGTATAGTGTTTTTGTTTTTGTTTTTTTTTTTAATCACTCAGAGCTTAACTCACATCTGCTTCCTCAGAGAGGTCATCCTTGAACACTTAATGCTAAGTAGCCACCCTTGAAAAATTATCTTAGAACTTTCCGGTATTTCTTGCTTATTGCTTTTATGACTTTAAAAATGTTCAACATCTGAATATGTAATGCAGTCCCAAGCTTCAAAAATCAAAAGCAGTCAATAGGTGTATGGTGAAAAGTCACTCTTGCTACTCTGACTTTCAGTCTCTGTCCCTCAGTTCCTACCCTAATCTATGCAAATACTTTTCTTTTATTCCATTCTTTTTCACACAGTTGGTAACCTACTATAATCTCTTTAACAACCTTGTGTTTTCTTTTCCTATACCTTGGAAAGTTTAGTAGCACAGTCATGTTCAATTATTTGTGACCTCATGGACTGTAGCCCACCAGGCTCCTCTGCCCTTGGGATTCTCCAGGCAAGAATACTGGAGTGGGTTGCCATTTCCTTCTCCAGGGATCTTTCCAACCCAAGGATGGAACTCAGGTCTCCTGCATTGCAGGCAGATTCTTTACCATTGAAGCCACTAGGGAAACCCCCATAAGTTGGAGATCCATCTAATTTAAGAACAAAGGGGATATATATTGGGAGGATACTAGATAGCTCACACTCTAACAGGAGGGTTGGAGCACCAGGTTCAGCTTTAGGACAAAGAACCAAGATAGAACTGGAACCAGATAGAACCAAGAACTGGAACATGACAGAACAAGAACTGAAACAAGACAGAACAAGAACTGGAAAAGAACCAAAACAGCAAGTACTATTTAGTTGCTTGGTCAGATTCCTAGCAGGTAAATGAACTCCAGCAGTTTTCTCCACTCAAGAATGGACACAGAATCCAGCTGGTTAAGATTAGGTCATATTCAATTCAGTTCAGTCACTCAGTCATATCTGATTCTTTGCGACCCCATGGATTGCAGCACGCCAGGCTTCCCTGTCCATTACCAACTCTTGGAGCTTGCTCAAACTCATGTCCATCAACTCGGTGATGCCATCCAAACATCTTATCCTCTGTTGTCCCCTTCTCCTGCCTTCAATCTTTCCTGACATCAGAGTCTCTTCCAATGAGTCAGTTCTTCCAATTAGGTGGCCAAAGTATTGGAGTTTTGGCTTCAGCATCAGTCCGTCCAATGAATACTAAGGACTGATTCCCTTTATGATTGACTGGTTTGATCTCAATCAAATGGTCATGCATCAACTATAGCTAGGCAATAGGCGGAAGGAGACAGCAACCTCCTAGGATCCTTTGGCTTCCATATTCAAAGGCAGGGTACCTTGGCTGTAAACAGCTGGCAAGACATAATTCACCAAAAGGAAACAGGAATATGATCAGGTGGAATTAGGATAGGAGAATGGCTAATTAACAACAAAGGTGTCCCTGGTAGGAGCTTATGATTTTACACACATAACAGTGTAACACGCTTCCCTGGTGACTCAGTGGTCCTAAGTCTAATCCTGCCCACAATACAGGATATGGGTCCAGTCCCTGGGTTTGGAAGATCACCTGGAGGAGAAAATGGCAACCCACTCCAGGGCAATACCAAGGACAGAGAAGCCTGGCAGGCTAGAGTCCGTGGGGTCACAAAGAGTCAGACATGTTTGAACATAAAGAAATAACCTAGGTTATTTAACCTGTTAACAGAAATAACCTAGGTAGAAAGCAGAGGCCCAGGATAATTTTCCTTTAAAGAAGATGGTACAGTATTCAACTTGGAGAAACACTGTTACATATCCCTTTTAAAAAAGTTTTCCTGCTGCCCCACAGGAGTCAGCACCTCACTTACTATAGGAGAGCAATGGATCTGCTGAGAGCAACAAAAGATTTTATTGAGTCAATCATACACCATTTAGTGGCTATTTATTAACTTAATTAATGACCATGTTTAAGTTTGCTTTGGAGGATCTCTACCAAGTACTTCACTAAGGCCATCCTCTGACTCATTTTTTATCTGAATGGTGGAAGTGGCTTGTTTCATCTATTTGCATTGTTAGTTAGTATAAACACATTTTGATTTGGAACAAAAATATTCAGTTAGGCTTTAGAGATACAGAAGATTTAAGGGGTGGCAGGGGGACATTTCAGAAACAAGTATATGAGTACAAGCACGAAGGTGGGAATGTATTTAATAGGCAAGAATGAACAGACAGGCCTAACTGAAGTGAAGGGATGGTGGGAGATAAGATGAGAAACAGATTATTGGGAGCTTTGACTCTGAAACTAAAGTGTTTATCTTATAAGGAAATGATTTATGAACAGAGGCACAAAATGAAAGCAAATTAAGATTACTTTGGCAGTTGTGTGCAACATGGACTGAAAGGAGGGATTCCAGTAAAACAAGCTGGTAACATTAATTATCCGTATATGCTACGATACTCCAAGGCAAGAGGAAATTATTGATCTTTTGTTTGTTGCAGCATTCACTAGCTAAATGATACTCCTGTCTCAGTCATGTAACACAGTAAACTGCTAAATTCTCCCAACAATGTCCTCATTAAATTGATAATCATAGGTGACTTGTGGCCTCAATAAATTGAGAATTTCTCCTAAATAACGGTCTTTATGGTGCTGAATCCTTAGTTCCTTCTGAACTATCAGCAATTGTACTCAAATTTTTTTCTAAGCCTTGTAAGAGTGTCTAAAATTGTGCATTTTATATCTTTAGTGCTAAGTCACATAGTGAATGCTATTTTTTTTGTTCATCTCTAATTCAGAGCTTTGTAAACTTAAATGGCCAAGTTTTAAGATGCGATAAATTGAACAAACTTTAAAAAATTATACTTTCAGGACTTCCTTGTTGGTTCAGTGGTTGAGACTCCATGCTCCCACTTCAGAGGAGCATGGGTTCTATCCCTAGTAGGGGAACTAAGATCTCACATGTTGCATAGTGCAGCTAAAAAAGAAAAGAAAAAAATTACACTTCCATGTCTGTTATCAAGTCACAAATGCATGTTCATAAAATGTATTAGAAAATCTATTAGCTTGTCTCTTGGAATAGCTAGTTTGCCTTGTTTCAATAATCTTCAGCTTCGTTTTCAGGTTCTTTTGGTTTTGTCTAATTCTTTGTGGTTAACTGACTTAATCTGTAAACGTCAATAAATCATTTATTTCTTGTAAAATATGGACAGCTGTTAGAATTTACTAAAGCTAAATCTCTTTACATTTTTTTTCAAATATTTAACTATTCCAGTTTTACACTTCATACTATGTGACTTCACAAGTTTTGTTGAGATTTATAAATTACTTTGGCAGCTTACCATTAGTACTGCTTTGCCCATTGAGATCTAAATATCTTCCATTATTCATTATACCAATTTCCCAGTCTTCAGATATTTTTTTCTTTGTGTACAGTAACAAATATAGATCAAAGGTAGTAAACTGGTTATTCTCCTAAAGCAGAGTGCTTGATATGTGCATGCCACGGCAGGCGGTGCTGCAAATGCTTCCCAGATATCTCTATGACAAGATGCCCATTAAACACTCTACACAATTAACTTTAACTAATGGGCTAATATCAAAATTTCTATTTCTATTAAAAATTCTAATGGGCTAAACCTTTGCTTATTACACTATTACAGTATTTACCGAGAGTATTGTAAAATTCTGCCATGCAACTATAAGGTCCAATATATTCAATCACATAAAACCTGAGGTTGCATTATTCTACGACTTAATCAAATAATAAGAGTAAGTCTGCAGTTAGCCAACTGGAGGTGGTGGAAGGTTAGGGGAGCCAAATGCCAATTGTATTATGTCTGAGTTCATATTATTATGGAGTCCATCATCATGAGTTCTTTTCTGTATTCCAACCGACAGATATCAGCATGGCAATAAAGGTTGTTTTAAGTGCCATAGTGAAAATGAAAAGGAAGTGAAAATGTAAAGAGATAGAGAAGAGACTTCTCAAAGGACAAGTGTTGGGAGGACTGGATGGGAGGCAAGGCTAAGTAATAAGTCAAAGACATACTGCCGGGTCACTTTAAGAATGGCTGGAGAAGGAAATGGCAACCCACTCTAGTATCCTTGCCTGGAAAATCCCAAGGACAGAAGAGCCTGGTAGGCTACAGTCCATGGGGTTGCAAAAGTTGGACTGACTTCACTTTCACTTTAAGGATGGCAGCGGTGGACCTGCCTGGCAATTCAGTGGTTAGGATTCTGCACTTACTCTGCAG
The DNA here is from genome assembly GCA_917880005.1 of Nanger dama. NCBI lineage: Eukaryota > Metazoa > Chordata > Mammalia > Artiodactyla > Bovidae > Nanger > Nanger dama. The sequence goes on along the minus strand of CAKJTW010000062.1, from coordinate 8,240,302 downwards.
GTGGCCTAAGTTCAACTCTTGGTCGGGAACTAAGGCCAAAAAAGCGAGGGCAGGGTTGGGGGTGAGGGAATTAAAAAAAATGCCAATGGTGACAGAAGAGACAGAGGTAGAAGCAGTTTCATTCCATCATTTTGGTTGGTAAAGGGTTAGGAAGGGAGGTCTAAGTTGATTTTAAATATGTTGATTTCAAGCTAACGGAAAACTCAGATGAATAGGTAGTTTAAAAATATAGGACTTGAATATAAGGTCAGGGTTTTGACACAATGGTTAAGTATGGACAAAACTGAAAGTAAACAGTCTAGAAATGCTTTCAGAAGGAAAAACATTCAATAAGAATCATTAGAGGAAGAATTAGAGGTAGAAGAACCACATTAACATAAAAGGTAACATTTGAAGTTTATGGTATCTTTTCACATATATTTAATGGAACCCTTGAGAGGTGGGAGATTAGTTTCAAATTGAGATTTATTCATTCATAAATCTTAAGTGCTACTGAGAATAGGAGTGTGCGTAAGTCACAGTCCTTGCCCTTAATGAGTTTCTAATCCAATGAGAGAAGCAGACATGTAAAGTAATTAGGGGGTCTGATTCCAGCACTAACAATACTGTTTAGTAATTGGCTATTTACTTTCCAGTCACCATTACAGGAAAATCACATGAGGCTAAGTGATAGTATTTGTCACTCGTCTATCTCCAAAGCCTAACAAAAGATCTAACTCATACACACTCAAGAAATATTCTAAATGAACTGAATGAAAAACAGGAGTATCTCAACAATGATGAGCATTATTTTCTGGCAGAGAATAAGGTGTATGAGGAGAGTAAAATATTAGACAATATGGGTAAAGTTGGTTGGAGAGATCAGATTTTGGAAAGCATTATGTGCCAAGGAATTTCTAGATGGCAGTACTGGGGATTCAGAGAATTTAATACATGGGAATGATACAATCAGATTTGTGCTTTCGAAAGACAGCTTCGGAGTGTACTGGATAGACTGGAGTGGGTAGAGGTTACAGGAAGGGAACTGTTTAGTACTTTAATACAATGGATCAGTGCTTTCTAAACTTAAACATATTTACGTGTGCATACAGAATAGGAAGCCAACAGAAGAGCAAAGTGCTTTGATCTGTATTCAAGGCCGTGGCTCTGTTCAGTAAATGCTCGAAGAGAAAAACATAAGACAGGGGGTACCTAGTAGAAACTTCACAAATGGACATTTTCTTCCCTCTTTCTTTCCTCTTGGTATAATGTTTAAAAAAGAGCCATTGGATAAATCCTGAGGATATAAGGCAGGGAATGAAACAGGCCCTCGAGACAGAAAAGGAGGGAATGAAGAACAGGAGAGCTTGTTTGGCTGAGGGCAGGACAAACTTTTCTTGAGATGAAGGCAGATTATTTGCAGACAGACCTAAAGTAGTACAGTGGAAGAAAGGCAAGAAGAGTTTACATTTAAACAGGAGAAGAATGCAGAAGCTGGGGTGCTAGATTGGGATTTTAAATCTTCATCAGGATTAGATGGAAAATAAAAGGGTTCTTGAGGCTTTAATGCATTAACTTGCAATGGCGGCAATAGCAGTTTTGAAAACATCCCCCTAGTAGCACTAGGCATCATGGGAAGGGCAAAGCATGTGAACCTTAGATTCATCCTGGGAACTGGCAGGATAGGCAGGGCCTAAAGAGAGGAGGAAGGTGACTGAAGAAAGCTCTTGAAAGAGTCCCTGAAGAGAATGACTGCAAAGTATAGGTTAGGGAAGAGAAGTCAACTCAGGAAGCTGACAGTGAGGAGAACTAATGCATTTAAAACCTTGCTGAGGTCAGAAAGTCATTTCTGTCAACAGAACTAGCCTTCATTCTTTTGATTTTGCCAATGAAGTCAATTTAGTTTTCTTCTGTGTTAACCACCATGACTACAGTTCAAGTGAAAAAGATTTTTGATTATTTAATACACAGCTCTTTGCCAAGCATTTCTGTCACTGAAAAGCAAATTAAAAATGACAAAAGAATCATGAGTTGTACCAGGTCGAAATTAAATTTGATTAGGTAAGGAATAACCTACTTAAGCAATCTTTATATTTACAGGTTATTTGTCAATATAGTTAGCATTAGATCTTTCTGAGTAATCCAGTTTAAGTTATAGGTTCATAAAAATAAAGTTCAAACATCTGTAGGGTAGCACAAATATCTGATTTTCATAAGAGGCTTCCTTGGATCAATTAAAATGGAAGATTCAAATTTTAAGTTAGTAAAGGCAATACCCAACTTTTTCAAAAAGACTTAGATTGAGTGCTTTGTTGAGAATCTCTCACACAAGTATATGGTAATTTGACCTGACATAACATATTGCACAACAAATCAAGCAAAATGTAATGTTACTGAGAAATACAAACTTTGGGATGTCAGTGACACCTCATACTACAGAAAATAGTCTCTTTTTCTTCATAGCTCTTGGGCTGCAAGATTGCTCCAGGAGCTTAGGGTTTAAAATGGAACAAAAGGATAGTCACAGTTAAGGCACTATAAAGCTAATTGTGCTTGAGTCTAGCTTTTGGATACTTTGGCTCTCAGATGAACTCTTTTCTTTCCTTTAACCAGAGATTAAAGATGCCTACTTCCTTTTTCCATTCAAGCAACTGATTGCCTTTGGGGGTGGCGGTTAGTGATGTGTGTGGGAAGGAAAAGGTCAGTTGACCCAGCTTTTGACTTGAGGTGAGCCAATAACTCCTTTATGGTTTTTACTACTAAGAAAGGTTTAAAGACGCGTTCCTCAAATACTTTTTGCATATACCTTTTCTTTTTGCCCAGATGGAAAGATACCACTATAACCAGACACTAGTTTTGAGGTGGAGTTACATTAGGGCTTCCCTGCTGGCTCAGTGGGAAAGAACCTGCTTGCAACGCAGGAAATGCAGGAGACTCAGGTTTGCTCCTGGGTCAGGAAGATCCCTTGAAGACGAAATGGCAAGCCACTCCAGTATTCTTGCCTGGAAAATTCCATGAGCAGAGAAGCCTGGCAGGCTACAACCCATAGAGTTGCAGAGTCAAGACATGAGAGAACACTGAGCACGTGTGTGGCTAGCAAGTTACATTAGGAGGAAAAAAAGTATCTGGGCTAGTGTGTAAACTTCATTCAGTGAAGACTCCTTGGTTAAAACAGCAGAATTTGCTGGATAGGGAGGAAGGAAAAAAAAAGAGTTGAAACAAAGGGCCAGAATGCTTACTTTCATGGTCAGCTTCTTCATGGAAGTAAGGGAATTTCCAAGGAGGAGAATAAGTTATTCTAAGCAACAACATTTAGGAAGAAAGAAGAGTTCCTGTGATCTTTGGGCCAATGAGCTATAGAAACTGGTCCCAAGTAGTTGATGGCACAGAAATGGGGTAGATGAATTGTGAACTGCCCATGTAGTACAGTTAGGAAGTATGTGGATAAAAGTTCCTGGAGCTGAAGTCTTCTTTTATTGACAGAATCCACAGAACATGTGAGGCAGAGTTGGCCACAAGGTCCCAACATAGCACATTCTGACATTCAAATTAGACTTATTTACATGTGGCTCCTTTTGATTCCTTAACTTTGAACTATGATGATTATCTGTACACAGGGATTCTAAATGGAAACAACCTTACTCACATCATCATTATCACTCAATTTTTGGAGACTAACAGCTTGGTCCAATTTTTTTAAAAGGTAATGGGCCAAAAGACAAAAAAAAAAGTCAACTACGTATCAGGCCTAGTCGAGAATGGCTTAACATTATTCATTCTCTTCTTTGAACATTTTACTTAAGTGTTTTATTAGAGCTACTAGCTCAGGGTTTCCACCACGAGCATCAATTTGTTTATAGGCTTTAGATTCAAGCTCTTTAAGAGTATTCCGAGTGTATTCGAAGGAACCTACATTCTCAAGGTAATGTACACAGTATTTTTTAATATCTATGTTTTCGGTTCTCTGGCGCAAGATATTCTGCACCTGGGTGCTTTCCGGCCTTGACCAGATAGCATGAATAGTAGGGAATGAGAACTTCCCCTCTGTTAGATCTTCACAAAAGCTTTTGTTTTCACTGTATTCTTTGGAGTGTAGATTAGCGTAATCATCCCTAATTTGGAAAAAGAGCCCAAGTGTATCAAGTAGTGGTTTTAAATCTTCTTTGTAATCAGAGAACAACTGCATGAGACCTACTGCTAATCCAAACAGTCCACCTGTCTTTTGCAGCACCATTGCTTTATATTCTTCTTCGGTGGGACAAGTGTAATTATCCCTCCAGTAGATATCTAGGCCTTGTCCCTGATGGAGTTCTAAAAGCTGGCGGGTAAAGAGCTTTACTGCGTCCGGGTGATTGAGGGTTAAGACTTTCTCTAGGCCAAGAAAATATACATAATTGGCAGAATTGATGACAGATGGAATTCCATAGATGCTGTGTGCCACTGGAAAGCCACGTCGGAGTTTTGAGTTGTCTTCAATATCATCGATGAGTAAACTGGCATTATGCAACATTTCTGTCACTTCAATGATAATCTAGTAAAAATACAATTGAGAAATTTCATTTTATTTGAATTATTCAAAAGAGCTTACCAATACTTATTATATAACAGATTATCAGTGTCAGGTGTCTTAGTTTTTACAATTAGTATCTAGAGACATCAATAGAAGTAGTGTATGATCATTAAACTGAGTTAAGAGCTAGGAATATTTTTACATGGTATCTATTAATTTCTTGGGCTTAAAAATGAAGTTAGAGAACTTCCCTGGTGGTCCAGTGGTTAAGAATACTTCAATTTAGGATACTTGTGTTCAGTCCTTAGTAAGGGAACTAGGATCCCATAGGATGCGGGGCAACTAAACCCATGACACAACAGAGACCACATACTGCAACAAAGATGCTGTGTGCCACAACTAAGCCCTGATGCAGCCATAAATAAATAAATATATACTAAAAAAAAACACCCCAAAACAAAAAATGAAGTTATAATCCCCTAAATACCTGTAGCTTGTCTTCTGGAACTTTTAGCCAATGATTAAATGCCTGTGAAAGTTTGGTTCTCACTTGTTTACCTGCGTTTAAAGAATATAATTTGGCAATAAATTAATATTTTAATTATAAGAAACACATTCAGAAACTTCCTCTAAAACTAGTAAGACTTGATAAATCCAGCCCCACCAATTTATTACCTACTATAGAGCTCATCTTCTACTGCTGGGTCCCTACTGCCAAAACTCATATCCTAAAGACACACAACCTTTTAAAATTTAGGCAGGTGAAACAGATTTATAGTATTCCAGTGGTAAGGTAGAGAAGGCAATGGCAACCCACTCCAGTACTCTTGCCTGGAGAATCCCATGGAAGGAGGAGCCTGGTGAGCTGCAGTCCATGGGGTTGCTAAGAGTCGGACATGACTGAGTAACTTCAAACTTCACTTTCACTTTTCACTTTCAATCATTGGAGAAGGAACTGGTGACCCACTCCATCATTCTTGCCTAAGAGAATCCCAGGACGGGGGAGCCTGGTGGGCTGCCGTCTATGGGGTCGCACAGAGTCGGACACGACTGAAGCGATTTAGCAGCAGCAGCAGCATAATGTGTTACCTTTCTACTATATTGCAAAATGATTCAGTTATACATATATACATTCTCTTCTTAATATTCTTTTCCATTATGCTTTATCATAGGATACTGAATATAGTTCCCTGAGCTATATAGCAGGACCTTGTTTATCCATCCCATACATAACTATAGGTATTTCTAAGTAAGGGTACTTTGCTACTGAATTACCTTATAAAATGACCTCTTAAAATTATCTACCTTTAATATTTTAGAGACTGGACAGCTTTGTTTCTTTTCAAGCAAAAAGTAAGATTACCATCCCATGAAGTGTTCCTTTTCAACATCCTGAATTTAGTCAAAAATGAATTTATTTTGACTGGGGCTATTAGTTTTTCAGTACTATCTTTTTCTTACACAGAAAGCTCAAGAGAGGTATTTGGTTAATAGTCACCTCTAGAAGCTGTTTCAGCCCAGATATAAAGAAATGGTAGCTAAAAACCACAATCAGTTCATTTAATAAAAATGTTCTACGAGCTTCCTGCTAAAGTATGCACAGTAACATACTAATTTCAGATTAGGTTTCAGAGAAATAGTTAAAAAGTTTCAGTAAACAAAAACAGTATTTTCTGAGTCTTATCTGTTTTTCTCTGCACCGATCATCCAAACAAGTGAATACATACACCCTCATCACATACTGAAGTGGAAAAAAGTTTCACTTTCTGTGAGAAGTCTAAAAGGGAAGGCTCTCTTAGGGTTCTGGAGGTAGTGTCCTCTATTAACCCTTAAGGTGAACATGGTCTCAGTAGCAATTATATCCTTAACATCTGATGTATTTTCCAGTTTGACAAAGGTCAATCTGGGCTACAATGAGAATGCACAATTGTGCAAAGTAACTTCATCACTTTAAAAAACCAAGCTTTATTTTCATTAGAAAATTAAGAACAGAGAAGCAATGTACAGTCACATTTCCACTTTCATTTCAGGATGTATTTGGAAAACAGTCAAATGAATGGCTTACTTTACACATACTCAGGTTTTATTTTCAGGTTTTAATATTACAATAATGACTGTTTCCTCTTTAAGACCTTAAGATTACCAACTCCCTTTCTGCATGGTTACTTCTTTCTTGGCTTCCAACTGCAAAGGCTTGGGGACCTACCCTTCTGCATAGGTAAATAAACAAACATAAATACAAGTCCTTCTATTAATACTTCACTAATTTCAGAACACCCTAATGTCAAAAATTATTATTATAACCTTTTATTGTAAGAGTAGCTTTACAATAAGTGGTCTCGCCCACCTTTAAGTCACTTTAGTAACTCTGAAGCTCTCTGTGAAAAATATGCATAACAGTTTCCTGCTTCTTTAGGAAAATCTTTTGAGATTATAGTCTACCATGAATGCAAGAGTATATCTGATTAAAAAACAAAAAGACAGGATACCTAATGAGTCTTAAATATGTTATCTAAAGGCCTAAAACATTACTTCCAAATAATGAGAATTAAAACAAAGCTACTGGAGTAGTTCATTAGGTAGGTAAGCATTATTATTAAAATGTAATTACAGGCAGTTCTTGCTTTGTATCGTAGTGGAGTGGGAGACACTGGGAGATGCTAGCTAAGACTCCTATCATCACGGATAACTGGCATATTTTACAGTAGCCCAGGTCCAACCAGGGTTTGCCAGCTCGTAACAAAGTAAGCCCAGCAACAGGCGGGGAGAGTTCAGAAGAAACAGTGTGACCTTTCTCAATCTGAGACCCTACAATAAGTGGCAGCTGAATAAATGTCACTCAAAAGCAGTCTCTTAGCTTTTTCTTGAACAGTTGGTAATGTTCCCTTGCATTCTCCATTTGTTTCTCCTCCATGCTTCTGAAGCATTGACATTAGCAAGTGTGTCTCCATTATGGTCTGCTAGAGTAGAAATATCACTAATCATGATGGTTTCCAAGGTGGAGGTAGAGCTAGCACTCTCTGGCTTTGGACAACCACACTTACCCTCCGAAATGCCCTAATTTCCACTGAGGTATGCTCATAAAGAGAGTGTGCAGTTTATTCATTTAAAAATGTTTTTTCCTTTTGGCTGTGCTGGGTCTTGGTTGCTGCGTGAGCTTTCCTCCAGTTGTGTGGAGTGGGGGCTACTCTCTAGTTGTGGTGTGCAGGCTTCTTGTTGTGTTGACCCCTCCTGTTGCTGAGCATGGGCTCTAGGGCACGAGGGCTTCTGGAGCTGCAGTTACAGTGCTCTGGAGCACAGGCTCAATAGTTCCGGCACATGGGCTTAGTTGCTCTGAGGCACTCAGTTATCATCCCAGATCAGGGATTGAACCCACATCTCCTGGACTGGCAAGTGGATTCTCTACCACTGAGCCACCAGGAAAGCCCACATGTGCACTTTGGAACCGAAATAAAAAGTTTTAATTGTGACTGAGTTGAGATCATCACTACACTATAACTAAGACACACTATGAGCTAAATAGGTCTTCCTATGGTTGTCAACTTATCACCTTATTTTTTGGGGGCCACACTGCACGGCTTGTGGGATGTCAGGGATTAAACCTGGGTCCTTGGCAGTGAAAGTGCAGAGTCCTAACAACCGGATTGCCAGGAATTCCCAACTTTTCACCTGAGTAACTGGTTTGAATATTTATAATGAGAAGCCACATTTATCAAATGCATGACTTTTTACTTGCTACTATCATGTCTCAGACAAACTAAGGGAAAAAAAATTAGCAAAATAAAACAAGCACATCCATATGATTAAGCCATGTCCAAGTGACTCATCTTTGTAGAGGAATAATTTAGGTTATGCTTCCAAGTAATGTGCTTTGAATGTATTGCTATTCATCTCTTACAGGAAGTAGTAGTGTTAAAAATGCTGTCTGGGGTTTCCTGGTGGTCTGTGGCCAAGGATTCATCTTGCAGTGCAGGGAATACTAGTTCGATCCTTGGTCAGGAAAGATTCCACATGCCGTGGAGCAACTAAACTCATGGGCCACCACTACTGAGCTTGTGCACCTAGAGTCCATGCTCTGCAACGAGAAGTCCCTGCAGTGAGAGGCCCGCACCTCACTGAAGAGCAGCCCCTGCTTGCCGCGACCAGAGAAAGCCCACGTGCTGCAATGCGGACCCAGCACAGCCAAAAACATAAAAAGTGAAGTGCAGCTTTTTGTCGTCACACAAATTGGCATAAAACCCCGATATCAAAACAGTAGGGAATAAAAATGTGTCGCATCCATAAAGGATAAAATTTCTAACGATACTCAAATGTTTTAAGTATTTTTATTTTTAGTTATGTTATAAAATTGGGTATTTTTAAAGAGGTGCCTTAAAAACATCCCTTTTAAGAAAAAACATTGTACGAGCTTATAATTATTTTCCTTATAGGTATCTCTTTATAGAAAGTCTCAAGAGCTGGCAATTCTAACCTTTTCTGTATGCTAATATTTAAATGACCACTACTCTATATAAATAACCCTATATGTATTATGACTAAAATATTACCTGGTAACTGAAGTAAGTACTTGTAAGGTTCTAGAAGAATTCTTTGGACGGTTTCTTGAGTCTTCTCCATTGTTTTTAAATTTCAAAGCTGATCTGTAAAAAGGAGAAACATAAAGATGATGTAATTGAGGATCAAAGTGGAAAGGAGTTTGTATTTCAAGATGTTTTAGTAAATTTTCAGTTTGGTTTTTAAGTGAAAATTCTACACCTATGAAACCTTAAAAACAAATCCACAGAATTAGATACTTCTGTATTTGATTGATCATATAAATTAGAAAACATACTTTTTTTCTAAGAGCATTAAAATGAGTATGTTTTATACACGTGACCCTTAAACAACACTGGGGTTCGGGGCACCAACACCCTCCCTCTGCAGTTGAAAATCTTGAGTACTATCAATACTTCACAGTTGAATCTCAGTATCCCTGGTTCTGCAGACACAGATTTAAGTCTAACCACACATCATGTAACACTGTACTATATATTATAAAAAGAAATAATGAGTATAGGAACCTGAGCAGTTCAAACTCACATTCTTCAAGGGTCAAATATATATTTAAAACGTAAGGAGAATACAAGGAGAAAACTCTTTGATGCATTTTCTTCACAATCCATTTTAGACACTCTGATTAAGACATGCACTCACAAGTACAATTAGAAAAGAAGCTTTTTAAAAATTAATTTACTAATTTTTGGCTGCGTTGGGTCTTCGTTGTTGTGCGTGGACGTTCTCTAGTTGTGGCAAGTGGGGCATACTCTTCCTTGTGGACAGGGGCTTCTCACTGTGGCAGCTTCTCTTGTTGTGGAGCACAGGCTCCAGGGCATGTGGGTTTAGTTGGGCACATGGGCTTAGTTGCCCTCTGGCATGTGTGATCTTCTTGGACCGGGGGTCGAATCAGCGTCCCCTGCACTGGTGGGCAGATTCTTATCCACGTACCACCAGGGAGTCCCTTAAGTACAATTATGTTATTGAAAATATTCCCGAGGTGACTTATTGTTCTGAATTTTACATTTACTTCAATATTTCCTAAAATTGCACTCACAATTTTACTAGAATCCGCCTTACTGTTGAATCCCCACTATCTCTTTGTATTATCTATTGCCACTTTTGTCCTCTTATTAAAGAATTTTCATTTCTGTTTTTGTTTCTTTTGTTTGGGGGGGTGGTTGCAGGGAAGTCTTCATTCCTAATCTGGACATTTTAGAAGGTTTCTCACCTTTGTCTACTTTTGTTTTTTGAGACAATGATTTGGTCCCAAGGATCATGCTGAAGGATTGAAAGGTGTGTTTTCTGTAGTCTACTCTTGAGTATATAGGTGAAAGGATCATAAAAATCTGCACTTCCCAAAGGAAATCCTTTTAGCGGTATGAATCCAAAGAGAAAACTTCCATACAGAAAACTGCTACATCTGCCTTGAACAACAATTAAGTATGTCCTAAGGTAAAAAAAAGTTCAGAAAATACTTTGGAATCATCCAAATACCAGTTTGGTAACCTGATGTGTACTCAGTCATGTCTGATTCTTTGTGACCCCATGGACTGTAGCCCGCCAGGCTCCTTTGTCCACAGAATTTTCCAGGCAGGAATACTGGAGTGGTTTGCCATTTCTTTCTCCAGAGGATCTTGCCTACCCAGGGACTGACCCTGTCTCTTGCACTGGCAGGCTGATTTTTTACCCCTGTGCCACCTGGAAGTAACCTAATAACACCTATACTGTTTAAAGTCTGACAAAGATTACCTTGTTCTTAAGAGATTAAAAAAGAAGATGATATGCAGGAAGAATAATCACTTAGGTAAAAGATTACTGAACAGAATTAAAAGTAGAATTTTAAAAATGTACCATATACATACTATTTTATTTAAACCAATTAGTAGCCATCTCTTCTCAATTAGGTTGAGAATAAATATTCTGTTTATCTTTTCACAGCCTCCAGAACACATAATTTAAAAATCAATAAGGACTTCCCTAGTGGTCCAGTGGTTAAGAAACCATACTTCCAACGCAGGAGTAGAGTTTTGATTTCTGGTTGGGGAACTAAAATCCCACATGCCATGCGGTGTGGCCAAAAGAAAAAAAAAAAACTTGTAAGACCAACTCTGAATAATTCTGTTTTGTCTCTGTCTAGATTAGTAGCAACTATACACTGCTGGAAGACTCTGATGCTGGGAGGGACTGGGGGCAGGAGGAGAAGGGGACGACCGAGGATGAGATGGCTGGATGGCATCATGGACTCGATGGACGTGAGTCTGAGTGAACTCCGAGAGATGGTGATGAACAGGGGAGGCCTGGCGTGCCGCAATTCATGGGGTTGCAAAGAGTTGGACACGACTGAGCGACTGAACTGAACTGAACTGATATACTGCTGGATAGATATCAGAGCTAATCTGTTTCAATTCTGTGGGTTTTGTTTGATGTTTTTTTCAACTGAAAATATGAGTTATGAATTAAAAAAAAAAATCCTTTCCTTTGATCATTCAAGAAAGTTTAAGAATACTCACCTAACAAATAGGTCAATTAATGTTCTTTTCCCAAAAACGTTTATATGAAAGTATTCTCAACAATGGGGAAACATAGAAGCCTCAATTTTTCTAGGTACTGACAACCAGTCTGTTTCTTGTCTTGTGTAGTTTAACTGTTGGTACATTACAAACCTGTGGCAATACTTATTACAGTGGCAATACTCTGACCTTTTTCTTTACCCAAAAGACTGCAATTTATCACACCTAGAAATTTTATCTGTCACATAGGAGGCCTGAATATAAAGAAGCATTACTGTGTTACATGCACTTTACTAATTTTTAAAGTATTTTACTGATGTACAGTTTATTACCATGTTGGGCCTAATTTACTTTTAGAGTGAACAAACACCACAGATTGCCTCTGTTTAGAGTCTGAAACTACTCATTTTCAAAACTGGGAAATTACCTTAAATTTGTTCAAACAATGTATTATGAATATTAATTAACACAAAATCAAATTCTCTTCTCCATGGAGACAATAACCCCCCAGGCTGGACTCCCTGACCCTCTCTTCAAGTCCTCTACTCTTCACTCTGTGACCTTTCCTAAATTCAAATCTTGTTCTATCCCCCACCCCACTGTGATTGGGAATCCTTACACGTTATCCCTTGGCTCTTAAACAGAACAAAACTCCCTAACAAAGCTTGTCAGGTTCGCACAGTCAAACCCCCAGCCCTCCATCCTCAGTTCTTCATATTTTAAAAAGCTCCCCGATGGCATAAGGCTTTCCAACATGATACCATTTCTGTCTGGAATGCTCTTTCCTTAAGTTAACTCCTGCTAGACCTTCTGCTCTCAGCCCGATCTTTACTTGCTCGGGAAAGCCTTTCCTCATCGACCTAAGGCAAATTCCCTATTTCCAATTCTCATATCACCGTGACACTCTCTTTCGTCGCAATCACACCTGTTGCAATTTCACACTGACGTGTGTGTCCATCCTGTCCGTCTTATGCTTGGATTCAGGAAGGCAGAGGCCACACCAGTTTTTTTCACATGGTAGGCGCTCAAATATGTGAAATGAACGACGGAATCAACGGCAAGTGCCTTCCAACGCGTTAGAGGATAACGGCACGGAAAAGTGAAAATATCATGCAAAATGTTTTTTTTTTTCTTTAAAGGGAAGGATCTGAGTTCAGTATTGCCAAATCGACCTACAAATATAAGGGCGGCTGCGGAGCGCTGAGCGCATCCGTCCAAACTCCAGGAGATGATGGATGGGTCTGAAGAAAATTGCCGGAGAGATACAGGGAGGGAATTTAAATAACTTCGAGTCAGATTTTTAACACAGGCTTGGCAGAAGAGCTTCAGACGTCGACTGCCCTAGCACAGGGTCGGTGAGGTGCCCGCCTCCTCTCCGCCCAGAGGGCCCCTTCCGCCCCGCTGGGTCCCTTTGCGGCTCCTCCCCTTCTCCAGCCAGAGGACGGAAAATTCATACACAATCCGGTTCAGCATCCGGGTCCTCACCCTCCTTTCTTTCTTTCCTCTCAGCTCCGCCTCCCAGCCTCCCCCACCCACCTCCCCATCCGGGTTCCCCCAGCCGCCACCACAGCCACTCACGATTCGAGGATGATATCACAACTTTCACGCCGCGCGTCCGGGAGTAAGCTGTACCCAGTATCAGCTTCCCACCTTATAGTTCAGAGTAAGGGTCCTGCCGATGCCTACATGAGTACTTCCCCCTATTTCACCACAGAACTCTCCGCCCTCCTCGGCCGCCGGCGACCCCGCATTACTCGGTGCAATAAAATGCGCCATCCCGGTCACACTGCGCAGGCGTCGTTGCCACCTCCCCTCTGCTTTGTTGCTCCGCCCCCTTTCGTTCCCCCCGCCTGTCTCACGGAGGCGCGGGGCATTGCGGGTCTTGCAGTTCTCCGGGGGAGGCTTCGCGCATTGGCCCGAAAGGCTGGACTACATTTCCCGGGGAGCTTTGAGGCGTAACTTTCTGTTTCCATAGAACTGGTGGGAAAATGGCGTCGTTGTTTGTATCCCGGGGACCAATAGGAACAGGGTATAGGCGGGTTCTAAAGAAGCCTAACCAATCCGAGGCCGTCTAAGAAGCCATCCGGGAAAGAGGTAGGGGAGGGGAAAAAGTCTAGGGAGGGGAGAAAGGAGGGAAGGGGGGGACTTAGGGTGGGGGGGAGCGATGTTTGCCCGTCAGTCGAGTCCGGAGTGAGGAGCTCGGGCGCCGGAGCGGAGGGAGACTCTTCAGCTTAAGCTTGCCGCTGCCACGGCCACCGCCTGGACTTTTGCTCAGAGGGAGTCGCAGAGGGTCTGTCGCCGCCGTCCTCTGGAGGGCAGAGCGATTGGGGGCCCAGACCTCCAGTCCGGGAGAGATTTTTCGTCGTCCCCCTCCCCCAGCGAGGGAGCCCGAGCGGCCGCCAAACAAAGGTACCAGTCGCCGCCGCGGGAGGAGGAGGAGCCGGAGCTTCAGCCTCAGCAACCGCTGGACCCGCCGCCCTTCTTCCCCCATCTCTCCCCCGGGCCTGCTGGTTTTGGGGGGAGCCGGGGAGGGGACTCTGGACGTGCCAGGGTCGGAGCTCGCCTCCGAGGAAGGTAGGGACATTTTCTGAGGCTTTCGCGGTCTCGTAAGGGGGTCTTTAAGGGAGTCACTGGGCCCGGCCGAGGACCCGGGGAAGGTCGCTTTGGTGGTCTCCCCGGGCACGGAAATTCGGGGCCTCGGCCTCCGTGGAGCTCCCCCGCCCCCCGCAGTTGCCGAGTCCGAGTCGCCCCCCAGCCTGGCGGCCGCACACTCAGCGCTTTAGCGTCCCTCGGCCGCGGTGGGGGGCCCGGGTCGGTGGGGGAGCTCTGCCGCCTCCCGGCCCCCTCGGCGCTCTCGCCGTCCCCTCGGATCCCGCTCCCACTTGTCGGGTGTCCATCTCGGAGCGGGACGTGGGCTGAGGCTCTGCGGCTGGTCGGTGCAGCTCGCGGCCCGCCCGGCCCGTCCGTCGCCCCTGCTGTGCTCCCCCAGGCCCGGCTTGCGCCCGCTTGGACTTGGGGTGCGCGGCCCTTTCGAGGGGGAGCTGCCGGAACGGCGCGGAGGCCCTCGGGCGGCAGGGCGGCCGGCCCCGCGCCGGCCCCCAGGCTTGTTGTGAGTTTCTTCTCTGACAGAAATGGCGTCATTGTCGGAGACGGGAAACTCCGTCGGGTCCCGACAATGGGGACGGGAAGCTGTCGAGCTGTGTCGGTGGCCGGGTTTGCGGGGATGGCGGGGCCGGAGGGGACCCTGGATCGGCGTTCGGTGGTTTGGGGGCTGACGCCTCCTTGAGCTCCTTTTCGGCGTGCAGGCTTCGCTGGAGTCCCTCCGCCTCCGTCAGTGCAGAGGGGTGCCCGCGACGTTGACGGGGTGTCTTTTGTTTCTTCTCCAGGTGCAGGTGAATCTGGTATTTTCGGGGAGATCGCGGCACCAGGATCATCATGAAGGTAAGATCACCTCCAGAAGACGAGCCTCCTGGGCTAGGGAATCTAGGAGTGGGGGCTCTGATGAGTTCGGGTAGGGGCCCCTCCGAGTTTTGCTGAGGAAGGCGTGTGTGGTGGCTTGGCGCCCGAGCTCGTCCCCGGAGACGACGAGGGTCAGCTGGTGTGGCTATCGGTGGGCTTTGCTGTGGAGTTGGAGCCGGTTATAGGGTATCTCGCTGAGGATGATTTTTCTTTATAGAACCTCTTTTTTGCGGGGAATGAGAGTAATAGCTGCGTGAATTTAAGTGTTTTAAAAGCAGGTCAAGTAATCTGATTCTAGAAACTGAACTGTATTGTGGTTCTATCGGTTACACTGATGAAAGAACATCTCATTTATTGTGTGAACAGTATTGTGTATTTTTAACAGAAGACTTCCTTGCTTAGGAGAATTAAATATAATCTTAACTGAAAGATTGTTTGAAGAGAATGTTGGTGATCTTTACATAATTCAGAGATAGCAGCTAGTTGTTCCTTGTATTTCCGGGGATTTAGGATTATATGGTGTGTTTTCCTCTGCTGATCTATTAGGTCTAAATTATCAGATGCTGTATTGCGTTGTGATAAAACCGATGGCCAGGTTCCTTTTGAATGTAAACATGTTAACTGAATGGAGGATATTGTCTAAAAGAGTACGGTTTGCTTAAATGGTTGAAGAAATTAGTCATAAACTTAGTACAGATTGTTTTTTCACTTTAGAGAATGCGTGATTGAATGCTGCCATATTTTTTTAACGCACTTTAGGATGAAAAGCCTTAGACATCTGAAATGTTTAGATTCAACTAGTGGAACTTGGAGACTAGCAGGTATTTTTCATCCATTACAAACTCAGAAGAGCTTGAAAAGAGTAGAGGGTTTTCACAGGGATAGAAATGCAACAGTTAGTATGTTAAAGTGTAAATTCCAACTACTTTTGACAGTCCTTTGAATTACTTAAAAATTTTTTTTTAATTCTCTTCAGAATCAGGACCACTTTTATAGTACTGCATCCAAATTAAGATTTGCGGTACTTGCTCACGGTAGAAAGTGAAAGCTGTGGCTACTTAAATATTTATCATCTGTGCAAAGTAGTTAAATTCAGTCTTTTTTTTTAGGTTGTTTTCTTTTTGAGTTTGAGGTGCTGTAAAGTCCTACATGAAACAGTTTAAATCTGATGAATTACTATTTCATGTTCAAGTAAATAAAAAAACAATCAGTGATGTTTCAGAAATGAATTGCTTTTGTTATTCATGCTAAAAATGCTAGCTCTGTCACCTTCTGTCTGACCTGTGTGAAACAATGACAAGTAAATTTTTTACAAAAAAAAATCTTCTTTGACATTGGACAGCAATTTCTATAGAAAAGTGTTGGATTGAATGATTTAAGTTTATAGGGTGAATAATACAGGAGTTAGTTTGGAATAAATGTTATAATCTGTCAAAGTTTCCAGTGGAGTGCCTGGCACATCTAGGGTACTATGTTAATTTTTGGTTAAAGGAAATGTAGTAAGTTGAAGGTCTTTTAGATTTTCTTTTTCTCTCTTCCTTTCATTTTCTTTTTTTTTAAACCTTTTTAAAAATGAAAGTACGTTGGAAACGTCAGCTTGAAAGTTTCATAGTATTAGGCAAATGCAATTTTTATTGTTATTTTAGAACTACTCATTTTAAAGATTCAGCATTTCTATTATTACTGCCTTTAAACAAAAAGTTACTAGTAATGTTAGAATTGTTAAAATAATCTTCTAATTTTATACAAGAAGAACTTCTGTTTTTATCAGTACAGTGAGTCCTCTCTTTGGGAATCTACTAGTAATCATAAGTTCTAAAAACTTAGCTTATTTCTTTCAACTTAAAAAGTTGAGAGGCTGACCATGGTTGGTATTTGCGTTAACAAAATTGTAATTCAAAAAGTATGTAGTATTGACTATATTAGACTTAAGATTTTCTCTTTTTGTGTTCCCAGTCTCTATATTGTAATAACTAAGCCATGGAAGGACTTAGGCCAATTGTCAGATCTACCAAAAAAATTTGTACTTTGTAGCAAGCTTTTAAGTTCATATTATTTGTCCTCCTAAGTCACAGTAAATTTTAACTGAAAAAGTGTGTAGGAATACACTTTGGTTGTTGCTTTAGAGTCCCAAGGCAAGGAAAAATAAACATATCATTTAAAATGTTGTATGTTTTAGAAGCAATTTTCCTGTAGTACTACCTTTAAAAATTTATTTAAATAAAGCCCCTATACCATATCTTGTGGTTCTGCCTGGTGTGTTTTTGAGAAATATGGCTATAACATAAAAGTGGTTTTATGCTTTAACATAGATCATGACGTTGGCGTTACGTTGGGTTTACTTTTCATACTTGTGATAAACCTTTCAATGTCCTTGATAGCACAGTGTGAGGAAATGATAGATTATTGAAGTCTGTAAATAATCTAAGACTTAATTATGTCAGTTACATTTTGTGTGCTTTTTTCTAAATTTCTTTTTTTGCTTTTATATCGTGCATGTTACTAACATTTCTCATTACATTGCAGTAAATTTTCAAGTGGATGTGGAATAGAGTAGACATTTCAGAATCTTTAGAGGATAAGTGATTCAGATGGTTGTGCTTAGGATCTGGGGAGATGGGCTTTTTCAGATGTACCATTCACTCCTCAGCAATCACTGTCTGAGACCACATTAAAAATAATGCATTGATTGCACATGCCTATTGAAATATCCTTTGTGTGAGTGTTCTCAGTCCCTCTCTCCCCACCCCACCCTTCTCCTTTCCTCTCTCTCCCTCCCTCTTTCCCTTCTACCTTTCCTTCCTGTTTTTTTCCTTCTTTCCTCTCCTCACTTATCCTTCTTTTCTCTCTCCCCGTTGTATAAATCTTTGACTTAACAACAACCCCTTCCATGTGTCACGGAGTGTGACATGAAGGTAAATAACGTCAGTCCTGTTCTCAAGGAGCTCATAATTTAGTTGAAGACACAGAAAAATAAAACAAATGGTACATATTGAATTATACAAGTATTTTTTGCTGTATAGTATTTGTGATTAGTGCAGTGGGAGGACAGAAGAGGACATCTAAAGCAGAGAGCCACGGAAAGTTCTCTGGTAGACTTGGCATCTAAGCTGAAAGTTAAAGCTTTCGCTAGGTAAGAAGAGTAGAAAAGAGTGTTTCAGAGAGGGAACAACATACTGGAAAATAAAGGGAAAAAACAAGATGATGTATCTGGAAACTGTAAATAGTTCAGTGTGGCTGAGGTTGACATAAAGTGTGATGCATTGGGGGTGGGAATAGAAGGGTAGTGACGGGAGATGAAAGTAAGTCAGGGAGCCGAAAAAGTTCTGCAAAGCTACATGGAACCACTGAATGTAAGGATACTGGGCTTATACTAGAGAGAGATCCCTTTGGTTGTATTGTAGTGAAATATCTAAAGGGAAATCTGAATAGAGAATCTGGAAATTCCAGGTGATAAGTCAAAGTGAGAAGCGAATAAGGAGCTGACTCATGGGAGACTTGGTTCCAACTAATTCACGGGAGACTTAGTTCCAGGTGATAAATCAAAATAAGAAGTGAATAAGGAGCTAATTCCATGGGAGTAGAACCAGAGGGAACAGATCTGAAATATCCAGGAAGTAAAATTGAGGACTAGCAACTCACCCTGGGGTAGAAGGAAGATGGAGGTTTCTATCTTGGAGTATGAGATAGATGTTATTTTATTTTGAACTATGCTATGACTGGAGTAAACATGAATAAGGGTTTGAGTATTCAAGGGACCTGTAGGAGGTCCACATCCAAGTGGACTTAACTAATTAAGATATAAGAGTAAGGGAGCAGGTAGAATGAAGAGAAGTCGGAGGCTTGGTTAAACCAGTGTGAATGTTAACCTCAGAGTTAATATTTATGGTATTTCAGGGTATTTGGACCCATAATATGGCAAATGTATTTTGTGCTGTAAACTTGTGATCTTTTTGATGAATAGATAATTTTGTAAAACACTGACTTGTTTCCTGGCCAAATTGCTAATCCTTTGCTTATTGTAATTTTTAAAAATGTGGTAGATATTTCACAGAAGAATGTGATTTTGCTAGCTTACCTTGTAAATTCAGTCACTGAAGAGATACCATGTGCCTTGTTTGTACTAGATGCAACTGTAGGTATTGAGGATACAGCAGTAAACAAAACAAGAATTCTTAACCCCTGTGGACTTTACAGTTGATGCTCGACCTGCACTTGTACGTGGGTTTTGATAAATATAGGGATAGTGATAGTGAAGTCACTCAGTCATGTCTGACTCTTTGCAACCCCATGGACTGTAGCCCACCAGGCTTCTCCGTCCATGGGATTCTCCAGGCAAGAATACTGGAGTGGGTTGCCATTTCCTTCTCCAGGAGATCTTTCCATCCCAGGGTTCGAACCCAGTCTCCAGCATTGTAGGCAGATGCTTTACCATCTGAGCCACCAGGGAAGTAAATACAGGTATATTTAGTGTAAATGTATTTCCTCTTTCTTATGATCTTAATAATAATTTCTTTTCTCTGGCTTACTTTATTGTAAGAATACAGTGTAAAATACATATACAAAATATGTGTTTATCAACTTTGTATGGTATTGGTAAGGCTTTTGGTTAACATTGAACTATTAGTGATTACATGTGGGGGAATCTGAAGTTATACATGGATTTTCCATTGCATAGGGGAGAGTAGGGCCCTTAATCTTTGTGTTGTTCAAGGGTCGACTGTATTAGGGTGGATAGACACCAAACCAAAAGAAAAGAGTGATAAATTCTATGAAGGGAGATGGAGCAGAATCAGGATAAAAGGGTAGAGTGACCGAGAGTGTGACTTTAGGTTAGATTGTTTGATCTTGAAATGTTTAAGGAGCAGGAAGGTGTCCTTTAGGGCTGAAGTGGGAGGAGATGAGGCTTGAGAGCTCACAAGGGCCAGAACAATGTAGGGCCGTGTGGGTCATGGTAAGGACTTAAAGTCTGAGTGTGCTAGGAAGTCACTGAAGAGT
Organism: Nanger dama; assembly: GCA_917880005.1. Classification (NCBI taxonomy): domain Eukaryota; kingdom Metazoa; phylum Chordata; class Mammalia; order Artiodactyla; family Bovidae; genus Nanger; species Nanger dama. The sequence continues at coordinate 8,220,310 of CAKJTW010000062.1, read as the reverse complement.
CTCAAGCCAGCGAATGAAGTGATTGAGTAGGGGGTCAGCTGCAGGGGCCTGGGAGTGGAAGTAGGGAGACGAGCTGCAAGTCAGTCTGATGAGAGATGGAGGTAGACCAGGTATGGGAAACAGTTGTATTGAAGGTGGGGATATAAGAATGTAATGAATTGGGTATGAGGTTTCTGCTTACTGCTGTTTATAGATGACTAACCCTCCCATCCCCAGTCCCTTAAAAAAAATCTTTTGCTGTGATTTGTTGGTGAATAGATTCTTGGAACTGAGCACAGCCAAGAAGCCATTCCCAACTCTTTGCTGCTGTTCAGTCGCTCAGTTGTGTCCAGCTCTTTGCGACCCCATGACTGGAGCACCAGGCTTCCCTATCCTTCACTGTCTCCCAGAGTTTGCTCAAACTCGTGTCCATCGAGTTGGCGATGCCATCCAACTGTCTCATCCTCTGTCACCTGTTCTCTTCCTGCCCTCAATCTTTCTCAGCATCCAGTCTTCTCCAGTAATCTGGCTCTGCATCAGGTGGCTAGAGTATTGATGCTCCCAACTCTTAGCCTTCCACTGTTAGTGGGCAGTGAACATTGAACTGAGCAGTCCTTTCTGTTATTTTGTTTTGCTTTTGAATTTTAGGGAATGAGATAAAATTCACCCTTTTAAAGGGTGTTTGTTTATAAATTTTGTTATGCCAGGTCTCAGTTGCAGCATTGCAGGGTCTTCAGTTGCGGCATGCGATATCTAGTCCCAGACCAGGGATTGAACCCAGGCCCCCCTGCTCTAGTAATGCAGAGTCTTAACCCCTGGACCACCAGGGAAGTCCCGCAATTCATCCTTTTAAAGTACACAATTCAGTACTTTTCACAGACTGTTTCCATCACTGCTGTCCAACTCCAGAACATTTTCATCTTCCCCAGAGAGGCCTGTTATCCACTGGTAGTCACTCTTTGTTCTCCCTTCCCTCTATCCTTCCACTGGCAATCACTAATCTACTTTTTATCTGTAAGAATTTGCCTGTTCTTGACGTTTTCTAGCAATGGAATCATATAATACGTGACCTTTTGTGTCTGACTTCTTTCACCTATCATAATATTCTCAGGATTCATTCATTTTGAGGCCTATGTCAATATTTCATTCCTTTTAATTGCTGAATAATATTCCATTTCCTTGGATATACCACATTTTGTTGGTTCATTTATTTCTACTTTTGCCTATTATGAATAATGTTGCTTTCAGGCTTTAGTGTGAACATACATTTTCCATTTGGGGGTTCTTAGGAGTGGACCTTTCAGTTTTCAGAGTAATGATGCTACCTCTGGTAACCCTATTGAGAGCTGCGTATTTTGTGTTGTAGAAAGTGGCCACTGAAGAGTTGGCCATTTAAAAATTCACTCAACATTTACTGACTCCTTGCATGCTAGTCTCCAATCTAGCCATTTAGGATATATCCAGTGAACAAAACAGGTAGAAAGTCCTGGCCCTGTGGATCTTACCTTTTAGGATGAGGTGAGGGGCAGACAAGTAAGAATAACATAATAAATCAATTATCTAATTTGTTAGGTGGTCAGTAGTAGAGAAATAAGAGGGGAGGTAAGGAGGACAGGAAATATAAAGTGGATAGGTTGTAGCATGAAGTAAGGTGGTCAAGTAGGGTTTATCGAGAAGACATTCGTGCAAATACTTGAGAGAAGGGTGTATAAGGGAGTTAGTCCTGTGGCCTCAAAGGCAATTGGACGTGTTCGGTGACCTGCACAGAGGCTAGGGTAGCTGGAGCGGATGAAGGAAGGAAGGAGATCAGAAGTGGACGGGATCATGCAGGTAAGGGGGGCTGCACGACGCGGATGGAGCACATCAGAGCCAATCACCTGAAGGCCTTTGTAAAGATTTTAACTTTCACTGTGATAGAAATAGGGAGCAGTTGTGGGTTTTGAACAGAATGATGCAGTCTCATTACAGAGTGGCCGATTTTCCTTATGTTTTTAAAGGATCACTAACTGCTGTGTTAAAAACAGGCTGTGGCCAAGTCTACAAGATGGAAACCGACCAGTTAAAAAGCTGTAGTCACAAAGGATGGTGGCTGCCCAATGAGGGAGGTGTGGAATGGTCGGCTTCTAGGTGTCGCTTGAAGATAGAGCCGAAAGGAGTTCTTGTCAGGTTGAATATAGAGGAAAGTCAAGGAGGGTACCAAGATGTTGTAGATGAATAACTGGAAAGCTGGGATTTTATGAGGAAATTAGGGCTGCATAATTTTTGGAAATAAACATTTATATTGAATACATTTATAAAATATATTTTACATTTGTGAAAATTGCTGACTGGTGTATTGCTTGGTGAAATATGACTAAACTCAAAATATGGATATGCTATAGAGTGGACCCTTGAATAACATGGGTTTGAACTGCTTGGGTCCACTTATACAAGAAGTTTTTTCAACAAATATGCAGTCATACTACACAATGCGTGGGTAGCTGAATCCAAGAATGTGGATCTGCAGATACAGAAGGCAGACTGTAAAGTTATATCAGGATTTTCAGCTGTCCCTCAAGTCCCCCTGCCAGTGTTGCTTAAGAGTCAACTCTGTTAGGTTTTTAGTTACAAATATTTAAAAACATTGCACTTCCGTTTTTGATGAGTTGTTTAAACCAGGACTGGTGGTACCTTCATTTGGGTGTCACAGGACAAGGATGTTGCTGCATTCGTGCAAAGCATGCACTAGGGTTCTGTGTAAGATGACACCCACAGTCATCTGTGGGTCAGAAAGGGCCAAAATCTTTTCGATATTTAAATAATGCAGATTCTAGAAGGTGTGGATTTTGATAAGGCATATATTGCAAGTAGAATTACTTAAAATGTTTTATTGATACTTCAGTGCAGAGCTTTTAGCTTGTAACTTATTTTGAATACAGAAGACAAAAGAAAATGCTAAAAAGTCTGTTTCTTTCAGAAAAAGAAAGAAAAAAAAGAAACTTTGGGGACTTGTTCATACCTAGTGGACATTAAATGAAACATGAGCTGTAAATAACAAGCTTTTGTTCCCAAGATGACTGAAATATTTTCATTTATTACTTTACATGAAAATAAGTCAGTATATTTGTTACGTTTTAAACTGCTAATTAGTATGTGTAATTTTAAGAGAGAGCTTTTGTTATAAAAATTGAGGAGTGCAGGAAATCTTGATGTTCACATTTCCCATGGAAGATAATGTGTTTCTAGAAATCTGATAATTTTCATACTAAAATTGGAGACAGCATTCAAGTTTGGGGAGGAAAAGTGAGTTTAAAAAAGTATGTAAACAGTTTAGCAGAAGGTAAAAGACATCTACTAGGGTCAGTTTATAGAGACAGAGAAACCAACTTCCTCTTCACCTCACACACTAACAGTCATATTTTAGGTTGGTTAATAGGACTAAGGGACAAAATAAAAGAGGCAGAAAAGAAAGTTTTAAAACAACACTTGGCTTACTCTGAGGATAGTATCTAACTGTGAATAATTAGATGTACTGAGCATTAGGACAGTTGAAGATAAAGATACAGTTCTACTTTACTCTGCCGGGTGTATCTTTCCAGCTTAACATTGGTGCTGCCAGTCTGGTGGTATAGAGGTTGATTCTTTGGGGTGATTATTATCATTTGAATCTTTACAGAAAGTAATGGATCACTTTTAAGTTATAAATTTAGCTATCACTTGAGAGAATAATAATTTGTACATGGTCTTTTACTATTGGAATGTGTCAGAAAACAGTCTATATGGGACAGTGAGATAGATACTTTATGTAGACTTTTCTTATTTAAGCCATTTTTTCCCCTAATTTATAGATGGGTTTTTGGCAGTGTGACTTAACTATAGGATATCTAAAGTCCTATGTCAAGGTTTTGACAAACAGTGGACTGCTGTCTCCTAATTTGATAATTTTACAGGGCATACTTGCTTATAAGAGTGTCATTGGTAACTGTTGAGTAAGTTTCACTTAAAGTCACACTGATTTCTTATCATCTTCTTTAATAACAGAAATGAACATTATAAATCATCAAATCTTAGACCAAATGGCATTTAAAGAAAAGACTTACCTTATACTGATAGTAAAAGTTATACTTGAAAATGACTATGAAAACCATCATTTTTCAGTTAAAGTGCCCAGTAAATAGTGTGGCTTAGTGATTAAGAGCGTATGGCTTGGAAAGAGAGAGGTCTTGTTTCCAGGGCTGTCTTTCTGTGTTCTGGCTGCTGAAGTTTGGGGAAAGTTGTTTATTTTTGAAGTGAAAGTAAACATCAGATTCATTTTCTTGCAAAGTGGGATAGTAATATTGATAGTTACCTTACAAGGTTGTGTAAGTATTAAATGAAATAACATTTAACTTAAACTGTACATGTTCTGAGTAGTCAGTACGTGGTAGCTGCATTATTCTGGTAAAAGCTGTCACTTCTTTTATAAATGGGTAGAGTGAGGATTCTTTCATCGAGACTGCTTGGGATTAAATTGGGACTCTCACGCTTGCCAAGTTGTGGGCAGTTTTCTTTAACTTTCTAGGAAGGCTGGTGTCCTTGTCTTATGAGGAATGGTGGTAGCGCTTACCTCATTGGGCTGTTAAGGGTGACTAAGTGTAATGACAGGATCTACTCCATAAATTGAAGCTGTTATTGTTAGTTCATGGAAAGAATGTGTAAATGCTTATGAGTTGAAATGCTTTGGGGGTGATATAGTCACTCTAGTCTCTTTTAACTTAAAGGTTGATTTGGAAGTTGGGGGAAGAAGTTACAGTTTTGTGATTAAGATTGAAGCCTGTTATTACTGTCTTTGTGAAATCCTTAAAAAGACTGTTCAAGGGAAGGTGAAAAACAGATTTCTTTATTCTAAGAACTCTGCCTCCATTTCAGACCTTTTATTTATTCTAGCCCTTCCTGATGCAGAATCTTCTCTTAGTAAATACTTGCCCTTTCTTCTAATTTGCTGCTGGCTTGTCTAGATGGGATTCTTTCAAGGGAAAAGTAAATTTTACTTCCAAGCCTAGAGGTTTTTTGTTGGATTATTAGATGAGCCACTAGAGATGTTCATTTTCTAAGCAAGCATCCACATCCAGCCTTGCTTATATGGGGAAAAGTCTGTTTTCTTCTCACAACCTGATCTGATCACTGTTCAGATATGGCGGTTAGTCCCCTGAAGCTGCTCTAGCATGGCGCGCTGTGGGGGTGGGGGTGTACGAGGCCTGGGGCCCTGCCAAGCCTGAGTCTGTCTATATCCGAGAGAGTAAAAGGAAAACTGAACAGGCTCAATGACAAAGAGCTACTATTGCTCCCAGAGTTTAAATGAGGCAGCTTGGCTTACACCTATTTGGGAGCTTTAAAAATTTTAGCTTTTACATTTTCAGTTTTATCTTGTTAAGTGTATCTCATCCAAGGTCTCATTTCATTTTTTTAATCTGAATGTCTTTGTTGAAAGTTGTTCAGTGATTTCTTTTTTTCTTGTCTGGGCCCCTTGGCTTGTGGCATCTTAGTTCCCGGTCCTGGGATTGAACCCAGGCCTCCTGCAGTGAAAACGCAGAGTCCTAACCACTGGACTGCCAGGGCAGCCCTGTGTTCAGTGATTTTTAAAAAAAATTGTTCAGTGTCATAGGGCTTCACACTTAGTAAGTCACCTAATTTTGCTTTGCCTCAATTTGGAGAAATACTTTTCTAAACTAATCTGTCCTGTTCATAGCAAAATTAAATATTTTTTTAAGTATAAAAGCAATTGCAGTTTGCTGTAAATGTTAAAAATTACAGAAAGATAATGTATATAGTGAATAGTAAAAGTCATTACATTCTTCCTGTTGATAACTTGATTTAAAAGTTTGGGGTTTATTCTTCCGTAACTTTTTCCTTGCACGTATAAACTTATATATTTTTTCATATGTTTGGTTTTACAAAAATGGGCTTATACTTTGCATATTGTTCTGTGGCTGTTTTTACATCTTTCTATATCAGTTTATAAAAGATACATATCATTCTTTTTTGATGTCCTCAGAAAGATTTTATTTACATTCAGTATGCTATTTTCTCTACTACCAAATGATTTACTTAGGGCAATGCCATGTTTCTTTAGCTTTACGTTAATGGCAGATAAGTATAGGCCTTGCTTAGTGGTGTTCAGCACTCAGTAGACATTCAGTGCATGTGTGCTAAGTTGCTCAATTGTGTCCAACTCTTTTCGACCCCATGGACTGCAGCCTGCCAGTCTCCTCTGCCCAAGGGACTTTCCAGGCAGGAATACTGGAGTGGCTTGCCATTTCCTCCTCCAGAGGGTCTTCCTGATTCAGGGATTGAACCTGCATCTCTTGCATTGACAGATGGATTATTTAACGTTGAGCCACCTGGGAAGCCCAGGTATTCAGTAGGTATTATTAATTTATTTGAATATCTAGTACTACTAGGAGGTGAATCGACCCAGTCCTCTAACATTTATGATAGTCTCTCATAATTCTATAGATTATTATTACAGCTGCTGTTAGTGAAATCTGATTGCATGAGATTGCTCTTAAAAGGTAAGCCGTGGGAGGCAGTCAGGGAACATCCCGTCCTATATAGCTGTTTCTGAAGAAGCTAATGTTGTTCTTGGGATCTCTAGTAGCGTTTATTAGAAAGGTTACTTTGGGACAGACCACTCTAGGTAATGACCCCAGCGGATGCTTAGTCAGAACATGTGGTTTGTAAAGTATTTTTTTAAGCACTATAGTTAGGTTTTTAAATGGCACATTACATTTGTAAAATTTCATAATCATTAGTTATTTCTTACAACGTCCCTTTGAGGCAGGTCAGCAGCATTTTTCCTTTTTATGGTTGAAGAAGCAGATGCAAAGATGTTGAGTGATTTGCCCACGGGCACACTAAAGTTACGGCAGAATCTGTTCTTCTGTTAGTAAACTGAACCAGGCTGCTTTCTGCTAGTTATGCATGAGTTAGAAAGGTGTTATCATTTCGTGACCTTTTGATGGGCTTATGGAATAGCAAGTATAGCTTAGAAACCATTTACCTACTTTCATTGAAAGGAACAGTTTTAAAGCTAAAACTTATTTGCGTTGTGATAGTAAATATTTTAGGGAAATTTATCCTATTCTCTTAAATATAGAGGAAATTATATGAAAATATATTAAAATGAACTACAGTGGACTTAGTTTTTCTGGGAGAACCTATTCTAGCTTGAAATTGTAAGAGGAAAATCGTACAAGCCTTGAAGATATTTTAAAGTAGGAGAAAAATGAATTGTCAGGGTATGTTTTCATGAGTAATTTGAATGGAAACACTATGGCTCATAGAGTCAGAAGAGAATATTAAAGATCGTTTGGACCTGTGGATTTAGACCCCAACTCTCTTGCCATGTAACAGCATGGAAGATTATCTAGGCTAAAAAATGTCCTTACACCTTCCTTACTCGTGCCCACTCAAAAAAGTATAATTTTGGTAGCATTCCTTACGATATGAGTTTACTTGTCTGAAATATCCTCTATTTACTTGTTAGGACTTGATTCTATTCTATAAATTGCTGATGTATTTTTAAAAAATATTTTAAAATTCAGGATTAATTCCTATGTACTTTTTTTTTTTTTTTAAAGATGTCAAGAAACTATTATGTAGTAAGAGTATACAGGTTGAATTTTGAAGCATTGAACAGGACAGAGGAAACAAATCACTGCTAAATTTGACTGCTACTACCTATGTTGTTCACAAACTTTAGCAAATTCTTGCAGAATGGTGACAGATTTAGGCTGTATTTGTTTCATACTGCTGCTGTAACAAGTTGCCAAATAATTTAGTGGCTTAAAACAACACAGAGTTACTATTTTATAGTTCTGTATGTCAGAAATCTGAACTGGGTCTCAGTGAACTGAATTCCTTCCTTGGTCTCTCGAGGAGAATGTTCTGTGCTTTTTCCAGCCTCTGGAGGCTGTACACATACTGTTGGTTGTGTTCCCTCCTCTGTCTTCAAAGCCAGCAGCTTAGTATCTTCAAATCTCTCTGGCTTTGACACTGCTTCTGCCTCCCTCTTTCACTTATATTAGGGCCCTTGTGATCTCATTGGGCCCATTCAGATAATCCAGGATAATCTTCCCATTTCAATGTCAGTTGGTTAGTAACCTTAATTCTGTCTGCAACCTTAATTCCCTCTTGCTATTTAACAGCAGTTTCACAGATTCAGGGAATTAGGATACAGACATTTTGGGGGAGGCCATTATTCTGCCCACTACAGACCCCTTAGTTCAGCAGGATCTATTTAACCTTTTAGGCTGTTCCATAAAATGAGATCTAATATTTACTGTTTGCTACAAGGGAATTTTATGGAAATGGAAATTATATGCCATTGCAGACAGACCGTGCATAGAACACACTCAGAAATATTAACTACTGCTTTCTGGTTAGTCTTACGCATCAGGTAGATGCTGAACTTGTGGATAGGTCGTCTCCACGGAAAGCAGTGAGTGGGCTTGGTAAACTCCAGTCTGAAAACTGGAGTTACACTTGGCCTCTGGAAGCAGAACAGGATGTCAGTGACTCACAGGCTTTCCAGAGAATGAGCCTTCTCTACTGTTGTTTACTTTTCATTTGACTCTTATAAAGACAGGCTTTTGTCTTAGACAGCTTTTCCAGACCTTTGCTTGTTGAGGATAGTGTTAATTTATAGCATAGAGTTGAAAAAAATAGATGAATGCTTAACTGTAATTTGTTTTATGGTTTGAATCTGTTTTAGTCTGAAAGATACAACACATTTTTTAAAGCAGTATGCTTTTCTACTTGCTAGGATTTTTCAAAGAAAGTTATGACAATAATTAATGGAGAGGCCTTGAGTAATTGTAGTTTTAAATCTCAACTCCTGATGATTGATTGTTTTGTATGTGCCAACTTCATATTCTTTTTGAAGTTAAACTTGGAGAATTGCTGTGTTTAGTGTTGTCATTTCCTAAATTTTCTTTTAGTCTTTCAGCTCTCAAAACTGTGGTGCTGTGAGGCAGGATTCACAGACTGGAGTAGTAGATGATGGAAATGGCTGTTAGAAAACCATTTTCTAAAGTCAAAGGGAATTTAAGGGTAGATATGTCAGCTCTGTTATTTCTGTCTCCAGGTTAAAATTTGAGTTACATTTCTTTAGGGGCTCCCCTGCAGGAGATCCCGGTGTGATTCCTGGGTTGGGAACATCCCTTGAAGAAGGGATAGGCTACCCACTCCAGTATTCTTGGGCCTCCCCTTGTGGCTCAGCTGGTAAAGAATCCGCCTGCAGTGTGGGCGACCTGGGTTTGATCCTCAGGTTCGGAAGATCCCCTGGAGGAGAGCATGGCAACCCACTCTGCTATTCTTGCCTGGAGAATCGCCATGGACAGAGGTGCCGCAGTCAGTTCAGTCTCACAGTCGTGTCCGACTCTTTGCGACCCCGTGAATCGCAGCACGCCAGGCCTCCCTGTCCATAACCATCTCTCGGAGTTCACTCAGACTCACATCCATCGAGTCCATGATGCCATCCAGCCATCTCATCCTCCGTTGTCCCCTTCTCCTCCCGCCCCCAGTCCCTCCTAGCATCAGAGTCTTTTCCAGTGAGTCAACTCTTCGCATGAGGTGGCCAAAGTACTGGAGTTTCAGCTTTAGCATCATTCCTTCCAGAGAAATCCCAGGGTTGATCTCCTTCAGAATGGACTGGTTGGATCTCCTTGCAGTCCAAGGGACTCTAAGAGTCTTCTCCAACACCACAGTTCAAAAGCATCAATTCTTCGGTGCTCAGCCTTCTTCACAGTCCAACTCTCACATCCATACATGACCACTGGAAAAACCATAGCCTTGATTAGATGGACCTTAGTCGACAAAGTAATGTCTCTGCTTTTGAATATGCTATATAGGTTGGTGATGACTTTTCTTCCAAGGAGTAAGTGTCTTCTAATTTCATGGCTGCAGTCACCATCTGCAGTAATTTTGGAGCCCCCCAAAATAAAGTCTGACACTGTTTCCACTGTTTCCCCATCTATTTCCCATGAAGTGATGGGACCAGATGCCATGATCTTCGTTTTCTGAATGTTGAGCTTTAAGCCAACTTTTTCACTCTCCTCTTTCACTTTCATCAAGAGGCTTTTTAGCTCCTCTTCACTTTCTGCCATAAGGGTGGTGTCATCTGCATATCTGAGATGATTGATATTTCTCCTGGCAATCTTGATTCCAGCTTGTGCTTCTTCCAGTCCAGCCTTTCTCCTGATGTACTCTGCATAGAAGTTAAAAAAGCAGGGTGACAATATACAGCCTTGACGTACTCCTTTTCCTGTTTGGAACCAGTCTGCTGTTCCATGTCCAGTTCTAACTGTTGCTTCCTGACCTGCATACAGGTTTCTCAGGAGGCAGGTTAGATGGTCTGGTATTCCCATCTCTTTCAGAATTTTCCACAGTTTATTGTGATCCACACAGTCAAAGGCTTTGCATAGTCAATAAAGCAGAAATAGATGTTTTTCTGGAACTCTCTTGCTTTTTCGATGATCCAGCGGATTTTGGCAATTTGATCTCTGGTTCCTCTGCCTTTTCTAAAACCAGCTTGAACATCAGGGAGTTCACGGGGCTACAGTCCATGGGTTTGCAAAGAGTTGGACATGACTGAGCAACTAAGCACACAGCACAGTTCTAGAATAAACATAACAAAACATTCCTGTGTGATTATTCGCTAGGTTATCTTGTAGATACAAATGGAAAGAGAAATCCACTGATTGTCTTACTGCAAATATGTTTCAAGTAAGAAATTGAAATTTTCTCAGTTCTATGCTAGGAATAAGTTGGTTTTTCTCTGCATTGCCTTATCACGTATTTCTTTGCACATAGCTGCTGATTGAGTTGGAGAAGGCAATGGCACCCCACTCCAGTACTCCTGCCTGGGAAATCCCATGGGCGGAGGAGCCTGGTAGGCTGCAGTCCATGGGGTCTCGAAGAGTTGGACATGACCGAGCAACTTCCTTTTCACTTTTCACTTTCACGCATTAGAGAAGGAAATGGCAACCCACTCCAGTGTTCTTGCCTGGAGAATCCCAGGGACGGGGGAGCCTGGTGGACTACTGTCTATGGGGTTGCACAGAGTCGGACACGACTGAAGTGACTTAGCAGCAGCAGCTGATTTAGTATGATTTAAGTTAGAATGTTTCTGAAGTTTGAGTTGTAACCAGTCATTTGAGTGGCTCTTCTAGCATTAGTGGATCCTCTGATTCTGACCCTTCTGTCCTTTTCCTCTAGTTATCCTCTACATAGTTCTAGCAGTGCCCTTATCACATTCGAATGACAGGCAGTAAATCCTGGACAATTATTTTCATACATGCATCAGTGCAAATAAGTTGCACAAAGTTCTGTCTGCCCTGAGTTGTAAATTTATTCTCTCAAAGTTTCTATTTTACATATATAAACTATTTCTGTTTTATATATATCAAATAGTGTTTCGTAAAATGTAGATACATGAATGATTTGAGTTTGGTAGCACATATGGTACTGTATTCAAATTATCTAACTTAAAAAATTAAATATCAGCACCTCATTTTAATGAAGGTGATAAATTCAAGCACCACCCTTTATTCCCAGATGTCATTACAAGTGCATTAGAAGCACACAAGCGTGTGTTTCAGGATGTGCTGTGGCACACCTGGCCACCATTGTGACAGAGCAGTAGTGGGATGGAAGTGGGTTGGAGTCGTTAGGGTTGAATTCGGTGCTGCCCCTTCACTAGTCACAGGACCTTTGGCAGTTACGTAAAATGGGGAGAATAATATTTGTTCCAGACACATCATACATTTAAGAACCGTGAGGGACTCTAAAGATTTCTGCTGGTCCTAAAAGAAGCCTTACACTCCTTTGCAAACTAAGGCTTTGGGCAGCTACCCCCATGGATAAGAATTATGAATTCAAACTGGTGTAGACCTGCCTCCTCACTTGAGTCTCCTGACTCATAATCCAGTGTTCCTTTTCATTATATTGTAGAGAACTGCTCTACTTGTACACCAGTGCCAGGATTTGAATCCTCAAATGAAAGGTTGAATGGTGATAGGCAAGAAGTGTTTTTTTGTTTTTTTTTTTTTTAATGAAAAAATAACTCCTTGATGTATTAGTGTCTGATGTTAATTTTTGACAAGACTGAACTCTCAGGATTTGTTATCGTTATTAGGGTATTAAACTTTTGGAAATTTTAAAAACACAGTTTGTCCCCTAGAAAAACACTAAAAGCTTCTTATGCATATAAACTTGGATTAAGTTCAAACTTTAAGATGTACAATGAGAGACTTACAAGACTGCAGTTTTTAATGAATGAAATGCCTCTGTGTATGGATCAAAGCCAGCTTTCATGATAAGTATGAACAGTGTGGTTTAGTTCCCCATCTCCATGCCCATCCAGTTACAACTTAAATTGCCTTGATTGCATATTAGCTGAATTAAGTGTTGATGAAACAAACATAGGGTCCTAACTAAGCACAATGAAGATCTTACATTAGTGAAGCAGTATATTACCTAAGCACAAATCTGCTAAACAAATATTTAACCAGTCCAGAGGATAGGCACAGTGACTATAATGCAGATAGTAATTTACATGCATGTTTAATATGATGTAGTAATTAGCATTTGGATTCATATAAATATGTTATTTGAAATACAGTGTTTTTAATTTTTGGAAATTTGAATGATATTCAAATCTGGGGACTCTAATAAAAACAGATTGTTAGAGATGAATACACATCAGAGTAGCAAGCACACTGGTCATACACAGCTTTAAAACTTTATTATAGAAACTTAAAGTTCAGTTAATTTTCCCATCCTTAGCTTCAGCTGTTGTCAACATTTTGCCTTTCTTGTTTTATCTTTTTACTCTGCTGTTCCTTCTCTCCCCTCCCCATCTCCATGTGGGATTTTAAAGCAAATTCCAAGTATTATTTCACAGATATCTTTATCCAAAATATAGGTACAATGCCATTGTCACAACTAATAATGTTAACAATTTCCTAATGATATCCTATTGGAGCAGTACTCTTACCTGGAAAATCCCATGGACGGAGGAGCCTGGTGGGCTGCAGCCCATGGGGTCGCTAAGAGTCGGACACGACTGAGGACTTCACTTTTACCTTTCACTTTCATGCATTGGAGAAGGAAATAGCAACCCACTCCAGTCTTCTTGCCTGGAGAATCCCAGGGACTGGGATCCTGGTAGGCTGCCCTCTATAGGGTTGCAGAGTCGGACATGACTGAAGCGACTTAGCAGCAGCAGCAGCAATGATATCCTATAGTTAGAAATGTTTAGATTTTTCTGTCTCCAAAATGTTTTTCACAGTTGGATTGTTTGCATTAAGTTCCAGATAAAGTCCTCATGTTGCAATTGAAAGTTATGTCTCTTAAGCCGAGTCATTTATTCTGTAAAGTCTGCTCCCTGTTCATGCCTTACATTTGATGAAGGATCCATGTCATTTAATCTTTCCCTCATTCTTTGTTTGGCTCATTGCATCTTGATTTTGTTTGCTGCTGCTGCTGCTGCTGCTGCTAAGTCGCTTCAGTCATATCCGACTCTGTGCGACCCCACAGACTTCACCCCACCAGGCTCCTCCGCCCCTGGGATTCTCCAGTCAAGAACACTGGAGTGGGGTGCCATTTCCTTCTCTAATGCATGAAAGTGAAAAGTGAAATTAAAGTCGCTCAGTCATCTCTGACTCTTAGCGACCCCATGGACTGCAGCCTACCAGGCTCCTCCGTCCACGGGATTCCCCAGGCAAGAGTACTGGAGTGGGGTGCCATTGCCTTCTCTGATTTTGTTTAACCCCTAACTTTCCTGTAAGCTGGTTATTAGTTCCAGAGGCTTTTTAGTGAGCATTCTTCATAGTAGGTGAGGCATTCTTTCTACTGCATATCATTAATTCACTGTTACTAATGCTATGATTGGTCAGTGATTTTAGATGTTGTCAGTCTTACCTGGCTATTTAAACATCCTGTCAACTTTCACTCTAATTTTAGCCCCTACTAGTGATTGTTGCCTGCTTCATTGTATAAGGATTACAGAATAGTGTTTTAATTATATCACTCCTACTACATTTATTAGTTGAAATCCTTTATATTTAATGACTCTGCAATATAGAAATGCAGAATAAATGATTATTTCCCCCTGACTTTGCTGGTGTCTAGAATAATGGGTTGGTGCTACAGGAAGCTCTTAAAATGACCAATGGAGTTTTTGTTTTTGTTTTGGTTGTTTTAGTGTCATGGATTTTTGGTATTATTTGTGTCTTCATCCGTTGTGGTTGTTGTTGGTGACACTTTGTCTCATCTTTGGGTGTTTGGAGTCTCTTTAAATGGACTTCTGTGTTCTTTCGATAACTTGATTACTTTTTGTCACAAGGAATCTCAGGTTCATCTTGTACATTTCTTGTCCCAGACTTGGAATCAGATATTTCTTCAGGAAGCCCTGGTTTCTTCAAGCGAGAAATGGTTTTTAGAAATCACAGTTGGGATATTAGGGGTATTACTTGCTACTGGTTTTATTATTGCTTCTAGATATCTTTAGTGCTTAGACTCAGGAAATGATTGTTTTTTGTTTGTTTTTAAAGAAGAGAAATAAATATATGACTTTTATTGATATTTCCAATTTCCATAAAAATTACAGAGATTTAAAAATATATATATTTTACTTATTTACTTTTGGCTATGTTGGGTCTTTGTTGCTGTACTGCCTTTTTTTCTCTTGTTGTGGCCAACAGGAGCTGCTCTGTTGAGGCCAAGTGGGGTGTGTGGGCTTCTCACTGCAGCGTCTTCTTTTGTTGTGGAGCGTGGGCTCTAGGGTGTGTGGGCTTAGTTGGGACTCCTGGCACAGGCTCAGTAGTTGTGGTACATGGGCTTTGTTGCTCCAGAGCATGTGGCATTTTCCTGGGCCAGGAATTGAGCCCACATCTCTGCATTGGCAGGTGGAGTCTTTACCACTGAGCCACCAGGGAAGCCCCAGAGTTTTGATTTTGACTTATTTTCTATTTGTATCTTTTTTATTTTATGCTAAAAATCCTTTATGCTAAAAATACTCCTAACAACTTAAGCATATATTGCATATAACACATATACATTTTGAAATAATACATATTACTAGTCATAAGAAGACTAATTAATGCAACTTAAGATTCTTTTATGTTATTTTTGTCCTTAGGCTATATTCCACTAGGGATATAAGAACAGAATACTTATTTTAAATTGGCTTGAAATAATTATTCCTATGTGCTTATCCTGCCAACTTGAAAAACAGGTCATTTACTTCACTTTGCTTTTGATTTATCAGGAATACTCTAATTTTTCCTTATTAATTTTTTGATAAAAAATATTTACCTTGTTTCAAAATGCTAGGGGTATTTTTTTAAATATGCTGCTGTTTGACACATCATAATTCTCCCAATATTCTATCACTAACTAAAGCAATGTATCATTTTACCATATGTTTTAAAATTTAATATCTGCTTGTATGAGTTTTTAAGGTTCAAATTTAAAAGTCCAGTGGATGGCTGCTAGATGGCAGTAAATAGTTCTTGTTTATATATTGCTTCTTAGAATTTTCAGTGTTTTACTGGATTTTGTCCTGAGAAGGCAAATGGATACATAATTACTTAAAAGTTGTGATTGTGATGTTTGCAGATAAGATGTCTTACAGGCTGATGTATTGAAATCACAACACAGAGTCAAACTTTTAGATTATGTGGCTTAAATTTGCCAGATGAGGCACTTTTCTATTGGAGGAGAAAGAAGGAATCTTATCCCCAAAGTTTTTTGTACGTGTAATTTTGCTGAATGCCTGGCTGCCATGGAAATAGATGTTAAAATAAGCTCTTGAGTAGGTAGGCGGTGAGGAACCTGGCTGTGCTGCTGTGCTGGGCGCTAGACTTTATTTGGCCCTGCCTTCCTCTCATCCTTCCCCTTTGTTTTGTTTGTTTTTTCAGTATCTATGCTTTTAGAATATTCTGTATGCTGGCTTACGTAAGTTCCATCAGTGGTTTGCTTTTGTTTACACTGGTACTATTTAGATAAGTAAGATATTTTATCTCATAGGTTATTGAATTGGCTTTTTTTTTTTGAAATTCTTACTGATTTACTATACTTAAGGGGTATAGTCTAGTATATTGATGGTGTTGGTTTTTTTTCTTTTTCTTTTTCTTTTTAAGCAGTTTTATTGAAGTGGGCACATTAGGTGTTAATGCTTCTTGGCAAAGGTCTGGAAGGACCTGTATCAAGTTGTTAATGGTGGTGAGAGTACAGAAAATGTTTAGTGTCTACTTTGTATTGTTAAAATGTTTGATTTTTTTAAATCAAATGTGTACTGCTTCATTAACTGTAAAATTTTCCACTTCCAAAAAGTTTGTTAGTGATAAGTAATTCAAATGTATAAAAATCTGAGGAAAAGTAGAAATCCTCTGTTATTTCATATATATATATATGTATTTATTTCTTTGGCCTTGACTCTGACATTGAATTGTGTAATGTTGGTCCTTAGTTACTGTACCTAGATACCAAGGCTAACACTATTTATGTCACAATGTTGTCATGAGGTTAAATGGGATAATATTCAGTTTAGTTGCTCAGTTGTGTCCAACTCTTTGCGACCCCATGAATCGCAGCACGCCAGGCCTCCCTGTCCATCACCAACTCCCGGAGTTCACTCAAACTCACTCCCATCGAGTCCGTGATGCCATCCAGCCATCTCATCCTCGGTCGTCCCCTTCGCCTCCTGCCTCCAGTCCCTCCCAGCATCAGAGTCTTTTCCAATGAGTCAACTCTTCGCATGAGGTGGCCAAAGTACTGGAGTTTCAGCTTTAGCATCATTCCTTCCAAAGAAATCCCAGGGCTGATCTCCTTCAGAATGGACTGGTTGGATCTCCTTGCAGTCCAAGGGACTCTCAAGAGTCTTCTCCAACACCACAGTTCAAAAGCATCAATTCTTCGGTGCTCAGCCTTCTTCACAGTCCAACTCTCACATCCATACATGACTGCTGGAAAATATTACTAAAGCATAATGCCTGGCACATGATGAGTGAGCAGGGGAGTCTTTGTAGATGCTCTGTAGGTCTTAAGGAGGGGTATAGCTGTGTACATGAGGAGTGTATTGTGTAATCTTACAAGAACTTTGTCTTCATTTGAGCTCACTACCTTCTCTTGGCACTTCAACTTTTCTTCCCTGTATGTATATTCCCAGAGGACTCATTTCGTTTTTCTGCCCAACAGAGACTTTGGGTCCACTTTATACCTGTTGTGTTACTGTTACCTATAAATTGGTATATTCATTTATCTTGTTCTGTAAAGTGTAAGAAGTCAGAATTGAGGTTTTATAGGTATCCTTGATGAATTGACCTCCTCAATATCAAACTGGGTCATGTGATTTTAAAAAGGATTTTTTGGTTTGTTTCTTCCAGATGTCACTGTAGATATAACCTGGGAAGTTTGGAATTTTCAAGAGCCTTTGTCGATACATAAATCAACAGCTTTGGAAATGAATGTTTGGAACTATTCCCAGAATATCATGGATATGAGGTTTTTGTAGGCGTATGTCTACAAATATTTCACAAAGGCAGACTCTCGGGGACAGTCAGGATGACTGCAAAACTGTGTCACATAGAATATGTAATGAAATACAGAAGCATATAACTTATTTGCAGATACATTCATATTGTTGCAGTCCAAATATCTATTTTTTTCATTTAATTTTCCTAAAGGTTAAAACAGTTACGTGGCCGATAAGTTTTTATAAATACATAAAGTAATATAGTAAAAAAAATTGCATCCCATCTTTTCCCTCCCATTTTTTTGAATTTCCTTCTTTCTGCTCGTGTTTATCATGCATCATCATCATTCTGGTATTTCCAATGCAGAGAAAAGCAAACACAGATTTGCCTTCTTATTCCTCTCTCTCTCTCTTTTTTTTTTAACCTTCTGTTTTTAAGTCATACTTAGTATTCTGCACTTTTCAGATTTGTCGCTTAACACATCTGGGAAATGTTTCTATACCACTACATAGAGAGTGCTCTCATTCATGTGTTCTCTTATCACTCTTTTGAGGCATAATTTTTACATCAAAAAATTAAACCATTATAAATGTAAAAACCAATGATTTTAGTCCAGTTTAGGAACATTTTTATCACCCCTAAAAAGATACTTCCTGTCCATGTGCAGTCAGTGCTTGCTCCCATCTTTAGCCTCAGGTAACCCTGGAGCACCACACTTGTTTTTGCCAGCTCTGTGCTAGTCAGTTTTATGGATGTGATTTAGTTTTTTAAAACTACTCCCCTATTTTTGGATGTTTGGGTTGCTGTTGACCTTTTTCTTTACAAACAATTCTGAGGTGAGGTAACTTTGTACGTACATTATTTCATACCTATGCAAGAGTATCTATAGGATAAGTTTCCAGGAGTAGGGTTACTGATTTAAAGGGTGTATATACATTTTTTTTATAATTATTGCAGATTTTTCCCCATATAGGTTATAAGACTTATATTCTCCCCTGCAGCATAATTGTTTGTTTTCCCAAACATTACCAGCCAAGTATGTTACCAGATTTCTGAACTTCTTCCAGTCTGCTAGTGGAAGATGGTATCTGCCAGTCTGCTAGTGGAAGATGGTATCTTGGAGTCATTTTATTTGCATTTCTGTTATAAATGACTTTGTTCTTTTTATACATTTAAGGGCCATTTACTTGTATTTATTTTTATGTCAACTATCTCTTCTTATGTTCATTTTTCTGTTCAGTAGTTAGTCCTTTTAAAAATGACTCATTTCTAGGTGTTCTTTAAAATCAGAGATTAACTCTTTCTAGAGATATGAATTATAATCCTTTTAGAGTTTGTCATTTGTGTTTCGATTTGCTTGCTTTGTGTAGTTTTTTGTTTGTCATGTAGTTTTTTATTGCTAAATTTATCGATATTTCCTTTTATAGCATCTGAACTTAGAGTTTATTAATTATTTAAAGACCTATATTGAATATCCTTCCAAGGTCATTAACTTATCACCAGTGTGAATGAAGTTAGAGATTTAGCCAGATCTACTGACTTGCATCTGTGACAAATACCTTTGAACATGTTATCTGACACATATGCAGGTATATCTGTTGGATAAATTTTTGTGTATATTCTTGGGGCTGTGGATATGCATGTTTTTAAAATTTTGACAGTTGCCATCACACTGAATCCATGTTTTTCCCAAGACCGTTAAGATACATAATTGCTAGTAACTGATGAGGAAATTAATAGTGATTTGTGTTCAAGGTGCCAGATTGTGAGACTCCTGCAGTACTATTAGAAAAGGTTTAGTCAAAAATAGAATATGACAGTGTGAAAGCTCAGTCATGTCTGACTCTTTGCTACCTTATGGACGGACTGTAGCCCACCAGGCTCCGCTGTGCGTTGGATTCTCCAGGCCAGAGTACTGGAGTGGGTTGCCATGCCCTCTTCCTGGGGATCCTGTTGGACTAGGAATCAAACCCCTGTCTTTACATCAGAGACATTGGCAGGAAGGTTCTTTACCACTAGTGCCACCTAGGAAGCCCCCAGAATAGAATACTTGGCTGTGAATAATAATCTTTTTCCATTATGTATTGATCTTCACAGCAACAAAATTAAATTTCAGAAATTCTTGAAGAATTTCCATTATCTCTTAAAGCACCAGTTCTGCATTGTCCTTGACATTTGCCCTAGAGCACCACGTGTACAGGTACACGAGGAAGGATGTTCTACTTATGTCTGTTGCAGCCTGTTTGTGATCTTGAAAAACTGGGCACCACTTTTATCATTAGTAGAAAAGTTGAACCATCGTAAATTCCTACAAGGATTATATCACAAAAGTAATTTGATAGTATTTACTGATTGAAAGATCTCCAATACATTTTTTTCTGTGAAAGAAACAAATTTGAAAGGCAATGTGTTAAATATAGTATCAATTATGAAAAATATATTGACAGAAATCCTATATATGGTCACATTGACATGTATAAAAATGGAAAATTCTGGAAAAAAATCTGGAAAGACATATCCCTGAGTGATAAAAGTGATTACCAGTGGGAAGTGGTTTGGGATTGTGTATGGTAATTTAGAGCTCTCTTTTAAAGTTTTATTATTTATACAAGGATAAGATACTCATAGATTGTGTAGCTAAAGCTAATTTTACGCATACTTTGGCAATAAAAGTATGTGGTATTGTACATGTATCCTTGTAAATGCAGAGTAAGGGGACTGGAAGGATAGTATGAATAGAAGACAGTAGTCTTGTTGATGAGGGATGTGAGAAGAGAAATGAAGAAAAACTGCGTGTACTTTTCTGTATTTCTGTATTTCTATATTTTCATAAAGCAAATGATGAATTCACGTATTAATGTCTGTGATGGAAAAAGGAGTAAATTCTTTGAGACCAAGAATTCAATCAGAATATGATTTTATTTTGTCAGTCTCTAATAGTTCTTAATAAAATACTAGCTGCTAGTTGAATCACTAGGTAGAGAATAAAGGTACATTTTACTAGTTTGCTGATTTATTTACTTGATATGATATGTTTTCATCACTTTAGGGCAAATACAAGAATAAAAATAAGTAAACCTTTTCCCATATACCATCATGAATACTAGTTGTTTCTAATATCATGCAGGATAGTAAATATAGAGTTGTTCTCTTCACTTATATCCTCATCTGAAATTTTCTCTTCTTCTCCTCTTTTCTTCTACAACTTCTCCTGCAATCTGGATATCTCTCTAGTTCAGTTTTCTTATTTACTGGCCCAGGATCAGATCTATTCTTATGAAATGGGAATTAGCAATGATGTTTCCAGTCAGTCCTTCTTTCTCTATCTACCTTATATTTCATTCCAGATTATGGCAGTAAATACCTGAAGTAACAGGCAAATTTGGCCTTGGAGTACAGAATGAAGCAGGGCAAAGGCTAATGGAGTTTTCCCAAGAGAATGCACTCGTCGTAGCAAACACCTTTTTCCAGCAACACAAGAGAAGACTCTACACATGGACATCACCAGATAGTCAACACCGAAATCAGATTGATTATATTCTTTGCATCCAAAGATGGAGAAGCTCTATACAGTCAGCAAAAACAAGACTGGGAGCTGACTGTGGCTAAGATCATGAACTCTTTATTGCCAAATTCAGACTTACATTGAAAAGTAGGGAAAACTGCTAGACCATTCAGGTATGACCTAAATCAAATCCCTTAGGATTATACAGTGGAAGTGATAAATATATTCAAGGAATTAGATGTGATAGAGTCCCTGAAGAACTATGGACAGAGTTTTGTGACATTGTACAGGAGAACAGGGATCAAGACCATCCCCAAGAAAAAGAAATTTGAAAAGGCAAAATGGTTATCTGAGGAGGCCTTACAAAATAGCTGTGAAAAGAAGAGAAGCGAAAAGCAAAGGAGAAAAGGAAGGATATAAGCATCTGAATGCAGAGTTCCAGAGAATAGCAAGGAGAGATAAGAAAGCCTTTCTCAGTGATCAATGCAAAGAAAGAGAGGAAAACAACAGAATGGGAATGACTAGAGATCTCTTCAGGAAAATTAGAGCTACCAAGGGAACATTTTCACGCAAAGATGGGCACAATAAAGGACAGAAATGGTAT
This sequence comes from Nanger dama, assembly GCA_917880005.1. Lineage (NCBI taxonomy): Eukaryota > Metazoa > Chordata > Mammalia > Artiodactyla > Bovidae > Nanger > Nanger dama. Next base: position 8,198,724 of record CAKJTW010000062.1, on the reverse strand, counting down.
GGACCTAACAGAAGCAGAAGATATTAAGAAGAGGTGGCAAGAATACAGAAGAACTATACAAAAAAGATCTTCACTACCCAGATAATCACGATGGTATGATATCTCATCTAAGGCCAGATATCCTGGAATGTGAAGTCAAGTGGGCCATAGGAAGCATCACTACAAACAAAGCTAGCGGAGGTGATAGGATGTTGAGCTGTTTCAAATCCTAAAAGATGATGCTGTGAAAGTGCTGCACTCAATATGCCAGCAAATTTGGAAAACTCAGCAGTGGCCATAGGACTGGAAATGGTCAGTTTTCATTCCAGTCCTAAAGAAAGGCAATGCCAAAGAATGCTCAAACTACAACACAATCGCACTTATCTCACACGCTAGCAAAGTAATGCTCAAAATTCTCCAAGCCAGGCTTCAGCAATATGTGAACCGTGAACTCCCTGATGTTCAAGCTGGTTTTAGAAAAGGCAGAGGAACCAGAGATCAAATTGCCAACATCCTCTGGATCATGAGAAAAGCAAGAGCATTCCAGAAAAATATCCACTTCTGCTTTATTGACTTACTCCAAAGCCTTAAACTGTGTGGATCACAACAAACTGTGGAAAATTCTTAAAGAGTTGGGAATACCAGACCACCTAACCTGCCTTCTGAGTAGTCTGTTTGCAGGTCAAGAAGCAACAGTTAGAGCTGGACATGGAATAACAGACTGGTTCCAAATTGGGAAAGAAGTACATCAAGGGTTTATTGTCACCCTGCTTATTTAACTTATATGCAGAGTACATCATGAGAAATGCCAGGCTGGATGAAGCACAAGCTGGAATCAAGATTGCCAGGAGAAATATCAATAACCTCAGATATGCAGATGACACTACACTTATGGTAGAAAGCGAAGAACTGAAGAGTCGCTTGATGAAAGTGAAAGAGGAGAGTGATAAGGTTAGCTTTAAAGCGCAACATTCAGAAAACTAAGGTCATGGCATTTGGTCCCATCACTTCACGGCAAATAGTTGGGGAAACAGTGTAAACAGTGAGCGACTTTATTTTTGGGGGCTCCAAAGTCAATGCAGATGATGGCTACAGCCATGAAATTTAAAATGCTTGCTTCTTGGAAGAAAAGTTATGACCAACCTAAGACAGCATATTAAAAAGCAGAGACATTACTTTGCCAACAAAGGTCCATCTAGTCAAGGCTGTGGTTTTTCCAGTGGTCATGTATGGATGTGAGAGTTGGACTATAAAGAAAGCTGAGTGCTGAAGAATTGATGCTTTGGAATTGTGGTGTTGGAAAAGACTCTTGAGAGTCCCTTGGCCTGCACAGAGATCCAACCAGCCCATCCTAAAGGAAATCAGTACTGAATATTCATCGGAAGGACTGATGTTGAAGCCGAAACTCCAATACTTTGGCCACCTAATGCAAAGAACTGACTTGTTTGAAAAGACCCTGATGCTGGGAAAGATTGAGGGCAGGAGGAGAAGGAGACGACAGAGGATGAGATGGTTGGAAGGCATCACTGACTCAATGGACATGAGTTTGAATAAACTCCAGGAGTTGGTGATGGACAGGGAGGCCTGGCGTGCTGCAGTCCATGGGGTCACAGAGAGTCAGACACAACTGAATGACTGAACTGAACTGAATGGTCTCTCGATTCTATGTTGTGTTCTTCTAGTTCTTCCATTTTCCACATGGCAGCCACAGTGATCTAAGACCTACATCAGATTATGTCAATCCTACGCACAAAATTTTGTAATGGTTCTGTTGCTTTCAGGTCCTGCTTTTCTGTTGGTGGTGAAAATGCTTCTCAATATGTTCATTAATAATTACAGCTTCTCTGTTGCCACATTTCCCCTTGCACTCCAGTTCTTCAGAGTGTATTTCTCATTTCAGACTGTCTGAACATCTTGATTCCTTTTCCTTGACCACCTTCCCTGATACTGTAAGACTGATTTATCTCCCTTTATACAGAACGTGGTCACAGTAGTTATCTATGTGCTATAATTGCTCACTTGTTTAACTGACGCCTCGTAGACTACGTCTCAGATTGTGAACCCCGTTCCTATTCAGTTCCTGTATATTATCAGCTTTAGGTCAAATATGTGAATCAGTGGATGGTTAATCTTATCATGTGTGCCCCTCTCATCCATTTTCTTCTTGTCCTTCGCTTGTTCTTTCTCTACCTAGCAATAGAGGGAGTAGAAGAAATAGGGGACGGGACGGGTAGAGGAAAAAGGAAACGGGAAAAGAGAAGGAAAGTTCGCTGCTGGGTTCTAGTATTCTATACCTAATCCTTCCCCCCACCACACACACATACTTCAAGGATAAAATAATTTATTGTCATTATTACAAAGGACGGACAGTTCCTTTTCAGTTTCAGATTTCTGGGCAAGTGATGTGGTTTTTAGTTTGAAAACTAAAAAGGCAATATTTGTATGCTGAAGTATTAAGAGAAATTGCGCTGATGCCTGCCATTTACTTTAAAGTCCCTGTCCTATAATTCCAATATCTGCCAAAGCTGAGTCTGGTTCTGATACATGGTCTCTTTCTTCAAACCCGGTTAGCGTGCTTTGTAATTTTTATTGAAGGCTGGACATGATGTACTGGTAAAAGGAACTGAGGCCCTTAATAACTGGGTTTATGTTTATTGTATGAAAGCTAAGCTTTCTTTACTGTTGGTATAGCTGTAGATGGCAGGCTAAAATTTCCTTTGGTGTCCTTGCTTTTGTCTTCGGGTTTTCCTAGAGATTTCTTAAGTGAGTCTGATACGTGCAGTTCTTTCATTTGTAATCCGCTGCTACTATGCAGGAGTTCTCCAGATATCAGCCAGGGTGTGGGGGGGAGGGGACGCGTTCTGTAGCCCTGTGATCAGGTCTCATTCTTTGGGGCACTGGTGTCCCTTGGCTATGACCTTCTCAGGTGCTTCTCCTTAGATGAGACTGGAAGGCTTGAAGGGCTGGAGTTGGGTGTTTTACTTAGCCAGGTCAGTTAGCTATCTAGCCAAGTCACTTCAGTCATTTCCGACTCTGTTCGACCCCATAGTTGGCAGCTCACCAGGCTTTGCCATCCCTGGGATTCTCCAGGCAAGAACACTGGAGTGGGCTGCCATTTCCTTCTCCAGTGCATGAAAAGTGAAAGTGAAGTCACTCAGTCTGACTCTTAGCGACCCCATGGACTGCAGCCTACCAGGCTCCTCCGCCGATGGGATTTTCCAGGCAAGAGTGCTGGAGTGGGGGTGCCACTGCCTTCTTTGAGCCAGGTCAGTTAGGCTCTAGTAAAACCCCAACAGATTAGGCTCTGATTGTTTCTCTTGAGGGCAAGTTTTGTTAAGAAGAATAGAATGCTTTGGCCATGTTTCAAAACGGGTGAAAAAGTTCTCTCTCTTCCTGCCAGAGCATCAGGGAGATATTTCTCTGATCTTCACTGTGAGAACCTCATTCCTCTGTGAGTCCTCATTTCGAGTGCCTGAAGGCGTGGGGGCTCCCTGAATACTGAGTCCCCGTGGAGTTTTTAACGCTCACGATGTCCATAGTGAGCCTCCAGCACTTCATCACCGACACCTGACTAGCTCCAGCAGGAGTTTCTTTTCCTGCGCTCCTGCTTCTCTGATAACTTGTGGTTTTCTGTATTTGCCTGTTTGTCTCCAGTTTGGGGGCAGTGGTTGGTTCTGTAACCTTAATTCTCTAATAGATCTAAGAAGACTGCTGCTATTTAGTTTGTTTGTTTTTTTCTTGTGGGAATGGGAGTGATGACTACTGATCTCCTTACAGGCTAGATGGGAAATTGCAAGTCTTCAGCCATTTTCTTTAAATATGAGTGGTTCACACAGATAGGTGGAGGGATGGTGGAAAGATATATCATGAAGTAGTGAAAGTGAAAAGTGAAAGTGAAGTTGCTCAGTCGTGTCCGACTTTTGCGACCCCATGGACTGTACCCTACCAGGCTCCTCTGTCCATGGGATTTTCCAGGCAATAGTCTTGGAGTGGATTGCCATTTCCTTCTCCGGGGATCGTCCCAAACCAGGGACTGAACCCTGGTCTCCCGCATTGTAGACAGACACTGTACCGTCTGAACCACCACTGATGGGAGAATCTGTGTGCTCTGACCAACAAAAGGTAAGACCAATACAGAACATTGTCTAGAAACTCAGAAAAGCCTAAAATATTTGAGCAAAACTGTCAAATGAATAGGAGTTTCCAGATGGAAAACTAGAAGGCGGGATGCTCTGAGGCCAGAGGCCCTCTGTGCTGGGAGAATTGGAAGTGGTGAAAGCCTGGCAAGGCTGGAGCACAGAGGCTATTCCTGCCTGATTCTTTCTTCTGAATATTTGATTAGAATACACTTTCTAGTACCCACACGTCTCTAGTTCCTTGCTTCAGGGCCAGTACTTGCAGTTGGAGTGCTCATCTTTACTTTGGCCTAACCCTCAGCCAAGAATCTTGGTGGGGTTTTCATTAAGGAAAAAATGTTCCAGGGGTATTATAATACAGTATAAAAGTCTTTCAAACTTTTTTGAACACAAAGTTTGTGTAACAGCCACATATATACACACATAAACAACGGAAACACACATTTCACAAAATAATAATTACACCATATTTATTTCACTCTGGTATTTTCTGATCTTTTCTACTTCATTTTTAAAAACTGCTAGTGAGGACCCACCAGATTCCATTCACAGCCCGTTAAGAGGGTTTGACTCACAGTTTGAAAACTGCTTGTGTAAGGGAATGATACATCAGATAGTACTCTCAGAGTACTGCCAGAATTATCCCTCAATTTTTTATTCGGTTGTAAATGGTATCATTTTAAAATTTTAATTTCTGATTGTTTTGTATATAGGAATACATATAGCTATGTTGATTATGAGCCCTGTGATCTTGCTAAAACCACTTAGTATTAGTTAGTTCCACGGGTTTTTTCTGTAGATAATCATGTCTGTTTTACATGTTTCATAGACTTCACCAGTGAAGCTTTTTGGATATGGTTTTCTTTGTGAGAAAGTTTTACACTGCAGATTCAATTTTTAAAATAGATCATTTGTTTCAGTTTTCCTTTCTTACTGAGTGTGCTGCTGTTGTAGTTTCTCTCAAGGGATTTGTCCATTTTCTCTAAATTGTTGAATTTATTTGCATGAATTTGATCGTAATGTTCCTTTATTATCCTTTTAATATTTGTACACTCTGTAGTGATATCACTTCCTTTATTCCTGATAATGTTAACTTGCATCTTTCCTCTTTTTATCATGATCCATTTGTCTAGATTAGCAATTTTGTTAATCTCAAGAAGTCAGATTTTGTTTCTTGATTTTCTCTATTTTTCTATTGTCATTAATATTCATGATAGTTTTTATAGCTTCTACTTACTTCTGGTTTAATTTGTTGTTTTCTTCCTAGTTTCTTACGGTACAAGTTGAAGGTCATTGATTTGAAAACTTCCTTTTTATGTACATGTTTAATGCTGTAAATATACGCCTAAGTGCTGTTTTAGCAATGTCCCACACTTTGCAATGCGTTGTGTTTTTGTTTTCATTCTGTTCAGAATGCTTTTTAATTTTCCGTTTTATTTCCTCATTTACTCATGGGTTATTTTCACATGTGTTACTGAATTTCCAAATGTTTGTAGACTTCTCAGAGATCTTTCTGTTATTGGTTTTTAAATTAATTCCATTTTGGTCATACTTTGTTGTAACTTAAATGCTTTCAAACTTATCTGATACTTAATTGTAACTCAGAATATATTCTTGGTAAATGTTTTGTGCACGTTTGAAGAGAATGTATATTTTCTTTGTGTTGGGTTCAGGTTGAGTTTGTTGATAGCGTTATTTACTTTTGATCGGGATTTGTTGAACTTCATGGATCCCTGCTGCTGCTAAGTCGCTTCAGTCATGTCCATCTCTGTGCGACCCCATAAATGGCAGCCCACCATGCTCCCCCGTCCTTGGGATTCTCCAGGCAAGAACACTGTGGAGTGGGTTTCCATTTCCTTCTCCAATGCATGAAAATGAAAAGTGAGAGGAAAGTCGCTCAGTCGTGTCCGACTCTTTGAGACCCCATGGACTGCAGCCCACCAGGCTCCTCTGTCCATGGGATTTTCCAGGCAAGAGTACTGGAGTGGGTTGCCATTCTTGGATCCCTACCTACGTTTATAGTTTTCGTCTAGTTTGGAAACACTTTGGCTATAATTTCTTGAAAAATTCTTTTTTTCTCTCTTTCCTTAGGGACTCCAGCAACATGTTAAGACTTTTGAAAGTTGTGCGACACCTTCCTCATGCTCCTCTCATTTTTTGTAGAGAGGTGGGGGTTCTTTTTCTGTATATTTTGAATAATTTCTATTACTGTGTCTTCAAGTTCACTGATCTTTTCATCTAGTGTTTTTAATCTCAGACTTTGTAGTTTTCATGTTTAGAAATTTGAGTCCTTTAAAAATACTTTCTGTTGTCTCTGTTTGACTTTTTGAACATAAGGAATACACTTACACGTAATTGATGTCCTTAGGTGCTAATTCTAACGTTTGTGACAGTTCTGGGTCAGTTTTGAGTGATCAATTATTCTCACTGTGGATCATGTTTTCCTACCTCTTGTACCTTTTAATCTTTGATCGGATGCCAGATATTATGAATTTTGCCATTTTGGGTACTGGATATTTCTACAGTTCTATAAATCTTCCTGGACTTTTTCTTAGGATGTAAGTTACTTGGATATGGTTTGGTCTTTTGGGATCTTTCTTTTAAAATTTGTTAGGCAGGTCAGGAGCTCCTACAAGGGCTATTTAATTATTTTCTGCTACTAAGATAAGACCTTCCTGGGTACATTACCCAGTGTCCCATAAATTATGAGTCTTTTTAGTTTGGCTGGCAGGAACAAACACTTCTTTTGGCTTCATGTAAACACCAAGCACTGTTCTATTTAATCCTTTCTGGTGGTTCTTTCCATGGCCTCGGTTGGTTTCCCTCCCATGCATGTGCTGCTAAGTCCTTTGCTGAGTTGTTGAGGGCAACTCTTTGCCCATCTCCAGGATTCTCTTTCTGTGTAGCATTCTCCTTCCTGGTAGTCTGTTCCTATGAATTCTGGCTACTTTGGCCTCCCTAGACTCTTATCTCTGCTTCTTCAAAGAAGTCTTAGACTTTTGCCTCAGTTCCCTCTCATTGTTCCATGGCCTGCTAGCTCTCAGGGCAGTAAAGTAAAAAGTGAAAGTCACTCAGTCGTGTCTGACTCCTTGTGATCCAGGCCAGAATACTGGAGTGGGTAGCCGTTACCTTCTCCAGGGTATCTTCCCAGCCCAGGAATTGAACCCAGGTCTTCTGCATTGCAGGCACTTTCTACCATCTGAGCCACCAGGGAAACTTTTACTCACCTTATTTGTTTTCTGTCTTTTGAAGAATCTCTGTCCTTTTTTGCCTGAGGTTCAGTGACTTGAAAGCAGTGTGTTTAAAGAATTTTGGTTTTTGTTTTAGGCTGGAGAGTCAGTCTGATTGCTTGTTACTCCATTTTGGCTGAAAGAGGAGACTAATAAGTTCTTTAAAAGAAAATATCTTATACACTAAAAAAAAAAAAAATCAGTAAGTCAAGATTCCAGAAACCATAGAAATGGTGCATCAAAATTTATGCCGAGTGCCTGTTGAAGAAATTATCAGTTTAGGGCATTCTATTCATGGGATTGGGGCTGATAATATTAGATTTGTGAGTTAGACAAAAGATCAGGTTGTCATTAAGAGTTTCATTCCTTTATGTATTTATTCCTCTATTTACTTGTGCCTTCTTTTACGTTATTTCATTGAGACTATGGAAGCATTTAGGTTAGCGTCATAAATGTTACTTTAGGATTTTATTGCTGATGATAGTTAATAGAAGGTTTGCATTTTTTGGTAATAATTTGAATAGCTGACAGAGGATGAGATGGTTGGATGGCATCACCGACTCGATGGACATGAGTTTGAGCGAGCTCTGGCAGTTGGTGATGGACAGGGAGGCCTGGCGTGCTGCAGTCCCTGGGGATGCAAAGAGTCGGACACGCCTGAGGGCTACACTGTGTTGTACTGAATGGCTGTATTACTTGAGGATACTGTAAAACTTAGGTTCTGGGGGACTTTTGGGAAAAGTGAGTCACTTCTAGATACTCAGTACATTTTGTACCTTTTTCTAATGTCAGGCCTTAAACTTTTTGACTGAAACTCTTAAATAATATCTTGGTATTTCAGTATTGCCTAAAAGATTGTTGTAAACTTAATTTGACCCTATTCTTGATGATAGTGACTATATTATTGGCAAACCTTCGTGCCCACTTAAATCTGAGATGTAAGCGTAAATACAGAAGTATTTATACATTGCCTGTTCTCTGGTTAACCAAATATAGCATTTTAATCTTTGTGGAAGAAGTGTAATTACTTTCTTTTGATAACCAGGGTAATGACAATACGGCCTGTTGACAATAGGCTTAATGGCAGTAGGTTATGCAGTAAATAGGAGATTTTGGCAAAGTTAAAAACCAGGTTGAGGTGAAAATGTAAGTCATTTACAACTAAATCACTTAATATTTAGTTAAAATAATGAGCAATAGTCACATTATTTTTTAAAGATATTCATGTCATATAAGTATGAAAAGGTGAAAGCCAGTGAAATAACTAATTGGATTTCACTATCAGATCAGTTTATCACATTGCACCTTAAGATGATTTTACATTGTACTTGGAGATAGAGTGTTAGGCCTTATAGAATTTTTTTAATTTTTATTTTTTAACTTTACAGTATTGTATTGGTTTTGCCATACATTGACATGAATCCACCATGGGTGTTCCATGTGTCCCCCATCCCAAAGATCCCTCCCACTTCCCCTCTCCATTCCATCCCCGTCCCTCTGGGTCATCCCAGTGTACCAGCCCCGAGCATCCTGTATCATGCATCGAACCTGGGTTTCACATGTGATAATATACATGTTTCAATGCCATTCTCCCAAAGGCCTTATAGAATTAATGGGGGATTCATTTAAAATACAGGAAGAATTTCATTTCCTTAGAGTCTAACTAAATTTTTTTAAGAAAGTACAGTATTGACAAAAAATGCATAATTGACAACCTTAAAGTAAACATTAAATACTAAAGTTTAATATTTATAACTTTATAATAAAATAAACATTTCAGCTGGTTTCTGGTTATTAATAAAAACTCATAGAAAATATGGAAAATTTAGAAAAGTAGACAGAAAAAGGAGAAGGCACCCCACTCCAGAAGGACGGAGGAGCCTGGTGGGCTGCAGTCCACAGAGTCGTGAAGAGTCGGAGACAACTGAGCGACTTCCCTTTCACTTTTTATTTTCATGCATTGGAGAAGAAAATGGCAACCCACTCCAGTGTTCTTACCTGGAGAATCCCAGGGACGGGGAACGTGGTGGGCTGCCGTCTATGGGGTCACACAGAGACAGACACGACTGAAGTGACTTAGCAGCAGCAGCAGACAGAAAAATGATTACTCATAATTCAGACAGTGTAGAGATAACTGCTATTAACCTTTTATTATATCCTTTTAAGTCTTTACCTGTGTGTGTGTCTGTATTTAGAGTGGTTGTTAAAATTTTTCTTTTAACCATTTTTAACGGTGACTCCTAAATGAGTAGATATTTTAATTTGTATATTAGTTATAGATACATTTTTAAATGGTGATAGATTGTTACTACCTGATAGCACAGAATGACATTGAGTAAAAATCTGAATTTAAGCTCTTTTCCTGAATCTGATTAGCTGTGACCTTAAAACCACTTAAAGTTCTGCCTCTGTTTGCTTTATTAAACCAGTGGGTAATAGTAATTTTCCTATTTGCCTACATAAAGAAAGTGAAAGCTTTAGTCACCCAGTCTTGTCTGACTCTTTGTGACCCCATGGACTGTAACCCATCAGGTTCCTCTATCCATGGAATTTTCCAGGCCAGAATACTGGAGTGGGTAGCCATTTCCTTCTCTGAGGGATCTTTTCAACCGAGGGATCGAACCCAGGTTTCCTGCATTGCAGGTAGATTCTTTACTGTCTGAGGCATCAGGGAAGCTGACATTTGCCTAAGAGGTTTTGTTTTTTGATGGAAATGAAAGTGCTTTTAAAAGATGTGTTGTCAAGTGTATTATTTTGTTATAATATTGAATAATATCTAGGTAGTAAATATTTCCATATTTGGTTAAATCTGATTTAACTCTGAGGTTTTCTTGTTCTCTCCCTTTCTCTCATTTTAATTAGGTAATCTTTATGAAAAACCATGCCACAATAGAAATTTGTATTTTTAGATCTCCTGTAAGCAATAAGCTTTACTGTGTGTATATATATATATATTTAAATATATATATACACATATATATAGGTATATCTATATAGCTCTAAAATTCTGTCTTTAATTGCAGGGTCTTCAGAGACCTACAGAAACACTTTTGTGACTTTCAGAATAATTATCCCTATATATAAGGTAGTCTTCATCCATTGTTTACAGCCTCTTTGTTTACCTACTTGTGCTTTCAAAATCTGACACACCCAGTGAACTAATTTTCTGTTGACTAAATTTACATACTGTTATCCCAAAGTCTAACAAGCAGAAAGTTGCTGTTAGCTAGTTGTATCCACTGGAGTAATCTAGAGCAAAATATTACCTTCTGTGAGTTAGAGACAGCAGTGAGGGATAAAATCAATACAGGGCGAAAGTAAGGCTGTTGAGAATATGAATAGGTAAAGTCGGGGTTGTGAACAGTTTCACGTGATGTCACAGTGTTAAGGGCAGAGCCTTGTTAAGCACCATTATGCTTTACATAGTGATTGTGTTTTTGATGACTTTAATTCCTAACGTGCCACCAAATTCAGTGTTTGTCCTTATTTCATACTGCTGCTTGTTGTTGCTAAGTTGCTTCAGTTGTGTCCAACTCTGTGCGACTCCACAGACAGCAGCCCACCAGGCTCTCCCATCCCTGGGATTCTCCAGGCAAGAACACTGGAGTGGGTTGCCATTTCCTTCTCCAGTGCATGAAAGTGAAAAGTGAAAGTGAAGTTGCTCAGTCGTGTCCGACTCTTAGTGACCTCATGGACTGCAGCCCACCAGGCTCCTCCGTCCATGGGATTTTCCAGGCAAGAGTACTGGAGTGGGCTGCCATTGCCTTCTCCGTTATTTCATACTAGATCCCCTCTTTCCTGAATCATTGTGCATATCCCAAGGCTATTATTTTAACCAAATAGAAAAGTTTTTTTGTGTGTGATGCAAGAATATGTTTTTAAAAGGCATTGTAAACTGCAGTGCATTGGAAAAATATAAGATAATTTATCTTCAGTAAATAGTAAAACTCAATAAATGGTTTTTCACCTTAAGTTTCTGATATATGTGGCACAGAGAATCTGCAGTTCCCTTGTCAGCTTTACCAGGAATACACACAATATCTAGCTTTATTTTCATCTTGAAGTGTGCACATGAAACCCTTTGGACTTCCCTGGTTGTACTGCCAGTGACTTCTTCAGTCCAGAATGCTCAGGCAGGTTCAGTGGGCACCGAGTGAAAGGTTTGTTGCCACCTGGAAACAGAGGCTTGGGAATACTGGAGGCCAGTGCTGAGATCCCAGTCCCTCTCCAGCTGCCATTAACTGCTGCTTGAAATTTAATTTTTACAAACTTGGGTCCCCATGTGCCATGCTGCCACCACTACTACCAAATAGGAAAGTTTTAAGGATCATTTTTGTGCCTGAGAATTATTCCCTATTGACAATATTGATACATAGCAGGGTTAGTAATATATTACTTTCTCTTCATTTATGTCTAGCTCTACTATTTAAAACATTTCTCCTTGGTCTTTAAATGATATAAAGAAAAGATTTGTTAGATATCACCCAGCTTTCCTAGAGTTGCCGACCACTGAATTAAATATAAAAAACTCCTGCTCGCCTTGTGGCATGCTGTATAGAGTTGTCTTGGTGAGAAGCAATCTGGTGGCAAGTTATCCCTTCTATTGTTTTTTTCTCTGTTTTTATATCTTAACATATAAACTAACAATTAGAAGTTACTTAGGGCTCTCTGTAACTTAGTTTGAACTGTGAGAGGTCAGGACTGTCCTCCTTGAAGTGCTTTCCCAGTGTCCTTGAAGTAAATTTTGCATGTGCCAAAGAGCCTGACTTTAGTGGCCATCCTTCATTTGGTAACAGCACACCACTTTCCCTTAATGCACTGTCAGTGTGGGTGCCCTGCCCTTCATGGGTCAAGGACTGAGCGTGTAATTCAAGTTACACTTACTGGCTGTATTACAAAGAATAAGAAAATGAAAATGAAATAATATTAAAATCTTTTATATTATTAATGGATCAAGTAAGAATAGTATAAACATGGCAGATTTGTTGGTCTGGTCAGTGTTTTTAACCCTGTTATGTGACTGTCAGAGAACTCTGAATTGAAGTAAGAGTGTATTGGAACTCCTCAAGGCCACCCTCAGGTTTGGTAATTGGTTGAGAGAACTCACAGGACTTGGCGTATAGTTGTACTTAGGCTTAAGGATATAAAGCGTAATCAGCAAAAGGAAAGGATGCTTGGGTGAAGTGTTGGGGGAAGCCAGGTGCAAGCTTCCAGTCTTTTTCAGCAGTCACAGGATGCAGGTACTTCTAGCAGTGAATTGTGACAACATATTGCAACTGTTGCCAACAGGAAACCTTGTTAGAGACACAGCACCCAGGGGTTTTTACTGGGGACTAGGAGCCTGGTGGGCTGCAGTCCGTGGGGTCGCGAAGAGTCAGACACAACTGAGCGACTTCCTTTCACTTTTCACTTTCATGCATTGGAGAAGGAAATGGCAACCCACTCCAGTGTTCTTGCCTGGAGAATCCCAGGGACGGGGGAGCCTGGTGGGCTGCTGTCTATGGGGTCATCTGTGGGGTCGCACAGAGTCGAACACGACTGAAGCGACTTAGCAGCAGCAGCAGCAGCAGTCACTTAGAAAGCCCATACCGGGCACATAATGGAATCAAAGCAGATATTTAGCATGAACTATTATTTGTACATATAGTTTAGGCACAGTGAGCCACTCTTATCAATTAATTGTGAGAACCCTCCTGAAATTCAGGTTCCCACAACCTCCCAGATGCCATCCAAGGGCCAACCTTGAAAGTAGGCCAAAAATAGCAGTCAGGCCTGCTGTGTTAACTCTTTTCATAGAGATAATCTTAGCTTTCACTTTTCTTCACTTTTTCTCTTTACATGGATAACTTCATCTCAGTTTCTATTCTTCACTAGAATCTTCTTAAGACATTTTTCTGCATTATTTATTTTTTGGTCACGCCATGCCACACAGCACGTGGGATCTTAGTTACCAACCAGGGATCGAACCCATGCCCCCTGCAGTGGAAGGGGGAGACTTAACCACTGGACCACCGGCGAAATCCTGATATGATATTATTTTAAATACATATTTTCATTGCATTATTTCATTCTGTGTCTGTGTCACCTGTTTTTTTTTCATTATCACCATCATGGCATCTCTCAAGTCTTTAAAGTTTTTGTTGCTCAGTTGTGTCTGACTTTTTGTGACCCCATGGACTGTAGCCTGCCAGGCTCCTCTGTCCATGGAATTCTGCAGGCAAGAATAGTGGAGTGGGTAGCCATTTCCTTCTCTAGGGCTTCTTCCTGATCCAGGGATAGAACTGGGTCTCCTGCATTGCAGGTGGAGTCTTTACCACTGAGCCACCTGGGAAGCCCCAAGTCTTTAAATGGTAGCTGTAATTTCCCAAATTGCTTTCACCTTGGGTGTTCCTCCCATATTACCTCATACTGTATTAGTCAGGAAACCAAGTAGAGAGTCTGTTAGTTGCTGAATATATCTAGTACAAGTTCCTAGAGAAATAGCCTCTATCTCATTGGTTTTCAAACTGTGGGACATCTGAGTTCTCTGGAAAATTTGTTAAAACACAGATTGCTGACTCCGTCCCCCAGAGTTTCTGATTCAGGACGCCTAGAGTGGGGCCTGAGACTTTGCCCTTCTGACAAGTTCCTGGGTGATGTCAGTGATGTTGGTCTTGGTGGCACACTTTAAAAACCTCTTTTCTCGTTTATGATGAAATGTAAACTCCTGCACACCAGCATCCTGTGCTCTGTGGAATCCGTGTGTGCGCATGCCTGACACAGTGCTGAGTGAGCCAACAGTTGATGGCACTGTTGTCAACCTGTGTGTGTGTGTTGTGCACCTGCTACTTTTCTTTTGAGACGTTCGTGGGACACATGCTCATGTAGATCAGCCTAGGAAATGGTTACTAGAAAATCATACTTTCTTATCTATTTTTAAGATAAATCGTAGAGCCCTCCTATTTTTATGTGCTCAGGGAATCTTCCCCACATCACTTGGAATTTATCATGTTACCTGGGTAATTACAGTCTGGTGGATTCTTTCTTCAATATTTTCTTGGGGACAGTCGATTAGCAAGGGAAATGCTAGAATTTAAGAGCTCTATTGGCTTTCCTCTCCAGTTGGGAATGCTTTATGGAAGGGAGTACCATTGGAATGTTTTTCATGACTGCAGTCGTGTCCGAGGATCATAAAGTGGCAGTTTAGCTGGTGACAAGATGGGCATGATCATCATAAAAGACAGCAAGGTGGGTTTGATACTGAAATTCTGAGAATGTACTGATCCACCTAGGGTCTTATTTTCACTGCAGTCTTTCAGAATTGTGAGTCAAATTAGTTTGAAGTTTCTGAGATTTTAATTTGTAAGTTTTGGCAATACTCCAGCCCCCATCCAAATCATGCTATCTGGAATATATGATATTAAATGTGTCCAGTCAGTCTTCTCACTGTCACAGTCCTTGAAGAGTTACTTTAAAAAAAAAAAATTCCTTTTGACAACATTGCTGAACTTGTAGAGCATTGTACTAGGTCAGATAAACCTAACACATATTAGATATTATCACTTAAAAGTTAGAATATTTTTAAAAATAAGTGAATATATAGATTAATTTGAACTTGTAGGGGGAAATTCTTTTGTCTTTAAACATTGATTTGTTCTTTTGCTCATTATGTACAATGGGATAATGAATTTTTGAGGGCAGGAAAAATATGTTTTGTTTTTTGCATATTCTGGGCACCTCACCAGGAACTGCCTACTGGTAGTTCAGTTTTGGTCTTGTTTGATTGATTGACTGGCTCATTCATTCACTTAACTAGTGTTTTATTGAGTAGTTATTATTTCTACTTGATTTTTTTTGCACAGCTTGTGGGATCTTAGTTCTCCAACCAAGTATCAAACCCAGGCCCCAGCAGTGAAAGCGCCGAGTCCTGACTGTGGGGCCTCCAAGGATTCTCTGTCCCTTACTTATTCTTGACTAGCACTCTTTTATTTCTTCTGATTTGTCAAGATATTCTAAGTTTTGAAAAATATGGCTGGAAAAAGTAGAGAAGTCTGTTGAAAATAAAAACTACTGTTTTTTTAGTATAAATATATTTTAAATAAGTTGATAAGTGTAGAGCCAGACCTATAAAGGCCTGTAAGTTGATTTTTAAAAATTGAAGACCAGAAGTTGTAGTTTAGTGTTGTTTTCTAATGCTGCTGTAATAATGACTGATGACTTTCAATAACTTCTTAAAATGTTTTTTCCATAGGAAAGATAACCAAAATGCACATAATAGTGGTTTCCTTGTAGAGGAAGCAGGGTCAGTGGTGTTGGGAGTTTTACAGTTGGTGGTAACCTCAAGAGATGTTTTATTATGATATTTCTTTCACATCTTAAACATTCATGACAAAATAATAAAGTTAAAATGACCATAAAAAAATCTGGTGATTTACTTTGTATGTCCATATTTCATTATTCCTTATTGGTCTTATAGAATTTTATATATTGTGGCGATTTCACTTAAAATTTGAAACTGGAATTGGTTTCCTATTTGTATGAATAGGATCTAAGTCCTAATTAGCCCAGGATGTTGTAGATGCTCAGTAAATGTAGACTTGATACAACATTTTATGTCTTCTTTCTGATGTGTTTAATTAAGGCTATTTTGGTTACAGTAATAGAAACCATCTCAATTATTGAAAGCCGAAAAGTGAATTTATTTTATGGATACTGAGTACCTGCAAGTAGAGAGCCCAGTCAGGTTTGAGGACAGATTTAACTTTTGGAAAGCTAGCAGAAACTAAGTCTAGTGGTTCTCTCAGTCACTTAACGGACACACACGCTCATATGTGTCCCTTTGTTCTCTACATGTCTGTCCTTTTTCCTTTATTACTGTTTCTCTGTCTTTGCAGACTGGTTTTCTTTCCTCCCTACACATGCCAGAAAATGGCTAACACAGGTTTTTATCACCTTGCTCTACCAGAAAATTGACAAGTCTTTCAGTTTTGAATTCTTAACAGGGAGAACCTGTTTGGCACACTTGGGATCAGATTGCTGACAATCTGTATAATCAAATTCTTGACGGCAAAGCATATTGCCAGAACATACCTCTTTGTTAAGAGAAATAATCTGATAATTGGTGCTTGTCACATTAACAGCTTAATCTTTATAAAACTATATGGACTCTTTTTAAAAATTTGATCATCTCATAAGTTACAAACTGCATTTTAGATTTATCACCATATGACAGTTTTATGTGCAATAAGTAACTTTATTATATGTTTTTATATTATATAATTTACTTATAAAATATATAAATACACGTCATATGTTTACTTTATTGCTGTTATTAATTCCACTTTGCAAATGTGAAATTAGGCTCAGAGAAGTTAAATAACATGTCCCAAAGGGCATATGTGGGCTTCTGTGGTGGCTCAGTGGTAAGGAATCCACCTGCTAATGCAGGAGACCCAGGTTCGATCCCTGGTCCAGAAAGATGCTTTGGAGAAGGAAATGGCAACCCACTCCAGTATTCTTGCCTGGGAAATCCCACAGACAGAGGAGCCTGGTGGGCTACTGTCCATGGGGCTGCAAAAGAGTTGGACATGACTTAGCAGCTAAACAGCAACAACAAAGGTCACATAGATGTGGAGTTTGAACCCAGATACTCTTGATTCCAGAGCTCATGCTTTTGACCTCTCGGTATATAAGGTTCCTCCCAATTTATCTGACCTTTGTTTTTGAAATGTGAATAATTTTTACCTTAAGGAAAATCCCATTTAGCAGGGCTTAACTAATCTCTAACTTCTGTGTTTCAGTAAATGATTCCTGAATTCCTCTTGTATATAGATACAATTCTAGGACTGGGATATCTGAAGATAGATAAATAGGATGCAGTTTCTACTTTAAAGTTGCTCAATCTAGGAGAGAAGACAGATACAAATCACTAAAATACAATGTGAAATAAAATACAATGTGAAATGTTCATCTTCACAGAATGTTTATACCCATTTGGACCAAGCAAAGCTAGTATTGTAGTATGGCAGTGAGTATTGTAGCATTGGTTTACCAAAAGGGTTACCTTGGGCTCTGAAATTAGAGTGCATTCTATGGCTTAGAATTTCTGTTTATTACTTATTATATGGTTCAGTTTCTTTTGCTCACTAGACAAAGAATGGATAGATTTTCAAGCGATCAGAGATTATGGTTTGCTTTTGATGGCTTCTTTCAAGGTCATATCTGTGTATCTGTCTTGTCTGTGTATATATATATATATTTTGGCTATGCTCTGTGGCTTGTGAAAGCATGCAGTCCTAACCATTGGACTTTTAGGGAATTCCCAAGGTCATATTCTTGAGAATATAAAACCAGACAAAAACGTGGTTGGTGAACAGATAGCCATCAGGTGGGAAAATAGCTGTAGCTTCATTAGTGGTGTAATGAGTCCATTGTTGGTTGGCCCAGCACCCAGATCTCTGTGTGAGGCCCAGTTCTCTGGCAGTAGGAGTTGACATACAGAGGTGGAGTCCTGCAAGCTCCAGAGTGATTTGTCCTGCAAAGCTGTCTTGTGCATGGGCAATAGAGCAGAAACTGCGTCTGAGCAGATTGTGGAACAAGACTGTTTTGTTTCTTGGGTGTTGGTCTGTGGTTTGCCAGCTGCTTAAAGGAAGTGGAGAAAATCAGTATGAGATTGAAACTAATAAAAAATTGCCAATATTTGACCTTTTTGATTTCAGAAAAATAGCAATTTCATATGATTTCATCTAATATTTGCTAAGTGTTTTACTCGGGACCTGTCAGTCTCCAAAAGTTTCTGAACATGCTACCTAATTTAAAACTCTCAAGCACCCTACACAATCAGTCTACAGAGAGGAAACCAAAAATCAAAGTGGTGGGGTGACATACACCCAAAGACATACCCGAAGTTATTCAGTAAATGAATTGCAGTCTCTTGTTCCAAAACCAGAGTGTGTTCAAATTTGCCAGGGTCTTAATCTGTACATTGAGCAGTTCAAGTAGACAGCAGCCATTCTGAAATCAGGTAACAGATAAGTGATGGCTTGTATCCAGAGAGCTAGTGAACCAAGACCCAAGCCCCAAGTCCACATGGCCAGACATAAATCATTACAGTACCAGCTTATGGTTTTTCTTTGTGCTTCTGAGTTTTGAACCGGCTGTAACCTTCACTTTTGAACTGTGGTGTTGGAGAAGACTCTTGAGAGTCCCTTGAACTGCAAGGAGATCCAACCAGTCCATCTCAAAGGAGATCAGTCCTGGGTGTTCATTGGAAGGACTGATGTTGAAGCTGAAACTCAATACTTTGGCCACCTGATGCGAAGATCTGACTCATTTGAAAAGACCCTGATGCTGGGAAAGATTGAAGGCAGGAGGAAAGGGGGGATAACAGAGGATGAGATGGCTGGATGCCATCACTGACTCAATGGACATGGGTTTGGGTAAACTCCAGGAGTTGGTGACGGACAGGGAGGCCTGGCGTGCTACACTTCATGGTGTCACAAAAAGTCAGACATGACTGAGCGACTGAACTGAACTGAACCTTCGAGATTATTAAAGTTTAAACTTTATAAATAAACATGGTATGTTCTGAGTGATGTTATGCTAAAGTAGATTCATTTGAATAAGGTTTTGATTTCAATAGCAAGATAACAGATAAGTTTAACTTCTCTGAGGGCAAAATAAATTGTCTACCTTTATGTTACATGGAGAAAGTGCCTTTGCTTTTTGGCACATAGAACAATGTCTTAAATACAGCTGGCACTTAATAAATGTCCTTCCCAGTTTATTTCTCTCTTACTTCTTTGCAGATGATGAGCATTCTAGTTAGAATGTCTTTTTGAGTTATTTAAGTTTCCAGGAATATGCAGACAACCTCTCTGTGAATATGTAGGTCTCTCTGTGGTTAATAGACGTGAGTCTAAAATTTACTTATAAATAATTTGTGGTTCCATCTCACAAGGTAACTTAAATTTTAGGAAGAAAATTAATAAATACGTACCATCCAGAGAGGATTCTTGTGCTTGGAGGAAAGGGTTGATTTTTTTTTTTAATATGGAAGAACTTTTACAGTTCAGTTTTTAAAAAATGAGTAACTCTGATAAAGAACACATAATGAGGTGGATGAAACTGCAGCCTATTATACAGAGTGAAGTAAGCCAGGAAGAAAAACACCAATGCAGTATACTAACGCATATATGTGGAATTTAGAAAGATGGTAACGATAACCCTGTATGCGAGACAGCAAAAGAGACACAGATGTATAGAAAGTCTTTTGGACTCTGTGGGAGAGGGCGAGGGTGGGATGATATGAGAGAATGGCATTGAAACATGTAAATTATCACATGTGAAAAGAATCGCCAGTCCAGGTTCGATGGATGAGATAGGGTGCCCAGGGCTGGTGCACTGGGATGATCCAGAGGGATGGGATGCTGAGGGGGTTCAGGATGGGGAACACATGTACACCCATGGCAGATTCATGTCAGTGTATGACAAACCAATACAGTATTTTAAAGTAAAATAAATAAAACTGAAAAATAAAACCTAAAAAAGAACACATATGAGCAGTTAATAGAAAAAAATATACAAATACCCAATAAATATATACTGTTTAAAAATAATTTTTTTCATGTATTTCAACTTTATAGTATGCAGAATTCATATAATCTCTATATATGTGTACATATATTGGGTTGGGAGAAAAGTTCTTTTGGATTTTTCCATAACGTCTTATTGCTGTCTTCAGACTTTGAGAGCAAGCTGCAGACATGATGTCCTTTCATCCCTAAATACTGCAGAGCATGCTACTGCTAAGTCACTTCAGTTCAGTTCAGTTCAGTCGCTCAGTCGTGTCCAACTCTTCGAGACCCCATGAATCGCAGTACGCCAGGCCTCCCTGTCCATCACCATCTCAGTCATGTCCAACTCTGTGCAACCTCACAGGTGGCAGCAGACACTCCTCCTTATCATGCATTCAGCTGTCTAAATTGGAAAATCAGCATTGGTATGATACTACCATCCTAGTCTTGAGACCGTTTCAGAGTTCACCAACTTTCCTAATAAGTCTTTTTCCTTTTCTGGCCCATGCTCAGTCCAGGAATACACGTTACATTTGATTATCACGTCTTTTCACAGTGCTTCAATTTGAAAGTCTTGCCCAGTTTTCACTATATTTCATGTCCTTTAGCGTGTTAAGGAATACAGACCTTATATGCTGTGCATCTAATTTGTCTCATCGTCAGAATCATTCTTGGCATGTATATCACGGGAAGGATGTGCTTTTGTTCTCAGTGCATGGCATCATTCCACTACTGATAATTGAATCACATGTCAGGATATGTCAATATCCCATTCTTTATCACACCTTCACTCATCAGTTTAGGATCTGTTGACAACGCTATGAAACCAGTCACCTTCATGATGGTTGCTAAAAGATAATTCTCTGTTTCCATCATTGTTGCTACATTTATTAACATTTTACTGTAAGGAAGAGCTTTCCACTTTCTACATTTTTTAATTCATTCATCCATTCATTTCCTTGTCAATACGGAATCATAGATGCAAGTTTTACTGAGTGGGTTTTGATTTTTTACCTGAATATAATTTACTTACACACACACACATCTTAAGTCATTCACTTTTGATATATACATATATCCCTAACAAGATTATGGGACAGCCAATACTTACTTTGTGCTGAAGGATTCCCTCATTTGGCCAGTAGGAGCCCCTTCAAGGTGGCTCCTGTGTCCCTTTGAAATGTTCCGATTATTCATTGAGCATTTCTTTACCTTGTGCAATAAGATATTTTAGATTCTTCTTGTACTTTCTCTGCCCAACTTTGAAATTAGCTGTTTCTCCAAGGATCCTTGGTACCTTTTGATGTAGTATGGGTTCTTCTGTTCGAATTATCTCCATTATTGTTTTAATGCCTCTTTGAGATCATTGCATATAAAAAGATGGTTTTCATAGATTTATTATCACACTGTGTTTAAATACATTTATTTACTGAGAATTTTAGTATCAAATTTAATATCTTGATTCTCTTGGCTACACTGGCACTGCCTTAGTAATCAATTTGAATGCTTACTGTTTTTAAAAAATATCTCAATAAAATGTCATCTAGCATGTTTTCCTGTTTGAAAAATATATCTTGAGTAACTGAATATTTCTTAGGCAGTACCAACGTTAGTCATTTGGAGTGCTGATTAAACTGTTCTCTCTCTTAAACTAGCATATATCGTGTACTGTAGCCCAAGGCACATAAGAGATTATTGTTGATTCATTTGAGTACTTATATATTTCCATGGTATTTTGGCTTCTTGAAGGATTATTATCCACCAATAGCTAATTTTAAACTTGCTTATGCTTTTTAGTGTTTCCATGGAATTTAATGGTTTTTAGGTGCCAGTTAGGACACTTGGTAGATTGACTAGAAAAATGATTGTTTAACCAGTGCTGAGATAACTGTGAGGTAGCTGTTGCCTTGACAACTGGAAAACTGTTCTGTTTGCTAAACAAAGAGATGGTAATTTAGTCATTTAATTTCCTTTTTGGCATGGAGGTAGTTTAGAAAAACATTTGATTTTAGCCTCTGAGATGGTCTGTATTTTTACCAAAAGCAGCAGAAAAAAAAGAAGGTAAGAGGTTTTTTTTTTTTTTTTCTTTTCTGGTGGTATACATTGCACACCTTACAGGGTTGGTGTTGGTCAAAAGTATCTTGGTAAATCTTACATGCTTCTTTGAATAGCTCTGCTTTGGATCAAAGTACAGTGGCCTCAAAAGAGAGGTGTTACATTGGTAATCTTCCTGCTACACTAAAGGACTCTGATAGACTTTTTCTAGCATCCCCACGAACACTTAACCTCTCCTGCTACTAGAATTCAACATGACTGCTTCGTTTCTGAATTGAACAGGGGGATACTATTTTAAAGATTCCTTATCCATATACACAGTTATACTGGAATCTGTTTTATTTATGTGGAATCTCTTTTGTATAGGACTTAAACATTTTTTAAACTCACAATTGTACCTCCAGAATATTGAGTAATACAGCCTTTATTTGGTATTGTATGCTGGGTCCTGTTCTAATAGCCACTTTAAATGTAGCGGTTCAAGCTTCATCCCTGTGAGATAGTCACTATTTATTGTGTCTAGAGGCAAGGGTATCTGGCTGCTCAGTGGTAGATTGGAATGTAAGCATCTAATTCAAGAGCCTGTGCTCTTAATTACTATATTATACTGATTCTCATTAATAGAGTCACACCAAACACACTGGAGAATATAGACAAGTATTACTAAGAATGTTCAAAATAAACCCTCTTCCCAGTGACTAACAGATTATAATATTTTGAGTATTATAATTGATAATTGTGGGAGCCAGATTATAAGGGAAAGTTATCACACAGTTACATCTTCTTTTTTTAATATGTGTGAAATGTTCCTTAGTTTATATTTTAAAAATAAAGAGCTACATGCCAAATGTAAAAAAACCAAAAAATAAACTTCCTTTTAGAGCAAAACAGGAAAACATACTTTGAATAAAGTATTTTCATTTCCACACCCCCTCCTTTCCAGGCCCTTTCTCATAGGTTAATCCCTCTTTAATAGTTGTCTTTAGCTTTAATGTGCATGTTTTTCTGTGTGTATGCTGTATCAAATATATCTTTGATTATTCCTGCATTTCTAGAAGCATAAAAAGTATAACAGTTTAAAGATATGTACATACTACCAGTTACTCTGTACTTTGCTCTCATTAGATTAGCAAAGAAATAGTATATTCTGAGGAGTAGTGACACTGCTTGAAAAAGTGAGAAAAGTGGTTTAACTTTCTCTTTGCCCTAATTTATGATGAGCAGTCATGTAAAATGAGGTTTTGCCTCTCCCATTTTAAAAAAAAAACAAGGAGGGGGAGCCAAATTCGAATTTACATTGGTTTAATGGCTTGTTTGCCTACACATGCAATGTTTCATAATAGTGACTGTGAATATTTAAATACTCTGGGCATCATAACTGATTGCTCTTAATACTAGTCCTATTTTTCTGATATGGATGGACACTGAAGTTTAGGGAGGTTCTGAAGCCTATAAAGATGCACCTAGTTAGCATAATGAATACAGCTGGGATTAGGACCGTGTCTTCTGCTTTGAGAACCTGTGCTGTTAGTCTCACATTACAGTAATTATAGAGTGATAATTTGTGATCTGCTAAAATTACATACTGGACATGGAACAACAGACTGGTTCCAAATAGGAAAGGGAGTACGTCAAGGCTGTATATTGTCACCCTGCTTATTTAACTTCTATGCAGAGTACATCAGGAGAAAGGCTGGACTGGAAGAAACACAAGCTGGAATCAAGATTGCTGGGAGAAATATCAATCACCTCAGATATGCACATGATACCACCTTTATGGCAGAAAGTGAAGAGGACCTAAAGAGCCTCTTGATGAAAGTGAAAGAGGAGAGTGAAAAGGTTGGCGTAAAGCTCAACATTCAGAAAACGAAGATCATGGCATCTGGTCCCATCACTTAATGGAAATTGGATGGGGAAACAGTGGAAACAGTGTCAAACTTTATTTTGGGGGCTTCAAAATCACTGCAGATGGTGATTGCAGCCATGAAATTAAAAGACGCTTACTCCTTGGAAGGAAAGTTATGACCAACCTAGATAGCATATTCAAAAGCAGAGACATTTACTTTGCCAACAAAGGTCCGTCTAGTCAAGGCTATAGTTTTTCCAGTGGTCATATATGGATGTGAGAGTTGGGCTGTGAAGAAAGCTGAACACTGAAGAATTTATGCTTTTGAACTGTGGTGTTGGAGAAGACTCTCGAGAGTCCCTTGGACTGCAAGGGAATCCAACCAGTCCATCCTAAAGGAGATCATTCCTGGGTGTTCATTGGAAGGACTGATGCTGAAGCTGAAACTCCAGTACTTTGGCCACCTCATGCGAAGAGTTGACTCACTGGAAAAGACCCTGATGCTGGGAGGGATTGAGGGCAGGAGGAGAAGGGGACGACCATGGATTAGATGGCTGGATGGCATCACCGACTCTATGGACATGAGTCTGAGTGAACTCTGGGAGTTGGTGATGGACAGGGAGGCCTGGCGTGTTGTGATTCATGGGGCCGCAAAGAGTCAGACACGACTGAGTGACTGAACTGAAAATTATATACGGGCTTCCCTGATAGCTCAGTGGTAAAGAATCTGCCTGCGAACAGAAGATGCAAGTTTAGTTCCTGGGTTGGAAAGATCCCCTGGAGAAGGAAATGGCAACCCACTCCATATACTTGCATGGGAAATCCCATGGAGAGAGAAAAGCCTGGTGGGCTACAGTCTTTGGGTTCACAGAGTCAGGCACAACTTAGTGACTAAACAACAACACAATTATATACACAAATCTGACCATGTATGTTGTGAGTTTCATTTGTTTTTCTGTAGAAATTCATAGTCTGGTTAGCATAGTTTCACTTCTAGACAATTAATGTGTCTCAGTATCCTATTCTGACCATCTGTGTAGCTCCAACCTGTGTTAAAATGCAGGCTTGTTAAACAAATGTATACAGAATTCAGATTATTCATCTGAATAATTAAGAGAAATTAGAGACAAAAAGTAACTTACCTATGATGATACAAAAAAAAAAAAAAGAGAGAGAGAGAGACAAAATCAGGGCATAGATCTTTGCTTTTCTTATGCTCTTTTGAGAAATTAACACTGTTCTAACAATGTATTTAGCAACTTTTTTTAAACTTCAACTTTCCTTTGCAAGTGTTTTTCTAATCGACATTTTCTTTATGTACTTTGCTAATTCCTTTTCTTGGGTTCTAGTGTGAAGGAAGGAAAATATTACTCCCTGAAAGTAATAATTTGCCCTCATGAAATCTGAGCTAATTATTACTCTTCTATCTACATGGATTTCCATGTTGGTTACAATGTGACTTTGATTTAGAGGAAAAATCACCTTTCTCAAATTCAAGTTGAGTAAATCTGCTCAGTAAGCATGGTTATTGTTTGCCAGTGTTGGACTGTGACCAGTGTTTGATATGAATATTAGTGAAAAGAATACTTAAATGAATTTATGTATACTAGTAGTCTAAATAATATTGCTGTTCTATTTCACCCCCTGCCCCACCTTTTTGATTTAGAATTCTCTATAATAAAAGTATCTTAAAAAGCATATCATTTCTTAAATATTTATTTGTTCCTGTTTGGGCACGAATATGTACTTTTAGATGACCTCTGATTCTTTTCTGTATTTCACAATTTCTGGTTCCTCATTAATTTTTATTGAACCAAACTATTTATCTATGAAAATAAAATTTTCCTGGCTAATGAGGCAGGAAGTATTAATGGGAGAGGTTGTGAGTTGTGGCGGTTAATGGGCCTTATGGTCATGAAGCAGCCCGTTTATCTGGGCTTCTTTAGCAATAACACAAAATTTATCAATTGAATTGATGTCTTTTTGACAATTTCTGAGTGAAGTGCTGCAAATTCCGTTTCATATTCTTGCTAAAATAAAGCCACTAGCCTGTCTGGAATTAAATCAAAAATTTTGACCAAGAAAGGTGATATTTTAAGAGGGCTCAGCCATAAGATAGAAATGCATTTATTAAATTTAGGTGCAAAGACTAGTACAGAGTTATCAAATTGTAGTTCATGGTATCAGCATATTTAAAAAATAACAATGCAGAAATGATTATCTTTCTATGAGGTTATACTTCTGCTATAGTATAAATTGAAATATAAGCATTTTCTTAAGTAGATTTAAGAAATCATATACTTGATATGTTTTAAGTGTTTATTTTAAAAATATGTGAGGCAAATGGCCATTAAGGAGGATGACCTGATATGTTTAGTTGTAACCCTTTTTTGGTTTCTGGTACCTCCCCACCTTTCAAAAAAGTTATTAAAATTATTTGCTATCTTTATGATAATTTTTGTTATACCATTAGAATATTTTTTTAGAGATAGAGCTCTTCTATGTGTATTAGCCAGAACTATTAGGGGTAAATTTATTTTAAGATCCAAATGAAATTATGTTCTCATTAGTTATTGCTATATAGTAGTATTTTTCCACCTTGTATTCTGTGGAATTTCTGCAGGATGTTAATAGATGTTAATTTTAAAAAAGGATTCTTTGGACAAATAGACTGGGAAATAATGAGACAGAATGGGAATTCATTCAATAAACTGATTTTCCCAGACTCCCAACTGTTTTTTTTTTTCTCTGGTGGTACATCTTGGTATATTAGTTTTTCTTGTAAAACATTTTAGGAGAAGTTACTTGTATAATCTTTCTTTGTCTGTGGAATTAAGTAGAATCCATTAGAACTATAGCTCCTGTGCAGAAAAAGAATCTGATTATAAAAAAACAGCTAGATTAGGACTATTAAAATTAAATCACAGTGAAAAAGCTTAGAATAATATTTATTGTAGATGGGAAGTAAACAGTGAATTCATGCCAAAGCAGTTGAGACATTTTGGCTGATTTTTACTTGAGATTTTTCAAATTGGATTTCTTTGTACAGTTTTTAACAATAGTTTGAATCTATGTGGTTTTTCCTTACCCTCTTTTATACTGTTCTACCTTAGGGTCATCTTGATAGGGAGCTATTCTGAATTTGAGTGGCTGTCAAGAGAATAGCCTAAATATGAAAAGAAATTTTCTTTGAGCTTTAAGGATGTTCCTTTTCTTTTCTTTTTTTTTCAAACTCTCCTTTATTTGATTCTTATTTTATTTTTTTAATTAATTTATTTTTTTAATTACAATACTGTATTTGTTTTGCCATACATTGACATGAATCAGCTACAGGTGTCCACGATCTCCTAATGCCAAAGCCCCCTCCCACCTCCCACCCCACATCCTCTCCCTGAATCATCCCGTGCACCAGCCCCATGCGTCCTGCATCCTGTATTGAACATAGACTGGCGCTTCATTCTTACAAGATAGTATACATGTTTCAATGCCGTTCTCCCAAATCATCCCACCCTCTCCCTCTCCCTCAGAGTCCAAAAGTCCGTTCTATACCTCTGAGTCTCTTTTGTTGTCTCACATAGAGGGTCTTCATTACTATCCTTCTAAATTCCATATATATGTGTCAGTATACTGTATTGGTGTTTTTCTTTCTGGCTTACTTCACTGGGATGTTCCTTTTCTTTCAGTGGTTATTTAGTAAAGAAAATTTGAATAAAAGAGTGGATAGAATGATACATACTTGTGATTGAGCTAATTCATATCATGGACCATGTGTGTTTTATGTAGAGAAAAAAAGATGACTTTGTATCCTCTTTGATGTACATTTTGGGACGTGTAAATAGGCCTTATGTATTTTACTTATTTTTAATTTAGAGTATTTTTTAGATTGTTCCTGTTAACAGTACATTCATGTATTATAACTTTTATAGCTGTAACAGGATTAGATCAGCCAATCTAAGGTCTAATTGGGGGAAAGAACTCAAAAGTTTAAATCTAATAATAAGTTTTTGCATTTTTAGGCGCTTGATGAACCTCCCTATTTGACAGTGGGCACTGATGTGAGTGCTAAATACAGAGGAGCCTTTTGTGAAGCCAAGATCAAGACAGCAAAAAGACTTGTCAAAGTCAAGGTACAGTATATGTAGATTTTATAAATATTATATTTAGGATTTAATATCTGAACTTTTATTTGGTGAATGTATTAAGAATTCTTTTTTCTGCAAGTTGAGTTTAGTTTCTAAGAGTAAAGATTATAAAAATAACTGAAAACAAAGCATTATTTGTGATTCTTAAGTGTTCTAATTGGAATGAAATTAGATGATCATAATTAGTATTTTGAATGCCATTTCACTACAGACATGGTATTGTTTGTATTGTTAGCCTTTTAGAACTGAAAAAGACCTTAGAAGTCATGTAGTTTAATTTCTTAATTTTATCCTAAGGAAAATGAAGCTCAATAAAGGGTCAGTGATTTGTCCAGGGCCATTCTGGAAAATTAGTGACAGAATGGGAATTAGAATAGTACATCAATTTTAAGACCCTTCCCCGTTTTAACCATGAAATTGAGATGTGGTTTATAACTGATGATGGTGGATCTTGTTGTTGATTCCTTATCTTCTACTTTTCTTGAAAAATCTTACTAATTATTTATTGACTTGCAAACTGTGCAGGTGGGAAGGAGGATGAGGATATGAGAATAGCCTTGTGTTTTTTCAAGAGATATAGAATCTAGGTTAGCAGATAGCCCATAAAACATTGTTCTGAACATCACCAGTAAAACAGCCATGGAGGTGTTATCCTTGCGCTGTCAGAGCTTCTTCCATGCTGGTATGCCTTGGCTCTTTCCTCATGCATGGATGTGTTGAAAAAGCTTTGGGGTGATGCTAATTTACACTGCTGGTTAAGAACCATTGTGACAGGGCCTTTAAATTAACTGTAAGCCTGTAGGGTGCTGGTCTGGTCTCCCTCT
The DNA here is from genome assembly GCA_917880005.1 of Nanger dama. Classification (NCBI taxonomy): domain Eukaryota; kingdom Metazoa; phylum Chordata; class Mammalia; order Artiodactyla; family Bovidae; genus Nanger; species Nanger dama. Next base: position 8,169,958 of record CAKJTW010000062.1, on the reverse strand, counting down.
CTGCCTTCAGGTTTCACATGCTTGGTGTACCTAAGCTCCTGTAGTGCCTTTTCTTGTTCTGACTTCACACGCTAGTGTTCTCTGAGCACTCATTTTTGCCATTACTATCTTGTAGATGAAGAGAAAGTTTTTTTAAATCAGTTTTCTCACTCTTTAAGACAGAGCTACTGAGAGCACATGTAATACCTTAGTGTGAATTAGACGGAAATCTCTCCCTTTGGAGAGAAGTGGAACTTCTCCTCAGCAGAACTTGGCCTCCAGATAAGCACCTTCTAACTTGTGCTGGTTAGAAAAGGTGTTCCTTTGGGCAAGAGCCATGTATTAACTCTAGGAACCATGCTTCACTGGAATTTAGCCATGATTTGTGATCTCACCTGGGTGTCTCTATGTACTGTATGAACCTGCAGAATGACACACAGCAGTTCTGCCATTTCTTGCTGCCAGTGAAAGGAAGGAAGCAATCTGTACTCCTTGTGCTGATAGCACAGAGCACCAGCTAGTACCTTGTGTCTTATAAGTAGTGGCTGTCTACAATTTGTTCTTAGTTCTTTAGACTGCTCTAAAAATGTGTTTATAGTTAAAGGCTAATGATTTTCTCAACAGATATGGTAGTATATTTCTGTATCAGTTTATGATTCAGAGTTAATACATTTTCAACAATTTGTTGATACACTTCTTCCCTATCAGTTTTTATTTACTGAGCATTTATTACATGCTGAGCATTGTATCAGGTATTGAAACTCTAGTATTAAGACCTTTTCTCAATTCTTAAGTGCCTTACTGTCTAAGTGAATGGCACAGATGTGTAAACAAATAATTTAAATGAAGAGTAGTAGTGCCATGTGTGAGACAGAAATGTATGGGATGCTGTGAGTACAGGACAGCTCCTTTCGTAGCTGGTTTGTGAGCCTGTTTCATAACTGATTACCACACATGAGAGAAGACGACGTTAATGGTTCAGTCCTTGGAAGCTCTTGTTTTATATTGGGGAAACCACCTTTTCTATACTGAGTATTGGAAAGTATTTTGTTTTTACCAACTAATTATGTATTTAAACTTGATCCCTTTATTTTAACTTAACTTTATTTTAACATCTAGTGTCCCATTCTCTGATGTCTGTACTGACAGAGTATAGTAAGTTCTGGATCCGGATGGCCTGAGTTTGAATCTCAGTTCTACCATGTACTAGTTCTGTGATCTTGGACCAGTTGCTTACACTTTGTATTCCTCTGTTTTCTTACCAACAAAATGGGAATAACCACACCTACCTAATAAAGTTTTTGTGAAGATTATAGGTTCAGTGCTTGAGCTTAATGCTTGACACTCAGCAAATGTTTGTTGCTACTGCTTATTATTAACCGAAGGCTTCACAAAATGGTAGAATACCTAATAAACTAAGATCACCACCTCCTTTTTCCTCATTTTTTAGGAAAACAAATTATATGATTAAACTCATAACTAATAGTACTGAATAAACTATAATAAGTGAATCATCAAGTAAATTAGTCTGGATGTTGTCTGCTAAATAGTAAGTTTTTCAGTTTCTACTTAGGGATTGAGATTTTGTATAAACTAGGCAGCCATTTGTTTAGATTACTTATTTAAAAAAAAGAATTCATGCATTAATGAGCTTGTGCTGCTTTTTTTTTCTTTTTTGGTGGCTAATTAAATTTATAATCTCTAGGTAACATTTAGACATGATTCTTCAACAGTGGAAGTTCAAGATGACCATATAAAGGGCCCACTAAAGGTAATTCATTTATTTATTCATAATTACTGTTTCCCACTGAAACACTAGAAGTAATAATCTTTCTCTTTTAAAAAATTCATTGGTTACTTTGCAATTCAGTTGATAAATATGTTCAGTTCAGTTCAGTTGCTCAGTCGTGTCCGACTCTTTGCGACCCCATGAATCACAGCACGCCAGGCCTCCCTGTCCATCACCATCTCCCAGAGTTTACTCAAATTCATGTCCATTGAGTCAGTGATGCCATCCAGCCATCTCATCCTCTGTCGTCCCCTTCTCCTCCTGCCCCCATTCCCTCCCGACATCAGAGTCTTTTCCAGTGAGTCAACTCTTCGCATGAGGTGGCCAGAGTACTGGAGTTTCAGCTTCAGCATCAGTCCTTCCAATGAACACCCAGGACTGGTCTTTAGAATGGACTGGTTGGATCTCCTTGCAGTCCAAGGGACTCTCAAGAGTCTTCTCCAATACCACAGTTCAAAAGCATCAATTATTTGGCACTCGGCTCTCTTCACAGTCCAACTCTCACATCCATACATGACCACTGGAAAAACCATAGCCTTGACTAGACGGACCTTTGTTGGCAAAGTAATATCTCTGCTTTTGAATATGCTATCTAGGTTGGTCATAACTTTCCTTCCAAGGAGTAAGCGTCTTTTAATTTCATGGTTACAATCACCATCTGCAGTGATTTTGGAACCCAAAAAATGAAGTCTGACACTGTTTCCCCATCTATTTCCCATGAAGTAATGAGACCAGATGCCATGATCTTCGTTTTCTGAATGTTGAGCTTTAAGCCAACTTTTTCACTCTCCTCTTTTACTTTCATCAAGAGGCTTTTTAGGTCCTCTTCACTTTCTACCATAAGGGTGGTGTCATCTGCATATCTGAGGTGATTGATATTTCTCCTGGCAATCTTGATTCCAGCTTGAGCTTCTTCCAGCCCAGCTTTTCTCATGATGTACTCTGCATAGAAGTTAAATAAGCAGGGTGACAATATACAGCCTTGATGTACTCCCTTTCCTATTTGGAACCAGTCTGTTGTTCCATGTCCAGTTCTAACTGTTGCTTCCTGACCTGCATATAGGTTTCTCAAGAGACAGGTCAGGTGGTCTGGGATTCCCATCTTGAAGAATTTTCCACAGTCTATTGTGATCCACACAGTCAAAGGCTTTGGCATAGTCAATAAAGCAGAAATAGATGTTTTTCTGGAACTCTCTTGGTTTTTCCATGATCCAGTGGATGTTGGCAATTTGATCTCTGGTTCCTCTGCCTTTTTGAAAACCAGCTTAAACATCTGGAAGTTCACGGTTCACATGTTGCTGAAGCCTGGCTTGGAGAATTTTGAGCATTACTTTACTAGCGTGTAAGATGAGTGTAATTGTGTGGTAGTTTGAACAGTCTTTGGCATTGCCTTTCTTTGGGATTTGAATGAAAACTGACCTTTTCTAATCCTGAGTTTTCCAAATGTTCTGGCATATTGAGTGCGGCACTTTCACAGCATCATCTTTCAGGATTTGAAATAATTTCACTGGAATTCCATCACCTCCACTAGCTTTGTTCATAGTGATGCTTTCTAAATGCATAATTCTCTCTAAATAGGAAAAAAAAATAGACTTAATGTGCCATAAAACCTATTTGACAGTAAAACTTGTGTTCAGAAGTTAAATGAATGTCAAGGAAAGATTGATTGCTTTTTATTCACTCATCTTTTTAGTCTCACCATGTTTCACTTACTAAAAGGGTGGAATTTCCAGAAATATTAAGTGGTAAACTAGGGATCGAGTGATATGAGTTCCATGATGATGTGAAAAGTGAGAAAAGAAAACATAACAAAACAAATCTTCAGAGTTTTCAATTCTTTGAAGCAGCTGCTGGCCTGTGAAATTTTTAAGGGTCATCAGGCAGTTATAAGTGGTAAACATGTTCCTACTTACACACAGAGAGTTTAACTTCTTTGCATTAGTTTTTCTTCATTGGCCAGTTATGAATTAAGTGCTGCTTTACTTTCCACTAGGGCTTCCCTGGTGGCTCAGAGGTTAAAGCGTCTGCCTGCAATGCAGGAGACATGGGTTCGATACCTGGGTTGGAAAGATCCCCTGGAGAAGGAAATGCCAACCCACTCCAGTATTTTTGCCTGGAGAATCCCCTTGGACGGAGGAGCTACAGTCCATGGGGTCGCAAAGAGTTGGACACGACTGAGCGACTTCACTTCATTTCACTTTTACTTTCCACTGGTGGCTCAGAGGGTAAAGCATCTGCCTGTAATGCAGTGACCTGGGTTCCATCCCTGGGTCTGGAAGATCCCCTGGAGAAGGAAAAGGCGACCTACTCCAGTACTCTTGCCTGGAAAATCCCATGGATGGAGAAGCCTGGTAAGCTACAGTCCATAGGGTCGCAAAGAGTCGGACACAACTGAGCAACTTCACTTCACTTACTTTCCACTAGTGAGCAGGCTTACAGGAAATATGTAGGTAGCCACTATGTGCTTTTTGGCTCTTTTGAATGTCTGAAATGGACATTGGCCTAGCTGGGCAATTTTTAAGAAATGCTAACATATTTGAAGAAACATTTGTAGAAGCAAGAAAATTCCTTTCATAATGAAACAGTACTTTTCAGAGAATTTGATAGATGTCTTTATCTGCCAGTTTTTGTTGGTGGTTGATTTGAAAACTTTTAATTGAATCCCCAGGGCATTAGTACCTTGCATATATAGTAGGCACTGTGGAAGACTAAGGGCTTCCCAAATAGCACTAGTGGTAAAGAACCCGCCTGCCAATGCAAGAGATGTGGGTTTGATCCATGCGTTGGGCAGATAGATCCGCTGGAGTAGGAAATGGCAACTCACTCCAGTATTCTTGCCTGGAAAATTCCATGGACAGCGGAGTCCGGTAAATTGCAGTCCATGGGGTCACAGAGTCAGACATGACTGAGCACATGTGCACGTGGGAGACTAAAGCTTGTGGGTTTTTAGTATTGCCTTGTGAACATTATTTCCCCTTGTTGTGTTTTGTAGGCGTCCTCTTTAATGCCACATGCACATGTGTATCACTCCTAGGGATAAGAGGACAAAAGCATGCACATGTATAATTGATGCTGGGCTTCCCTGGTGGCTTAGATGCTAAGGAATCTCTGTGCAGAGAAGACTCGGCTGATCCCTGGGTTAGGAAGATCCCCTGGAGAAGGAAATTGCAACCCACGCCAGTATTCTTGACTGGAGAATTCCATGGACAGAGGAGCCTGGTGGGCTACAGTCCATGGGGTCACAAAGATTCAGACATAACTGAGCGACTAACAGATACACACACACATGATTTGATGCTAACTGCCACTTATTTAGCATTTAGTCTGTGTTAGTACTGTGCTAATTCCTCTGCACATATTAGTTTATATAATCCTCATAACAACTCTTTAGAGGTGAGGAAGTTGGAGGGAGATGGAAGGTAAAGTAATCTGGCCCAAGGTCTTAAAGTTAGTAATGAGATGGCCAAAATAAAAATTCCCATGGACTCATAGCCTGTAGTTTTGAAGCATTGTACCCCCGGATGATCAGAACACGCTCATTTCTATGCCTTATTTGTGTTTTTGCCTTATGAGCACACCAGCTAGCTCTTCACTGACTACCTTATTTTCCCTGGCACATGCTAGCTGCTACCAGTTACAAAAAATGGTCAGTGTTGCAGGGATAGGAAAGACAATTTGAATCCTCAAGACATCTCTCCTTTTGGTTAAGCCCGTTTGATTGTGGCATAGTTGGTTTATTTTGCTTGTTTGATTTGTCTTATTAAAATTTTCTTTGTTTTTGATTAGGCTTGGATCATTTTGATTTTGACATAGACAAGTGTATTAAATTATAGTCTCAAAATTGCTGAAATATTTCTCTTGCTTATGGATTTGTTTTTGTATGTAGATTTTCAGTTTCTTAATATTCTTTGTAGCTTTCTATCAGCTGATAGTATTAGCATTTGGATAAATGTTTCTCCTAGAGAAAATAAACTTCCTATTTATTTGTGGTTATTTGATTCCAGTATATTTTCAGTGAGTTGACATGAAAATAATACTGGAACATTTGAGTATTATATTTTTAAAAATGTACCATGTATTTATTGACGGTAGTCTCTGGTGGTCCAGTGGTTGGGACTGTGCACTTGTACTGCAGGGGGCCTGTGCTTCATCTCTGGTTTGGGAACTAGAAGAGAGAGAGAGAAGAGTTTCCTTCCCTTTTTTGGGCATCGTGTGGGACTGACACTCTTTTCTCTAAACAAGTTTAGTTTTGTTATCACTGTAACGATCATAAACATTTTTTTTAGCTGAGATGAAACTAATATTATTACTAGTTTCAGTATACGGCATAATGGTTTAATATTTGTGGATCACCAAGTTAACATTTGTCACCATACATGGTTGCAAAGGGGCTTCCCAGGTGGTGCTAGTGGTAAAGAATCCATCTGCCAGTGCAGGAGACGTAAGAGTCTCGAGTTTGATCCCTCGGTGGAGAAGATCCCCTGGAGGAGGGCATAGCAACCCACTCCAGTATTCTTGCCTGGAGAATTCCATAGACAGAGGATCCTGGAGGGCTACAGTTCATAGGGCCACAAAGAGTTGGGCACTACTGTATGAAGCAACTTAGCACACACGGTTGTAAAAATTTTTTTTCTTGGGGTGAGGACTTTTAAGAGTTAGCCTCTATTTTCGATCTTATTCTCTGTATCTTGTAAAGTTGGCTTTTTGTTTGTTTTTAGACTTGACGTATGGTAATTGTCTTTTCTGTATGACTAATTTCACGTGACATAATGCCCTCAGTGTCTGCCCATCTTGTTGCAGATGACAAGGTTTCATTCTTTTAATGGCTGATTTATGTGAGCATGTGTGCGCGCACACGTATCTTTAGCATCCATTGATGGATACTCAGCTTCTTTTCATATCTTTGCTATTGTAAATAATGCTTCAGTGAACTTGGCGAGGTGCGTATATCCTTTCAAATTAGTGTTTTCCTTCAGATCAATACCCATGAGTGAAATTACTGGATTATGTGATAGTTGTCTGTCTGTTTTTTTGAAGACCCTCTATTCTGCTTTCCATAGTGCTGTACCAGTTTACATCCCAACCAGTGGTGCACAAAGGCTTCCTTCTCCACATCCTGGTCAGCACTTTTATTTCTTGTCTTTTGATGATAATAAGCCATTCTCAGTAGGTGTCAGGAGATACCTAATTGTGGGTTTAATTTGCGTTTCTCTGTTGATTAGTGATACTGAGCATATTTCCATGTACCTGTTAACTGTATGTCATCTTTGGAAAAATATCTATTTAGGCCTTCTGCTCATTTTTTAAATGGAGCTTTTTGCTTTTCTGGATATTAATTTTGTGGGCTGTTTATATATTTTAGATTTTAACTCCTTATCATTTGCAAATATTTTCTCCCATTCAATAGATTCTATTTTTGTTTTGTCAGTGATTTCCTTTACTGTGCAAAAGCTTTTACGTTTAATCAGGTCCCGTTTATTAATTTTTGCTTTTGCTTCCTTTGCCTTAGAAGACAGATCCAAAAAACATACTGCTACTATTTATGTCCAAGAGTGCTCTGCTTATGTTTTCTTCTAGCATTTTTATGGTTTCCTGTTCTACATGCAAGTCTTTAATCCATTTTGACTTTATTTTTGCATATGGAATGAGAACCTTTGCGGATTTTTCAATTGGATTGTTTGATTCTTCTCTTTTTTTGTTGCATTGTACGAATTCTTTATATATTTTGGTTTTTAACCTCTTATCAGATATGTGATTTGCAAATGTAATTTCTCCCTTTTTGTAGGTTGCCTTTTCAAATTGTTGACAATTTCTTTTGCTGTGTAGAAGTGTTTTAGTATGATGTGTATACACACACACACACACACACACTTATAAAGACCATATACATTTATAAACCATATAAATTATCAGCATTTTCTTGATCAGGTGAAAATATTTCGAATGATTTTCATTATTAGTACACTGTAACTTAAGGAGAACCTCGGAATTATTTGTTAGTTTCTCCCCAGCATCCTTTAAGGAAGAGTTGTAATATGAGGCGAAGATATGCAATTTCACAGATAGGGATCCCCAGACCCATGAGAGAGGTTGTAAGGACAAAACCATATATTTTCATAATAATACTTAGATATTACTTGCTTTTTCATTATGTTGATATTTTCACTGATGATACAGAAACGATCATGAGTAAAATCGCTGGCACTTTAAGACAAATCAGTAGTTACTTTATTCTTCACCATCATGAAGTCAGTTTGTCAAAAAAAAGCCAGTATTTAGTTTGTTTATTTCTCTTAAGTTTTTCTAACTTATTTTTTTTTTTAATACTTTAGGTTGGGGCTATTGTGGAAGTGAAGAATCTTGATGGTGCATATCAGGAAGCTGTAATCAATAAGTTAACAGATGCTAGTTGGTACACTGTAGGTAAGGGAAAAATACATATTCTTCTTAAAATGTATTTTCAATGATAATACAAATAAGGCAGAGTTTTTCTTGTTTTACTTCCTCTCTTAGTTGCTAAAGTTGTTACTACTACTAATAGTTGTTATCTTTCCAGATCTTTAAAAACTTTATTTCATAAATATGTACATAGTGTATAATTTGAACTTAGTGTATATATTATACAGTGGATTTCTAGCTTTTCACTTCAAAGTGTATTTTAGAGTATTTTTTTCATTTTAACCATTTTTAAGTGTGCATTTCAGTAGCATTCAGTAAATTCTTATTGTCATGCAACAGATAAGTTTTTTAAACTAATATTCATGCTGATGATGTTGCCAGTTTTCTTGGTGTTATATAGTAAATTACTATATTATGGATTGAATGTCTTTTGTACATGGACATTATTGTAGTATTTCCTAGTGTGTGCATTGAGAACTAGGCATAGATTGAAGGAAACGTCCTTTTAAAACTTCAGTAGGTTATGAAAACCACTTTCCTAAAAGACTATTAATTTACACTCCCATAAACAGTAGTATATGAATGTACTTGTTTTCCAAACCCTTGTCAAATTCGATGTTACTACTGTTTTTAAATTTGTGCCTATCTGGGCGCAAAACAGTATCTCAAGTTTGTTTTAATTTGCTTCTCCCATGATTAGTAGTGAGATTGGACATATTTTCATATATTTATTGTAAGGAACATTATTTCTGTTGTATTTTCTCTCTTTTGAATTGCTAACATATAGTGTCTTCCCAGTCCCATCTTTTCCTCTTGGAAAGGTTATCATCTTATTTTTAGGATATGAGTTTATATATGTAAATATACAAAGGGGTTATTAAACCTTTTCCTCTTCAGTTACACGTATTCTTCTATTGCTTTACTCTTATCTCTGCTGTCAGTTTTCATATGATAGTCAGTTTTCCTGTGGTTGCCTTTTCCTTTGTAATTTTAGTTTGAATCTTGTTTAAGGCTTTCCTGCTTCATCTGGCCCCATATGTTAGTAGTGCTTAGATTGAGATTAGAGTAATTTATAGGGCCAGTTGGAATATATAAATTTATATTCTTGTTTTTGTTTCTTAAATTTGTTAGCATTTACCAGTAGAAAAGCTTGCTTTTTCGCTACACTGTTGAGAAGAGTTAATCAGCATTTAAAAGTTTTCTTTCTGAAATACTAACTTCTTTTCATTTGGTGTTTTCTGTACCAGGGAAGATGGTTTCATTATATTATTTTTTCCCTAAGAAATTGGATAAGATACTCTGCATTTGAAGTTGTTTGTTAGAAAACTTAAAATGTATACTTAATGTCACATCTAATCTTTTAAAGCAGTAGCTCTCTTTACACTGATAAAATTAAATGATAACATGTCATTTTGTTAATCTTTGAAAATCCCTTCAGTAGTTTCCTTTTCTAACACTTCTGCAAGTTTTTGATGATGGTGATGAGAAAACGTTGAGACGATCTTCACTGTGCCTGAAAGGAGAGAGGCATTTTGCAGAGAGTGAAGTAAGTAAACACTTAATGAACGAACATGTCGTATTTTGTATTGGGGGTGGCAAAGCTTTGCCTTCTTATTCAAGCAACTTACTTGTTAATCAGGAAAATTCATTAATATATAAAAGTGTTAGCATGTAGTCTGAGAAACTAAGGCCTTGTGTTTGAGTTAGCAGGTTCTATATGCTCTTTTTTTTAAAATGTGTTTTAGCAATTAGCATTTGTCCATGAAGAAAATACAGGGAAGTTGTTCATTATCCTTAGGCGACTTTCATATAGAGTCCTGTAATTTATAAATAATTATAGAATAGAGGTTCCTCATTTGTAACCTTTTTGAACCCCATCATCATCGCTAAAGGGACCTCCTAACCCCTCTAAGTACTGCAAACACCTCCTAACTACTGCTGCTGCCAGCAGCTGACTTTTATCATAGCCTCTCTTTGGAGAAGGCTGGCCTGGCTGCCCTTTCTAAAATGGGCGCTTCCATTCCTCATAATCTCCTTCGGTTAATTTAATTTTCTTCATAGCACATGTCTTCCTCACCACTGTGTTTATATGCTTGTTTACTGTCTGCCTTCCTCACTACAGTGTGTCTCAGTGGCGGAGATTCCGTGTGTCTTCTTCACCACTTTGCTCCCCGTTCCTGCAGCAGTGCCTGGCACAGAGCAGGAGCTGAGTAAATGTTAGGTGGATGAATAACTGAAGTGCCCCTGTCTGCCCCCGACTTTGCTTAGTGCTTTGCATACGTCCTCACGTTTACAGCATTATGAAAGAGATAGATTCCTTATTTTTAGCTTACAGTTGATGAAATTGATGGTCAGAACCATTTCTCAAACCAGCACTAGTACCAAAATCATACTCTTTTTTTTAATTTTAATTTTATTTTTACTTTATTCTATGTTACAATACTGTATTGGTTTTGCCATACATTGACATGAATCAGCCACAGGTGTACATGAGCTCCCAATCCGGAAACCCACTCCCAAAATCATGCTCTAAAATTGAAAGATGTTTTAATAAGCCTGCAGGCTTCACACAGTTTTAAAAATCAATAACTTGCAATTCAAAAAAATTTTAATGGGCACATTGTTACAAATAGTGTTATATTCTATAACACTATAAATATTAGTTGATATACAGTGTGACCAAACCAAGATTTCTTTTTTTTAATAACTATTTAGAATGATGTTATTGTGGGGAATTTTAATATTTCTGTTAAATTATTAGACTTTATTTTTTGTTGTTGTTACTTTTCCTTCTCCTTAAATAATTGACTTCCCATTTCAGTTCTGAATTTGGGACAGATTCTCTGTAGTAATCCTGGCCTACCGTTTCAGTCTCATGGTTCATTATTTCCTTGTATTTCTCCTTTGTAAGACTTTCAGATTATGGTTCATACTTCCTTTTCTTTGTTTCTTCTGAGCCCTGTTCCTCTCCAGACCATGAGAAATGCTTCCTCCTTCATGATGTCTTTCATGAGCTCTCTAATCAAATTTGATCTCAATATCCTTTGATCCTTTTCCACTTCCTTTACTTTTTTTTAATGGTCTTTTTTTGTTACTTTTATCATTTTCTCTTTTATTGTAAGCTGTTTTGGTGGAATAGCGAAATTTTTGTCATTGTGATGAACTCTCCTTTTCCTAGTAGTGTTTTCTACACAAAAGCCTTTACTAATCATTTGGTGAATTAATTGTTAAGGTTTAAAGATAGGAAATACATATAACTTGGGGACACATACAGTAAATTTGGCTTCTTTCACTGATGACATTAACAGAATTCTGAGTTTATGGAGTTCTTAGAAATAATGTAATTTTCCTTAGAATATGTGATAATTATAGTGGGTTAATGAGTATGAAAACTTGAACACTTGATTTTTGACCTAAGTGAAGATATGTATATGTCTTACTTACTTATTCCAGTGAAGTATCTTTAGGAACTAATTTTGTCTTTGCCAGGAGAATTTTAAATTGGGATAGTTTATAAGATAGTTGTGGTATGAAGGCCGAAGCAGTGATATCTAGTAGCTCAGTGTATCCACCTTAATTTCAGGAGGGATCAATTTTGCTCTGTGTATCTCTATATGTTAAATTTCATGTTTTGCTGGAGGATATTAGAGTATTGGTATATTATTCCTTATCCATTGCCATATGCAGATGCTATACTAGGTACATGGATAAGCTAGATAGACATGGGATTTATCCTTGGCATCTGTTAGAGTGGTAATTTGAATAATATTCCAAAGTAGTTTTATCAGCTGGCATTCTCTTTGTGCAGTTACTACATGCAATTGAAAACGCTGAAGAAAGTTCAGATGAAATCCTAGCTCCATATTTCCTGCAGCCCATTTTTAGATAACAGGGCTATCAGCATGTTTCCCCTAGGCCTGTGGAATTTTCTTCAGCCTTTAAAAGCCAGGAGTCTCTGGTTTTGCTCTACAAGTATTTGTTGTAGTTGTTTAGTTGCTAAGACATGTCTGAAGGCAGGAGAAGGCGACGACAGAGGATGAGATGGTTGGATGGCATCACCGACTTAATGGACATGAGCTTGGGCAAGCTTGGGGAGTTGGTAATGGACAGGGAAGCCTGGTGTGCTGCAGTCCATGGGCTTGCAGAGAGTTGGACACTACTGAATGACTGAACTAAAGTCGTGTCTGACTCTTTTGCTACCCCATGGACTGTAGCCTGCCAGGCTCCTCTGTCTATGGAATTTTCCAGGCAAGAATACTGGAGTGGGTAGCCATTTCCTTCTCCAATTCCTGACCCGGGATTGAACCCACGTCTCCGACACAGGCAGGCAGATTCTTTACTACTGAGCTACCAGACAAGCCCTCTTAATTCCAACCATCCTTTACTCTTTTCTGTGAAGTGAAATAAAAGTGCTCCTCCTTTCCAGGATTGAGGCCAGGGACACAGGCCTGCTTTTAGCAATAAGACAATTGCTTCTTATTGTTCTAATTCTTTTTAAAATACTAGGGAGAGATTGTGGTTTATTTGGGAATTCCTATATGTGATTCCTAGATAACTTTTCAGAAATTCTGGATTTTTGTTTTCTTAAACCAAATAAAATAACTAGCCAATACTTAAAATAGAAATAAAACAGAAAGCTGCTAGTTAAAATTGCTCAGTGGTTTCCAACTCTTTGCAACCCCATGGCCTATACAGTTTGTGGAATTCTTCAGGCCAGAATACTGGAGTGGGTAGCCTTGCCCTTCTCCAGGGGATCTTTCTCTACCTTTAAGAGAGTGGCCTTAATCTTAGGGGAGGGGCATTTAATTCTTTTGTTAGCTTAGGAGAAACTGAGCCAAAATAATTCATTTTTCCTATTTACCAAATAGAGTGCTTTGAAATTTTCACACTTGGGAAGCATAACTAGGAGTTAATGACAGGTTATTTCTGAAAAGATTTGTCTGGCATATTATTGTATTTGGGCAAGCTTTTGCCTTCAAATATTGTTTTAAATGCCCGACTTACAAGCTACATTTGAAAGATTTACATTTTTAGCCATATAAGAGTTATGCTTTTTGTCTGTCATTTCAAGGAATCAGTTTTTATTTAATGCTTTGTGGCTAGTGCCTTTTTCCTATACTGTGTTCTTCATGTTGGACACGTGTGTGTGTGTGTGTATCCCTGGAGAAGGAAATGGCAACCCACTCCAGTATTATTGCTTGGAGAATTCCATGGACAGAGGAGCCTAGCAGGCTATAGTCCACAGGGTCACAAAGAGTTGGACACAACTGAGCAACTATTGTGTGTGTGTGTGTGTGTGTGTGTGTGTGTGTGTACCTTAAACATATTTACATATTCTTACATTATGTAAAATAAGTTAATATGCCGCCTCCTTTCATGTTTTAGTACACTGTTTCAACAAAATTATCTCAGTTTTAAGAATAAAAGTTAAAATTTTTCTTTTAAATATTGGCATTAATTTATATTTAAATATGTGATCTTTAAAATAATGGACACTCTTTCATATAACATTCTTATTTGTAACTTTGAGACGTTTTTATCATAACTAGTTCCTTGCCCTCACTTCTACTGTGACAGTTTTCCTGGGATCTTTTGTTCCCCTTGTGTTCATAGAAGTATCTGAAATAGCAATGATTCTATTGGAGGGATAAAAGGAACAGTAACTGGAAAATCTTTAAGATGCTAAAAAGTTTGATTATTATCAAAATAATACTCAGAGAATTAAGTCAGTTGGGATAGCATCTTCAGATTGATACTTTAAATTTTTAGATACAGAAACCTTTTAAGGAATTAATGGCACAAAACAATCCAAGAAGTCTCTGACATGGAGAAACGAAGGAATTTCAAAATCCCTTTTTCACTGTGCTTTTAACCAACAACCAGTTCCTTCCCTGGAAATCAGTTTTGTTTTTTGATTTTTTGTTTTTAGCAAGGTAAGAGACATGAATTGCCAGTTGATAACAAGAAGGAAGTGTTCACTTACTGATTATTGTCTTCATAGCAAGTATTGGATGTTGCTATATTAAAAAGAAAGGGAAAATAAAAGTACTAACTTTAGAAAAACTAATTTTCACATTTTCTTTAAAAGTAGGATTTATTGCAGGGAATTCCCTGGAGGTCCAGTGATTAGGACTTGGTGCTTTCACTGCCAGGGCCTGCGTTTGATCCCTGATTGGGGAAATAAGATCCTACTAAGTGCCAGGGGATTGGGCTGTAGGTGGGGGATTGTTACAGAAATGTTTGCAGAGTCATAATGTCGCCTATCTGAAGCCCTTTCTTCAGGCAGTTGATGGTTATCCTGATAATTTAGTTTCCATTACTTATTAAGAATTCTGTTTTGTAGATTATGATTCCCTATATGCAAAGAAAATTTTGAGATACAGTTGGCCTCAATCTAGGGATTAGGTACTTACACACAGATTTCTCATCTCTCAAATCTGTGTTTCCACTGAGCTATATTTGTTTTGTTTTATATTTTAATCACTCTTAGAAGTCTGTCAACCCTCAAGTAGATAATGAAATTATCTAGCAAGAACACTAAATTTCTTTTCACTTTTTTCCAGTTATGAGCTCATTCATCTTCTAATAATTCTTTGAAGTGAAAGTTTTTAATCTTTAGGAAAGTTGTATTTTTGTCTCCTTTGGGAAGTTTTAAATCTAAAAATCTAAGGATATTTTTAAATTGATTTGATTTAAACAGGAAAAAAGAACTTGCAACTTAATAACTTTTGATGGGTTTATGTTCCTACCCACAGACATTAGACCAGCTCCCACTCACCAACCCTGAACATTTTGGCACTCCTGTCATAGGAAAGAAAACAAATAGAGGAAGAAGATCTAATCATATGTAAGTCCATTTTCATAACTGTTAGTTGAACCTGAATTCATTGCTCCTTCTAGTGTTGTTTTATAGTTGTTAATTTTAAATTGTAATTTTAAATTTAAGTGCTAACTGAATCTAAAAGTAACTTCAGACTCTCCTTGGCATGGGCGCTTGAGGATCTCCATGCTCAGCCAGCCTTAGCTATATTATTTATCTGCCTCCCAGTTCTCCTTACATGTATCTTATGCCAGTGTCAAAATGGATTTAGTCAATATTTCCTGAGTATCCTGAGTAATAACCCTCTGTTTTCCTGATACTGTGTTTTTTATTCATGCTGTTTTTTTCCTGTCTTAAATGCCACCCTTCCATGCCACTGGCTCATTCATTCTTCAGTTCTCAGCCAGAAATGCCCCACCTTTCTGTGAACCATTTTGCGCTTCCCCCTCTCTTTCCGTGGGCTTCCCTGGTTCCTCAGCTGGTAAGAATCCGCCTACAATGCGGAGGCCTGGGTTTGATCCGTGGGTTGACAGACATGTTTTCTTCTCTGCTGAATCCTCTAAATTCTTTGGATTTATCTAATGTCATAGACAGTATTTCACCTGTTATTATCATTGTCATGTTTGCTTTTGCTTCCTAATAATTTAAATCCTCCTGACAACCGAACTATCTTACTTGTTTTTATGTCTTCTTGCTGTTGTGACACATACTGTACATATTTAACAAATTACTTTTGATGAAATATGCTTAGGCTCTTAACGGCTTTCAATTAAAAGGGATCACAGGATCAAGGAGTCATGAAACTTCAGGTCATCAGAGATAGACAATCTTCTAACAGTTCCAGAAAGAAAAAATAGTTTATTGCTAAGGACTGAGAAGCAGAATGGCAGGCATCAGACTTCTCAGTGGTAACACTAGGTGCTAGCGATGAGTGGACTGGAGAGTGGAGAAAGGAAAATTGCTCTTAAAGGGAGGCCTTGTTATCACGCGTGATGGAACATTAGGGGAAATCAAAGATAACGATGGTAACAGATGGGAAAAAAATAGCAAAGGCATTTAGTTACTCCTCTCAAAAAATTATATTAGAAAGAAACCCTGCATTAATAGGATGGAGGGTAGAGAAGTTACTTAAATATAAAACTCAAATCCGTATAACAATGGGAAATCGATAGAATAGCATCTTAAATATATAAATATATAAATATAGTGGTATAAGAATATTACTTACCGATGAGGTTTTAACTGTCAGAGCTGGAAGAGTTGAAACTATAAGCAGTTGTCTCTGCAGAAGAAAATGAGAAAGGATGCGACAGGAAAAAGTAGTTTTTAATTTATTCTATTGGAGGTTAAATTGTTTAGAAACAGTTTTGAATATTTTACTTGGATAAAATTTTTAAAATATTAATGTGCCTCAGCTAAGTATTATCAGAGTAGGTATGAAAAATATTTAGTTGAATTATTGAAACTTTAAATGGAAGTGAATGCTTTCATTCAAAATATAGAGTCAGGTATTAAATCTACTAGTGGCTAAGCTTTGGCAATAAAAATTAGGTAAACATGCTCTCTCATATAGCTTAGTTTCAGCCTGACAGCAAACTCATAAAGGTAGGTATTATTTTTATCCCTATTAAAAATTGGGGGAAATTGACCTCCAAGACAGTAACTAATCCAAGAAACACAAGAAGGAAAGGACCAGGACTTGAACTCTCCCATGTGGCATAGTCCTTTTCCCATTCAGACTCTTTCTTGTTTAGAGTATCACAGTTAATTTTCCAAATAAATTTTAACAGGAAATGAATAAGGACTCATTTGAGGGGGAAATGAAAAGACAAATCCTTGCATTGAAAAAATATGTAATATTGATTATTTTGCTGCTAATGATTTGGACCATGTATTTCTTTTTCTTCCTTCTTTGAATCTATTAGAAAATGTTTTCTCAATTAATAGATGACAGTTTCTCTCACTTGTGATGTAGCTTGCTGGTGACTTGACTATTTTTAGGATACTGAGGATATTATTTACTGAGGATATTATTATTTACTGAGGATATTATTTTTAGGATACTTAGGATATTATTTACTCTTCTTTCTGTAACATTTAAAATTTGAGTATTCTAGCCAGAAAGAAAAACAAGTGAAAACTGTACAATGACATTATCAGTTTCAGTTTAGAAGAGTCCTGTTGTGATTAATAAATGTTATTGTGATCTGATACTGTTTTCAGGTTTTCAGATGTCTATTATTTGCCATAACATATTCACTGAAGCACTTACAAGTTAAATATTTTGATATCCATTTGAAAATTAATAATTTCAGTTGTGAATTAAAATTTTATCTATCATTGATCATTATAGTCTTCCCATAGCTTTATAGTCAACTCTTAATTAACTGTGATTGATGATGTTGAAATAGTGAGGTGTGGGTGTATTTAATGTGAAATTACTTTATTAGCAAAGATTTTCCACTTTTCTAGCTTTTAAGAGTGGAAGTGTGACTGAGTTGAGAGTGTGAACAATGGAAACTTTCCTGGTGGTCCAGTGGTTAAGACTCCATACTTCCACTGGAGGGGACAAGGGTTCAGTGCCTGGTCAGGGAACTGAGATCCAGCATGTCTCGAGATGTGGCCAAATAAAAAACAGAGATCATAAGTGTGAACAGTAAAGCCCGATAGCATGGGTTTGAATCCTGCTTCTTCCACTTCCTTGCTTTGTGACTTTGGGCAGCATGCTCAGTCTTTTCATACCTTAATTTTCTCATCTGTAAAGTTGAGGTAATAGTATTCCCTCTCTCTTAAGAGTTTAGTTTGAAAGAAAGTGAAATCACTCAGTCACGTGCAACTCTTTGCGACCCCATGGACTGTAGCCTTCCAGGCTCCTCCGTCCATGGGATTTCCTTTCCCAGGGGATCTTCCCAACCCAGAGATCTAACCCAGATCTTCTGCACTGCAGGTAAACTGTCTGCAGTGTAGACTGTCTGAGCCACTAGGGAAGCCCGCAGAGTTGTTTCAAAGGTGAAATGAATTCATATCCTTAAAAGGTTTATATAAATTACTATTACTAATAATAATCACTTAGTAATCACTAAGACTTCCCTGTAGCTCAGGCAGTAAAGAATCCACCTGCAACACAGGAGACCCAGGTTTGATCCCTGGGTTGGGAAGATCCCCTGGAGAAGGAAATGGCAACCCACTCCACTATTCTTGCCTGGAGAATCCCATGAGAGGAGCCTGGCCAGCTACAGTCCATGGAGTCATAAAGAGTTGGACACAACTAAGTGACAGACACACACGTATATGTACTAGATATCATCATCATGTATTGAATGAAAAAACTTTCATGAAATATCAGTATGTAACATGATTTCATTTACATATAAAATTTGTTTAAGTATGTAAAAATTCTGCTTACTAGTATTCATGTCTGACAGAAAGGACTGTTTGGGGCTCTATTTTGTGAATTTAACATCATTCCTTTGTTTTATATTATGTATATACTCTAGGGAAAACTGTTTTTGAATCAAGAATCCTTTTAATTTTGAAACAAATTTCATCTAATATTTAGACAACATTTTACCTTTCTTCAGATGTCATCAGAAGTGTAAAAATATTTTAAAATAAGGTAATTTATGGACTATCACATAGATTGATCCACAGAAATGACCAAAAGGAATTCCCAAGGCCGCAGATCCAGTTGGGAAACTTCAGATTCCACAAGCTGCGCAACACACACACACACGCAACACACACACAGCACACACACACACACACACACCCAGCACACACACATCCAGCACACGCACACACACCCAGCAGACCAAAAATTTTAGTATATTATTTAAAATATCTGTTAGTTTTTTGGCTGAGGTCTCCCTTTCTTGTATATGAGAAGAAAGCATGCAGTTGTCACTGAGCAAATTGATTTTTGTTTTCTAAAGACTTTAGCAAGCACTGAATTAATGATTTTCCTGTTGAGAATCTGTGTGTACAATGAAAGATTTCCTGTAAATACGTTAAGTGTGAAGGCAGAACAAAGGTCGAGAATTACTACTGTAGGAAATGAAGTGCTGCCTGTCTACAGTCTTACTTCCCTTGCTGCTTCTTCCATCTCACTACTGTGGTCATTCTTAGTACCTCCTTGGTGCTCTAAGCATTGGCATGTAAGCACCACTGGCAAGCACCACAGCTTAAAATGCCCATCTCCTTAAATTACACTTCCTCAAAGTTCTTTCTTCCCTTTCTTCAGAGTGATTTTCTGCAACAAAATCTGGGACCTGCGTCTTAAGGTCATTTATCTGACCTTCATTTCTTCTTCCATTACTGAACTTGAAAAGGTCTTCTTTATGGTTCTCTGATTGCCATTTAAAATTTGGACAAAGATAAATAAGGTTATCCTTCCCAGGATTCCCGGGACTCCATTGTTGCAGTGATATGTCACTATGTTTGTTTTCTTTTAAGAACTGTTTATCCACAGACCAGTTAACTGGCCTCTAGTTATTCCAAAATTGATTATTTTTGACACGTTCCTTTAATTATTTTATTTATAGTCTGCTTTTAATCCTAATGTATTCGGATATGTTTGAAAGATTATCATCCTGTAGCTTAATTTTTTAAAAGCAAGTTATTGATTCTGAGTGAATTTTTCCCTTATAATTTATATTGTATGCAGAAGTTTTCTTTGATTCTAAATAAATTAAAGAATAGAATGCTGAAATTATAGAAATTTTTGTGCTCCTCCAAAAGTTTTTTCCAGTAACGTGGCCAAAGTATATGTGCAACACTCTTTGTAGGAAAGCACTCTAGGCTGTTATCCTTCAGAAAAAGGATAAAGCATAATAAGACTTGTAATGATACTTGTTAGGTATTATTTGTGGGTAACATTGCTAAGATTTACCCAGTAAACTAGTGATTTGTACCAGATATTTATAGGTCTGCAGATCAATCTTGAATAATATTTTTATTGAGATATAAGTCACATATAAAATTCACCCTTTTAAGTATTCAGTTTTCTTTTTTTAATACATTCACAAAATTTTACAACCAGCACCACTACCTAAGTCCAAAAGTTCTTTTTATTATTAACTGCTTTATTTTGATATGAGAATTTGATTCTAGTTTCCTTCTTGATAAAAACTGGGAAAAAATGTTTTATTGGTTAAGTTCATACATGTTCATATGATCTGTATATTTTAATCTCTTAAGAGAGATTTTTCCTGATAACTTATACAGATTTTGAATTTGCAATATAAAATTTGAAGCTGAGTTAGTTGTTTGAAAGAGTAAGGATCACTGAAGTCCCATTTGCATTTTAAAGGCTGAGCCTCTGAAATTTCTGGCTCAGTTTTCTATTTGTACCTCATCGTATGATATTCTTTGGCACATGTCTAAGTTGCCAAATTCTTACTTGATTTATAATTAATTTATAATTAATATCGATGTGTGATCAGCTTTCAGTGCCTAGCTTTTCGTTTGTTTGGTAAACATTCCCATGTAATTAGCATTGTTTCCAGTGGCGTCATCACATGTCATTTCCGCTACACTAGTTATTTTGTTGAGGTGAGGTGAGGTGAAGTCGCTCAGTCATGTCCGACTCTTTGCGACCCCGTGGACTTTAACCTACTAGGTAGGCTTCTCTGTCCATGGCATTCTCCAGGCAAGAATACTGGAGTGGATTGCCACTCTATAAACACATACCTGGTAACAGAGAAGCAACAGTGTCAGAGAGGAGTAAACACTAAGCAGATTCTCTGCTTATTCTATCTTTGTTCCCTTAAAATATTTCCAATGCTCATTTATTTTGGTGTATCAGTTTATTGAGTACTCGTCTTATATAAACAATTTCCTGGGTACATTCCACTATAAGAAAAAATTGCAGGAGTCTAAGGTATAAAGGTATGGTTTAAACTGGTTGTATACATTATGTTGATTGTATACATTGTGTAATTTCAGGAGAAATAGAAATCAGAAGTATCACAATAGAAAGAAATAAACCTATTTAGTTCACTTATTTAGTCAGCAAATATTTATTGAGCATCTGTGTTGTGCCAAGCACTGTTCAAGTACATGGGATATATCACTGAACAAAACAGGCATTCATAAAGTCTCTGGGAGACTTCCCATGTGGTCCAGTGGTTAAGGCTCCACACTTCAAATGCATTGGACATGGATTCCATCCCGGTCAGAGAAGTAAACTCCTGCATGCCATGCAGTGCAGCCAAAACGCCTCCTCTACCTTTAGAGCTAATACTCTCATGTGGAGAGAGATGGGCAATACAGAAAAAAAGAAGAATGAAGTAAATTATGTAGTATGATGGATTTGTTAGTGTTGTGGAAACGATAAAATAAGATTGGGGGATGAGCGAGTGAAGTCGGCTCAGTCGTGTCCAACTCTCTGTGACCCCGTGGACTGCAGCCCACCAGGCTCCTCCGTCCATGGGATTCTCCAGGCAAGAGGACTGGAGTGGGGGTGCCATTTCCCAGGGATCAAACCCAGGTCTCCTGCATTGCAGGCAGACGCCACCAGGGAAGCAAGTTCAAATAAGGTGATCGTAATTGAAATGACATTTAAACAGAGACTTAGAGGAGGTGAGAAAGTTTCCAAGTGTCTGCAGATAAAGCATTCCAGGCTGTTTCTCTGCAGAGAGTAGTAGCTGGTAGAGAAAGTGAGGTCAAGGGGTCTTTTGTTGTGTTTTTTAAGGGAAGGAAGTAACAGCATTTTCTTAGAAATAACACAGTGCTGCTGCTAAGTTGCTTCAGTCGTGTCCGACTCTGTGCGACCTCATAGACAACAGCCCACCAGGCTCCCCTGTTCCTGCAATTCTCCAGGCAAGAACACTGGAGTGGGTTGCCATTTCCTTCTCCAATGCATGAAAAGTGAAAGTGAAGTCGCTCAGTCGTTTCCCACTCTTACCGACCCCATGGACTGCAGCCTACCAGGCTCCTCCATCCATGGGGTTTTCCAGGCAAGAGTACTGGAGTGGGGTGCCATTGCCTTCTTCAAACACAGTGCTAGGAGGACTCAAACTAGTAGAGGTAGAAAAACTGGTAGAGGGGAGAGGTAGGAACATTGCTGGAACAAAAGCTTGAGGGTGTGAACGTGGAGAAGGGTGTCTAGTCCATGAGTGGGGAATGGTTTAGGAGTGGAACCTAGACAGTAAAGTGGATGGATGTTCTATGTAGCCAGTCAGTTTATAGTAGATAAATAACTTTCTCGTGTCTGAAGTCTTCACATCTGTTAAATCTTAGGAAAGAAATTAGAACTTTTATACTATCACAGATGATTGTGTTAGCCGAGTAAAGCCCAGTTTTCTCTTTCTGTGTTTTACAGATTTGATTAATGTTATTTGTGACATTGTGATTTTGTCTTGCTAATGATAATGGTATAGAGGGCATCTGTAGCTGAATACGTCCTTTGTGACTGTTTTGAAAAAGCAATAATTATGATTTTAAATTTGGTTGTGTTCTATAATCATTAGAAAGTGGAGAAATAAAAGTTCTTGTCTTTGAGAAGTTCTTCTAATCAAGTAGAAATCAGACTTGTGAAGGTCTGTCATTACTATTCCAAGCTGTGTGCCTATTTGTAAAGTTCTGTGCTCCACTAATATGAAAATATGTTGGTTTTTCCTGCTGCCTATTACCTGCTTTCTAAGTAGGGGTTGAACTGCTTTAAGTGCCATTTTGAAGTACAGTGTTCTCAGTAGCAAACTTTGAAGATGTGGTTTGTTCTTTATCAGGGGACAATTTTTAGGTTAATTGAATGATCACTGAAATCAAATCATGATATTCCCCTTATCACTACAAAATGTTTAACAGTGTTATAATAGGTTTTGCTTCCTTTATATTTATGTTGGAATATATAGATATAATGAAGAAGGAAATGGCAACCCTGCGGGAAAATCTCATGGACAGAGGAGCGTGGAGGGCTAGAGTCCATGCGATTGCAAAGAGTCCGACTCGGCTAAGCATGCAGCACATATAAATAGGAGGAGATGACATTTGTATTGTCATGCTTTTTATTTTATAAAAATACCATATGTGTTTATTTCTCATTTTGTTGCAGTCTACTTATTCCACATTTCTTAATATCTTTATTCTGGGCATTTTGAACATAGTAATTAGAATTTTTTTTTAATTGGAGTATAATTGCTTTACAATGTTGTGTTAGTTTCTGCTGTACAACAAAGGGAATCAGCCGTATACATACGTCTCCCTCCCTCCAAGCCTGCTGTACATCCCCCATTAGAATCCATTTTCTTCACTACTGACTGTGGGCTTTTTAAAACCAGATTGAGAACTTTGTTTTGTGTGTTTGTGTATTTTTTTCCCCTCTCTTTTTAAGTTTTATTTTTTACTATACTTCCCTCTAACATCAAATGGATGGTTTGAGTTCCTTTTTCTTCTTTTTAATTTATTCAGAATACAATGTAGCCAAAAGGAATTTTTCACATAATACAAAAAGAACCATATTGTCCATCTTATGAATACTTAGTTTTTATGTATCTGATATTAAGCATAGCAGTGGTGATGTCTTATCAGATTGTCTCCTCTCTCTACCCTGACCCTCTGTTAGTAATGATCTCCCTTCCCCCTTTTAAAATTTGCTTTGTACTGGGAGTGCATTACCATTTCTAGAATTCCTTTAATCTGAGAGGAGAATGCAGTGTATTTTAAATGTGCAGTCCTCAGATACTTAAAATGGGGCCTTCAGGTTTTGAGAATTTGGGAACCAGTGCTATTGTGTTTTGATCTTCCGTGTAATCTTTTAAAATAGTTCTAAATAAATTCAGGACATTTTTAGGAAAATGCTGTGCTTTTCCTCTAGTGATACCCTTTTTAAAAAAATTTATTTAGCAATTTTGAAAGCTATTAAAATTTTTAATTTAGCCATTTTGTAGGTTGTAGGAAACAGGATAGGATTTCTAGAAAACCTTTATTTATCAACTTGACATGCTTATTCTTTGTGATGATAAACAGGAATATCTCTTTTTCTCTCCCTAGACCAGAGGAAGAGTCTTCTTCATCCTCCAGTGATGAAGATGAGGATGATAGGAAACAGATTGATGAGCTTCTGGGAAAAGTTGTATGTGTAGATTATATTAGTTTGGATAAAAAGAAAGCACTGTGGTTTCCTGCATTGGTAAGTAACTTCAGTATAAGAGTTTAATTTTTAACTATATAAGTTCATGAAGAAAGCAGTTGATTTTCTTAAAAATCAGTGTTTTTCATAGGTACAGAATGGGAAATGGTTTTAGCATCATTCAGTTCACACAGAATTACTTTGAAAATGGTTTCTGAGTACAAAGAACTTTTGAATTCATCCATGAAAAGAAAAATCATGGTAATTTTAGAGGCTTGGTATATTACACTGCTGAATTTTGGATAAAAAATTCCTTGTGCAAACTTTTAAAACTTCTAAATGTACCATGCAGAAGACTACTAAAGAGCGGAATCCTGTTTTCTACTATTGTCTGCAAATGGTATCTATTTGTCATCATTTTTGTTGAACGTTTTGTATTCTGTATCTTGAGTATTAAAAGTGTTTTGGGCAAAATAAGTGCCCAATAAATGTCAGCTCTTTTAATTTAAACTAATGAGGGCAGTTATTTTTATAAATGTAAATATTGTATAATACCTTTGTACCTCTTCGTATATCCATCTAACCATTCCTCATTTATTGGATGCCTGCTGTGTGTAAGGATTGTGCTAAGATCTTTATGAGGATTATGAGGTATGTATTACATAGCCTCATTTAAAGATAAGGAAACTCTGTGTTAGAAGGGTTAAATAACCTGTCAAGCTTTGGGTTAATGGTAAGCAGAAAACTTAAGTCAGTGTATGTGGTCATTTCTTTTTCCCTAAAGCACTAAGATTCTTTGTGAGCATTTCTTTTGAAAACGTGTTTTGAAAGAGCTTCGTGTGTCTTTTTCTAAAACAACAGGAACATTAAAATTTTCACTTTGGTATTTTCAATATTAATTTAACATTCTCATCATCATTTCTAAATAGTTTCCTGATGATGAGGAAAAGATTAACAGTGCCAAAGGTTAGTAATCTGCTTAGTCAACATTTCATTATTATTTTTATCATTTTAGCATTATTGATATGTGTTATCCTACACTCAAATTTGAGATCTCTTGGACAGTAATGGATAATTTTTATCAACAAGAGTGTGAAATTGTGTTCTGAATCAAACAACCTTGACATAATCACATAAAATATTTGCATTTCTATTTTTGAAAGTAGTTTATAAATTGAGTAATATTAACAAGCGCCTGCTAATATCATGTTAGAAAACAGTTGCATATTCTTAGGAACAATAAATAGCTACCATGTTTTGAGCACTTCCCTGGCCAGGCACTGTGCTAACTTGTTAAGGTAAGTGCACAGTCTCATTTTATCCTAATTGAGGCTAAAACATAAGTGGTATTTACCCCCATTTTAAGGGGTGGAAATCTTAGCTTCCCTGATTCACACAGTCTTGTTTTTCAGTTTCAGTCATCATTTTTCCTCTGAGCTTTAAATGTTGTTGTTTAGGGTTCAGAATATATCACTCTATTTTTTCAGGGTGATCTCATCCCCTTTAATAACATTGGTTGCAGGGCTAATAAACTGAAATGTCTTAAGGACTGAGAAAATCAGATGCATGGGTAAATGGGAAAAAATATAGATTTTAGTTCCTGTAGCAGAATGGAGAGTGGACCTGCTTACGTACATACAGAGCTGCTTACTTACACACAATGTCAGCAAAAGTCTATCATGTGTATTTTTCAAAATTCAATCTCCTGAGAAAGAAAAAAATAGATGATTTGGTTTACAGTTTTAGACCTCTATTTAGGCTGTTTACTCCCAGGTTTATATCTTAGTGTTCAGACCTCTACTCTGAGCTCTGGACCTGAGTATCTGTCTATTCAGTATCTCTATTTGGTTGTCCTTTAGTCACCTGAAAACTTAACAAGCTTAATAAACCGAAACTTACCCTCTCCTCCCTGTATTCCCAAACTTGACCCCTCTCCTTTCCTTGTGAATGACACCATTTGTACAAGGTAGAAATGTAAGCATCCTTTTCTCTCTCACCTCTTCACTTCCCTAATTACCTCTAATATTTCTCATTCCTTTAATTTGCCATCACCACCACTTTATATCCAGGTCACCATCTCTCACCTGGATGATTTGCAGTAGCTTAATCTCTTTTCAACTCATGCCCTTCTCTGGTCCGTTTTCTTTGTGACAGCCAAAATTAATTTTTAAAAGGCAATGGCAATTCTGTTATGACATTGCCTTGCTTCAGATCCTTCTCTGAGAGACTTTAGATTTTTGTCCTCAGAATTACCATGGCTTACAAAATGGACAAATCTAAGCTCTGCTTATCTTTCTAATTCAGCCCAGGCAGAAAGTTAGCCGTGTTGACCTTTTACTTCCTAGAATGGGTTGCCCTGCTTGCTGTGTCAGGCCCTTCCCATAATCCGTTTCCTCTTGTTGCAGCCTGGCCTACAGACGTGTGTATTACACATCCGTCCTTTTTCCAGTCAGTTCCTCCTCAGTTTTCAAAGCTTAGTGTAAATGTTGTGTCCTCAAGAAAGTGACTGACCACCTAGATAATAGCAGTTAAATAAATGTGCACTTAACTTGTTTAGTGCTTGTCTTCCCAGTTAGAATGCATGCTCACTGTGGGGAGAAACTGACTGTCTTGGCCTCTGTGCTCTAGTACACAGTACCTTGATGAAATAGTTTGTATTTGTAGAGTGGATGAAAGAATGGACAAATTAAGTATTTACTTCAGTAATCTACTGAAGTAAATTTACTTCAGTAATCTACTTCCTATCATTACTTTTGAAATGATAGGAAAGTTTTCCTAGATGCTAATACATGTAAAAACCTTTTCTCAGTGGATTATCTCATAATGCCATCAACATTTAAGCAATGCTTAATGCAGTGCAATTACAATTATGGAAATTGTTAACCTTTTAGAGGCTGAATTAGGGGAATTCCCTGTGCTATCCAGTGGTTAGGACCAGTGCTTCCACTGCAGGAGGAATGTTCAGTCATTGGTTGAAAAACAGATCCTGTGTAACACACGATGCAGCCAAAACATTAAAAAAAAAAGTGAACTAAAGACTGAAGTAGAACTTACATATTTCTGGCTCCTCTCAAACCTGTAGTGAGAATACATGCATTTAAGTCATTTTTAGAGCTAATGAGACAGTCTTTAAATCTGTCATACTTATTTAGCCCATTTTTTTCATTAAAAAACCAAACTATGATGTTGTTCTTGATATAGATAGTGAACTCTCTTGGAATTAAAATAATAAACATTTATAAATGTCTTGAATTGATATGAGAAGGCATGCTTTATCCTTACTTTCAGTAATAGCTGGAGTGACTTCAAATAAAATCTTTTATTTTGATAGTAGTAAATGTTAGCTTCCCTGGTGGCTCAGAGGTTAAAGCGTCTGCCTCCAATGCGGGAGACTCGGGTTTGATCCCTGGGTCAGGAAGATCCCCTGGAGAAGGAAATGGCAATCCACTCCAATATTCTTGCCTGGAGAATCCTGTGGACAGGGAAGCCTAGTAGGTTACAGTCCACGGGGTCGCAAAGAGTCGGACACAACTGAGCGACTTCACCTTAGCTCAGTAAATGTTATGTAGATTCCAGGAAGGTACTCACTTTAAAATAGTTTATTTTTAGAATGGGTAGTGTTATAGAGAAATTTTAGTAGTATTAACATACGTGTTTAGATGTAAGTAATACCCAGCACATCATCTCTGTCTTTTTTAAGATAGAGGCTGCTCTGGTTAAGGTTCCGATACCCCGCTCTGGCCCCTGCAGCCCTGCTGCAGGCCTTCTGTTGGACTATCTCCCTCTTCCCACCCCTGCGCCACTCTCAGCCAGTTTTCTGTTTCTGCCTAGACTTGGTCCACAGCATCAGTCTAGTCACAGCCACGATTGTGCTCTCCACTTTATGCCTATGTCAAAAATTAATGTGGATAATCCAGACAGCTGGAAGGATACAGAAAATAAAATTACTTGTGTGCATTCCCACATATGTATGTGTGTGTTTTAGGATATAAACTTAAAATTACTTGTGTATATTGTTACACATGTGTATGTGTTTTTACCCTCAAACTAAAATTAGTTTTTAAATGTTAAGCTGAAACTATTTTTAAGATGTAAATAATTGATATTTATGTAACTATCTATAAACAGTGCTTTTAGTTATAATAGTTTCATACTTTTTTTTTTTTTCAAGGTGGTATGTCCTGACTGTAGTGATGAAATTGCTGTGAAGAAGGATAATATTCTTGTTCGATCTTTCAAAGATGGCAAATTGTAAGTATAATTCACTTGGTATGAAAAATAAGCTGTTTTTCCAGATTAGGATGATAAATTATAAATTAGTTATTTCCAGTGATGTTCTGCTTTTCCTTTTTATCATTCAGAGTGTTTCAAAGCATGATCATCTTTGATATTATCATTAAGTGTAGTAGTCTTAAAATATGTCTTGTCCATTTGGTCGTTTCTAAGCTATACCCTTAATACTGTCTAATTTATCAATATTTGCCTATATAATAACTATGGTTTATTGAAAATTCAGTATATCTACCACATCTAATATTTCATGGATATATTAATTGATATATATTTATTGTTTTGAATGTCTAATTAGGATTTTCTAACATTTTAAATTCCTACTAAATGAGTGTGGTAATACCTGTTGTGTAATGTTTGAATTTTCCAGTAGTCTTAAGGATTAAAACGAGTTACTATAAATATATATTGGGTAGTAAGACAATGAATTTTCATGTAGAACTTTTCTAAAACTGAGTTATTGTTTTCTATGGATGTTTTTCCCTTTAAGAATTGTGTGACTAGAAAATCCATGTATTTTATGTTGACATTTTGCCTTATTGGGTGACTGCTTTAAAAAGATCATGATACTTTAAGATTGGTTTTTGGATTTTCATGTTCTGAAACATGACTTAAAAATAATCTATATGAAACCCACTTTCACAAAAATGTGAGCATTAAAATTGAATACTAGTTTGTTGATATTAAGAAATTACTATGAATTTTTAAATGTGTGATGATAGGATTGTATTTTTAAAAGAATAAAATGTTATAAATTAAATTATATAATGTCTGAGATTTGCTTCAAAATAATCCAGCTGGGGTGGGAGGAGGTAGGTAGGGGTATAAATGGGACACTGACTCTGAGTTAATGATTGTTGTAGTTGGTTGATGGATTCGTGGGAGTTCATTTTACTGTTATACTTCTGTATATATTTGAAATTTTTAAATTTAAAGTTTAAAAAGAGGCAGACTGAAAAGTGTATTTGGAATAGTTTTTAGATTTCTGTGGATTGGTTGAAACAAACCAAGTGCAGAAAAGCTGAATGATGATTTATTCATGTAAAGTAAGAAATAAATGTGACATGTATGATAAAATGACCTCTCCCAGTTGCTTGCATCCAAACCCTTTTTATAGTTTCTACATGAAAGAACTTTAATTGTATATTAGAAGTTTGCTTTGAACCTAGAATTCAGTTTAAAAAAATTATTGAATATTTTACATTATAAAATAGTACATTTTCTTCCAGTCTTAAATTTATTTCTTGAGATTATCTTAAGATGATGGCAAATTCTTGCTGTTTAACTTGTTTTTTTTTGTTGGATTGATGCATTCTGCTATGTAAACATTTTAATATATTATTTTCAGGGTTTCAATATTTTTAGTATTGCATTTAACCAGGTACTCTGAGAACACCTTGTTTATAAAGCATCTATTAAGATGGGGTCCTTCTTTGGATGATTCCATTTTTAATGTCCTGCCTAGTATTTTGTTTGAGACTTGCAACCCTGTGTGCGGTCATTTCCATCAGTGTTCCCATGTTCTCAGTATCTTTCTGTGGTAGATAATTGGACTCTTAATTTATTGTGTTTTTGTGGTTTTTTTCCTTTAAAAAAAAATACAGTACTTCAGTACCAAGAAAGGATGTCCATGAAATTACTAGTGACACTGTACCAAAGCCTGATGCTGTATTAAAGCAAGGTAAGGATAATTTTGGAACAAATTATACTTAATTTAAAAACTGATGGGCGTGCCCCTGTGGTCCATGGGTGGACTCTGCACTTTTACTGCTAGAGCCCAGCTTCGATTCTGGTCAGGGAACTAAGATCTCACAGGTCGCACAGTGTGGCCAAAGAAAGAGGAGAGAAAAACTAAGGAAGTATTTCTGAAGATTAAATATTCTTTTGGTCTTAAATTTTTTTTTTTTTTAGTGAAGTCTTTGAAGTTACATTTGGTCCTGTGCAACTTCTGCTTTTGTAAACCAACGTGTCTTTTGTTATCATAGTAGTCTCTTTTTTTTAGCTTATAATTGGGATAGTAATTTTAAAAGATCAAGAACAAGCTCATCAGCTATCACTGTAGTCTGGCCTAGTAAATATCAGTTCGTGAGGATGGTAGACACAGGAGTCAAAGTAGTCTTGATTTTTGTCATTTCTTGTAATAGTAGTTATATATCGGGGAATATGCTGTAATTACATCTCTTACTTGATTTTTCACACTGCAAATAACTTTATTTTTCTTTGCCCATGTTCACCAAATCAGATAATACACTATATAGACTGGTTAAAAATCATCAAGATTTATGATAGAGAATTTATTTCTCTGTAAAGTGAGAATAACTGTTTCTAGTTATTTATCCAGTTATATTAATCACTAATATAATTTTAATTTAGAGTTAACTAAAAATGTAGAGTACCTATTTATAGTATATTTTCAGATACTTACAAGTTATTACAGTGGCTCTGTGCCTACTATATAATACTGTTTAATAATTCTTTGATAAAATGATTATAAAGATTTACTTTAATGTTTACTAGATTTACTTTAATGTTTACTGGACATTCTTAATTTTTGTTTTAAAAGAATATATCTGCCCCTTTTCCTTGTCTTTGTTTGAACCTAAGTCACCTAAGTTTTGCCATCTATAAAATAGATACCTAATGCCTAAGATGGTTAAGATTAATGGGCTGCTACACCGAAAAGCAGTTAGCACAGTGCCTAGCCCATAGCAACCACTTCATAAATGTCAGTGGTGGCAGCACAGTAGTTTTTATTTCTTTTTCCTGTTAATATTTTTAGACAAATCAGTTGTCTTAATTTCTCCAGTTGATAGTTTGTTACTGCTTTCCAGCCTTTGATCAGGCACTTGAATTTCACAAAAGTAGAACTATTCCTGCTAACTGGAAGACTGAATTGAAAGAAGATAGTTCTAGCAGCGAAGCAGAGGAAGAAGAGGAGGAGGAAGATGATGAAAAAGAAAAGGAGGATAACAGCAGTGAAGAAGAGGTTAGTAAAAGAGTTAATGCCTTTTACAGTGAAAAACAGCTGAGTTCCCTATGGGATTTGGCATGAAGTCATTAGTCACTTAAGTATTTTTAGTATTAGAAGTGTTTTGTAATAGTTGTTCTTGTATATTCATCATAATCAAGTAGTTTGCTTACTTAACCTTAAAATAGAAATATGGTTTTGTGAAATTAAAAATATTAAGTATAGTTATCCCTGTAACCTCAAAAATATTTCTTAATCTTCAGTCCATAATGTATTTAAATGTCAAATCAATGTCATACACCTGAAATTGATACAATATTTTGTGTCTATAGTTCAATTAAAAAGGGGGAAAACAGTTTAATACAGCAAAACTCTACTTTCATATGCTTTTTAACATCACATAGACACATAGACATAATACCATCACATAGACGGCTGTGATCTCATACTGTGTTTACATCTGCATATTTTATTGCAGTATCTCATAAAGAATAAAATACGTCTTTTATCTAATGTTGAATAATCAGCATAAAAGTAAAGATTAATATCTTTGATTCAAAGAATCAATACAAAGATTTTTGTATTAGATTTATCTAATACAAAATAAGACATCTGTGAATTTATACGGATCAAGGAGCTAAATTTAGATTTTATTGTAGCTGGTACTTTAGGTCCATCAATGACAAGTACTAAGAAAATTGCCCACAATATTATTAGTGACCGTGCACCACTGTGCTCTTTAATGGTTTGCTGAATGGCTTTATGAAAATTATTGGGGGAATAGTGATGCAGATAATGATAGCTGCAATACATGACCATTGTATTTAATGTTTTTAGGAAACAAAGATAAGTTAATGTCAATATCTAATATTTTAGGTAAGTTATGAAATTTTGCCATGTAACTGTAATAAACAACTATTGATGAAGTAGGAACATTTTAAAGTTTATGTTTTATAATATAGTGATCTATAATGACAGTGTGTAGTGTGAAAGTTTGCCTGGCGTTGGTCTTCCCCATTGCTTTCTATTTAAAATGTTAAAAATAAGCCATCAGTCCCTTGCTTAAGGCTTCTCAGGTGCCGTAGTGGTAAAGAATCTGCCTGCAGTGCAGGAGACACAAAAGATGCAGGTTCAATCCCTGGGTCAGGAAGATCCCCTTGGGTTAGGAAATGGCAACCCACTCTAGTATTCTTGCCTGAAAATTCCTTGGACTGGTGGGCCACAGTCTGAATGACTTATTACTCTGGAGGTCAGGCTTTACTTTCAAAACCTCTCTTTATAGCCCAACCTGTGCTCTGTTTTTTTCCCATCACTTGTAGTGTATTCTCCTACTTTTATTTTTTTGTTGTTTATTTGTTTTTGGTGGTACCACGTGGCTTTCCAGATCTTAGTTCCCCAGCCAAGTGTTGAACCCGGGCCCTTGGCAGTGAAAGTGTAAATTTTAACATTGGCCCTCCAGGGAATTCCCTACCTCTTACTTTGAACTAGGTTGTAGCAACATTGAATTACAAACGTTTGTTTCTACTCACTTCTGTACAAACCAATACCTTTGTCCACGGTGCCCTTCCCCACCCTACCCTTTGTCAGCATGACACACTCCTGTTGAGTTTTTTAAACCTTACTAACCTATTTTCCCTGTAAAGGAGAGAATCATCACCTTCTGCAAGAAAAGTTAATCCCTCCATTTGATAGTCTAAACAGATACCACTCCTTGTAGAAATTTTTGCCTACATATATACAGGCATTACATATGTGCATGTATTTATTTTCTATTTGTTTTTTTACCCTACTAATCAATAGGCTCCTCAAGGGTCAGGAGTCCATCTTACTTGTACTCATACTCATAGTGTCTGTCATAGTGTGTAACATGGAACAGATGATCAGTAAATGTTAGTTACCAAAACTTTTGTTACTTAGATTTATGTTAACCAAATGTGGTTTCCAGTTTAAACAGTTTTTTTTTTTTAAAGTTAAATACAGACTTCACTTAAAATTTTTGCAGTAGGAATAAATTTGGTGGTTTATGAAAATCACATATTATACCATGGGGGCATTTAAGAAAACACCTATTAAACAGTATTCCTTAGACTTACGTCTGACTGCCTTACCAAAATGCAGTGCATGTGGATCATGTTTAGGTTGAGAAAAACAAATTTTATAAGCAAACTAATAATTGTCATTTATTCTTCTCTGCCCAGTTATTAGCAAGCATAATAGTTTTATTGATACCAGTTTTTATTGTCTTTAACTTCCTTTTTTCTGCTTGCTTTTAAGATAGAGGCCAGTCTCACGCCAGCAGTTGTTTTAGACACATGATTTTTAAAATTAGAATGATATATTTAGGCTATCAGTTGAAAAGTATTCTCCTGACTTTTACCACTCGGAATACTTTTGTTTCAACCAGAGTAACTGTAAAGCCTCAGTGTGTATTTTGAATTACTTCCTCTGCAGTTACCCCTGATCATGCTCTGTAATGGCAGGCACCATCGCTTGTTTCTATTTTGACTCAGCACCTTGCACAGTGCCTACACTCACTGGTGCTCATTAAATGTTTGTTGATGGTCACTGAATTGATGAGTTTCTCCATCTCACCTACTACCCTGCTCCTTGCAGGTTGCTTCAGGACCAGCTCCCTACTGCCACAGCCCCTGGCCACAGCAGCAAGAAGCTAGTCCCTCCCTTGTAATTGATAAATCGGGGAACTATTTTATTACTTGAAGATTTCCCTAAGTCTGAATCTTCAGGTATTGTAGATCAAGTTTGTTCCCCACTTTACTGATTTTATAAGCTTGAAGTACTATACTGTGGGGCCGAATATAATGAAGGATAATTTTAGTTGCAGCTGATGGGGCCCTCACTTGTTTAGTTCCTAGAGGAGCGTAGAGCCCGTTTCGATGTTAAGCCCTGACCCAAATTAATATAAGTGAGAGTAGGTCTTCTTGAGCCTGTGACCGTGATTTAAAGACTAGATCTCTGATGTAGTAAAAAATTCATGAACCATCTTGTTGGTCTCGTTTCTTATATGAGCATTTACATTTGGGATTGTCACTACTGAGATAACCTTTTAGGACATAGTTCTTTGTAAAGTATAAAATGTCTAGACTTTCTGGTTTTGAATAGCTTAGTGTTAAGTAATTTATTTATTTATTTTTTTTTGGTAAAAAGCCTTTGAAATATTCTAGTGAGTATTAGTCTTTGCTGTTGGTAGGAAATCTACTTGTGTTATTAAAATGCTTAACTGAGGAAAATAATATTTTATTCTTCTGTGACTAAAATTAGGAAGAAATAGAACCATTTCCAGAGGAAAGGGAGAACTTTCTTCAGCAGTTGTACAAATTTATGGAAGATAGAGGTGAGTGTTTTTCTTTGATTCATTATTAATGTAGATATAAGATAATATCTTAAAAATAAGAGTTCTGCTTAGTAAGCTGCATGTCACTGGTAGTCATGGCTATCATTTTGATTACCAGTATCACCAGCACCCTAGTGTAATGTCTGTGACATAGTAAGTAGAATGTGGAATTTGACAGTATTTTGATGGATATTATGGCCATGGACCCATAAATAACTGTATTTTGTCCTGTCTTTCCCACCACTTCTTTGGGGGACTCCAAAGAACCTTTACATTATAAAACAGTAACAGAATGGGAATCATGGTGTCTTTTTATTTGAGCCTCCATGTATGCCTGTAGAAAAGCCTCTTCTCTAAAATCACTGCCAGCCCCAAGATGTATGTGTTTGTGTATGTGAATAAGAGAGACACACAGACAGACACGTCATTCATTCTAAGATGGGCCATAAGTCTTCTTTTGACTTAGCCATATAAAACTAAGAACAAAATTAAACCATCTGCAGAGAAAGGTGACCAAGTCTCAAGGTGAGCCTTGTCTTAGCTTTTTGAATCTGCCTTTGTGGTTCAAAAAATATAAGCATGGGTAATTAACACTAACTTTTAACTTGCAGTGATGACCTGGTCTTCTAGTAACTGTGGCCCTGTTTCTTTCTTATCTGCTGTTATGAGTATAGCTTCTCCTTTCCTGTTAAGATACTAGCAAGGTAGAGGGCAGAGGCTGAAAGCTTTCTGACTTGAAGAAAAAGACAAAATGAATGAATGATACTTAGAAGTGCTACTATGCTCTGTGAATTCATGTTTTTTTAATCCAGTTTTGTATTGTTGATGAGTAGCTGCGGGCTTGGTCTTCTTTTTGCTCTCATAAATCAGTGGCTACTACAATGTAGTTATCTTTTTATTCTTCAGTATAAAATGTCCTTGATTTATCTGTTTATTTGTGTGTATGGAGGCTTGGCCTAGGAAGGCAGGCTAATTCTTAAGCTTTTTTATATAAGCTAAATTAAAAAGTGAAGAAAATGAATAAAATCTAATATTAGAAAAAAATGAAGAGTATGATTATCCCTGTCATATATTTTCCTACTACTTTTCTTGTTGCTGCTGCTAAGGCGCTTCAGTCGTGTCCGACTCTGTGCGACCCCATAGACGGCAGCCCACCAGGCTCCCCTGTCCCTGGGATTCTCCAGGCAAGAACACTGGAGTGGGTTGCCATTTCCTTCTCCAATGGATGAAAGTGAAAAGTGAAAGTGAAATCGCTCAGTCGTGTCCGACTAGTAGCGACCCCATGGACTGCAGCCCACCAGGCTCCTCTGTCCATGGGATTTTCCAGGCAAGAGTACTGGAGTGGGGGTGCCATTGCCTTCTCCTTCTACTTTCTTACATCCTAGAATAAACCACACTATAACTTTACTCTAGTATTACTTAGTTTGTAGAATAGTAGTAAGTTAGTAAAATACAAAGAAAATAAAAGGTAATTCCCATTGTGAAGCAGTTGCCCGTCAATTATCTCAACACTGTTTTCAGTTCTACCAAACATTGTTACCCTGATGTTTTAAAATTTTGTGTTGGTATTTTATTTTGCTTCATTTACTGTTTATTCTTTTGCTTATCAGGGGAATGAAAGTGGAATAAAATATAAAGTTTCAAAAATCTGATATAGGAAAAAGGTTTGATAAAATGGATTTAAGTAGATAAATTTTTGATTAACCAGGGATGTTTTTCTCATATAGACACAGATTGCACTGTGTATATTTGATGGTAATGTTTGAATCTTTTCAAAATTTAAATAAATATGAAGCATGGTTCTGATATATCCATGTTTTCTTTAATAGGCACACCTATTAACAAACGACCTGTGCTTGGATATCGAAATTTGAATCTCTTTAAGTTATTCAGGCTTGTACACAAACTTGGAGGATTTGATAATGTAAGTATTACGATCAGAAGTGAAACGTGTTCTTCATACATGTTTTTTCATCTAAATATTATCTAAAAGTGTCTATTAACAAAAACTTAAGAATAAAAGGAAAAGAAAATGGAGAGTACAAGTTAGAAATAGCTAGCTTCCTCAGACCAGATTTAAACGAAGATTTTTTAAAATGAGCTTTCCAATTTACTATTAAGTTTGTCAAACTTTCATAAGCTATCTGAGTCATAACACAACCATGTTAGTGGAAATTCTGTGTCTCTTTTCCATTAGATTGTAAGATCGGTAAGAGCAGCGATCTGTCTTAATATTCTTTATATCCTTGATCTCTACCACTGTGCCTTACATATATAGAAAACATTATTTGCATATATATGTGTGCATATATGCAGAAAGTCTCTGTTGAACTGAAGAAATTATCTTAAGGTTGCCATGATGTATGGTACTCATCCAGTTAATACTATTCTGGGGGGAGGAAAGGTACGTTGTGTTACTAGGATTCATGAAACGACTTTATTAGCTTATAGGAAATCATACGTCATTGAAATTTTTTTATCTGTCATTTCATTAAGATTTTGACTCAGGCATGTAGACCTTTTCTTATTTACCATAGCAGGGTTTATTTAAACGTCAAACGGGGACTTCCTTGGCCGTCTAATGGTTAAGACTGTGAACTTCCCCTGTAGGGGAAGCAAGCGATCCCTGGTCAGGGAACTGGAATCCTGCATGCCTTGAAGCATGGCAAAAGGCAAAACGTCAAATGACCTAGGATTTCAACATTTATAATTCTCTGAGACTTGTTAGAATACCAAAACTCAACTTAAAAACATTGCTATAAACCAGAGTATTTTATTTAGAATTTATCAAAATTGGTATTTTCCATTCCTTGAGACTAGAAACAACAAATATAGAACTACATAATATATATATACAAACAAACATACACATTTGGTATTTATCAAAATTTTATCATATTCTTTACCTTTTAATTTTTGAATTTTCATTTTACTCTTTCAGATTGAAAGCGGGGCTGTTTGGAAACAAGTCTACCAAGATCTTGGAATCCCTGTCTTAAATTCAGCTGCAGGATACAATGTTAAATGTGCTTATAAAAAGTAAGTCCATGCACTGAATATAGCTATATTCAACAGTTTTTTACCTAGAAAGCAGGATGGAATTTACCATATGACTGAGGCTAGTAATTTCGAGGAAGGTTTACTAGACTCTAATCACTCTATAATAGCATTTTCTAGAGTGTAGCCCGTGAATATTCAGTTCAGTTCAGTTGCTCAGTCGTGTCCAACTCTTTGCCACCCCATGGTCGCAGCACGCCAGGCCTCCCTGTCCATCACCAACTCCGGGAGTTTACTCAAAGTCGTGTCCGTTGAGTCGATGATGCCATCCAACCATCTCCTCCTCTTTCATTCCCTTCTTCTCCTGCCTTCAGTCTTTCCCAGCATCCCAGTTCTTTGATGCAAAGAACTGACTCTATCCCAGAATCAGTTATTTGCATCAGGTGGCCAGAGTATTGGAGTTTCAGCTTCAGCATCAGTCCTTCCAGTGAATATTCAGGACTGATTTCCATGAATATTAGATCTGTGAGATATTGTGCTCAGGCAAATTTGGAAGGTATTGTGTAGAAGTTAAAATGCCAAAGTGTTAAAGTCACATAAACCCAGGTTCAAATCCTAGTTCTGCCAGTTATTTGTTTATGCCCTTAGGCCACTTGTTTGTTCTTTCAGACCTTGATTTTCTTGTTTATAAAGTGAGATAATACTATTTGTCTCATAGTAATGATGAGTCTGATCAGCTAGTGAAATTTTACATATACTCAGAGGTCCAGTACCTGGCATATAAATAGATGCTATTGCTATTACTACAGTTACTACATTTAAGATGATGACTTTCTTTTCACTTTTAGCATTTTTTTAATGAAGATATTTTCTTTGAAAAAATGTTTCTATTTGAGTAAAAAGGTTGTAAAGAACTGAATTAAAATAAGCTAGAATATTAAGATAGCTCAATATCTGAGAACTTAGAAGAAGTGAACACATATTTTAAAAACGACGACTCTACAATAACATTTCGAAATGTTTTCCCAAATATAACTTCTTTTCATGTTTCCAGATACTTATATGGTTTTGAGGAGTACTGTAGGTCGGCCAATATTGAATTTCAGATGGCACTGCCAGAGAAAGTTGTTAACAAGCCTTGTAAGGAGTGTGAAAATGTAAAAGAAATAAAAGTTAAGGAAGAAAATGAACCAGAAATCAAAGAAATAAAGATTGAAGAGGAAGCGAATATAATACCAAAAGAGGAAAAGCCTCTTGAAGAGGGTGTTGAAAGGAAGGAGAATACTCAGCCCTCTCAGGTAAATAGGATACTGTTAATAGTCCTTTGTTTTCTCTGGTACATTTTCTCCATCCTCTTTAAAGATTCCTTATTTAATTTATCTTATAAATTTTATTGTTCATGCATTTTCTTTATTACATGCTATTTTTGTGTTTGAAATAGCCGTTAGCTATTTTTGCCATTATTTTAGGGATGGCAGAAGATCGTTAAAATAACTTTCTCAGTGTTAGTACTGGTTGGTACCTCCTGTGCTAGTAATTAGATAATGGAATTAGGTTGACAGTTTTTACTTTTGTTGGTTTAGTTCCTCTGATCTTTTCCTAGGGAAGTAAAAGAATTTATTAGAATCTATGCCTACACAATCTGAACAGGAAAAAGAAGTTAACATGAAAAAAACAGAAGAAAATGAAAACCTGGAAGATAAAGATGATGATACAGCTGGAGCAGATGAACCCCTCAGCATAAAGGTAGAAGCTGGAGAAGAAAAAGCAAAATCTGGGTAAGAAGTCTGTTTTTGGTTAAGATGCATTTTATAGCTGAATGAATTCTTGTAATTTGCTCTTTGTGTGTTTTTATGAATCTAAATGTGATTGACAAAATAAATAATTGAGTGATTTTAATTTGTATTTAATATGCAGATAGCATTTGCCTCCTTCAGAGACCCTACTAATGCAAATTTGTAGAAAAAGATCATATTTCTGATCCATTATTCTTGCTCTCATCATGGAAATTAATGAAATCTTGAGCTAGAGAAAAACAGTTCTTACTGCACTAGCCTCTGCTTCATAACTAGATAATACACATTTGGGAAGATGTCTTTCTCCAGTGTTTTGTAGATGGTATGTTGGGTATAGATTTTGAGAGTTGTAATCAATTTTTAAGCAAAAAATAAGAATGGAAAAGTGCTAGTACTTAGTTTATAAAATTGTTATATTGCATTTTATGTGATAGTAGCATTTACTTGGTTTGGTCAGTTTGAGAATTATTTAGCAATATATCAAGAATACCTATACTGACAGTGGACCCTGCATTTTATAGGTGAGTTTTGGCATTTCGTCTTGTTTCTGAGGCTTAAAAAAAAGCTAAACATCCCCATTGTTAGTGATTCTTTTAAATAAGTACAACTATATATTTTTGATCATTTTCGTATTTTCTAAAATTTGGCCACAGCATGCAGACAAGCAAGGAAGAGGAAAAAACGATGCTTAGATGACTATAGTAAAATGTATTTATTACACTTTGTAATGTATATGTCTCTCTGTGTACAAATGTGTATTTCAAGTACTCCTTAGTGATACTGGAAATTATTTCTACTTTTAAGAAACTTAGTAAGTATCTTTTTGCTTAAAATCTCTTGCTCATTTTGGTGGTGGTTGGTGGTTTAGTCACTAAGTTGTGTCCGACTCTTAAGACCCCATGGCTGTAGCCTGCCAGGCTCCTCTGTCCATGGGATTCTCCAGGCAAGAATACTGGAGTGGGTAGCCATTTCCTCCTTCAGGGGATCTTCCCGACCCAGGGACTGAACTCCTGTCTCCTGCATTGCAGGCATATTCTTTACTGACTGAGCCATTTTAGTGTTCCTCTAAAATTTTGACCACAGCATGCAAATAAACATGGAAAAATGAAACAGAACTGGCTTTAGATGAATATAGTTTAAGTGTTTGTTTATTATACTTAGTTATGTTTCTGTGTTTGTTAAATGTATATTTGAAGTACTCTTGCTGCTACTTGAAGACTATGTCAGCTATTAAGAAATTTAGTATTGATTCAGCTTTTTGCCTAAAAATCTGATTTATAAATATGCATCTATTTCTGGAGCATTTACCGTGTGGAAAGCCCTGTAATAAGCCTATATTTTCTCTTTGTGACTAATAATTATATTCATTTTTCATGTTGGTACTTCAGCTTATTTTATGGTATAAACTATATTTTGTAGATTTTTTTGAATTCCTCAGCTATATGGCTTTATGTATTTATTTATTAAATTTTTAACATTTCCATACACTTTTTTAAAATTTAAGTTTTTATTTCTGACTGCATCAGGTCTTAGTTGTGGCACCCAGGCTTCTTTCTAGCTGCAGTGCCTGGGCTCCAGAGCTCGTGCTCAGCAGTTATGGCACACTGGCAAGGTTGCCCCGTGGCATGTGGGGTCTCAGTTCCCTGACCAGGGATTGAACATGCATTGCCCATATTGCAAGGCAGATTCTTAACTGCTGGACCACCAAGAAAATTCCTATGGCTTTTTATTTACTGCAGATATTTATAAATGTATCATACCACAAACAAATTTTCCTGATGTGACTGCTGTAGAAGATTTATGGGTTAGAAATATCTAGCACCGATCTCTGGATTTTATTAGATCAGTGCAACGGAAAATTTTGTGATTGTAAAGAATTAACATATAAATATTTTCTAGTATATAAACTGTCTCTAAGTAATTAGCTGGTACAAGAACTTTCCGTGTCCTTCCTTTGTAGTTCAGGTGTGTAAGATTAAATAATTGATTTTATGTAAAATGTCTGGTTCAGTGC
Source organism: Nanger dama (assembly GCA_917880005.1). Classification (NCBI taxonomy): domain Eukaryota; kingdom Metazoa; phylum Chordata; class Mammalia; order Artiodactyla; family Bovidae; genus Nanger; species Nanger dama. Next base: position 8,128,484 of record CAKJTW010000062.1, on the reverse strand, counting down.
CTGCCCCGTAGTAGGTACTAATAACCTATAGTAGTTATTTTGGTCTTAATTTTGGTCCATTGTAAGTAAGGAATGTGATATCAAACTTGGGAAATTTGATATTTGTGAGTTTGGATGAAAAAGTCCTCGTGGATACATTTGGTTTCCCAAAATGTAAAGGATAACTCATGTAATATGTGTGTGTTTTGTGTTTATGTTTGTGTGTAATACATACATCCGCTTAGTATACTAGCTACATTTTTACTTTGAAAGGCTCTCTTTCTTGGCAGTCTATGTTCTGTTTGATGTATCTACCTCTGATTTTGCCACTGTGAAGAGAAGGGGAAGAATATTTGCTTTGGCTGATAGCCAGTAATTGTGTTGTTTGCCTCTTTGTAGTTCAGTGTGTTATTGAGTGACTCATTTGGTTTGTGTCTGAGGTTGACATTAAATGAGAAATCTAATTTTTAATTTTTGATTGCTTTAAAAAATTAATACAGAGTATTAGGTTTTTATTCCAGATTACATAAAAGATTGCCCTGGCTACCACTGAAAGTAGGATTGTACTAGTAGCTGCTATTGGCGTTTGCCGGTTGTGTTCAGTGCTACGTGTGCGTGTGTGCTCAATCGCAGTCGTGTCTGACTCTTTGCAACCCCATGGACTATAGCCCACCAGGCTCCTCTGTCCATGGGATTCTCCAGGCAAGAATACTGGAGTGGGTTGCCGTTTCCTCCTCCAGGGGATCTTCCCAACCCAGGGATTGAATATGTGTTTCCTGCCTTGGCAGGTAGATTCTTTACCCTTGAGCCACCAGGGAAGCCCTCAGTCCTATATAGTTTTGGCTTAATAATGTAATGTACAGTTTAGAGTTAGTTTTTGTTTAAACCATTTTAAACTTTTAATCATCTATATCTCTTTTATGTTTTGTATAGTGATTCTGAGATGCATGATAAATTTCTTTGGTGTATGATCCATCTTTGTTGTATCTACCAGAATATGCTTCCTTTTCTTCCTGATGAGCAATGGTACAATCTTCTGATTAAACAAGTAGTATTCTTTCAGAAAAAGCCTTACTGTTTTAATTTTAAATATGTTTATTACATACATATGTCAGTTAAAGTTGTTAATAGTTTATCTGATAGTTTCTTAGGTATTTCACCCTTTCTGATAGTTTCTTAGATTTTTTTCATTATAGAAATGTTTATAGATTTTCAATAGTAGAATTCATATTTTTTATCTCAGGTTACAGCTGGATTCATTTAATTTTTAAGTACCAATTTGGCTGTAAACAAGTCTTTAAAATAGGAGCAATTCTTAAGAATCTTTGTAGACTTTGTGATGCATTTCAGAGAAAATTGACTCATTTGGTACTTTTGTGAACTCAAACTTAATTTCATAAGCGTATTAGGCTTCCCTTCATCCCTGCTGCCTCACTGTATGGAAGGAATAAAAAGCCTTACATTTCTAGTTGTTTCACTATTTCTAGTTTATTTTTTGTTGCCTACATAATTGTGTAATTAGGAATGATAAAGTATGTTATTGCTAAAAAGTTTGCATATAAGAATATAAAACTAAAATTATTAGTGGAGGAAGATTTTTAATCGACACACTATGCCCATTAACTTTTAAGGGTTAATTACTTAGCTGTCTTATGGTTCTATTTTATGACATTTATTTGTCAGCTATAAAGTGATGGATTCTTCTTGAGAGCAAACTGTTGTAATAAGAATAGACATACTGCAGAGTAAATAATTGAAGTTTTTAAAAAATAAATCTAGTGCATGGAAAATTTATAATTTAAGTTTTTCTTCCAATTTATTGAATACAAATTTGTGATCATAAAAATGAATATGATTGTTTTAGAAAGTACTTGATATTGAGAAGACCAGAATGGTTGCATTGCTGCTTCTAGAATGCAAGTGACTTTCAGTTTCATATTTGCAACTGGTCTCTCATATGCCTGTTTCTTCAGAACTTTAAAGTTGAGAGAATTGGTAGAAGAGGACTTTTGGTAAATATGGAGAAAAGAGAGCAGAAATTGTGTTGAAGTTTAGAAGAATAGAAAGAAAAAACTTGATGTGATTTTAATGGGAACTTAGTAGGATATTCCTATAAAAGGTGAAATAATATTTCATTTAATACAACTTCAGAAAATCTGAAATTATTTTAATTATTAAAACTAGCCATTGGCTAGTAAAAACTTTTAAACATCTGGAGGTTGGAAATATTTGAATGAAAAATATTTTTAGTCAGAAAATGGCTATGAGTTACGATGCTTTTTGTTATTGTTAACTGAGTTGTAAAAACTTCTACAATAAAACATGAGGAAAATGTTACCGTCGACCTTACTAGCTAGTTTCTTGCTGTTCAGCACAACTTCTGTTCTTCTGCCTGTTGGACATTTTCTTTTAATACACTTTTCAGTTTTCATTTTCTCTGAATATATCTTTCTGTAATCATCCATGGTCATCTCATACAGTTTTAGTTTTTAATATTAAATTGAAACTCAGCTTGGAACCTGCTGTTCCCGGAACAATCACAGCCACGATTTTTATCAATTTATGTGGTTTGGAACTGAAAAGCTTATGAAGTGTCTTTTATTAACTGCAGTTTTTTAAACCTTTCAAGAGATGAAACGAATAAAGAGGAAGAGGAAGATGATGAAGAAGTAGAGGAGGAGGAGGAGGAGGAGGAAGAGGATGAAGAGGATGATGACAACAATGAGGAAGAGGAGTTTGAGTGCTATCCACCAGGCATGAAAGTCCAAGTGCGGTATGGACGAGGGAAAAATCAAAAAATGTATGAAGCTAGTATTAAAGATTCTGATGTCGAAGGTGGAGAGGTCCTTTACTTGGTGCATTACTGCGGATGGAATGTGAGGTAACTTGAGTTTTAGCTAGTGATTACTACCTAAAAATCTTGTACAGTAATTTTCTATTTTAAAATTTAACGAATTATAGATTTATTAGTATTCCAATTGAGGTCATAGTATACCATATAAAAACATGGAGTTTTGGCTTGTAAATAACCTCTCTCAGTGACTTCTTACTTACTGTTTTCAATACTTCAAAGATATCCTTAGTGTCTAGAAAACTAACGTCTGTGTAGTTGATTTTAATATTATGCATGTAGATTCATAGGGGCAACACTGTTGGTAAAATGATAGAAAAAATTTTTGAAAGTTAAAAGGGATTTGAGCTTCTTGAGGTCTACAAGCCAATTATGAGGCTTCTGGCTCTCTTGCATTTTCATCTACCTTTCCACCGTAACCTCTTCCTTGTTTTCTTAAATCATCACATTTTCTTGCCTTTAGTAGGCAGGATTTTAAAGTTGCGATTTCTTAGGAAGCTTTAGCTATTTCAGGAAGGCCTTATATCCGCATTAGCAGCTCTTGGATGACATCTTGTTCAGAAGCCTCAGAAATTAATTTCTATGTTTGAAACAATGATTGAAATATGAGCAAGTCTGCTTGACTGAAATAGGGTGCATGGTCCAACTCTACTCACCTAGGGAACTGAAAAGCAGGACTGAGTTTTCTTCTTGCACAAGTTTCCTTTGGTAATATATGAATTTTATCCAAAGTTGGCAAGCTAGTTTTGGGATCTGAGCACCCAGATATCTGTAAGAAAAACCTTATTTATTTTGGACTGTCTGCTCCTGTGTTTGAAGTAGCCTGTGATAAGAGCTGCAGCTTTTGAAAAGGCTGCCATCGAGGGTTTCAGTGGTGGTGTCATGGTGTGTCTAGTGTTTTCCAGGAGGAATACCGTTCTCATGAGTTATGTTTCTACTGTATTCTGTGGTCTGGAATGTGATTAAGAAAACATCATCTCCAGAGTGTCTGTTTCTTAAAAAAATACACTCTCTTGTTTCTTAAAAGTACAATTTGTGTTGTCTTTTTGCAGCAGTAGGAAGCTTTGGAAGCATGGCTAATCTGATTACCTTTCCTAATTTGAGAATAGTGCGGTTCTTTCCATTCTGAAGCTTGGAAGAATATTGCACTTCAGTCATAAGGAAATGTGTAGGAGCTTTGTTTGCGACTTTTTCCCTTTATTACTTCTAACTAGAAAGATTAACAAAGTTTTGGATTTTAAGAATGCCTATCAGTATTGTTCTGATGAAGCATAAGCTTCTCCAGATGCCACTTTTTAACACTGTGTGTAATTTATCCTTTCGACTGTCTTGTGCTGTCTCGGTGGTGCTTGATTTTCCTCACCTGAAGGGCTATTAGTATCATGTTCAAAGGAAGATACTTGAGATTACAGAGCTGCTATCAGAATATTTTGCTGTCTGTAATATTTAATCATTTTGATTTTATTAAATATAGATGTAGAAGGAGTTCCACTTTGACCCAGGATGTAAATGTTAAATATGTTAGTTTAAAATTAGGAAGGAAAAATTGCATCAGTGAAAATTAATAACTACTATGTAAGGCCCACAAGATAGATAATCTGAGATACATCATCTTTTATGTTTTTTTGTTTGTTTCCAATTCTTTCCTTCTAGTTATTCTGCTAGGTTACATAATGAGGCAGTTTTCCTAGTAGTCTTTATAAAATGCTTTAATTCTGTGACCAATGAGTAGAATTTAAGCATTCTCCAGGTTTAACTGTAACACAGACTTGATTATTTTCTATTAATTATCTCATTAAATAGAAGAGGCATAGATAAAAATGAAACAGTCATGAAATTATTCTGCAGTTAAGTTACAACTTTGTTTTGTTAAGAAAAGATTCAATATCAAAAAGGAAAAAGTAATCCTTTTGTAGGAGCACTTGGATTTTAGAGGATAGAAAGAATGTTTGGTGCTTGTGCTTTGAAGTAGATGGAGGGTTGGGTAGAGTAAGGGAAGATTTTAAATTGAGGCATTCAAGTTTTTAATAACATAGAAAAGCAAAATGAGACCTAGTTCAACAAGACAAGCTTGAATTAATGAGGAGGATGTCATCTACTCCTGACAACTGATGCATTTGTATGGTACGAACTTTCAAAAGAAGAAAACTTATCATCTTGATGAAGACCTGTAGAGTGGATGTCTACAGACTCCAGCATCACAGAGAAAACAATTGTACTTCAGTAGATTAAGCTGTTATTTTTTTATAGTCACTGTTCTAGTATTTCCATTTCTTTCTGGAATAATAAATACCCAAAGAGTCTGTCTTATTGATGAATAAGAAATTGTGAGTTTTGCCGCTCTTTTACATCTGAAGCTAATCTGATGAGGACCTCAACAAATCCTCATCAGCTCTACAACTGTCTTCCTGTTACTTGGGAGAGCTCCAGCTTGATTTCTGAATTCAAACTTGAGTTGTGCAATTAGAAGTGAAGATTTATGCATGAAGTTTCATGAAAATAGTTTTATTTTCACTGGCAGTCATTCATTACAGTAGCAATTTAGGAAATTTTGTATGGAGCTGTTTGAGTTTTGTTGAAGGAAACATCTTCCAGAAAGCAGATTTTTCTTAAGAAAAATAATATCTATCTAAGTTAGAAAAATACTGTTTTCTTATGATTTCTACATTTTTCTTTTTTATGAAGTTCTATATAAACCTTTATGTTAATTTTCATTTATACCCCCATTTCATAACTGAAAATGTCACTTTTTTTTTAAACATAAGATAGTGTTTGGGCCAATTTTGTTTTTAACTACTACAGTGAGAAAAAGACATTTTAATGTGCTCAAATCAGATTTATGAGAAATAGCCAGAATTCTGACCCTTAACCACATTGTGCTTCAGTGCTAAGTTACTTGAGTTGTGTGAGACTCTTTGTGACCCCACAGACTGACTGTAGCCCGCCAGGTTCTCCGTCCATGGGATTCTCCAGGCAGGAATACTGGAGTGGCTTGTCATTCCCTCTTCCAGGGGATCTTCCTGACCCAGGGATCCAACCTGAGTCTCTTAATGTCTCCTGCATTGGCAGCAAGATCTTTACCACTAGTGCCACCTGGGAAGCCCAAAATGGAAAAACACAGCTACAGAGTTTTTCAGCTGTGATGACCATATGTAAGGCTTTTGTCCAGTGCTGTATAGTCTTTACTATTTCACCACATGCTTGCTTACAGAATATTAAAAACATCCAAAAATCGCATTCAATAGGAAAATACATAAAAGAAAGATAAGATCACTTTTTGTATTGTAGTGTTCTCTTTTAGTCTTTTAAAATGTATCTCCATACGTTAAAAAACTTATGGTCATACTTCAGTAATTTTAATAGTAGGCTGTCTGTTATATTTGTTTTAATTTCTCAGTGATGTTTATATTTTATTATTAGATATTTTTAGTATGTTTATATTTTATTACTAGATATTTTTAGTATTATTAGCTAATTGATCCTTTTCACTCTCAGGTTTCTACGTCGTGCCATAAAACATGGGGTTGATGTTTGAAAATAAAGTTACAGTTTGGAATTCATTGGCTATAACTTTGAGTGTGTTGGGTTTATCTTTGTTCAGTAGCAAATAGCCTTATTCAGTAATATTTACAACCTTGTGTGTCAGAACTATTGAGACTGCTTGGCTTGGGATTTAAAATACATCAATATTCTATCATGTATTGGTGCTGATTTATTTTTCTCCATTTCCACCTTGACTTACTATAACCATGGATTTGGGAATTTGACTAGAGAATTTATTTTTTATGTTGATGATTACCAACTACATTAAAGAATACCCCAACTAAAAATAAGAGACACTGTAAATTTCAACTGTAACTCAAATAACAAGTTAATTCTAGTCCATATTATGTCACAGAAAACTGAAAATAAGGTAAATTATTCTTGAATATATTACTTGAAATTAATGAAAATGTGTTTCATTTTAAAAATACCATATTTTTCTAAGCAAATTGGCACTTCCTTGGAGGGAATAGGTGGAGTAAAAAGCTTTCAGAAACCAATTGGTTTAATCACATTTTTGTGAGCACGCACCCGCTGTTTATCAAACATGTTTCTTTATTTGGCAAACATAAGTTCAACATCTATGAGCCAATATTGTGCTTTGCACTAAAGGTACAAAGAAATATTCCCTATGGAGGAATTTGTCCAGGTAAGGGAAGTACCCCACCAGGATTTACAACCCCCTAATGCCTTCAGCCCCTCCTTATGTTGCTTACATTCTTCAGTCATTTCTTATAATTTTTTTTTATACCCCTATATTCTTCTGTTGCTCTTATGTTGCTTTGCAACACCTGCTTGACAGAACCACAAGAATCCTGATTAAATCTAACACCACTCCTCCTCCTCGCCTACACCTGTGCAGTTGATCAACAACCACAGTGACTGGTCTTGTTTTAAATTTATGACTGTGAACCTCAAGTGGGCATTGTATGTACTCCCCCCGTGCCTTTCCTACTTTCTCAGACTGTTTTATTTTTTAATGGCATAATCTTTAATTATTACTGTAATATCTATTGGTATCATTAACACGTAATATATTCAGGTGTACAATAATAACAATTTGATATTTGTATATATTATTCAATGATCACTGCAGTAGTGTAATTCATTCATATCCATCACTGTACATAGTTATAGAAATCTTTCTTTTTAATATTTCTTCCCTTTTCAAAGCCCCGGCAACCCTCTCCATCCCCACTTTCAGCTGTTGACCTCATTGAAAAATTGAAAGAAGAAAATTTCTACAGAATTCCACTACATGACCTTCTTACCTATATATGTTGCCATATTTTATGCCTTCTCATCTTTCACTTTAGGTAAACAAGCATGCTGCTATCTAAAACCCATCTTCTAACTGCCATATCTTCTGCCAAAGTCAGTGTTACGGGCCCAGAAAGTCTCCTCTTCTTTCTGTATATTTTGAGTTTCTTTTTCTCTTCTAAACCATTCCCATCTGTATACAGACCTGCAGTTACTTCTTTCATCTCAAAGAACGCTCCTTTGAACTTACCCTGCGTTTTCTACTGTGCTGTTTCTTTGCTTCATTTCCATCCGGCAAAAATGATTTGAGTTATTTACACTTGTTATCCACTTTTTCTGTTGTTTTTGTGTAAACCCAACCCAGTAAGGCTCATGCCACACTGCACCTCCAGAACTGTCAACTGTTCAGCCTTATTTTTAATTTCTTACTTGCCTTACCTGTGTGACTGACCCAGTTGATCACTCTTTCTTTGATACTTTTACATGAGTTCCAACTGCTGCAGCTGCAGTTACTTTTCTTGTTTATTTTTCTTTTCTGCCTTTCTCAAAATTAAAAAACTACTTCTCAGTTATTTTATCTTTTCTATCTTATTTCTTATCTTTATGTGTTTTCTCTCTTTTAATTGTTCTCTTATTCTTCTGGTATATACTTTAACTTAATTTACACTGTATTGCTGTTTTTCCAATTCTGATTTGAGTCACTTTTTTGATGTTGAATTTTTTTTTTAATTTTTGTTTTGCCCATTTTTTGAATTGGTTGCTTTTTTGTTGGTGTTAAAGAGTTGTCAGAGCTCTTTATGTATTCTGTATAGTAATCCCTTATCAGACATGGAATTTGCATATTCTCTTGTGAACCCACGGAATTGTCTTTTCACCCTTGGTATTTTCATTTGCTGTACGGAAGTTTTTAATTTTGATAAAGTCCAATTTGTCTATTTTTTTTTTCTGTGTTGCTAGTGCTTTTGGTTTGTATCCTAGAAAACATTGCCAAATTCCGTGTTAACGAAAAATGTCCCCATTTTCTTATGAGAGTCTTATAGTTTTAGCTTTAATATTTAGCATTTTGGTCCATCTTGCATTAATTTTTATCTCTGTTGTGGTATTCAGCTTTTTAATGACCTCTTTGGGTCATACACAGAGCCCATCTCCTAATTTGCAGATAACATGGGGTTGAGAGTTAGAGACTCGAATAGACTGGAAGTGCCCACTCCTGTGGCTTCCCTTCCACTCCTGTGACTTTCCTTCCACTCCATGTTAAGCTAAAGAGCTATAAATGAAGGCCATTTGACAGTGGTCTCCAAGTAAATATCTGTCAGTCTCTTTTAAGAAGAGAAAGGGAACATGGCCCATACCTTTGTCTCTAAGCCTCCTTACCCTCTTGTGCACATCTCCTCTTATGTGCCCTTCTTCATTTACTTCATTTCATACCTCACTGCCATCTCCAAACTCTTGTCTCTATAAACCCTTGTCCTAGCCTGTTCACTTACGTTTCTGATCCAAAGCCTTAAAATGGAAAACTACTATGGAAGTCAAGGGCTGTATGTTACTGCTCATGTGAAAAATTGTTTTGCACCATGTAAAATGCTTTATATTAGACAGTCCTTCATGTAGAGAAATTTAAATGAAAGCTTATAAGCATTGAGTAAAGTGAACATAAATAAATTTCTCTTTAGAAAGATGACTTTTGAGTTGGTTAGCTTTTCAGCGCAAGTGAAAATAAACATTTCTTTTGTGAAAAAGATGAGTAAACTCAGGTATTTTTGCACTCAAATGGCTTTTCTCTCTCTCTCTTGGAATGCTTATTTAATTGGACCTGTTCCATCCCTATTTATTATAGATTGATAGGTACATTTACTGTAAACCATTAACTTGGACCTGTTCCATTTCATAGCTTTATAGATTGGCAGGTACATCAATATGTTTGTCTAAATGTGCACAAAAATACTAACACCCCTAAACTTATCAAATATTCATAAAACAAACTTTGGGGATTCTTTTAGAAGTCAGTAGCTGCATCACAATATACAATGAGTGCCAGAGTTGTTAACCATTTATAGTGATCTTTATAGTCCTGGTACAACGTTCTGTGATGTGTTGTTAACATTATATTCTACCTCTGCCTGAAGACCTTTGTTTCATTTTACACAGTTAAATTTTCTAGGAAAACCGATCTATAGTATTGTAATGCCATTCTCTTATACTGTTTATGTCTTTAATATGATGATGTGATAATATTAGTGTTTCTATCGTTCTTCTTTTCTCTATTATGATGAAACCATTCCTGCTTTTTTGGTGTGACGTGAACAGTGTTACCTGGGGTGGAAATATGAAATGTTAAGAGCATGCTTAGAATTTTATTTTTTCAATACTGTGCTTTTATGTTTGTTTTGTTTTATCTTTTAAGTTTATTTTTAATTATTTTGCATGGGCTTTCTCTAGTTGTGGTCAGCAGGGTCTACTCTAGTTGCAGGGCGCAGGCTTCTCACTGTGGTGGCTTCTCGTCGCAGAGCACAGGCTCCAGGGCATGTGGGCTCAGTAGCCGCATCACTTGGGCTCCGGCGCTCAGACTTAGCAGTTGTGGTGCACAGGCTTAGTTGCTCTGTAGCATGTGGGGTCTTCCCAGACCAGGGATCAAACCTATGTCCCTGCGGTGCAAGGCGGATTATTAGTCACTGTACCGTCAGGGAAGCCCTATTTTAAGTTCATGACTAAAGGCATTAAACAGTACTCAGTAGGTCTCTTAATAAATTTTGCTTTAGGTATTTTTTTCACATTAAAAATAAATGTCTAAATCGAGATTATTGTAGAAAATTCATAAAGTAGGTAACCTGGTTAAATTGCTTATAAAGTTTGTAATTGATAACTAGTGCTGCTTTTCTCATAACTTGGTCTTTTTTCTTTTACAACATATTTTCCCCCATATTTTCTTACCCAGTTTAAGTGAGGAAATTCCTTTCCATGCTGAGGGCCTAAATTTTCATCTCAGATGTGAGGTTTTTAAAGCTAAGTTAGTTTTATGATGTATGTTATCTTTTTTGCATATAGATAGGCAAGATACAAAATACATAACTGATCGGCAATTGCTAAATGAGTCTCTCCTTTATAGAAAAAGTACAAATGATTTTAACATTTCACTTATATTAATGGTTAGTTACTAGATTTTTATCTTTTACAATCTGTATGTGTATTTTAAATAATGAGTTTTAAAATATTTTGTCAGTTCAGTTTTGCTTTTGAAGTTATTTGTGCATTCTGCATGTAATTATCGTGTGGGTATATGTAAATACATTACTGATAATATTTCTTTGACAGTGGTTTAGTTGGGTTTAAAAAAAAGCCAAAATCTGAATTATTGTGGGCACAGTAACCTTGGTATCTTATGTCTGGTTGATGAATGCTCTTTTCCATTTTTATTGTTGCTAAATGATTTCTTAGATGATTTGCCAATACATCCAAACAAAAATCAAAACGTTTTCTTTATAGAACTCTTTATTTTTCTCTGGTGAGAGCAAGTATGCTATGGTCTCTGAATGGTTCCTTTTAGCTTTGTATAAATATTTTAATTCAACACATTAAAATTTGAAATATTATGTAGCTGCTTTTTTGGGAAGGGTTCAGAAGATTTGTATTGTTGCCGTGTAATGGCTGACTCCTGTTGTCCACTGTTAAATTGTAAGCTCCTTGAGAAGATGCTGTGGTGCATTCATTGCCCAGTGCCTAGTGCAGAGCCTCTCACATGACAGGTACCTAACAAATATTTGTCCAGTGGACAAGCCTTTGTGCAGACTTCTAGTCTGGGGTTTCGTTCGAGTTTTTAATTTGGGGGATCATCTGTTCTACTTTTCTTTGTTTTATGGAGGTCAGGGAGCCAACTGCTAGAAGGTAAATGAGTTGCCCATGCTCTGTTCTTTCATGTTTATTCCATTAGTTGAACATTAGATGATACGAACAGATTTTCCCGAGTCAGTATATTCTTTGAAAATATTTTCCTTAGTACTTTAAGTATCAGATGAGATACTTATCTAGGCTCCACATATTAATTACAAAGAGTTTATTGATAACTGAGTTGAAAAAGTGTGGTCTAATCACTAACAGGTTCAGTCTTTATTTTTGTATTCTGTGTGTGTTCATGTTTGTTTCAATATTTGTTTTCTTGGTTTTTTAATATTCATTGTTTAATGGAAGTATTTAGTAATTTTCGTTTCCTTGTGCTCTTGCAAGCTGTAGTTCCTTTTGTCATGAAGAGGCCAGTTGCTCTCTTCAGTTCGTAATTTCTAAATTTTAAGTCCAATTATAGGCAGTACTGGAGAAGGAAGTGGCAACTGACTCCAGTATTCTTGCCTGCAGGATACCGTGGACAGAGAAGCTTGGCGGGCTACAGTCCATAGGGTTGCAATGAGTCGGACATGACTGAAGTGACTTAGCATGCATGAGTGTAGTCGGTGCGGTTTTTATCAATAATCTAGAATACCTGGTTTTCCTCAGACATTCTCATAAAACTCTGATGCTTGAATTAAAGTTGCAGGTCATTTTGTTCATAGGCCAACTGCTTACTTCAATTTCTTTACTAGTTTTCAAGCTGCATTATCACAAAACATGATAGCTGACAGCAACGGGCCTGCTGTCCCTGGGGGAAAATCTAGGTATTTAGCAATGAAGTGGTTTCGTGGAATACCTATTGCCCTGAATAGCTGTTAATAGTGTTCTTCATTCACAGTTGAGAGTCGGCATCGGAACATGCATTCTAATATCTTGATTCCCTTTGTGGTATTTAAAGCAGAATCAGGAGTCCTGGAGAGCCACTGGGACAGGACGACCACTATGGCTGAGGGATGAAAGCATGCTCATCTATTTGGGAATGTTTGAGAGGAGGAGGAAGGCATCTTAAAACCAGAAAATTTATATTTGACTTAATTTTTAAAACTCCTGTTTTCTTTAAAGAGGTTATTTTTTTATTTATTTTTAAATTGAAGGATATTTGCTTTATAGAGTTTTATTGTCTTCTGTCAAACCTCAACATGAATCAGCCACAGGTATACATATCCCCTCCCTTTTGAACCTCCCTCCCGTCTCCCTCCCCATCCCACCCGTCTGGGTGGATGCAGAGCCCCTGTTTTGAGTTTCCTGAGCCACACAGCAAATTCTCGTTGGTTGTCTGTTTTACATATGGTAATGTAAGTTTTCCATGTTACTCTTTCCATGCATCTCACCCTCTCCTCCCCTCTCCCCCATGTCCATAAGTCTGTTCTCTATCTCTGTTTCTCCATTGCTGCCCTGTAAATAAATTCTTCAGAACCATTTCTCTAGATTCCATATATATGCGTTAGAATATGATATTTATCTTTCTCTTTCTGATTTACTTCACTGTGTATAATAGGTTCTAGGTTCATCTACCTCATAAAGAGGTTCTTTTGAAGGATAAATGAATATCCTACTTGGTATGGTGCCCTGAGGAGGAATTGAGACATGTTTTATGGTCTTTTTTTTTAAGCTCCAATTTTCTTCTCTTTGCCACCTCCCCATAATTTCATTTTTTTATGCAAGATATTTAAATTTGAACTAATTTTCCCATATTCTATCTTCTTGAACTATTTACTTATATCTAAAGTAAATATGTTGCAATCTCTTTTAATAAATATTAAATATACTACATAAAAAGTTTTAAGTTGATAGAGAATAAACAGATTCAGTGACAGCTTGTTTTGTAAAGCTGATCTTAATTCTCTTTATTTTACTCAAGTCTTTATTCTTGGTATTTTATAGGGAATCATAGATCTTAATCCATGATTATTACCTCCTTTATTTAAATGAACGAACACTAGTAAAATAAAAATTTTAAACTGGCCTAGCTCTGTCTTACGTAATTTAATGTCAATAGTAATTTGGGGGTATTTCAGTTTGCTTTTTTCTCCTGCATCAATTTCTTTTTCTCTCCTTTGTGTTCTTTGAAAGTATTCTATAAAGAAAATAGAACTCTTGAATAATACTCTAGTAAGTAATTATATAACGGGCAAGAGCATTTCTTTATATTTAAAATACAGTGATTAGCTATGACATCAGTTTACTTTCTGGTCATTTTTTTTTCCCTTGTACGCTTATTCAGGCAACTAAGGTGATATTTAGAACCTCATTACATTCTGAAACGTTTGTCTGTTAATGTTTACATTGGTGGTCTCAACCTCAGGGGTTCCCTGGTAGCTCAGTTGGTAAAGAATATGCCTGCAATGCAGGAGACCCTGGTTTGATTCCTGGGTCAGGAAGATCTGCTGGAGAAGCGATAGGCTACCCACTCCAGTATTCTTGGGCTCCCTGGTGGCTCAGATGGTAAAGAATGTGCCTGTAACGGAGGAGACCTGGGTTGGGAAGATCCCCTGGAGAAGAGAATGGCTACTCATTCCAGTATTCTGGCCTAGAGAATTCCATGGACTGTACAGTCCATGGGGTCACAAAGAATTGGATATGACTCAGTGACTTTTCACTTTCACTTTTCTCAACCTGTGTGTGGGGCAAGGGCATTTGTAATGTGAAGTAGCTACCTTAACCAAAATTCTCACACTGTTTTCACCTGGTCCCCCTCCTCAGGGGTTCATTCCCACTTTACATTCTTAAGGAGTCTTTTTAGTTGCTGGTCTGGACTCTTCTGTATACTTGATCAGAATAGGACCTGGCACAATTTCTCATTCTAGTGTTATCGTTTAACGGGCCCATTTCCCATTCTTCTCAGATTCTTCACATAGTACTTTTTGGCAAGCCTGTAGTTTGAATGGTCAGTTCAGTTCCATGGTTTGAGTTTCTTGATCTGTGAAATAAATTCATTGATAGATTTTTTAAGACATGTTCTAGTTCTGAAGGATATAAATTATAATAACACTAACAATATTATTATTATTATATTTTATGAAAAGAGCATAAATCTGAAAAGTGAAAGTGAAAGTTGCACAGTCAGGTGACTGTCTGCAATGCCATGGACTGTAGCCTGCCAGGCTCCTCTGTCCATGGAATTATCCAGGCAAGAGTACTGGAGTGGGCTGCCACTTCCTTCTCCAAAATCTGACTGAGAAAAGACAAAACCTAAAGGAATAGTATTAGAACAAAGGAATGCCTAAACAGAAAGCATGAAGAAAATGGAATAGAAGGGGGGCAAATAATAAGGAAGTCATATAATATTAGCTAATATTTATGGAACCATATCAGTTCAGTTCAGTCGCTCAGTTGTGTCCGACTCTTTGCGACCCCATGAATTGCAGCACGCCAGGCAGTCCTCCCTGTCCATCACCAACTCCCGGAGTTCACTCAAACTCAGGTCCATCGAGTTGGTGATGCCATCCAGCCATCTCATCCTCTGTCGTCCCCTTCTCCTCCTGCCCCCAATCCCTCCCAGCATCAGAGTCTTTTCCAATGAGTCAACTCTTTGCATGAGGTGGCCAAAGTACTGGAGTTTCATCAGTACTGGAGTTTAGCATCAGTCCTTCCAATGAACACCCAGGACTGATCTCCTTTAGGATGGACTGGTTGGATCTCCTTGCAGTCCAAGGGACTCTCAAGAGTCTTCTCCAACACCACAGTTCAAAAGCATCAATTCTTCGGTGCTCAGCTTTCTTCACAGTCCAACTCTCACATCCATACATGACCACTGGAAAAACCACAGCCCTGACTAGACGGACCCATATAATTATTCTAGTAGGAAACACATCTAAAGAATTTCTCAAAGAATCTCCTAAAACCATGCAGAATGATCAGTGACTTAAAAAATGATTGTTATATGGGTTAGTTAAGACCGTAGGGTTTAATGACTACTATTCAGGTATTTTAGAAGCATGTGTAGTTTGTTTCATCTAATTCCAGAACCTTTCTCTAGCTTTTTCCTGACTCAACGTTGCTTCCACCCCCATATTCATTACTCAGATAACCAGTCCTCTGCTACCATCCATAGAGGAGAACATGTTTACCATATAGCATCTGTACTCTAGTGGTGCTTACGGTAGCAAGCATCAGCCTGTGCCACATGGAGTAACCATTATTTTATGTATGTATAGGTTAGTCCTACCTTGTTCCTAAGAAATTTTAAGCAACGTACCATACCTCTAAGTCATAAAGAAATCATTTTCACAGTGCCCATTGTAACTATGAAGACAGTGACTATTTTTTGCTTCTTTGATGTATTTGGTGCTCCATATAAAATATACAAGGGTACAGTGTCTTGGTAATATTCTTACACTGAAAGCTACTGTTTTATCCTAATTTCAATTTTATCCTAATTTGACATATAATTCATGTCAAAAATACAAGTCAAATTAGTAGTACACTTACTGGTTGTCAAAATACCTCATGTTACAAAATTAACTAAACAATAGAATCTTTGCTTCAGTTCAGTTCAGTCGCTCAGTTGTGTCCGACTCTTTGCGACCCCATGAATCGCAGCACATGGTTAAAATACTATTATATCTTTGTTTAGGTTATGTTGATGGTATGTGTAACCATCATGAACTATTTTTTCTCAAAAGAAAACAGTGTGTTGTGTTTTTTTTTTTAAGTGCATAGCATTAATTTCCATAACTATATTCTAATAAGAGCAACTTCTAGAAGTTCACATCCAACTTTGCAAAGGGTGGAGGTATTTTCCATTTATTCTTTGCTTTCACTGTCTAATATTGTTAGGAGCTAAATTGCTTTCTTCTCAAGCATAATGCAGTTTTTAGCATTAATGGGAAAAATTTTAAATATGTAAATATACAGGTAGGTGCTAATGTGCCAGTATACATACCAGAGGAGTATTTTTAGTAGAAGAATAATATTTGCTTTATACCAAATAAACTGAAGTCTGAGGTTGAGAATGTCTTGACCACATAGCTAGTCAGCAGGGATTATGTAACGACTTCTAGAACTCATTCCATCCTTTCCTCATCCTAATTATCACTGTGGCCCTCACCAGCTTCCAGCAGACACCAGCCTAGCCCTTGTGGGGTTGAGCCGTCAATGTTGCTGCAGGCCATGGTTTGCACCAGCAGTCTAGCTCTATCTGGGCATCCTTATAGATACTTGCTAGACCTATTCTGGGGCTTCCTGGGTGGCGCTAGTGGTAAAGAACCTGCCTGCCAATGCAGGAGATGCAAGAGACATGGGTTTGATCCCTGGGTTGGGAAGATCCCCTGGAGGAGGGCAAAGCAACCCACTCCAGTATTCTTGCCGGAGAATCCTATGGACAGAGGAGCCTGGTGGGCTACAGTCCATCGTGTTGAAAAGAGTTGGACACGATTGAAGGGACTTAGCATGTATGCATACAGGCCTACTCTAGAGCAAGAATATGATTTACTAGTAAGGTAATGACCTACATCATTGACTTCCTGACTCAGGGTCTTTCTTCCTTCACTTAATGCCTCTAATAATGAGGAGATTTTAATTTAAAAGCGCATTTTCAGTTTTTCATGTTCTCTAGTTAAAAATGTCAATCAGTTTTCCATTTTCCAGAATACATGTATGTGATTTTGAAACATAAAAGAGGTTTCTTTTTAATGTTTCTTCTGTCTAGCTGAGTTTGTTACAAAATTAAACTCCCCTCCCCCTTAAACAAATAGATTTATTGCAGTCAGTAGTAACTTGTGCCCTGTGATGGAGAACCCATCACAACTGTTGACTCTCAGCCATCTGTATACGTAGGAAGCAACTCCAAAGCCTGAAAACTTGGCAGTCATGCTTCACCTTAGCTTCCTGATATGTTTAGGGAAAATGAACTACTTGCTTCTTAAGAACAAAGTAAGCCAAAAAATGTATAGGAAATACTGTGAGTGCTCTTAATGGTTATTGTATAGCTTTGGTTTCTCTTTGGTGTAACAGAGGAAGTAGTGCTGGTCCAGGAATCCAGAGACCTAGCTGAGCCTTGGCTCAGCCAGCAGCTGAAAGTGTGTCCTGGGACACATCTCTCTCTAAGCCTCGGTAACTTTGTTCCTTAAACCAGAAAGTTGAACTCAGTGGCCCCCAAGATTTTACAGTATTAAGATTCTATTTATGAGGTTCTCTTTAATATGGCATAGTTCCTTCTGTAGTATGTGTTTTATATATTAACATTAATTTCCTTTGATTTTAGGTATGACGAATGGATTAAAGCAGATAAAATAGTAAGACCTGCTGATAAAAATGTGCCCAAGATAAAACATCGCAAGAAAATAAAGGTAATAAAAGCAAAATATATTTTGCTGTATATTATAGCTCTTAATTAAGGAACCTTTCCTCCAGAGTGAGTTGAGAGAGAGAGAGAGAGAGTGTGTATGTGGGTGTGTGTGTCTGTGAAAATCTGTGTGTGTGTGTGTTAGTAGAGTTGGAAATACTCTCTTGAAAAAGCCACTTTATCAAATACTAGATTTGGGTACAATTAATACTATCAGCTTATGGAAAGGCATTTTGAAAACAGTACTAAGTGATATTTGAGGGTTTTTTAGTTCCAACATGTATAAGTTCACTCACCCAAGATTTCACTTACCCATTTCAACTGTTTTATGCACCTCTGGTCTCCAACTGGGAGTCATGAAGTAGTGTGTAGCTGGGAACTCTGGGGTTACTGTAATAGCTGGAAACTATTCAGAGGAAGAAAAGAAGGTGCCTGAAGGCACAGGAGAGCCTAGCTGCAGCTCTTTTGTTCTTCATCATCTTTCTGTCACTATAGATAGTGCTTTAGAATGTGTTCACAAGACCCCAAGAGGCACACACTGCATAGAGACCATGGGGAATCTATTAATAATGCACTTGTATGGAAATTAATGTTAGTTTTATATATGATGGGATTAGTCTTGTTCATTCTAAGACTAAATCTTTTTAATGTTTTATTAGAAAGCAGACCATTAACTAGGTTTTAGAATATCTTTTATCTCTTAATGGCTTTTTACTACTTTGAATGATATATATAATTGAAGTGTTTAATAGTCTTCCTGAAATTCAATTTTCATTTTAAAAGTGAGATGCTATTTACTTTCTGGCTAAATGATGCCTTCGTGGCCCCTACGTGCAAAATTTTTCCCCTAATATTATCACTCTTTTCTCGTGATTAAACTGGGTTCATACTTGTAAAGTTTTGGTTTGGCAACTCAGTAGCTACAACTCAGGACACTCATGGTCTTTATTGGAAAGTGTGGAAGTCATACTATTGCTCCTAAGCTACTAGAAGAATTTTGTGTGTGTGGCAGTAAACAGCCTGTTTCCTTGCACAGAGCAAATTTTAGGAGTTGTATTTCTCGGGTAGAGGCTATATAGGGTAGGGGTCGGAGAAGCAATATTAGAATATTACTTGGGGAATTTTTTCTAAATATTTATTTATGTCTCAGTTTAGTTCTAGGCCCCTCCCAGGCATTTAAAATTGTTGGTCATAAGGGAAGAGGCATGTGAATTTTGGAAAAGCTTCCTAGAAATTATTAATGATAGTATACCCATCCCTTGATCTCATCTGACTCTGAGAAGACAACCATTAAAAGCCATATTTGAACTTTGCATGGCGTAGACTATTTCTGCCTTCAGACTGCATGATATATTGTGATCTCTGGTATAAAGTGATGAAAAGGCTGGCAAGAATAGGAAAATTAGAGCAGCACTAATCATTGATAAGCTTTGGTACACATAAGCCTTCTCAGTGCATACAGAATCTTCAGCTCAGGTGCTCTGAGTAAGTGAATCTCACACTCCAAGTTCTCACCTAGAGCACTTGGTGAAACTCAGATTGCTTGTTCCCATCCCCAGTGATTCTGATTCACTGGCTTTGAGTCTGGTTTGAAGAGTTTTCACTTAAATTGCCAGGAGGTGCTAAGGTCTCTGAGCCCATGGTCCACACTTAGAGAACCACTGTCCTAAACAGAATTAACTTCTGTGTATCTAGAATGATACTAGCTCTGTACCGTCTATGAGAGAACTTTGATTCTCTCAGTCACTCAGCAATATATAGAAGTTTCCAGGAAATATATTAGCCCCTGCCCATCTATTCATAAATAGAGAATTTGGGAAATTTTCTCATTTTTTGATGAAACAATTTATCGATTCAGGAAAGATGTCCCACTGACTTGACTTTATAGCAAGTCATTTGTTTCTTTCCAGTTGTCAACTGAAGATAACTAAAATTTTATCATTCCCAACCCTCATTTTATATTGAGAATCTTCCAGGTTTTAAAACTACCAGATTGAAATTGTGTTTGTTTTTAAAAAAATGAATATTTAAGCCTATTGTCATTTCATTTTTCTAGAGTTTGTAACACCAATTATTAGCAGTATGGAGGTTTGCTTTTCTTAATTGCCTATCTGATTGCTAATTTATTTCCATTATTAAAATATAAATATTAGAAACTTTATTTCTCATCTTATAATATTTGTTAGATAAGTTTGAAAAAACATCTCTGACTGTTTTGTGAGACTTTATATTCTTTTATGTTTTTTAGTAATATAGTCTATAGCTTTGAGTTAAAAATGAGTTTTAGCATTGTTACTAATGAATGCTTCATGATAAATTATGACTAACATAGGATACCTTTTTTTCCTTAACTTAGAATAAATTAGACAAAGAAAAAGACAAAGATGAAAAATACTCTCCTAAAAACTGTAAACTCCGGCGCTTGTCAAAACCGCCATTTCAGACAAATCCATCTCCTGAAATGGTATCCAAATTGGATCTTACTGATGCCAAGAACTCTGATACAGCTCATATTAAATCCATAGAAATCACTTCTATCCTTAATGGACTTCAAGGTAAACATAACGAGCATCCTGTTGCATGCAAGTGTTTTAAATGTCTTCGTTTTAATTTTTATAAATCAAATGCTATAAAGGTAATTCATTGACATTATCAAGTTCTCTTTTTTAATTGAACCATAACTTTGTTGACTCTGTTATTACTTGAAATCAGCCATTGATTTTATTATTTTTTTACAACTGTGTTAAACCTGTATATACTTCTAAAGAGGATATTATTTACTTTTTAAAAACTGTGGCAAGCATAAACCTAACTATATAAAAAAGACAGTATTTCCACTTTAATGAAGGCTCATCTGAATAGAGTTTCCAGGTCATATTCAGGTTCTTTGTAAGTCTACAAAGACCTCTGTAAGGAAATTCAGTGGGTCAATGTTATTAGGGCCTTTTAGGAAACAAGTTGGTTTTAGAAAAGGCAGAGATCAAATTGCCAACATCCGCTGGATCATGGAAAAAGCAAGAGAGTTCCAGAAAAACATCTATTTCTGCTTTATTGACTATGCCAAAGCCTTTGATTATGTAGACCACAATAAACTGTGGAAAATTCTTCAAGAGATGGGAATACCAGACCACCTGACCTGCCTCTTGAGAAATCTGTATGCAGGTCAGGAAGCAGCAGTTAGAATTGGACATGGAACAACAGACTGGTTCCAAATAGGAAAAGGAGTACGTCAAGGCTGTCTATTGTCACCCTGCTTCTTTAACTTACATGCAGAGTACATCATGAGAAACGCTGGGCTGGAAGAAACACAAGCTGGAATCAAGATTGCCAGGAGAAATATCAATAACCTCAGATATGCAGATGACACCACCTTTATGGTAGACAGTGAAGAGGAACTAAAAAGCCTCTTCATGAAAGTGAAAGAGTAGAGTGAACAAGTTGGCTTAAAGCTCAACATTCAGAAAACGAAGATCATGGCATCTGGTCCCATCACTTCATGGGAAATAGATGGGAAAACAGTGGAAACAATGTCAGACTTTATCTTTTTGGGCTCCAGAATCACTGCAGATGGTGACTGCAGCCATGAAATTAAAAGACGCTTACTCCTTGGAAGGAAAGTTACGACCAACCTAGATAGCATATTCAAAAGCAGAGACATTACTTTGCTGACTAAGGTCCGTCTAGTCAAGACTGTGGTTTTTCCTGTGCTCATGTATGGATGTGAGAGTTGGACTGTGAAGAAGGCTGAGTGCCGAAGAATTGATGCTTTTGAACTGTGGTGTTGGAGAAGACACCAGTCCATTCTGAAGGAGATCAGCCCTGGGATGTCTTTGGAAGGAATGATGCTAAAGCTGAAACTCCAGTACTTTGGCCACCTCTTGCGAAGAGTTAACTCATTGGAAAAGACTGATGCTAGGAGGGATTGGCGGCAGGAGGAGAAGGGGACGACCGAGGATGAGATGGCTGGATGGCATCACCAACTCGATGGATGTGAGTCTGAGTGAACTCTGGGAGTTGGTGATGGACAGGGAGGCCTGGCGTGCTGTGATTCATGGGGTCACAAAGAGTCGGACACGACTGAGCGACTGAACTGAACTGAGGAAACATCAGGGCTCTCAGGAATATCTGACATAATCTTAGTGGATGACCAAAAGAATTATGCTTAGTGCTATTGATAAGGTGCTCTGTATGTTCTGATTCTAGGCTGACCAAATATACTCCTGATTTTCAGGTGTAGGTCAAAACAAAATGTTTCTGCTGGGTATGATGATATCATTGCCTGATCCAAGGTAATGGCGCACAAGAGATTGAGCAGAGAGCTGGAATTTTATCACCAAATGGTTGGAACAAACTAATATATATAGAAAGAATCTAACTGATGGCAAGAGGCATTTTGATGATGATAGAAGTCATACAAGTTCCTTTGGAAATAACATCATACGGGTCTGGACTGATTTCCTTCTGTGTTTGGTGCATAGTTCTCTTCCTGGGAACTTTTAGAGCTCTCTCTTCAAAGCAGTCCCTAAAAATTTTTTTCTTTTGGGTGTCTGATTTTTAAAATATCATCTTTGGTATACTCACTGTGATGGAGCACATTCTCCATTCTCTAATAGATGTTAAGAACAAGTGAGTAAGAGGGAAGATAAGACTATCCATATTTGAAAGCATTATTTATGGTCTGGCAGGGTTGGAAGTTTTCCTTAATTATTTTATTGGCATTGTTCAGCTGTATCTTTCCTTCAGTGTTTTCTGTGAAATCCAGAGCTCTTGTCCCTGATTCTTTGTGGATGACTTGTATTATGGCTTGCTTTTTGCCTTCCCTTTCTCTGAAATCTAGAATCTTTGTTTTTAATGTGTTCAAATTGCACATAGATTATCCTTTCTGTGGATGTATTTTCATCTATTGTAATGTGTACTTGCTAAGCTGCTTCCTTCTGCAAACTTGTATCTTTCTCTTCTGGATCACTTCACTTCAGTTCAGTCACTCAGTTGTGTCTGACTCTTTGCGACCCCATGAATCGCATCACGCCAGGTCTCCTTGTCCATCACCAACTCCCGGAGTTCACTCAAACTCAACGTCCATCGAGTCAGTGATGCCATCCAGCCATCTCATCCTCTGTCGTTCCCTTTTCCTGCCCCCCAATCCTTCCCAGCATCAGAGTCTTTTCTAATGAGTCAACTCTTTGCATGAGGTGGCCAAAGTATTGGAGTTTCAGCTTTAGCATCATTCCTTCCAAAGAACACCCAAGGCTGATCTCCTTCAGAATGGACTGGTTGAATCTCCTTGCAGTTCAAGGGACTCTCATGAGTCTTCTCCAACACCACAGTTCAAAAGCATCAATTCTTCGGCACTCAGCCTTCTTCATAGACCAACTCTCACATCCATTCATGACCACTGGAAAAACCATAGCCTTGACCGATGGCTTGTTAGCAAAGTAATGTCTTTGCTTTTGAATATGCCATCTAGATTGGTCATAACTTTCCTTCCAGGGAATAAGTGTCTTTTAATTTCATGGCTGCAGTCACCATCTTCAGTGATTTTGGAGCCCCCAAAAATAAAGTCTAGTTTTCTTGAAATATTTTGTTGATTTTCCTCCTGTATACTTTCTTATTCTTTCCCCTACCCCTCTCTCCTCCCGCTCTTTTGAACCCTGCCATTAATATTGAACCTTCTGCAGTATACTCTAATATAGTTAACTTTTCTCAGAGACACATTATTGATTGTTTTGTTGTCTTCTTCTAGTTTCTTAGAAATTTTCTTGATTTTATCTTTTAATCGTTTTACTATTTAGTACTGTAATGCTTATTGACAGCTGTGATGTTTTTACTTTTAAAGAACTCTTTGTTTTCTGCATGCTTCATATAATTCTGTTCTGATAAAGTGGGTGGGTATAATATCTTATTTCTGATTTCATTCTTTTTATTGTAATAGAGTTGATTCACAATATTGTTTGTTGTGTTAGTTTGTGGTATATAGCAAAGTGGTTCAGTTATATATGTAGTCTTTTTTCATATTCTTTTCCTTGATGGTTTATTACAAGATTTTGAATATAATTCCCTGTGCTATACAGGACCTCTTTGTTTATTTTACGTATAGTAGTTTGTATCTGCTAATCCTAAATCCTTAACTCACCGACTCCACTCCTTTTCCCTTTTGTTAGTCATAAGTTTGTTTTCTATGTCTTCAAGTCTATTTCTTTTCAAAATAATTTACTTTTTCATAGTTTATGTTCCACATGTAAGTGATGGTATATGGTATTTTTCTTTTTCTGATTTAACTTAATTTAGTGTGATAATATCTAGATCTGTCCATGTTGCTTCAAATGGCATTGCTTCCTTCTTTTGTGTGGCTGGGTAGTATCTCATTGTATATATGTACCACATCTTATCCATTTATCTGTCAGTGGCCATTTAGGATTGCTTCCATGTCTTGGCTATTGTAAATACTGCTGCTGTGCACGTTGGGATACATGTATTTTTTCAAATTATAGTTTTCTCCAGATGTCCCGGGAGTGGGATTGTTGGATCATAAAGCAGGAAAGACTAAAAACTCTGTTTTTAGCTTTTTTAAGGCGCCTACATACTCTTTCCTAGTGGCTACACCAGTTTACTTTCCCACCAGCAGTGTACAAGGGTTCCCTTTGATCCACACTTTCTCCAGGATTTGTTATTAGTAAACTTTTTAATGATGGCCATTCTGACTGGTGCCTCATTATAGTTTTGATTCTCATTTCTCTGGTACTTAGTGATATTGAGCATCTTTTCATGGTCCTGTTAGCCATCTGTCTGCCTGCTTTAGAGATAGGTAGGTCTAGGTCTTCTGCCCATTTTTCAGTTGGGTTGGTTGTTCTTTTTTGTTGATGAGTTGTATGAGCAGTTTGTATATTTTGGAAATTAAGCCTTGTCGGTTGCATCGTTTGCAAATATTTTCTCTCAGTCCATAGGTTGTGATTTCCTTTGTAGTTTCCTTTGTGATTTCTTTTGTAGCAAAATCTTAACTAATTTGATGAGGTCACATTTGTTTATTTTTGCTTTTATTTCTGCTGCTTTGGGAGATGAACCTAAGAAAACATTGGTACAACTTATGTCAGAATGTTTTGTCTGTGATCTCTTCTAGGAGTTTTTGGGTGTCATGTCTTAAACTTAACTCTAAACTGTTTTGAGTGTATTTTTGTGTATGGTGTGCGGGTGTGTTTTGATTTCACTGATTTACATTTATCAGTCCAGCTTTTCCAACACCACTTATATACAAAGTGTGGCAGAAGGGGATGGAGGTATTAATAAGAGAATTCTCATTGCTTATGTATGTCAACAAATAATATATTATTAAGAGATAATGATAGTAACTATGAATGGAAATAGTTAAGATTTTGGAAGCTGAGGAAGGAAGAAAAGAGGAGCTGTTGGTGTTTTGTTATGAGAGTAAATTATTTTTTACTGTTTATATGTATTTCTAGCTCCTTTATTGATCACAGCCTTACCGTGGTGAAGGGCTTGTGTAACTCAGTGAAGCTATGAGCCATGCTATGTAGGTCCATCCAAGATGGACAGGTCATAGTGGAGAGTTCTGAAAAAATGGGGTCCACTGAAGGAGAGAATGGCAAACCACTCCAATACTCTTCCCATGAACAGTATGAAAAGGCAAAAAGATATGACACCTGAAGGTGAGCCACCCAGATCAGAAAGTGTCCAGTATGCTACTAGGGAAGAGCAGACAGCAATTATTAGCTCCAGAAAGAATGAAGAAGCTATGCCAAAGTGGAAATGACACTCAGTGTCTGTTGTGAAAGTAAAGTCCAATGCTGTGCAGAACAGTATCTAATAGGAACCCAGAATGTTAGGTCCATGAATCAAGGTAAATTGGACATGGTGAAGAAGGAGATAGCAAGAGTGAACATTGACATCTTAGGAATCAGTGAACTAAAATGGACAGGAATGGGCAAATTTAATTTAGATGACCTATTATATCTACTACTTGTGGGCAAGATTCCCTTAGAAGAAATGGAGTAGCCCTAATACTCAACAGAAGAGTCTGAAATGTAGTACTTGGGTGCAGTCTCAAAAATGACAGAATGATCTCAATTTGTTTCAAAGGCAAACCATTCAACATCACAGTAATCAAGTGTATGCCACAATCATGAATGCTGAAATGGCTGAAGTTGACTGATTTATGAAGACCTACAAGACCTTCTAGAACTAACACCTCCCCTCCCCCCAAAAAAAAATGTCCCTTTCATCATAGGGGATTGGAATGCAAAAGTAGTAGGAAGTCAAGAGATGCCCAGAATAACAGACAAGTTTGGCCTTGGAGTGAAAAATGATGCATGGCAAAGGCTAACAGGGTTTTGTCAAGAAAACACTCTGGTCATAGCAAACACCCTTTTCCAACAACACAAGAGACGACTCTGTACATGGACATCCCCAGATGGTCAATACCGAAATCAAATTGATTATATTCTTTGCAGCCAAAGATGGAGAAGCTCTATACAGTCAGCAAAAATGAAACCCAGAGGTAACTGTGGATCAGATCATGAGCTTCTTATTGCAAAATTGAGGCTTAAATTGGTCATGAGCTTCTTATTGCAAAATTGAGGCTTAAATTGAAGAAAGTAGGGAAAAACTACTAGGCCGTTCAGGTATGCCCTAAATCAAATCCCTTGTGGTTAAACAGTGGAGGTGATGAATAGATTTAAGGGATTAGATCTTGTAGACAGAATGCCTGATGAACTATGGACGGAGATTTGTAACAATTGTATGGGAGGCAGTGACCAGAACCATCCCCAAGAAAAGAAATGCAAGAAGCAAAGTGGTTGTCTGAGGAGGCTTTACAAATAGCTCAGAAAAGAAGACAAGTGAAAAGGCAAGGGAGAACAGGAAAGATACACTCAACTGAATGCAGAGTTTCAAAGAATAGCAAGGAGAAATAAGAAAGCCTTTCCCAGTGATCAGTGCAAAGAAATAGAGGAATACAGTTGAATGATAATGGCTAGAGATCTCTTCAAGAAAACTGGAAAAAGCAAGGGAACATTTCATGTAAGAATGGGCATGATAAAGGAGATAAATGGTAAGGACCTAATAGATGAGATTAAGAAAGGTGGCAAGAATATCCAGAACTGTACAAAAAAGTCTTAATGGCCTGGATAGCCATGATGGTGTAATCACTCACCTAGAGCCATACATCCTGGAGTGTGAAGTCAAGTGGGCCTTAGGAAGCATTATTATGGAAAAAGCTAGAGGAGGAGATGGAATTCCAGCTGAACTATCGAATCCTAAAAGATGATGCTGTTAAAGTGCTACATTCAGTATGTCAGCAAATTTGGAAAACTCACCAGTGGCCACAGGATTAGAAAAGGTCAGTATTTATCCCAGTCTCAAAGAAGGGCAATGCCATGGAATGTTCCAACTACTGTACTTGTTTCACATGCTAATAAAGATTATGTTCAAAATCCTTCAGTCTAGGCTTTAATAGTACATGAACTTCCAAAGGTACAAGCTAGGTTTAGAAAAGGCAGAGGAACTAGAGATCAGATAACCAACATTTATTGGCTCATAAGGCAAGCAAGGGAATTCAGAAAAACATCTACTTCTGCTTCCTTGACTACGCTAAAGCCTTTGACTGTATGGATCATAACAAACTATGCAAAATTCTTAGAGAGATGAGAATGCCAGACCACCTGACCTGCCTCTTGAGAAACCTGTATGTAGGTCAGGAAGCAACAGTTAGAACTGGACGTGATACAACAGACTGGTTCAAAATTGGGAAAGAAGTATGACAAGGCTGCAGATTGTCACCCTGCTTATTTAACTTCTGTGCAGAGTCATTTCAATCGTGTCCAACTCTGTGAGACCCTATGGATTGTAGTCTGCCAGGCTCCTTTGTCCATGGCATTATCCAGGCAAGAATACTGTTTTGGTTGCCATGCCCTCCTTCAGGGGATCTTCCCAACCCAGGGATCGAACCCATGTCTCTCTCATTCCTGCATTGGCAGGCAGGTTCCTTACCACTGGTGCCGCCTGGGAAACCCTGTATGTAGAGTGCATCATGCCAAATGCTGCGCTGGGCAAAGCACAAGCTGGAATCAAGATTCCTGGGAGAAATAGCAACAACCTCAAATATACAGATACCACTCTTATCACTCGTGCCGCCTGGGAAGCCCTTTATGTAGAGTACATCGTGCGAAATGCTGCACTGGGCAAAGCACAAGCTGGAATCAAGATTGCTGGGAGAAATAGCAACAACCTCAAATATACAGATAATACCACTCTTAATGGTAGAAAGTGAAGAAGAGAAACTAATAGGCTCCTTGTTGAGCATGAAAGAGGAGCATGAAAAAGCTGGCTTAAAACTCAGCATTCAGAAAATGAAGATCATGGGATCTGATCCCATCACTTCATGACGAATAGATGGGGAAAAAGTGGAAACCAATAGATTATATTTTCTTGGGCACCAAAATCACTGCAGACAGTGACATGAAGTTAAAAGATCCTTGCTATTTGATAGAAAAGCTATGACAAACCTAGACAGCATATTAAAATCAGGGACATCCCTTTGCTGACAAAGGTTCATATAATCAAAGCTGTGATTTTTCCAGTAGTCATTGGACTATAAAGAAAGCTGAGCACCGAAGAATTGATACTTTTGAACTGTGGTGTTGGGGAAGACTCTTGAGAGTCCCTTGAAGTACAAGGAGATCCAGCCTTTCCATCCTAAAGGAAATCAGTCCTGAATATTCATTGGAAGGACTGATGCTGAAGCTGAAATTCCAATACTTTGGCCACCTGATGCGAAGAATTGAATTACTTGAGAAGACCCTGATGCTGGAAAAGATTGAAGGCGGGAGAAGGGATGAGATGGTTGGATGGCATCATTGAGTCAATGGACATGAGTTTGAGTAAACTCTGGGAGTTGAGTAAACTCTGGGAGGCCTTGGCATGCTGCAGTCCATGGGGTTGCAAAAAAGTCAGACATGACTGAGCGACTGAACTGAACTGATGTTTGTATAAAGTTAATTGTGTTGTTCTTTAAAGCATCTATGGTAGAAATACATTGCTTACAAAATTTTTGAGTTGTCATTGCTACATTGGAAGTGAAGACTACACTTTTATAAAAATATACACTTTGGAGTTTGAACATCCTGGAACTACATCCTGACTCCACTATGTTCTGCTCATAAATTTGGAGAAGATTCTTTCTTTTTATAATCTACTTTATTGAGGTAAAATTTACAAACGATGAAAGTCACCAGTTTTATGTTTTCAATATGATGAGTTTTGGCAAAAGCGTACAGTAGTGTCACTCCCACTATAGTCATGATAGATGATGTTTCCATCATTGGGTGAATGTCTTCTCTCTGAAGCTCAGTTTTCTCAGTTGTAGAATGAGGGTAAAACCTAGCAACCTGGAGTGGTTATAAACATATGAGCTAATATTTGTTTATATTAGTGGGGCCAGAGAAGACATCGCTGGTATTCTTATACTCATTGTTTTTTCTGTCTTTTCTAGCTTCTGAAAGTTCTGCTGAAGACAGTGAGCAAGAGGATGAAACAAGTGTTCAAGACTTAGATAACCATGGCAAAGAAGACTCTAAGATTGATCATTTGACTCACAACAGAAATGATCTTACATCCAAAGAGGAACAGAACAGTTCATCTTTGCTTGAAGAAAATAAAGTCCACGCAGATTTGGTAATAGCCAAACCCTTGTCAAAATCTCCAGAAAGCTTAAGAAAAGATATGGAAGCATTATCTGAAGATACTGACTATGAAGAAGAAGATGAAGTTACAAAAAGAGAAAGGATGTTAAAAAGGACACCGCTGATAAATCTTCAAAGCCACCAGTGAAACGTGGTAAGAGAAGGTACTGCAATACTGAGGAGTGTTTAAAAAGCGGCTCCCCCAGTAA
The DNA here is from genome assembly GCA_917880005.1 of Nanger dama. Classification (NCBI taxonomy): domain Eukaryota; kingdom Metazoa; phylum Chordata; class Mammalia; order Artiodactyla; family Bovidae; genus Nanger; species Nanger dama. The sequence continues at coordinate 8,098,784 of CAKJTW010000062.1, read as the reverse complement.
AAAGGAGGATAAGACCAAGAACAAAGAAGCCCTTTGCATAGAAAACAGTAGCAATAGCTCCTCAGATGAGGACGAAGAAGAAAAGTCCAAAGCCAAGGTGACACCGACTAAGAAATACAATGGTTTGGAGGAGAAAAGAAAGTCTCTACGGACAACTGGTTTCTATTCAGGATTTTCAGAAGTGGCCGAAAAAAAGGATAAAACTTTTAAATAACTCTGATGAAAGACTTCAGAACAGCAGAGCAAAAGATCGAAAAGATGTCTGGTCAAGTATTCAGGGTCAGTGGCCTAAAAAACGCTGAAGGAGCTTTTCTCAGACTCTGACACTGAGGCCGCAGCCTCCCCACCCCATCCTGCCCCAGAAGAGGGGCCGGCTGAGGGTCCCTGCAGACTGTGGCCGAGGAGGAGAGCTGCTCCCCCCAACACCGATCTGGCCGCCCCGCCCTCGGCTGGTGCAGAGGGCAAACCCACTGAGGAGAAGCCAGCTGAGGTCAGTGACAAAAATCGGAATTTCCGAGCAGCGGCAGCAATTCAGTGCTCAATACCCCTCCCACGACACCCGAGTCCCCTTCCTCAGTCACCGTGACGGAAGCCAGTCGGCAGCCGCCTTCTGTAACAGTGTCAGAGCCACTGGCCCCAAATCATGAAGAAGTCCGCAGCATCAAGAGTGAGACCGACAGCACAATCGAAGTGGACAGTGTCGCTGGGGGAGCTGCAGGACCTGCAGTCAGAAGGGAACAGCTCACCCACGGGCTTTGATGCCAGTGTGAGCTCGAGCAGCAGCAATCAGCCTGAGGCAGAGCATCCCGAGAAAGGTGAGGCCACAGGCCCCAGCATCGTGGTTTACGGTCCCCCGATGGTTTCAGGGGCTTCATGTCCTTCATTACAACATGAGGTGTTTACGTGGAGTACTTGTGTGAGCATGGTGAAAGTGGCAGTGTGAAAGGTAGTTTGGGTAGTGGAGGGTGGGATGCATTTAACAGCTTGAGAATTGAGTGTTTTTTTTTCACTTCAGCCACCTGTGACGTTTCACAGTGGACCAGATCATGTGCTATTTAATAGAAGATGCACCCAGGCTCAAATCCAGACCTGTTTGAAAACTCATTTTATACTGGTCGACTGCATGGCGTGAGCAGCTTAAATATATTTCTTTAACATTGTTTTTACAGTTGTCCCATGCAGTTTCTCACTAACATTTTGATTTATTGATGGACTCGTCCACCCTTAACCAAAGTACTCTATGTAGGGGTTTGGAGCAAGCAACTGTCTAGGCTGTGCTCTCCTCAGATAACCATGTCAAACTGATTATTGAGCCTGACTACTGTATGAGAGTTTATAAAGGAATCTGATGCTTTCTTGGTTGCCTAGCTTCCAAATTGAAGGACCAGGGTCTATGTTGTACTTCCCTGAAGTCTTAGTGCCTTTTCATTGGTGCCATAGCTCTGACACCATTCTTCTTATAAACCTCTTCATACGGGTGTCTTTAAATCAGTATTGTAAGCTGACACTTGGCTTTGAAACACACTTTTCCAGTGTAAAGCACTAGAGTATATATGTTATATAACATACCAGATTTTATTATACTGATTTCAGGTTTTTAGGTAAACTTAAGGAGATACAATCTAGACCAAATTAGTTAACTTTAAGTTTTCTCTCATAAACCTCTTTTTGTCCTTATTCTAGTTTCCCTGAGACATAATTGACATAACTATCTATCACACAAATAATTTTGTCTTGAAACATTTTTCAAAAAATAGTAAGTAAAAAGATAGTTGCGGTAGATTTCAGTGATCTTTCTTTTTGTTTAAATCTTTACACACATAGCTACTGTGATGATGTCTGTGTGTTGTACTGTCTCACATATTTGGATTATCCAGGCATAAATATCCTCAAGATGAAAGAAGCATTTATTGCAGATGATTAGAGAAGCTTCCAATAAAATATAATGAACTTTTAATCATAATTCTGAAGAGGTTGCATCCTCACTGTGCTCCTCATATCTAATGAAAGATTGAGATCTGTTGACTGATAGACTATGTCAGTATTACCCTTTTGAATCTTAATCTTAACTAGGTTAAAAAGTAAGTTTGAGAACTTCATTTAGGATATACCTATCTTATAAAATCAAAGCATATTACAGAATTCTTTAGAATTTATATCTCTGTAAAAATAAATTCTTAAGCACCTGTTTCATATGGCTCCTTTTGTCTGCAAAAGGAGTAAATTTATCTGCAGATATCGAAGACTTGACTTTATATTAAAAGTAAAAATGTAAGTTTTACAATTTAGATTTAAGATTGCCTTCCAGATTAGCCTACAGTAAGCTTTTTTATTTCTTGGAGATGAAAGTTTCAGAATTAAACTCTTTAGGAGAGAAATTTGGCAATTATTGTTAAGATTCTGTACTTTAATATAGGTAATATCTAAATCACTTTCTTTATGGTTCACCTTGTTATATTAAAATAGCCTTAGGAAAAGTTATCAATTAGATGTAACCCATTAAAAAACCAACTGAAAAGTTGTAAACAAAACATTTAAAATAGCTTGTTCCATTTTTACCAGCAAAGCCATGTCTTGTATATGTTACCATTGTAACAGGATTAAGAAACATTTTTAGTAACAAACATGGCATAATTTTATCATAGTATTGATTGTATTGTGGTTATATTAATAGTATCTGACACTGCAGTGAAATAGAGATAAGACTTCGTAAGTCTCAGGAAAGAAAGATTACTATATAATAGTCTGAAAAACAATCCATACAATTAAACGCTAGAAACCGACCAGATGCTGAGGATCCTGTTAGAAGTAGAGAAACTATGGTTTGGACTAGCAGTTAGTCACTGAAGCCTGGACATCAGGGAAGGTAAGACTTGGGCTAATCCTTGAGGAAAAGGGAGACTTCATAATATTTCGGAATAACTTCCTACCAAGAAGATGAAATTTTTTTAGAACTACTGTACTGGATTTGTAAATGGTATACATGTTAACCATTGCCCAAGAAGGATGTGCATGCCTTATTTGTTTTTCATTTTTAAATTTTTATTTGTTTATTTTTGGTTGTGATAGGTCTTTGTTGCTGTGCAGACTTTTGTCTAGTTGCGGTGAGCAGGGCCTACTCTTGTTGCTCTGTGCAGGCTTTTCATTTCAGTGGCTTCTCTTGTTGCCCAGCCGGACTCTAGGGCACGAGAGCTTCAGTTGCTGCGACTCCCGCGGTCCAGAGCATGGGCTCAGTAGCTGTGGCACACAGGCTTAGTTGCTCTGCGGCATATGGGATCTTCCCAGACTAGGGATAGAACCCATGTCTCTTGCATTGGCAGGCAGATTCTTTACCACTCAGCCACCAGGGTAGTGCTTTATTTGCTTTTTTAAAAACTCTAGTTTTATTATGTGTTATAATTCAGCTCATTAATGACTTTTAAAAATTCTAATAATTTCTATGACAACTTATAAATCTCAAAGAACATCTATAGTTTCAGAATTGGTCTGTTCTTCTAAAATGTGGAATTAATTTATACCTGGGGACAAGCTTGAATTTATTTTGTGTTACTTAATAGTTCTTTTCCCCATCAAAGCCTGTACAGGTCAGAAAAGAGTGAAAGAAGCTCAGGGAGGAGGAAATTCATCAAAAAAGCAGAAACGAAGCCATAAATCTACAGTGGTAAACAACAAAAAGAAGGGAAAAGGCAGTAAGTGTGACACCTCTAATTTTTTAAATACGAAGATAATGGTGGATATGTTTTTTTCTCCCTTTAAGAAAAGGGTATTTAGGATATGGGATACTTAATGTTTTGATTGTTGTCTCTACCCCTGCCAAAATCACACAGAAGTCTCTTGACTGTAGGTAGATTCTAGGATTGAGCAATTTGCTGTTATTCAGCAGTGGTATTGATTGCTGATTCAGGTAATCTTTTTAAAAATAATAATATAAACAACAACATTTTTGTTAGTTTTATGTGCAGATTCTTTTGCATTATATATATTACATATTATTAAATACTTGAATTATATATTCTTTTATTACAGTGAAACTGATTGCTTTGTAATCCATTCAGGCAAAATTAGCCTAGAAGAGAACAATCAAGATAGCTTTAGAGCTATGATTCCAATAGCTGCAGCCTACTAGCTTTATCTTTGATATCCTGAACTGTGTATTCAAGAGCAGCTCTAAGAATACGGGGGTTAAATATGTTCTAACTAATGACTTTAGCAATGATTCTTATTTATCAGTCTACAGGAATATATATATTGTATTTCTCCTGAGAGCTGCACGTTTTTTTTCTCTCTCGTAGACAAAGTACGAAGCAGAAAATATGTAAAGAATTTTTTTCAGGTGCCCCACACTGACCTCCTGCTGCTCTTCCAGGAGATTCCTGCCACCTCCACTGCCTGACCTTTGCTATCGGCCGGCTTGCCTGCACTTCAGTGCAGAAAAGGGTTTTGCGGCCAGCTCCCCGCGGTTCTGCTGAGCCCATATGACTTCCAGGCGGTGAATATGGCATCCTTCGGGGCCCCGGGCGGCTGTGTTCAGCGAGGCCATGAAAGCCGAGCTGAGGCAGACCACTGCATCTGAGTGGGGCCAAGCCTTGGGTGGCTGAGCTAGGAGTTGCTAGGGGTTCCAGAGCAGCAGTGGGGGACTGGGAAGGGATTCTTTTAAGACGTGTACGAAAGAGTGGTGGAGTTTCTTTACTCCTGAGCACCACAGTGGGGAGGAGTTGTTCTGTGTCTTTCCTATCTGGAATACGTTTCAGTTTTTAGAGCTGAACTATATTTTTTGGAGGGTAGCTATTGTTAAATGAAGAATTGATAAAAGAAAATGGATAAATTTGATGCCAGATCGATGCCACATTTGCAGTAACTGAAAGGATATTCAAGACCATTTTTTAATTACATTGTAATGTTTTTATCTTTAAGACTTTCAAATGACATTCTCCAAGAGGGCTCATTTTCAACAAGTCAGTTGACATATTCATGTAATTTTGAGCTATAGAAGTTGATCATATATTCTTCCATTTTAATTACTGGACTTATATCTTGGTAAATCAGAATGAGGAAACAGTTCTCTGAGAATAATTGAGTCAAATGAATTAACTCTCATAGAATCTATAGTAATGCTTTGTATCGAGAAAGAGGTAATTTATGGAAATAGCAATTCCATCACCTGTTCACACGTCAGGATGTTAAAGATTTCCATTCTGGTACTGAGGCTTTGGGCTTCCCAGGTGACACAGTGATAAAGAACCCACCTACCAATGCAGGAGATAACAGAGACAGGTTCGATTCCTGGGTTGGGAAGATGCCTTGAAGTAGGAAATGGCAACCCACACCAGTATTGTTGCCTGGGAAATTCCATGTACAGAGGAACCTGGCAGGCTACAGTCCATAAAGTCACAAAGAGCAGGACATGACTGAGCACATGCGTGCACACACTCACACACTTTGTTGAGGTTTTAATCAACAAAGGAAGATTTAACATTATTGCATAGACTTCTGAATTCTTCATAAATTACTGAACATATTTATCAAGGTAAAACCTATGATTTACTTTAGTCAACAGGTTATGATGTAGGAGTTTCTTAAGAAATCATTGTATATATTAAAATTTAGAATTTATTTTCAAAGAACTCTTTATTGAATGTAATGATTGTGATTTGGCCAGAGAAGTAGGAAAGTGTCGCCTGTACACAATTTAAAATGCAAAATTAAGAAGATTTCATATGATTCATTTAAAAAAATGCTGTATTCTACTATCTATATATATATATTTTAATATAGTAGAGTTAAAACCTATTTAAATAATTACTGCATATTTAGTAATCACCAGATATAATGAAAGATTACTTTGAGTATTTTTTAAAAATACATTATTGGCGATTCAGGTAAGAAGAGTTTTTGTTTTCCTTAACTGATGTGCTGCTATGTTTATACTTGATGATTTTCCAAGTTTTTAGTCAGGGTCTGTAAAGCAAGTAGTAGTGAATGGAATTGGTTAATTTTTAAATTGTCCACTAAAATCTGTAACAAATTATGATTACTTTTCTGTTTACTAATGCTTTAAAATTTTTTTTCTTTTTCAGCAAATAGTAGTGATAGTGAAGAACTTTCTGCTGGTGAAAGTGTAACTAAGACTCAGCCCATCAAATCAGTTTCCACTGGGATGAAGGCTCATGGTACCAAATCTCCTGCTAGGACGCAGTCACCAGGAAAATGCGGAAAGAATGGCGATAAGGATCCTGACCTCAAGGAACCCAGTAACCGATTACCCAAAGTTTACAAATGGAGTTTTCAGATGTGTAAGTGACATATGCTAAGTCAGAGGTGAAGCAATAGAAACTTCTTCCCAGTAATTTTTTTCCCACTTGTCGGTTATCCACTTTAAATACAGCAGTGTGTACATGTGCCCCAAGTTCACTAACTATCCCTTCCCACCATCTTTCTCCCCCAGCAACCATAAGATTGTTCTCTGTCAGTCTTTTTCTGTTTTGTAAGTTCATTGTTCATCATTTTCTAGATTCCACATATAAATGATGTCATATGATATTTCCCTTCTCTGTCTGACTGACTTTACTCAGTATGTTAAGGCATTTGAGGCACATAGCAACACTGACAATATTTCTGATGTAATGTCAGAAATTTACTATAAAAAATTTAGTGTTGCTCTTGGGAAGTGGATTGTTTAGGGTATACATGAAACAGAATTTACAATGAATTGCTAATTATTGAAGCTGGATGAGTATATGTGACTCTGTTATACTACTCTTTGTACCTTTGTATACCTGAAAAATAGACATTACAAGTTTTATTTTTCTTTTAAAAGAGATTACTTCAGAGTTTCTCATGCAAGGAAATATTCTTAGGAGATTGAAAATTGCTTCAGAGCATTTGAAAAATTTTCTAACAATTTTAAAGTTATGCATACTTACTAAAAATCAAAAAGAACAAAAAAGACAAGAAAAATTTTGTTCAGAGTTCTAACATTCAAAAATATATGCAATTTAAACATTTTAAAAAAATTTTGGTGTCTTTCCAGCCTTATTTCTAAGTATAATTTTTAATGATGTGCTGTGGTGATGCTATACACATATGTGGAGTTTTTTGGGGGTGGATGCAAGTGTGGAAATTTTAACATCCATGTTTATTTAGGTCATAAGATCTTTAATTCTACACATTTATTCAAAAATTACCTTGCATGTATTAGTGCTGGGCATTTTTTTAGGCTGGGGGAGAAAACTTAGGCAAACAATATTTATAAGCCTTTTTTTAAAGTTTGTCTTGACCTCATTCTGCAACCACACTATATATTCTCTAATATATTAAAATTTTGCTCACAAGTGCATGTTAATGGAAGTTTTTAAATCCACAGCGGACCTGGAAAATATGACAAGTGCTGAACGCATCACAATTCTTCAAGAAAAACTGCAAGAAATCAGAAAGCATTACTTGTCATTAAAATCGGAAGTAGCTTCCATAGACCGGAGGAGAAAGCGTTTAAAGAAGAAAGAAAGAGAAAGTAAGTGTTTTTACCTGACTTTACCTAAACACAAAGGAGTACCTAAACACAAAGGAGTTTTGACTCGACAATTGGGCTCATATGAACTGTATCTGTGATTCTTCAGGCAGTAACCGCTCTGGCTTATATTCTCCATCTATAAAATGGAAAAACTTTATCTAAAACAGTTATCTCAAACCATAATATTCAGTTTCATGGAGCTTGCCATCTGCTTCCCTCCGAAGACCTAGTAATATGTCAGACAGCACAGAGCACTGTGAGCAGCGCAGAGCAGCGCTGAGGCAGCGATTGGGTGGGCTGTGCTAGACTCAGAGTGGCTGTGCACTCTCACTGCACCTGGGGACCAGAGGGAGTGAGAGAGGCCAAAACCCGAGGGAAGGCGGTGGTTTTAATCTGACAGGGCTGCTGAAACAGAGTCCAGGCCTGCTTCCAAGATGTTGTCGGTTCGTTTCCATACTGTCACAGAAGAGCAAATGTCACAGTAACGTGTGTCATGGGAATGCATTTGGTTTTCTAGTGCATATGAAAGTTATGTTTACACTGTACTGTAGTCTGTTTAGTGTGCGATCGCATCATGTTCCAAAGAATAATAAACGTACCTCAGTAGAAAATACTTAATTGCTAAAAATGCTAGCCATCATGAGCCTTCATTGTGATCATTTTGCTGGTGGAGGGTTTGCCTCAGTGTTGATGGGTGGTGATTGCTGAAGGTTGGCGTGTCTGTGGTAGTTTTTTAACAAGACTACATTGTAGTACTCTGAAGTTTGCTCTGCCAATTGGCTTTTCCTGTCATGAATTTCTCTGCAATGTTGTTTGATGGCATATTACCCACAGTTGAATTTCTTTCAGAATTGAAGTCAGTTTTCTCAAACCCTGCTGCTGTTCTATCAGCTTAACTTTTTGTTTTATTCTAAATCCTTTGTTACTATTTTAGTAATAAAAAAGTTCACTCTTCTATAATAATGAGCATGGTTCATGACATCCCAATGCAATTGTGATAGTACGATCAAAACTCACTGCTCCCACCACCATAACAAATATTATAACAATGAAAAAGTTTGAATTATTGTAAGAATTATCAAAATGCAACACATACAGAAAGTGAGCAATACTGTTGGAAACAATGGTGCCAATAGACTTGCTGGATGCAAGATTGCCAAAAACCTTTTGTAAAAAACAGTATCTTTGAAGCACAGTAAAGCAAAGCACAGTAAAATGAAGTAGATGGACCACAGGCCCAATTATCTTGGGAAATGGTTTGACTGTGTCTTTGGACACAACTAGCTACCTCCAGTTCTAAGAATGGGTCCGAAGGAAGAATATGTGGCCACAAAGAAGTTTGTTATGGTAGTATTTATAGTAGAAGATAGAAATCATTAACCTGTATTCTCCAATAATGTATTTAAATACTTAAATTTTTATTTATAATGCTCTTACGTATTCATTTGTTGGTAACAGCGAAAGGCTAGGAATTAAAGTAGTTGCAGTTCATAAATATAATGGAAAACTATTCAGCTTTGAAAAGAAAAAGGTAAATCTGTATATGTACTGATAAGGAACATCTCACATTGTTAAGTGTAAAAACCTAGTTAGACTCTGTACTGTGCTTCCACTTGCATTTTTAAAAACGAAGTTATTAGTGTTTTCATTTTAAATATGCATGTCATGTGTCTAGATTCTATGATAAAATTCCTCTAGAACTGGGATTGCAAACATTTTCTATAGAGACAGATAATAAATATTTTGGGCTTTGTGAACCTTGTAGTCTCTCTAGAACTCCTGGACCCTATCATCATAGGTATGAAATCTGCCATAAGCTAGATCTAAACAAATAGGCGTAGTTGTGTTCCAATCAGATTTTCTTAACAAAAATGGGCAGACCAGATTTGGCCCTGGGGCCAAATTTACCAGTCTCTCTTGTGGCGTTTTAAAGATGGTGGCACAGTTTTTAACAGTGGGGTAACAGTGGGGAGGGGAATTTGGAAGATGAGGAGGGTCTCGAATCAGAGTAAGATTCATTTTTCCCCCTTTTCTCCCATCTCTGAATGTTTGTTTTTTTTTAACCTTGTGCATATATTCCATAAAAAAGAAGTTTCAAACACTGATTTATAACACTGAGATAATTTCTTTGGGGAAAATAATAATGTGTCATTTGCTTTGTAAACCAAGTGGAGCAAAAGGCAGTAGTTAATGATGTGATGTGTAGTAGTAATTTTTCCCAACTTTAAAAAGCAATTAGCCTTCGATTCTCATCACCATTTCATTTCATAAGGAACTCCAAAAGCAGAAGGATACAGGAATTGGAAGGGGGAAAAGATCTGGGGATAGGTTACAGATTTTCCTATTGAATTCCAAGGTCTTTTTGACATTTGTTTCGTTATTCGTGAAGGTCTGCCCTATTTTATTTCCATGTCTCCGTGGACGGAGCCCACCGTTACTTTCCTTTGAACAGCGCAAGAAGCTCCCTGGTCCCTCCTTTGTTGTCGCTTCCTGTAGTGTGGCAGGGTCCCCTTACCGGAGGTGCACTAGATTCTCCTCTGTGTACACTATGGTCTCCTAAAAATCGACTGCTCTCGTAGTAAGCTAAGTGATCCTGGAGACGGCAGTAGAATCTGTTTAGAGGACTAGCGTGCTGCTGCTTTGCGCAGTTACTAAGCTCTCGCTTCCCTTCCGCGCAGGTGCTGCCACCTCCTCGTCGTCGTCCCCGCCTTCATCCAGCTCCATAACGGCCGCCGTCATGCTGGCGCTGGCTGAACCGCCCCCTGCCCGGCGCGCCCCAGAACGGAGTGTCGGTGGAGTGCAGGTGACGGCGGGCCGGCCAGGCACTCTGCACTTCGGCTCCGGGCCGCGCCTTTTTATACTGCACAGCGGCACAAACAAATCAGACAAGCACTATTTTATATTTAAAATTGTTTCTTGACAAGCTGACTTGGCACTTAAGTGCACTTTTTTATGAAGAAAAAGTACAATGGACTGCTTTTCCTCAAGCAATAATTGTTTCCAACTTGTCTGGGAATTGTGTGTCTGGTAACTTGAAGGCCTTCCACTGTGGCAAATGGAGGCTTTTCACTGCCTGTAGAGACAATACAGTAAGCATAGTCGTTGGGTGGCCAGAACATGTTAAGAAAACTTACTGTATATGTATTCCCTTGTATTTTGTTAAAGCTGGAACATTTGATATTTTTCCATTTATTTATGAAAAAAAATGAACCTATTTTCATTTGTACAAGCTAATTGTTTTTTAAAGCAAGTCACCTTAGGGTGGCTTTAATTGTATAAGTCAAGCACATGTAATAAATTCAAAACCTGCAGTTAACAGGATGTTAGACATCAATCCTGATAACCAAATATTAAAGATTCTCTTTAAAAAGACTGAACATGTTTACAGGTTTGAATTAGGCTAAAAGGTCTTGCAGTGGCTTTTCATGCCCCTTCAAATTGGAATGGAACTACTGTACTTTGCCATTTTTCTATAAATCAGTATTTTTTTTTAATTTTGATATAATACATTGTGTGAAAAAGAAAATGGCTAATAAACTGTATTAAATCTTAAACAATGTATAAAGATTGTACTTAGCCAGTTCAAAGTGTATATTTATTCATAATGAATTATAACAGTTATATTTTTGTGTTTTCTTGTAAATGTTTCTTTTTCCTTAAATACAGATAATTCATTTGTATTGCTTATTTTATTATGAGCTACAACAAGAGGACTTCAGGAACAAGTAAACTTTATTAGTATGGTTCAAGGCTGTTGCTATGAACTGTCTCAAAAGGATAGTTGTTATTTTAAATATAAATAGATAATTGGGGTGGTAGGCCTATAAAAATTAAATGCCTTGTATAAAATCCAAAATGAACGCAAAATTGTTTTCACTTGTGTTGACTTTATGTTGTATGATTCCAATCTCTGTTCTGTTTGGCACTTGTATTTAATTCTACACCTTTGTAAGACATTTGTATATTGCGGATGTGTTCATTCAAGCTATTTAATACCTGGCACTGTTAATACACAGTACTTTACTGTACAGACTGTTTTACTGTTTTAATTGTACTTCTGTGTACTTTTTTTGGATGGAGCTGGCATGTTTTATTTGTTTTCTGGCAATACGACATGTGAGAATATCGAAGCGTTTTGTTGTAGATGCTAACGTGTCAGAATCCTTTACATTCAACTTTTCTAAGAAAAGCATTTTCAGTCTTGTAGTGTGTGCTTACAGTAACTAATTTTGTTGAAAATGGTTTCAAGTTATTCAAATTTGTACAGGACTGTAAAGATTTGTTGACAGCAAAACCTTGAAGAAAAGCTTATAGAATAAAAGCTATAAAGTATATATTAGGATCTGCAAACAATGAAGAATTATGTAATATATTGTACAAATGTAAGCAAAGGCTCTGAAATAAAATGCCATAGTTTGTGAATCCTTGATTTTGTTTCTAAAAGGTTAAATAATTTTAGTTCATTTCTGTATGATGACTGACTGAAATATACTTTTCCAGCATATATGATCAGAAAGGATTAATTTTTTTTAAAAGGAATATTCTGCCTGCAGGAATTGAAAGGCCATTAACCAGATTTATGTACAGGAGTTATTAGACATTCTTATATCTTTGCATACACTGTTTAGCTTGAGTCTGAACATAAATACTTATGACTTGGAGTTTTGTCTTAAGAAAAATCAAAAGGCTTTTTCTTTTAACACTTGAAACCAGTACTAGCAGCTTTTTTTTTTTCTTGTCTTTTAATGTTATTAGACCTTTGTGAATCCTTAAGCTTTTAGTGTACTCTATCCCATTAGTACACCTTGGAGTCATCTGGGGATTGTTAAAACAATAGTCAGTACCCAGGGTCCACTCTCAAAAGTCATGTTTAATTGGTCTGGGATGATAACTGGATACTGATTTTCTTTTCTTTCTTTTTTTTAAGGTAGTGGACAGTGACTTTAATATGCATCTAGGTTGAGAACCACTGTATTGCTCCAAACCTTTAAAATCAGTAATTAGGGTTTTTCGCCCCATTTAATGACCTTCCCACTAATAGAAAATCCTTTCTTTAAACAAAAACTTTTTTAAGGCCCCCAAAGCCCCCAAATGTTTATTTTTGACTCACTTTTGTGATGACCCTTTTCACAGAAGTTAGTTTAACATTTAAGGGAGGAGTTTTTAAATCTATAGAACAATGCTTCTCAAAAACGAGATTCTGGAATACCAGTCCCTGGTATTCCTGGTATTTCCTTGGAAATGCTCCGGGAATTTATTATCAAATATATTTTGGAAATGCTTATATATAGCACATTCCCTTCTTGGCGCTTCAGTGTGTGTGTGCTTAATCACTCAGTCATATCCACCTGTTTTAGACCCCATGGACTGTAGCCCTCCCGGCTCCTCTGTCCATGGGATTCTCCAGGCAAGAAAACTGAAGTGTGTTGCCATTTTCTCCTCCAGGCGATCTTCCCAGCCCAAGGATGGAACCCAGGTCTCTTGGGTCTCCTGCATTAGCAGGTAGATTCTTTACTATTGTGCCACCTGGGAAGCCTCTTAGAGCTATAATGTTAGCATATTTTAAACTTCAGGAAAGTTTTTTCCTTAACCTACTGTTCTTAGTTTTACCTGATCATGAAACCCTGTTTTTCAAGGAACTCCCAATATCATCTACTTGGTGTGTTATAGAAAGAGTGCCCTAAAGGACAATGATCAGCTTCGGAGTTCAGGTTTTATACCGTTGGGTTTTTCTGCCCTCTTGCTTGCCTATTTCTTCCCAGCTTCTCCAGAGAGTTTGAGAATTTCATGGCATTTCTGGAATTTGACTTTTCCCCTGATCACCTAAACTACATTTTACCAAACTAGTTTACAATCTCAGATAAAATTAAGATGGTATGTTTTTTAGTATTCTCCAAAACCTTTTTTTTCCTACTGAAATAACCTGAGGGTGAGATCTTGTTCATTTTAATAACCTGGGGAGATTAGAGACAGTGGAGTAGATTTCATGAAACCCCCTAACGTTTTTAAACAAATGTATTTGTCCTTTTTATGAAAAGAGCGCTTATAAGTTTAAGAAACTAGTCAAAGGCATTGGTGATCTCTAAGTGGTTAAAAAACAGTTCTTAATAGCAGCGTGGATCAATCATTTTTTAACTGTCTCCAACCAATGTCTCTTTCATACTTAACCATTTTCCTTCTGAAGTGTGGGCTGCCTTTCATTCTTTGTTGAAATTAAAAAGGCCATCTCTCCACCTTTTGTCTAAGATACTATTTAGGGAATTTTGTCTAACATCGTAGATGGGTTTTATATGTATAAGAGGTAAATCTCCCAGAGGAATAGTTTCATGGTTTAATTGTGGAGGTAATATATATTTGTTGTTTAGTCCCTAAGTCATGTCTGATCCTGAGACCCCATGGATTGTAGCCTGCCATGGGATTTCCCAGGCAAGGATACTGGATCAGTTTGCCATTTCTTTCTTCAGGGAATCTTCCCGACATAGGGATTGAACCTGTGTCTCCACTTGGCAGGTAGATTCTTTTCCATTGGCCACCTAGGAAGCCTCTCTCTCTCTCTCTCCATATATGATCATAAAATTAAGCACTAAATTATATGGTTGAGGAAAACGTGCATAAGAGCTTTAACGAGGGCAGTGTATGAGCATACAAGAAACGCGATGATGGGTGTGATGGTAACATAGAGGAGATGCAAATCTTAATTTAGCATTTAACAGATTAATCTGGAAGTGGAATGCAGTAGGCTAGTGTGGAGAGGAAGTGTCAGGAAAGCCAGATTCAATGAGGTTACGGTGCTCCAGATAGGAAGTGATTCTTGGATGTTAAGAGTGAGGAAGGAATCTGACTGGAAGACATTCTGAAAGAAAGTTGAACAGAATATCTTCATTGGATGGTATAGGATAGATGGAGATGCTTGAGTTGCAGATATGGACAGCTTTTCTCTGTGAGATACAAGGTCACAATTACAGGAAGTCCACCTGAGGGATTCAAAGCAAAATCAGGGCCAACCAAATAAATAATGGTTTTCCATCATGTTATCTGATGTGGACTATAAAAAGGTCACATACATTCCCAGTGACTTATTAAGCACCTCTCCAAAAAATAGCAAGTCTGTCCCCAAAGATTCAAGGTTGCTTGCTTTCACCACCGAAACAGTACTGAGTCAATGACTTACCTAATGATAATCTAATATTTATCTTTTATTGCTTCAAAGTCCGTTTATCACATATTCACTAGGTATGGTGAGTGGGGATACAGAATACAGGATGAATAAGACACCAATTTGTATCTAGAGACACTATTTCATCTCTATTGTAAGTAGCAGGGAATTTTACCAAGTGAGTTGGGCCTTGAAGGATGGGTACAATTTTGCTGGTGACAATGAGGGGTAAAGAGGAGGATAATAGTGGAGGAAGGCATAACAAAAAAAAGGAATAACAGGTTACGAAATAACAAGGTGGTGGGAAAAAGCTGACTTAAAGACGTGTGTTCGACCCCTGGGTAGGGAAGATCCCTTGGAGGAGGGCATGGCAACTCACTCCAATGTTCTTGCCTGGAGTCCTATGGACAGAGAAACCTGGCGGGTTACAGTCCATAGGATGGCAGAGTCGGACACGACTGAGGCGATTTATCACGCACGCTGAGTAGGTTGAGAAAATCGCATTAGCTTTGAGAGCCAATACAGTGTGCTTAGTCGAGCAGTTGAACGACTGAACTGAACTGAACTGCGACCCCAAGCAATGTAACCCGCCAGTTTCCTCTGACCATGGGGATTCTTCAGGCTTTGAGAGCCAAGGTTCTCCTTTTTCTGGTATAATAGCGCACAGCAGGGTAGAGCTGTGCGTGTGCTCTGCTTAGTCGCTCAGTCCTGTCCGACTCTTGAGACCTCAAGAACTGCAGCCCGCCAGGCTCCCTCCGTCCATGGCAAGAGTACTGGAGTGGGTAGCCATGCCCTCCTCCAGGGGATCTTCTCAACCCAGGGATCGAACCGAGGTCTCCCGCGTTCCAGGCAGATTCTTTACCGTCTGAGCCAAAAGGGAAGCCCAGGCTAGAGCTGTGGTCTACCACAATTTCTTCTCAATTTTACTTTGAAATAAAGTCAGATTTCAGAAAAGTGGCAAGAGCAGCACTAAGGAGCACCATGTATCCTTCACACCGATTCATCATTTGTTAATACTGTGTGACGTACATCTTTGTAACCTCATTTCCTGACGAACCTCCTCTGTGTTCGACAACGCAGAGATTCTCATACGTGTTTTACCTCTGCTTGGATTGATAGCCCACTCACAGCCTGGCTGATTCTTATTCCTACTGCAGACCTGAACTACTCTCGGAAGACTCGGTCTCAGCCAAAGAGAGTTAAGCGCGAACCGATTCGAAAGTCAGGCTTCGACCGGCGCGCTCGCGGTGTCCGCCCTCATCCGCTATCTCCGCCCTTCGCCCGCCGTCTCCGCCCCCTAGCGCGTCCCCGGAGACTCCTGGGGCGGAAGGGGCGTGGCTCCAAGAGCCGAGTAGCCGAGACCCGGAAGTGCGGGTTCACGTGCTGCTGCAGCAGGTTGGGAGGCTTTTAGGTGAAGAATGGCCCTGGGAGGGAAGAACAAACGGAACAAAAAGCAGAGTGCACAGGAGGGGTGAGTGGCTCGTGGCTCGTCTGCCTGGGTGGGTGGGAATGCGTTCGGGAGCTCGGGGCGCGAGGGGTGGGCCGTGGAATCATGTCGTTGAGTCTCTGGCGTCCTTGTCTAGAGAGAACCCGGATGATGGTGCTTGTGGGAATCTGGAAGGAGACTATGAGGTTGGACAAGTCGCCAATAGTTTATTCCGCGGCAAGCAACCCTCCACGGGCAGTACCGGTCGGCTGGCTTCCCTCTTTGGTTCTGTGAACCCTCAGCTTCAACCCGTGTACGTGCCTGTGCCTAAAGTAAGTCACTGCGTTCTACTCCGAATGGGCCATTAGAACAGCTTTAAAACAAACCTACCTTGCAGGGGATGCTTTGTAAATTGGGGCAGATAGGATCAGTTCTCAGTAACCTTTCATTACTGGATGTACCAGTGAGAGAGAAAAGATGCTACTTTAGAAAGACCAGTAGGTGATGAGGTCTCAAACATAATTTTAAACTTTTAAAAGGAAGCCATCAAAAAAAGGAAACGAGATGAGGAGGAAGAACGTTCACCCCAAATCCAAAGGCCACTTTTGCAAGAATCTGACAAAAAATGAAAGTGAAGAAACTTTCTGATGCAGAGAAGAAGTTGGCAAACAGGTTGGTAAAATTATTTTAAGTTGATGGTAAATCAGATGGTAACAAAATTGAGATTCTTACATTGGTAATATTCATTTTAGTTTTTCCCTCACTTCATAGTTCTCTTTAAAAAATTTTTATTATGCTAAGTCCCATACATATTCAAAAATTGAAAAGAGTACCCAGCATCAGCAGTAATTAATACTTGGCAAAGCTTGTTTCATCTCTATTCTGTTAATATCTTCCTCATTGTTTGGAAGCAAACCTAAGACTTAAATTTCATCTATAAATGTTACTGTGTGTGTATAAAAGATAAGTTTGGTTTTTTTAAACTTATTCAGTCAGAGATCAGATTCCTCCATTAGCTCAATTTTTAAAAAAAAAAGTTTATTTTTTAAACACTATACGTTTCTAGTTAACCTTCCTCTGTCTCTAGACCACTTTCTTCACGCTCTTTATATCTCTGTTCTCTGTTGGCAGGTGATCTTGTTACCTATTCTGAGAGAGTTGTGAATTCGTTCCTTTCATCTTCCTCCTGATTGCAGCTATGCACGTTTTAATTTCTTCCCCTTTCAGAGAAGGGTGTCTTAGTGACTGTCCAAGATTACTGCAGTCACCTGTGCTGTTTATATATATCACGTACCTCTTCTGTCTTAGAGGTTATGCCATCAGATACCTATATCCATTTCTGCTTTTTCCTGTATCTTTGATCTGTCCACTCAAGATTCTCTTAAAGATTCTCATCTTAAAGAAATCCAACTGTCCACAGGCATATGTGACCCCCAAATCTTTCTTTCATCATGGAGCTTTTAGAAAAAGAAATCTCCACTAGCTCTCTCTTCCTTTTCTTGATCTATCTTCTCTTCCACACACTGCCACTCTGGTTGTTAATTTTTTATTTGATCTGACCATACTTTTGAAACAGTGTTCAGGGAAGCCATGCTGACCTAGGTCCTGCATTTAATAGGGAGCACTGCCTCTAACTATAGCCCTCTCTTTTACACGTCACCTGGTTGCTATTCTTCTTGAAGCTACTGCATTCTTTGATGTCAACCTCATCCGAGTTGCTGGTTCTCTGTCTGTTCTTCTCACTGTTACCTCAGGCACCTTTCCTTCTGACTGTTCCTTAAATGTCCATTTCGCTTGGGATTCTGTTCTTGGTCCTCTCATGATTCTTTTTATACCCATCAGTCTGGGCAGTCTCCCAGTCTTTGTGGCTCTAGCATTCTGATCTCGCTCTCTCTTTCTAAAACATAGATTTATTTGCCTGCACCAGCTCTCGGTTGTGACATGAGGGATCTTTTAGTTGCAGCACGTGGGATATAATTCCCTGACCAAGGGTGGAAAACGGGTCCCCTTCCTTGGGAGCACAGAGTCTTAGCCACTAGTGAAAGTGAAAGTGTTAGTTGCTCAGACGTGTCCGACTTCTTGCGACTGCGTGGACTGTGACCCTCCAGGCTCCTCTGTCCATGGGATTTTCCAGGTGAGAATACTGGAGTGGGTTGCCATTTCCTTCTCCAGGGGATCTTCCCAACCCGGGGATCGAACCCAGGTCTCCCACATTGAGAGCAGATTTTTTATTGTCTAAGCCACGAGGGACTGGACCATCAGGGTAATCCCCTGATCTCTATTGCTTGGTCTGTTTGTCAGCCTGTTCATTGTTCTTGTTGTTCAGTTGCTCAGTCATGTCCGACTCTTTGCAGCCTTGCGGACTGCAGCACGCCAGCTTCCCTGTCTTTCACCATCTTCCAGAGTTTGCTCACACTCATGTCTTTTGAGTTGGTGATGCCATCCATCATCTCGTCCTCTGTCATCCCCTTCTGCCCTCAGTCTTTCCAAGCACCAGAGTCTTTTCCAGTGAGTCGGCTCTTTGCATCAGATGGCCAATATGTTGGAGCTTCAGCCTCAGCATCAGTCCTTCCAATGAATATTTAGAGTTGATTTCCTTATTGACTGGTTGGATCCTTGCATTCCAAGGGACTCTCAAGAGTCTTCTCCAGCACCACAGTTCCAAAGCATCAATTCTTTGGCAGTGTCCTATCATGTGATGTTCTGTTGCCCATTGGCTTATTCATATACACATCAAATTCAGGATGCTTCAAACTGATCTCATTATCCTCATCATACCTGTTCCTCTGCATGAGTGGTGCCATCAGCCTTCCAGTTGCCTGAGCCTGTGACTTGAGAGTCATCTTAGACTCTTTCTTTTCCCTACATTTCTCATAAGTTGCCAAGTCCTAATGATGCTGTCTTTTAATTATCTCTTATAATATACTTTCCCTTTCCACCACCTCTCTTGCTCTGGTGGGTTTGTTGTCTTCCAAGATGCCTGCAGTTGTAACTGTCTCCTTACTGGTCTCCCTTACCCAGCCTTTCCGCATTCATAACTATCTTTTGCTCTGCTGCTCATAATGTGAAATGCCAGGCTGAATGAATCACAAGCTGGAAGCAAGACTGTAGGGAGAAATATGCAGAAATATGCAACCTCAGATATGCAGATACTACTCCAATGGCAGAAAGTGAAGAGGAACTAACGAGCCTCTTGAGGGTAAAGAGGAGAGTGAAAAGCTCGCTTAAACCTTAGTATTCAAACAACTAAGATTGTGGTATCTGGTCCCATCACTTCATGGCAAATAGATGGGGGATAAGTGGAACCAGTGACAGACTTTTTTTTTCTTGGGCTTCAAAATCACTGCAGACGTGACTGCAGCCATGAAATTAAAAGACAACTGCTCCTCTGAAGAAAAGCCATGATGAATGTAGATAGCGTATTAAAAATCAGACATCACTTTGCTCTGCTTTAGTCAAAGCTATCATATTTCCGGTAGTCACGTGCAGATGTGAGAGTTGGACCATAAAGAAGGCTGTGTGCTGAAGAATTGATGCCTTCAAACTATGGTGCTGGAAAAGATTCTTGAGAGTCCCTTGGATTACAAGGAGATCCAAACAGTCCATCCTAAAGGAAATCAGTCCTGGGTGTTCATTGGAAGGACTGATGCTGAAGCTCCAATACTTTGGCTACCTGATGCGAAGAACCAATTTGTTGGAAAAGACCCTGATGCTGGGAAAGATTGAAGGCAGGAGAAGAGCACGGCAGAGAATGAGATGTTCGGACGGCATCACTGACTCAATGCACATGAATTTAAGCAAGCTCCGGGATACAGTAAAGGACACGGAAACCTGGCATGCTGCAGTCCATGGGGTCCCCAAAGGGTCGACACGACTGAGTGACTGCCCAGATAGATGACCTGTTTCAGGCACCTTCAGGGTCTTCAGCAGCTCCTCATCTCCTGTGGGATAAAATCTAAGCACTTTTGCCTAACAGGCATGGTCCTTCTTGATCTGGTTCCTGCCTTACTATTGAGTCTCATTTCATCTCACTCCTGCTAGGTACCTTAAATGCCATAGTAAATGGAAAAACTAGGCATATACCCTCTCCTTAGTGGAGCTTGTGGTCTAGTGGAGGGATGATAATGGTCATCATTCACTGATACTGACCACATCCTGTATACTGCCTTTCTTCTCTGAGAATGTCTCTTGTTTCTTTCATGTTTCTACACCAGGTATTATACATGTTACTATTTTATGGTGAACCTTGCCTGTCTCCTCAGAGACTAGACGGTTAACAGCTTTTAATGATCTGCTTATCTTTGTATCCTCAGAGCCTAGAACTGAGTAATAAATATTTATTGAGCAAATGAATGAATGAGTTTAATGATGCCTACTACTCATTCTCCCGCCTCACTCCTAAGTTCCTGGTCCAGTTCTCTTTCTGGTCTGGTGTACTTATCCAAGTGCACCAATACTTTACAATACTGGCAGAATTTATTGGGTTGGCCAAAAAGTTCATTCAGGTTTTTTTATACCATCTTATGGAAAGACCCAAATGACCTTTTGGCCAAGTCAATAATTTTGATAAGCAGTCCTTTAAATGGTAGATTTTACAAAGTTAAGTACTTTGCTGGTCTATTAACCTTTATAGAGCCCCTGGGAGTGCTGCAGTAACTCTAGAATTCTAAAGCAGAGAATAAAATTAGGCACTGGTAGAAGGTAAACTTAGAGAAGGCAATGGTAACCCACTCTAGTACTCTTGCCTGGAAAATCCCATGGACAGAAGAGCCTGGTAGGCTGTAGTCCATGGGGTCACTAAGAGTCGGACATGACTGAGCGACTTCACTTTCACTTTTCACTTTCATGCATTGGAGAAGGAAATGGCAACCCACTCCAGTGTTCCTGCCTGGAGAATCCCGGGACGGGGAGAGCCTGGTGGGCTGCCATCTATGGGGTCGCACAGAGTCGGACACGACTGAAGCGACTTAGCAGCAGCAGCAGCAGGTAAACTAAATCCCCAAGAACTTCAAGTGAACCAGCTTTTGTTTGAGTGAACTTTTGTTGCTTAATTGGCAGTTTTAAACTATCTTCAGAAATTCACCTTAACTTTTGCTAACTCTTGAGTTTCCTAAAGATATGAGTCACATTTTGATAATGCTACTTAAATGTAGATGTATTTATGAATGGTAAGTTTATAGGAAAGCCAGGGGTGGGAAGCATTCCTAATCTGTGCTTTGTCAAATGCTAGACCTGACTTCCATGCCCTCTTTTTTTTTTTCTGGCTTAAAAGAGAAGATGCTTTAGCAAATGCTGATTTAGAAGAAGAAATTCACCAGAAACGAGGGCAGAAAAAGAAAAATTCTCAACCTGGTGTTACAGTTGCAGATAAAGAATTACTTGATGGTGTAGAAGAGACAGTTGTAAATCAAAGAAAGAAAATTCAAATCAACCAAGAAGAAGAGAGATTAAAGAATGAGAGAACTGTGTTTGTTGGGAATTTGCCTGTCGCCTGTAATAAGAAGGTGAGTGTATAGTCTGTATGTTATAAACATACAGAGAAATTGTTGATTCATAATTTTGTTTCTGTGTTTGTGTGTTAGTTGCTCAGTCATGTCTGACTTTGCAAACCCATGGACTGCAGTCCACCAGGTTCCTCTGTCTGTGGAATTTTCCAGGCAAGAATACTGGAGAGGGTTGCTGTTTCCTCCTCCAGGGAATCTTCTCAACCCAGGGATTGAACCCAAGTCTCCCACATTGCAGGCAGGTTCTTTACTGTTTGAGCCGCCCGGGAAGGCCATATCACTTTATTGAATAGGTACATAATTAATAAGTCATTAATACATAATTTCATTATGGATGACTATATAAATCATTCGATAGATTCATTCCAGCATCCACCTGCTCCTTTCCATTCCCGAGTCTTTGCTCTAGATCGGGCTTTTGCAAATCTTGTCTGAACTGTCGCAGTGGTCTTCTCTCTGGTTTTTCCTCCAGCTTTCTCTTCTGTTACATGTCATGAGAACAGAAGCACGGTGTGTGCAGGGATGTGTATTTTTCTTCTTCACGTCTCTGTCACTGGCACTTGAAACAGTGCCTGATGTGTAGTAGAGACTTGATAAATATTTGTCATGTAAATGAATCCATCCTTCCTAAGTTTCCTCCATTATGTGGTGTTGGATCAACCAAGACATGCCCTTTTCTTTCTGTGTGTTCATGTGATAGTCACCCTGATGGCAATCCCTTGGTTCAAAATCCTGCTTATCTTTTGAGGAACAGTTTCAGTTCCGCTTTTTTAAAACAGTACAAGAAGCTTACTTTCTGTTTTTTCCTTTTCCCCTTTGGTCTTTTGTCTCCTAGCTTTTGATGGGTGATTATTTTGTAGAACATAATCCATTTTCCGTAGTAGTGTAGTTTCAGTTTGGTTACTTATCTTCATGTTAGATTACAAGGGCTCAAGGGAGGGGAGTGTTTGTGGAGCTTTACATGTTTAATAAGTTATTTTTGAATTAAAGTTGCTTATAGACATTATTGTGTAAGCTGTCAGATATACACATTCATCAAATCCTGAGCCAGTCATAAGCATAATGTATACAATTCACCCAAAGATGTTTCTTGAATCTGATGGTCTCAGTTCCAGAGAGTTGGGAAACTTCCCATGGTGACATAAGCATCCTTACAATCCATTTCTGGTTTAAATAAGCCAGTGTGGAAAGATGACAGAATCTGGTGCATATAGTACTAGTTTACATGCAGTAAAATATTTTGAAAGATTGATAGGCAGAAATGTGTATTTCAGGGATAGCCAATGCCAAAGAGTGCACAAACTACCGCATAGTTGCACTCATCTCACACACTAGTAATGCTCAAAATTCTCCAAGCCAGGCTTCAGCAATACGTAAACCATGAACTTCCTAATGTTCAAGCTGGTTTTAGAAAAGGCAGAGGAACCAGAGATCAAATTGCCAACATCCGCTGGATCATCAAAAAAGCAAGAGAGTTCCAGAAAAACATCTATTTCTGCTTTATTGACTATGCCAAAGCCTTTGACTGTGTGGATCACAATAAACTGTGGAAAATTCTGAAAGAGATGGGAATACCAGACCACCTAACCTGCCTCTTGAGAAATCTGTATGCAGGTCAGGAAGCAGCAGTTAGAACTGGACATGGAACAACAGACTGGTTCCAAATAGGAAAAGGAGTACGTCAAGACTGTCTATTGTCACCCTGCTTATTTAACTTCTGTGCCGAATATATCATGAGAAACACTGGACTGGAAGAAACACAAGCTGGAATCAAGATTGCCGAGAGAAATATCAATAACCTCAGATATGCAGATGACACCACCCTTATGGCAGAAAGTGAAGAGGAGCTCAAAAGCTTCTTGATGAAAGTGAAAGGAGAGCGAAAAAGTTGGCTTAAAGCTCAAAATTAAGAGAACTAAGATCATGCCATCTGGTCCCATCACGTCATGGGAAATAGATGTGGAAACAGTGGAAACAGGGTCAGACTTTATTTTGGGGGGCTCCAAAATCACTGCAGATGGTGACTGCAGCCATGAAATTAAAAAGACGCTTACTCCTTGGAAGAAAAGTTATGACCAACCTAGATAGTATACTCAAAAGCAAAGACATTACTTTGCTGACTAAGGTCTGTCTAGTCAAGGCTATGGTTTTTCCATTGGTCATGTATGGATTTGAGAGTTGGACTGTGAAAAAGTCTGAGTGCCGAAGAATTGATGCTTGGAATTGTGGTGTTGGAGAAGACTCTTGGGAGATCCAACTAGTCCATTCTGAAGGAGATCAGCCCTGGGATTTCTTTGGAAGGAATGATGCTAAAGCTGAAACTCCAGTACTTTGATCACCTCATGAGAAGAGATGACTCATTGGAAAAGACTCTGATGCTAGGAGGGATTGGGGGCAGGAGGAGAAGGGTACGACCGAGGATGAAATGGCTGGATGGCATCACGGACTTGATGGACATGAGTCTGAGTGAACTCCGGGAGTTGGTAATGGACAGGGAGGCCTGGCGTGCTGTGATTCATGGGGTCGGCAGAGTCGGACACGACTGAGCGACTGAACTGAACTGAACATGAATTGTGTTGTTGTTTTTTAACGTAAGTTTCAGTAAAAACTTTTGTCTTCTAACTGAATAGTTACTTACTTTCCTGAAATATTCTTGAAACATGGCAGGAAAAGATTATCCAGCCATTTTACTTAATTCTGTCTTGTGGTACTTACTTGATGTTCTTAAAATGGACTAAAATATATGTATCTTTTTTTTTTTTCTTTTTTTAGAAGCTGAAATCATTTTTTAAAGAGTATGGACAGATAGAATCTGTACGATTTCGTTCTCTGGTATGTTTTCCTTCCTTGAAAGTACATCATCTGAAAATGTATTGCCTGTAAATCAGACTTTTCCATGTGTTGGTTTTAGTGAGATGAAGGAGCCCTTGACTTTAACCTTTCGAATCAACAGGCTCAAATCTAGCGCCAAAGCAGAGTCACACCTGCTGTCTATTACTGATCCTTGGACTTTGTTGAGTAATTTAATTTCACATAGTAAAATGATATCCTTCGTAAGTATATTTTGGAGGGGGATTTGTGACTTTTGTTTGTGAGTCAGTTGAACAGGTGGAGATGTTCAGCCTATTGAGTAGCATTTCTGGAATCACAGCTAGCTGTTCATATAGGGGTTTGCCTGACTCTGCAGAGCAGTGCTTGTGTCTGACACAGAAAGATAAAGTATGTGTCATCAGTTTAATGTTAAAACTTGTGGAAGTGAATGGCATCTGTGTTCCTTGGAGCATGAAGAAGCATCATTCATAGATTTTTTAAAAATATAATTAATATGTATTAGAATATAAGAAATGTTTATTCCTTGTTTCAAACTGCTCTTTCTCAACCGGAGTCTCTAAAATGGGATTTCTCAACCTTGATACCATTGATGCTGGATAATTGTGTGTTGTTGGACACTGACCTTTGTAATGCAGCATCCCTGGCCTCTGCCCACTAGGTGCCGGTAACATCCTTCCCACCCGAGTCGTAACAACCAATTGCCAAACGTCCCCAGCAGGCAGAACTGCCCACTTCTCTAAAAGTAGGCCTTTCTCAAGGTTTTGGCACAGTCTCCATAGTTATTATCATGGTGTAAGATTCTTCCGTTCATCACATGCGTCTTCTCTCAGCCCTTCTGAGTCCTGTTTCCTCGTATCAGACCCTTGCCTGACACATCCACGGGGCTGTCCTGCCAGCCCCTCTGCTCACCTTACCTGCATCGATCCCTGACCCCGTCCCATGCCATCTGCTGATTACCTGTTCTTTAGTACCACTCAGACTGCCAGCCGTGGACTCTTCTTTAGCCCACCCAGCCTGTTGCTTGTCATCCCTGCCTGGTTTTCAACTGTGGTTTCTTCTGAAGATGAGTCATTCCTTTCCTTTTGCATTGTCCCACCTAAGTTTTCACTTCTTGCCAAAATAGTTGCAGAGACCTGTCATAGTTCCTGCTTTCAGTCTGCCTCACGTGTAGCCAACACACCTCTGTCTACTTAATCTTCCTAAAGCAGTTCTTCCTGGAACTCCCAGCCCGAAATCCCTCTCCTCCACCTCCCCTCCCGTGAACATTACACGCACACAAACACACATACACGCACCCCTGCCTTGGCTTGGTGTTCTCCTTGAGGAGCCAGCCCTGATTCTTCCATCTCCCTGAATTACTGGTGCGTCGGGTGACCCTGTCGTCCGCCCCTGCAGCAGCTGGCACTCACTGTGTTCCTTAGGAGGCGGCTGGGACGTTGTGATGCTGCTCCTCTGTGCCACCAGACTGTGAGCCTGGCTGCCCGCTGGCTCACCAGTACCTGCATCTGGTTCACATCAAATATGTATGGAGGTGCCTAAAGCCTTGTCATTTCTCTAGCTGTTGGTTCGTCCCGACACCCTGACGGTCTGTGCAGGCGGCACTGGGGCCCTGCACACTTCCGCGTGTGCCTGTCCTGCAGCCTGGGCGCTGAGCTTGTAGCAGATCATATACTTGGACCTACCCACCCGCGTCCTTTTGCTCAGTTCTTTGTTTTTTTAGCTTGGGAAAACTGGGATGTAACCTTATATTAATTTCAGGTGTTCAGTGTAACAGTCCAGCGTTTGTTCACACTACAGAGTGGACACCGGCATGGGTCTCGTCACTATCTGTCACTGTGCACTTGAGCCCCTTCACTCATTTTGCCCACTCTACCCCCTTCTCTCTAGCTCGCCACCAATCTGTTCTCTGTATCTCGAGTTTTATTTTGTTTTTTTATTTGGTCATATTGTGAGGCTTGTAGGATTTTAGTTTCCCAACCCGGGATCAAACCTGGGCCCTCAGCAGTGAGAGCACAGAGTGCTAACCACTGGACTACCAGGGAATTCCTTGTTTTGGTTTTTAGATTGCATGAATAAGTGACATCATAGGGTATTTGTCTTTATTTCCTTAGCATACCCTCGGCATGTATCCATGTTGTTGCAAATGGCAAGCTTTTCTTCTTTTTATGGCTGAGTAGTAGTTCACTGTATACATATTCTGGGAATCCTTAAATTCTCATTTTGCTCATCAAGATAATATGTATTTTTCAGAAGGCACGTAAGATGTCACTTATTTAAGGCTTTTGATACTTTATAACACCAAGTGGTATTTTTTCCCTCTGAATCCTTTTTGTAATTTATGGTCTTATGCTATACCTATTCATTCTTATCTTTAATGGCAGGGCACAACCCTTGAGGGCTCCTGGAAAGCCTGGTAGCTGTGTTTTGGTGCCTGGCATTCACATGTTGATTCATGTGGGCATTTCTCATGTCTTGGACTGTATTTCTATCTATATTCTGAGAGCTTTACCATTTGTTAGTTTAAGCAAGACAGACTAAGAAGTAGTTCAAATTTCTTACTTTTACTATCTAAACTATCAAATGACTAAAAGACAGGTTTTCCAGAGGAGATTTATAGTGACTGCCCTACATGAGATTGGTGTTTATAGATACCCCTGGACTGTAAACTTGGCAATATGTATCTTTCTACCTTCCTGTTCACAGTACCTGGTGGTATTTGGGACATTGCTGTTAGTCACCATTGTTGACTTGAATTTCTACCTTTGCCATAAGTTTTCCCTACCTGTTCCCGTCACTCTTAGGTACTATATATGACTGAGAATAGCATGATCCTGAAAAAGGGAGATGCCATTATTTGTCCGAGGACAGATATTGAAGGGTTTTGTTTTGTTTTTGCCAGTTGACATATATAAACTCATAGAGATATGAGTGAAGTCATGTCTTTTTATATTATCAATTCAGTTCAGTCACGCAGTCGTGTCCAACTCTTTGCGACCTCACGAATTGAAGCACGCCAGGCCTCCCCTGTCCATCACCGACTCCGGGAGTTCACTCAAACTCAGGCCCATCAGGTCGGGTGATGCCGTCCAGCCATCTCATCCTCTGTCATCCCCTTCTCCTCCTGCCCCCAATCCCTCCCAGCATCAGGGTCTTTTCCAATGAGTCAACTGTTTGCATGAGGTGGACAAAGTACTGGAGTTTCAGCTTTAGCATCATTCCTTCCAAAGAAATCCCAGGGCTGATCTCCTTCAGAATGGACTGGTTGGATCTCCTCGCAGTCCAAGGGATTCTCAAGAGTCTTCTCCAACACCACAGTTCAAAAGCATCAATTTTTCGGCACTCAGCTTTCTTCAGTCCACCTCTCACATCCATACACGACTACTGGGAAAACCATAGCCTTGATTAGACGGACCTTAGTTGGCAAAGTAATGTCTCTGCTTTTGAGTATGCTATCTAGGTTGGTCAGAACTTTCCTTCCAAGGAGTAAGCGTCTTTTAATTTCATGGCTGCAGTCACCATCTGCAGTGATTTTGGAGCCCCCAAAATAAAGTCTGACACTGTTTCCACTGTTTCTGCATCTATCTCCCATGACGTGATGAGACCAGATGCCATGATCTTCGTTTTCTGAATGTTGAGCTTTAAGCCAACTTTTTCACTCTCCTCTTTCACTTTCATCAAGAGGCTTTTGAGTTCCTCTTCACTTTCTGCCATAAGGATGTTGTCATCTGCATATCTGAGGTGATTGATATTTCTCCCAGCAATTTTGATTCCAGCTTGTGCTTCTTCCAGCCCAGCGTTTCTCATGATGTACTCTGCATAGAAGTTAAATAAGTAGGGTGACAATGTACAGCCTTGACATACTCCTTTTCAATTAAGCTAGACATATTTAAAATCATAGCATATTCAATAAAATGTCAACTTAGAAGTGTCCCTTTTTCCATGCTCAATTTATAAAACAATTTTCCTTAACACTCTTCACATGTGTCTTCAACAACATGGTCTCCTCATATGGCCAGCAACCCCTTCAAGTCATCTGTTATTCCTGCCTAGTCTGAGAGTTGCTGCCTGTGAAATCTGAATATGGCACTGTCACTGGAAATGTTTGTCCTCAGCCACAAGGTCCCATTCATACAACACTGGGACAGTTGTTTCTGATTCAGTATTTCCTTCGTTTTTATTCCATATTGGAGTTAGGTATTTATAATTCGATAATTAAAATATAATTATTTTGAAATAAAGTCAAAGGATGACTTTCCTGTAATACTTTTTTTTTCTCTTAAAGATTCCAGCAGAGGGAACATTGTCCAAAAAGTTGGCGGCAATAAAGTAAGTTTATAATTAGAGAAAGGGAGTACTTGTAAATTCTCTTCCATTTTGGTGAAAAATGAGATAATTTCTTAACCTCACAAATGTTTATATTTAGATGAACCATCATGGTTTATTGTTGCTGATGCCTATGCTAACATATAAATTTGTTAGATGTTTGTCTTCAAGCCTCAACGTAACCTATAGAGTCACAGAACGAATTGCAGAATAACTTAAAACGTGCCATGAAAAGTGAGAAATTTCAGACGTTTAATCAGACATACTGTGTGAAGAGAATAAGAACGTTTTGCATCTAAACATTATATTATAAATCACAAGTATCACATTTCATCAGTTCTAAGGCACACATATCCTGTACTTTAACATTTTTAAGCTCAAAGTTCAGGTCAGTCACTCAGTTGTGTCTGACTGTTTGCGACCCCGTGAATCGCAGCACGCCAGGCCTCCCTGTCCATCACCAACTCCCAGAGTTCACACAGACTCACATCCATTGAGTCCGTGATGCCATCCAGCCATCTCATCCTCGGTCGTCCCCCTTCTCCTCCTGCCCCCAATCCCTCCCAGCATCAGAGTCTTTTCCAATGAGTCAGCTCTTCGTATGAGGTGGCCAAAGTACTGGAGTTTCAGCTTTAGCATCATTCCTTCCAAAGAAATCCCAGGGCTGATCTCCTTCAGAAAGGACTAGTTGGATCTCCTTGCAGTCCAAGGGACTCTCAGGAGTCTTCTCCAACACCACAGTTCAAAAGCATCAATTCTTTGGTGCTCAGCCTTCACAGTCCACCTCACATCCATACATGACCACAGGAAAAACAGCCTTGACTAGACGAACCTTTGTTGGTAAGAATGTCTCTGATTTTGAATATGCTATCTAGGTTGGTCATAACTTTTCTTCCAAGGAGTAAGCGTCTTTTAATTTCATGGCTGCAGTCACCATCTGCAGTGATTTTGGAGCCCCCCAAAAAAGTCTGACACTGTTTCCATTGTTTCCGCATTTATTTCCCATGAAGTGATGGGACCAGATACCATGATCTTCGTTTTCTGAATGTTGAGCTTTAAGCCAACTTGTTCACTCTCCTCTTTCACTTTCATCAAGAGGCTTTTAGCTCCTCTTCACTTTCTGCCATAAGGGTGGTGTCATCTGCATATCTGAGGTTATTGATATTTCTCTCGGCAATCTTGATTCCAGCTTGTGTTTCTTCCAGCCCAGCGTTTCTCATAATGTACTCTGCATAGAAGTTAAATAAGCAGGGTGACAATAGACAGCCTTGACGTACTCCTTTTCCTATTTGGAACTAGTCTGTTGTTCCATGTCCAGTTCTAACTGTTGCTTCCTGACCTGCATACAGGTTTCTCAAGAGGCAGGTCAGGTGGTCTGGTATTCCCATCTCTTGAAGAATTTTCCACAGTTTATTGTGATCATACAGTCAGAGGCTTTGGCATAGTCAATAAAGCAGAAATAGATGTTTTTCTGGAACTCTCTTGCTTTTTGATGATCCAGCGGGTGTTGGCAATTTGATCTCTGGTTCCTCTGCCAAAATGCATCTTCAAATCAGAGATTCCTCATGATTGCTGTTGGCTGGTCAGTTTTTTCCAGGGAAATTCTTTAGGTCAAAGTATAAGATAGATAAATGGGGAATCAGATTAAACAGAATTCTAAAGACTTTTCAAGTGGAATACTGAACAAGACCAAAGTATGTCTTGGGGTAGACACTTGGGTGATAAAACCACAGAGACATGCAGGGAAGTAGCTCCTATAAAGGTGGGAGTGGTGGTTGCCTTTGAAGGAGGAGAGGAAGCGCTGCAGGTGTTGGGGCCACAGAGAGGCTGCAAGGGTGCTAAGTGCCACGTTGCTTAGTCGTGTCCAACTCTCTGCAGCCCCCATGGACTGTAGCCTGCCAGCCTCCTCTGTCATGGGATTTTCCAGGCAAGAATCTTGGAGTGGGTTGCTATTTGGGTATTACCCTGTTAATAATTTCCTTAGCTATACACATTTACAGGTTTGTATAGTTTTTGTTTTACAGTGAAAAGAATGAAGCACGTTGTGTTTCCCAGCCACGTGTGTATTAGATACAGCGCTGCAGCGATGGTGGCAGTTTGTCATGAGGGGGTCGCCTGGGGTGGCCTCCTGCTCCTCACAGTGATGCCTGGGACGAGGGCGTAGGTCACGTGTTTCACCATTATCTGTACAATTGTGTGTTATTTTTTGGGTTATTACTAAATGTTTATGAAAAGAATGTATGAAAATCCTGCCAGAAATTCTTGTCGTAGGTGTTGATTGAGAGTGTAAAACAAGCTGTATTTATTTTAGTGACTTTGGGATTAGCAAATTTTACAGTCTTTTTTTTGTTTTAATGTAGGCGTAAAATTCATCCCGACCAGAAAAATATTAATGCTTATGTTGTGTTTAAGGACGAGAGTTCTGCTACTAAAGCACTGGAAAGGTAATTTTGTTTCTTTGATGTTTGAATAGAATTATTCTATGTATGAGTCCAGCTATCTTTATTCTTTGGGTTCAGTTCAGATTAAATACCCCAGTAGCGCAGTGCCTGTTTTTAACAGCCATTTTCCCTTCACATTTATAACAGAAATGGGGCCCAATTTGCAGAAGGATTTCGTTTAAGAGTGGATCTTGCAACTGAGACCTCCTCCGTAAGTAGTTCTTGCACTGTCTGAAGAATTTCACTGGAGTAGTGTAGAGAAGAACGTTTTCTTCTGAGCGTGTGCTGGGAGAGGAGTTGGGTTAGCTGGGACCATAAGGGAATGAGAGGAGACCGCTTCTGCCCTCTGTGGCCTCAGGGTGGGCGCCTGGGGCGGGCGAGGGCTTAAGTCAGCATTGCTCATTCTTGCCTATGCTCAGTCACTGCAGTTGTGTCCAACTCTTTGCAACCCCAGGGACTGTCGTCGCCAGGCTCCTCTGTCCACAGGATTTCCCAGGCAAGAGTCCTGGAGTGGGTTGCCACTTCTCCTCCAGGGATCTTCTCAAGCTAGGGATTAAACCCACGTCTCCTGCATTGGCAGGTGGAGTCTTTACCACTAAACCACCTGGGAAGGCTCTAGCTTTTGATTTTTTTTTTCTTTTTGGTTGTGCCATGCGGCATGTAGGATCTTAGTTCCCCAAACCAGGGATTGAAGCTGCGCTCCCTGCATTGCAAGCAGAGAGTCTTAACCACTGGACTACCAGGGAAGTTCAGGTCAGCAGTGGCTTCAAGAAAGTGGTTCCCCAGCCTTCTGGGATCAGTGGGAGAAGGCGAGGGTGGGATGACTTGAGACAGTAGCGTTGAAACATGTATATTACCATATGTGAAATGGCTCGCCAGTCCAGGTTCAATGCATGAGACAGGGTGCTCGGGGCTGGGAGGACCCAGAGGGATGGATGGGGAGGGAGGCGGGAGGGGGTTCAGGATGGGGAACACATATGCACCCGTCGCTGACCCATGCCAGTGTATGGCAAAACCACTACAGTATTGGAAAGTAGCCTCCAATTAAAATAATTAATTTTAAAAAAAGTGGTTCCCACTCCTACATCAGATCCAATAATCCTAGAGAGTGTGGCTGAAAGGTATATGAAAGAGCACTGGAGCCAGCACCTCATTTATAGACTAAGGTCTCGAGCGACATTACTCATTAGCAGTGTTCCGCCCCTGCTCTGTGTCAGGTGTTTGGTGCTGAGACACAGGCTCAGCTCTCTAGGAGTTTGCAGTGTGAAGGTAAAGGTGAGCAGATGGGCTGACCACGCACTGTTTTTTGATAAATTCTGTCATAAACGTCAGCTCAGGAATGGGCCACTCAGTGTGGGAGGTTGCCAGCAAGAGGGGACAAAGGAGGGTTTCCTGGAGAACAGGTGTTCTCTCAGTGTTATATGGGCAAAAAAATTTTGAACACTGTGAATGGTGGGACCAAAACCTAATCCTTTGTGGGGGTTCCAAGAGCTTGATACAGTTATTAGTGGGTAGAGTGTGAGGAGAGGCCACTGTCAAGAGTTGTTGCTGTTGGAGAAATAGGTGGAGGGCAGTCATGATGACCCTGGCCTGCCATGTCGAGGAGTCTGGGCTTTCTTCAGAAGCTTTTCCTTGGGGTCTCTTGAAATGAATGAAGCTTGAGTTGGTAAGAACTCACTGCAGAGGCAGAATGTGTTACTATCGGTGTCAGGGGTGGCCAGGTGAGAAATGACCGAGGCCTGGCTGGCTGACCTGCCTTTGATGGTGGACCTGGCACCAAATAGCGAACTGGCCTTGTGGGCCCAATGTTTGCTCCCCGTTTTTGTGAATAAAGTTTTATTGCTACACAACAATGCCCATTACGTGCTCAGCCATGTCCGACTCTCTGCAACCCCATGGACTGTAGCCCGCCAGCTCCTCTGTCATGGGACTCTTCAGGCAGGAACATGAGTGGGTTGCCATTTCCTCCTCCAGGGGATCTTTCTGACCCAGTAATCAAACCCTAGTCTCTTGCATTGGCAGGTGGATTCTTTACCACTGATCTACCGGGGAAGCCCATTAGTTTCATGTTATTTTGCTTTAACCGCAGAGTCAAGGGGAACAGCAGAGACTGCCTGGCCCACAAATACTTGCTTTCTGGCCCTTTATAGAAAAAGTGTGCCCACCTAAGAGGAGCAGGCCTTTCTTGAGCACTGCCATGTTGCCAGTGCCAGCTGTGAACAGAAGCCACTCCTCACTCTGGGGCTCACACTCCTGCAGTAAAGATGGCAGAAGCCAAATCCAGCAGGGGCCTGATAGGCAGGGGGAGCAGATGGAGCCCCGTCAGACATGTGCGCTGAGGGAAAGAAAGACTTCAAGGTGACTTCCGTTTTCTCTTTCATGAGTGATTTTTTTATTTTGTCTTTCAGAGGGACAAGAGATCCGTATTTGTGGAAATCTCCCATACAGTAAGTTTGTTTAAATGAAAAACTATCTGTTTGTCGTTGAAGTAATGCAGATAACACCCGACTGGTCACTCAGCGTTTTGCTTTAAGACTAACTTTGAAAAGTGTGGAGTGTAACTTGACTAATTACTGCGAGGCTGTGCTTACCCTGATGTATGATTAAACATCTCTAACTTCCTGAAGCAATTCCAAGTCCTCACTTCCCCTTTGGTTGAACCTGTTTTTAGAAGTTGAAGAATCTGCAGTTGAGAAGCACTTTCTGGCCTGCGGGAACGTTGTGGCGGTGAGGATTGTGCGGGATCAAGTTACTGGAGTCGGCAGAGGCTTTGGCTACGTGCTCTTTGAGGCACGGAGGTCCCTGTGTCGTCACTGTCCTTGAAGTGTGTTGGGGGAGGCTGTCCCTGCTGGCCCCTCGTTCAGCCATAACTCGCTGTCACCCTCAGATTGCGCCCTAAGTAAATCCATAACCTGCCATAATAGAGCACTGTTCCTGCTGCGCTCTATTATGCATCTAACCATGCAGTGTCCTGTTCTCCATGTTAATGTCATGAAATAATGTTCTATTTATTCATTTTTACTTTTGTATCTTTCTTATTTATTCTTAATTGGAGGATAATTGCTTTACAGTAATCTGTTGGTTTCTGCCATTCGTCAGCATGAGTCAGCCATAGGTGATCAGCCTCCTTCCTGAACTTCACTCCCACCTCCGACCCCCTCCCACCCCTTTAGGTTTTCACGGAGCGCCAAGTTTGTGCTCCCTGCGTCCTACAGCAAATTCCCACTGGCTGGCTATTTTGCATCTGTCAGTATGTTTCTACATTACACTGTCAGCGCAGGCCCTGTCTTTCCCCCACTGTGTCCATAACTCTGTTCTCTGTGTCTGCATCTCCACTGCTGCTCAGCAAATAGGTTCATCAGTACTATCTTTCTAGATTCCGCATACATGCATTAATATACTCTCTTGTTTTTCTCTTTCTGACTTACTTTACTCTGTATAATAGACTCTGTTTTAATCCACCTCATTAAAACTGACTCAAATGGCTTTCTGTAGCTGAGTAATATTCCACTGTGTATATGTACCACAGTTTCTTTATCCATTCATCTATCGATG
This sequence comes from Nanger dama, assembly GCA_917880005.1. Taxonomy (NCBI): domain Eukaryota; kingdom Metazoa; phylum Chordata; class Mammalia; order Artiodactyla; family Bovidae; genus Nanger; species Nanger dama. Next base: position 8,064,037 of record CAKJTW010000062.1, on the reverse strand, counting down.
GACATTTAGGTTGCTTCCCTGTCCTAGCTATTCGAAATAGTGCCGCAGTGAACATTGGGGTACACGCGTCTTTCAGTTCTGGTTTCCTCGGGTTTATGCCCAGTGGTGGGATTGTTGGGTCAAATGGTAGGTTTATTCCTAGTTTTTCAAGGAATCTCCATATCATTCTCCATAGCGGCTGCATCAATTTACATTCCCACCAACAATGCAAAAAGGTTGCCATTTCTCCACACCCTGTCCAACATTTATTGTTTGTAGATTTTTGATGATGACCATTCTGACCAGTTGAGGTGATAGCTCATTGTAGTTTGATTTGCATTTCTCTAAATAGTGAGCGATGTTGAGCATCTTTTCATGTGTTTATTAGCCATCTGTATGTGTTTGGAGAAATGTGTGCTAGGTCTTCTGCTTACTTTTTGATTGGGTTGTTTTTCTGGTATTGAAGTGCATGAGCTGCTTGTATATTTTGGAAATTAATCTTTTGTCAGTTGTTTCATTAAATAATGTTTAGATGCTGGCTTTTAAAAGTATTGGGCTTCCCTGGTGGCTCAGCAGGAAAGAATCTGCCTGCCTGTGCAGGAGATGCAGGTTCAATCCCTGGGATGGGGAAAATCCCCTGGAGAAGGAAATGGCAACCCACTCTAGTATTTTGCCTGGGAAATCCCAGAGACAGAGGAGCCTGGTGGGCTACAGTTCATGGGGTCTCCGAGAGTCAGACACAACTTACTGACTAAACAGCAACGTTAAAGGTACTAAATCTCTACCTACTGTAAAAGGAGAAAATTGACTCTTCACTCAGCTAGAAGAAAATTTTAGTTTTTGTTACACAGTTTATGTTTAGTTCACTAAATATTAACCAGTATCTTGTGTCTAAAATTATTGGAATACACGTACAACGCAAAGGCACTTAAGGTTTTCTTCCCTCTACAATCACCCCATCATATATGTCGTCTCAGTTTTTGCCTCTGCCTTTTTGTGGGCATACTTAATATTGTGAACATAAGGTTCTGTACCCGCCTCTGTGTTGTTCTCTGTTGTGTAAGTATGTTCCATTGAGGGGTGTAACATGATTCACACTGTCTTTTCCCTAGTGTTTAGCAAATGTCACACATGTGTGCTGTTTTCTCTCTTTCCCTATAATAATGAAATTGGAGTGATTATTTTTTCCTTCAAATGTTTGCCTCCATTTTTGGATTACTTCTTTAGGAAAGTTCCCCAGTGGGTTATCACTAACCAGATCGAGACATGTGACTGTTTTTAAGGCTCTTTGTATGTAGGACCAGATGGGTTTGAAGGAAGGGACTCACATTCTGATGCTTCCATCCATGACTGTGATGTAACAATCTCACTGTCTCTCTGCTCTCTGTCTTCTGACTACTGATAAGTTTGTAAACCCCTATGACAAACACGTCATGAATATTTAGAGTTGTTAACACTGAGTTAGAATAAAAGAGCAACTGTATTGGGGGTTTAAATGGCACCCTGAAGGCATCTAGTCTGACATCTCAATTATTGTAATAGAGTTCTCTGTTCTCAAATCAGCCAGTACCAGCAGGGGCTTTGCAGGAAGACTCTTGAGGAGGAGCTTCATTGGTTTAAAAGCCCACCTAGGATTGATCTCCTTAGGTGAAAGTTCATTTTACACTGAGAAAAAATGGAGCCTCTTTGATTGTGGGCTTCCCGGTCACTTGACAAGACCGCGTAAGTGCTTCCTGGGGGAGAAACACATGAGGGTGCGTGATGAGGACTGTAAGCACCGCTGCTGGAGCGCTGGGGCTTGGACGTCCTGCCTGTGGGAATGAGCGGGCTTTCTGCCTTTTCTTTCTTTGGCCAGACTGAGGCAGGTGGGAACTTTGTTCCCCAGCAAGGGATGGAACCTGTGCCCCCTGCAGTGGAAACACAGAATTTTAACCACTGAGCTGCCAGGGAATTCCCGACAGGGGTTTCTGTATTACAAGCTTGAAAATTATTCTAATCCATAAAAGTTGTAATTTTGCTAGATTCTTTGCAGATGAGTTTCTGTAAAATTTAATATATTGATTTTTATTACAGAATACAGATGCTGTTCATCTTGCTCTGAAATTAAATAACTCTGAACTGATGGGAAGAAAACTCAGAGTCATGCGTTCTGTCCATAAAGAAAAGTTAAAACAAAATTCAAATCCTAGTTTGAAGAATGTCAGTAAACCTAAGCAGGGACTTAACTTTGCTTCAAAAGTACACAGAATTCTAAAGGTTTGTTTATTGGAGAGAAAGCTGTTCTCATGAAGAAGAAAAAGAAAGGACAGAAGAAAAGTAGACGAACTAAGACACAGAAAAAGCAGAAGTAACAACCTGAAGCTTTTTTTTTTTTCCCTCACTGACTACTGGTAATAAAATTGTGATAAATCCATGTACTGAGTTTCAGAATTTTTTATATATGTGAAACATGGACACTTTTTCAGTTATTCATGTTGTAACACTACCTTTGAAGCAACTATTTTAAGATGTAGGCAGTTCAGTCATCATATAATACTGCTGATTGTATGAGAGATGATTTTAAGTGTAGGGGTGAACATTTAGAATTTTAGTGGTTATGTATTATTTTACCATATGTTGCAAATATTCCTGTCATTTTTAAGAATTACTTGTTGCTATTGTTACTAAGTAGCTTCAGTCGTGTCCTACTCTATGTGACGCCATAGATGGCAGCCCACCAGGCTCCCCCATCCCTGGGATTCTCTAGGCAAGATCACTGGAGTGGGTTGCCATTTCCTTCTCCAATGCATGAATTCAAAAAGTGAAAGTGAAATTGCTCAGTTGTGTCTGACTTGTAGAGACCCCATGGACTGCAGCCCACCAGGCTCCTCCATCCACAGAATTACTTGGGATGAGACTAAATTTTAAAATGAGTAAATTTAAAGAAAAAATGAAACAACCTTAATACTTACTGTACCTAGACAAAGTATCTGAATAAGAGTGGGAATACTGATTGATCTGAGGTCAAGTGATAATCCCTAAGAAGTAAAGTTTTAAGGGCTGGTAGATGATAGCTAGTCATTTTTCTTTCTTTCTTTTGTACTTAATGTAAGTGGAGTTCTAGGTTTTAATTTTATTTCATCAACCTAATAACTAAACAGGAATTTTATATCAAATGTAGGTCTGATTTCTTATTAATTGGTGATTAGATTGGTTATTGCACTCCTTGGTAAATTTGCTATAAGGCAGATTTTTACTTTTCAATTTTTAAAAAATTTTATTTATATATTTTTGGCTGCACAGAGTCTTGGTCTTTTCTCTAGTTGCAGCAAGCGGGTTGTGGTGTGCAAGCTAAAGGGTGCATGGACTCAGTGGTTGTGGTGCATGGGATTAGTTGCCCCACAACATGTGGGATCATCCTGGAGCAGGGATCAAACCCGTGTCCCCTGCATTGGCAGGTGGATTCTTAACTACTGGACAGTCCCACCTCTATTTTTAACTTGAATATTCTCCCAGGAAAACTTGTTATACTTAATGTCACCCAATAGAATGAAACTGTTTTTAAAAAATCGTATTTAGGGACTTACCAAGGACTGTTGGACTTCTTTGCTGGCAAGTTGGCTGATCTGAGGCAGGCCATCTGTGATACATGCAACTGATACTACGGTGGGTAGGATGGAGGACAGTGAGTTATTCTCATTATGTTGAAAATGGTTTTCTGGCGGGCCTCCCGGGAAAACCTAAATAGGTCTTTTAAATGTGGCTCTGGGCGGGGGCTTATTGTGGGAAGGAGTTTAAAGGTTGTTACCCAAAATTTTGCTTTGTAAATTCTTAATTAAACGTGAATTTAATACTCTGTTATTATTTGTACAAGTACACTGGGCGTATTATTTTATGATAAATTATTTAGGGTATAGTCTTATGTATCGTAATATAAAAGTCTAAACTAAATTCTCACCTTTAAAGGTTAAATAGAGACCTGGTTTTGATCCCTGGGTGGAGAAGATTCCCTGGAGAGGGGAATGGCTACCCATTCCCCTGGTATTTTTTCCTGGAGAATCTCATGGGCAGAGGAGCCTGGTGGGCTACAGTCCATGGGATTGCAGAGTCAGACATGACTGAGTGACTAACACTTCACTTTTCACTCTGAACTGGAAGCCATCTGATGTGAAGAGCTGACTCATTGGAAAAGACTCAGATGCTGGGAAAGATAGAAGGCAAGAGGAGAAGCAGGTGGCAGAGGATGAAATGGTTAGACAGCCTCACTGACTGGACAAGAATCTGAGCAAACTGGGAGATAGTAGAGGACAGAGGAACCTGGTGTGCTATAGTCGGGGTCTCAAAGAGTCACTTTAGTGACTAAAAAACCAGCGATCTGGGGTTAAGACCACCTTCCAATGCTGGGGGCACAGGTTTTGACCCGTGCTCAGGGAACCAAGACTACCTGCCACACGGTGTGGCAAAAAAATAAGTTTAAGAAAATCATGGAAACAATGTTCTGAAAAAGTATGGTACTGAAGTCACAAAGTGTAAAGCTCAACCGGGGGAAAGAAGAGTATTGCATTCCGTTCAGATTTACCCTTATGACATACAGCTGGCGCCCCTGCTCACAAGACTTAACAAGCTGAAGCTGTGTCCTGGAGGGAGGAGTGGGTGTGAGCCAGGGGGGCTGATCTGAGGCAGGCTCATCTGTGATACATGCAACTGATTACTTACAGGTGGGTAAGGGAATTGGAGGACAGTGAGTTATTACTCATTATGTTGAAAATGTTGTCTTTCAGGCATTGCACAGGGAAAACCTAAATAGGTCTTTAAAATGTAGCTCTGGGCGGGGATGAGCTTATTGAATGTTTGGAAAAGGAGTTTAAAGTGTTTGTTACCCAAAATTTTGCACATTTGTAAATTCTTAATTAAACGTGAATTTTAATACTCTGAATTATTATTTGTACAAGTACACTGGGCAGTATTATTTTATGATAAATTATTTAGGGTATAAGTCATTAATGTATCGTAATATAAAAAGTCTAAACTAAATTCTCACCTTTTAAAAGTTAAATAATTTTTTTTTAATGTAGCTCTGTAGAAAGCAAAAGAGCTCCATTTTCATGTATCCAAAGACTGGATATTTTAGGCTTCGGATCTTCTATGGCACTTTGAACCTTGTTTTTCAATATTTATTTATTTGATTGTGCCAGGTCTTAGTTGTGGCTTGTGGGATCTAGTTTCCTGACCAGGGGTTGAACCTGGTTCCCCTGCATCGGGAGTGCAGAGTCTTAGCCACTGGACCATTAGGGAAGTTTGTTTGTTTTTCATAAGTATGGTTCAGTTAATATTTATCCCTTGATAGCTCTTGAACATTTCTGCATATATTTTCAGTTAAATTTATATAAAGAGCCTTATCTGTAGACTACATACACTTACCTCTTTGCTGCTGCTGCTGCTAAGTCACTTCAGTCGTGTCCGACTCTGTGCGACCCCATAGACGGCAGCCCACCAGGCTCCCCCGTCCCTGGGATTCTCCAGGCAAGAACACTGGAGTGGGTTGCCATTTCCTTCTCCAATGTATGAAAGTGAAAAGTGAAAGGGAAGTCGCTCAGTCATGTCCAACTCTTTTCGACCCCATGGACTGTAGCCTACCAGGCTCCTCCGTCCGTGGGATTCTCCAGGCAAGAGTACTGGAGTGGGGTGCCATTGCCTTCTCCACCTCTTTAATTGCACTGTATTTTCTTTAAAGTATATTTTATTGTATATGCTTTTTAGTGTATATAAATTTATATAGTTTTAGTGTCCTTAACACAGAGTGTGGGTCTTTAGGTTTTCATGTAAGGAGCCCTGGACTAGGGTGTAGGGACATCTGATCCTTGACCCAGTTCTCTGGCTGTATGTGCATGACCTTGGACAAACCTCAACCTCTTTATCTAAATATCTTGACTGGGAAAATAAGGGGCTTGGACCAGATCAGTGGTTTCCCACTTTTTGACTATGATCTGTGATAGTCTTTAATTTTTCACCGTGATCAGTACAGACATAGGTATATTTATCTGACACACAAGTCTCTCATGACAATACCAGTCCTTACTACCCATGTTGCCCTGATACTTTTCATTCTGTTTACAACACTGGTGATGATCCACTAAGGTCAGTCCACAGCCCAATAACGATACCACTTACAAGCAACATGCCTCAGGGATTTACAGTCTGCTTCTGTTTGAGGATTCTATGCTTATAGATGGTTTACAAGTGAAAAAATATGAATAACTGTAGAGTGGTTGAGAAATTCAGAGGCACAGGAGTTGTACTAATTGTTCTTTGTAGCAACAGATTGCTTGGTTTATCTTATAGCAATGACCTACTTACATGGCATTCTGTGATGCACAACACAAAGAACAGCGTGTTCTTTCCTTAGTGTCATAAGGTAATGGACACATAGTCTGATTGCCCCGGGTCAAGTTCTAGGCCTCAGGTCATCTGCGTGGCCTTACAAGTCTTTTCTGTTCCACCTGTGTCTCAGGACATACCTCTATCAACTGATAGAGGTGCACTGTTAAGGCTAGGAAGAATCTGTATGTGTGCATGATATAAGGAAAAGCTGTTTTTCTGTTGTGTGATATCAGTCATTTGCTTCGCTGTGATATATATGCACCTTCGCATCTCACCCCAGTCCAGGCAATGTACATGTACCTTTGATCAGATTTCCAGTCTTACAGAATCTCAAGTTCCCAGGTGGCGCAAGTGGTAAAGAAACTGCCTGCCAGTGCAGGAGGCATAAGAGACTCAGGTTCGATCCCTGGGTTGGGAAGATGCCCTGGAAGAGGGCATGGCAGCTCAGTCCAGTGCTCTTTCTTTGCTTGGAGAATCCCATAGACAGAGGAGCCTGGAGGGTTCATATGGTCACAGAGAGTCAGACACGACCGAAGTGACTTAGCACGCACACGTAAACAGGTTCATTATCACTCAAGCAAAAGGGCTTTCCCAAGCTCTTGGACTAGGTTAGGAATGTCAGCTAAATGTTTCCATAAGTACCCTGCAACAACTTGACACCATCTACCCTAGAGCTGAGCCATACTTCGTGTTATGGGGACAATATTGCTGTATGACAAGACTGCTGTATGAGAATACACCAGTCACAAATACAGGGGGAGATGTGTCTCCAGGCCACTCTCTTGACCAGCCAGCTAGTAATGTGGAGGTTCCTACTACCTCTCAGGTTCACCATAAGGAATCACAGAACTCAAGAACATGTTATGATTACAGCTTTATTACAGCAAAAGGATATAAATAAAATGCAGCCAGGGAATTCCCTGGTAGTCCAGTGGTTAGGACTCAGCACTTCCACTGCTGAAGTCCCAGGTTCAACCTTTGGTCAGGGAACCAAGATTTCACAAGCCTTGCTGTGCAGCCAAAAAGAATAAACCAAAACCAGCCAAAGGGAAAGAGAAGAGGCACGCACAAGGGAAAGGTATGGGAGAGTCCCAAATTCAAAGCTTCTGTTGTTCCCTCCCTGAACACCTCACCCTCCAGGCACAGGTCACATTGATTCCTAAATAGAGTGCTGCCAACCTCGGAAGGGCACATGCTTCGGTGTCCAGAGCCTTCACTGGGCTTCCCTATGTAGGTCATGGTGACTCAGACGGTAAAGCGTCTGCCTACAATGCAGGAGACCTGGGTTCAATCCCTGGGTCAGGAAGATCTGGAGAAGGAAATGGCAACCCACTCCAGTATTCTTGCCTGGAAAATCCCATGGACGGTGGAACCTGGTAGGCTACAGTCCATGGGATCACAAAGAATCAGACACGACTGAGCAACTTTACTTCACTTATGTAGGTCATGAAGTTGAACTCCATGAAGTTTTTCTCCAGCCTCCTTCCACTCCTTTCCCCCGAAATAGGGCTGAAACCACCCAGATCAAAGTCCCAACCCCCTAATCACAACCCTGGTCTTCTAGGTCTTGCTGGGCAGCCCCATCATGAACCATCTCTTTCGCATAAACTGTCAGGACACTAGTCTATAATAAACATTCCTGCCACTTCAAAGGTTTCAGAGGATCCCGTCTGTATCTTTTCAAATTTAAACTACACACATAATGTCTTCAGTGGGCATGACAACTTGACAACTCAATGTTTACTATTTTTTTCCGTTATGTCTCTTACCCGTTATCCTCTTCCAGGAATCCCTCCATTTAATTTTCTTCCACTCCTGAGACTATACCGTAACAATCTTTTGAAATCGAATCACTAGATTATGGTCCTTGCTCCAAAAGGGATTGTGACTGAGCTTGAAACCAAATGAAACTGAATTCAAACAAGAGTTACAGGGCGCCTGTGTAACATAAAAAGATGAAGCATTGGTGATCAGTGACCTTCCATCTTTGACACAAGCAGGGAAGTCAGCTACACACACTTTGGGGTGTGCGCACGACGGCCACGTGCCGCCCTCATTACATCAAGCTCAAAGGCTCTTAAGGACGTGCGCAACCTCGCGAAAATCTCCACTCGGAAGCGAATTTTAGCACCTGCGCAGGCGCAGAAGCGGCGCGGGTGCCTCCCCCTCAGGCACTGCTGCGGACATCCCCAGGGTCCTCGGCGGCGGGGGCCGGAAGTGACGCATGTTCCGCCTTTCCGCGTCCCTCGCGGCGGGCGGCGGGCGTCGGGACTGAGCCGCGCGCTCGGATCCGGGTCTTCGCGGTCAACAGCTGCTTTGCGGGCCCCGCCGCAGCCGACCCGGCTCCTCGGTGGAGAGAAGATGGTGGGCCGGAACAGCGCCATCGCCGCCGGCGTGTGCGGGGCCCTTTTCATCGGTTACTGCATTTACTTCGACCGCAAGAGACGGAGTGACCCCAACTTCAAGAACAGGCTGCGAGAACGTGAGTGGGTCTCCGGTTCCCTGGGCCTCCCCCCCCCCCTCCCCCGCGGCGCCCTCGTCCCCTGCTTCCCGCCGGCCGGCCCGCCGCGTGCTGGGCGGCCGCGTGGAGCTGCAGGGTCTGGGGCCCGGAGCGCACACGCCAGGGAAAGGTGATGGCGCCGCTTCCAGGGTTGCTCCCGGCTCGTGTGCCAACGAACGCGTCCCTCCATTTTGGAGGAACGATTTTTCCCATTTTGTTTTCCCTAAACATGTCCCGTGTAAGTGCAGATTCATTTGTGTTATAATTTAGGGGATTGTGGCTCTTTTTGCTGTTTATCTTTTTCACCTCTTCCGAACTCGAAAGTCGGGTTTTTTGTGTTTTTTGTATTTTTCGAATTTGTGCTTAGACTGAACTGCAAATCCAGCTTAGTATCATTCTCAAACGATAAGGTTGCATGCATTCTTAAACCCTCTTGGTAGCTCCACTGTAAAGGCTTCCAAGATATGAGTGAATGCTATAGAAATCGCAGGGGGCGTCCAAAAGGCTGCACGTTTTCTGTGGCTCAGTCTTATTTCATACCTGCGACAGCGTTTAAGAGATTTACAAGAAGGAAATCGTGTCACCAAAACCTTTCGTGTTCTTTGAATTTCGGAGGTATGCTCGTTCGCAGCAACGGAAGAGCAAATTTGTTGCATTAAATAGTTTTGTAATCTACCTAGGTTGCTCAGTCAGAATAGTTCCTGAAACTAGAATGTATAGGTAAATTACTAAAGCCCAGAAAAATACGAAAAAGTGATTAGCGTTTCACGTGTACTTGGGTCACACGTGGCTGGGACTACCTTACTGGAAACTGCCGCTCTTACACCATCTGCAATATGATACCTGATTCTGGCTCTCTTGTATCTCAGGAAGAAAGGGATATAGAGGTGATTGTATTTATAGTTAGGTAAACTAATGGAAATAATGCTGTTTTGGATTCAGACACTGAGTTTCCTGACCCAGGTTAGTCACAGATTAGCAGTATGATCTTGGATTTTCTGAGTCTTAATTATTTTCTTAGCTTGCAAAATCAGGTGTTGCCTCTTGTTGGTTTTGTGAAGATTAAAGTGCTTGATGTGCTCACCACCATTCTTGACATGGAGAAGATCCTATAAATTCCTGCTGTAAATGTAATTATTGGAATTTTTTTATCATTTTCCTGTAGCTTCCAAGAAATAGTTGGGCAGTGGTGGTGTGGAAGTAGATCTCTGTAAAGAATGGATTAACCCTTCCTTTGGAGTCGCTGCAATCCTATTGTTGAAAACCTTGAGAAAACTAATATTTGGTTGAAATAATAAAAGCTGTCATTTTGAACAAATCTGTTATTTCCACAGTTTGTGGTTGTTGTTTTTTTTTGTCTTCCATAAATTTCTTTCTAGTTTCAGTAGTAGCCTAATGACTTAAGTGTCAGGCTCGAGTTAGTAGCCTAATAACCTTGGGCAACAAATTTCAAGCATTTCCTTCTTTTTTTGTAAAACATTATAATGTAGGATTTAGTACAGTACCTGACACATGGTAACTAATGAATGCTAAAGTCCTGGATGTTCATTGGAAGGACTGATGCTAAAGCTGAAACTTCAGTGCTTTGGCCACCTCATGCGAAGAGTTGACTCATTGGAAAAGACCCTGATGCTGGGGGGCAGGAGGAGAAGGGGACGACAGGATGAGATGGCTGGATGGCATCACCAACTTGAGAGTAGACTCTGGGAGTTGGTGATGGACAGGGGAGGCCTGGAGTGCTGCGATTCAAGGGGTCACAGAGTCAGACAGGACTGAGCAACTGAACTGAAAGATTGTTTATGAATATAATTGTTATTTTGTATTTTCTTTAGCAAGTAAAACATGTTCAAGAGTAATTTTGAAGTCTTTCTGTATGGTTGACTGATTTTAAGAACTTAAGGGTGTTTTGTATTTGTGGGGGTGTAATTGATTTCAGTTTAGTTAATTATTCGTTTTCTTAGCTTAATTTCTAATAGAATATTCATATCTGTGATACTGTTCATGTGGTTCTCAAGGCAAGAACACTGAAGTGGTTTGCCAGTTCCTTCTCCGGTGGACCATATTTTGTCAGACTCTTTACCATGGCCCTATGGCTCATAGTTTCATAGAGTTGGACAAGGCTGTGATCCAGTTTGTTGCAAGATCAGTTTGGTTAGTTTTCTGTAATTGTGGTTTCCATTCTGTCTGCCCTCTAGATAAGGATAAAAGGCTTGTGGAAGCTTCCTGATGAGAGAGACTAACTGGGGGAATCTAGGTCTTGTTCAGTAAATCTTTAATCCAATTTTCTGTTGATGGGTGGGGCTGTGTTCCCTCCAGGTAGTTTGACATATGGTAGGGATAATGACGATCTCCTTCAAAAGGACTTATGCCAGGACCCTTGTATTCAGTACCCTGGCCGTGCCTCCACAGAAGACTCCTGGACACTCACGGGCAAGTCTGGCTCAGTCTCCTGTGGGGTCACTGCTCCTTTCTCCTGGGTCCTGGTGAGCACAAGGACCTTGGTTTGTGCCTTCCAAGAGTCTGTTTCCCCAGTGGTGTGGAAGTTCTGTGATCAAATCCCACTGGCTTCCAGAGTCACATTCCCTGGGGGTTCTCAGTTCCTTTGCGAGATCTCCGCATTGGGAAATCTGTTGTGGACCCGAGAACTCTCACAGCAGTGCAAGAGCTTCTTTGGTGTAACGGTTCTCCAGTTTGCGGGTTGTCTGCTCAGTGGCTCTGTGGTGGGGCTTATACATCTTACCTTCATTGGAAGGGCTGATGCTGAAGCTCCAGCTCCAATACATTGGCCACCTGGTGCAAAGAACTGACTCGTGGGAAAAGACCCTGATGCTGGGAAATATTGAAGAAAGGAGAAGGGGAGAACAGAGGATAAGATGGTTGGATGGCATCACGAACTGGATGGACATGAGTTTGAGCAAGCTCTGGGAGTTGGTGATAGACAGGGAAGCCTGGTATGCTGCAGTTTATGGGGTCTCAAAGAGTTGGGCTGAGCCACTGAATTGACTGGCATCTGTAATAAAAAGGCACAGTTTTTCAAATCAGTGTTTCTGAAGGTTTTTTGGTTTGTTTTTAGGAAAAGAGAATTAGGCTGTTTAAAATAGGTTTGAAGTTAAATCAAGACTAATTTATTCAACTTTTTCTTACCTTCCATTAATGTGAGATTACCAGAAACTCCTACAGCATGATTTTTATCTAAATAATCATTAATAAATGATAACCTACAAAGTACCAACTACAGATGTTTTTCATTTTACAGCACTGTATGAAATGATTCATTTTAAAATAAAGTAATTAAAATGATTGCTTTAGATTCAGGGCTTTTTGTATTTTATGTGTATTTTTTTTTAGTCTAACTTGTTAGGTTTACGCAGAGACACTTTGGACTGATTTCTAGCAAATACTGTGTCAGTTTGCTGATTGAATATGTAGTAGCTCCTTGTTTTTCAGTCTGTTATCTGCCCGTTTGTCAGAGATACTGTTTGATAAATAAGTTGATGTAACAAGTTAGTTGTCTTACAAAAATAAAGTGAGAATTTTAATCTTACTGCTGTAAATTTAAAGCAGCTAAGCAAACTTAAAATTTGGTAACTACCAAACATTCACCAACAATCACACGTTCTTCTCCACTCCATTAAAAAATCGTATATATGTTTGGAACTCAGGCTTCTCTCTACTATAATCACTTTTGTCATTTTCTGCAAATTTTGACATAACAAATTGTATATCTCTGTTTATTCCACAAACTTGCCGTGTATATTTCTGAGGTGCCTTTTATATTGATGGGCATATCTTCAATTCTCTGCAGTGCAGAGTAATGTTTGGGTGAAATTCTGCTTCCTGAGTGTTTGGATTGCCTCTCCACCACCCATTAGTTGTGATCTTGGTAAATTACCTCTGTGATAACATGGTGATGATATTAGTACCTGTCCTCCTGTTGCTGTGAGGATAAATAAGCACGATAGGATAGTGTAGGATAGTGTCTCTCCTGAATCTAAAACAAGTGCTTATCCTTAACATCAAGTGTTCCATGTCCAGTCCTAGTACTCTTCCCAGCACATTGGTATCATGATCTTTTAATAACTAGTTAATATAGTCTGGTGTCATTCTGCCAAAAGAGAGCTGAACCTTAACTGAGGTTTTATATATATATATATATTCTGTTTCTCCACAATTGCCTAATGACGAACACCCAAGAAAGGTAGTTAGGAAAAATAGGCAGTCTTCAAATTAATAGTAAGATCAGCTTTAACCTATATGTATATTTTTGAAAGTGCTAAGGCCTTAGAGTTGTAGCACTTTATGTAATCTGGGGGCTAGAATTGGCTACAGACACTGGTAGTAAATGTAGTCTGTAAATGCAAGTTAGAAAAGGTTCTCTGACCAGAGTAAATTAACCATTTGTGTGCACTTAGGTCACAGCCTCTCTACTCATGCATTGAAAATTGGATTTATAGAGTGCTTTAAGGTTTTAAGAGGACATGTGCTTGTTTTGAGTGATATTTATTTGCTGACCCAGTAATAAGTATTAGAGCTTTACCTTTCTTAGCCACATGGTGCCTTTGGTAATTTTAATTGGTTAATGAAACTAACTTAACTACTTAGCGTAGTACAACTCGTTAGCTGAGGAGTTGGTTGCTGTTGAGCTCAGTCCTGAGTGCTTATATCTCGATAGTGCCAACCAGGCACTGAAAATACAGTAACTAATTTAATCCTCATATCAACTCTGTGAAGCAGGTATTGTTCTTAAACCAGCTTTACATAAGGAGAAAGAGAGGCATAGTAAGGTAACCGTAACTTGCCCAAGGTCACACTGCTAGTCAGTGGAAGATCTGGGGTATAAAGGAAACTCTAGCTTCCTTGTGCCAGCACCCTTTCTCATGGAGTATACAATTAAAGTGAAAGTCACTCAGTTGTGTCCGACTCTTTGCTAACCCATGGAATTCTCCAGGCCAGAATACTGGAGTGGCTAGCCGTTCCCTTCTCTGGGGGATCTTCCCAACCCAGGGATCAAACCCAGGTTTCCCACATTGCAGGCAGATTCTCTATCAGGTGAGCCACCAGGGAAGCCCAGGAACACTGGAATGGGTAGCCTATTCCTTTCTCCAGTGGATCTTCCCAACCCAGGATTTGAACCAGGATCTTCTGCATTGCAGGCGGATTCTTGACCAGCTGAGCCCCAGGGAAGCCCATGTAATTAAACAGCAGCTTAAAATACTGTTAGTGTCCTACTACTGGTGTGATTTTAAAGGTTGGCTAATTGATTTAACAAGGTCACTTACTCCTGAGTTTGTACTATTACTATTTCATGTCAAAAACAAAAACAACTTACAGACTGTAGGGCGAGGGTTTTTTTAACTGGCAGTAATTATTTGAGTGCTGCCTTTCTTCGCACTTCTTTTGCCAAGTGCATAAATACTGTGCTTTTTTTCTCAAGAAAGCTTTTTCAAGTGCTGTTTTTTTTAAAATTCTTTTCTTATTTAATAATGCCAGATAGTTTTCAAAATTTAGTAAAGACAGAGGCAGTTATATTTCAGTCATAAAATTCCATCATAGCAACAAAGGCTTGATTCTTGGTCATGTGTCTGTCCTATGTAGGTTGGAGGTGGGGGAGAGAGACTTTCTCTACTTAGGATGGTTCCAACAGCTGAGTCTCTTAATTATCTCCATGTTGCAGACTGCTGATCCTGGTACCCCGGAGGGAAGGACACAGCTTCTGTCCAGGAATAGCCCAATGCTGGTAGCTGACCTGAACTGTTGTTATGACCCTGACAAATCACAAGGAAAAAAGCCTGAGTTGGTCATGTTTTGCAAATAGAAGGAGTACCACAGCAATCAGACTTCTTTTGATTCCCGTTTTAATAATAAAATGAAAATGTTCCCTTTCTTGCAGGAAGAAAGAAACAAAAGCTTGCCAAGGAGAGAGCTGGGCTTTCCAAGGTAATAATCTTTTTTATAGTCCACTTCACATGTATATTTTGAGAAAACTAATTGGTATCAGACACTGATTTTATGTTTTAAAGTAGAATTTCTTTACAAGAACAGTTATTAGCTCTGCTCCCCTGCGGATTTTTCAGTCCTTCCTTATTTCCCTGTTGTCAGCCTCATAGCAGACAACTTAACTGTGCAAACAGTGTTTGCTCTGAAGACACTTCCCAAAAGTTCAACCTTTCTCACTTAGCTGCTCCACAATAACAAGACATCCATTACTAATTCCTTTAGAAGAATCACGTTACTCATTTTGAAAGTTACATAAGATTATACACCCACTGATCCACAATCCCACTGCCTGTCAAATTTTTACCTTGTAATATGTAAATGTAGACATAAGTCTTATTCATTTTTTTCCTTTTCATAGATCCTATGTTCATGATTATTTTTAATGACTATATAGATTTATATATCTATTTTATAAAGAACATTATGTATAGGTAAATGTTAATGACTGGGCATATAGCTTTTTTTTTTTTTTTTTTTGAAATTAGTTCCATCATCTGGATATCCAGTACTTGGACCTACTGGATCAGTAGTAGTTCTTTTTAAAGCAAGTTGAGGCAGTGAAAAAATTAGATCAATTAATGTTACATTTGAGTAATTAACACACCTAACTGACTGGATATGATAATAGCAAGATGAAACTGGGAGGCAGTCACTTTGTCTCCCTGTTATGTCCAAACTACCTTTCTGAAATATGTAACATATTCGTTATGTTTTCAGTAGTCTTGTCTTTCTAAGGATATAGAAAATGGATGTATCACAGGTATAATTCAAAGATATTTCTGATTTGGTTCTAGACCACTGTTGTAAAGAGACTGTGAATTTTTCGGTTTCCTGTCTATATAATAGTTGTATTTATACTACACTGTACATAGCATTGCATGGTATCTGATAACTGTACACACCTGTAATAGTATATACGAAAACACTCAAGAACCAGGAACTTCTATTAGTAGTCTAGGTTTTTAAATAAAAAGGGACTTTTTAAATACTTGGTTTATATTTTTTACAAAGATAATGCATAATCATTTGATTTGGTAATATATAACAAGCCTAAAACAAAAACACAGAAAGGCAAAGTTAATTAAATAAGGCTGCTTGTTTGAAATAGCAAAGAAAAAAAACAACAAATGAGAAGCAGCTCAAATGCCCAACAAATAGATCATGATTATACAGTTATATATTCCTCAATATAGTTATATAAAAATCTGTGATAATGGCCATCAAAAAATAATGTAAGTTTTAAAGTTCATATTTTGTGGTAAAGATACATCTGTACTCTCTTTTTACTTGAGGTTTGATTCACAGCTTTCTAAGAACTGTTCAAACACCAGTTTTATCAAAAAGGATTTATTTCTTGCATTTATTTTAAAGTAGATATTAAACTCCTATCCTTGAGTGTTGTTGAAGAGTAAATTTCTTTTTGTCAGCTTTCATAATGAGCTGTTTTTTTAATGGCATAATTTTTTGTATTGTGTATATCCCTGGAGTAAACCAGCCAGTTACTAAATATTCTATTTTTAAATAGTTACCTGACCTTAAAGATGCTGAAGCCGTTCAGAAATTCTTTCTAGAAGAAATACAGCTTGGTGAAGAATTACTAGCTCAAGGTAATTAATAGTCATTGAAAGACTGGGAAACTAAATAGGTAATAAGGGGCTTTTTGGTGCAGTGTGGCTGTGTTTTAAAAAGATATACTTAAAATTTCTGGGATGGGGGATAATTAGGGAGTTTGGGTTGGACATGTACACACCGCTATGTTAAAAATGGATAACTGACAAGAACCTACTGTATAGCACATGGAACTCCGCTCATGTTATGTGGCAGCCCAGACGGGAGGGGGGTTTGGGGGAATAAATACATATGTTTGTGGGGCTGAATCCCTTTGCTGTTCACTTGGAATGATCAGAACATTGTTAGTCAACTATACTCCAATACAAAAAAATTTTTAAAGGAATATTCTAAATATTTCAAGAATTAGGCATTTAATAATATGAGGCATTTAATAATAAAAGGAAAATAATTTTGCAAATGAGGTTGCTTTTAAAGTAGTTTAAAAGAATATAGCCAATTGGAATATGTAAACAGTAACTGAGAGAAATATCTGGGAATATAATTTCCTCAACTCCTTCACCTGATCTTCAGATCTTTCCCAGTACCTGTAGGAAAGAATGACTAATAGAATACATCCCAGAGGTTAGTTTACTTGTTCCAGGTTACACAGTTAATGGCATATGGTTTTCAGAAACAGTGATCTAAATCTGATCCAGAATTTAGGCTTTGTGCATTGTGCTTTGTGTGTTCCATCAATAGAATTAAGAATTCTTTCTAAAAAATTATTATTATGAAATGATCATTTTTCAAATTTGAGAACCATAATTCATTCAGTTGTCTTAAATGTATTTATATTTTTATTGTCAAATAGCTTTTATCACAAAAGTAGCTTTGAAATAGTTGCTGTCATTAGTAGAAATGATATCAAGTGTTGTTTTTCTTATTCTCACTGTTGTATTATAATAGATTTTGACATTATTGAACTACATGATGCAGGTCATTTGTGGATTTTTAATCATTGGGCAAAGTAAAGCACTTAAGTCCTCATAAAGATCATTTGAGAGACTATAATTTCATTAATGTTGAAAGAAAAGTAAAGCATGTATAATATCTATTTCTAAGGATAGAGATTGTAATATTTCAGTTTATGCAAAGATACTGTATTTGTTCATACTCATAAAGATGTCAGTTTATGACAATCAAATTTCCCTTCTAGCCTCCAAAATAAACATAATGTAAAAAAATTTATCTAAGATACTGTAGTGCTCTCCTAATTACTTGATCATCTTAGAATCACTTACTGTGGCCGTTTCTCTTTGACTTGAGCTTAGATATATATTGACAAGAACAGTTAACTTATGAGGGGAGTGAAGGGGTCAGGAAAGGACAGGGAAGCGTATTTTATTCTTTATTTGAAGCTTATATTCCACATTCTAGCCTTGCACACCCCGAGAGTTATGTAACTCAGCTGCTAAGCTGCCTTTATTCTGGTGGACTCCACCAAGCCAGCCTGAGGTTAGAATTAGGGAAGGTAAGCCATGAGAAAGCATAAACAGCTTAGGCAGTGAGTCTCATTGCTTGGCATGGCCTCCCGCTTGCAGGTGTCTTCATCTGTGATAACTGAGCAGTGTCTCCGGATGAGTGAGTAGGATCAAGGCTGCAGTGTGGAGAGGAAATGGTTTCATTTCTACACTGAATTGCTGTGATTGTTTACAGTTTCCAGTGTGTTTAGAAGTTTTAGGAGGTGTCTCAGCCAGAGATCTCCTGTGTTCTACACATACCACTCTGGTAGCAGCTCTATTTATTTCCATTTAATAATCAGAATTAATATTCTCAGACAGTACTGTGAGCTCCTCTGTTGCCTGTAAATTCTGTGGCCTGAGGATTCAGTGGCCATTGTGGCATCTTAATTTCCAAGTCAGTGGAGCGCTTGTTGCCCTGGTGGAGGTCCAGTGCTATGTGAAAGACCTGTGCCTTATATATTCCATTTTTAATGCTTCTTTGTAGAATTAAGCTTTCTTCAATTTGAGTAGTTTAAATAAAAATGTTATGTAGCAGGCAGTTGCTCCTCATTTACCAGTCCCTTATTTGGCCCCATTCGTGCTCCAGGGCTGGAAAACTTTCATGTTTACTGGTTTATTATAAATACTACTATTCAGGAGTAACCAGCAGTAGGAGATGCACAGGGTTAGGGGGTGGAGAACTTTCATGCTTTCTCTGAAGGTGCCACCCTTCTAGTCTTTGCTATATTTACCAGCCCAGAATCCTAAGAAATAATTTTTTGGCATAATTAGAATTTGTTCATTTTCACCTAAAGTGTTACAAATGGTCCAGTCCGTACATTAAATTGCTTAGCAAGCCTAGAAAGATAAACACTCAGTGAATAAAAGAATCAGTGAAACTGTGTATAACGAGTGTAGGAGAACATGAGGTAAACCAGGGAAACATTTTCAGGTCTCCTTCAGGCTGCACCTTGAATTTCCTGAGAGAGAAGGCCTAGGCGTTGAAAGGGAGAGCATCCTGCCCAGCAGAGGAGCGGATGGTGACTTCCATCTTGTAACACTTGGTTTGATCTTGCTCTGCTATGTCCTGAGTGCATTATATGCTGCTTTCTATGCTGTTTCTCAAGGTACCACTTGAGAGCTGGCCATTCAGTCAGCAAAAGTTTTATGACAGTTGTGGCAACATTCCATGTGAAGGAAGCTCAAGATGACAGGTTGGCCGCTCTTGAGGTTGTGTCATTGTGTAAGTGTATCCTGGATCTACAGGATTCTTAGGCATTGCTTGCTGTTGGATCTGCAGAGAGGATGACTGCCGGTGATAACTAGGTTCACAAGAGATTAAAGGCCTGTAGACGTCTACTTGCCTGTGGTGATATTCACATAATGTGAGAGGTTTAAAGTGAAAGTGGGCCTATCCACCTCAGTCATCCAGTCTTCAGTTCTCTCTTCTCGTAAAAAGTGTTGTTTCATTGTTAGTGACTTCTTACGTAATCTTTGAGAAATACTCAGTATATAACTAGTAATAAACTTAGACATTTCTGTACCTTAATTTCTCCCCCTTTGAAAGTGTTACTGGAGTCCCTTCATACATATAATCTGACTTAGTCTTGTTGGTGGCTTTAGTTATATGAGTGTACTGTATTTTCTAGATTTTTACCTGCATGATGTTTTTGGTCATTATCATTTGGAGATATAGTGAAGACTTTAGGGTTGAATTTTGGACAGAGGCAAAGGCTTTTCCAGTTACATGGTATTTTTGTGTAAATCTTGCAGGTGAATATGAGAAGGGCGTGGACCATCTGACAAACGCGATCGCTGTGTGTGGGCAGCCACAGCAGCTGTTGCAAGTGCTGCAGCAGACTCTTCCACCACCAGTGTTCCAGATGCTTCTGACTAAGCTCCCGACAATTAGTCAGGTAAAGATCTGAACTGTTACGTAAGTGAGTAGCCTGAGAGTTCGGCATTTAAAAATGAGCCTCGTGAGCATGGTGACGTGAGACTCCTCCATTTAGTGAGAATAGCGCTAGAGATGCCAGTGCTTGACCAGTAGAAACACACCCGGACGAAGGGGCAGAGAGCCTAGTGATCGTGCCCAGGATCGTGACTGGAGGTTAGTCTCTCTAGCGCGAAATCTCAGGCCTTGGTGTTCAGATCCCCAAATTGAGATCACTCCCAGCTGCTTTCTAAACCTAGCTTTCTGCCACCTCTTTTGTGAGACCTCTCGGTTAAGTGGCAGAGGACAAAGGAGCCAAGATGGCATAGCCTAGAAATCAGACCCTTGAAGGCCTGTGGCTCCCTCAGACCTCACTTATCTGAAGTCCTCAGTGTCTCTGCTCATGCTGAGTTGGGCTTTGAGTTTGGAGCTGTTAGGTTAAACATAACTTACAAGTTTATTAAAACACATCCCATTCATTTTAAATACTCAAGGAGCCCCAAATGAATCTACTTTTTGGAATATTATGTCTATTAAATGAATTTTCATGGTTGATATAATTGAAAATTAATAAAAATGACTGGTTAATTCTTTAAACTGAGCTTTTACTCATTTGGATTGGAAAAAGACTGAGAAGAAAAAGTTCCCAAAGATCTAAAGAAAAGAATTGAAAGAGCAAGAAGCTGGATTTTGATCCTTTTTATTTTACTTTTTGATCCTAATGAATGTGGTTCCCAGTCTCTTGTCAGAATCCTCTTAACATTACTCACCTTTTGAAAGACAGCATAGTGTAGTGCTTTCAGAAAATTGACCTGAGGATGATGTCTTTTGAAATATGGATGATTTCAGGATGAAGCTTGAATTCCTCAGTAAGAATGGCCTTTTTTGTTCGCTTGTGCCATGTTATGTGGAAATATTTTCAAAATACTAATATTTCAGAATACTGTATTCCTTTGTATAATGACAGACCAGTTACAGGCCAATAAGGAAATGTTTGGAGGATAGAATGGTCACTAAAATACTAATCACTGTTTTTAGTTCATATGGGAGTGAATAGAGATCTTAAATTCTTTTTTATTTTAGTTTAAAAATTGACTAACATAACACAGTATAATGTTACACTTCCTTTATTTTATTGACTTGAATTTTGAGGTGGGGCTGACAGATTATTTTCTTAAAATGGTGTATAAAGTATTAAATATTGACATTACAATATGAATAAACTTCAGGGAGATTTGAATCAGATCAGAAAAGCATTTTATGTTGAACTTAGAATCCTGATTAAATGCTTATACTTTTAAAAATTTATAAGTATTTATATATTTATAAATATTTTCTCTTTCAGAGAATTGTAAGTGCTCAGAGCTTGGCTGAAGATGATGTGGAATGAGAAACAAATGTCAACATAATGATCTCAATTAAAACATATTTTTAAAATCTTAACTCAGAAGATGATCAGCTCTGGGGGAGTAAGGGCAGATAAGCTTGTTATGGACTGTCCTCCACAGTAAAGTCTACCAAAGTTAATTTTTACTTTGTGTAGATCCATTTGTCTGTTTTATTTATTTTTCCCAGTGAAAAGTGTATTTTGATAGAGAGCTTTTCATTTTATAAATACACTATGAATTACTGAAATATGCATTTTGTTTATTCCTAAAATGTGTAATTGGAATGTACATATAACATCCCATTACATTAAAAACACCCAGTGCTTGGTTTTGAAAGACAGGCCCCAAAAAATGTAGAAGAAAACTGAAGAATATACTTGTTTTGCTCTACGTCAGAAAGTTGGCTGGAAACTTGTGTTGATCAAAACTGAGCATTAAAATAAGAGATAATTTCTTTCCATTTAATCTCTTAAATATGTGTAATGTGCTGCTGTGCTACAATAACAACTTCACCCCCTCCCTTGAAATGTTTTCTTTAAATCAGTGGGTTTGATGTATTCTGTATATTTATCTCCTTGTATTTTAGATACATGTAGTTGCGGATAGCACCAGGAATTAGATGTCTATACATTCTTAATCTGGCTGAGTAAGCTTTACCAGTTAATGTCTGCCCACTTGCCTCATATATAAACTGAGGAAATGGGTCTGCTAATTCAGCTTCTAATTCCTTTGGTTCTGTGCAGCATTTTCACATCCCTCTTTCTGAGGGAAATACCTGTTTGGGCAGCCAGCCCTTGCATTTTTTTATACTCTGAATTCTGCATGCTTGCCTGACTTAGTATTTCTGAACTGGTTTTTTAAAAGGTATAACGTGTTGATTTACACGGAAGTCATGGTTCTGTCACTACTTTGGTAAATTAACCTGAAACGTAACCTTCACGGTAACTGGGACGATATGCTTGTAAAAGTGTTTGTTCCCTTTTGCTTTTATCCTCAGTGTACCTCCTTAATCCCCTACCAACCCTTATCTTGTAAGAGAATAAGGTGTAACTTTGTGGCTGAAGACTTGAATGACGATAATGGGACCTTTTATTCTCTAAATAGTTACGTATTATCTGCAGCCACAGATTAAATATCAGACTAAGAATAAAGACCCTTGGTACTTAGTGCTGTCTGTTGAGTGGCGTTTCTCATGGTACAGATTGCCTTTATTCTGTCTGAAAGTCTGTGGGGAGAGCTTTTCTATGTACTCGACATATTTTCTTAATAGGGTTTTGTGGTGGTTGTGATGTAGTGGGAAGAGTTTGGAGGATGGTTTTAGTTTCCGCCTCTGGAATCACCTAGCCTTGGGCAAGTCCATGTTAATCTCTGGACTCCAGTATTCTCATCTGTACAATAAGAACATCAGACTAGGCCACTCAGACTTCCTGGTAACTCTTCCTCAGGAACCTTTCGGGTTTTGTGATCCTGAGCCCTTAAACAGTGTGCTTTTTTTCCAGTGACAACCCTGCATGCTCTTTAGGGGGTCAGGTGGGATGAGGCAAACACTACAATCATGTTGATCGGTTTGTTTTCCTAGTAGGATCCCAAATCCAGAGTACTGCACTGGTGCCCAGTCCATGATTGGCCATGCAACTAGGAAGCAGTCTTCGTTCCTGCGTTTGCCTAAAGGGGACAGACTAGGACAGTCAGAGGGGGTTGCAGGTGAGGAAAGAGCAAGGGGCAGAGAGCTGGCCAAGGGAGGAGGGGTTGGCCTAGGTTTGATTTTAGGAGGGGATGCTTACTGCATGCCCTGGTGAACTCTAATGCAGTCCAAGCTGGGTGTCACTTGGCTTTATGGAAAATAATCGCTTTGCTTTAATGGTTACTGAAGAGGCAGTGAAGTGCTTATAGTAGAGCTGATTTTGCCCAGTACATCTTACTTGAATGACAGTTTTGGTGCTTTAAAAATTGTTCAGTCACTAAGTTGTGTTTGACTCTGCGACTCCTTGGACTACAGCATGCCAGACTTCCCTGTCTTTCACTGTCTCCCGGAGTTTGCGCAAACTCATGTCCATTGAGTCAGTGATGCTATCTAACCATATCATCCTCTGCCTCCCCCTTCTCCTTTGCCTTCGGTCTTTCCCAGCATCAGGGTCTTTTCCAGTGAGTCGGCTCTTTGCATCAGATGGCCAAAGTAGTGGAACTTCAGCTTCATTCAGCATTGGTCCTGCCAATGCGTATTCAGGGCTGATTTCCTCTAGGATTGATTGGTTTGAACTCCCTGCAGTCCAGTGGACTCTGAAGAGTCTTTTCCAGCACCACAATTCAGAAGTATCAGTTATATGGTGCTCAGCCTTCTTTATGGTTCAGTTCTCACATCTGTACATGACTACTGGAAAAAACAGGCCTTTGTTGGCAGAGTGGTATCTCTGCTTTTTAATTCACTGTCTAGGTTTGCCATAGTTTTCCTTCCACGGACTAAGTGTCTTTTAATTTCATGGCTGCAGTCACTGTCCATGGTGATTATGAAGCCCAAGAAATTGACTTCCCACTTTTACCCCTTCTATTTGCCATGAAAAATTAGATACCGCTTATGAAAGCTATAGCTATATTACTATAGCTATATTGTGTTAAAAACTACTGCTGCTACCAAAACTTTTTTCCTTCTAGACACATAATTGCTGAACACTCACATAGCGATGGAACCAGGCAATGGTGGGGATGCTGGCTAAATTGGGCTCAACCCAAGATTTAAGTCAAATGGAATAGCTTGGATGTTGTCGTTTGTTAAAGTCGCACTTACATCTTTGGAAGTGAAAATGTCTGTGCACATTGGCATGCTTCCTTGGACAAAGATCTGCTCTTTGGCTCCACAGTTTGTGCTTCGAGTCTTCACCTCTTACTCGGTTGCTCTGCATATTTGCTATGCTGAAAACTTGAAATCTCCCTGAGCATCCATTTCCTAAGTCCGTGGATTACAGCCATCACTCTGAATGCTTTCTGGTAGGTTGGCCACTGACCACCTCCACTTCACCAAGTTCTTTGGGGATTTTATCTTGTTCTTTCATCTGAAACCTGTGAGGCCATCTCATTTTTAGTTTCTACTTGTATTTTTATCTGTGTAGTAGTGTAGTTAGACGTTTCTTGAAGAAGTGGCCTTCTGTAGGTGTTCTGTGCCCCAGCAGTACGTTTCTCTCTTGTCACCCAGGGGCCAAGGACCTGGGTAGGTTCTGTGATCTGTGATTGCTATTTTCCTTGCTTCTGGTGTTTGCCCCTTGGTGGGCAAGGCTGGTCTAGAGGTCTGTTTCAGGCTTCCTGGTGGGAGGTGCTGGTTCATGCCCACTCGTGGGTGGAGCTGGGTCTTGGCCCTCTAGTGGGCAGGGACGCCTCTAAAGGTGTGGGGCTCTGTTCCCGCCCTGTGGGTTGTTTGGCCTGTGAGTCCCAGCATAGGAGCCTGCAGGCTGTCGGATGGGGCCAGGTCTCACAGCCAAAGATGGAAAAAAATGTCTGCTGCCAACTGGAGTTAACATAGGTCCCAGCTGCGTCTGCCACCAGCTTATAAGACTGGGGAGAGCCACAGCTGCTCCCCACCTGCCCAGGGGACCCTTGAGGACCAGCAGGTAGGTCTGACCCAGACTTCTATGGGGTTGCCACTTTTGTCCCGTGCTGGACCCTGTATGCACCCTCCTGGAGTGAAATCTTTCCCCTCAGTCCTGGGGGTTCCTGCGACCAAGCCCTACTGGCCTTCAAAGGCAAATGCTGTGGGGGTTTCTCCTAATGCTGGGCCCCTGGTCTGGAGAGCCTGGTATGGGGCTCATCATGTCTTTGACTGGAGAGTATCTTTTTGTAGATTCCAGCCTTTTAAATTGACAGATGAGCAGTTGAGATTTTGGTGTACTCATGAGAGAAGGTACGCTCGCATTCTCCACCATTGTTTCCAGTTTGTACTTGAAGAGCATTTAAAATGGAGGCTTCCCTGGTAGGATCAGTGCTGTTTTATTATCAGATAAATAGAACTTAGGTTCACGTCTTAAGTGGTTCCATGTGTGTGGTAGGTGGGCAGTAAACATTTGAATCCTTTTACTCAGTTCAGGAGTTTATCATTTATCTACCTTTCTGACCTTGTTGAATTAGCTTGTAGACCAGAGTGTGTGTTAATGTTACTGCAAGAGATTTTTGAGAAAATTGGTCTACTATACAAAAAAAATTTTTTTGAAAGGAGTTTTTATTATTGCTTGTGCCTCACCTGTTTAAGTGCTCTTAGGCGCTGTTAAGGCTTGGAGAATATCTTGGCTTGGCATATATTTGCAGAAGTGAATTCAGCTGAGTTTGGTGATTCAGAGCAGAATGAAGTTTCTTGGTTACCACTCCTTTGAGAAAGTTAACAGCTGTGCAGCTTCTCCCAGGTGATATCTGTGTTCAACTTCAGAGCATTCACAGATCAGGCTAGAACCCTCCCTGTGTTCATGTCAGCAGGCGAGGATTAGGCAGTGATAATGTTTTCCCACCTCGAGATGTATCAGAATCACATGGAAGCCTTGTTAACAGCAAGTTGCTGGGCAGCAAGTCTGGGCAGGAACACGTATCCATCAGCATTTCTAGCAAGTTCCCTGCTTTTGGTGATATTGCTGGTGTCGGAGTTATGAGTATGATACAGACAGTGCTGCTCAGTGGTGAGGTGGAAAATGTGAATAGGAAATGGTCATAGAGAAGAACTTGAGCTGTGTTAAGGTCACAGACGATGTCCTATAGCACTCTAAAAATGAGATACGTGCTTAAACCTGCCCCCTGTAGTGGAACGTAATGGGAGCCCCCCATACAGGCCATCAGTTATCAGACTACGTTCAAGATAGGCCAGGCCACTAGATCTATTTTAGGAATTTTTGGAGGGAAATAAATTCAACTAAGCAGAAATGACATCCTCTAAGCGTTTTAGTTGTGCAGTTTTAAGTTTTTACTCCACATTTATATCTTTGAGTGAATCAGATGGATTTCCCCCCTTTTTAGATTCAGGTTGTCTGGAACATTATACATATAATGTTTAAATAATTAAGTTATATGTTTATGTAATGAATTATACCATATAATTTTTGAGGTAGTAAATCCTGGTTTAATTTCCACTAATAACTGATAAGGGAGTCAAGTACTTTGATGTTACACTGCCAAGCTAGAGGTGGGGAGAGAAGTGGGGGAAAGGGCAGAGAGGCCGTGGCTGACCTGGGGCTTGATGTGAGAAACGGCACGGTGCCTGATGGTCTGCACACTCAGGGACAGCAGCGAGGTCGCTGGAGCTCCACACAAGTCCGCACACCCCACGGACCCTGCCTTCCATCGCATCAGAAAGTAGACATGCTGCGCTGGCCTGTCCGTTTTTCCTTTGGTCGAGCGGGCACCTTTGAAGTTTTAAAATCAGAGCACGTCTCAGTTTACCCTGAGTTGACACAGCCCTGGTCCCCTAGAGGCTGAACGCGCTACTCTGACCTCTGCGCGGTGTTCACATCACACAGAGCTGCTCTCCCTACTTAACCGTTTGAAGGGGATAGCTTTGTAGTTGTCAGCAGAGGCTGATTCTTTTATAGACCGTTTTTCTTTCTTTTTCGAGGGTGTGGGGGAGACATGGAATGAGGCTTGTGGGATCTTAGTTACCCCTACCAGGGGTCGCACCTGGGCCCTTGGCAGTGAAAGCATGGAGCCCTCACTGGGCCATCAGGAAGTCTCTTAGAGAACAGTGTGGCCCGCATCCCGCTCCTGTGGAGCGCTGCGGCGCTTTGCAGAGGTTCCCTTTGCAGTTCCCTGTATGGATTAGGGCCTTATGGCAGCCACCCCAGCACTCTGGCCTGGAGAATCCACGGACGGAGGAGCCTGGTGGGCCGCAGTCCATGGGGTCGCTGAGGGTCGGACACAACTGAGTGACTTCACTTTCACTTTTCACTTTCGCGCATTGGAGAAGGAAATGGCAACCCACTCCAGTGTTCTTGCCTGAAGAATCCCAGGGACGGGGAAGCCTGGTGGGCTGCCATCTATGGGGTCGCACAGAGTCAGACACGACTGAAGCAACTTAGCAGCAGCAGCAGGGAGACTTAGGATTAGAACCTGAATCAGCACACCTGGACAGCTCCTTCCATCTCTGCTTCTCACTGTGCCCGGACAGCTCCTTCCATCTCTGCTTCTCACTGTGCTTGTTTCATTTTGACAGGAGGCTGGAGCTCTATGTACGTGTGTGTGTGTGTGGGTGTGTGGGTGTGTGGGTGTGGGTGTGTGTGTGTGTGTGTAAGTAATGACAGTCACACTTCCTGATTTCTGGTGGTGGTGGGTTAGTCACTCAGTCGTGTCTGACTCTTTTGCAACTGTAGGCTCCTCTGTCCATGGGGTTTCCCAGGCAAGAAAGATGGGAGTGGGTTGCCATTTCCTTCTCCAGTGGATCTTCCCAACCCAGTGAATGAATTTACAAATGAATCCTCACCGTTTTACAAGGTATGCCCAATGTTGCACAGTAAATGGAAGATTGAAGGATTTTTTTCCCTCCTGGTCTTAATTGAAATATGACTTACAAATGAAAATTATGTATGTATTTTGAGTTAAATATATGTACAGTGTGACATCTGATGTGTGTGGCCACTGTGAAATTAAGTGAGATCATGAGTGTTTGTCTTTCTGTGTCTGGCTTTCTTCTCCTGGCATAATGTCCCCAGTTCATCTGTGTTGTTGGAAATGGCACTCTCCTTTTATAAAGGTGACTATATGTGGGTGAGTGTCACATTGATCCATTCATCCACTGAAGGTTATTTCCGTATCTCGAGTCATATGCGTGATGTGGCAGTGGGCATGCAGATGCCGCTTTTGAGATGCAGTTTCATCTCCTCTGAGTGTGTACCCAGCGGGGTTCTGGATCCTCTAGCGCTGTGTTTAGCTTTTGAGGAAGCTCCACGCTGTTTTCTGTGTGGCTGCACCAGTTTATATTCCCACGAGCAGTGCATGGGGTCCCCTTTCTCCACACCCTCACCAGCGTAGCTTAATGAGAGGTGTGATACTCGCTGGGACTTTGATGACTTTCCCAGATGACCCATACTTGTTGGTCATTTGACTGTCTTTGGAAAAAGTGTCTGTCTGAGCTGTTTGCCCATTTTAAAATTGGATTATTATTTTGCTTAAATTGTGTGAATTCCTTATATTTTGGAGGGGGTTAACCATTAGTTGCCTTTTCATTTTGTTAAGTTTCCTTTGCTATGCAAAAGAAAGCAGAAGCTTTTTGGTTTGATGTAGTCCCACTTGTTCATTTTTTATTGTGTTGGCTGTACATTTGGAGTCAAAAATCACCAAGACTGATGTCAGGGATCTTCTCCCCTAATTTACTTCTGGGAGTTTTATAGTTTCAGGTGTATATGGTAAGTCCTTAATCCCTTTTGTGTTAGTTTTTGCATCTGGTGTAAGGTAAGGGTATGATTTCATTCTTTTACCTGTGAATATCCAGTTTCCTAACACCATTTATTAAAGAGACTCTTCTCATTGTGTATTCTTGCACTTTTGTTGAAGGTTAGTTGACTGTAAGATTTCAGACTTGAATTAAGAAGGGTAACGCGCTGTGCTTGGCTACCTTACCTATTTGATAGGATGAAGGCATTAGGGATATTTTTGTTGGTGTTTTTAAAGATGAGAGACAAAATGGTCACTATATAACTCAAGTTGCACGTAGAATGCATGCCCATTTCCAGTGAGAACGGAGTCTGAGAAGTTAAAAACATGACGCATCATTGAAATCTTACATCTTTTGAAAATTTTTATTTATGTTTATCTCCGGCTCTACTGCTGCGCACAGGCTTTCTCTGGTTGTGCCGAGCGGGGGCCACTCTTCATTGTGGTGCTGTGACTTCTCATCGTGATGACTCTTTCTTTCATCGCCGCAACTTGTTTTGGAGCAAGGGCTCTAGAATCGTCACAGCATGCGGGATCTTCCCAGACCAGGGATCAAACATGTGTCCCCTGCATTGGCAGGTGAATTCCCAACCACTGGACCACCAGGGAAGTCCCTTACACCTTTTGTAAAATGAGACTTTTGGTGTGCTTTCGGCTTTATAACTTAGCAATGTCTAAGAAAAATCTCCCAAGTTATTGAAATAAAGGTAATGCTTCAGGAATGAACCTTGCTGTGACTTCTAAGCTACTGTCACAGACTGGACCAGATAAATGGGACCTGAGGTTGGAGAGCAGATCAGTTAGGGGGTTGAGGACTGGGCTGAAGTTGGGTGAGAGCCAGAGGCCATGGGAGCTGCTACTCAGGGCAGGTGGTGAACCTCTGCCGGAACTTGCTCCTCTCCTCGAGTCTCCTGGAAATTCTCCCCAGTTTTTCCATCCCTCCCAGGTGATCTTACCCTTTCTGGCTCCAGTGGCACTGGCACCTGATGACCCCTGCTGAGCTCAGGTGGGTCTGGCTCTCTGCGCAGCATCATGCGGATGTCCACAGGTGCCTCCGGTGATACGCAGATGATTAAATCCTTTCCCTGAACCTGCCTCCTTAACTGCCCTCTCCCTGGCTGTTACCTGCTCACCACATTCCGTCACTGCTGTGTCCCTAATCCATTTACTCCTCTCAAGCCTCATGCCCTCGGATCCATTCTGCTGCCTAAAGAGTTGTTTGGAAACATTTTGTCCCTCGTGTAGTGCCCAAGCTCCTTATACTCTGACCTGATTAACTTGCTAACAGTTTTCCTCTGGGAAATCCCATGGACAGAGGGGCCTGGCGGGCTACAGTCAGCGGGGTCATGAGAGCTGAACACCATTTAGTGACTAAACCACCATCGCGACATCATTCCTCAGACGTCGTCCTCCCCGCCCAAACAGAAACCCAAGTTCTGGTCAGACCAAACTAATCCTCCCAGAAGTGCCTTCCTCTCCAGCTTTGATCCTGTCTGTGGCCTCAGGCTTCTGCATGTGACGGGTGTCCTGTGCTATGGGCCAGAGACCGTGGCAGACACCACCAAAGCTCTCTGGACAGACAACATTCCTTGGCCCCGATTTTACCACGGAGTTGAAAAAAGCCTTCCTGGGTGCCAGAGTAGGTACCCTTTGTTGGAGATTCTTTAGGACCCAGGAATGTTCTAACCATGGCACCGACCAAAGTTGCTGTAATTTCTTGGTAACTTGTCCTTTCCTACTAGACCACTTCTAAAAAGCACTTAATCTGAAAAAGTTCTTTAAATCTTTGTCATTACCGTTGTTATTTCTATTTCTGGCTGTGCTGCCTCTCGTTGCGCTGAGCAGGGCCCCCCTAGTAGCGATGTGCGGGCTTCTCAGTGTGGTGGCTCCTCTTGTTGCTGAGCACAGGCTCGGTAACTGTGGTGCAAGGGAGCCCCCACACACCGGAATCTCCCGGACCAGGGATCGAACCCGTGTCTCCTGCATTGGCAGGCAGATTCCCCCATTTCTGGATCGCCAGTGACGTCCAGAACGTAGGTCTTACTGACCATTGGATTTCCCAGCATAAAGCATACTTAAATGCTGAGTAAATAATGGATGAATGGAGCGTCAAATGGGCAGAAGTCAGTTGGGAATTTTTCACAATGAAACTAAACATTCTTTGACATGACACATGCAGGATAAGTGGAGGGAAAAAGTAAGATTGTGAGGAGTGAAGAGGTCTGCTTTAGAAGGTGCTTGCTAAGTCACTGGATTAGAAATAACAGTTTGGGAAGAGATGGAAACATACCTAGTTTTTTCATATTTCTTAGCCTCCTGGCTTAAGAAAAGGCCAAAAAAATTTTGGAAAAGCAAATCTGGCAGACATTGAAATAACATTTATAAGATTAAAAGGGCAACTAAGAGTCATTCCAAACTATTTGTCCTTTTGTTGAAATCCTGTCAAATGTGGGGTGAATTATGTGGAGTTATCACTTGAATCTGCTCTTCTGTGGACAGTCCAAACTCTGCCCAGTGCTTTAGAAAGGACAGGATTTTTTTTTTTTTAACCTATGCTTAGAGCAAGAACTTCTTTACACAGCAGTCCAGAGTTGCACCTCATACAGAACTTGGAAGACTTGAAATCCAACCTACTTTAATAGATGACTCATTTTGAAGTTCACTTTATATTCAGGAAAAGTTCCTAGCTAAAATGACCACGTCTTCACTAAGTATTTGATGACAAAAGACGTTACAAATTTTCTTTAACTTCCTAGGTACTACATTAGATAATTCAGCAAGCTCAATTTAAATAATAATTACTACTACTAATATATTTAGTGACTGTAGGCTCCATCATAGATGTTGTTTGTCATGTACTGGCTGCCTGATCTTGGGTACTTCATTACTTAGAAATACTTTCTTAGCCTTGGCTTCTCATGAGTAAAATGGAGGAAGAAGTAAAATGATACAGTCATTTGCTTATATGCTTTCTCTCCTGATAAACCAGGAGTTTCCTTGATACAGAGCTAGCTCTTGTTTTCCTTTGGATCCTCAGTGTCTACTCTGGCTTGTCAATGGCAGATTGTAAATAAAATTGAACAGAAATCAGGGCAAATGGACCTGTTAACTTGGCCTGAACTAAAATATTCTAACACCTGACAAAGATGGCTTTCCTTTCTGGGCTAGGCCTTACGGTGATTCCTTTAATTAAACAGAGACAGAAGTTTCAGGATGGGATGAAGAAGTCAGCCTTTATTTTACCGAAGAGAATGCCAAGCAAAATTTAGATATTTCTGTTAATCCTCTTAGGTCTCTGTTAAACTTGAGATTTCTTCCTAATGTCCTTGGACCCAAAGTTTCCTTGATTTTAAGAGTAGACAAAGTTATTTATCTAAGGCTCACACCAAACTTGCATTGAGTAGAGAAGGTGGAAGGGGAGGTGTCCTAATGTTTAATTTCCTTGCAGAGAAATTGTTGGCCCACAGTCCTTTCATTTGGGCCTGTGAGGAGTGGTAGGTGGCATGTATTTCTCCTGTTTGTCAGTTGAAACATAGAATGGCCAGCCAGCCTGCTTTCTAAAGAAGGACTTTGAACTGGAAATATGCAGGATTTATAGGCTTGCTTTTGCCACGTGTAAGTTCTCTTCTGCAAAAGAGAATACAGATTTTTCTGTGCTCAAGAAAAATAGAATTAATATTCTACCTGTTTCCTATGAAAAAGAAAACTCAGTTGGTGTGAAGCCTGTCGGTGGTGGGGTTTAACTGTCAGGACGCATGGGGAGAGGAGGAAGCTGAGAGCACAGAATCCTGCCGGGGGTGGGCGCGGGGGCGGGGCTGTCACTCAGCTCCACCGGTTCTTTCTGTGGGACGCACTGCAACCTCCACAGCCTTAGACACTGCATCTTCTTGTCTCTGTGCATTTCACATTCACCGCAGCTCCTGAGAAAGGCTCTGGATAGCCCAGTGTTGGAGAGTCCCCCAAAGGCAAGAGGCCATCCACAGTGGACTTGAGCTTCATCAGATCAGCGCTGTTGGGTCTGGCAAGGCTGGTTTTCATTCTCCGTGTTTGGGCAAGCCAGTCCTTTTCTGCAGATTTGCCTAGAGCCACTCTCCAAGGGAGTCTGCCTACCTGCTAGGAGGACACCTAAAACTCATGGGTTTTAAAAAAAAAGCTCATGGGTTTCTTTTCAGGGCTGACAACGTGCCTCAACTCTGATCCCTTTAAGAGAGATTGATAAGAGCTGAAAGTAAGTGATACCTTCTGTTGGAGGGAGTTCTGGCCTAATCTCACAAGTCTTTTGACTGATTTTAAGAATCACCAGTTAAAAAATCACCAGTAATCAAGTGTTCCCTTATTTTAGGTAATCTTATGCACTCTTTAAATACTGTCATAACATAATATAAACTGCCTTTGTGTAATGTTCTTACAGCTCTAGATGTTTATCATTGAAGTCTCAAAGCTATGAGGAAGGCAGGATATTACCAGAGGATATTAATTGAGGCGTAGAGTTGTGAAGGGCGTTGTTCTGAATTACCTGAATTAGTGGTTAAAATGAATTCAGGCTTATCTTCCTGGTTTGTACCTGAGCCATGTGAGCCACGAACCATGCTATGTCATGATGCTTTGAGGACAGTAAGTATCTTGACAGGATGCATGGTTAAAAACTTGGTGGTCTCCTCTCCCAGGAGAGGAGCACAGCACTACTTTTTTTTTCTTTTTAACTGTTTTTGTTCATTGCTATATCCCCATTGCTTAGAATAGTTTCTGGCACAAGAGGGACACTTCAGTAAAAGCTAAATGAGTTCATTAAAAAGACATAGGTTCCACACACAAAAATGTATGGGGTTGGAGAGAAAAGGCTGTTATTAGTAAATAATAACAGGGAACTTATTAGTAGGTTTCCAGGGGCACTAATCAGTATGAAATACTTTTCATAGTAAAGGTGGCATCTCAATTACACCTTTTACGTCTGCTGCCATTTCCCAAAGCAGATACTCAGATCAACTCCTTCCTCAGAGTGACTTAAGGTAAGTGATAAAAATTACTCCAGGAAACATCTAAGCCAGCCCTGCAAACATCAGCTCTAGATCCACAGTATGCCTGGAAGACTCCTATCATAAATAATATACTCTGCTTTTAAAAGTTTATGATGAAAATTTTTTTGTTTATTCCATGCTGAAAAGCACTTGGCAGATACCCTCTCAAGTCAAGAAAAGCATTTCCCTTAACCAATTGTCAGAGGGGTCTGAAAAAGTGAAAGTTGTGCTCACTCCCATTGGACTCTGTGATCCCACGAACTGTGCATTCCTTGGAATTCTCCAGGCCAGAATACTAGAGTGGGTAGCCTTTCACTTCACAGGATCTTCCCAACCCAGGGGTGGAACCCAGGTCTCCGCGCATGGCAGGTGGGTTTTTTACCAGCTAAGCCACAAGGGAAGCCCAAGAACAGTAGGGTGGGTTGTCTGTCCCTTTCTCAGCGGATCTTCCCAACCTAGGAATCAAACCATCTGAGCTATGAGGGAAGCCCTCTGGGTGTGGGAGTCTGTGTGTGTTGGGGGGGCGGTGTTGTCTGGGTTGGTTTAATTGTAGATAATATTCATCAGATAGGGAGCTCTTTCACCTAACTTGCCTCAGGGGCGAGTTTTTCAAGGATGGACTAGTCAACCACAGACAGCCGTTTCAAGTATCTAAGCTGGTCTTGTTTCATGCCGTGGTGGCGTGTCGCCATGGAACAAAAGAAGTAACAGGTGAGCGCATCTAAAGACGATTAAAGCCATCAGCTGCTCCACAGGGGAAATTCCCTTTCCACCCCCACAGGGGTGACGGCAGCTGAATTGGCTTTGTGGAGGACACTGGAGCAGGCTCTGAGAAGCAATCGTTAGCAAAGGATGTGTCCAGAAGTATTTTCACAAACACCTCTTCCTGCCTTCTCCCTGCGTCCACCGAGTCCTGCGCTGCCCTTGGCCGAGTGATCTGGGTCGCAGAGGAAGACGCCGGCCTGATGGAGTCAGGACGAGGGGAGAGGACCGCTGGCGCGCTCGGGTCTCCGCCGGGGCGGGGGGCGTTGGACACGGTAGGAGGCATCCGTGCGGCCTGTGGGGCTGAGGGATGCGCAGCCCCGTGAGAATCCTGTGGAGGCGGGAAGCGGAGGCGAAGGAGAGCTCTGGCGCCACCTGGTGGCCGCGACTCTGCTGGCAGTGAAAGCGCTCGGCCATGCCCTGTCTCGGAGCCGGTGCTCCTCCGGGGGCCGTTGTGCCATCCGCTAGCCGGCGACCTGGAGTAAATCGCCGCGGAGCCTCGGCTCGGGCCCTCGGCGTCCCCTTGCACGGAAATGTGATTCCATAATGTATGTGCCATGCTTAGTTGCTCAGTCGTGTCCGACTGTGACCCCAAGGACTGTAGCCCACCAGGCTCCTCTGTTCATGGAATTCTCCAGGCAAGAATACTGGAGTGGGTTGTCATGCCCTCCTCCAGGGGATCTTCCCAAGTCAGGAATGGAATCAGGGTCTCCTGCACTGCAGGCAGATTCTTTACCATCTGAGCTACCGGGGAAGCCCTCCATAATATACAGTGATCACCAAGAGTAAAAGGAAGATGCTAGGACATTTAGACCTGGGAGAGTTCATCCTGGAAAGTGTGCCAGGATGACATTCTGTCAAGTCTTGGTTTAGATCCCTATAAGTTAAAATTTTATATGGGAACATGCCAAGTAAATAAAACAAGGCAGAGATTTTCTTAAACTTCTCCCAATTCTGTATAATCAATGTGCAAAAAACATACATTTTAGAATCAGAGACCTGGGCTTGACCTTAACTTCTTTGAGGCTCAGTTGCCTCATTTCTTTTTAAAACTTGTTTATGTGGCTGCTCCAGTCTTAGTTGTGGCACTCAGAATCTTTAGTTGCTGCGAACTCCTAGCTCTCTTATCAGGGATCGAACCTGGGTCCCCTGCATTGGGACTCTGGAGTCTTAGCCACTGGACCACCAGGGAGGTCTCTCAGTTGCCTCCTCCTCCTCTCTCAGTTGCCTCCTCCAAAGAGAATAATAGTGTCTTCTCCAAAGGAGAATTTAAAAAGAATTAAAACTGCAGTGTCTGTGCTCATACTGTTGCCTTCCCCCTCTTCCTAGAGGTAAGCTGTCCACACTGCTCTGATGTCCATTTCTCTGGATCACTCGTGGACCTTACCCAGCAGGACTTCTGCATCCTCAGTTTCCCCTCTCCACTCCTTAACTTGATTGGCACACAGACATGGTATAATTTCTCTCATCTTACAAAAATCTGACTCCTCATGCCCTGCAGCCAGCTCCCCATTTTTCGTTTCACATTTATATCATAGGAAAACATCTCTAAAGTGCTCTTCTTGCCCACTGCCTCTGCTTCTCCTGTTCTGGTGACTTTCAAACTTCTGGCCCATTCACCAAGATGGCCACCTCATGCTGAATATTGATGTCGATTCTCGGTCCTTATCTCTGCTGCCCATCGACAGTATTTGACGTGCTCATTCCCTTCCTTTGTCCTCCTGGCCATGAGGCCCTGCACTCTGAGTTTTCTCCTGCATCAGCAGTTTCCCGTCTCCAGGGCTCAGTTCTTGGATGTCTTTCCTAGCTATATGAACTTCACTGATGTCATCCAGTCTCAAAGCTGAAAATGCTGTCTATATATTCTGAATGTTTTTGAGCAGCATCACCAGCCTGGACTTCACCCCTGACCTTTTGTTTTTGTTTTGTTTTGTTTTTTAATTTTTGGCCACACCCTGTGGTATGTGGGAGCTAGTTTCTGAATCCATGCTCCTTGAGTTGGAAAGTGGAGTCTTAAAAACTGGACTGTGGGGAAGTCCCTGCATTGAACTTTTGACCCTCTTTTCCAGGTCTGTTCTCCTTGGGATCGTCTCTACTCTGGTTAATAGTTTCTTCAGCCATCTGGTTGCTTAGGCCAAACGTTTTGGAACCATGGTTGAGCCCTCTTCTCTCACACCTCACATCCCTTCTGTCAGGAAATCCTATTGGCTCTCTCTTCCTAGTGTATGCAGAACCCGTTTCTCACCCCATCCATGATCACTGTGGTCCTTTCTCCAAAGCTCATGTGTATACTATATATTTTGTTTCTTATTTATCTATTTAATGCCCATACCCTCCACAAAAATGTAAACTCTATGAGGGCTGGCTTCTGCTTGCACCTTAGTTTGATTCATTGCTATATCCCCAGGTTTCAAACCTGATTGTGTGTGTGCTCAGCCACTCAGTCACGTCTGCCTCTTTGTGAACCCATAGGCTGTAGCCCCCCAGGCTCCTCTGTCCGTGGGATTCCCCAGGCAAGAACACTGGAATGGGTTGCCATTGCCCTCTCCAGGGGGTCTTCCCAACCCAGGGATAGAATGTGAGTCTCTTGTGTCTTCTGCACTGGTAGGTGGATTCTTCACACTGTACCACTTGGGAAGCCCTCAAGCCTAATTGGGCCTCGATAAATATTTGCAAATAAGCCAATGAATGAAGCCCTTGGCAAACAGCAAGTGTTTAATAAATGAATAAATGGTGGTGGTGATAGTTATTTAGTCACTGAGTCATGTCTGACTCTTGGGACCCCCGTGGATTGTAGCCCACCAGGCTCCTCTGTCCATAGGATTTCCTAGGCAAGAATACTGGAGTGGGTTGCCATTTCTTTCTCCAGGGGATCATCCTGACCCAAGGATGGAATCCAGGTCTCCTGCATTGTAGCTGGATTTTTGGCCGACTGAACCACCAGGGCTCTAAATGGATAAATGGTAGCTGTTATTTTACATCAGCCTTCTTAGATGTCTCATGTGAACAGGAAATTAAAAGAATAAAATGTACTCTGAAGGAGCCATCAGACACACCCAGAGATGGGATATTTTACTTGGCCAATTTCTTCAAATAGTCAATATCTTTAAGAAAGAGGCTGGATGGAGAGGGGAATGTCCTGGATGAAAATATATTTAAGAATTATCATATGTGAAATAGATCGCCAGTCTAGGTTTGATGCATGAGGCAGGGTGCTCAGAGCTGGTGCACTGGGATGACCCTGAGGGATGGAGTGGGGAGGGGGTGGGAAGGGGGGTTCAGGATGGGGAACACATGTACACTCATGGCTGATTCATGTCAGTGTATGTATGGCAAAAACCACCACAATATTGTAAAGTAATTAGCCTCCAATTAAAATGTTTTTAAAAAGGAAATATATTTAAGAGATGGAATTCCTTGGTATTCTAGTGATTAGGACTCTGTGCTTCCACTGCAGCGGGGAGGAGTTCAATCTCAGATCCCACAAGGGGCGTGGCATGGTCAGAAAAAGAAAGAGAGAGAAAATACCAAACGAACAAAACAGCTTTAAAAGAAAATGTACTATTTGGAGAAATTTGAATATGAACTGGGTATTTGACAATGTTGAAAATTATTTTTATTAGCTGTTTTAATACATAAGTGGGATTATGATAACCATTTCATTTTATATAAATATATCCATATACATGAAATTTAATTTTTGAGGTGAAATAGGATGTTTATAATTTACTTCAGCAAGAAGAGAAACACGTGAAGCAAAGTTGGCATAATGTTAACTGTGAAATTGAAGCAGGGCACACATGAGTGTCTGTTACACTATTCTCTCTGTACATTTGAAAATCTTAATAATAACAGACTTCCCTGGTGGTCCCATGGTTAAGAATTCGCTTTGCAATGCAGGGGATGCAAGTTTGATTCCTGCTTGGGAAACTAAGCTCCCACATCCCTGGGGCAACTGAGCCTGCGCCCTGCAACTAGAGAAAGCCCAGCACTAGTTATCTCAATAACTAGTTGCAGCAGGACTTTGATGGTGTTATTGATTTAAAGACCTGGGCTTGGACTCCTGGCAAGGGCCCCACAGCTTACCTTCCAGGGCCATGCAAAGATGCATCACAGCAGCTTGGCAAGCTTGGCACTGCCTCCATGTCGATTCCAAAGGAAGCCAGCTGCTGCCGGGAGGCAGGCAGCCCTCAATCAGCTCAGCTGTTGTAGCAAAATGCCTTTGGAGCCAGGCCAAGCCAGAGTCGGGAGCATCTCCGACACCATGTGTCTAGTTTCTAGGAGCACAGATTTATGGCTTTTGGATTTGGAAGGTGGAAATATTTCTTAAATCCAAGTCAAAAGCCTGCTAGAACAACCCTCCAAAGCTAAACAGAGCTGGACAAAAATCTCTCCTCCTGTATGACTCATCTTTTTGGCCAGGTCTTAGCTCCCACACCAGGGATACAACTCATGCCCCCTGTTGTCTAAGTGCAGAATCCTAACCACTGCACCACCAGGGAAGTCCCATCCCTGTGTGCGGTTTAAATGTGATAACTCCATGGGTGCACGGTAAGCAGTTTCAGTCGTGTGACCCCCAAGCTTGACTCTTTGTGACCCCATGGATGGTAGCCTGCCAGACTCCTGTCCATGGAATTTTCCAGGCAAGAATACTGGAGTAGGTTGCCATGCCCTCCTCCAGGGAATCTTCCCAACCCAGGGATTGAACCTGGGTCTCCTGCATTGTAGGCAGATTCTTTATTGCTGAGCCACCAGGGAAGCTTGAAGATGCTCAGGGATGGTGGCTTTTCCCTGTCTTCAAAGTAAATTTGGAGGATAGTCCATTATCCCATCATTTCTAAGTTATGCGGTTTGGGGTGATTTTTCTTCTTATACTCCTTGTGACCCCCATGGATGGTAGCCCGCCACACTCATCTGTCCATGAGATTCTTCAGGCAAGAATACTGGAGTGGGTTGCCATGCCCTCCTCCAGGGCATCTTCCTGACCTGTTCTGCAGTGACTAAGAAGTCCAGATCACACTACTGCAGTGCATGGGGAATTTGTGGCTTCCCAAGTGGGGGTGGGCGCTGGATACCAAAGGGCCTGGGGGCCTTTCTCTCTCTCATCCCGCAGGTCTCCCTCTTGAGTTGGCTCCACTTTCAGGCAGATGCTCCCTTGTGTTCACAACACAGCTGTGGCGGCTTCAGATTTGCATCTTTCCGACATCAGCTCTAGTGGGAACAATTTCTGGTCCGTGATTCCCGGCAAAATGTTCTTTGCATCTTCTTGGCTCACACACTCCCCTCAAAACCAAAGCTGGGGTGAGAAGGATAGAGCAGCTGATCAGTTTGTTTTCCCTGAGATGGAGATAGGAACCAAGCACATGGATTGGAGGAGAGGTGGTTTCTGAGAGGTAATTTGGTGCCTGTTTAACAGAAGAGGGGAATAGATGGATCATAACCAGAAAATCATCTGTGCTCTGGCCTTCTCTCAGAAAGGATTAGCAATGATGCAGGAAGCAGGATGCTTCGGTTGAAGAAAGCTGCTCTAATTAAACCCAGATTTTGGTTCTGAGTTTCCTGGCAGCCAAAGCAAATAGGGACAGGATTTAACAGCAAGTTAGGATCTACAAGTCTGATGATAAAACTTTCCTGAGGGTCCAATGCTCAGTTTAAACTGTCTTCTTCCACTCTTTTCTCTCTCCACCTCCAATATTTCTTACTGTTTCACTTTTTTTTTTTTTTTTTTTTTTTTGCCACATTGTGCAGCTTGTGGGATCTTAGTTCCCTGACCAGGGATTGAACCTGGGCACTTGGCAGTGAGAAGCTCGAAGTTCTAACCTCTGAACCACTAGGGAATTCCCTGTTTCACTTTTTGTCTTTCTTGGGCAACCTTTACCTTTTTCTCATGGTAAGACACGTCCTTCCTTGTCCCTGTCCCTGCCTGAAGCCACCATATGGGCTGTTGAACTTTCTTCATATGTCGGTTGAGTTGGAAACCATCAGGACCTCCAGGGGCTTGGATAATGCTCTGATAACATTTCTATATGCTGGTGGAGAGAGGGGTTAGTTAACCTTAAAACTAAAGGCTAAAAATCCACCACCCTCGGAGGGCCAACCAGAGGCGAAGGGTCAAAAGACCCCTGGAGTTTAGTCCAGTTTCTCTTTCGAGTCATCTACCCTCCCTGGACTTTTACAAAGGGACACACTGGATCGGAAGCCAACATTCCCTCCTGACTTTGCAGAAAGCACTTGACACGGTGGGAAAGGAGAATTCTTTTCCATGGACCCCATTGCCCCATGTCTTTTGCATCAAAACGAATTTCAGGGCTTTTTTGCCTCACACCACATAGTTTCTCACAGATCCCCAGCATTTCACACTCCATCCTTTTTCCTGTGCTGACAGCCGGAGGAAGACCATCTGCTCGGGGTGGGCGTGGTGCTGGCGCCCTGCGCCCTGGTCCCCCAGGGCCGCCGCAGCTGCAGATGTGCCGGGGGAGGGGACCGGGTGGGGGGCGGGGGGCGGCCCGGATAACAACCGCGCCGCGGTGCTCTGCTTCGCGTTCCTAGGCTTCAGGGTTCCAGAGTAGCGCCACGCGGGGCAGGGAGGACCACCTTTGGGTCATACTCCTGCTTGGGCTCTTTTCTCTCCCTAGACGTGGCCTTTCTATTTTGGTGTTGTTATTTATTCGAGCTGTTGATTTATTTATTTTTGGCTGTGCTGGGTCTTTGTCGCCGCTCAGCCTTTTCTCTGGTTGCGGCGAGTGGGGGCCGCTCTCTGGTTGCGGGGTGCAGGCTTCTCATCGCCGCGGCCTCTCTTGCTGCGGAGCACGGGGTCTAGAGCGCAGGCTGAGCAGTACACGCTTGCCTGAAGAATCTGGTGGGCGGAGGGGCCTGGTGGGCTACAGTCCATGGGGAGGCGAAGAGTTGGACACGACTGCAGCTAACACTTTCAGGGGCTAAATTCCGTCAACACGCGGCTCCTGCCCTGGCAGGTGGATTTTTGCGACTGAGCCCCCAGGGAAGTCTTTGCACCTTTTAATTGCCAGTTTTTTTTTTTTTCCTGGAAAAGCCAGATAGGGGAACAATTTGACAATGAAAATGGAATGATTTGGAACCACTCCTGGATAATCTGTCAAGTGTGTTGCTCTTTTTAAAAAAACATTTGATTTATTTGTTTGGCTGTGCCGAGTTGTGGTTGCAGCAAGTGGGCTTTTAGTTGTGGCATGTGGAAGCTGGTTCCCTGACCAGGGATCACACCCAAGCCCCCTGCAGTGGTAGCATGGAGTCTTATCTACTGCATCACAGGGAAGTCCTTGAGTTATTATTATAGTCTGGATTTTAGTATTTTAGCTTGGAGTTGTATGCTCTGTTGAGGATCTATTCATTTTACTTAAGAGAATGGGTATGATGGGGCAATAGCCACCTCCACCTCCAAGGAGAGGACCATTGCTCAGAACGGGTCTCAGCCTTATTTCAGTCTTTATCGTCTGTTTCGTTTTTACAAGCCCAGACTCCCAGTCCATCCTCCTCTCTCCCCATCCCCCTTAACCACAAGTCTGTTCTCTATGTCTGTGAGTCTGCGTTCATGATAAAAGTTTCTTTGTGTGCTGTTTTAGATTCCACATGTAAGTGATATCATGTAGTATCTGTCTTTTTCTGACTGATTTCACTTAGTACGATAATCTCTAGTTGCATCCATATTGCTGCAAATGGCACTTTTCCCCCCGTTTTCATGGCTGAGTAGTATTCCATGTATATATGTACCCCTTTATCCAGTCCTCCGTGGATGGACACTTAAGTTACTTCCACGTCTTGGCTATTGCAGTG
Organism: Nanger dama; assembly: GCA_917880005.1. Taxonomy (NCBI): domain Eukaryota; kingdom Metazoa; phylum Chordata; class Mammalia; order Artiodactyla; family Bovidae; genus Nanger; species Nanger dama. The sequence goes on along the minus strand of CAKJTW010000062.1, from coordinate 8,021,843 downwards.
AACATTGGGGTGCATGTATCTTTTCGAATTATGTATCTTTTCTCTGGATATATGCCCAGGAGTGGGACTGCTGGATTTTATGGCAATTCAGTGGACATAAATTTGGGCAAACTCTGGGAATGGTGAAGGACAGGGAAGCCTGGCGTGCTGCAGTCCCTGGGGTCACAAAGAGTTGGACACGCCTGAGTGGCTGAACAACAAACAGCAAATGGCGAGTCTATTTTTAGTTTTCTGAGGACCCTCCCTACTGTTCCATAGTGTATTTCAGTCTTTTCTTAGGCGATTGGATATGACCTAACAACACCATGCCTAGGTTGTGTGTTGTGATAGAAGGGCCTCCCCACATATGGAACCTTGTCTCTGCTGTCCTGTCCCTTCATCCTCACCCAGGTGGACCAGGGGACAGGCCCCAGTGGCTTTCTTTCAAGACAGAAGCCCCGCTAGCTCACTAATGGGATCTGTCAGAAGTCTTATTTTAAAAACTGGATTGCAAAGTAGCGTTTATCTCATTTGATTTAACATGGTTTTTTACCCCAGTGATTTTTAATGCATCTATTGCAAATGGGAAATTTTCACTTTAAATAAAATATCTTTTATTGTGCTGACAATGTATAAACACCAGTTTTTCCTGAGAAGAGTTGTGTAAAAATACCAATACAGAAGGGTCATGAGTGATTTTACTGATGGCAGAACCATTTGCAGTTTTATGGTGAAAGAAAATAAATTTTGCAGCTAAAGCAAGTTTGTGTCTCACCTAACAAGGGGTCATTTATGAAACTGCTGAGCCTGGGTCTCCACCCTTCACTTTCCTTCAGTAGAGACATTGTAACAATCACACTGAACACAGGAGACTTCCTTTAAACAAGCAAATGTTTCCAGTTGACAATAGGAAGGTAAACCTGACTCCATTTAGTGAATTTGCTCATAGAGCTTTGAGCACCTGAGAGAGTGAACTTTCTCCTCGGTCTTCCCACTTGCTCATCTCCAACTAAATTTCTTACAATCAATTCACAGGCTTTTCAGTTCAGTTCAGTTCAGTTGCTCAGTCGTGTCCGACTCTTTGTGACCCCATGAATCACAGCACATAGGCCTCCCTGTCCATCAACAACTCCTGGAGTTCACAGTTCAGCCATCCCACACTGAAGGTCAGGAAGGGCGGCAAGAGGAGATACCCCTCATCCAAGGTAAGGAGCAGCGGCTGTGCTTTGCTGGAGCAGCCATGAAGAGATACCCCACACCCAAGGTAAGAGAAACCCAAGGTAGGTGTTGCAAGAGGGCATCAGAGGGCAGACACACTGAAACCATACTCACAGAAAACTAGTCTCACTAGACTCACGTCCATCGAGTCTGTGATGCCATCCAGCCATCTCATCCTTGGTCTGACCTCCAGTAGCATATTGGGCACCTACTGACCTGGGGAGTACCTCTTTCAGTATCCTATCATCTTGCATTTGCATACTGTTCATGGGGTTCTCAAGGCAAGAATACTAAAGTGGTTTGCCATTCCCTTCTCCAGTGGACCACATTCTGTCCAACCTCTCCACCATGACCCGCCTGTCTTGGGTTGCTCCGTGGGCATGGCTTAGTTTCATTGAGTTAGACAAGGCTGTGGTCCTAGTGTGATTAGATTGACTAGTTTTCTGTGAGTATGGTTTCAGTGTGTCTGCCCTCTGATGCCCTCTTGCAACACCTACCATCTTACTTGGGTTTCTCTTACCTTGGGTGTGGGGTATCTCTTCATGGCTGCTCCAGCAAAGCACAGCCGCTGCTCCTTACCTTGGATGAGGGGTATCTCCTCTTGCCGCCCTTCCTGACCTTCAGTGTGGGATGGCTCCTCATGGCCCTCCTGCACCTGCACAGCCACCGCTCCTTGGACGTAGGGTTGCTCCTCCCAGCCCCCGCTGCTGGCCTTGGGCATGGGGCTGCTCTTCCTGGTCGCCACCCTGACCTCAGGCGTGGGATTGCTCCTTCCTGCTGAAGCCCCTGGCCTCGGGCGCCACCCCTGGCCTCGGACGCGGGGCACTCCTCTTGGCTGTTCCTGTGCCATCGCAGCCTGGCACTCTACGCCGCTGCCCCTGACCTCGGACGTGGGGTATCTCTCGGCCACACTTAACGGGATTATCAACTAATTCTTAAACCTTGACTAAAATTTTTCAAACAGTATACTCCAGCCCCATAGGTGAGGATGGTGCCCCCAGAAAGTTAGCTTATAACCACTGTCATGGTTCATATTCCGTGAGTTGCTTTCTCCGGAGGGGTAAAACACATTGATCAATCTAAACTTTGGATTTGGGGAGGAGAGGAACCAGGTCTCTATTCTAGCACTTTGCATTCATTAAGAGAGAGGCAAGCCTCTATGCAAGGTCACAGCCACTCTGGACCAACAGCTCAAAGGGTATTATGTTATGTGGTGATTAACTTTATGTGTCAGTTGAAAGGTGTTTCCGGATGAGATTAGCATTTAAATGGGTGAACTTTGAGGAAAGCAGATTGCCCTTTCTAATGTGGGTGGGCCACAGACAATCAGTTGAAGTCCTGGATAGAACAAGAAGACTCTGTAAGCTGGAGGGCATGTCCACCTGGAGGCTTTAGAAATATATATACTTATTTATGTAGCTCCTCCAGGTCTCAGTTGGGACGTGCAGGCTCTTTTAGTCGTGGCATGTGACCTCTTAGTTGCAGTGTGTGGGATCTAGTTCTCTGACTGGGATGGAACCCGGTGGCCCCTGCATGGAGAACAAGGAGTCTTAGCCTCTGGACTACTAGGCAAGTCCTCAGCTGATGGCCTTTGAAATCCATCTGCACCTTTGGCTCTCCTGGGTCTTCAGCTTGTCAGCCCACATTGCAGATTTTGGACTTGTCACCCTTTATAGTTGCAGGAGCCAGCTTCTTATAATAAATCCATTTCTATACATAGCCTATTGGTTCTGTTTCTCTGGAGAACCTTGATTAATACACTATGTCCTACTGAGAATGGATCATTTGTGCAAGCTCACTGCTATTCAGTTAAGGGGACCTGCCACAGTCTTCTTTAAAACCCCTGGACCAGGCTTCCCTGGTGGCTTAGTGGTGAAGAATTCATCTCCCAGTGCAGGGGACATCGGTTTGATCCCTGGTCTGGAAAGATCCCACATACGGCAGGACAGCTAAGCCTGTGTGCCACAACTACTGAGCCAGTGCTCGAGAGCCTGTTAGCCACAGCTGCTGAAGCCCAGACACCTAGAGCCCATGCTCTGCAACAAGAGGAACGACCGCAATGAGAAGCCCATACACACAATTAGAGATCAGCCCCGCTTGCCACAGCTAGAGAAAGCCTGTGCACTGTAGCAAAGACCCAGTGCAGCCGTAAATAACCAAATGAATGATTTCTATAAAAAAAAAGAAAGAAAGGAATACATCAAAAAAGAAAAAAACACGAAACAAAAAACCTGTCCACCAAAACAAAACAAAACAAAACAAAACAAAACAAAACAAAACAAAACCCCAAACCCCACACCTACCTGTCTCAGAAGCATCTTCTTGGTGTGCTTGGGTTCCATCTAGCGGCAAATTTCGGTACTGCACCTTCATCACCGATTCAATTCCCTGCGTTCAAAGGTGGCTCAGTTCAGTTCAGTTCAGTAGCTCAGTCGTGTCCGACTCTTTGCGACCTCGTGAATCGCAGTACGCCAGGCCTCCCTGTTCATCACCATCTCCCGGAGTTCACTCAGACTCACTCCCATCGAGTCCGTGATGCCACCCAGCCATCTCATCCTCGGTCGTCCCCTTCGCCTCTTGCCCCCAATCCCTCCCAGCATCAGAGTCTTTTCCAATGAGTCAACTCTTCGCATGAGGTGGCCAAAGTACTGGAGTTTCAGCTTTAGCATCATTCCTTCCGAAGAAATCCCAGGGCTGATCTCCTTCAGAATGGACTGGTTGGATCTCCTTGCAGTCCAAGGGACTCTCAAAAGTCTTCTCCAACACCACAGTTCAAAAGCATCAATTTTTCGGCACTCTGCCTTCTTCACAGTCCAACTCTCACATCCATTCATGACCACAGGAAAAACCATAGCCTTGACTAGACGGACCTTAGTCGGCAAAGTAATGTCTCTGCTTTTGAGTATACTATCTAGGTTGGTCATAACTTTTCTTCCAAGGAGTAAGCGTCTTTTAATTTCATGGCTGCAGTCACCATCTGCAGTGATTTTGGAGCCCAGAAAAATAAACTCTGACACTGTTTCCACTGTTTCTGCATTTATTTCCCATGAAGTGATGGGACCAGATGCCATGATCTTCGTTTTCTGAATGTTGAGCTTTAAGCCAACTTTTTCACTCTCCTCTTTCACTTTCATCAAGAGGCTTTTAGCTCCTCTTCACTTTCTGCCATAAGGGTGGTGTCATCTGCATATCTGAGGTTCTTGATATTTCTCCCAGCAATCTTGATTCCAGCTTGTGTTTCTTCCAGCCCAGCGTTTCTCATGATGTACTCTGCATAGAAGTTAAATAAGCAGGGTGACAATAGACAGCCTTGATGTCCTCCTTTTCCTATTTGGAACCAGTCTGTTGTTCCATGTCCAGTTCTAACTGTTGCTTCTTGACCTGCATACAGATTTCTCAAGAGGCAGGTCAGGTGGTCTGGTATTCCCATCTCTTTCAGAATTTTCCACAGTTTATTGTGATCCACACAATCAAAGCCTTTGGCATAGTCAATAAAGCAGAAATAGATGTTTTTCTGGAACTCTCTTGCTTTTCCCATGATCCAGCGGGTGTTGGCAATTAGATCTCTGGTTCCTCTGCCTTTTCTAAAACCAGCTTGAGCATCAGGGAGTTCACAGTTCATGTATTGCTGAAGCCTGGCTTGGAGAATTTTGAGCATTACTTTACTAGCATGTGAGATGAGTGCAACTGTGCAGTAGTTTGAGCATTCTTTGGCATTGCCTTTCTTTGGAATTGGAATGAAAACTGACCTTTTCCAGTCCTGTGGCCACTGCTGACTTTTCCAAATTTGCTGGCATATTGAGCGCACCATTTCCACAGCATCATCTTTCAGGATTTGAAACAGCTCTCCTGGAATTCCATCACCTCCACTAGTTTTGTTCATAGTGATGCTTTCTAAGGCCCACTTGACTTCACATTCCAAGATGTCTGGCTCTAGATTAGTGATCATATCATCATGATTATCTGGGTCATGAAGATCTTTTTGTACAGTTCTTCCATGTATTCTTGCCACCTCTTCTTAATATCTTCTGCTTCTGGTAGGTCCATACCATTTCTGTCCTTTATCGAGCCCATCTTTGCATGAAATGTTCCCTTGGTATCTCTTATTTTCTTGAAGAGACCTCTAGTCTTTCCCATTCTGTTGCTTTCCTCTATTTCTTTGCATTGATTGCTGAAGAAGGCTTTCTTATCTCTTCTTGCTATTCTTTGGAACTCTGCATTCAGATGCTTATATCTTTCCTTTTCTCCTAAGCTTTTCACCTCTCTTCTTTTCACAGCTATTTGTAAGGCCTCCCCAGACAGCTATTTTGCTTTTTTGCATTTCTTTCCCTGTCTCCTGTACAATGTCACGAACCTCATTCCATAGTTCATCAGGCACTCTATCTATCAGATCTAGGCCCTTAAATCTATTTCTCACTTCCACTGTATAACCATAAGGGATTTGATTTAGGTCATACCTGAATGATCTTGCAGTTTTCCCTAATTTCTTCAGTTTAAGTCTGAATTTCGTAATAAGCAGTTCATGATCTGAGCCACAGTCAGCTCCTGGTCTTGTTTTTGTTGACTGTATGGAGCTTCTCCATCTTTGGCTGCATAGAATATAATCTGATTTCGCTGTTGACCATCTGGTGATGTCCATGTGTAGAGTCTTCTCTTGTGTTGCTGGAAGAGGGTGTTTGCTATGACCAGTGTGTTTTCTTGGCAAAACTCTATTAGTCTTTGCCCTGCTTCATTCCGCATTCCAAGGCCAAATTTGCCTGTTACTCCAGGTGTTTCTTGCCTTCCTACTTTTGCATTCCAGTCCCCTATAATGAAAAGGACATCTTTTTTGGGTGTTAGTTCTAAAAGGTCTTGTAGGTCTTCATAAAACAATTCAACTTCAGCTTCTTCAGGGTTACTGGTTGGGGCATAGACTTGGATAACTGTGATATTGAGTGGTTTGCCTTGGAGACGAAGAGAGATCATTCTGTCGTTTTTGAGATTGCATCCAAGTACTGCATTTTGGACTCTTTTGTTGACCATGATGGCTACTCCATTTCTTCTGAGGGATTCCTGCCCGCAGTAGTAGATATAATGGTCATCTGAATTAAATTCACTCATTCCAGTCCATTTTAGTTCTCTGATTCCTAGAATGTCGACGTTCACCCTTGCCATCTGCTCAGAGGTAACAAATCTGCCTGCCAATATAGGAGGCTCAGGATACGCAGTTTCAATCCCTGGTTCGGAAAGATCCCCTTAAGGAGGAAACAGCAACCCGCACCAGTATACTAGCCTGAACAATCCCATGGACAATGGAGCCTTGCAGGCTACAGCCCATGGGCTCGCAGAGTTGGACACGGCTGAGCACACACACACATATATTAATAGACCTCTATACTCGTGTCCATCACTCCTTGTTTTATTCACTTAACAAACATTTAGAGAAGCCTTGCTTGTATCCCAGACATTGCCGCAAGTGGTCTCTCTCCTTCACGGAGCTCAGAGCCCAGCTGGAGAAACAGAACAGAAACAGATGATGGTAGTCACAAGTGCTCAGGGCCAAGAGAGAGACGTGCACAAGGAGCTAAGGGACGAACAAGGAAGATTTGAGGGTCCCCACTGTGAGACGGAGGGCTGGCTCTGGACAGACCGGCCCACGGCAACTTCCCTCCAGCAGCTGTGGGCCTTCTGGACCATTTCCTCCCCTGCTGGCTCCCTTTGCCACGGCTGCGTCCTGGCAGCGTGACTGTGATTCAGCTGCAGTCCCTTACCTGACGCTTGAGGCAAGGTGGCCACAGAGAGGCCCCTAGTCCCACAGGGAGGACAGCGGGCTTCGGAGACAGAAGGTCTAGCAGCAGATCCGAGCTCTGGAGACCCTGCCTTCATTTGCTTATGTGTGAAATGCAAAGAATAGCATTGTCCATGTAGGCTTGTTGTGGGAGCTTGTTATGGGAATCCAGTGTGGTAACGTGCTTGACTTGTCTGAGCTTTTCGTTGTGAACATCAAAAATCAAACCTGGTTAACGTAAGTGGAAAAAGGACTTTCTTGGGAAAATGTCAGAAAGCTCACAGAGATGGGTGATTCTGTAAATTTTTGTTCTCTCTCTCGGCTCATTTTTTAAAAACTTGAAGTATAACTGATTTACAATATTGTATTACTTTCAGGTATACAACAAAGTGATTCTGTTATGCATATATATACACATACATAGACTCTTTTTCAGATTCTTTTCCATTATAGATTATTACAAGATACTGGTTATTGTTACCTGTACTGTACAGTAGGTCCTTATTGTTTACCCGCTTTACATATAGTAGTGTGTATCTGTTAATCCCAGACTCCTAATTTATCTCCCTACCAGTGGTAACCATAAGTTCGTTTTCTATGGCTGTGAATCTATTTCTGTTTTGTATCATTTTTTTAGCATCCACATATTAGTGATATTGTATGGTATTTGTCTTTCTCTGTCTGACTTACTTCACTCGGTATGTTAATCTCTAGGTCCATCCATGTTGATACAAAATGCATTATTTCATTCTTATTTATGGCCGAGTAGTATTCCACCCCCTCAGCTGTTATGCATGCACCAGCTTTGATCCAGCCTGTCCCTGCAGAAAGACTGTCGGTTCCACAGTCTCGGGCGAGGATGGCAGGACCACTCACAGCTTCAAGTTCACACACTGTCTGTTGGTCCTCTAGGGGAGACCACATCTCTCAGCAAGTCGGGTTCATGGGCAGGGATGACGAGCAGCCCAGCTCTGATCAGGTGTGGGCTCCCTACGGTGAGGCTGGACAGAAAGGCAGGGCTGCAGAGGGGACTCCTCAGGGGCGGCCCTGGAGCCGGTCAGCGTGGCGGGAGCGTGGGGCTCCTCTCGGTGTTGACGGTGGTCCCTTTGGGCCAGTTCTGGAAGTCCACCCTGAGACGAGGGAGCTGGGCATCGTGGAGGGTCCGCTCTGCTTCCCAGCAGGGGCCTGAGTCTTTCTGGAAGTCTCCATGGCTGTTGGCAGCTTCTTCCCACCTTTGCCCATCAGAACCTCCCGCCACACAGTCCTGCCTTCAAGTCTTCCTCAGCGGCAGGCTTTGGAGCCCTGGGCCCCCGGGGCCCGCTCTGCCTTGCCCCTGACAGTGACCTTCCTGCTGGCGTGTCACTCCTGCTCCCCGCAGGTCTGGCCTCCGCCCTGCTTGGACCTGATGTCCTGTAAACAGAGGACACTCCAGGCGCCGGGCTGACTCCCTTGCATCTGCCAGCATGTGGTAGTGGTTCTGTAAAGATCGGGCCTTGCACTCCTGAGTGCCCGCAATAAGGGGGGAGCTCTCGGGAAGTGGGGGATGCCCCTGAGGAACCAGGACGTGGGGTGGGTGGGGGCTGGACCCGAGGTGGGCGACCCCTGCCCCCTCCTCATCTGCTCTGGGCAGGATGGATGGCGAGGGGGCCAGAGGAAGCCTCCTGTGTTCTCTGCTCCCTGGCAAGGTCCCTGCCTCCACCCCCTCCTCAGACCACCCAAGGTCACCCCCTCTCCCTTGCACAGCCCCCCTCACCTCCTGCGGTGAACTCACAGGTGCTGACTGAGTGTCCCTGAGGCTCCAGGGGCGCTTTCAAGCAAGACATGTCGGTATCGCTTCACTGGAGAAAGCACCGTAAGCCACTGGTAATTCATTAATTAAATTTTATTTTTGGGTGCCCCGGTTCTTCATCGCTTAGAGGGCTTTCTCTAGCTGCGGCGAGAGGGGCTACTCCTTGTTGCAATTCTCGGGCTGCTCCCCTGCGGGGGCGTCTCTGGTTGTGGAGCACAGGGCCCTTGGGCTTCCGTGGTTGCAGCTCCTGGGTTGAGAGCCCGGGTTCAGCAGCTGTAGTGCACGGCTTAGTTGTTCCACGGCAGGTGGGCTCTTCCCCAGAAATGGAACTTGCGTCTCCCGCCTCGGTAGGCAGATTTTTAACCGCTGGGCCACCAAGCAGTGCAGTTGTGAACGCTTGCTGAGCACCTGCTGTATGCGGGAAGCTGTGCGGCGTGCTTTCCCTATGGTGATGTCTCCGACGTCCTGGGCACTTGCTGGGTGCTCTTGTCCTCATTTTACAGATGTGGCAGCTGGTACACAGTGTGGGGCTTGTTCTCTGAGGCCAGGTGAGTGTGAGCAGCAGGCCGAGGCTCACTTGGTCCCAGGCTCATCTCATTTGTCTACCTGCTACTGGAGAACCCCAGATAAATTTAGGCATCATAGGCTGGTCCCCCACAGGTCATGGGGGTGAGGGAGGTGGGTCTCCCCTCTTCGGAGATCTGCTCTCCGTCCCAGGCAGGATACCTTGCCCACATCTTCCATTGTCTCAGGCCTAACGAGGGGCTTGTGCCCGCCTCACCCATCCATTCCCTACTCAGACTGTGCCAGATGCTGAGCCTTGCAGCATGAAGATGTTGTCATCTGTTGACCTGTGGTCTGGGAGGACCCAGGTGGCACCCCTGCACTCAGCCTTGTTCAGGGGATGGACCCGTCTCTTGCAGGCAGCTGAGGGCTGCCAGCCTGCCAGCCATCCATGAGTGCTAGATACCAGACCCTGTACAGTAAAATGTATCCTCATCTCACTCTTCATGTTTTTCTATGCTAAGATGACTTTTCAGTAAATTCACTGGGAAACCTGACTTTGGGAGAGCCAGAGACTTGGCTGCATGTGGGTCTGGGCCATGGAGAGATCGGCTGCGGACCTCACTCAGGGCAGGCAACTGAACAGAGCTCAGCTTATATTCTGAAAGAGTGTTCAGCCCCTTTTCCTTGGAAACCCATCCCCAGGCCACGTGCATTGGAGCGATTCGTTTGCCACATTGCTTCTCTTAGATGGGACCCATGACCTCCTGAGAGCCAGGAGCAGGGGGTCCCCGATCTCTGTGGCTTTGCTCCAGAGGGTCTACTCTGCTGTGGTTCTGCTGCTGCTGCCTTTTAATAGTTAATATTTATTTGGCTGCTCTTGGTCTTAGTTGAGGCATGCGGAATCTAGTTCTCTGACCAGGGAGGCAGGTAGAGTGGGGCGGGAGCCCTGGCCTCCCTCTGTGGTCCACAGGGCACCTCCACCCAGGGGATGAAGCTCTGAGAGGCCAGAGTGGCCCTTGTTCTTTGGAGGGGCCGATGTGGGTGGTGGACTCGAGTGACAAAGCTGGCCTTCCATGTGGGGAAATACCGTCATGGGGCCCCCTGCTCTGAGCAAGGCTGGAGGGTGTCCTCAGATCGGGACCCCAGGTCTGGGTCAGCTGCAGCAATGGGGCTCCTTGCTCTGTCACGTCCTCGGTGCACATCAGCAGCACCTGCCCGTCCCCAGGCCCAGACAGCAGATCTTCTGTGAATCAGTAACATGCGCCCAGCTATCCCCGCCGGGACTGCATAAATCTTCTCGTTTTTGCCATATCACTGGCTCTCGTGACAGCTCAAGATGTTTCTCTGCTTCTGAGTATCCCTGTTATTAAAAGACGCTGGAGCCCTGCAGATGTGTTAACCAGTGGCCCCTCTGGCGCCCCTGGCCTCTCCTTTCTCAGCTCAGCTTTTCCCTCTTCGCTGCTCCCACAAGTCTTTCACATCATTCATTTTGACATTTAAAAGTTTCCAAGCTTGATATGAGATGCCACAAACACTGCCATTGTTATTTGGTGGGCTCTGGAATGCTGAGAATCCCAGGACTGGGGCAGGGGGTGGGGGTGGGGGAAGGGCGGGCCTGCCTGCCTTGCCTGGATGCAGGGAGCTCAGCCCTTTCTGGGAGGTGGGCTTCCGCCCTGGGGTCCTGGCCGCTCCCGCCTTCTGCAGGCTTTACTTGCCTTTCGGGCTTCTTTCCTTCTCACCAGGCCAGTCCCTCCTTTTGTTTTTCTCGAGGATCCTAGAATCTTAACGTTCCACTTTTTCAGGAAAGTCGCTCCTATTACCCAGGGCATGATTCTGTCACCTTCTCCCTAGTTCCTGCTCATAATAGGCCCTCCATGTTTCAGGAGAGGCTGTCAGAGAGAGACAAAGCTGGCCACGCTGGGTCTCGGACCACGTGGCGCCATCTCTGATGGTTCTTGGTGGTGGTGCTTTAGTTGCCAAGTAGAGTTCGAACTTGCGACCCCATGGACTGAGGCCTGCCAGACTCCCTGTCTGTGGGATTCTCCAGGCAAGAATACTGGAGTGGACTGCCGTGCCCTCCTCCAGGGGATCTTCTCGACCCAGGACTCAAAGCTTCCTCTCTTATATCACCTGCATGTCTTGTATCTCCTGCATTGGAAGGCGGGCTCTTTACTGCTAGCGCCTGAGAAGCCACTCAGGCTTGTCTGGCTCTTTGCGATCCCATGAAATATAGCCCGCCAGGCTCCTCTGTTCTTGGGATTTCCCAGGCACGAATACTGGAGTGGGGTGCCATTTCCTACTCAGGGGATCTTCCCTACCCAAGGATTGAACCAGTATCTCTTGCGTCTCCTCCATTGGCAGGCAGATTCTTTACCACTAGCGCCCCCTTGGGTTCATGGGGTAGGAAAAACGATGACAAAAAGGCCGGCCTCGTTACCCAAGTTTGATTTTTGTCTGCTAAACACATGAAACAAAATAGAACTACATCCACCATCACAATCACCTTCACTTCCCAAAGCACTTTTGATGCCTAAAACGTAGTAGGAAGGGAATAAAATCAGAGTGAAACCCCGTTCTTGCCAACAAAGGACAAGTTTCACACTGACATTTTTACGTGGACCAGTGAAAATTCTACCAAAGCCGAGTGTCAGTTAAAGGGGACCAGTATTTCCAAATCAGAACTCCTCAAACTTTAAATGCATGCATGGGGGGCTTCCCTAGCAGTCTGGGGGTTAAGTCTCTGTGCTTTCAACACAGGGATTGGGTTCCATCCCTGGTCAGGGAACTAAGATCCCACATGCCTCTTGGCAAGGCCAAAAGTAAAAAAAAAAAAAAAAAAAAAGACCTATGCACAAATCTCCAGGGCCTTGTTAAAATGCAGATTCTTATTTATTAAATTGGAATGGGGCTTGGAAGTCTTTTTGATAAGTTCTCAAGTGAGGCCCAGCTTCCAGTGCCAGGTCTTGAGTAGTAAGGGTCTGCCCTATCTTGCAGCCCCAAACAAAACTGGGGTTCCATTACCCTTTTGAAGAATAAGATTAGGTAAAGTGTTGTTTTGTACCACGTAAACCAAAACATCACTTATCGACTAGATTCCCTGCTATGGCATGTCCATAGCATCTCCCACAGACTACTGTCTGGCTGTAAGTTCCACAAATACAGTCAGAGGACTGAATCATGGCTACAGGACAGCTTCAGTCATCCAGGCCAAGCATCAGCTAGACCATAAGTGAGCAGGGCTTTCAAGCCTGCCAATCCCTCTGGCCACCTGCCCCATCTTCCACCCCCAACCCGCAGTGAGAGGTGCATTTGGCATCATCACCCTGTGCTGAAATGAGGTTTTCCATAACAATACTTCGCCTTATTGCATGTGATACATTCTAATTTTAAAAATATATAAAATGCTCATTCCTGTAGACTCAATGGATTTTAGGGTCCACCATTAGGTTGTGACCCAGAGTTTGACAAATACATGTGCTCCTTGAAAGCATTTTTACAAATTGATGTTACGTGAATTTTTGATCTGTTGTGGAGGAAGGCACAGGTCTTCTGTAGCGTAAGAAGACATAATTTAGGAAATACTGACTTAAAGTTATAGTCAAAGCTATGGTTTTTCCAGTAATCATGTACGGATATGAGGGTTGGACCATAAAAATGACTGAGCGCTGAAGAATTGATTCTTTCAAACTGTGGTGCTGGAGAAGACTCTTGAGAGTCCCTTGGACAGCAAAGAGATCAAACCAGTCAATCCTGAAAAAAATCAGCCCTGAATATTCACTGGAGATATATATATATATATTATATATATGTCATATTCAGAATAATATCAGCTTCACTGATGCTGAAGCTGAAACTCCAATACTTTGGCCACCTGATTCGAAGAGCCTACACATTAGGGAAGACCCTGATGCTGGGAAAGACTGAAGGCAGAAGAAGAGAGCAACAGAGAATGGAACGGTTTTACATGACATCACTGACTCAGTGGAAATTACTTTGAGCAAACTCTGGGAGACGGTGAAGGACAGGGAAGCCTGGTGTGTTGCAGTCTGTGGGGTTGCAAACAGTTGGACATGAGTTAGTGACTGAACAAAAACACAGCACTTAAAATGATGATTTCTTCATATTATATACCCTGTCAGCTCTGTTTAAAATTTTTTTCTTACTTTTTAATCCAACACTTTTTAAAAAAGTTTAAAATTTGTTTATTTTATGTATGTATGTATGTACTTATCTGGTTGTGCTGGGTCTTGGTTGTGGCATGTGGGATCTAGTTCCTCGATAAGGGATTGAACCCAGAACCCTGTACTGGGAGCGTGGAGTCTTAGCCATGGGCCACCAGGGAACTCCCTCTTATTTTTTAAACTTAATTTTTATTTTATATTGGAGTATAGTTGATTTATAGCGTTGTGTTAGTTTCAGGTGTATAGCAAGGTCAACCAGTTACACGTACACATACATCCACTCTCTTTCTGATTCTCTTCCTATTTAAGGTATTACAGAATATTGAGTAGAGTTCCCTGTGTTATACAGTAAGTCCTTGTTGGCTATCTATTTTATATATGCTGCTGCTGCTGCATCGCTTCAGTTGTGTCTGACTCTGTGACCCCATAGACGGCAGCCCACCAGGCTCCCCGTCCCTGGGATTCTCCAGGCAAGAACACTGGAGTGGGTTGCCATTTCCTCCTCCAAGGCATGAAAGTGAAAACTGAAAGTGAAGTCACTCAGTCGTGTCCGACTCTTAGCGACCCCATGGACTGCAGCCCACCAGGCTTCTCCATCCATGGGATTTTCCAAGCAAGAGTACTGGAGTGGGGTGCCATTGCCTTCTCCAATTTTATATATAGTAGTGTGTAAATGTTAATCCAAAACTCCTAAATTTATCCTTCCCCCCACATTTCCCTTTTGGTGACCATCAGTTTGTTTTTAAAGTCTGTTATGTGGTGAGCCAAGGATGAAAGAGCAGATAAAACCAAGGAGGGTCTTGGAATGCAGGAACAGAAAAACCTGACCCTTATCGTTCTTCCCTTCCGCATGCTGTAACTATTATGGAACAGTACAACCCGTCTCCCCGCCTACCCCACAGGCAGAAGGCATCTGCTTTCCTCTTCCCCTATCCCACTCCTTGTACCCTGGCCCTGGGTGTAAAAGTGGACTAAGGACCCTGTTCAGCGTTGGTTCTCCCTTGAACTGGCCTGCTGTTCTTAATTTCCGTCTCATTCTGCCTCATGTCTGGAAATTCTTTTCCAACCTGCGCATGGACCACAACATGTTATTCTGTTTCTGTTTTGTAAATAAGTTTATTTTATTGTTTTAAAATAAAGATTCCACATATAAGTGATATCATATGGTATTTGTCTGACTGACTTAGTATCTCTAGGTCCATCCATGTTGCTGAAAATGACATTATTTCATTTATACCCTGTAAGCTCCTACTGAAGAGATTTTTGCCATCTATTTCTTTGGTAAATCTCAGAGTAAACTCATCTTGAATTTCATCTTGGTAAATTCATCTAAGAAAATGGATGGACGAATGAATTAGCATATTTATAGATACATAAGTCCTTGGATGGAAGATTTCAGGGCTAATAAATTTTGAAATGTGTTACCAGTAATGTGGTCTGAGGACATAAGAACAAAATGTTTTTGAAATTAAAATGTATAGCAGTAGAAAAATGATTGATTTATAAATGACTTTTGAATATACTAATCACAGAGGCAATAATAATGTTGCTTTGTACGGAGTCATTATATGCCTACTGCAATAAACATTTTAGTTAATAAAGTTACAAAGTCTATTTAGAAACTGCCCCCCGTTTTTTTTTTTTTTGCTTTGTCTTGCGGCATGTGGAATCTTAGCTCCCTGACCAGGAATCGAACCTGCGCCTCCTGCAGTGGAAGCACGGAATCTTAACCACTGGACCACCAGGGGAGTCCCAGAAACTGCACTTAAAAAAAAAAAAAGAAAAACCGGAATGTGGCTCCAGGGAGATGAGGTGTCTTGCACTGGGCTGGGTGATCTTGCTTTTTCCTCGAGACAGGAAGAAGCTTTTAGAGGATCCTGTCTAGAGCTTTTAAAGCTTCTAATAGGGGACGTTTACTGAAGGGAAACATGGCAGCTTTTAACAGGTGACATTGTTTACTGAAGGGGACATAGCGGGGATGGGGGAACCCACAGGGGAGTGGAAAGCTGCTCAGGGCTCCTCCCTCCCCCAATCCCAGACACCCATTCCCTGTTGGCCACTCAGCTCTGACGGGAGACTGACTTGGACCCAGTCTGACCCACTTTCAGGTTCTGGGGGAGGAAGAACCAGATTGGGTCACCTGGGACAGCTGTCCATCTCTCGGGTAGTCAGTCGTCATCTGGGTGTGCAGTGACGGTGTACAGACGTGGTGTTAGGGCGTCTGCTGGCGTGGTGGGGCATCACGAGAACTGTGGTCCGGGCAGGTGCCTCAGAAGTGCCATGAAGAGACTTCTCTCTCTCTGGTGGTGCTCCCAACATAGAGAGTCCGGGTTTGATCCTAGGTTGCAGAACTAGATTCCCCATCCCACAATTACGAACTGGTGCAGCCAAATAAAATAAAAAGTAAACTAAAATGAAAAATTAAAAAAAATTGGCTATGGCACTGTGGAGCCCTTTGTTCATATAAGATCTTGTTTTTCAATTGTAGAAGACGTTTATTAGTTTTCACAATCGATAGCCAGACAAAACATAAAAAAAAATCATTACAATTGCAAGCCATAATGGAAACATGATTAAACTAACAATATAAAATAATTACATACTATTTGGGGGTCAAGCAGAGTGATGTGGTAAGTGGAAGGGCATCCATGCACATGTTTGCATCTGCCCAGTCATTCTGTGTCTTTCGTGCATTTAACCCATTTGTATTTAAGGTAATTATCGATATGTAGGATCCTATTACCATTTCCTTAATTGTTTTGGGTTTATTTTGTGTAGTTCCCCCCACCCCCTTCTCTTGTGTTTCCTGCTTAGAGAAGTTCCTTTAGCACTTGTTGTAAAGCTGATTTAGTGGTGCTGAATTCTCCTAACTTTTGCTTGTCTGTATGATCTTGTCTAGCAGCCAACTATGAAAAAAAAATGGACAAAGGCCAAGTTGTTCTGGTAAAGGAGATGGTAACCAAAGTCCCACCAAATTGATAACCTTCTGGTAGTGCTGAGAAGTGAGTTTTGAAAACTGTGGATCTAACTGTATCTCCTGGTTTTATAGAACAGGCTCAGACCGTAAAGAACCTGCCTGCAATGTAGGAGAGCTGGGTTTAGTCCCTGAGTGAGAAAGATCCCCTGGAAGAGGGCATGGTAACCCACTCCAGTATTCATGCCTGGAGAATCCCATGGACAGAAGAGCCTGGCAGGTTACAGTCTATGGGGTCACAAGAGCCGGATACAACTGAGCATAGAAGCTAGCGCGTGAGGTCACTGCCTCAGAGGTTCCCAGCAGCTCAGCGTCAGGGTGTGATAAGCATCAAGAGCCTGGACTCCTGGGGGAGCGTTCTTATGGAGTTCCACTCGCTCCTTGATTCCAGGTACCAAACACACAACGGCTGGCCAAGTCTCTTATTTTAGTAAAGTGCTTCTCTTTGGAAAGAAAGCTATTTGTGGCATTCTAAGCCAAATTGATTTTGATTTACAGGGTTGAAAAAGAAAAAAAAAGAAAGCAACTACAGTTAAATGAAATGCCAGGAGATTTGTGTCCTGAGCTGGAAGTTTAGCCTGATTAGGTTTCCCTAGGTATGCTCACCTTGCCTCATCTCGCTCAGCATCCTTCTGCCCTCGCTCTCCCTTGAACATAGACAAGGGTCTGATGGCCCAGCTAGGCTTGCTCTGGTCACTGACCACTTTTCCGGTTGCAAATGTGCTTTGGTTTCTCTCATGGGATAACGCCTCCAGGTGACGCCTGTGTGTGTGTAGGCAGAAGCTAAACGAAGCAGGAGCCTGGTAAGCTTGGTCTCCCCTATCCATCTGGGTTACTTTATTTTTAAAAAAGAAGCTCATTTTACTTGTCCTTCGGGAAACACAATTTATATTTTATCTGTTTATTTGGCTGCATCGCAGCATATTGGATCTCTGATCTTCCTTGTGGCTTGTAGCATCTTTAGTTGCAGTATGTGGGATCTCATTCCCTGACCAGGGATCGAAGCTGGGACCCCTGCATTGAGTCTGCAGAGTCTTAGCCACTGGACCACCAGGGAAGTCCCTCCACTGTGGTTTTTAAGGGTGCACTTGGGGAGCTCTCTTGGCCGTGTCCTTGCAAACCATTCTAGGGAAGAGTTTGGCTATGAGGCTGGAGGCCGGCCCCGGCCATCAGCTGGGTTCCCTTTGGAAGTCCCTTAGCTCCTGTCTCCACAGGGCCGTGGCCTCGCGCCTCTGCCCTGCGCCTGCTCGCTCAGCCACTGGATGGCACTGTTAGAACTGGAGAAAAGAGGCTTTCTCCCCTGAAACCATTTTCCCTCATTCCAGTCCTCTCCAAACTGTCATTTCCACCCACCTCCTTCCAAGCAGAACAGAACAAAATCATTTCGTAGCCTGTTCCTGCCGCTCTGCCCCCAACCCAGTCTGCCCTGTCCTTCCCTAGCTGCCTGCAAAGATGAGTAGCCCCGCTGCCTCCTTTTCTGCCCTCAGGGTCCCCTCTGTCCATCCTATTTTTGCATCTTTATCATTCTGTGTGTGGTGGTGGTGGTGGGGGACCCTCTAGAGTTTCAGGCAATCTAGGGAAATAGCAAGGGCCATGAAAGACTTATAAGGACCTGGGGGACTAAAAGAGAAAGCAGAAGTGCCTGCAATCCTTCTGGTCCCATGACTTGTGTTCTAGAAGGAAAAAGAAACTAGGGCTGCATGCACAGAGGCAGAGTGGAGCAGGGTCACTGGGAGAAGGTGCTGGAAGGGGGAACGGGGCGGGGAAGAATGTGCAGAGTGCAGGAAATGGGCTCTCGGCAGTGGAATCTTGGCATTAGCTTGGCCACTCAAAGGCTTTCTGTTCCTGGCTTCTGAGCTGCCGCTGTGTCAAAACCCCCTCCGCCAGGTCAAGGGTGGGTGGGGGTGCTGGCCTGAGCAACCCTCGCGCTCGTGCACTGGTTTTGACCCCTGCTTCCCAGTTCTGGCTGCCACTTCCTCTTCCTGTGAGATGTGAGTGGAGAGCAGACTGAGAGGACCAAGAGCTGGAGGAGAGAAAACATAGCTGTCTCCCACCTTTGGACACCTATCTCAGGTCCCCCAGACTGCCCATCGCTGCTGCCTCAGCTCCTTCTCAGGGGAGGCGAAAACAACATTTCTTGGGAGGAATTCGCTCTGAGAAAAGCATTCTCCCCTAACAATGACCAGGAAATCCTGTCTTGACTGATATTCTCAAGGTGTGCTGGCCTCTTGGCAGAGTCATTTGAAGGCTTATTCAACCATGCAAACGCCCATGAGACACGGTTCCCAAACTCCGTGGAGGCGTGCTGGCCACACCCCCTCCTCTTGGCCAACCCTGACCTTGAGCAG
The DNA here is from genome assembly GCA_917880005.1 of Nanger dama. Lineage (NCBI taxonomy): Eukaryota > Metazoa > Chordata > Mammalia > Artiodactyla > Bovidae > Nanger > Nanger dama. The sequence continues at coordinate 8,003,080 of CAKJTW010000062.1, read as the reverse complement.
GGGGGCCCGGCCAGCTCGCCCAGCCTGCCTGCAGGTGGGAGGTCTCTGCTGACTCAGGCCCAGACTGGGTCAGGTGCCTGCCTTCAGTCCCATGAGTAATACCCTGCCTGTCCTCTGCAAAGGGCCTTCCCAGGATTAACGAATTAGTCACCCCCCGGCAGAGCGAGGGAGCAGGCTATGGTCATCCTCATTAAGGCCGTGCCTCATAAGGCCTGCCTCAGGCCAGTGAGCGTCTGGATGGGGGTGCAGGCAGACAGTGGCTCAGGGTGTCCCAGGGAGAGGCCCCTCCAGGGTGCAGGGGAGGCTGGAGCTTCTCACTGGGCAGCCGGGGGCTTCACCCACTGAGGGGCTGAGGAGAGGGGACTGGAGAGCCTCAGATCCACGTGAGAAGATGCAGACAGTTTGACACAGGCTCAGCCACGCAGTTCCACAGTCTGCTCTGAACAATTCAGAAACTGACGCCGATGGGCCTCCCACCATTCTGCCCCTCCAAGCGGGCTGTCCAGATATTTATGAAACGCGCCTCGGAATACTTTCCTTTCTGTGTCTGCGTGGGGATTTCAAATGACTAAAAGTGATAAAGCACAGGTCACTATAGGACCTTGCAAAACAAAAGCATGTTATGAATGCCTAGGAGAGTAGGGGCCCCACGTCCCTCTGGGTCACAGGGCCCCCAAGAGGTTTGTCTTCTTTTTGGAGCAGGACACAGGTGAGAGAGTTTTAGGAGGTAAGAATGTGTCCTGATGACAGAGCTAGGACCCAAGCACCTTCTGGAAGCCAGACAGCAGAGCAATCCTTTCGGTCAACTCTGTCTGCAGCTGCTTTTATAAACTTGGCATAAATACGTGCTTGGAAATGCCCGGGCAATGTATCTGGAAAATATTTTCTACCATTCGAAAACACACACACACACATATACATGCTTAGAAAGGAAAAAAAAAAACAACAGAAATTGTGCATATTACAGAGTGGCTTCACTTGCGGTTTTTTCCATTACTTCCTCAGTTCATTTTTCTGCTGCCAATTTTAGAAGGCCATAAGTCATAGTTGTTGTTAAACTTTGTCAGTTAAAATGTAACTCTAAGAACAAGTCATATGATACATTGGAGCCAAATGGCCTTTTGGAAAGCATGGTGGTGGGAGGTAGGAGAGCCAGTCCTGGCGTCTTGGCTCTTCTCTGCTGTGTATTATGTGTCCTGCCCACGAGAAAACAGAGTCCCCTATTGCTGGCCTCGGCTCCCAAAGGCCACTGATCCGAGGGAGGGAGGCTTTTCAACATTTATTCTGTGTGAACCAGGCATGGAACATAATCTTGTTTTTTGAAGTGCTCGTGTGTGCTAAGTCGCTTCAGTCATGTCCAACTCTTTGTGACCCTATTGACTGTAGCCCGCCAGGCTCCTCTGTCCATGGGATTCTCCAGGCAAGAATACTGGAGTGGGTTGCCATGCCCTCCTCCAGGGGATCTTCTGGACCCGGGGATTGAACCTGCGTCTCTTATGTCTCCTGCATTGGCAGCAGGTTCTTTGCCACTAGCGCCACCTGGGGAGTCCTCAGTCTTACACAATAATGAAATTCTCAGTTGTTGAGAGAGACTTGTATATGTAACAGCTTTTGTATTTTTAAATGTAGACATTTACTCATTTATTTTACTTATGGCTGTGCTGGGTCTTCTTAACAGTTGCGGCATGCAGGTTCTTCTACCTTTATTGTAGCATGTGGGATTTAGTTCCCTGACCAGGGGGTCGAACCTGGGCCCTCTGCATCAGGAGTGTGGAATCTTAACCACTGGACTACCAGGGAAGTCCCTTCCTCTGCTGCTGCTGCTGCTAAGTCACTTCAGTCATGTCCGACTCTGTGTGACCCCAGAGACGGCAGCCCACCAGGCTCCCCCGTCCCTGGGACTTTCCAGGCAAGAACACTGGAGGGGTTGCCATTTCCTTCTCCAATGCATGAAAGTGAAAAGTGAAAGGGAAGTCGCTCAGTCGTGTCCTACTCTTAGCGACCCCATGGGCCGCAGCCCACCAGGCTCCTCCGTCCATGGGATTTTCCAGGCAAGAGTACTGGAGTGGGGTGCCATCGCCTTCTCCGAGTCCCTTCCTCATGGAGGTTTTATTCTAGTGGTATCAATGGACAGGCAGACACGGGCTGACTCACCCCTACAGTGCAGTTTGCACATGAGGCTAGCTACAGCCCTGAAGCGGAGGGACAGACGGCTAAGAGCCACCAGGAAAGACGGCTTTATCATAGGCAGAGTGGGATACCCTTGAGTCTGTCCTGTACTGTCCTGAGCCTGCCCGCCTTCCCTGTGGAGTGGGCACAATGCCACTGCTCATGGGGTGAATAACAAATGTGAAAAGCGCGTTTGTTGTTGTTGTTAAGTCACTAAGTCATGTCTGAGTCTTTGCGACCCCGTGAACTGCAGAACAACCGACTGCTTCAGAATTGGGGAAGGAGTCCGTCAAGGCTGCGTACTGTCATCCTGCTTATTTAACTTACATGCAGAGCACATCATGAGAAACGCTGGGCTGGATGAATCACAAGCTGGAATCAAGACTGCCAGGAAAAATACCACTAACCTCAGGTATGCAGATGATACCACTCTAATGGTAGAAAGCAAAGAGGAACTAAAGAGCCTCTTGATGAGGGTGAATGAGGAGAGTGAAAAAGCTGACCTGAAAGTCAAATTTAAAAACTAAGATCATATCACTTCATGGAAAATAGAAAGGGAAAAAGGAGGAGCAGTGGCAGATTTTGTTTCCTTGGGTTCCAAAATCACTGTGGACGGTGACAGGTGTTGACGGCTCCCATAACCCTCTCCTGGGTCCCTGATGATCAGGTCCATTGCCTGCCTTCTCCTTTGAATAAACTGATTGAATCATCCAACCTTCCCTGGACAAACAGACCCTTTCCAAAACAGCTGGTCTGAATGACATTTGTCGGGACCTGCTCCCCCAGGAGGTGCTGAGCCAGTTTCCCCGCCACTGGCCCTTAAGGAACATGGGTGAGCCCAAGCTCCTCTCTGCGCCCCACGTGTGCTACGGCCCTGCACGCTCTACCTGGGGCTGCAGCTTCTCTGTGCTCTGTCTACGGAGAAACGGAGAAACGTTTCAAAGACTCAGGAAATGAACTCACTTTTTTTCCCCCTCCCCCTCCTTTTCCAAAACAGTGCCGCCTTCGTGGAAGAAAACAAACAAAACAAGTGTGACTATTTAAAAAATTATTGGAAAACACCTTCTTCATGAATGCTAGGGCTGCTCTGGGGCAGGTGTGTCTCCCTGGGCTCCCTTCGCTGCTCAGCCCCTGGTGCATGTAGGGGGAGGGGCCAGGGCAGCTTTGGAGGAGGAGGAGGAGCTGATGGGGCCCGGGAAATAGGCCCCTCTAAACACCCACATGCACCTCGCACACTCGCATGTGAAGGTGAGTGCACCTGTGCGTGCGGACCCCACGTCCAGCTGAAATTAGCCCAGTGGTCTGCCTTCCTCCCAAGTGGGGACTGGCTTCTGCTGGGCGTGGGGCTGACTATTTTGGGTTTCTAGGTGTTGTTATAAATAACATCATGGGCTGAACGCAGGATTGAAGATGAAGCCTTTTCCTTTCGGCCATCTGGGCAGGATGCTTTTCCTTTGATGAGGGAAAAAAAAAACTTAGCTGTGTTTCAACTGGAAAATTGCCTCCCAATTAAGGTGACAGCAGACACTGAATGACCTTGTCTTTGCAGGAATAAGAGCAGGCTCTGTCTAGGGCGGGGGGCAGGGCGGGGAAGGCCCTTCAGTTGCTCAGGTCCTGACTTGAGGGGACCCGGGGCCAGGAGAGCCCCCTTGAGGTTTTCAGCAGTGTGGTTCTCTTGGCACAGGTTTTTCCATTATCAGGCTGTGACAGCCACGCATGACAGACACCCTCCAGAGATCTCTCTCTGCTTTCATAACACTGAAGGATTTTTTTTCTGACTCATCTTCAGAAGATCCCCCTCCCCCTCGTCGTTTGAAAATAAATATAATTAGTAACAGGCAGACATACTGTATATAGCCAGCCCTTCCTATCTGGGAGAGTTATAATTAAATGTACATGCTGTCTGTTGTTCACTGTCTGCTAAATGCTTCGCCACCCGCTTTAGGGAAGCGGCAGCCCCCGGGTGGATGTTGCAGGGAGAAAGAGCGGGTGGGGCTGAGTTCAGTGTCCCATGGAGCGTGAAGGCTGGAGTGCTGGCGGAGTGGCAGGTATGCCCCTTGTCCCTCGCACTGCCCGCCTCTCTGCCTTTCTCCATCGTCAGCCTTGAGCGGCTCCAGGAAATGCCTGGTCAGTTCTGGGGACCGTCCCCTCCTGGGAGGCAGAGAGTGGTTGCCAAGCCTGGTTGTCATGGCAACACGGTGGCTGCTGCTCCTGCAGCTGGTGAGGGGCACCCGAGCGCGTGCAGGTTGGTGAGATCTGCCCTCTCCAGGCCAGGGGCCAAGAGCGTCGCGTTCGTCTATTCCCAGCTCCTGGCCTGCGAGGCCGGCGCCCAGGCCGTGGCCCTGAGCTCGGGCAGGTTATCCCCAGGTAACCCTAGACTCTCCTTCCTGACACCAGGGTGGGCTGGGTGCTCGGCGGCCACTGGCCAGGCCCCGGGAGAGGTCATATTCTGCTGAAATCAGTGGGTCAGGTGGCTCTGGGAATGCACACGCACCTCGTGGATATATTCTGGGACCACAGCACAGCCAGCAGGCTTGGCGACACCAGGCCTGGCGACACAGCAGAGGCGGGTGTCCCTCCTGTCCCTCGGGCAGCTGAGGCAGTCACCGGATGACGAGTTGGCCTGGCCCTCCCTGGCCTGGACTGAATACAGCAGCGTCATCCGAGCCACGGGCACCTTCACCCGAGTTGCTCTCAGAGTGTTTTCCAAGCAAAAAGTTTCACAACACCCGTGAGAAGTAGGTGTGGTGACAAAGCGTTCTTTGTCCCTGTCTTATAGACGGGGAAATGGCAGGGCTGGCCTGGCCAGCTGGTGAGGCCAAGAAGGGGAGGCGAGTGCCCTCCCCTCCCGTGGGACTCTGGGGCGCGAGGGGCCAGGGTCTACTGGCTCATGGTCTCAAGCCCAGCTCCTGGGGGCAAGGGGGGAGACCCCTCAGAGACGGAGGCCAGGGGTGGAGGCAGTGCAGGGATTCTCAGGACTGATGGGCTCGGTGGCCAAACCAGGAACTCGGTCACGGCCCTGTGGCCTGAGGTGCTGACCCCAGGTAGTGTCAACGCACTCTACCCAGCCCAGTCTGCTTAAAGTTACTGGTTTGAGCAGCTGTGCTGGTAATACTTCCAGGTGCCAGGGCTATGGTGGTGAATGAGGCAGACGTGGCCCCTGTGGCTTGTGGGGCTCGCAGGAGACAGATAGTCAGCACATCAAATGAAGAGGAAAATAAAAATGCACGATGTAGCAGAGATGGGCTAGAGGAGAGGCTAGGGGAGGAAGGCCAACCTTAGGGAGGGGAGCAGAGCAGGAGGCTGTAGGAGCTAATCCCAAATGATGGGGAGAAGCTGGATGGGCCGAGCATGCCAGAGGGCAGGGGCAGTGGCGCAGAGGCCCGGACAGGGGAGAGAAGGTGGCCTGTTCAGGGTTGGGGAGAAGGACGCTGCAAGAGATGACGTTGGGAGCAAGCAAGCAGTATGTGACCCCGGATTTCTTGGAGCGGCGGTACTGACATACTTTTCCGATGGACGGGATGTGGGGCATGAAGGAGGGGAGAGTTAAGGATGACTCCTGAGTGTTTGCTTGAGTTGGAGAGTAGAGTGGCAGATCGAGATGGGGAGGACTTAGAGCACGCGGAGACGGGAAGAAAAGAGGATGGTCTTGGACACAGGTGTTTGAGATACTGCCTTCTAGCTGGCTGCAAAAGGGGCTTGAGTATCAGCCTTTCTTATGCTCTCCTTCTGAGATCATGGAGAAGAAAGATGGAAAGTTGGGACTACCCTGGTGGCCCAGTGGTTAAGACTCTGTGCTTCCAATGCAGAGGGCAGGTTCAATCCCTGCTTGGGGAAATAAGATCCTGCATGATGCATGGCCAAAAAAAACAAAAAACGTGGCGAGTTCTACGCCAGCTGGGTTTTGAATTCACTGGGGCCTTCCAGGGGAAGCCTCACATCCCGTATTTTCCAAAGAGTATTATCCTCCTACCTTCTGGGTTGGGGGAGGTCTCTTCTACTGTAGGGGAAGGAGACCAGCCAAGAGGGGCTTGTGCCATATGGTGAACAGCCTTCTGCAGACCCAGCCTGCTTGTCCCTTCCTGTCCAGCCCATCTTGTCCCTTCCTGTTCAGAGCCAAATCCTTGGCCATTTGTCCTTGGGCATCGCAGCTAAACTGATCTCATCGCCTGTGCGTGAGGAAGAATTTGTCTCTCATTTGGCTGATTTAAATGGAATGGTGAAGGTTTAGCCATTTCTTCTGAGAAGAGGCATTTGAAGAGCTGTGAGCAGCGGCATCACTGGCCAGAGAGGGATCTGCTGACTAGCAGGGCTGGGATCCTTTGTGTCTCTTCAAAGCATGCACCTTAGAAGAACCTGTTCATTCTCTTGTAGCATAAATTGGAAACTATAAAAAGACTTGATATTGGGCTCACCTACTATATGTCACTGCAAGGCCAACTTATAACCAGTGCCATGGAAGCTCCAATTCTGTGTCTTCAGGGAATTGTTTTAGAGCAAAGGACTTATTGTGATATTTACATATATGGGAATCTCCTGACACCTTATCATAGAGCTTTACAATGTGGCCTGGAGTGTATATTTTGGATTTTACCCTGGAAGTTTACATTGAAGTGGATTTGGGGATATCAGTTCTCATACCCCAAGAACTCCTGGGGTAAAAAATCAGAAGTTCGTCTATTAGGATCAGTTTTTCAACCAGCCAGAATGACTATCATTGGTGTTGTGTTCTCCAACTCACAAAGTGCTTTCAAGGCCATTTCCTCATCCAGTTCCTCCCCCCCACCAATTCATATGTGGATATAGAGGCAGCAGCTCAGAGAGGTTGAGCCATTTGTCTAAAGTCACACAGCAAAGGGAGAGCTGGGAATGAGCCCCAGTCCTCTGGCCTCTACCTGCCCAAGGCCCTGGTGTTGCATCTTTGGTGGAAAATGGCCAGGGTTGTTCTGGCACCTGGACTGACCATGTGACAGTGAGTTTGGTAAGCCCAGCCTGGGAGGTGCTTGAAATTCCCTGAGCTGGCACCTGGGAACTAGTTCTTCTTTCCAGAAGGCTGTGTTGCAATGTGACCAAGAAGGCTGAGACTGAAAGGCATTACTTCACCCATGTGAGTGAAGGTCACTCATCACCCCAGGAAGTGCACGGAGCTGCGGCATTTATGAGGGAGGTGAGCTGCTTCTGAGTGAAGCTTTGGTGTGGCCTGGCACCATTCCACCTGGTGGGGAGAAGGGGAGCTGCTGGAAGGGAGGATGTGCTAGGCAGCTCGGCCCAGGACCCCAGAGGCCCCGGGGACCCTGGCCATACTCGAACCAGCCCCTCTTCTGAGAATGCTAGGTGGGGGTTGCACCCACAAACAGGAGGGACGCTGGCTCACAGGAGCTGGCTGAGGCCTTTTGCATCCTGTGATGGGCGTGACTGGAGGGTCATCTGGGGAAATCTGAGTGACTGCGAGCTACCTGAGTGCCCTTGCATGGATGGCCTCTCTTCCTAGTTGAGCGGGCCATGCTTGCTCTCTTGTCTGAGCAGTCCAGAGTGTCCCGCCTGCACTGATGTTCATGGAAGTCCCGTCCCTCAGAGCTGGGTGGGGGGACAGAGTCCTGGACACATTTGTACATGTTCCCGCAGTGAGTGCCTATATACATTTTGGGATCTTACTTTCCTGGCCAGGAATCAAATTCATGACTCCTGCAGTGGGAGCTTGGGGTCTAACCACTAGGCTAGCAAGGGAAGTCCCGGGCACCTGTAACTGATGAACTAGGGTAGTGCTGGGGCCTTCTGCCTCACACTTGTGACCTGGCTCTCCAACACGGCTCCCTTTTGGCCTCTCCTGATGAGGGCCCAGGGCTGAAATGTCTTTGAAAGTCACCACTCAGGCCTCAGGTCGGTGTCCCTTCTTCAGAGAGGCTTTCCTGACGTTAACACCCATGCCCCCAACTACCTGGGTGCTTCCCACAGCACATGTCACCACCAGAAACTGGTTTCTCTATTTGTTTACTTCTCACATCTCTTCTCACCCAAAGGTAAACTCCATCAGAGATGGCACTGTACTGGTCCGCCTCCTGTCACACCCTCAGCACCTGGCAGAGCCTGGTGCTGGCACACGCAATATCAATACCCCGAATGAGTGCATGCAACCGAGAGCTGACACGGAGGTGGGCTGGAGTGGGGGGCGGGTTCATCTGAGCCGATGCCCCGCAAACACCCTCGAGGAGGCTCTGGGCTCCAGCAGCAGGCAAACTTTGTTCTCCTGGACCCCTGCAACGCTCTCTCTGGGGCTGAGCTGGAGGAGCATCCTAAGAGCATGGTTACTCCCTGATGGATGAGTGGGTTGTATGGAGGAGAAACCCAGGGACTGGCCAGAGGTCAGGGGTCATTCAGCCTCAGAAACTGCACATGTCAATAGCATCGAGGCTCCCAGGAATGTGGTTTTGGTTGATGTAAACTTGCTGCAATAGACCACACCTGCTTCTCAGCCCAGGGACGTGGGAAAGAGAAAGACACGGCTTGTTTTGGTGGTGGTGGAGAGACCGGTAATAGTAGAAGCATGCCCTTCGTCTGACTCAGAGTGGGTGCTCTGCCATCGCCTAAGGACCTCAGGGAGGTTGGCCCAGGGCTTCTTGCCCTGCCTCGTCAGCGCTCGGCAAGCCACGTGTTCCAACAAGTACTGGCTTAGGGGATGGAACAGCCTGCTTTTGTCCAAATTTTTCCTTTGAACTTAAGATGTACAAAACACCTTTTGAAGAGGAACATAATGGGATTGGGACGGGAAGACTGCCTCATCTGGACACTCACATCCTCAGCTCTGCCCAGAGGCCTCCTGCCATCTGCTCCTCTGGCGCCTGCATCACACCCAGCCTTTGGGCTCCCAGGCTGGTCAGCGTCCACGGTCTCCTTCCCGGGAGGCAATCTCATTCCCCCAAATCTTCTTATTTTCCTCTCCCCGCTCCCAGTTATTCTGCTAAGAGGATGTGGCAATTGAAGAGTGAGCTTCTGGAGCCGGAAGCCTGCCTGCAGACCCTGTGTTTATCCCCAGAACTCTTGAGGCAGAGAAAGCAGGACAGGTGAGAAGCACAGCTAGAGAGTGACTCGCGGGAAGGTCTAGGTTTCGCTCCAGGGGGTTCTCCTGGTGCCAGGGAACACGCTCAGCCCTCTCCCCTACAGTCTTCTCTCTGCCCAAGAGCTGCTGGTGGGAGGTATGAACTCTTTTCTCAGGCAGTGGAGGGCCTGCCTTGCTCCAGTCAGGACCACAGCCTTTATCCCTCACAGCGCCCCTGTGTGGCAGATGCTGTAATTGCCTTGCAATTCATCCTGGAGTGTGACCCCAGGCTGCTGGGACCTGAGACTGAATGGAGCCTGCACCATGCTATGCAGAGAGGGGCATTTGACAGATGGGGCCAAAATGGACCCGACACCCACCCACTCACACACCTTATACCTTCTGTAGGATCCTGTTCTCAGCAAGTGGTGGTTTAAAAGCCCATAGCCATGGCGATCCACTTTGGATTCAAGCTACATCCCGAGGCTTTCCTAAGTCCCCCTTGGTCAAATGAGCAGTTTGATGCCTTGGTTTTCTTTAAAATGCTGGAAATGTTTATTTCTTCTTGCCTCTTGTTCTTTCAAGCTTGAAATTTCTTTGCACATCAAAGTCTTCAAAATGCCCTCAAACTTGTCTCCAAAGGCATTTTCACTTGGCTCTGGGTGATGGCAGATGTTCTTCCTTTGGGAGGCTGAAGCTTGTGTTCTGTTCTCCAGTTCGGTGATGTTTAGAAGGCCAGATACCGAGACAGACAGCCTTTTTCTCAGATGAGCAGAAACTTGTGTTATGTTTTCATAGATTTTGATTATTCTAAGTCAGGGTAGCTGAAATCTACATGATGTTTGATGTGCAGTGGCCTTATCTCCTGCAATCTATGTTTTTATGGTTTTACAGCATCTTAGTATAATACATCAGTGTTGCCATATCCAACAGGATTTTTTTCCACCATCACATTTGGTATATCATGAATGTATGTGCATATCCTATGGACAGATTTGACCATATTTCACTCAGAATTCGTTTATCTTTCTAAAGATTTTCTTACCTAGTCATGAAAAGATGCAATCTAATTACCTAGGTAACTTGTTCATTAAGCCCGTTAAAGAATGTATTTATTTATTTGGCTGTGCCAGGTCTTAGTTATGGCACATGGCATCTTCGATCTTCGTTACAGCATGCAGAATCTTTAGTTGTGGCATGCGGGATCTAGTTCCCTGATCAGGGCTCGAACCCAGGCCCCCTGCATTGGGAGCGCAAAGTCTTAGCCACTGGACCACCAGGGAAGGGACAAGCCCATTGGTGTGTTTGTTTAAATAGAGGAGAACAACCACAACAACATTATAGTTCTTGATTTCTTGTCCCTCTTTGCCCCAACGTACCGAATGATATCTGTCCTCACACGTCTGTCTGCCTCTTGCTCTCCCCAGGATCTGGAAATAAACTGCTTTTTCCTATTCCTGGCCAGCCATCTGCATGTCTGCCTGCCTCCTGGCCCCACAGCCCATCCCTCACTCCCTGCAGCTCTCTCGCATCCTAGGGAAGTCAATTCTGTTACCCTGCAGAGTTCTGATTTTCCTGCTCTTTATCCTTAGCTTCATTCATTCAGGACTTGTCTATACTCTTGCTTTCACTTCCTCATGACTCCTTACGAACCCACCGAAAACACCCTTGCTAAGGTCATTCATCTGCACTCTTTCACACTCACATGTCCAGGCGCACAGGGGTACGTTGAGGGAATGGTCCCACAGACGTCTCAAGCTCAAGACAGCCAGGAATGAATGTGCCATCCTCCTCTCCAAGTCTGCTGCTGCTAAGTCGCTTCAGTCGTGTCTGACTCTGTGCGACCCCATAGACGGCAGCCCACCAGGCTCCCACGTCCCTGGGATTCTCCAGGCAAGAACAGTGGAGTGGGTGCCATTTCCTTCTCCAATGCATGAAAGTGAAAAGAGAAAGTGAAGTCACTCAGTTGGGTCTGACCCTCGGTGACCCCATGGACTGCCTTCCAGGCCCCTCCATCCATGGGATTTTCCAGGCAAGAGTACTGGAGTGGGGTGCCATTGCCCTCTCCGCCAAGTCTGCTTAGCTCCTGGTATTTCCCATGTCAGCTGGGGATGCAGACTCATCCAGGAACAGCTGGGTGTCATCCTCACTCACAGCAAGCAATCCTCCCCTGTTCGAGTCTATTGGTTGAGTTGACTTCCTGACTCCTGTCTCCTGGGTCAGTGTGCCCTTCAGCACTTGGCAGCCCCACTGGGCCCACATCTCTCCTGCCTGGACTATGACAATAGCTGATCTATTAATCTCTTTGCTTCTCCTTTGAAACTCTCTCAAAACTGAGTAGAGTAAGTATTGACAGTGGGAATATGGCCATGCACTCCTGGTCTTTTTTCCCATGTTTTACCACAGGATATTGAATATAGTTCCCTGTGCTATATCATAGCGCCTGTTTGTTTATCCATCCTACATATAATAGATTGTATCTACTAATCCTAAACTTTCAATCCAACCTTCCCCCACTTCCCTTCCCACTTGACAACCACAAGTCTCTTCTCTGTCAGTGAGTCTGTTTCTGTTTCATAGATAAATTCATTTATTTCGTATTTTAGATTCCACATATAAGTGATATCATATGGTCTTGGTCTTTCTTTTTAAAAACTTTATTATGTATTTGTTTGGCTGGGCTGGGTCTTAGTTGTGACATGCAGGATTGCCACGTGCCAGATCTAGTTTCCTGACCAGGGATTGAACCTAGGATGCTTGCGTTGTGAGTGTGGAATCTTAACTGTTGGACCACCAGGGAAGTTCCTGTCTTTCTCTTTCTGACTTATGTTACTTAATATGGTAATCTCTAGGTTCATCCCTGTTGCCGCAGATGGCATGGCTTCATTCTTCTTTATGGCTGAGTAGTGTTCCACCGAATGCATGTATTTATGTGCTTCCGTGACTGCTGATTAGTTGTGGGTCGCACACAAGCTCTTAGCCTGGCATGCAAACCTGGACCCTGTTTATATTTTTGGCCTCATTTCCTGATGCTCTGTGCTCTAGAAGTACTGAGCAACTCGTAATCACCAGCATCTGCATGCTGGTCATGCCCACTGGGGCTTCCCAGGTGGCTCAATGGTAGAGAAGCCACCAGCCCATGCAGGAGCTGTGGGTTCGATCCCTGGGTCAGGAAGACCCCCTATAGAGGGAAATAGCAACCCACTCCCGTTTTCTTGCCTGGAAAATCCCATGGACAGAGGAGCCTGGCGGGCTACAGTCCATAGGCTTGCAAGAGTTGGACACAGCTGAGCGACTAAACAACAGCAACATGCCCATGGCCTTACTAAGTATGATTCTTTTTGCCAGGGATAACTCCTAATTTCTTAGTTTCCTGGCAAATTCCTATTCATCCTGCAAGATCCTCACTCAGGATCACCGCTGCTTCCTCCTAAGACAGCTTCCCCCCTAAGGCAGGATCACTGCGAGGAGACCGCTCTCATTCTCCCGCGCTCTGTTGTCATTATCTGCCTTCCTGCTGCCTTCCTGCTGCCGCTCTCATCTGTGGGACTGTAACCGTTCTGAGAGCAGGATCTGTTTTGCTACAACCCAGTTTCTAGCACAACATACAGCATGTCAGATTCTCAATAAACGTGTCGCGCCGAGACTGCAGATATTCTTCTTGTCGTCACTGAGTTGCTCAGTCGTGTCTCTTTGTGACCCCACGGACTGTAGCACGCCAGGCTTCCCTGTCCTCCACAATCTCCCAGAATTTGTTCAAACTCATGTCCATTGAGTCGGTGATGCCATCCAACCATCTCACCCTATGCCCCCTCTTCTACTGCCTTCAATCTTTCCCAGCATCAGGGTTTTTCCAATGAGTCAGCTCTTCACCTTCAGCATCAGTCCTTCCAATGACTATTCAGGATTGATTTCGTTTAGGATGGACTGGCTTGGTCTCCTTGTTGTCCAAGGGACTCTTGGACAAGAGTCTTTTCCAGAACCACAGTTTGAAGGCCTCAATTCTTTGGTGCTCGGCCTTTTTATTGTCCCTCTCACATCTGTGCATGACTACCATAGCTTTGACAATATGGACCTTTGTCACAAAGCAACGCAGACCTTTGTTGGCAAACATTCTAGGAAAGTACAAAGAAAAGTCCTTGGTCCTGGTCCTTAGGCCTCTTCGCGGCTAATACAGCTCAAAGAGAAACACCTGGCAGGGCCCAAGAGACCTCACAGAACTCGTCTCCCCCGTCTGGGGTGGCCGACTGCTCTCACATTGCCTTTTTTGGTCAGAAGACTTGAGCCTGATTTGGCTTTATCATTTACTGATGCTGAAACTCTCTGAGCTTCAGTGTGCTAAAGGAGACAAGGATTTGCTAGGATAACGCAGCCCAGAGCCTGCTGTGAGCCTCGGGGCTGCTACACAGTTCTCTTCCTGCCCCCAGGCATCTGGGCTTGCATCTCATCTACAAGCACGAGGGGCGTGTGTGCCCCCAGCCTGTGCCCAACGCTGCTTATAAAGGTCGATGCGCTGGCAGGGACGTGGCTTCAGCTGACAACTGTCTAGTGCATTAGCAGCTGTGTTCGTTTATGGGGTGACGGCTGGGGATAACAGTGCTGTTTGGGGTCACCTAAGGTTGGACAATGTGATGGGGCCACAGAGGTGAGGTTGTGGAGTGGCTCTGTTTTAACTCAGCACGTTTATTAGCAGCTCCTGGGTGGGAATGGCTGGTGGGGATTTGGTGGGAGTGGGTGGGAATGGGGGTGGGACATGGGTGTGAGTGGGAGGGGAGGTGGGGATTGAGAGGGGGCCGGCAGGTGCAGGCAGCGTCACACGATGGGAGCCCAGTGATGGTCACGGCCATCAGCCGTGGACACAAACCCCCCTGAGCTGCCCCCTGGCACCCTGGGCGCCGCGGCTCACATGGCCCCCTGGGCAGCATTTGACACACACGCCCATCAGTGAGGGGACTTGAGGCCCGCACTGCGGTTGGCCTTCATTATACTGGTCCCGAGTGACAGCTTCATAGACTAGACCTTGGCGCCAGTGTAACTCCTGGCGTTAGCTAACCAGGTGGGGCGTTGCTGACACTTTCCGAGTCCTCCTTTTTGCCCTAGGAAGATCCCTAGATTCTAATCATACAAGATGCCACATGTTTTGTGCCAGATTCCTGAGCAGATATCTGCCCCTCCCTGCACTATTCAGGGGCCACAGGCAGCGGCCCCCTTCTGCGGACTGTCCCTCCCTAGCGGGGTTTCCTGGTGGCCCCAGCCTCCTCCCATGAGCGGCTCTCTCTTTACGAGCTAGACTTTGTTTTTCTGCCCATTCCTGCACACCTTCACCCACTCACTTCACCCACTGCTACCGTGCACGTGTGTGAGTCACTCAGTCGTGTCCAACTCTTTGCGACCCGACCCCATGGACTGTAGCCCACCAGGTTCCTCTGTCCATGGGATTTCCTAGGCAAGAATACTGGAGTGGGTTGCCATTTCCTCCTCCAGGGGATCTTCCCGACACAGGTATGGAACCCGAGTCTCCTGCATTGGCAGGTGGATTCTTTACCCCACGTCACCTGGGAAGCACCCTACCCCAGTGCTACTGAGCATCCTCTAAGCCAGCTGCCCCACTCAGCCCAGGTATAGAAACAGGACAGGCTCAGTTCTGCTCTCCAGAGCTTGTGAGAACCAACAACAGAGAGTGAACTAAGTCCTCTGAGATCAGATCCTGGACCCTCAGCAGGTGTATCAGCACAGAGTTGCTCAGCACCTTTGGGGAGAAAATACAGTGGCATCTATAAATACAAAATACATGCTACTTATGTATGAACATGTGTGATCAGTCTGTCTGACTCTGTGATCCCGTGGACTGTAGCCCACCAGGCTCCTCTGCCTATGGAGTTTTCCAGGCAAGAGTACTGGAGTCGGTTGTCTTTCCCTTCTCCAGGGGATCTTCCTGACCCATGGGTCAAACCCATGTCTCCTGCATTGGCAGGCAGATTCTTTCCTACTGAACCACCTGGGAGTATGAACTATATATGAACATAGTTAGCACCATCAAGAATCTTCCAGGACAGGTGCTCTCTAGATATGAAACTCTTGGTGCCCTTATTATAATCAAATCACTCAGTGACAATCCACATGTATGAAGAGCTTCCCACGTGGCACAACTGGTAAAGAACCCTCTGCTAATGTAGGAGACTTAAGAGACATGGGTTCGATCCCTGGGTTGGGAAGATCCCCTGGAGGAGGGCATGGCAATCCATTCCGGTATTCTTGCCTGGAGAATCCCATAGACAGAGAAACCTGGTGGGCTACAGTCCATAGCGTAGCAAAGAGTTGGAGATGATGGAAGTGACTTAGCACGCACGTACACACACATGTGAATGCAGACATAATTAGCCTTGAGGGGGTTAAAACACAGCTCAGAGAAAGATTTTTGGAGATGGGCCATGTCTACAAGCAGAACTTTCTTTCAAAACCCTCTTGGGCAGCGGCCTGACACAGGAATCCAGGGATAAAGGTGAAGCTCAGAATGGGAACCTACACCAGGTGCGTCTCTCACAATGCACCTCACCTGGGTAAACACATATTTGCATATCAATGTATGGATTACGATGCTTTCTTTTCTCAGAACTAGTCAGTGCTGTGTTACACGCAGAGGCGTACAAACAGGCAGTGATCTTTCAAAATTCCTTGCAATATGAGAGTAGAAGACTCAGGTCTTCAGAACCCCAGAGGCCTGAACCATTTAGTGATTTCCTTATACTCTCCCTGAATGCAAGTGATGCTATTTGGTAACTTGTCCTGCCTTCAGAAGTGGGCCTGGCCTGCACTGTGCTGTTGCTTAATGTCCGACTCTGCTACTCTACGGACCTTAGCCCACCAGGATTCTCTGTCCACGGGATTCTCCAGGCAAGAATATGGGAGTGGGTTGCCATGCCCTTCTTCAGGGAATCTTCACCCAAGGATCGAACCCTTATGTCTCCTGCATTGGCAGGAGGGTTCTTTACCACTAGCGCCACCTGGGAGGCCCTGACCTGCACTAGCCAGCCAACTGAAATTCCACTGGAAGCCAGTCATAGGAAGCCTGGAACTTGCAGAGGAAGAAGGGTGGCTTTGATGGTTATTGATGAGTTCACTCGGTACAGATGGAAGTTTTCAAAGAGACCGAATGAAATATCAGGTCCTGAGCTTCGGTCCTCAAGTTGCTGCTGCCATGAGGAACAGGTGGGAAGGCTCCGGAGTATCAGCTGCGTCAAGTACAGGTGAACGGTAACTGGATCACCGCAGGGCCCGGCGGCCAGGGCACCGCATGTGAGCCATCAAGGGAAGCGGTGTCCTGGGGGCAAGGCCGAGTCCCTCCCACCTGTCAGCTGCGGGACTCATAGGCTAACCTGAGCCTGTTCCCACAGGACTGACATTGACTGGTGCCAGTCGATGGAGGCTGCTGATGCAAATCAGTGCCATTTCCTCTGCAGCAATGATTAACCTGCTGCAACCGTGTAGGAGCAGGTAGTTTTGGGAGAATGGTGGGGAGATGCTGGAGGCAGATTAGCATTTTTCAGCTCTCATGGTGATTTGTGCTGAATTTCAGTGTGCGTGCATGTGGTTCCAACTCATTACCATAGAAGAACCTCATAAATTCAATTGCTAGGCAGGGAAAATCGACTGTTTAGACAGAGAGCCTGGGATGCTAGTCTGCTCTGAGGGACTGTGGGAGGCCTGGTCCCCACCTGATTGTCCTCAATTTCCTGATCTGACCTCTAGAATTCGTCCAGCCCAGGGACCTACGATCCTATTCATTGTAATGAATGAGAGGCCTGCCTGGGGCCCGAGGAAGCATCTAGCTTGCCTGCCTGAGCAGTTGCCAACAGACGACACGTGATCTTCATTTCCAGTCACTTGGAAGACAACACTGCCTCCTTGGGCCCTCTGCACATGAGCAGCTGCCCTGTGATTACAGGTGGTGGGCTTATTTTGGGGGATCAGGTGGCCCAGTGGACTGATTACTTGCAGGGGGTAGGGCTCTTTGTTTTGGTCATTTTGATCCCAGCACAAGGCACTCAAGATCCGAGAACCATTCGTGGAAAGAGGGAAGAGAGACCAGAGGGAAGAACATTTCCCCAGAAATCCTTCCTTATGTTGGAACCAAATCCTACCGCCCTCAGCTCAAGTCACGTTCTCTGTAGCTTACTCTTTTTCCCATCAAGCATTTAGACACATCTTTAATTGGTTCTTAACACTTCTCAAGAATACCAATGAGAGACATCAAGTCTGTTATCCGCATTTCATTGATCAGGCGGGCACAGAGCAGAGGCAGCTGCTCTGCCATCCCCCATGGCAGTGGGGTCTGTATGGGAGCTTGGTTTACCCATGTGCCCTTCCCCTTCTTGGAAGCTGTGCTTGGAAGGGCTCAGTTAGGCCAATCCTGAGGGCCTACTCTCCCTGGTTGGGCATCTAGAAATCTAGCACTGACTCTGGTTTCCAGAATGGTGAGCGTGCATTTCCTTTTGGGGTCCTCTGGCTGTGAGTGTGATGAGCATACATCAAAGTGCCTAAAGACACAAAAACAGATGCCATGGGTCATTATTATCTTTTAGTTATTTTGAGGTTGAGTTTCATAGGAAAAGAGTGTGGTTTCATTTGCATTTAAGCCTATGTTTAACGAAAGGCTGGCTTTCCTTTCAGGAATTTCAAGTGGTAGAGGTCAGCTGGTCCTATGGGCTGCACGTGTGTGTCTCTCAAAATTCATATACTGAAACTTAACCTCCAGTGAGATGGTATTAGTGGGAGGGACCTTTGGGAGGTAATCAGGTCAAGAGGGTAGAGCTCTGTTAAACGGGAGACCCTGGAAGCTCCCTCAGCCCTTCTGCCCTGTGAGGACACCTTGAGAAGGTGTCTGTGAGCCAGGAAGCAGGCCTTCATCAGACACTGATCCTGCTGGTGCCTTGATCTTGGACTTCCACCCTCTTCTACTGTGAGCAATTGATGTTGCTTGTTAATAAATCACATAGTTTATGGTAATTTTGTTATAGTAGCCTGAATGGAGTCGGAAACTGATGCAGTGTTTCTAAGAGATGTAGATTCAAACAAATGCTCACAGAGGCCATTAACGTGTGTGTGCGCGCGCACGTGTGTGGCGGTGGCATCTCTGTGTGTCAACGGAAGGCATACTTTATCATCCTCTATGTAGTCTGGGAAAGGAATTTGATAAAATACAGAAGAACTTCAAGGGCATTGCCTGGTGGTCCAGTGGTTAGGACTCTGGGCTTCCACAGCAGGGGGTACAGTTGGATCCCTGGTCAGGGAAATGAGATCCGGCATGCTGTGAGGCATGGCCAAAAAAATAAACACATCAATATTTTAAAAAGAGAGAAAAAAAGAACTTCATCCTCTTGTTTCTGTTTTTTGCCTCAGAATGCTTGAAGACCTTCCCAGCTGTTCTGTTTTCGGGTCTGGCTCTCAGGCCTGAACACAGAGGGTGTAGAGGGTGGCTGGAACCAGTCCTGGGTTTCTCTGAGCCCCTCAAAGAACATTCTGAGTACGTAAGAAACCATCTGTAAACTACCTGCAGCAGTAGCTGTGCTGCTGAAGAACAGTAGCATGAATTAAGAAGGAAAATTCTGAGCTTAAAGTTAACCCCACTCTCTACTAGCATATACAGTTAACTAATATTTGACAGGAATGCCAAGAACACCCAGTGAAGAAAGGATGGTCTCTTCAACAATGATGTTGAGAATAGCAGATAAACACAGGTAGAAAAATGAAACTGGACCTCTATCTTATACCATTTCCAAAAATTAACTCAAAATGGATCAAAAAGACTTAAATGTAAAGACTTGATACTCCTAGAACAAAACAGAAAAGAAGCTCCTTGAACTTGGCATTAGCAAAGATTTTTGGATGTGATAACAAAAGCACAAAAAAACAAAAGATGGGACTGCATCAGACTTAAAAGTCTCTGCCCAGCAACAGAAAAAAGTCAACAAAATGAAAAGGCAACATATAGGACAGGAGAAATATTTGCAAACCATGTATCTGATAAGAGGTTAATATCTAAGATAACAAAAACCCCCAAACAATTTGATTTTAAAAAAATAGGCAGAGGAAATAAATAGACATTTCCCCGCCCCGCCCTCCCCGCAAATCCAAATGGCCAGTGGGTACCTGAAAAGATGCTCAGCATCACTAATCCTCAGGGAAATGCAAATCAAAGCCAAAATGAGGTGTTAGAATGGCTTTCATTAAGAAGATGAGACAAGTGTTGGTGAGGAGATGGAAAAAAGGGAATCCCTGTATACTGTTGGTAAAATGTAAATTGCTATAGCCACAACTGAAAACAATATAGAAGTTCTTCAAAAATCAAAAATAGAACTGCCATATGACCCAGCAAATTCATTTCTGCGTATATGCCCAAGGGAAATGAAATAAAAACAGGACAGTGAAGAGTGACATACACTCCCATGGGTATTGCAGCATTATTCACAAAAGCTAAGATATGGAAACAGCTGAAGCATTCACCAACAGCTGAATGCATAAGAAGATGTGGTGTGCATATACATTGGAATATTACTCAGCCATGAGAAAGAAGGACATCCTGCCATTTGGAACAACATGGATGGACCTTGAGGGCATTAGGCTAAATGAGTCAGACAGAGAGAGACAAATACCATGTATCACTTATATGTGGAACCTATTATAAAAAAGCCAAACTTGAACAAATAGTGAGTAAAACAGTGGTTTCCATGGGTTAGAGTATGGGGGACTAGGAGCATTATTTAAGGATATGAGCTTGCAAGTGGTAGATAAATGAGCTTTGGAGGTCTAATACACAGTATAGAGTGAATATATATAGCAATATTGTATTAATCAAATTTGCTAAGAGACTATATCTCATTTATTCCCACCACAAAAAGCAATGATAAGGGCTTACCTGATGGTCTAGTGTTTAAGGTTCTGTGCTTCCAATACAGAGGGCACAAGAGCGTCTGAGTGTGGGGCTCAGTAGTTATGGCATGCAGGCTTAGTTGTTCCGGGGCATGAGGGATCTTATTTCCCTGACCAGGGATCAAACCTGTGCCACTTCCATTGCAGGCAGACTCTTAACTGCTGGACCACCAGGAAAGTCCCAGCTTTGTTCTTTAGCTTTGCTGGCTCTCCAAAGCTCTTTCTGAAATCAGCCTCAACGTTTATAGCTGAAGTTTCAAGCCAGCAACTTGGGCAGAATCTAACCGTCCATGTTTTGTTTGGCTGGCATGATGTAATAAAAACAATTTAGTTAATTAAAAAAAATCAGGAACTCTCACATAGAAATCTAAAATTCCAACATTTTTTTTTCTCACTTAAAAAAATTATTTTGGCTGTGCCGGGTCTTCGTTGCGTTGTGGCCAACAGGGGCTACTCTCTAGTTGTGGCTTGAGGGCTTCTCTTGTCGCAGAGTATGTCTAGAGCCAGTGGGCTCTAGTTGTGGCACGTGGGCTCAGTAATTGTGGTGCACTTGCTTAGTTGCTATGTGGCATGTGTGATCTTAGTTCCCCCACTAGGGATTGAACCTATATCCCTAGCACTGGGGCTGGACCACTAGGGAAGTCCCTAAATTTCCAACATTCTTAAAAAGTCTTAGGGAGGACATACACTCACCAATTTGTCCTGTCCTCATGATTCCTGGTGTTTACATCCATCCCACTTATTCACTCCTACCTACCCAGCCCCTGCAGACATTGAGTTTTTGTCCTTTGATCTATGCATACCATGTGCCAGCAAGGTTCCTTCTTCTTGCAAGGAAAGCAAAAGTACCAAGAGTATTACGGAGTGCACTGGCTCCACCCATTTCTCTGCCTCTCCCTCCCTGAACCCCTCCTCCATGGACTGATGCTCATGCCCTGGTTGCCAACCCTGTCCTCTCCCATGGCTCATGGTGTCCCTTCCCCCAGGAATGCCAGCCTGACTTCTGAAGGCCAACTCATGGTCATGGTTTCCTTCAGGATGGTGCCAGGAAGTCTTCCTCCACTCCTAAAGCCCTCTGAAGCACACTCAGAATCACACTGCCATTTGGCTAAATTTTTTCTCTTCCATTATGGTTTATCACAGAATACTGAATATAGTTTCCTGTGCTATACAGTAGGATCTTGTTGTTTATCCATCCTGTATGTAATCATTTGCATCTGCTAACCCCAAACTCCCAATCCATCTCTCCTTTACGACCCTTCCCCCTTGGCAGCATGAGTCTGTTCTCTGTGTCTGTGAGCCTGTTTCTGTTTGGTAGATAAGTTCATCCATGTCAGATTGTAGATTCTACATATAAGTGATATCATATGGTATTTGTCTTTCTCTGTCTGACTTACTTAGTATGATAATATCTGTGTCCATTCATATTGCTGCAAATGGCATTTATTTCATTCTTTTTTATGACTGAGTAGTATTCCATTGTGTGTGTATATGTGTGTATGTATGTACGTATATACTTGCTGTGAACACTAGGGCCTACATGTCTTTTCGAACTAGAGTTTTCTTCCGATGTATGCCCAGGAGTGGGATTGCTGGATCATATGGCAACTCTATTTTTAGTTTTTGAGGAACAGCCATACTGTTTTCCATAGCGACTGTACCAATTTACATCCCTGCCAACAGTGTAGGAGGGTTCCCTTTTCTCCACACCCTCGCTTGGCTGAATTTCTTTACTGTACAGATTAAGAAATGGAAAATGTGACTCTTAAGGATTGTGCACAAGTAAAACTGTGTAAAACTGTGAGTAGAATGCAGGCGACTGGGAAGTGGGACTTTCTCACCAAACCACGTGCTCTTCCTGCAGATCCAGCCTCAGTGATCTCAGCGTCTCCAGCGTCATGTGCTTAGAGAATTTTCTCTGACTGATTGATTGATTACTAAAACACTCAGTGCTCCTGGCAAAGCAATTCTCACTCTGTGGAACACATTATCTTGACATATGATTGTCTCTAGAGCTTAGATTGGGGGAGCTTAGTATAATCTTCAGATCATTTAGCAATGTCTTGGAGCTACTGGACATGACATAAAGATCTAGGAAAAGTGCATGCTATTGGCAAGTGGAAAGGAGGGTGGGTGACTTGCTTTAGGGCATTTCAGGTTTGTTTTCTAATCTAAAGCAAGGGTGGGCAAATTACTACCTGCAGATCAAATCTTGCCCACTGCTTGTTTTTATAAATAAAGTTTTATTGGGATATAACTGTCCTCATGTCAGTATGGTCTATGGATGCTTTCAGGCTACATTGGCAGGGTTGAGTAGTTGCAACAGGAACTGTATGGCTTGCTGACCCAAAAATATTTACTGTCTGGTTCTTTAGAGAAAATTGTCTGATCTTCCTGCATGTAAACCATTCAAGAGTGCTCCAGGTTGGATGTTATTATTCCCAGTTGCTTGCTCATCTGGATCCCCAATCTCATTACCCACAGTATGTGTGGGGGATGGAACTCAACCATTTGATTCCCAAACTCATTGTCCTTTGACCGAATGCCCACAGGACAAAGTCCCAATTCCCTAGCATGGAACAAACTCATCCAACTCTTCCCTCCTGTAAGTCCCTTAGACTGATGGCTTTGAACTCCTTGCTGGTTTCCAAACATACCTTGCATGTATGTATGTATTGAGATCTTTGTGCTTTTGAATTGTGGTGCTGAAGAAGACTCTTGAGAGTCCCTTGGACAGCAAGGAGATCAAACCATTCAATCCTAAAGGAAATCAACCCTGCATATTCATTGGAAGAACTGATGCTGAAGCTCCAATACTTTGGCCACCTGAGGTGAAGGGCTAACTCACTGGAAAAGACCTTGATACTGGGAAATATTGAGGGCAAAAGGAGAAGACGGCAGCAGAGCATGACATGGCTGGATTGAATCACCATATCAATGGATATGAGTCTGAGCAAACTCCAGGAGATAGGGAAGACCGAGGAGCCTGGCAAGCTACAGTCCATGGGGTTGCAAAGAACTGGACATGACTTAGTGATAGAACAACAAAATGGGATCTTTGTGAGTGACATATCCTTTTCACCAAATCCCTGGTTCTCCTTCCTAAGTCCTGATGTATCCTATATATATATATATGTATTAGATATTTTTTGGATGTGAACCATTTTTAAAGTCTTTATTGAATTTGTTACAATATCATTTCTAGTTTGTATGTTTTATTTATTTTTTTGCTCCAAGGCATGTGGGATCTTAGTTCCTCAACCAAGAATAGAACACATACCCACACCCCTTTGCCCTGGGAGGCCAAGTCTTAACCACTGGACCACCAGGGAAGTCCTCGTCCTGACACATCTAAAATCTTACCTCCTCGGTGGCAGTTTCTCTGATTTTGTCAGTTGAGTGAATAAGAATGAAAGCTAATATTACTGAGAGTGTCTCTGGTGGCTCAGATGGTAAAGAATCTGCCTGCAATGCAGGAGACCTGAGTTTGATCCCTGGGTCAGGAAGATCCCCTGGAGAAGGGAACAGTTACCCACTTTAGTACTTTTGCCTGGAGAATTCCATGGGTAGAGGAGCCTGGTGTGTTATAGTCCATGGTGTCGCAAAGAGTCTCACATGACTGAATGGCTAACACTTTCAACTGGGTATTTTCTTCAAGTTGTGGACTAGGCTGTATGTTTTATTTGATTGTTTTAGCATGGCCCTCAGAAGTGCACACTGATATTCTCATTTCAAAGGGACGTGAACAGGTTGAGACAGCTTAAGTAACTTGACCACAGTCCCAGAGTCAACAAGGTTCCATTCCAGGGCTTGGCCCTGGTCTGCTTGGTGTTTGAGTTAAGCTGTTACCACCAGACTCCATCTGCATCCCCTTTCTGCTCCCCCGGCTCCTCCAGCCCTGTCTATATAGCATTTGCTCAGTCTGGGGTGACAGCATCTCCTGGAAGCTGGGAACTTCTGGGGGACAGTGAGCCCGTCCCCTTACAGTTGTGACCCTACACATGAAATGACTCAGTAAAGTGTTTGCCGAGGGGATGACAGCATCGTGACTTCATCATGCCAACCTTGAATTTCATCTAATTGCTCCGTGGGTAGTATTTCAATAGCATGTAGCAGTTTGGGGGAGCTAAGCTCCCTGCATTCCTTCCCGTTAATGCCACCATCTTCCTGCCTTGGGTTGGATCATGCTCAGTGAATAACCCCGGCCTCTTCCCCAGTTGGTGTTTCAATTTTTACTGTGGTCACTTGGTACCCACTCCTTTCTGCGCATTTCAAAAGGTTCTTATGTTTCATCCATAATTGAGTAAAAGTTTGCAGCTGTGAATAAAGGATTGATTAAAAGTAACAACAGCAAAAAATAACTCCCTTTTCGGTCTGCCTTCCTCCAGAATATCCCCCAACTCTGATGAGACAATGCAGACAGTCTGTGATGTAAATCCACAGCATCTTATGGGTTTACTCAGATTCCAGAAAGGGAAACATGGCTATTTATCACAACAGTCAGTCCTCCACATATGAATGAGTTTCGTTCCAAGAGCGAGTTTGTAAGTCCAGTTTGTCCGTAAGTCCAGTGAAGTTAGCCTATGTACCCAACTAATGCAATTGGCTATATACAATAATAGGTTTATAATACTTTTCACACAAATGATACATAAAAAAACAAACACAAGAAATAAAAAAATTTTTTTCTTGCAGTAGAGCACCTTGAAAAGCACAGAAGTACAGTGCAGCAGCTGGCATACAGGGACTGGCATTGAGTGAACACGCAAGAAGAGTTACTGCTGGGAGGAGGGAGAGGGGGGTGGGAGACGGTAGAGCTGAAGGATTGTCGGCAATAGGAGACAGAGGACAAGCTTCAGGGTCGCTCATGCCTGATATTGATGGAATGCATGTTTGCACCTTTGAAAGTTTGCAAGTAGCAGGTTTGTAGGCAAGGAACTCCCTGTACTCGATGAGTAACAACAATAACATCTTGACTCTTTCTGAAGCTGGCACACTTTATTTTGCATTTTATAGTTGCGTGTAGAGGAGCATGGTCCCTGTGGTCCCATGACTCACAGCCAATGGGGAAATGCCACAGCCCCCCCTGCAGCCAATTAGGGAGGTGATCTCAGATGAAGGGTCCCACCCATCCTGGGGTGGGAGGCACACGAGAGACCCCCCTCCACCTCTCTGGGAGAGGGTAGAGGGAAGGGAGCAGAAGTTGGACCTCCAGTGTTGGTTGGAGCTTGGTGCAGTGGCTGGACCAAAGCTGCTGTGTGTAGAACAAGAGATGGAGTGGGGAAGATTCCAACTGAGGTCTCTGATGGCTCTGAATTCAGAGGGATGGTGGAGTGGGGTTTACCTCGGGCACACCAGGTCCCTGCTGAGGGCATCTGAAGGCCACAGAGAGGTGTGACCATGCATTCCCGCCCTCCCCCAGCCCCTGCTTCCTGCTGTCATATACCTTCTCTCACCCAGCTCACTGTCTTAATTGATCTTGCTCGATCAATCATGTCTGACTCTTTGTGACCCTCTGGACTGTAGCCCACCAGGTGCCTCAGTTCATGGGATTCTCCAGGCAAGAATACCAGCGTGGGTTGCCATGCCCTCCTCCAGACAATCTCCCTGACCTAGGGATTGAACCTGTCTCTCCTGCATTGCAGGCAGATTCCTTATTGCTGAACCACTGCAGAAGCCCCACTGCCTTAGCTAGGGAAGATCGTGTCTTCCTGTGTGTGTTAGTCGCTCAGTGGTGTCTGACTCTTTGTGACCCGATGGACTATAGCCTGCCGGGCTCCTCCATCTATGGGGTTTTCCAGGCAAGGATACTGGAGTGGGTTGCCATTTCCTTCTCCAGGGGATCTTGCTGACCCATGGATTAAACCTGTGTCTCCTGCACTGCAGGCACATTCTTTACCACTGAGCCACCGGAGAAGTCTGTGTCTTCCTGTGACTAAACAAGTGAAAGGCATAAAGAATCTTCTCGCCTCTGTTGCATTTTAATGGAGGCTCCAAACCACCATTACCTAAAGGATGTGTCTGGGCAGCACAATGGAAGATGTGGGATTATGTGCTGTAAGAGCCATCTCAGCTGGGCTTTGTCTGCCCAAGCCTTCTCCTGGGTGCTGCAAAGGGCCAGAAAGTTCAAGATAGGATCTTGGCTGCAGTTTCGGTGGGAGAGGGTGGTGGGGGCATATGATGATCAGCAATGCCACCATAAACACCAGCCCTGCCACAACCCTGTGAAGAGCCAGGAAGCTGGCTTCACGTTTTGCTTTGCTGGTATTTTGTCATGAGACCGGAGGCAAGGGGTCCTCTTCCAGGGGCAGGTAGCCCTGTCTCACTCACATGTGTAAGGACAAAGCATCTTGGTGCACATGACCACGAGTTGAAGTGTGTTATAGATCCTTTGCCTCTTGTTTCAGGAGAAAGGAAAGGATGCAATGACCCAGGTCTGGGCTGGGTCCCAGCTGATGCGTCATCCTGCGTCTGGCCTCCCTCTGGGGTTTTCTCCTTGGTTTGGAGAGGGGACTAAGCATTTTTTGTTCAGTGTTCCTGGTCCCAGTGATAACAGGGGCTGTGAATTATGGACTCAGCAGCAAATGTTTTTAATCTTCCATGAAACAAAACCAGCGTGTGTTCTACACCAGGGGCCGAGGCTGAGGGAGGAAGCCAACAGCTGCTCGGATCTGGCTAACTTGGGCTGACGTCAATGCGAGTCCGTCAAGGCCAAGGGCTCCACGCAGGAAGCTTCACAGTGATACCGAAAACAAATTTGCATTTTTTCCTTTCACGAGAACTCAGCGATGCTCTGTTCCACTGAGATGTTTTCACCAGCCCTTGCAACTAGTGTGTTGAATAAACCTGGCTTGAGGTGGACTGGGGGCTGCAACTTCAGGGTCTGTTTGCTCTTGCTGCTTTAAAACGTGTTCAGCGGGATTAATGTACCCTGGCTTGGGATGAAAACGCTGGCAGTCGCTGCCTTTTCTGCTCCTCTTAGGAAATAGTCTGTCCTAAGGTCGCTTTAAATGGAAAACAGTCTCAGTTTGGAATTTGAAGGTCCAGGCCAAGATATTAGTCAAAACTCTCAACTTTGACATCCCATTCTTTTCCTGGCTCCAGTTTAGCTTGCTTAGGCCTGGAGGCTTGCTTTGGAGAGGGAGCTCCTCTGATGGACTTCTATGCACCCCCCCCCCCCCGCCAACACACACACCTCCCAGAGGTGGAAGCTGGGGTTTGGGGCAAGTAGCAGGCACAGGAAGAGCTCTTACTTGAGTGGATGCTGTGGGAGCCCAGTATGGTTTAAGCTGACCTTTCTCCTGGTGGAATTCTTTTAAGGCTCTGTACCTCTTTGACTTTAGAAGAGGGGAGATGTCCCTCTTTTGAGTGGTCCCTTGGGACATTTCCCTTAGGCTTTACCTCCAACTTCTTGCTGCTGGGGTCTCTGCCAGATGAGTTTGGAATGAGGCCATCCTGGTTCCCTCCCTGTGTGGTCCACACCTGGCTCTAACCTTCACACGTCATCTCCCCTGACAAACTCTTGAGGTGGAGGATGACCCCAACCCAGGCGCTTGCTCCTGCTGCCACTACCTAAGCAGAAGTCACCTTGCCTATTCATTAGTTCTCGGTGGGTGCCGTAAAGACTTATCACAAACTTGATGGCTTAAAAGAAACGTGATCTTCCACAGTTCTGAGGACAGAGGTCTGAAGTCAGTGTGTGGGGGCACGCTCAGTTGCTTTAGTTGTGTCTGACTCTTTGCGACCCTGTGGACTATAGTCAGCCAGGCTCTGTCCAAGGGATTCTCCAGGCATGAATACTGGAGTGGGTGGCCGTGTCCTCCTCCAGGGATCTTCCTGACCCAGGGATTGAACCCAGGTCTCTCTCATTGCAGGCAGATTCTTTAGCACTGAGCCACTAGGGAAGTCCCTGAAGTCAGTTTACCGAGCTGAAATCCAGTGTCAGGAAGGCTAGGTTCTTGCTGGAAGCTCTGGGAGAACATTTGCTCTTTGCCTCCCCGGGTATCTGGCAGCTGCCAGCATTCCACGGCTTGTGGCCCCAGCACACCAGTCTCGGCTTCTTTGGTCACATGACCTTCTTTGTGTGCAGTTACGTTTCCCTCTGCTCTCTATTATAAGGACACATGTAATTGCATTCGGACTCATCTGAATAATACAGATTCACCTTTCCAGCTCAAGAGCCTTAACTTAATCACACCTGCAAAGACTTTTTCCAAATAAGGTCACAGTTATAGGTTCCAAGAATTAGACCTGACATCTGAGAGGGACTCACATGGTAAGCTCACCAAGTAGTTGGTGGAAACCCCCAACATGTTTGAAATGAGGGGCAGGTCCCCGCCTGACCTTCAAGAAACACTTTGTGCTTTCTCCAAAGTTACACTTCTCAGAAAACCCTCTCTTCAAAATCCTGTCTCTCAATGAGCTGATGGGTTATATTCTCAGGGTCAGTAGGCTCACATGCTCTGAACCTTGAGTGTTTCCTGTGAACACTTCTTGCTTTGGAATTTTACAGCAAAAGTAGGTTGACCTTCAAAGTGTCGCTTTTAACATTCTGTTACCTTTGTGATGGAATGACTAGTTGTTGCTGCCTGGGGCCGTGGCCTTCAAGGCTGTCCAAAGGGGCTAGAATCTAGCCTGCGCTCCGCCTGACAAGCCTGGCATGGATGCCTCCACCTGTGGGGAGCTCGGGGTCCTCTTTGCCAGTTCACATGGCCATGCTGTCCATGTTCAGCTCTCAAACAGTCCAGGGACTTGCCAGTGGGAGGCACAGAGATGCTAGGGCTGCTACGTGGCATGGAACTCTGGTGACAAATGACACAGGCCACTTCCATCTTTGGGTTTCCAACTTGCAACCGTTGTGCTGAGCTAGAAATTTCCTATTCTGTGGGTTAGCAGATTGTCATTTGATAAGGGTTTCATGTTTGTGTGAACTAAGCTGAGATGGACAAGCTGGTCTGGAAAGAAAATGTATTACTCCTCAGCTCTCAGAAAGTGGGTCCAGCTTTTAGGGGAGACAGTGGAACAGATGTGTTTGGAAAGTTCTGGAATGTTTAGGTCATAAATACTTTTATGGCCTTCTTCCACCTTAGCAGTGAGGACAAGCAGCCTGCCTCTTGGCTGCTAGAATAGGGGATGGAAAATCAGAAGTCCTGGGCTAAATTCCTAAAGACTTGGGTTGCCTGGTTAACATGAAACCAGTTGGTTCACAGAGTTACCTGGGAAAACTGCAATTAATAGAAGAAGAAGGTGACAGAGATCCCTGAAGATATTGTTCAGAGATTTCCCTGGAGGTCCAGTGGTTAAGACTCTGTGCTTCCACTCCAGGAGGTGGGGGTTCAATCCGTAGTCAGGGAACTAAGATCCCACATGCTGTGCGGTGAGGCCAAAAAGGAAAAAAATATTGTTCAAAATGACAAAGACAGCAAAGGTCAAGCTTGCTCAAGGATTGATCAGTGTGCCTTTTTTTTTTTCCTATTACTAAAATATTTCTTTCTCCTTTCTCTTCTTTACCACTGAACCCCTTGCCCCCCTCACCCTCCACTGATGATGGTAGAGAATTTGAGTCTTGTCATATTCTCTCCCAGCTGACCTTATTCTTGATTCTCAGAGGCTCAGAGGAGGGTCTATTCTGAGCAAGTCCATCTCTTTGAGAAATCCTGGGGGAAACTTAGGAAGGTTTGGGGCAGCCTTGGTAGCCAAGCTTTCACCAGGGTTATGAGACCTGTTACCTGGTACCTTAGTGTGCCTGGCTGCCAGAACGAAGTGCCATAGGTTGGGCGGGCTTAAAGTATGGAAATTCATTGTCTCATAACAACAGAGGCTGGAAGTTTGAGATCAAGGAGTCAGCTGGGCTGCTTCCTTTCGAGGCCTCTCTCCTTCCTCTGTCCTCATATGATCTTCCCTCTGTGTGTGTCTGTGTCCTCATCTCTTCTTTTTTAATATTTATTTTTATCTGTTTATTTGGCTGCACCAGGTCTTAGTTGCAGCACATGAGATCTTTTAGCTGCGGCGTGTAGGATCTGGCTCTCTAACCAAGGACTGAACCCAGTCTCCTGCACTGGGAGCACAGTCTTAGCCACTGAACCACCAGGCAAGTCCTCTAATCTCTTCTTATAAAGACACTGTTCATATGGGATTAGGGGCCTACCTTAAAGACCTCATTTAACCTAAATTACGTCTTTCTAAAAAAATTATTTATTTTTAATCGACAGATAATTGCTTTACAATATTGTGTTGGTTTCTGCCATACATCAACATGAATCAGCCCAAATTACCTCCTTAAAGATCCCATTTCCAAATAGAATCATTTTCTGACCTACCAGCTGTTAAGGCATCAACATATCAATGTTGGGGGACACAAATCAGCTCATAACACTTGGGAACCTCTGGACTCAGCTTCTCTAGACCAGACTGGGATTAAATTCCTGAGAAGAAAGGGGTAAGGCCATACAACTCCATTCCTATTCACAGCAGAATTCCACAGGCTTTTTCCTGATTCCTGCTCCAGCCTCCAAGCTGCTCCGCACAGAAGCCCCAAGTCAGAAACAGGCCTTTCTGATGCTGTGCATCCTTCTCTGCCCCTTATAGACCCACTTTTCCCATAGAGGTCCCCTCCTTCTTAGGAAGAGGGAATCTCTGCAATTCCTGCCAATGGTCACAGTCAAGTAAGGAATAAATATGAGGGCTGACCTAGGAGAAAGGAAACACATAGGGTACTGGACAGGGGTGTGAGAGGAAAGATTAGGGCTGACTACACATGGGCATGTGACCCTCTGTGCAGTATTTTTAGGGCCAGCTTATAATATACCGCCACCTCTAGCCCTCGTGACTTGTAGCCACCTGGTCCCAGTGGGCAGTGTGGTGCAACGGCCACAGGCCTGGGGGCAGTCAGACCTGGTTTGACTCATTTCTCTGCCATTGACTAGTTGTGTGACCTTGGCCAGTTTACCTAATCTTCTTGGGCCTCAGTTTTATCATATATGAGTGAGAAAGGAACGTTGGCCTCATAGCTTTGCTGGATTACTTGAAAACCATGCCTGGAAACTGTTGGTATGTACTGAATTGGATCCCCACAAATTCATACATTGACACCCTAACCCCAGCAGCTCAGAATGTAACTGTATTTGGAGATGGAGCTTTTTAAAGAGGTGATTAAGGTAAAATAAGGTCCTTGTGCTGGGCCCTAATCCAACATTAATGATGTCCTTGTAAGAAGAAGAAGAGATTAGGACAGAGACACAGAGGGGAGCCATGTGAACACAGGGGGAGAAGATGGCCATCTATAAGCCAAGGAGCGAGGTCTCAGAAAGAACCAACTGTGCTGCCCTTGATCTCAGATATCCAGCCTCCAGAACTGTGAGGAAATGAATGTCCATTGTTTAGGCCACCTAGTCTGTGGTCCTCGGTTATTGCAGCCCTAGCAGACTAATATTTCTGGTGTAAACCACTTTCTTCCTTTTCTTCTGGTCCCTGTCCCCACTGCCCCCAATTGAGCAGTCTTGGACTAATCCTATCTGCTTTGACTGTATACTTTGTAAACTGTAGATGGGATACACATGGACAAAAGCTCAACGTAGAATGAAAGGCACAGACCAAGCGGAAATAGAGGACTGGGTTAGAGAAACATCAGGCACTGTAGACAAAAAGCACTTTAAAAATCACCTAAAATTGGCTCCTTAAAAAAAGATGAAAGCTGTCTGTCGTGGTTGCTTTCTTGGGCTTTCAGAAGTTCCCTGTTGAGCCCCTTTGCCTATAGTTCTTTGGATCTGGGGCCCCTGTGGACTAATTCAGGAAAAAAACTTTGCAATATCGATTCTCCTAATTCAGGGACATGATACCTCTCTTCATTTGTTTAGTTCTTTAATATCTTTCAATGAAGTCTTAGAATTTTCTTCCCTAAAGACTTACACATCTTTTAATTTCATATTTCTAAGCACTTTATTTTTTTCATACTTTGGGAATTTAAAAAACTGCATTTTATTTTTTGCTGGAGTATAAAAACACAACTGGCTTTTATCTTTAGATGTTGTGTCTAGGATTCTTACTATACTCATTAATTCTAGTAACTTAAATGTAGATTTTTAGTGAGATGCTTCTGTAGAAACCATATCATCTGCAAATAATAACAGAAAGGCTTCCTTTCTAAACCTCTTGCCTTTTATTTCTTTTTCTTGCCTTATTGTGTTGTCTAACATTTCCCACAAACGTTGAGAGCAAGTGGAGTTATCAGGCATCTTTGTCTTATTCCTAGTCTCAGAGGTAAAGCCTTCAACATTTTAGTTTCTTGTGTCTGCTGTAGGTTTTTGTAAATATACTGTATTAGGTTAAGGATGTCCCTTCTATTTGTAGTTTGCTACAATACAATAGAATATTTCTATTGTAAAATCATGATCAGATATTGAATTTTAAATAATACTTTTCCTGCATCTGTAATCAAGATTTTTCCTCCTTGGATTTGCTAATACAGTGAACTACTTTAATTTGTTTTTTAAAGTTAAACCAAACTTGCATTTTTAGTTTAAATCCATCTTGGTTATCCTATGTTAGAATTTTCATACATTGTTAGATTTAGTTTGCTAATTTTATTTTTTATTTGCTTATTTGTTTTAAATATTTATTTATTTGACTGTGCCGGGGGCTTAGCTGTGGCACAGAGGACGTTTGATCTTTGTTGCAGTGTGTGGGATCTTTAGCTGTGGCATATAGGATCTAGTTCCCTACCAGTAACTGATCCTAGGACCCCTGCATTGGGAATGTGGAGTCTTAGCCACTGGACCATCAGGAAAGTCCCTAATTAGCTAATTTTAAAAAAAGATTTAAAATTGAAATTCATGAGCAAGTTTGGCCTGTGATTTGGAGATTTTCTGTTTGCCTTTGCAGATGGGCTCACTGCCAAGTGGGACAGCCAGGTATGAGGATATGAGGGTCTTCAGTAACTCTCTGGTTTACAGTTGGGCTGGGCCAAAGGGGAGCCCTGGCAGGAGGTGGGGGGAGGGGGAGAAGTGAGGTCACTACAGACTGGCTGTGTCCTTTGATAGCAGGTCCTCTCAAAGCAGCCCACTCTACTCCACGCTTTACCTTTTGGGATTCTGATAACGTCTCTCTTCCCTGTTTCCTATCCCAGGTACAAATGCCTTGTTTCCCTTTGACCACATGCTGTAAATAAGTCCTCCCCAGAGCTGCTTATTTCCTGCTGGGGCTTTCACTGATGCAGTTTTATAATCAAGGCCATGATAGCTTAATAAAACAAGGTGAGGGCTTTTCCTTCTTTATCTATACTCTGGAATAGAGCTTGTTCCTTGGTAGAAAATGTTAAAAGTTTGGTAGGACTTGCTGGTGAAACCATCTGGGCCTAGTGGTTGTTGAACTATGAACAGTTTTCCCCCTCTAGGGTCAGTTTGGTAAGCTGGAAATGCATTTATTTGCAAACTTACTAGCCTTTATTTTTTACACTATCTTATTAACCTTTTTTTTTCTATATAACATTTTAATTGTCACTTTAAAAATAATAAACTTTATTATTTTTTAGAACAGTTTTAGGTTCACAGCAAAACTGAGCCAAAAGTACAAAGGGTTCCTATATATCCACTCTCCCCACATTTGCACAGCCTCCCTTCTGATCAACATCCCTCATCACAGTGGTAGGTTTGTTATAGTTGATGAACCTTCATGGCACCATTGCCACCCGAAGTCTGTAGTTTACAATGCAATTCACTTTTGATGTTGTCCCTTCTATATGTTTTGACAAATGTATAATTACATGTATCCACCATTACAGTAACCCACAGAGTATTTTCAGTGCTCTACAAATCCTCTATATTCTACCTGTTTATTACCACACCTTTCCCCTGCCCAAGCCCCTAGCAACTTCATCACTTTTCATTCTTAATCTTTTTATTTGTATCCTTTCTTGCTTAAGTTTGTCAGTTTTATTAATCTTTATAAAACCCAACTATCAGCTTTTAAAATCCTATTGTAATTTGTTTTTTTTTCATTAACTTCTCTTTATTATCTTTTTCTTTTTATTTCTTAGGGTTTAACTCTTTTTTCCTAAGTTTAAAACTTGATTAGTTTTTCTGACTTCTTTCCTAAGGCAAGCATTTAAGACTACAAATTTCTATTTAAGTGGCATTTTAGCTGTGTCTTGCAAAATGTCTTCTATTTCTATATGGTGTTTTGACTGGAAATATCTCCTAATCTCAGTTTTGATTTCTTTTTGATCTATGAGTTATTTAGAGGAACTTCTAAATATTTTAACTTTTCTATTTATCTTTTTATTATTGATTTTTAACTTCATTGCATTCTAGTTAAAAAAATACCGTTTGTAAAATATTAAACTGTTATAATTTGTTGAAATTGGCTCTCTGGCTGAGTATGTCATCGATTTTCATAAATGTCATATGTGCTTGAAAAATTGTGTAATATGTAGTTGTTAGGTATAGGTTTTCTCTACAGATCCTTTAGATCGAGCTTGTTAATTGTGCTGTTAAAATACATATTATGTTTCCTGACTTCTCACTTTTTTGTTCTATGAAAGGATGTGCTAAAGCTTCCTACTGTGTTGGTGGTTTTGTCTCTTTCTTGTTAGAGTTCATTCCATTTTTCCTTTATACATTTTGAGTCTGTTGTTAACTAGTTACAAATTCAGATCTGCACCTTTTATCTTTATGTACTGAATCTATCTCTAGTAATTATTTTTTGGCCTTAAAGTCTATTTTAATTCATATTAATTATTAATACATTAGCCTATATTAGGCATGCCTGGAATATTGCATTCTATCTATTTTCACTCTTTTTGTATTATTATATTTCAGTTGTATCTCCCTTAAACATCATAAGGCTGAATTCAGTTTTTACTACTCATTCTGACGATCTTTGTCATTTAATGGCAGCATTTAGTTGTTTTATTTATTATAATTATAATTTTAGAATTATTTTTTACCATCCTTTTGTGATTCATGTTTGTCTTGCATTTTTCTTTGATTTTTCTATATTTCTTGACCCTTTTTATGACTGAATGAATATTTTTTTCTTATTCTATTTATTTTCCCATACAGGGAATATTTCTATATTTCTTATTTCTATTGTGTTAGTAGTTAACCTTACACATTTAACATGCGAACTTAATTATTATCTTTTCCTTCCTTTGGAATAATGTGAAACCTTAGAACACCTAAATTCCCATCATTCTCTCCAGATGTATGTGGTATTATTG
Source organism: Nanger dama (assembly GCA_917880005.1). NCBI lineage: Eukaryota > Metazoa > Chordata > Mammalia > Artiodactyla > Bovidae > Nanger > Nanger dama. The sequence goes on along the minus strand of CAKJTW010000062.1, from coordinate 7,967,732 downwards.
TCAGGTATTTTAGTTCTGACTTGTTTCACTTTAATTGCACAAATGGAACATAATTGTCATTGTTTTACACCATCCTTTTTTTATTTAATGTTTCTGTTGTTCATTTACTCTTGCATTCAGATCTTCCTCTTCTGGGATCATTTTACTTCTTTCTGAAGTGACTGAGAGTATGCTTGATTTGAATTGTCTAAAAATGCTCTTTTTCCGTCTTCTTCTTGAAAAAATATTTCCCATTTTGGTTGGGCATACAAACAGGAGCGGGTTAAATTTCTTTCTCTCTGTTGACAGAGGAATGGCATTTGGAAACAACTGTTCTTTATCATTTGGGATTTTCTAGGTCAGCATTTAAATGTCTATTTCCTACACAACTCATAAATACATTTTCCTCATTTTTTTCGGACAATAACTGAAATACTGATTGAAAATTTTTTTCACAAATTTTTTTTTCACAATTGTTGCAAAAATGCAATCCTGCACTTTTTGTAGTTGAATTTTTTAGACCCTGCTTGTCACATTATTGACAAGGCTTTATCCACCTTCTCTGTGTATAGCTTGTTATTTCCATCTTAAAGGTTTATGAGCAGAAGTTAGTAATTTTAGAAGGGCGTGACCAGGATAGCAGACCCTGAGCTCATCTCCTCCCACATGCACACCAAAATTACAACTGTTTACAGAGCAACTATTGATGAGAATGACCTGAAGACTAGCAGAAAATATTTTCCACGACTAAAAATATAAAGAAGGAACTACAACAAGAGGGGTGGGGGATGCAATATAGTCAAGACCCCCGTCCTGGGTGGGTGACCCGCGAGTAGGAGGGTCATCACAATGGCAGAGAGCAAGGGGTCTGCGCCCCACATCAGCACCCCCAGCCCAGGGGTCTGGCACTGAGCAGACAAGCCCCCAGAACATCTGGCTTTGAAGGCCAGTAGAGCATGAGGACAGGAGGGGTGGAGGGCTGTGGGAAACAGAAACTCACTCTTAAAGGGCACATGCAAAAATCTCTCATGCTCCAAAACCCAGCACAGAGGCAGTAATTTGAGGTGAGCCTAGGTCAGATCACCTTGGAGAACCTCCTGGAGAGTCAGGAGGCAACGAGGACTCCCCTGGGGGACAAGCGCTGGCAGCAGCCACTCTGGGGAGCTTGTTCTACCACAAGGAAACTGGCGCTGCAAACACCATTTTGCAGCCCTCCCACCTGCCTATTGGGCTTTCTTGGCGACTCTGATGGTAAACAGTCCACCTGCATAGCAGGAGACCCAGGTTCGATCTCTGGGTTGGGAAGATCCCCTGGAGAAGGAAATGGTAACCCACTCCAGTATTCTTGCCTGGGGAATCCCATGGACAGAGGAGCCTGGAGGGGTACAGTCCCTGGGGTTGCAAAGTCGGACACAGCTTTATCTTAACACACACACACACACACACACACTCTCTCTCTTCCCTCTAGCCTATTAGCACCAGAGGCTTATCTTTCCTCCAGTTGAGTAGCACCAATTACCAATCCTGGGACCTCTTAGGTCAAGAGGTCAGCTGTGTGGGGACCCAGCCCTACCCACCAGCAGGCCCAGGATGTGAGCCTGCTCACCAGTGAGCTGGTACTAGTACTGAGATCCCCAGGTTCTACTGCCAGCCATCCTGGGACCCAACCCCATCCACCAGCAGGCTGAAACCAGTCTCAGACACCCCACTCTGCCGCCAGGACCCCATAGCCAGTTGCTCTGGGATCTAGCCCTGCCCACCAGTGGGCTGACATCAGCAGTGAGCTACACAGCCAGCTGCCCTGGGACGTGGTCACACTCAGCAGAGTGGTGGGAATCACCCAGGCTCAACAGAAAAAAAGAAAAAGAATTTAAGAGACCTCTGGGACCACATCAAGCATACTAACATGCACATTATAAGGGCCCCAGGAAGACAGAGAAAAGGATAGAGAAATTATTTGAAGAATAATAGTTGAAAACGTCCCTAATCTGGGAAATGAAACAGACAGTGAGGCCGAGGAAGCAGAGAGAGTCGTGATCAAGAGGTGCGCATAAAGAAAGATAATGATTTAAAATGGCAAAAATTGGGACTTCCCTGCAGATGCGGTGGTTAAGACTCCCTGCTTCCATTGCAGGGGGCATGAGTTTGACCCCTGATTGGGGAACTTAAGATCCTGCCTGCCATGCTGTGCTTAGTTGTTTTTGCAACTGCATGGACTATAGCCCGCCAGGCTCCTCTCTCCATGGGGATTCTCCAGGCCAGAATAATGGAGTGGGTTGCCATGCTCTCCTCCAGGGAATCTTTCCAACCCAGGGATCGAGCCCAGGGTCTCCCACATTGTAGATGGATTCTTTACTGTCTGAGCCATTAGGTAAGCCCTGCCATGCCATGCTGCTGCTGCTAAGTCGCTTCAGTCGTGTCCAACTCTGTGACCCCATAGACAGCAGCCCACCAGGCTCCCCTGTCCCTGGGATTCTCCAGGCAAGAACACTGGAGTGGGTTGCCATTTCCTTCTCCAGTGCATGAAAGTGAAAAGTGAAAGTGAAGTTGTTCAGTTGTGTCTGTCTCTTAGCGACCCCATGGACTGCGGCCTACCAGGCTCCTACGCCCATGGGATTTTCCAGGCAAGAGTTCTGGAGTGGGGGTGCCGTTGCCTTCTCCGACCATGCCATGCAGTGTGGCCAAAAAAAAGGGGGGGCAACAATTAAAAATAGAAACTCTTTTCTTTCAAGAAAAAAGCAACTAGTTACATACAAAGGGACTTCCATAAGACTGCAAGCTGACATTTCAGCAGAAGCCTTGCAGGCCAGAAAGAAGTGACATAATATTCAAAATGATGACAGGAAAAAAGCTACAACCAAGAATACCCTACCTGGCAAACCTGTTATTCAGATTTGAAAGAGAGATAAAGAGTTCTACAGACAAGCAAAAGCTAAAAGAGTTCAGCACCTCTAATCTGGCTTTTCAAGAAATGTTAAAGAGATTTCTCTAAGCAGAAAAGACACAACTAGAAATGTGAAATTATGAAAGGAAAAATCTCATTGGTAAAGGCAAATGTACAAGTAAGAGTGGTAGATCAGCCACTCATAAAGCTAGTGGGAAGGTTAAAAGACAAAAGTAGTCAAAATCACTCCTACTTACAATAAGTAGTTAAGGGGTACACAAGTGTGATGTCAAAAACATTAAACATGCTGTGGGGGAGTAAAAATGCAGAGTTGTTAGAATGCATTAGAATTTAAGATATTATCAACTTAAAAATTATATAATGTGTGTGTGCTCAGTCGTGTCCAACTCTTTGAGACCCCATGGACTGTAGCCCTGCCAGGCTCCTCTGTCCATGGGATTCTCCAGGCAAGAATACTGGAGTGGTTTGCCATTTCCTTTTCCAGGGAATCTTCCCGACTCAGGGATCGAACCCATGTCACTTGTATCTCCTGCTTTGGCAGGTGGATTCTTTACCACTAGCACCTGGGAAAACCAAGATAATCAAAAACATGTTGATATATATACACCTCATAATAACCCCAAACTAAAAACTGTAATTATATATATATACACACACAAAAGAGAAAGGAATCCAATGTAACACAAAAGATAGTTATCAAATTATGAGAGAAAAGAGCAAAAGAAGAAGAAAGGAATGAAAGAGAACTACAAAACAACCAGAGAACAATTAACAAAAATATTGTAATTTTTAAAATGTGCTTTTACTGTGATAAAAGTCACATAATCTAAAACATGCTGCTTTAACCATAGTTAACTAGTTTAGTGGCACTAAGTACTGTTGTGCAAATTTTACCATCATCCATCTCCCCAAATTTTCACCTTCCTAAACTGAAACCATCCTCATTAAACCCTAGCTCCACATCTCTCCCTGCACCCCACTCACCCCCCTGTCCCCTGACATCTACCAATGCACCTTCTGACTCTATGCCTTTGACTGTTCTAGGTATCTTGTATAAGTGGAGTCAAACACCTAACATACACTGGAATGCAAAAATATTAAATATTTGCTTTCAACCATTAGCATAATTTCAAGAAGAAAAAAGGTCTATCCAGATATTTACCATTTCTGTTGCTCTTCCTTCATTTTTGATATTCTGAGTTGCCTTCTGATATCATTTCCCTATATCTGAAAATTTTATTTACTGATTCCATGTCATTGGGTCTGCATCCTTAGTTGGGGTTGGAGACATCTGTGAAGCAGGAAGGACTTCACTCATCCCCAGGGTCCTGCAGTTTTGCACTCTGGGCCTTCTGCCTCCCCTTCCTTCTACATGCTCCTCTTTGCAAGCAAGCCCTCCCGCTGGACTTTTGCTCCTTGATATTCAGAGACAGTCCTTACGTTGTGTAGGTTCATTTGTATTTAAGTCCTATATTTAACTGTGATGTTAAAGGCTGGCTTCCCTTTAAAAGAATTTCAAGTTTTAGAGGTCAGCTGGTGTTATGGACTGAATGCTTGTGGCCTCCACCCCCTAGTTCATAGAAGGAAACCCTAACTCCCAGTGTGATCATATTAGGAAATGGGGCTTTGGGGAGGTGATTTGGTCTTGAGTCACCATGATGGTATTAGTGTTCATATAAAAATATTCTTTCTTATACTCTAGAGAGATATTTTACTTTGCCATGTAAAGACACAGAGAGAAGGTGGCTGTCTGTAAGCCAGGAAGAGAGCCCTCACCAGAAACTGACCATGCTGGTATCAGGATCTTGGAAAGGTCCAGCCTCTAGAACTAGGAGAAATAAACATGTAAGCCCCTTGGTGTGTAGCATTCTGTTACAGCCATGCTGATTGAGGCAGATGGGTGGGCATTTTGAGCTGGAGGAAGACTTCTCCGTGGCCATTGACCCCAGGTACACATAGGCGAATCCTTGTCTTCGTGAGCACAACTTTGTCAGTCTGGTCACTGCCTGAACAGAATGTCAGATAGTGGCTTAGACAACAGAAATTGTCTCCCACTTCAGGAGGTCAGAAGTCCAAAATCAGGGTGTCTGCAGGTTTGGTTTCTTCTGGGGCCTCTCTCCTTGGCTGGCCGACGGCCGTCTTCTCTCTGTGTCCTCACATTGCTTTTCCTCTGTGATGTCTGTGTCCACCTCATAGTATATTAGGGCCAGCTCTCATGACCTTATGACTTAATTATGTCTCTGAAGACCCTACTCCAAATATAGTCATATTTTGAGGTGCTTTGGCATAGGACTTCAACATATGAAGTTTAGGGGAACATGATTCAGCTCAGCCATTTTCCGTAAATGCTGAATGGAGAAACCAAGACACAAGTCTTAATGTCTAAGAAGCTTGTAAACAATATTTGTTGGATTGAAAGCATGAGAACAAAGGGATGGTGGTGGATTGGGTAGGGGGTGTGTGTGCCTGTGTGCATGCAAGTGTGTGCCTGTGTGTGTGTGTTCGGGGTTCCTTCCAAACTAATATGATAGAATTGAGTTGGCACCCAGCCTGAGAGAGACCCCTGAGGTCTGTTATTTGAAGACACATTTTAAAGCATACTTTCATTTGCTTAACATTTCCTTTTCAAATAATAGCTAAAAATATTAGCATCCAAATAGGGTAAAACCTTATGTGATCAATTTAATCTTCATACCAATCCCAAATTATTTATTACTGTTATTTTAATTTTATTTTTAACTAAAAATATTTATTTCTTAATTTGATTACACCAGGTCTTTCTCAGTTGTGGCACATGGGATCTTGATCTTCACTGCAGCATGCAACGCTTCTGGCATATGGGGTCTCATTCCCTGACCAGGGATTGAACCCAGGCCCCCTGCCTTGGGAGTGCAGGGTCTTAGTCACTGGATCACCAGGGAAGTCTCCTTTTACTGTTATTTTAAAAAATATACCAGTTGAGTAAGAAGTTAAAGGAATAGTATATCAGAGCTGCAATCAAATAAACTTTGGAATAGTCCTTCTTTGAGGTTGGTTATACTAAACAGATCTCTACTGAAAACTTTTTGAAACTCAAGTTAGGCAGTCATTAACATATTCATTTTCCCTGTAATTCATGGAAAATAATCAGTGGACTTCATATGAGATTCTTTCTTTCATTTCCCCAAGGGCCTGTTTTCCTTTCTACTGGTGTACTGAGCACTTACTATGCAATACCTGTGACATGATCTTACCCTCAAGAAAGCCAGTCTCATGGGGCAGACAGACAAGTAAGCTGGTGATGAGACAAGTCATGGACATCCTAGGACACAGCCAGAATGCAAAGGAGGGTCTCTTCTTTCATACCATGGGGGTCAGAGATGGTTTGCTGGAGAAGGACAGGTAGGAACTGGAAGATAATAGGAGGATGGGAGAGGGTATGATTTGGGGGAAGGGGCTGAGGTAAAGTCAGAAGTTATCTCTAGATCCATCTACATTACTGCAAGTGACCTTATTTCATTTTTTCCCATGGCTGAGTAATATTCCATTGTGTATGTGTGCCACTTGTTAACCCATTTATCAGTCGATGGGCTTTTGGTTGCTCCCATGTCTTCACTCTTGTAAATATTGCTGCAGTACACGTTTGGGTGCCTGTGTCTTTTAGAATTCTGGCTTTCTGCAGACATATGCCCAGTTGCAGGATTTCAGGATCATATAGTATCTCAGTATGATTTTTACCTTTTAAACCCATCTCCTTTCTACTCTGTCTAGTGGCCGTTACCAGTTAACATCCCACCAACAGCAAAGAAGGGTTCCTCCTTCACCACCACCTCTCCAGCATGGGCCAACCTGTGTCCAACATTGTACCTGGCAGCTTCTCACCACGGCCACTGGTTAGTCCTTGACTGTTTTGATCTCTGTGTCTATCCCACTCTTCTGTATCACCTCTAACAGTATCACTTTCCTCAGGTGCTAGGGCAACCTGAGTGTCCAGAACTGACCACTCAGCATATTCTGATCCCCTGAACCCAGTAAGAGCTGAGCATGTTGACACAAACTGGTTCAGTGAGACCCAACCCAAGGCTCTTACTGGAGTGTCTTTCCTCTGGGCTCTCAGGCAGAATGTGAAGTCAAGGTGAAATCACCTGCCTGAGGTTGAGTCCTACAGAGCAGACAGTTCTGAGGTGATGATGAGAAAAGACCGCAGTTGGAAGCTGTGGCTGTGGAAATGAGTGTGTAAGTGGAAATGTGTGTGTAAGAGGAGGGAGCAGGGTATCCGGGGGCCAGCCTGTGTGCATGTTTAGTCGCTCAGTCGTGTCTGACTCTTTGCTACCCCATGGACTGTGGCCCACCAGGTTCTTCTGTCCATGGGATTCTGCAGGCCAGAATACTGGAGTGGGTTGCCATTTCCTCCTCCAGTCTGGGGTCAGAGGATGCTGCAAAATACTCTGCAGCTGGATGCAGGTGATTGACAGCTCCAGGTCCCTCAGTACCCCTTCTTCCCCTTTGGCTGCAATGCCCCAGAGAGCCCTCTGGCCTTGGCCGCCTCCTGCAGGAGAGCAGAGGCTGGGAGGCGCTGGTGCACAAGGACAATAGGAACAAAGGCGGCTTTCAGGCCAGTGTTTGCATCTCTGCCTCATCGTGTAAGAGAATTAAAAACAAACCTCCCCAGTTGTTGGAGAGTTACGTTGCATGACTAAGGCGGTGATTTACCGACGGGGATAAAACTTCACTAATGGGTTCCAGTGACTTCAGTACATCAAGAAAGGAAGACTTGCTCCCAAGATCCCTGGTCTTCGTCGGGAGGCCGTGGTCACATAAATCTCAGTGACCGTCCAGGGGCATGAGCTGCAGGAGCGCTGGCCCCTGAGGGGAGCTGACTCAGGAGCCGTGGAGGGGCCTGGAGCCAGGGAGCCGCCGTGGCCCCTCTTAGCCCGCCTCCCCACCTGGAACATCCAGCTGCTGCTCTTCTGGGGCTCTCCATTTCTCTGGGGCTTTCCCAGCCTGGCCCAAATCTCCATCTTGGCCTTCCATGACTCAACCAAAGCAATGTGCTTTCCATCCCCGCCCCGGGGGTGCCCCGCGTGAGGAATTTGTTCCTGATATTCAGCTGACATCCTCCTTTTCTTTCCATTTCATTCCCATGACGCTTATAGAAGTACTACTCCCTGGGGCCATCGCTGACTATTTCCTCTCTTTGGGGCCAGCTCCTTCTCCCATGAGCGGCACCCACCCGGCTCTGCCAGTGTGACCCGCCAAGGCCCTCACTTGCTCGTCTAGCTCATTAATCATCTTTGTTGCTTTTCTTGGGAATTTTCTCCGAGTCGTTTGCTAGTTTCCTGGACAGAAGAACACAGCACAGCTGCTACTTTCACAGGCGTAGTAGAGAAGAGGCTCTTCTGTCTGGTCAAAAATAGCCCCTCTGGAGGAGCACGTCCTGGGTAACTGCACCTGGGGCTGAGCAGAAATGCTCCCAGCTTCCGGGGAACTGTGTCTGCTGGGTCTGTCTGGGATTCTTTCCAAGCCAAGGTTTTACATTCCACCCCACCCCCTAGTATTAAAAAGGGCTTCATTATGCAAAGGTGGCTCAGTGGTAAAGTATCTGCCTGTTAATGCAGGAGACACAAGAGGTGCGGGTTCGATCCCTGGAGGAGGAAATGGCAACCCACTCCAGTATTCTTGCCTGGAAGACTCCATGGATAGAGGAGCCTGGTGGGATATGGTCCATGGGGTCACAATGACTTGGACATGACTGAGCTACTGAGCACATATCTTATAAAGCAGGCCCAGGGCAGGGACAAAGGAAACACTGTTGAGAGAAAGCCAAGGGGCGTGATAGTGGTCATTCTGCAAGAGATATCTCCTCCAAGTCAGGGCCCCAGGGCTAGAACCATGGGGCCAAGGCAGCCAGGGATAGAGAGAACATAGGGCCGCCCTCTTTTTGTTATACGATCTGGCTTGTAGGATCTTAGTTCCCCTGCATGAATGCTAAGTCACTCAGTCATGTCCAACTGTTTGAGACCCTAAGGACTGCAGCCAGACAGGCTCTTGAGTCCATGGGATTCTCCAGGCAAGAATGTTGGCGTGGGTTTTTGTGTCCTCCTCCAGGAGATCTTTCTGCTCAGAGATCAAACCTGCATCTCTTACACCTCCTGCATTGGGAGGTGTGTTCTTTACCATTAGCACTACCTGGGAAGCCCCTCAGTCCCCCCTACCAGGAATCAAACTTGTGCCCCAGCAGTAACAACGCCAAGTCCTAACCACTGTAACACCAGGGAATTCCCAGGGCCTCCTCTCATTTGACAATTGTACACAGTGCTTGGGGTTATTTACCCTTAGAGCAGTTTTAATAAGTAATCAGGGCCTTAGAGTCAGAGTAAGGTGGTGTTGTTACTCACTAGCTATGAGATCCTAGCAAGTCCTTTGGATTCACTGGGCCTTAATGACTTACTAGAAAGGATGGGAAAATATTGATGATGATGGTGATGATGATGGTTCAATAAATCCAGTGGAAAAGTGATGTCCACTCCCATCTCTCCTTGGCTTGTAGTGGTCTCAAGTGTGCTCATCTGGCCCCGAAGAATAAGACTGAGCGTTCCTTTTCCATCTTCGCTGGGGTTTCTGGGTCCCACTAGGGCTTACAAATGTCTATGGCATGTTTTGGATAGCTTAGCAATTTGGCACTGAGGTTGGGGGACTGGAAGTCCTAGGAGGAAGTTGATCCAGCTCAGGGGAAGGCAAGGGGTCTCACACTCCATCCTGGTGGAGTTCCTACTAGAGCCAACTGCCTTCCCTTCTCAGAGCTGAGCTTGACTCTCTGGTCTCGCCTGACCACTGGTTCAGTTCAGCTCAGCTCAGTCACACAGTTGCGTCCGACTCTTTGTGACTCCACGGATGCAGCACGCCAGGCCTCCCTGTCCATCACCAACTCTCAGAGCTTGCTCAAACTCTTGTCCACTGAGTCAGGCATGCCATCCAACCATCTCATCCTCTGTTGTCTCTTTCTTCTCTTGCCTTCAATCTTTCCCAGCATCAGGGTCTTTTCCAATGAGTCAGTTCTTCATATCAGTTGACCAGAGTATTGGAGCTTCAGCTTCAGCATCAGTCCTTCCAATGAATATTCAGGACTGATTTCCTTTAGGATGGCCACTAGAACACGCCTCAGACACTTGACCTCATCCTGCTCCTTGTCCCCTGGCACTGCCTTCAGAACTTCCAGGATCCTCAACTATCTCTGGTCCCCCAAACCTGGTGACTGACTCCCCTTTCTCCATCCTAGGTCCCTCCCTTTCCACGTCTCCCACAACAAAAGCATGTTGTATGGTGCCCACTGACCACCAAATTGGCACCTACACACACCCTGGGACTATAAAAACTTGTTTATTTTCTTGGAAGATGAGAAGGCCCTGATGCACAGTAAAGTCAGGGAGGGAGACTGTTTTCATTCCTTCCAAATGCCTCCCTGTCTCCAAGGAGAGACAGAAGGGCTTTGGGCTAAGGGAATGTATATGCCACACTGACCTCACATGGTTTTTGTGAGACTCAGCTGAGATAATATATGTAAAAATGCCTCTTAAGCACACACAAAAAATGACACAGATATGAGTTGCTGTTATTTCTTCAGTACAGAGACACTTAAAAGTAGCCTAGAGCCCTGGGTCCTGCAGCTAAAAGCAGTCTGGAATTTATCAGGCATTTGTAGAGCTGGTCACAAAAGAATTGGGACCTTCTTTTGAGAGGTGGTAAAAGAGGAAAACTGCCATTTTTCCAAAGTGTATAACATAGGTCTCTAGTGGTCTCGTGGTGGGATTTGTCTGGGTATGGAATGCACAGTATTGGTCTCAACACCCTTGTGACTGACCATAGTCTTGAATTATGAAAGGTTGTCTAAACATTGCTTTTGTGCTTAATGTAATTGTGTTGGTTCACATAAGGGAGCCTTTTTCTAATACGTGGAAATTTTTGCTGTTTAGAGTTGTAGACATTTTTTATGGCATTGTTTACAATGGAATGTGATTTACAGGCTAGAAAAGAAGACTTGTGCTCCTATTAATATCTGTCTTAAATTCATCCCTATTTTCTCCACTCTGTGATTTTTAAAGACTTGTCTGCAAAATCTGATTCTGGTATCACCACCAGCCATTTCAGAGCCGGTCTCAACTGGCTTCTTGCAAACACACCCTTTTTTTAGACAGTTTGCTTCTCCCTGGGTGTTACGGGCTCAGTGTCTAGACTGAGGATTCATGGTGGCTTTTCCCCACCGCATACTCCACACTCCATTCCCGCCCCCTGCCCATGCCCAGTTCTCACAGCCATTCCTTGGATAAATATGCTCCCGTCTCTACAGCGGACTCTTTATCCCCTCAATGTCCAAGGAAACTGATTCATCACACTGAGGTTTCTGTCTGGGAACTGCTTCCAGACAACCCAAGCCATGTCCTAGCCTATGTGTGGGGTCTGGGTTTGGGTCTGGTCCTTCTCTTCCTTTGTTTTGCTTCATTTCTGGCATGTGGTCCCTCGTCTCTTTCTGCCCCATTATTTCACATAATTCCGTGCCCAGCCTCAGGTTTACGCCAACCAAAATTCTTGTTGGTCATTGCCCTGCAAAGCGTTTCAAAGCCAGTGCTAGGTGTTCAGGCACATGTAACCCTTCTCTGAGTCAAGTGTGCTCAGGCCAAAGGGTGAATCTGTGGGCGTAAATAGGAATAAACCAGGGGCAGCTGGATTTCCAGTCATTTGGCTTCCTGTTTCAAGTCAGTGGTATTCAACAATCTTGGTGGCATTTTTAGGGGCTTTGATGATGGAAGGAGAAGCGTTTCTTTCCATTTCGGAAAATAACTGCTTAGTTCACTCTGGAATTAATTTTTCCTGTCCAATTATTTTTAATCAAATGGCCTTGTGAAGAAACCACTGTAAACTTGTTTAATAACTCTTCTGTTGTGTCTCTGTGGTTTTTCAATGTTCAGAGAAGTATTTCATCCCTGTAAGGAGTCCCGACAAGAATTTTCGGAGGATTAACAGGGACCAGGTTGTAAATTGGAGATGGAACATCCATCATGGAGGAGGGGCTGTTGACAGATTTAGAAACTCTCTTGTAAAGAGGGAAACACTGGGTGCTCTTTTTTGTGGAGTCAGGGTCTTATATCCGGTAAAGACTTCTTGATAAATAGTGGAGCAGCTGAGAATTCAGATAGCTAGGGGTAGGCAGAGATAGCGCAAGATAATCAGATATTCACAGGTCAACAGAGGAACATTCAGGAGACAGTTCTTTCAACAGGCAGCTGGCAGCAAGCTTGGGAAGAATAGCTCAGCTCTGAGAATACATCTCGGACAATATGGCAATACCCAGGCTCAAGATTCTTTAGATTCTTAGGAGATGAAGGAGATGAAATCTATGTCCCTCTTCTTGACAGTCTTGAGACTACTTTAACCAGGAAGGTATGGGGTAAGTGATGCTATACGACTTCTGAAGCTGGGTCACAGAATGTGAGGCAGCTCTGTTTTGTTTGCTGGGACAATGCTTTTGCATCTCTGTAACCAAGTGAGAAGTCTGACTCTTCCGTGGCTGCCATGATGTGAGGAAGCCAAGCTACACAGAGGTGGCTTTCATGTGGACACATGCAGACGATAAAGAAGGCTGAGTGAAAAGAAATGATGTTTTCAAGCTGTGGTGCTGGAGAAGGCTCTCAAGAGGTTCTTGGACTGCAAGGAGATCAAACCAGTCACTCCTAAAGGAAATCAATCCTGAATATTCATTGAAAGGACTGATGCTGAGCCTGAAGCTCCAATTCTTTGCCCACCTCATGTGAAGAGCCAACTCATTGGAAAAGATCCTGATGGTAGCAAAGATTGAAGGCAAAATGGGTAAGGAGTGGCAGAGGATGAGATGGTTAGATAGCATCACTGACTCAATGGACATGAATTGGAGCAAACTCCGGGAGATAGTGGAGAACAGGGGAGCCTGGCATGCTATTGTCCATGGGGTTGCAAAGAGTCGGACATGACTTAGCCACTGAACACACACACAACACACAGACCTTCTGGTCCACAGTCCCAGTCTTTGAGATGGACCAAGCCCAGATGCCAGATATATTAGTGAAGCATTGAGTTGATTTTAAAGCCTGGATGTTAAGTCACCATCAGCCTTTGAGTCTTCCCTGTTGAGGCCCCAGACATTGTAGAGCATAGACAAGCCATCTTCTCTGTGTGCTATCCAAATTCCAACCCACAGAATCCATGTGCATAATAAGATCGTTACACAAAACCACTAAGTTTTGGGGTAACTTGTTAATGCAGCAATAGAAACTATAATAGGCAACCTGTAAATGGGAGAAAAATAAAGCAGACTAAAGGATGCAGACTGTAGAGCACAAGGGCTCAGTAGGTGTGCTACACAGACTTAGTTGCCCTGGGACATGTGGGATCTTAATTCCCTGACTAGAGATCGAACCTGCATTTGAAGGTGGATTCTTAGCCACTGGACCACCAAGGAAGGCCTATGGGAGGCAGATATTTTGGATAGGCTGTCAGAACACGTCTCCGAGGAGCTGACATTTCAGCAGAGAGTGGAATGATGTGGGTGTGCAGGTTCATAGCTGGGGGAACAGAGCCTCGTCCTAGGGAACAGCAAGTGCAAAGGCCCTGGATGGGAACGAGATTTCACTAGGGACAACACCAGGGCCTCAGAGAGCTGAGAGTGAGGTGAGCCATAGGAAATGAGAGGGAGCCACACACAGGGCTTTGCTGGCCATAATGAAAGGTTTGGGTTTTATGGTAAGCCAGTGTGAGGTTTTGAACAAGGGAATATTCTCTGCACTCACTCCCTCATTGATTGTGTCCAGTCTTGTGACTTCAAATAGTTTCTATATGCTAATGATTTTGAAATATTTACTTCTAACCCAGACCTCAGCTTTGAATTCCAGATTCTTTATATGGCTGCCTGCTCAGCTCTCCACGTAGATTATTAATAGATAATTAAAATGTCATATGTACAAATCGCTGAACTTATTTCCTGCCCCAAACCTCTTCCTCCTACAGTCAGCATCATCAAATGACAACTCCATCCTTCTAGTTGCTCAGGTCATCCTTGACTCTCTTCTTTCTCTCACATTTCTGTCTGATCCATCAGTAAACTCCACCAGTTCTGTTTGCAGTCAGTTTTCCCTTCTTCCATCCTCACCTTCTTTCCATGTATTCTGCTGGCGTAATGTGTGGCTGCTAAAAATCTGAATCTCCTTCCCTTGTTAGTAGCTTGGTTTCTGCTCGCCCTCCCCCCCCCCCCCCCCGCCCTCATCCCCCCATCCCCCCGCCCAGCCGCCCTTGGATTTCCAAGAGATTTTATATGCATAAAATAATCTCGGGACCCAGATTTTTAAAGTCTAGAAATTTTACCAGAATATGTTTTGGTATTACTTGTTCTGGGTGCATTTTGACTTTATATTTGTAGTTGCATGCTTTGGATATTTAATTTTTAACAGTTAAAATTGTTCTTGAATTATCGATTTTAGTTTTGATTCTGTTCCTTGCTTTGGTTGTCTGAATTAGGGACTTCTGTTATATTATGTTGGATCTTCTTTGCCTGTCTTCTATACTTGTTACTTTCTCTCGAATCCCTTTTCATTCTTTCTTCATTTCTTTTGGCATAATTTTTGCCTTAAAATTTTCTGTTTCCATTATCTGCTGGATTTATGTACTCTTTATACTATTATAATCTGTTTCTACTCACAAGACTTCTGACCACACATATGGGTTTTCCACAACAAAAAATTCTCCATTTCTCCATGGACATCAACCAGGTGCCTTACAATTTAATCTGTTTTGACACTAGCTGCCTGGAATTAGTGCAGAGCCCACAGGTTAAGGGCTCAGTCCCACAGGACTGCTTCCCACTTCTGCTGTCAATCACAGGTTGTGGTTCCCCAGATTCTCCACACTTCTATCTGACTTGGCTACAAATTGAGGATTTCTCTGAGTACCTCCTCAGATTCAATGATTTTCTGTAATGGTTTATGGAACCAAGGGAGACACTGAGCAGCCAGATGAAGAGTTACATAAGGTAAAATCTGGAAGGGTCCCAAGTACAGAAGCTTCTGTCTTTGAGGAGTTTGTGGTGCATCACCCTCATGGAACATGGATGTTTTCACAAATCTGGATGTTCATTTGTTTAGGTTTTTGTGGAGGTTCCACAGCATAAGCTTGAGTAATTAAATCAGCAGCCACTGGTGGTTAACTCAATCTCCAGTCTCTCTTTCTTCCACTGAGGTCAAGGAGTGGGGCTGAAAGTTTTAATGCTCTTTTTACGTGGTTGTTTCCTCTGGCAACCAGCCCCATCCTGAAGTTATCTAGGGGTCCACAAAGAGCCACCTTATTAGCATAAATTTGACTATGGTTGAAAGGATCTCATTATGAATAACATCCCTTCTCACCCCTGTCACTCAGAAACTTATAAAGGTTTTAGGAGCTCTTTGTGAGGAACTGGGGAACGAAGACCAAATATATATTTCTTATTATATCACAACATTACTACACTTGTCTTCTGTTAAATTTAATCTGATTTCTGATATGACTTAAAACATTCCTAAGGGGGAGTGGACATATGCATACTTATGGCTGATTAATGATGATATATGGCAGAAACAAACACAATATTTTAAAGCAATTACCCTTCAATTAAAAATGATTTTTAAAAAAGATGAAGGGGGTATATGTATACCTATGCCTGATTTATGTTGATGTATGGCAGAAACTAACATAATATTGTAAAACAATCATCCTCCTATTAAAAATAATTTAAAAAAAGATTTTCCTGGGTGGAAAAATAAAATATACCTAATAATTTCCTGCATTCTATCACTTTAATTCTGAGTTGTTATAGCTCTAATTTATGTTTTTCTTTTAGCCTTTTGGAAATATGTTGTAGATTTCACTTATTTTGTATCTCTGTCTTTCTGGCATTATTATGTTCTACAAGGGTGTGATTCTGTGACTTTTACATTTTTCCTAAAATAAATGTGTACTTTTGTTGTTGTTGAAAATTTTTATATGAAATTAGTTTTTCTGAATCTCTCATAGACGTAGTTCCACTTGGCTTCTCTAACTTCATTGCTGTAGAGTTTCCTCTTCTGTTGGTAGTGTTCAGGAATCTGTTGGTTTACTTTCAGAAGTCTCCAGGCTCTGTCCCTTATCCTTTATTTATTTATTTAGCAGCACCACGTGGCTTGCAGGATCTTAGTTCCCCAACAAGGGACTGTACCTGGGTCATGGAGGTGAAAGCCCAGAATCCTAACCACTAGGCTCTCAGGGAACCACCCCCCTTTTGGATAGCCTTTCACTTATTCCCTTTCTTTTCCCAGACACCTCTAGCCCTTTCCGACCTTTCCTGTTGCAGGAACTTTGAACTCACCCATTAATTGAGTGGGGAAAACTCTTCCAGTTTCAAATTGACTTTCTCAGCTCCCCACTGAGTACCTGGGATTTCCTGAGTATTTCTTCAGGTACCTGGGAGTACATGAGGATTTTGGGATTTCCAGGTTTGTCAGATCCTTGATTCTCTCCTTTGTTTTCTCTTGTACAGATGTTAATCCTTCTCAGGTCTTAATAGCTGTTGGCTGTTTGTTCCTATCCACTTAGCTTTTGGAGATCAGGGAGGTGCTTTGTCAGTTTATGGCACATATCGTTTGTAAATTTTGTTTTTTGCTATTCTGTACTACCTATACTCTTTTTTTTTTTCATGGTGAAATTTAGAAATATTAAAAAATTATGCTATAGGAATCATCCCAGAATCTTCTTCAGTCTATAGTCAATACATTATTCAGAATACAGCTATTGAGATGGTGGTGCGATGGAAGGACTACCCACCTGCCAGTGCAGGGGACATGGGTTTGATCCCTGGTCCGGAAAGATTCTATGTGCCAGGGGACAACTAAGCCCTGAGACAAGAGAAGCCACTGCAGTGAGAAGCCTGGGTACCACAATGAAGAGTAGCTTCCACTCAACACAGCTAGAGAAAGCCCGCACAAAAGTAACCCGATGAAAACCCAGTGCAGAAAAAGAAAAAAGGTACATCAGACCACATCACTATGATCTTTGATAAAAATGCTTTCATGGAATTTCCTTGGTGGTCCAGTGGTTAAGACCCCACTTTCCAAAGCAGGGGGCCCAGGTTTGATCCCTGGTCAGGGAACTAAGATCCTACATATGGCAGAGTGTGGCCAAAAATTAAAAAAGAAAAAATGCTCTTGTGGCTCTCTGTGTCTCTAAAGCAAAAGCCTAAGTTCTTACATTGACTTATAAGGTGTTACATAGTCTGATTTTTCTTGACCTTTCTTCCATGTTACCTCTCTGAACTCATCTCATATTGCTCATATCCTTGCTTATTACACTATAGTCTCACTGACCTTACTATTCCTGAAGTTTACCAGGAATTGTTATGCTTTTGGGTCCTTACTCTTGGTATTTCCACTGGTCTTTATTCAAATGTCACTGTCTCTTTGAAACCTTCCCTGACTATCTTATATAAAATCGCAGCCCTTTCCAACATTACTGAACCCCCTTCACATTTCCCACTTAATTTTTTCTTGACATTCAACCCCACATAGTTTGTTTATTAATACTAATCACCACATATTCTATTTATTAATTTACTTACTAAATATAAAAATGTCAACTAGGATGGAAACTCTATGGAGGTTGATATTTGTGCTCAAAACTAAATTTGTGTTGAATGACTGAACCCCTCTATGGGGTAGTATTCAAAAACCCCTCTATGGAGAATGGCAGTGAGTGGGGTGACAGAATTCACAGGGAGCTACCAGTTAGGAGGATATCACTGTTGGGCTTCCCAGGCGGCACTAGTGGTAAAGAGCTCATATGCCAGTGTAGGAGAGGCTCAGGCTTGATCCCTGGGTGGGGAAGATCCCCTGGAGAGGGCATGGCAACCCATTTCGGTATTCTTGCCTGGAAAATCTCATGAAGAGAGGAGCCTGGTCAGCTACAGTCCATGGGGACTGTGGTGGACGTGGGTATGCAGAGCTGAATTTGTGATCTATTTTCAGTGTAGAACAGGCTTACTTGCTGACTATCAGCTTAGCTCGGTAGATGCTGTTTAATTGATTGATGAATTATTCTAACATGTATCTGTGAAAATGACTGCATGATCTCAGCTTCTGGTCCCGGTAAATTCTCTGTTAGTATTTCATTGAACACTCTGCCAGGCGTGGCTTGGGGAAATTCAAGAGTGGCCAAGGGAAAGAGGTTTTGGAGGGTGGAGGAGAGGAAATGTGTTTCAGTAGAATGTGCTGCATAATAGATCAACCTAAGGCTCAGGGACTTCACACAACAAGGATTTATTATTTTCATGATTTTTTGGGTGAGTTAGTTTCTCTGCTGATTTTGTCTGGGCTCACTCATGTGGCTTCAGTAGCCAGAGGCTCAGCTGGGCTGGAAGGTCATCTCAGGATGAAGTCAGTGCCCGCTCTGGCAGCTGGTGCTGGCAGTCAAGACAGGGACCTCACTTCTCCGTATGGCCTCTTCTCATCTGTAGGCTAAACCAGATTCCTTAACACAGTGCTCCCAGGGCAGCATTTCCAGAGAGCAAGTGTGAATGTTGTAAGGACTTGCCTTGGAAAGCCACACATTGTTACTTCTGCTAAATTCTTCTGGCTAAAGCGAACTCAGGTTCAAGGGGAAAGGGAAATAGACTTTAACTCTTGATGGGAAGAGATGCCCAGTCATTGCCAAGAGGCTTGCTTGCCAAGATAGGAAGAATTTGTGGCTGTATTTTGCAATTGTCCACAGAAAGAGACCAAAGTGCATTGTTAATTATGTTCCAGGCACTTTGTAGGTACAGCACATATATGATTCTGCTTAATTCTCACAGCCATCCCGGGGGAATGGGTACTGGAAAACAGGCCCAGCGACAATACATAGCCTCTGCAAGGACCCAGAACCAGGAAGAAGCTAGCCTGCTAGTATAGATTTGCCTGTCCCCTAACAACCTCTGTTTTTTTTTCTCTCTTCTCCTTTAATGCTGATTCTATCATCAGTCTGCAAGGCATGGAAGAGGCATTCAGTCGGCTCTGTCAAACAGCATTTTTTTTTCTTCCTCTGCCCACCCTCTCTTTTGAGCAGATTTAATGAATTTCTCACCTTTTTTGAAGATTTTTTTAAAAATTTGGTCACATGCTCAACAGTTGACAGTTTTACTGAGTGGCTGCTGTACGTGGACC
Organism: Nanger dama; assembly: GCA_917880005.1. Lineage (NCBI taxonomy): Eukaryota > Metazoa > Chordata > Mammalia > Artiodactyla > Bovidae > Nanger > Nanger dama. The sequence continues at coordinate 7,948,643 of CAKJTW010000062.1, read as the reverse complement.
ATAGTTTTGCCCAGGAGCCCGGTGGCACTCCCCAGGTGGTCTGGGCGTCCTTCCCCAGGTCGTGTCTGGAGACCCTGGGACAGTCTCCCCCACTGGCTGGCCCTCCACCTCCTGTTTTCTCAGGGGCAAGGTGAACAGTGGTGTCTCCTTTCCGGGTAGGAGATGAAGGAGCATTTAACCTTCCTGCTCTGCCAGTCCACACGGATCTGTGTACCTGGTTCTGCTCTGGGTGGAGGTTGCTGGTGGGTGAAAGCTTATTCCAGACAGTAGGTTTTACCTCTTTCACCAATGACTTGGAATGGCCCGTGATCATGTCAGAGTCCCATGAGAACCTTGCAACCTTCCTGTGAGGGAGGCAGGCGAGTGATACCATTTACATTTCAGACATGAGAAACAGGAGGCTGTTTCCTGCCTCTTAGTGTCCACCCCATTAGATTGGGCACTCGAGCCCACTTTAAGTCCTGCTTTTCTGCCCTAGGATGAGGCTACCTTTCGAGGACCAGTGGGGAGGATGGAGTCTGGGAGCATGGGAGGAGCAGATGGCCTGTGACTGTCTCCAGTCACTACCTGAAAGCCAACAGCTATGATGTAACCACAGCATCCTTCAGCGATGGCTGCCTTTGCTCTGTGGGTGGGACCACGCTGCCGGCTGGAGGGGGAATCCCGTTGGTGACAACATAGCAGCCTTTTGAGCTGACGCTGCCGCAGATGCTCCAGACCAGCTCCAAGGCTGACAGCATCTCTGTGAAGCGTGTGAAGGGACAGCAGGCATCAGAGCACTCCTGTAGATCACCTTCACAGACGCTCTTTGTGGTTGATTCCCTGATGACTCATTTATAATCTGGTTTCAACACAGTGACTCAAAATGCACCACTTTCATTAAAAATAACATTCACTGGGGTCTAACGGCTTTCTTTTTTCTGCTTTTTACTGTACTGGGTGGTTTCTGGATGGGAAGCTGTCAGATAGCAGGTGAGGGGTTCAGAGGGACGAGAACACCATGACACATGCCTTCCCAGGCTCCAGCTGCTCAGGGATTGACTGACAGAATGTCAGCTACCTGCTGTGTATCCTGCAGCGAGCGTGTGCGTGTCAGTGTGGGCCAGTGTGGGCATGGGTGGGAGTGTGTGCTGAGTGCACGGTGATCCGTGAAAGGCAGGGTGTCTGCCACCCAGCAGGTTCTACTCCAGAGCATCAGCACAGCTTAGGAATGCTTATTAAAAATGCAAATTCCTGGGCTTCATCCTCCACCTCTGAGTGGGAGATGGGGGAGGGGCTCTACAGATTCCTCCAGAGACTTTTAGGCGGAGCAACGTTGAGAGCCAACGGGTGAGAGAGATGAGAGCTCCCTGTGGGCAGCCCTTTCTGCGAATGGGGAGTGAAGGGAGAGAGGAGACGAAGTGGGCCCCCAGAGTTCCCGTGGGGACTGCCCTGAAACCCCCTGCTTTATTTGAGGCACCCACGGTCTTTCTGGTTTGGGGACCCAAACTTGGGCATCCCCTATTTCCTTGGTGAAAAAATAAAACCCCCAAATGGCTTAGTGAGCATTCTGTGCACCTTAGTAATGCTGGAAACTTCAGTGGGAAAGACCCTGATAAGGTACAATTGAGTCTGACCTGGGTGACAGTCCAGAGGACCCCCTCCCCAACACTGAAGGTCTCAGCTGCTCTCGGAAATCACCATTTTATTTCAGCCATTTGTGTCTTTCTTCATCAATTTTTGTTGTCTTTCTGAAGTTTCATTTCATGAAGACTTTCCCTTCCAAGTCCAGGGGAAGTGTGACTTGACATTGAGCTCACCATCCCCATCACTTCCTCCTCCGATGGAGGGCTCCTGGTACCCAGGCTCTTGTAACAATGGAAATAGGTGTGAGATGGGGAGTAAGGCTCGCGGTGGCTCGGAGTGGGAAGGTGGATGTTTCATCTCAGATGGCTTGGCCGTCGTCGGGGGATAAGCTTTGTTAATTCAGCATTTATGGTTTGGCCTGTTCCCTCAGCCCCTTCCTCCTGGTCCTTCCATTCTCAGTGGTGCAGATGCCCAGCTCCTTATGGGAGCATCACCATAGTCTTCACCTCTTTGCCTCATCTCCTCTCATTGTCCCTTTCCCCATCCTATGCCTGAGCCCCGTGTCTGCAGCTCCCTTGCCTGCTCTGGCCTGAGGCCTGAACTCATTTGTCCCCAGTTTCCCTCCTTTATCATGATTCACCCCACTTCTGTGGAAGCCACCCTGAGCATTACTCCCAATCCTACACCTATTTCCATTGTTAAGAGAGCCTGGGTACCAGAAGCCCTTGGAGATGAGATCCATCAGAGGAGGAAGTGAGGATCGTGACCCAAATGTCAAGTCACCCCACTTGCTTCCATCTGCTTCTTCACCAAGACACTTTCTAAGATGTTTCCCAGCACCTGTCGACTGGCTGCCATTCCCGCTGGGTTTCCTCCTCTCCCTGGAAGGTAATGAGACTGTGGAATGGAAGTTCGGTGGTTTAGGCAGGGATCTGATCAATCGTCTGCCATTTCCTTGTCCTGGCTCACCTCTGCTCATCAGTCAGGTGCATCGTGAGGCAAATGGTCACAGATACGGAGAGGGTCTTGATCCCTGAGACTCTATATCTCAGTGCTTACCAGAAGCATCACCCAGGCCATTACCTGTCACCTGACCCATTTTCAGTAGAAAACTTATTTCAGCTGAATGAATTATTGGGGTCTTTGCTGTTGGCTTTGGAGCTGGTTTGGGGAGGACACTTTGTTAAGAAAAGAGAGGCAGCACAGATTATTACCTGAGTGCAGAATCTGGAGTCAGAGTGATTGGTTCAGATCCAGGCTCAGCTTCCACGTGGCACCACTGTTGAAGGAGGATTGGGATACAATCTAGAGCCAAATAAACCACCTAAGCATTGCTCATCACTGGTGAGGCGTCTGCCCTAGAGATGTCGCACAGAGAATGCTGGTCCATCTTGCCCTTACCTTGAATTTAGGCTTAGCACACTGCCACCCACCCTTGCCTCTCCTATCCCCCATGCAACACGACACACAAACACACACACAACCTTGACTTACAAAGCATTTAAAAATAAATCAAAAACATTTCTCCAAAGAAGACATACGGATGGCTAACAAACACATGAAAAGATGCTCAACATCACTTATTATCAGAGAAATGCAAATCAAGACCACAATGAGGTATCATTTCACACCAGTCAGAATGGCTGCGATCCAAAAGTCTACAAGCAATAAATGCTGGAGAGGATGTGGAGAAAAGGGAAGCCTCTTACACTGCTGGTGGGAATGCAAACTAGTACAGCCACTATGGAAAACAGTGTGGAGATTCCTTAAAAAGTTGCAAATAGAACTGCCTTATGATCCAGCAATCTCCCTGCTGGGCATACACACCGAGGAAACCAGAATTGAAAGAGACACATGTACCCCAATGTTCATTGCAGCACTGTTTATAATAGCCAGGACATGGAAACAACCTAGATGTCCATCAGCAGATGAATGGATAAGAAAGCTGTGGTACATATACACAATGGAGTACTACTCAGCCCTTAAAAAGAATAAATTTGACTCAGTTCTAATGAGATGGATGAAATTGGAACCGATTATACAGAGTGAAGTAAGCCAGAAAGAAAAACACCAATACAGTATACTGACACATATATATGGAATTTAGAAGGATAGTAATGAAGACCCTCTATGTGAGACAACAAAAGAGACTCAGAGGTATAGAACGGACTTTTGGACTCTGAGGGAGAGGGAGAGGGTGGGATGATTTGGGAGAACGGCATTGAAACATGTATACTATCTTGTAAGAATGAAGCGCCAGTCTATGTTCAATACAGGATGCAGGATGCATGTGGCTGGTGCACAGGATGATTCAGGGAGAGGATGTGGGGTGGGAGGTGGGAGGGGCTTTGGCATTGGGAGATCGTGGACACCTGTGGCTGATTCATGTCAATGTATGGCAAAACAAATACAGTATTGTAATGTAGAATAAAGTATTAAAAAAAAATAAACCCCTCTAGAAGGTTAAAAAAAAAATTTTAAATCGTGGTAAAATACATGAAATTAGAAGACGCTTACTCCTTGGAAGAAAAGTTATGACCAACCTAGATAGTATATTCAAAAGCAGAGACATTACTGTGCGGACTAAGGTCTGTCTAGTCAAGGCTATGGTTTTCCTGTGGCATGTATGGATGTGAGAGTTGGACTGTGAAGAAGGCTGAGCGCCAAAGAATTGATGCTTTTGAACTGTGGTGTTGGAGAAGACTCTTGAGAGTCCCTTGGACTGCAAGGAGATCCAACCAGTCCATTCTGAAGGAGATCAGCCCTGGGATTTCTTTGGAAGGAATGACGCTAAAGCTGAAACTCCAGTACTTTGGCCACCTCATGCGAAGAGCTGACTCACTGGAAAGACTCTGATGCTGGGAGGGACTGGGGGCAGGAGGAGAAGGGGACGACCGAAGATGAGATGGCTGGATGGCATCACGGACTCGATGGGAGTGAGTTTGAGTGAACTCCGGGAGTTGGTGATGGACAGGGAGGCCTGGCGTGCTGCGATTCAAGGGTCGCAAAGAGTTGGACACGACTGAGCGACTGAACTGAACTGAACATGTAACGTAAAACTTGGCATAATAGCATCCAGGTCAGTGATGTTAAGCACATCCACGTTGTTGTGCAACTCTGCGTTGTGGTTCCATGTCCAGAACACTTTTTTTTTTAATCTTGTGAAACTGAAACTCTGTGTACCCTTTAAACAATGACTCCCCATTCTTCCCCCCACCTCCACTTTAACCTCTGGCAACCACCAATCTACTTTCTGTTTCTATGGATTTGAATATTCTAGGTACCTCATATAAGTGGAATCTTACAATATTTGTCTAGTTGTGGCTGCCTCATTTCACTTACCATGACATCCTTAAGCTGCATCCATGTGTTACAATTTCCTTCTTTTTAAGACTGAATAATATCCAGCATATGGATAGACCACATTTTGTTTATCTGTTCTCCGACGGATGGACATTCATGTTGTTTCCACCTTTTGGCCATGCGCTATGAATGTGGGTGTACAAATGTCTCCTTTTCACACTGCTTTCAATCCTTTTAGGTATGTACCAGTGGAATTGCTGGCCCATAAGGTAATTCCTTGTTCAATTTTTTGAAAAGTTGTCATACTGTTTTCCATAACAGCAATACCACTTTATATTCCCAACACAAGTGAACAAGGGTTCCCAATTTCCCCACATTTTGATACATTTTGTAGACTTTTACCGAGCTATTTCAGTATTGGAGATTGGAGGAAGGTGGTTGCATTCAATATTATACCACAAACGTTTCTAATAATTTTCTTTTTTAAAATTAATTTTTATCAGAGTACGATTGATTTGCAATGTTGTGTTAGTTTCTGCTATACAGCAAAGAGAATCAGTTACATGTATACATATATCTATTCTTTCTTATATTCTTTTCCCATATAGATCATTACAGAGTATAGAGTAGAATTCTTGGTACTATACAGTGGATTCCCATTAGTTATCTATTTTATATACAGTAGTCTCAAAATGCTCTTTAAGCATCTCCCTCTTTCCTAGGGATTCTCCTCCTGGTGGCAGATGGCTCCTTTTCCACTGCTCTCTTCCTCACTAGTTGGAACTGCCTCCTGAAGTCTTATCATTCTTTTCATTATTTGCTTTTCCAGGTATTTTCTTCTGACTTAAAAAGACTCTTTTTTAGAGCAATTTGAGGTTCATGGCAAAATTGTGAAGAATGTACAGATTCTCCTGCCCACCCCCTGCCTCCACAGTCTGCCTCATTATCAACATGCCCTACCAGATGGTACATTTGTTACAAGAGATGAACCTACAGTGACTTACCACAATCCCCGAGTTCATAGTTGACACTCATGGTGTTGTATGTATTTTATCATGCTATGCTCATGCTAAGTTGCTTTAGTCACATCCAACTCTTTGTGACCCCATGGTCTATAGCCCGCCAGGCTCCTCTGTTCATGGGATTCTCCAGGCAAGAATACTGGAGTAGGTTGCCATTTCCTTCTCCTGGATTTGAACAAATATAAAATGACATGTATCCATCATTATAATGTCATACAGACTATTTTCACTGCCCTAAAAGTCCTCTGTGCTTCTTGATTAGGTATTTCCTCATGTGGTTCAACAGTAAAACATTCGAAAGTTTCCCTTCCAGACAGTCCCATAGCTACCCAGTTCCATTCCACTCAGAGACCACCCGTGTGTTACTTTCTTGAATATACATTTGGAGATATTTTATACACATAATATGGGAGAGCAAATTGATGAGAGGTAAAGTGAAGCGTGAAATATAAAACTAATGACAGATTGGCACCAAAAACAGAACTGAAAGACACACACAGGGAAAAATCAGATAGGTTTGCTTAATGCCAGCTGAGCTCATGAGATATAATGTAAAGCAACCACCTGGCTCTTTGCATGATTTGGGTCACAGATGCACAAGGTAGGCTGCACACATCTGGAAGGAAAGCAGTTTGCATCAGAGCCATCATCAAGGTAGGGCCATGGCCTGTGTGTGGGTGGGAGTGGTCCAGGACCTCTAAAGGAGATCTTGAGTAGGATTTTGGGGCAGACTCAACAGAGAGAGTGAAGATGATGGGAGGGATGGTATTTGGACAAATACATAAATTCAAGAATGCGTATTTGGGCATCTGGGGTACTGCGGTTTTAAATCAGTTGACAATGTGGACATTCTGGCTTTGGAAGTATCATGTGTCTCCCTGCCTTACTCCCTGGTCTCTTGGCCCCATCTGGGGAATGGGCTGCAGCCAGGGCAGGAGTGGCCCCCTCCTTTGGTTGGTTGTGAATATATCTTCCCCTCTTCTCCTCTGGTGCATGGCCTGTCCCTCCATTAAGTGGAGGGAGTGATACTGCCGTGCACAGAGTGTACTTTAGTCCAGTGAAGCCAGCCTCCACTCAGAAAGAACCCCGTCCTTAACCTCTATACTCTACTGCCTTCTCTTGGTTGCCTCTATGCATATATCCACATTAAAGAATAAGTATTTATTCTTCAGTCCATCATCAAGGATATTTTTTTAAAATGCCCTCAAAATGCCATTGAGAATATTAAAAAAAACTGATGGGATGATGGCTCCATCCATGGAGTAGGACTGTAGCTTGAGCTGTGTCTTGAACTCTCTTAAATCTGTTTAAAGACACCTCTCTCCTCTTCCAAGGGACCGTGCAAATAGTCATGATTCACATTAGCAGCTGGAACGCCAGTTCCTGGTAGGTCTTGAGAAGTACCGGTAGCCTATACTAATTCAGGATTAAACAACATTTTGCAACTCTGAATTGACAAGTGTGTGTCTGCGCTAATTTGCTTCAGTCGTGTCTGACTCTTTGCAGCCTATGGACTGTAGCCCCCAGGCTCCTCTGTCCATGGACTTTTCCAGGCCAGAATCTGGAGTGGGTTGCCATGCCCTCCTCCAGGGGATCTTCCTGACCCAGGGATCAAACGAGCATTTCTTATATCTCCTGCATTGGCAGGTAGGTTCTTTACCATTAGTGCCACCTGGGAAGCCCCTGAATTGACATATTATCACATAAAATTTCACTAAATATTGACTCCAGCTGTAGGGCGATGGGGTCTTGAGTTGCCATGCTGTGTGACTGGCTCACAGCATCTCATCCCCTCCACCCCACTCCCACCCTCTGCTCCCATCCCAGCCTCCTCTCCGCATCCCTTGCCCAGCAGTCACATGAGACCCATCTTATTGTAGGTCGTTATCATTATCACATCTGTGACGAACAACAATCAAAACCCAAATAGAATTTCTCGGATCTTCCCTCTGGTTAAAAAAAAAAAAAAAAAAAACCACTCTAATGATGTTTCAAGGTCAGGGCTAATAGTAGTACAAAAGTACTGTATTCGTTAATGTGTATGCATGTGTTGAATGTACATGCTTTGTTCTGACTTTCAAATTTAACAAAATGGGTAAAACCGTGAATAGATAAATATGCTTTTCATGAATTCAGGCTTCTGGCAAAGTATTTAAAGGGTAGAAACACTAAGGATTGTTCTTTCAGCACGTGAAGGACAGAATAAGTAATCCCCTTGGGGGCAGGGTATTTGGGCATGTGCGTGTGTGTTTTCTAGATGATTAGAAAGTACTTCTGAAGCTGAAGTCATGCGAATGAACCTTTCTTGATATCTTCAGATGACATTGGGTTGATTTGTCTTCACAACACGCTTTCACCTGTCTTGGTCCTACTGTGAAGTTCTGCAGGTCAGTTTCATGCCCTGGGTTATCTCTTTCTGCACTCTGCAGAAACGGGGGACCACGGATGATATTGCTCTCTATTTCCTTTCAGTTAAGCACCAATCAAAAGTTGTCAGTGAGGTTATAAAACTGATACAGGTAGAATTCCAGAAAGAAAATCCATGTGAGTAAAGCAAAGATTCTTGAAGTGACACTTTGACAAGCCTGGTTCATTTGTCGCAAAATGTCCAGGATCCCTTTTAAGCTTCCCATGAAAACCTGTGTACTTTGAGATTCAAAGTCCCATGAATCTTTGCCTGGCAGAAATGTAAATGTTTTGAGAAGGCTGAGTCTTTGCAAGTTTGAGCCACTGCAGATGCTGAGGGACCTGCAGATGAAGGATGGATGATGTAGGCTGGTGTTCTGGGCAATTTCTATCTCTGACAAGACACAGGTCCCTCTCTCACTCCCCTACCCCCACATCTCCTGTCACCTTCAGTAGACACCCGGTTTGGGACTGTGGAGAGAATGGTCCCTTCTCCCAGATTTGGGCCCATTATGACAAGAGGATAAGGGCTAAGGAGACCCCCAATTTAAACCCAAACCATGGTTTATACCATGATTATTCCTTTGCCCTTTTCAAGTGTAGATGGGGAGCATTGGAGCTGACCCAGGCTGCTTTGTGAATTTTAAACTCTGTGTCTGACCCCAATGGGCAGCCTGGAAGTGTCCTCAGGATAGAGCCCTGCGGCCATCAGACGCCTGAGACTAAGAAGGAAGAAAAGAATGGAGAGAACCGAGCCTAACTGTGGCTGCTCTGTGTTGGATGTTAATGCAATCTGGCTGAACCCCTGTTCAGCAAAATGAGGGAGAAACAGTACTTCTTTATAACCAAATCACTGTGCTGTACCCTGAAATGAACACAACATTTAAATCAACTATATTTCAATAAAAACAGGAAAAGAGAAAACAAGGGCTTCCTGCCTTTCTCTCTCTCTCTTTTGTGAAGTTCAGTTAATTTACAGTGTTGTGTTCATTTCAGGTGTACAACAAAGTGATTCAGTTATACAGAAACTTGCATCCACTCTTTTCTATTTTCCTATATAGGTCATTACAGGGTATTAAGTAGAGTTCCCTGTGCTATATTCTACTGCAGGTCCTTGTTGGTTATCTATTTTATATACAGTAGCACGTATATGTTAGGACTCACTGACACCAGCAAGTTGAAATTCTACCCTTGGCCACTGTTATTCACAGCCCTGTAGCTGCACCCTGGGGGAGGGGTGGAGCTGCTGAATGGACCCCTGGGCTTAGTATCAGGAGACTGGGTCCAGTTCAGCTACCTGATAGTCCTGTGGCCTCTAGAAAGCTGTTTGTTTTCTTCTAGGGCTGGTTGTCATATGGGGACCTGTCATCGAGGTGTGGAGATGTGGAGAGGTTCGAGTGAGGATGAAAGTGAAAGTGTTAGTTGCTCACTCGAGTCCAACTCTTTGCGACCCCACAAACTGTAGCCTGCTAGGCTCCTCTGTCCATGGGATTCTCCAGACAAGAATACTTCAGTGGGTAGCCATTCCCTTCTCCAGCAGATCTTCCTGACCCAGGGATCAAACCCAGGCCTCCTGCATTGCAGGCAGATTCTTTACCATCTGAGTCCTCGGGAAGCCCTGGTTGAGTGAGGATGTTGACTGGTAACTGAAGACCAACCACATGCAAGTGTGAGGTTGGTTCTGAGGCTGTGGTATGAAGAGTTGAGTAGGACCAGGTCTGGTCTGGAAATGTGCAGGTCTAGCTAATCATAGACTTTTAGTAAGTTAGAGCTGGATGGAAATGGAGCAAATATTTCCTCTAGCTCTTCCACTGGACAGATAAGAAAACTGAATCTTAAGAGATAGAGAATCACTGGGAGGGTTTTCTTGGGCTATTTGAATAGCCTTAGTGGTCCCTGGAGAGATCTGTACTCCACAGCCATACCACATCCCACCCAGTGAGATGCTTCTAGGGTCCCAGGGAGTCTTAACAATTCCTAGATGTGGAGCATCTCACCAGGCCAAGGCCAAGGCCAAGTCTTGCCTGTTCAAATTGTATAACTGATGATCTGAAAGACAGACGTAGGACTAACCCTACATAATGAACAAAGGCCAAGGGCATGATCAAGCAAAGAACCAGAGGGTTTTTAAAATTTTTAAATATTTTCTTTAAAACAATTTTAGTGAAGTGATTTACAATGTTGTGTTATTTTCAGGTGTACCACAAAGTGATTAAGTTGTACATATATTCACTGAGTCGTGTTCTCTGTGCTATACAGTAGGTCCTTGTTGGCTTTCTGTCTTATATTTAGTAGTGTGTCTCTGTTAAACTGAAGCTCCTGATTTATCCCTTTCCCTGCTACGTTTCTCCTTTGGTAGCCATAAATTTGTTTTCAGTAAGTCTTTTCTGTTTTGTAAATAAGTTCCTTTGTATCGTTTTGAAAATTGGATTCCACTGATGAGTGGAATCATATGATATGTCTTTCTCTGTCTGACTTACTTCACTCAGCATGGCCATCTCTGGCTCCATCCACATTGCTGCAAATGGCGTTATTTCATTCTTTTTTATGACTGAGTAATATTCCGTTGTATTTACGGACCACATCTTCTCTGTCCATTCCCACTGACAGAAAGTCCTACTGCTTCCGTTCATTGTGAAAAGTCCCTTGACCTTAGGAACATGGGTAAGCTCAGTCACCTCTTCCACATCCCACAGAATCAAACATGCCTGCTCACTGAGGCCCCTCTTGGGTGGGCAGGGCCGCGAGAAGCTGTGACTCATGGTTGCTTCCTCGAGGGCGCTTTCTCCACTGCAAACTGCTCTGATGGAGAATCGTAGGTGTGGACGACAGTCACGTTAAAGGCTACAGCTTTATAGGGCATGAATAAAGGTTTATGCGTGATGCCGACTAACAAAATAAGGGGCCATGTGAGCTCTTGACCACACCCAGAGAGGCCTTGACTTGCTCTCTGGAGCCAGGGTTGCTGGTTCACTCAAAATGGAGAAGGCAGAACATGGGAGAAAAGGAGAAACCCAGGCGTCAGTCCAGGAGAACACAGCCTTCTTCTTTACAGAGATTTGCATACAGGCGGGGCCCAGGGCAGTCTTTGCTTTGAGACAACCAACCTCTGCAACTCCAATCACACAGGGAAATGAAGGAGGGACAGCTGTGTCCTTGCTACCTCTGGAATGTTGGAAACACTGCCTGGGAAAGTGAAACAGTCTCCTACACTCTCCTGTTCTCTTATCTCCCCCTTCCTTCAAAACCTGCCAGGCTCATGATCCACTCAAGCAAGAAGTCTGTACTCGCTTTCTTTTCCTTGACACTGATGATGTGGTGAAACCTACAGATAAATGACAGCAAGGCAGGGGTTCTAGTGTCTTCACTGGGAGATAAGCATTTCTCTCTTTGTTTCTCTGGGCCACTGGATGTAGCATGAGCCTGATGCAGAAAGAGAAATGCCCGACACAGGTGGCAGGGGAGACCAGGGCTCCAGGAGCAGCGAGCATCATTTACGCATTTGCTGGGCACCCAAGAGATATGTTGCAGAGGGTTCTGAGGTCTGTTCCTCAGAGCAGACTGTGAAGGGATGTTTGCACTCTTTCCAGAAGCAGGGCTTGTAAGGATTTGAACTTTCTCTAGAGCTTTTCCTGAAGGACTGCCTGCAGCTCCTGCAGTGAAGGGGGAACCCCATGATCCTCTGAGCCGAGTCGATTTGGGGAGCTGAGTCAGAGGGAATGGCATTGCTCACCCTGGAGTGTGGCCAGGGCATGAGGGGGACTTTTCTAAAAACAAGCCATTCATGTTTGGACGCTGTGCTTCTGTTTCCATAGCAACCAGACACATGGTGCCAGGCTACATGCCCTGTGATGCCCTGTGCCAGTGGAGGCCAGGACTGAGTTGGGAAAGAGGTTCTCTGGTCTATTTTTCTGCTAAGTAGGGTGTGATGGATGGAACCCATGGAATATGCTCAGGCCTGAGCCCCTCCAAGGTTATCAGTGGGGTCTGCTCTCCCCAGGGGCTGTCTCTCTGGGCCTCTCCTAGGAACACTCCCCCAGAAGCCAGGCTGACCCATGGCATGGGCCCCAACAAACACCAGCTCTCCTTTTCAGCCATCAGTGGGGGTGGGGGAGGCAAGCAGCTTTACCCAAGATGAAAAAAACACGATTATTAGTTTTTAAATGAAAAAAGTAAAGTGTAGTCATTTTTTTTTAATCAAGCATAAAAATAAAAGTAGAAAGAAGAAATGAAGACATCACCTATTATCTCCCTCTTTCCATAACTTTCTAGAGGAAATGTATGTATTTTTGAACACAAATATGCACATTAAGTTGAATATATTTTCCTTTTATAAGAATGGGGTGAAATCAACCTTTGCCAACTGATTTTCTTAGTCATGTATCATAACAATTTTCCACAGCCATAATTATAGATTTATGTAGTCATTTTAATAGTTGCATATAACTGCATATAGAAGAATCATAATTTAAACTTAGAGGTCAGCAAACTTTCTGGAAAGGACTGGACAATAAATATTTTTGGTCTTGTGGACCAGATGGGCTCTCTTGCAACTACTCAAGTCTGCAATTAGGGCTCCCAAGTGGTCAAAGATAATATGTAAAATATATAAATGAAATGGCTATGTTCCAATAAAACTTTGTTGACAAAACCAGCCAGATAGTGTGTTGAAAAGCAGAGACATTACTCTGCCGACAAGGGTCCACATAGTCAAAGCTGTGTGGTCTTCCCAGCGGTGTAAGAGCTGGACTATAAAGAAGGAAGAATGCAAAAGAATTGATGCCTTTGAATTGTGGTGCTGGAGAAGACCTCTGAAAGTCCCTTGGACAGCAAGGAGAGCAAAGCAGTCAATCTTAAGGGAAATCAACCTTGAATACTCATTGGAAGGACTGATGCTGAGGCTGAAGCTCCTCAACCTCAGCTCCTCAGTATTTTGGTCATCTGATGTGAATAGCAGACTCATTGGAAAAGTCCCCAATGCTGGATGGCATCACTGATGCAATGGACATGAACTTGGGCAAACTTAGGGAGTTGGTGAGGGACAGGGAGGCCTGGCATGCTGAACTCCATGGGGTCGCAAAGAGCTGGACATGACTGGGTGACTGAACAACAATATATACACACATATGCCTGTGTGTGCATGTACCTGTGTGCACGCACATGTACAAAGTGTGCGCACATACGCCCACGTGCATGTGTGCATACAAAAACATATGCCTGTGTGTATACAAAAACATAGTTCTCCTCTTTGCAGGGCAGGAATAGAGACACAGAGAACGGATTTGTGGACACAGTGGGGGAAGAAGAAGTTGGGACAAATTGAGAGAGTAGCGTTGAAACATACACATCACCATGTGTAAAACAGACAGCCAGTGGGAAGATTCTGTATAACACAGGGAGCTCAGCCAGGGGCTCTGTTACGACCTAGAGGGATGGGGGTGAGGTATGGGTGGGAGGGAAGCTCAAGAGGGAAGGGACATATATATACATACCTATAGCTGAATCATATAGCTATACAGCAGAAACCTCAACAACATTGTAAAGAAATTATCCTCCAATTGAAAATAAATTAAAAAACCATAGTTCTCTAGGTTTATGATCAACAGGCATGAGGCATGCACGTCAGTCCCTGTGCATGGGACTGTTCCCTGTGCATCTGTTCTCTGTCCAAAACACCTGTGATGGCCTGGGACATGGGACGGGGCTGGGTGGCGTGGGGCTGAGGCCAGAAAGAGGATGTAGGGGTGAAAGGGTCTTTGTGGTTCAGTTCACCTTGGGAACAGGTGGGCCCAGCTTTGAAGGCTTCCAGGGCCCGTTCCAGATAAAACTCGCGGTCCCAGGAGGGAGAAGGGCACCCCAGGGACAGCACAGACAGAGGAACAGGCGGCCTTGGTCCCCCACCCCATGGCTCACACACTGGGGGTGGGAGGCGCTGGGGCTGGAGGCTGGGGGGCAAGGCTGCAGACAGGCAGGACCAACACATGGGGCTCATGTCTCGGAAAGGTGTTGTCTGATCAAGGGCACATCTCAGTCCATTTTCTGGGCCTCGGGCAGGGCCACCAGAGACAGGCCAGTGGCACAGCTCCTGAGGAGCCCTCCAAATGAGGCAGTAAGACGAAGGGGCAGAGACTTAGTCTGGAGCTAATCTCAGCATCCGTGGGGACTGTTTAGAGAAACACAGCGTATGCTGATGCAGGGCCATGCTCTGAAGGGAAGCAGCCCTTTGGAGTGGATTCAGTGGGTGCCCCCTTGCTCACATCATGGACGATTTTGATGGCATGAATTCACAGCTGTGCCCATCACCCCAAGCTTCCGTGTGGGGAATGTGGACACGGGTCTGGGGGAGAGTGGTTAGCAGGGTCTGCCCATGCTCCAAGGGAGAGGTGATGGGGTGCATGGGTAGAAGCTGCTGAAGCTACCCTAGGTGACATCAGGCATGAAGGGGAGGAAGCTGGTCCATGACGACGGGCCTGTTTTCCCTGAAGAGGAAACTCATTGACTCAAGTGAGAAATGGAGGTGTCTGAGTCTGAAGCTCCGGGAGTGAGGTTGAGGCTGGAGAGACAAACTTGAGGATCATCAGGAAACATGACATTTAAGACCCCAGAGTGAAAGCATTTGGCCCCAAGATTGCTCCCAAGACTCATTTGAGGGCTTTTGCTACAAAGGCAAGCTGATTCAACATTGCTAATCATCAGAGAAATGCAAAGCAAAACCCCAGTGAGATATTACCTCACACCTGTCAGAATGGCTATCATCAAAAAAGACTGCAAATAACAAATGTTGTCAAGGAGCAGGAGAAATGGGAACCCTTGTAGGCAGCTGATGTGAATGTAAATTGCTGTAGCCACTGTGAAGAACTGTATGCTGCTGCTGCTGCTAAGTCGCTTTAGTCATGTCTGACTCTGTGCGACCCCAGAGACGGCAGCCCACCAGGCTCCCTGTCCCTGGGATTCTCCAGGCAAGAACACCGGAGTGGGTTGCCATTTCCTTCTCCAATGCATGAAAGTGAAAAGTTAAAGTGAAGTCGCTCAGTCGTGTCTGACTCCTAGCGACCCCGTGGACTGCAGCCCACCAGGCTCCTCTGCCCATGGGATTTTCCAGTCAAGAGTACTGGAGTGGGCTGCCATTGCCTTCTCTAGAAGAACTGTATGGACGGTGCTCAAAAAACTAAAAAAAATAGAACTACCGTATGATCCAGCAATTCCACTGCTGGGGATATATCTGAAAAGAAAAAGACTGGAAAAGATACATGGACCTCAGTGTTCATAGCAGCATTATTTACAGCGGGCAAGACATGTAAGCAATCAAGTACCCATCAACAGACAAGTGAATTAAGAAGATATGGTAGAGATACACTATGGAATATCACTCAACCATGAAAAAGAATGAAATACCACCATCTGTGGCCATGTGGATGGATCCAGAGAATATTATGCTTGGAGAAATAAGTTAGAGTAAGATAAATACTCTGTTTTATCACTTATATGTGGAACCTAAAAAATAAAACAAATGAATAAAACAGAAACAGACTCACAGATATAGAGAACGAGCTAGTGGTTACCAGTGGGGAGAGAGAAAATGGGAGGGACAAAAAGGGGTAAAGGATTAAGATTTACAAATCAGTGTGTATTAAATAAGCATCAAGGATATAATGTACAGCACAGGGAAATATAGCCATCAGTTTGTAATAACTTTAAATGGAGATGGTGAAGGACAGAGAAGCCTCGTGTGGACACGACCGAGCAACTAACAACAACTTTAAACAACTAACAACAACTTTAAATGGAGCATAATCTGTAAAAATATTGAATCACTATGTTGTATACTGTATACTAATACAGTATTGTTAATCAACCATACTTTAATTGAAAAAAAAAAAAAAAGGGAAAGCAGAGAAATGCTTTCTCCCCGGCTCCAGAGCCCACCTACCTGCCCAGCACTCAGCTGGATGTGCTGCCTCTCTGAGGTGGGGGGCACTGGGGCGCCCCTCCCTGCTCCACCCACGCTCACAGCTTCTGCTGTCTCTGCACTTTTCACCCTCTTTTGGGGCTCCTGGAATGCCTGCATCTTGCAACCCCCGCTGCCCAGGGTACTAGGAGGGATCGCGGGATGATGAGCCAGAAAGGAGCACAGCCATGGAGGGGCTCTGTGAACACGCTTTAAATAAATGAATGCCGAGTCCTCCTGGATTGTTTTTGTCTGCCATGGCACTGGTTTCAGAACCGATTTTAGAAAATCAGTCCTGGCTTGCTCCCATCTCTCCACAGACCAGTGTCAGTCTTGTGTCTTGTTTACTCAACACTGTAATGCGGAGATATGTCACCAGGAGTTTTAATCAGGGGCAGACACTGTGAGCTGTGTAACCTCAAGCAAGCTATGGAACCTCCACGACCCTTGATTTTTACATCAGTCAAAGAGCTGCTCTTTTTCTGCCTCATGGATATGTGGTATCTCCTGCTCAGTTCTGAAGCAGAAACATGGCTGTGTGGATTCACGACTCTATGTGGGCTCCAAAATAAAGGCACAATCAATGAGTTTCTCAGAGAAGAGCTGGTTAGTATGTTTAAATGGAGGGGGCAGATTTAGTCTCTCAATAGTCTTTATTAAGAATTGTGAATTAAAAAAAAATTTAATGAAAAGTATGCTTAAGTTGTGGCTCAGATGGTAAAGAATCTGCCTCCAAGGCAGGAGACCTGGGTTCAGTCCCTGGGTTGGGAAGATCCTCTGGAGGAGGGAATGGTAACCCACTTTAGTATTCTTGCCTGGGAATTCCCATGGACAGTGAAGCCTGGCAGGTCTGTGGGGTTGCAAAGACTCGGACATGACTGAGCAACTTTCACATGCTTAGGTTGTGGCAAAATATACATAACATAAAATTTACCATCTTAGCCATTTTCTTTTTTGGTGGGTTTGCTGACTTTTTAAATTGAAATATAGTTGATTTACAATGTTGTGAGTATGGTTTCAGTGTGTCTGCCCTCTGATACCCTTTTGCAACATCTACCGTCTTACTTGGGTTTCTCTTACCTTGGATGTGGGGTATCTCTTCACGGCTGCTCCAGCAAAGCACAGCTGCTGTTCCTTACCTTGGACAAGGGGAATCTCCTCACTGCCGCCCCTCCTGACCTTGAATGTGGAGTAGCTCCTCTCGGCCCTCCTGCACATACATGTACATCACCAGATGGTCAACACTGAAATCAAATTGATTATATTCTTTGCACCCAAAGAATGAGAAGCTCTATACAGTCAGCAAAAACAAGACCGGGAGCTGACTGTGGCTCAGACCATGAGCTCCTTATTGCCAAAGTCAGACTTAAATTGAAAAAAGTAGGGAAAACCACTAAACCATTCAGGTATGACCTAAATCAAATCCCTTATGATTATACAGTGGAAGTGAGAAATAGATTTAAGGGACTAGATCTGATAGATAGAGTTCCTGATGAACTATGGACTGAGGTTCGTGACATTGTACAGGAGACAGGGATCAAGACCATCCCCATGGAAAAGAAATGCAAAAAAGCAAAATGGCTGTCTAGGGAGGCCTTACAAATAGCTGTGAAAAGAAGAGAGGTGAAAAGCAAAGGAGAAAAGGAAAGATATAAGCATCTGAAAGCAGAGTTCCAAAGAATAGCAAGAAGAGATAAGAAGGCCTTCTTCAGTGATCAGTGCAAAAGAAATAGAGGAAAAGAACCTAATGGGAAAGACTAGAGATCTCTTCAAGAAAATTAGAGATACCAAGGGAACATTACATGCAAAGATGGGCTCGATAAAGGACAGAAATGGTATGGACCTACCAGAAGCAGACGATATTAAGAAGAGGTGGCAAGATTACACAGAACTGTACAAAAAAGATCTTCATGACCCAGATAATCATGATGGTGTGATCACTCATCTAGAGCCAGACATCCTGGAATGTGAAGTCAGTGGGCCCTTAGAAAGCATTACTACATACAAGGCTAGTGGAGGTGATGGAATTCCAGTGGAGCTATTTCAAATCCTGAAAGATGATGCTGTGAAAGTGCTGCACTCAATATGCCAGCAAATTTGGAAAACTCAGCAGTGGCCACAGGACTGGAAAAGGTCAGTTTTCATTCCAATGCCAAAGAAAAGCAATGCCAAAGAATGCTCAAACTACCTCACAATTGCACTCATCTCAAACGTTAGTAAAGTAATGCTCAAAATTCTCCAAGCCAGGCTTCAGCAATACGTGAACCGTGAATTTCCAGATGTTCAAGCTGGTTTTAGAAAAGGCAGAGGAACCAGAGGTCAAATTGCCACCATCCGCTGGATCAGGGAAAAAGCAAGAGAATTCCAGAAAAACATCTATTTCTGCTTTATTGACTATGCTAAAGCCTTTGACTAGGTGGATCACAATAAGCTGTGGAAAATTATTCAAGAGACGGGAATACCAGACCACCTGACCTGCCTCTTGAGAAACCTGTATTCAGGTCAGGAAGCAACAGTTAGAACTGGACATGGAACAACAGACTGGTTCCAAATAGGAAAAGGAGTACGTCAAGGCTGTATATTGTCACCCTGCTTATTTAACTTCTATGCAGAGTACATCATGAGAAACGCTGGGCTGGAAGAAGCACAAGCTGAAATTAAGATTGCCAGGAGAAATATCAGTAACCTCTGATATGCAGATGACACCACCCTTATGGCAGAAAGTGAAGAGGAACTCAAAAGCCTCTTGATGAAAGTGAAAGAGGAGAGTGAAAAAGTTGGCTTAAAGCTCAACATTCAGAAAACGAAGATCATGGCATCTGGTCCCATCACTTCATGGGAAATAGATGGGGAAACAGTGGAAACAGTGTCAGACTTTATCTTTTGGTCTCCAAAATCACTGCAGATGGTGATTCCAGTCGTGAAATTAAAAGACGCTTACTCCTTGGAAGAAAGGTTATGACCAACCTAGATAGCATATTCAAAAGCAGAGACATTACTTTACCAACAAATGTCCGCTAGTCAAGGCTATGGTTTTTCCAGTAGTCACGTACGGATGCAAGAGTTGGACTGTGAAGAAGGCTGAGCGTCGAAGAATTGATGCTTTTGAACTGTGGTGTTGGAGAAGACTCTTGAGAGTTCCTTGGACTGCAAGGAGATCCAACCAGTCCATTCTGAAGGAGATCAGCCCTGGGATGTCTTTGGAAGGAATGATGCTAAAGCTGAAACTCCAGTACTTTGACCACCTCATGAGAAGAGTTGACTCATTGGAAAAGACTCTGATGCTGAGAGGGATTGGGGGCAGGAGGAAAAGGGGACGACAGAGGATGAGATGGCTGGATGGCATCACGGACTCGATGGGAGTGAGTCTGAGTGAACTCCAGAAGATGGTGATGGGCAAGGAGGCCTGGTGTGCTGCGATTCATGGGTTTGCAAAGAGTTGGACACGACTGATCAACTGAACTGAACTGAACTGAATTACAATGTTGTATTAATTTCTGTTGTTCAGCAAAGTGATCCAGCTTTATACACACACACACACACACACACACACGTACGTACGTACGTACGTATTGGAGAAGGCAATGGCACCCCACTCCAGTACTCTTGCCTGGAAAATCTCATGGACGGAGGGGCCTGGTAGGCTGCAGTCCATGGGGTTGCTAAGAGTCGGACACGACTAAACGACTTCACTTTCACTTTTCACTTTCATTCATTGGAGAAGGAAATGGCAACCCACTCCGGTGTTCTTGCCTGGAATATCCCTGGGACAAGGGAGCCTGGTGGGCTGCCATCTATGGGGTCGCACAGAGTCGGACACGACTGCAGCAACTGAGCAGCAGCAGCAGCAGCAGGGACCTTGAGGACTCAGACAGTACTTGTTCTTCTGTTGACTGGTTCAGTTCATGTAGCATTTGTTGTTGTTATTTGCTAAGTTGTTTATTTGCTTTCTTATATTTTGCTAAGTCTGACTCTTTGTGACCTGATCATCTGTAGCCCACCAAAGTTCCTCTATCTGTGGAATTTTCCAGGGAAGAATACTGGAGTGAGTTGCCATTCCCATCTCCAGGGGATATCTCCCGACCCAGGGATTGAACTCAGGTCTCCTGCACTACAGGAGATTCTATACCATCTGAGTCACCAGGGGAGCCCTCATCTACATAATGTCCTCAAAATTCACCCATCTTGTACGCTGTGTCAGAACTTTCCTTGTTTTAAAGGTTGAATAATATTCCATTTATATTCCAAGTCATTTTATCTTTTTACCTACTGATGGACACTTGGGTTGCTTCTGCGTGTGTGTATGTGCTAAGTCGCTTCAGTCCTGTCCTACTCTTTGTGACCCTAAGGACTATAGCCCTCCAGGCTCCTCTGTTCATGGGATTCTCCAGGCAAGAATTCTGGAGCGGGCTGCCACGCCCTTCTCCATGAGTTGCTTCTACTCCTTGGCTATTAAGAATAACGCTGCTATGAATATGGGTGTACCATCAGAACTCTGAATTGTATATTATAGCTTGACTCACATTCATTCTCTCAGCATCCTTGGTTTTCTTGGTCCAGTGGTTGATTCATCTAAAGCTGTAAGAAACCTGAAATCATCTGAGCTGTTGTTTCTGCACAGTCTATGTTTTAAACTATCAAAAAAAAAAAAAAATATATCACAAGGTTTTTGTTGAGGGAGTTAAACATTAGATAACTTACAGTTTTATGGTTTGGGAGACACAGTTACTTTTTTTTTTCCTGAAGAATCATCTGTTTTATCTCCACTTGACTTTTTAAAATGCTGGAACAGTTTTTTTATCGAACATGAAGCTTTTCTTTCTTTCTTTTTCCTGTGACGTTTATATGACCAAAGGTGGAAAAATAAGACCTTTGCTTATTAACAGAATGAATCAATCTCTTTCCCTCCTGGAAAATTGAAAACAATTTGGAGAAGAGAGTAAACTTCAGATTTCCTGTGATATGAATTGGGTGGACCGTTCCTTGAGGTAAGATTTAAGGTGGGCCTAGCTGGGCTTGACAGACAGTAATGGAACCAGGTGTTACTATATGACATTCCAACTGGATTATTCTTTTCAACTGGAACCACCTGGCTCTCAACACTGGTACAGCCTCTTACAGCATCCCCAGGGAGAGCACAGACGGAGACTGTCACACTGTTAGCAAAGGTCACCCAGGGAGATAGCTCAGCCCAGAGCCTTTCATGAGGCTACAGTGGACACCTGCTCCCACAGCAAATTCTTGAAGGCAGTGGTGGTTTACTGTTTGGTTCTTTCTTCCTTTTTTCTTTGTATGTGTTAGATGTGTTTGGGGAAACTCCCCCAAGACTGACGCATGGTTCACACATCCTTTGACTGTTTCACACGTTCTCCCTCTCTGGAGCTGGTGGTCGGGAGTTTCCAGCCAGCCTGAACTGGAGCCATTGGCCAGGGCATGCTGTCCATGGCTGGAGTTGTATCTAGTAGCATCTAGTACTTGCCCAGAAGTGAGACACAAAGAATAAACAAAGCAAAGAGACTGCCTTGGAAACTAGACTGCAGAGCTGAGAAGATACTTCGAAAAGTGGCTTCAGGCCAGCTCCTACTCTCTCCAAATATGCCAGGAATGCAGGGCCCGGAGGAAGGGGACAAAACAGTGGAAAGAAGGAAAAACCACAGCCCATCACCAAGGGCACCTTTCCAGCTCCTTGTCTAGCTGTCCAAACAAAGCAAAAGGATGCCCCTCACCCCAAATAAAAGTGTATCAGAACTGAAAAACAATTGTTAGAACAGTTTGCATTTATATTGGGCAAACATCTCCCCAAACAGATCTCTGAATCTTTTTAGCATCCCCTTTTTGGGTGAGAACCAGTAAGAGTGAGGATTTATAGAAGCACCTACAGGGAGCGAGCAGGGCTGAGATAGAAAACTTTAGTTGCCAAGGAACTGCTTTGAGCTGGAGATTCTTTCTCAGTTTGAGATGACATCAAGACAAAGGCCAAAAGGCCAAAAGGGGGTTGGTTAGAGAACAAAACAGAAACAGGAAGAGGCCGACTCAGGGATTTTCCATGGAAGCATATCCGGATATAAAGAGAAAAAGGAAGAAAAAGGGCACCTCTGAATCTCCTGGAAGCCACTTGTGATGTTCGGAAATTGGGTTTTCAGCAGACCCCAGCTTGATGGAGGCACAGCTGGCAATCAGGACACCAGACGGGAAGCCAGAGCCCCAGACTCAGCGCTGGCTCGTCCTTGGCAGGTCCCCAGGTCTCGGACTGCCTTTGTTCTTCTCTTCTAAGGAGGCTTCTTCACCTCTTGAGTTCCTTAGCGCTATCCCTGTGTGTCCTAACGAAGTGTGAAAACAGTCTAGAATAACCCAGAAACACATCCTCACCTCTAAGGAGGCATTCCCAAAGGATATTTGGCACACAGATAGAAAAATATACGTGTTACCTGCCTGTTGCTATTAGGACTATATGACTCAGTCCTTTTGCTACCACATTTAGAAGAGGCTGTGTGATGTGGGGGGAGGGGAGGTGCTGTCTGCTGTCCTTTTCATCTTGAACTCTGCCCTTCCCTTCCTCCTCAGTCAGGGCAGAAGCAGGCTTCTTAAACCTGGCTCTTCCTCCATCTCTGCCTTCTCAGAATTCAAAGGGTGAGGGTCTGTGGGGCAGAGGAATGACCCATCTTGGGTGAGGGTCCAATAGAGAAAAAGTCTCTGTCGCTGTAGGTAAATCTCATCTTTTGTACAAGAGCAGGGATGTCCTGGATCCAGACTCCTCCCTCTGGGCAGTGGTCCTCAAAGGGCCCCACTTAGCACCACGAGGGAGATGTTGATTTGAGTTGAAGAGGTTTTTTTTGGGGGGCAAGACAGGAGGAGACAGGGAATCTCCAGTTCCTGCCTGGGCTTGTTTTGTCTTGAGATCTTGTTTACTCCCTAGCAGATCAAGGAAGTCAGAATTTTATGTGAGAAGAGAAGAAGGTGCCAGAGGGTTTCTAACGCCCTTTATGCAAATGAGCCAGGAAAGTAGATTGCAGGCAGCCATCAGAGGTCAAAGGTCACACTCCACAATTCAACAATTATTTTGCTCCAAATGAAGGAGGGGAGCAGCCCACTGCAGGAAATAAGTTGCAACTACCTCAATTCACGTGTGAAAGTTTCCAATTAGGAATTCAAAGGACTTGTTGTTTAATGAAAAAGTGAAACAAATTCCTTTTATGTGTTTCTCAACTTCCTTGGTGGTCTCTGTTGAAGAGCTGGATCGCACTGCAGGTTCCTGACCAGAAGCAGAGTCTGAAATAAAGGAAAGGTCATTGATTACTTGGCTTCTGTTGCGAGTGGGGGCGGGGTGGGGGTGGGGGTGGGTAGGCATAGTGTTGGCACCCTACTGCCTGGGCCAAATCTGTCCCACAGCTTGATTTTGTCAATAAAGTTTTATTGGAACTCAGCTTCACCCATTTGTTGGTAGATGATCTGTGACTGGTTTCATAGTACAAGGGCAGAGTTGAGTAGCTGGGACAGAGATCATACAGTCTGCAGAGTCAAAATATTTACTTTCTGTAAAGCTAGCTTACAACCCATGTTCTCATTCACTGGTTCTTCCAGCCACCCCCTCCCCCTCATTCACTGGCTCTTAATTTTTGATCTACAATGGGTCCCTTTGGAAATATATGAAAGTTCTATAATCCCATTTTAGAAAAATATTAATGCATGATCTCTTGGTTTAAAATACCTAGATGTGAGACTTCTCTGGTGGTCAGTAGTTGGGACTCTGTGCTTCCATTGCAGAGGGCACAAGTTCGATCCCTGGTGGGGAACTCAGATCCCTCATACTGCATGGTATGGCCAAAAAAAAAAAGAAAGTAACATGGGGGACCCAGTTCAACTCTTCAGAACTCAAGGGAAACAATTCAGAGCCCAAAGCCCCCTGGCAGAATGGTCCACAGTCCACCTTCTACCAGAAAGAGGACACACAATTTATCTTGGCCACATACAGCCTGTCAGGGACACAGGCTTACTTTTGGGCTTACTTTTGTCTTACTTTCAGTTTTAAAATGAAAACAAATACATAATTTTCTCTGATCATAAAAATGCTTTGTGTTTCTTATCAACAATTTTAAGAAGTACAGAAAATATAGAAAAGGTAAAAATCACCTTGAAATCCACCTCCACAGAGATGAGCAGTGCTAACAACTTGATAAACCCTTTCAGGTGTCTCTTAGGCCTACACGCCATCAACAAGTCCATAGATGGGCTGCGCATATTCTGTCTCCTACTTCTATCAAAATCATCCAGGCAAATATTATTATTATTAGGGACTTCCCAGGTGGTGCTAGTGGCAGAGAACCTGCCTGCCAATGCAGGTAAACTTAAGAGACCCAGGTAGAGACCTGGGTTCGATCCCTGAGTCAGGAAGATCCCCTGGAGGAGGGCATGGCAATCCACTCTGGGATTCTTGCCTATCCTATGACAGAGGAGGCTGGGGAGTCCGTAGGGTCACACAGAATCGGACAAGACTGATGATCCGTGCCAATATCGTTCTATGGCTTTGCATGTACACGCCCAACACCAAAGCTGCATAGTACTTTTATTTATTTTTTTACAATAAATATTTATTTATTTGGCTTTGCTGGGTCTTAGTTACGGCACACAGACTCTTTCAGCTGTGGCATGTGGGATCTAGTTCCCTAACCAGGGACTGAATCCAGTCTCCCTGCTTTGGGAGCATGGAGTCTTAGCATCATAGTCTTAGTCTACATAGCATTAATAGTTTATTAAGTGGGGTATAATTCACTGGCTCAGTCACATCTAGGTTGTTTCCTGTTTTTTGGTTTTGTTTTGTATTTACTTACCACACAGTCATGTGACTTTCTTTGTACTTACATTTTTGTGCATTGTCCTGATGGTTCAGCAGAGGCTAAATGTCTAGTCTTGAAATGAAGGAAGTCAATGCTACTCATGAATAATGGTAATACACAGGATCAAACTGCCTCCAGAAAATGTGTAACACTCCACATCCACCAACAGTATAGGACAGTGCTTGTTTTTCACTCTCTGGCCACTGTTAATATTTAAGGTTTTAGTCAATCTGATAGGTTAAAACTGACCCAATATTGTCATATTGATTCGCGTTTCTTAGGTTGTTTTACTTTTTTTTTTTTAGCCGTGCCTCTCGACACTCAGGATCTTAGTTCCCTGACCAGGGAGTCTGCAACTCCCTGCAGTGGAAGCTCAGAACTGTAACCTCTAGGATCTCCAGGAAGTCCTAAGAGTGCTTTACTTTCAAATAGAATTGTCTATGATTGAATAGAGGCAAAAATAATGACTTCAAATTAGGTTCTCCTTATTACACAAGAACCCAACACTGGCACGAAAGCAGAGTTACTATTCAGAGGAGCCAGTTGCCTAGCACAGGACAGTTTGAAGCTCTTTGAGGACGATACTCTTTCATTGATTGATTTATTCATAGGATCACTGGTGACTACTTTCGGGTGCTTACTGAATGGCATCTGGAAGGCCACATGGTTTCAGTCAACAAGAGGCTTGGATGACAGGGATGACCTTTGTAACATTCTTGCAAGACTGCTTGCAGGCAGAGAGCTGACTCCCGCGTTCTGTTAGTGATTCCACTCTATGCTGCATCCCTATTTCAGCTTCCGCCACTTGTTTGGCTGCTCAGGCACTTTGTTTGAGCACAAGGACTGTCAGTTGCAGCGTGCAGGCTTAGTTGCCTTGCAGCATGTGGGATCCTAGTTTCCAGACCAGGGATCGAATCCAGGTCCCCTGCACTGGAAGGTGGATTCTTAACTACTGGACCACCAGGGACATCCCAGCTCCCTGGGTCTTGAATGGATCTGCCCATCTCTGTCCCTCCCAGCACTGGAAAATGACAGCTTCACGTCAGCCAACACAACCAAGAAAGCCGTAAGAACAAAGTCAGAAATGCTGCCTGGAACTCAGTGCAAGGGTGGATCAGAGAGTGGAGGACAGCCACGGCAGACAGTGGAGGAGAATGAGTCCCCAGAGTGGCAGCTCCGTCCCCTTGTCTTTATGGTGGCCTCGGCATGCCCAGGCGCGCCAGAGTCAGCTGCAGGATCGCTGTTCCTTCTAGGTCTTCTCCATGGTTTCCTGCCTGGCTGAATGGCCGTTGCTTCGTGGTGATGATTCATGGCATTTGGAAAGTGTGGCTGTGTTCTGAACAGGGAAGTGAAAAATAACCCAGCCAAGGGCAGCACAGGACAGGAACGGGGCTGTCACAAGACGTGAAGTTTTACTTTGGAAAATGCAGGGGGTGGGGCACCTCGGGGAAGTGGGTCTTGGTGGTTCGGCCCTGCTAGCCCTTCTGCAGAGCCTCAGCTTTTCCGAGCACTGGTCACCGAGCTGCCCCTTGGGAAGCGGCTGCTGGTCTTGGCCCAGCGGCTGTGGGTAGAAGGAAGTGGATGGGTGATTCAGTGACTGTCGGCTTCCTCTCTGACTCAAGATTGGATCCGTTTTTAGGGTGGTGCCAGGGGCCCTGGGCTGCTTTAGCTAGAATCTTTGGAGTCAGAACAGAGGCGCTGACCCCTGTGGTTGCTGGCTTTCCTCTGACCCTTTGGGATGGGTAAGGGGATTAGGCTGAACTCTCTGCATCCCTCCTCGTTGGGTATCCCTTCTGACATGAGGCCTGCCTGTGCTTCCAGCTGAGAGACCAGTGAGCTGGGGAGCAGAAGCCTCTCTAGGTCTGTGGCCATCTAGGGGGGCTTCCTTGATTTGGGGGTCATATTTAGAAGAACATTGGGCTCTGAGGGGCTCGGCTTTGGCAGGTGTCAGACGTGTTGAACTAGCTTTCATGGAGTCCACCTGTCCATCATGGTACACAGGGGGCCCTGCTGCTCCCTTCCCGTGAGCAGAGTCATAATCACCTCCATCCTCTGTGTGCTGCTTACACACCATCACCACCATCACTGACTCCTGTCCTAAGAGACACTTTAACTATCCAGATAATGACCTCTGCCTGAGAGTGTCCAGTCCTGAAAGTACTGACTTGATAAAGACGTGGAAACCCTCTCAAGAGTTGCAACAGGGGTTCTGTATTTCAGTGCCCTAGACAACCTTGGATGATGGGCCCGTCTCCTCTGCTTTCCCTCCTGTTCCCAGGGCCAAAGCTGAGGACAGCTGGTCTTGCTTGGGCAGGATGGCCAGAGCCCACTCCTGGTGAGCTTCATCGGGAAGCTATTATTCAGTTCAGTTCAGTTCAGTTGCTCAGTCGTGTCTGACTCTTTGCGACCCCATGAATTGCAGCACACCAGGCCTCCCTGTCCATCACCAACTCCCGGAGTTCAGGCAGACTCACATCCATCGAGTCAGTGATGACATCCAGCCATCTCATCCTCTGTTGTCCCCTTCTCCTCCTGCCCCCAGTCTCTCCCAGGATCAGAGCCTTTTCCAATGAGTCAACTCTTCGCATGAGGTGGCCAGAGTACTGGAGTTTCAGCTTTAGCATCATTCCTTCCAAAGAAATCCCAGGGCTGATTAGCCACACGAAAGAGAAATGTGATCCAGATCACTCAGGGCTTCAAAAAGGGACTCTAAGGATGCCCGAAATGGGATCTGACCCTGCCAGGCACTCTCATCACTTACTCAATCTTGGTCTCTTATGCCCCAATATAGATTGCAATCTCTTTGATAAGCTTTCTCTACATGGCAGGGAATGTACAGGACAGCAGCTTCTGCTTATCACACCTCCCAGCTTCACTGCTAGAGAGGGGGCCGAGAGTTCTAAAGTTCCACCTGATGGCCTTTGTGGGGGTCAGATGATAGTTCCCAGTTCCATCTCTGTGGTCGGGGGAGGATCTCTGAGCAGGAGACTGCCCACATTTGGTTGCTATGATCAGTTCAGGGGTGGCAGTATTTTTCAAAGAAAGGGGGCCCATCCTAGGTAGACAAACAGTAGGTCCACTAACCCTGGGCACTGTAGGCTGGGGTCCTGGGCCGCCTCACCTCTCCTTGTGGGGGCTGCAGTGAGTGGCCTGGCCAAGGGGAGGAGGTGCCTTTGAACCCTCAGAAACCATCATTTTACTGCTTGAAAATCCATAAAAGATGGGGGTTTCCTCAACCATCTTTTTTGGGGGGATACATGTTTGAGGCCACAGCTGTGTGTGATCTTCTGAGGGGACGGCCTTGGAGGCTCAGAGCAGAGTGAGAAGAACAAAGGAAATGTTCTGAGAAGCATGGCAAAAATGAAACCAAATAAAAACCCCATAAAAATCCCTCCGAGGGCAGAGGAAATACCAACCCAAGGCTTCTGAGCCACAGATTCGGTAGTAAAAATTGAAGGACAGACCACTCAGAGGCGATCCCATTGGGGCCAGAGGGAGAATGTACTGGAACACAATAAAAGGGAATCATCTGAGCAGGGAAGGACTGCTGGGGTGTGTGTCTGTGTGCTGTAATTCAGGAACTGACTGATGACCAGGGTTCATGGGGAGCCTGACAGACGTAGGCCACAGGAACTGGTTCAAACTGTGCTTGCAGAGGCCTCGATCAGATGATGGACAGCTGGCCTGCCCCCTGCAGGCTCTGCTGATGGTCCTGGGAACTCTGACCTTTACTAGGCCACAAAAAGACCTGTTTAGAAATCTCTTTGAAGACTGATTAAGTAAACAGCCACAGGGCAGATAATAATAATTGTGTGACGTGGCTGGTGTGCTTGCAGTCAGGAGAAACACGTGTTAATAATGACTGGGGCAGGAATCTTGCCTTTCTGTTTCTCTTCATTGACTTCCTGGCTCCTGGTGTCAGTTCTAGGCTCAGAGAGTATTTGCAGGGGATGGAGTTGAGGGTGTGGAGACTTTCACTCATTTCATGGGTGTCGACATCCCAGGGATGGTACCCCACCTGTCACTGCATGGCAGCTGGTGGGCAGGTGGTCCTCCTTCCTGCCCTGGCTAACCTGAGATGCTGCTCCTGGTGGCTTTCCATCTGATTTGTGGCCCTGGGGCCACTGGAATCATAGCAGGAGTGTCTCCCCAGGTCTCCCCTGGAGGAGTAGGCTAAGCATGAAGAAAAGTCTGGTTTTCATCTGCAAGCATCTCTGAGTACACTGATCCTGTTTAGTTTTAGCCAAGAGCTGGTCAGACTCCCCTGGGCAGGGAATAGAAGCCCCTTTGCCACTTTGCTTCTCTAATGATCTCTGAGACCCCTTTGTAGATGGAGGTGGGAGTGGGCTGCTGGCTCTGGACTCAGCTATGCTTCTGGACTCAGTATGGTTATGTCTAATCAGCTCTCTGGGCTCCAGCTGCAGTTTTGATGTTTGTGCATCCCATTCATTCATCGTTGATCCACCCACTGACTCACTTGCTAGGACTGTCATTTAGTCATTCAGCCACAGTGAGACTGTATCTTCTTATCTTTGGTCTCTGCTGTCTGGCACGGCTCCAAGCCCATGGTAGCGGCCTGTGCATTTGCTGACTTCCTTTCTGGCCTCACTTTTGTGGAAATTCTAACTTTTGGGACCTCAGAATGTGGCTGTATTTGGATGCAGGGTCTTTAAAGAGGGGATTAAGTTAAAATGAGGCTGCTTTCAGCTAAAAATGAGGCTCTGATTCAATCTGGTTGGTGTCTGTATACGAAGAAGAGATTAAGGGACTCCCCTGGTGGTTGGATGGCATCACTGACTCAACAAACATGAGTTTGAGCAAACTCCGGGAGACATTGAAGGACAAGGAAGCCTGATATGCTGCAGTCCATGGGATTGCAAAGAGTTGGACATGACTGAGTGACTGAACAACCACAATGACCTGGTGGTCTAGTGGTTAAGACTCTGCCTTCTACTGCAGGGTCAGATTCAGCTCCCAATCAGGAAAGTAAGATCCCACATGCTGCAGGGCAACTAAGCCCATGTGCCACAACTAGGGTGGACCCCAAAGAGCCCATGCATTGAAACTAAGACCTGATGCAGCCAAAAATTAAAAAAAAATTTTTTTTTAAAGAAGAGATTTAGACCCAGACACATACAGAGGAAAAGATGGTGTGAAGACATAGAATATAGACGTCTACAAGCCCAGGAGAGAGGCCTGGCACAGACCCTTCCTTCATGGTCTCCAGAAGGAACCAACCTTGCTGACTCCTCGATCGTGGACTTCCAGCATCCAGCCCTGGGAGGACATACATGTTTTCTCTTTAAGCTACCAGGCTGTGGTTCTTTGTTCTGGCAGCCCCAGTAAACTGGTACATTCACCAAGCACAGGACCACATGCAAGGTGTTCTAGGAGGTCTGGAGACAAAGCAGAGAAATAGATACAGGGAAAGAGGAACAGCTAGGGGCCCATCCTCTCTATACATTTTCTCCTCCCAAACCCCTCTCTACTCTGCTGCTCCTTCCCTCTGCCTCCAACAGAAAGAGGAAACACAGGGGGAAGTGAAACAGAGGGTTCCCCAGCAAAAGGACTGGCATCCTACAGAAGCTCTGTAGTAGAATGCATATAGAATCAGAAGCACTTTTGTCTCTTTGTTTTTTACACAATAAAGAAGTTTACTTCAGTCTCATATCAAAGAAGTCTAGCAGTAGATAGCCTAGGACTGCTTTAGTGGTTCTACATTCATCAGTATTCCATGTTCCTTTCTTTCTGTTCTTAGAATTTGGCATCTATTGCAAGAACACCTCATGGTCCAAAATGGCTGCTTTAGCCCTAGCCATCATATCCTTATTCCAAGCCACAAAGGATAAAGCAGGTAAACAAGTCATCTTTGCTGGGTTAACTCCCTTTAAGCACTCATCCAAAAAGTATTTTCCATGTGTATTTGCAGAAGTGCTTTCTTTTTCCTGGCTACCTCTCTCTCCACCATCTTTACTTGGTGCATGTATGTATATGTTCATGGCCAGCCTGAATGTGTGTATGTACCTGAGGAAGGCCCAGGAAAGGGTTCACAGCTGTTGTGGACACACTGTGAGCGTTCAGCTGGCAGGGCCTTCCCCAGGGAGCTTGCCAGCCCCAGTTATATGATACACGGTGGCTAGAAAGGGCCACAATCAAACCTTTCTCCGGATCATGAAGTACATCCCTTGTTGCGCTTTTGACTAAATATGATGCCAATGTTGTTTCTCCACGCAACTGCTACAGGAGAAATGTCCTTTGGTTTATGGCCCTGGCCAGTGGTCGTGGGGCTGTGACCTCCTTGTCTTCAGGAATCAGGAGCTCTTGTCATCATGTAATAATCTTGTGATCTCTGGCAACATCTCTGAGCCTTCGGACCTAGCCTATTAAGAAACTAAGTCCATTTACAAGTGTGCCTGAGATATAAGTCTTGATACTTCTGGTTCTTCCACGGTGTCCACCCCTTTTCATTCAAAGACATTTTGCACCACACAGCTCAGTAATAATCCTGTTCCCCCATGGGTCTCTTTTGCAATCCTAGCTTAGCTCATTGATTTTAAAGGGAACTGGAATTCCAGGAGTGTTGGACCAACCTGTCCCACATTGCGTAGTGCCAGGTACCCAGTGGACTTTGGCAGAGATGTTACTGTCCCTGTGGTTGCAATCAGCTTCTGTGTGCATGTTGGGGGTGAAGTTTGCAACACGGTCACTTGTACTGATCGTGGTGTTTCTGAAGCGTGGTGCCAATTTCTTCATTTAACATTGATGTGAAAGAAGCTTCTTTTTTTTTCAAACTTTAAACTTGTTATTTCGTATTGGGGCATAGCTGATTAGCAATGTTGTGGCAGTCTTAGGTGAACAGCAAAGGGACTCAGCTATACATAGACATGTATCCATTCTCCCCCAAGCCCTTTCCCATCCAGGCTGGCACATAACATTGAGCAGAGTTCCATGTGCTATACAGTAGGTCCTTGTTGATTATTCATTTTGAATACAGCAGTGTGTATATCACCTTCCCAAACTCCCTATCTATCCCTTCCTGCCGGCAACCATAAGTTCGTTTTCTAAGTCTGTGGGTCTCTTTTTTTTTTTAAGTCCATTTGTATCATTTTTTCCACAAATAAGGGATTCCATACAATATTTCTCCCTCTCTGTCTGACTTAGTATGACTCTTTAGGTCCATCCACATTGCTGCAAATGGCATTATTTCATTCTTTTACAGCTGGGTAATATTCCATTGTATACATGTACCACGTCTTTATCCATTCCTCTGTCGATGGACATTTAGGTTGAAGCTGCTTTTCTTTTCTGCGTACAGACAAATGAACATCTTCCAGAATAGTCATGTCCGGCATGTGCTGGGCTCTCCCCAGCCCACTTCCTCCTGCAGTGCCCTCCTTGCTTGGCTTGCCCGCCATCCTTGCCCTCTTTTTCTTGCTTCCTGATTCTCACCAAGCATAATCCCCCTACTTGATAAACCTTAGGTTTTATCCAGAGGCAACTCCAGAGGTTATCTATAGTTTAGATTTTTTTGATGTCCTTTTAAAAGTCTTTATTGTTGTTACAATATTGTTTCTCTTTATGTTTTGATTTTTTTTTTTTTTGCTGAGAAGGTATATAGGATCTTAGCTCCCTGACCAGGAAATTGAACCCTCACCCTCTGCATTGGAAGGCGAAGTCTTAACCACTGGACCACCAGGGAAGTCCCAGAGGTTCCTGGCATTTTAAATGAGTTATTCATGAACAACTAAGCTTTCAAAACCCAAAGAAATGATCTTCCATTGCTTGAGTGGAGTCAAGGGTTTCTATCTGGACTGGTTGTGCACACAGGTCTACTTTGCTTATTCAAATATCCAAGCTGGGGCTTGGTGGTCCAGTGGTTAAGATGCAGGGGACCTGGGTTTGATCCCTCGTCTGGAAGGATCCCACAGGCTGCAGGGCAACTAAGCCGGTGCACCACTACTAAGCTGGTGCACTGGAGTCTGTGCTCTGTAACAGGAGAAGCTACTGCAATGAGAAGCCTGCATACCAAAACCAAGAGTAGCCCTTGCTCATCACAACTAGCGAAAGCCTGCACACAGCAACAGGGATGAATAAATAAATAACCTTAAAATCCCCCAAATATCCAAGACTGTGGCCAGTCTCCTTCTAAGCCAAGTGGCACCACCTTCCTTGGTGTGTGTCTTGCATGATGCAGGTGACTTTTCCAGCCATGGCTTCGACACCACTCAGGTTATTTATCACATATCTTGCTGCAAGCAGAGGCTGACTCGGGTCTTGGTGCCATCTCTCTGCCACGTCCCCTAGACCCAGAGCTATATTTATTAGTTAGCAGATTAAAAAAAAAGACAGCCTTTACGTTTTTAGGGCTTCCCCAGTGGCTCAGTGGTAAAGAATCTGCCTACAAAGCAGGAAATGCAGGTTTGATCTCTAGGTTGGGAAGATCCCCTGGAGGAGGGCATGTCAACCCACTCCAGTATTCTTGCCTGGAGAATCCCATGGACAGAGGAGCCTGGTGGGCTACCGTCCATGGGGTCTCAAAGAATCAGATATGACTGAGCGACTAAGCACAGAATATGCTTTTAAACTCACATCCTCTCCTCCCAGGCTTCAATTTCATAAATGTTGGTTCTTCCAGAGAACTGAACAAGGCCCGCAATCCTGCATGTACTTTTCAATAATCCCATGAC
The DNA here is from genome assembly GCA_917880005.1 of Nanger dama. NCBI lineage: Eukaryota > Metazoa > Chordata > Mammalia > Artiodactyla > Bovidae > Nanger > Nanger dama. The sequence continues at coordinate 7,914,877 of CAKJTW010000062.1, read as the reverse complement.
TAGTCAGTGAGGATGGAGCAGTGACCCCCAAGATAGAAGACTTCATTTGGCATGACTCATCCTTGGAAACAGCCAGGTCTCCTGGCGTGTGTTGTTAAGTGCCTGGTTCTGTAAATATTGACAGTTAGAAACCATCCTGAGAGCTACGAAGCGATGACCTTGCTTCGTAGGAAGGTAATGTATATGAATATGCCCCGTGATTAGGCAACACTCGTTATTTGCTCCGATTTAGTCACTGATAAATATCACTGCACTCTCGCTCTTCCTAATAGTGGCTCCTCTGTTCATGTGTGACTCAGAGTTGATATATTATGGGGTCTGATTCAGCAAGGAAAGTTTGGTCTGCCACAGTGGAGAACAACATCCAAGGCCACTTCGGTTTCCAGGATACTGGTTTCTTAACAAGTGTGGCATTGCCAAGAAGGAAAAGCTCAGAAGGAGTCTCCATATTTGAGAAACTGAAGCGGGTGTGGAGGGATAAAGAGCAGAAGAGTGCTTTAAAAAAAAATAAAATTTACTTATTTAAAAAGTATTTTGGCTCAACTCGAGGCATGTGGGATCTTAGTTCCCTCAGCAGGGATCGAACCTGTGGCCCCTGTACTGGAAGCTCAGTGTCTCAATCGCTGGACCAGGAGGGAAGTCCCCAGAAGGGTGCTTTTCATCATTCTGAGCCTGTGTGTTAAAAAATGCTTGTCCCTCAGGCACATTTCCAGTGTATTTCACCCACTGGCTCCCCAGGGGGTGACCTCTCTATTCAAGCCAACCCTTCCAGGCTTGTGAGCACTGCCCTCAGAGAAGGGGTGAGGATGCCCAGGCAGAGACTGAGTTTACCTCTTGCTCTCCCTCCCTAATAACTTAAAATTACTGGATCATTACCGACGTTTTCGGAGGGCTTTGGTTGTTTGGTTTCTGAAGTTTTATTCCTGTGAAGGAATTTCTCATTTGAATTGCAGTTCAGTTCTTTTGAATGGCCCTTGTTTATTTCCTACATTTTTTCAGGGCCTATCCTGCCAAAGCGGAGATGAGCTTTTCAATAGGTGGGATTTGAACATGGGCTTTTGGCAGACCAGTATGTGGGCTAAAAGTGTGGCCCTTGGCCAAGGGCACGTGCACGCACACATGCACACACACACAAGTGCAAGGCTGCAGCCCTCTGCATAATCGCTTGGCATTTACACTGTGTTGTCTTGTAAAGAGAGCAGAGCTCGGCCTGTGCTAACTGCATCAAGAGGCAGCACAGCCCTGTGAAGGGAGCATGCTTTGGGGCTGGCACTGAAGCACCGATTACCTCAATGTTAGATATTTCTTCACCGCTGACTGTGTGACTTTGGGCAAGTGTCTTAACTTCTCTGAGCCTCAGAATCCTTATTTGTAAAATGAGGATCCTAACACCTACCCAACTAGCAGGCCTAGTCGAGATGAGATAATGCAAGGAACACACCTGGTTCATAAAAACTGCTTTGTCCACAGTGGCTATGTTATTGTCTTTAGCACAAAGCCAATGTGAAAACTGCTGCTGCTGCTGACAATTTGGGATTGTTCTGGATTCAAGTTATGAAGTGCTTACTCTGAGTCTAAAGTTTTATATGCATTGGCTCATCCCCTCAAGGAGGTATTACTGGCTTCACTTTACAGAAGAGGAGCTTGAGGCTCAGGAGTGAGTACAGCTTGCTGGAATTGGAGCCAGGCATCTCTGGCTGTGGGGCTTGCTAGGTGGAGCTAGTGGTAAAGAACCCACCTGCTAATACAGGAGACATAAGAGACGCAGGTTCAATCCCTGAATCGGGAAGATCCCCTGGTAGAGGGCACAGCAACCCACTCCAGTATTCTTGCCTGGAGAATCCATAGAGAGGATCCTGGCAGGTTACGGTCCATAGGATCACAAAGAGTTGGACACGACTGAAACAGTGTAGCACGCATGCATGCATGTCTGGCTGTGGGGAGCCTGCACTGACTGCGAGATGGGCCATTTTTTCAGGGACACTGGAGATCATGAGTGTGTGTTTATGTGTGTGGGTGTGTGTATTTAGCAGAGGCTGGCAACTTGCTGTGTCAGGAGGACACTGGGGCACCTGCTTCATCTTTGCCTCATTACATGAGCACAGGTTGGTCTGTGTGCTGTTAGCCAAACAGCTTTGCAAAGCCATTGCTTAGCCACCTGACAGTGGCTGAGCGTTCTGTCCTTTGTTCAGGTAGATGCCACACCTGCTGAGTTATGACGCAGTGTTCTGGAACCTGTTGTTAGTCCCACTTTTTAATGGAATGTCATTGGGTGGGTGACAGGCATCCTAGCCTTTGGCTGGGGGTGGGTGGTGGTGGGTTTTAGGATGCTGGAGGAGATGGAAACTCAGAGTGACAGTCACCTTGCTTGTCTGGGTGACCAGAAGGAAACAGACGGTTTAAGTTCCTCCTCCAATCCCCCTCCCTCAGGGAAACATTTTACCTGAAATGATGAGATTTCAAATTATGCCCTCTCAGGGCTGCTTTCTGGAGGAGGGAATGGCAACCCACTCCAGTATTCTTGCCTGGAGAATCCCATGGACAGAGGAGCTTGGCAGGCTACAGTCCATGAGGTCACCAAGAGTCGGACACGACTGAAGTGGCTGAGAACACACGTACACAGGGCAGTCTCTCTGGTACCAGGAGTATACGGCATGTTTGGAAAAAAGAGAAGTGGTCAGTAGGGCAATGTACAGACCATGAATAAAGGAGACTTCCCTGAAGTGGCCCCAAATGAAGAAGATGTGTTTTCTGAGTGGAAATGTGAGGTAAAGGATCCTTGTGACAACTTGAATGGAGAGCCTGTTTCTCAGTCATAAACAAGAACTTCTAGGCATAATCACTTCAACTGGATGAAACCTATGTTTCTTGTTCCTCTCTCAAAGGTGAAAGGTGTCCCGAGGCCCCTGAAGAGAGGGCTCTTGCCATCACTTCTACTTACCTGGGTCCCTCAAGGTCCCAGGAGGTGGGAAGGTGCTTCCATCAGGGCCCAGAGGTCACCCAGCAAGGTCAGGGCCTTGATGAAGGGGTGTTCCCGGAGGAAGCATCAGTGAGTCTCAGATGCATCTTTGGAAGGTCTGGCATTTCTGAGAGAAGGAAGGAGCAGTAGAGTGGAGGCAGGGAGGCTGGCTTTGGCTGCCTGGAGATCAGATCTCATTCTTTTCTGAGGGGTCTCTGCTCCGTGAGTCAGCAGGGAAGCAGGGATCATCTCTCAGTAATGGCCAGTGGAGGCAAGACTAGGCAGGCAGGTTGGACAGACTTTAACGATACACATGGGTTGCTCTCTAATTGACTGGATCTGCTTCCAGTCCTTCTAAATCTTTCAGGTCCAGGAATCTCTTCCTTGGTGCCCCAGACAGCTGATGGATCCTCCAGTTGGTTTCCACCTCTGGAGGGTGCCACGAAGACTAAGCCAGTGGTGCTGGGTAAGAAAGACACTTGCAACATCTGTTACATAGGATGTGTTGAGTACCAGTCGTCTAATGTTATTGCCACTTGTCATTATGTCAGACTCCATTTTGTGTTTACACTTAAAAAAAACTTTATTTTCAAAGTTTTTTGGCCGTGCTGTGTGGCATGTGGGATCTTAGTTCCCTGACCAGGGATCGAACCTGTGCCCACTGCATTGGAAGGGTGGAGTCTTAACCACTGGAGGGCAGGGAAATCCCTGCGTTTGACACTTTAGAAGTCTGTTCTCCTTCAAACAGAATGGTTCTTTCTGGCAGACATGCCCCAGCCCATCCGCCTTACCTCCCAGAAACTTTGGGCCCCTTTGTGCTTCCTTTGGGTTCCAGGTTCATTTCTTATGTTCATCCCCTTGCTCATTCATTGGTCATCCCAACACTTATGCTAAAGAGATCGTGGTCCCTGCCCTTGCTGAAGAGGTGTCACCCAACTCACTTATGACACTCCCTCGCACCACCCCACCCTCTGCAAACATATCTGATGAATTCTTTAGTCTTTCTGGATCCACATCTAATTTCTGAATAGATGCACGTGACCTCCATTTTTGTGTGAGTGTATTACTTCAATTCCAGTAGACTTTTCAGGGGAACTCAGTGCCTGCAAAGAGCATCTGGAGGCTCTGATTTAGAAAAAGCGCTCCCTGTTCCAAGGTCCTCTGAGGCTCTTGCTGTCTAGATCAGAGAAAGGATGAGGGAGGAGGGTGGAGTCACCAGAGACTGATGGAAAAAACCAGGCCCACTTGTACCCGGGGCTGCTCCTTAGCCTACCCTGCCTGGAACCATACTCCCTAACGTGACACCTGGACGCAGATGTCTGCTTTTCAAGAGCTGCCTGGGTAAAGAATACGAGTCAGGTTACTTTAGAAACTAAGTAGTCTTTTTTTTTTTTTTTTGCATCAGAATCTACGTCTTTTTTTCATTTTATGTTTTTAAAATGGAAGTATAGTTGAATTTACAATGTTGTAGAAACCAAGCAGTCTCGCTGAGCTACAAGACAATTACTAGCCACATAGAGAATTGCCGGCCCCAGCAACACTCATCATGTGACTGTGGGCGGGACCCTGCCGTGGAGTGACCACAGCGGTCCTTGTTGAAACAACTGGGCCCCAAAATCAACTTAAAGGGGAAATAAAAAGATAGCAGGGTCAGGCTACAAATGCTTAAGTATGTAGCCGTTGAACGCTCATTCGAGATCGTTCTATGTCAACATGGGGGCAGCTGTTGCTCCCTTGCGTGAGGATAGGAAAATCAGCTGGGTGGGGAGAGATGCGGGGGGCGAGGGTGCTGGAGAAATCAATGCACAGAGAGGGGGCTGCCTCCCCCTTCCCCGACGCAGCAGCAGGGCGGCGGGTGCATGCTTTCCAAGATTCTATTTCAAGCCGACTGGAGGCAAGAATGTGTTCTTTGCCACAGGAAGCATGTTCCCTCGGACAGAACTGCACATCAGGCGAGAGGATGGGAGGGACGTACAGCCAGTGTTGGCGGCTGCTGGTTTTCCTAGCAGCCTTTCCCCTCCTGGCCTGAGCCGCATGGTTTTTGGCCGGCTGAGACAGTGGCTGAAGATCTCTACCCCTCCCCCACCCCGCCGCCCCTCCAACCTCATGGTCTTTGTTTTTGAAAATAGAGGAATTTTCTGAGCCTGCGAGCTCCGTTGCACAACTCTGAGCGATTTTCCAGAGCTTCCCTATGTCATCTGTCTCCGTGACAGCAAGAGGGAAGGAGGAGGGAGGAAAAGACCAGGGTGCACACGGGCCGAGGAGGGAAAAGCAAGGGAAAGGCGGCGGGGGGGGTTAGTTAGTGGAGAAACATTTTGGTGACGTCAAAGAAGACCACACTCCCCAACATAACATTACTTGGTACCTCATCCGCCCACTCTCTAATTTACTAGAAACCAAACAGCCTGTTTGGAAACCTGTAGCCTACAGTCTTTTTTTTTTTTTTGGTTTTATATTTTTTGCTATTCTCCCTGGACCCAAAGGGCCATTCATTGTTGGGAGTTTGAAAGCAACCTGATTTCCTGAAACAGAGGGGATTTCCACGAGTAATAATTCAGCCCGTGCTGGTGCAAGGCGCTGGAGCTCGAGTAAATTGATCCAGCTGCTCACAGGCTGATGGAAAAGTGCCCGGGGAGGGGACGGCATCTGCAGCTGGGGCCGCAGCGGGCGCGGTCACGTGGCCAGGCCGGCGTCCGCGGAGCTGACTCCGGGCTCGCTCCCGCTCCGCCTGCATCTTCCAACCCCGACCCGCCTCCCCGCGCGCGCCCCCCCTCGCGTGCCCGCCCCCTGCAAGCGCCCCCCGCCCCCGGCGCGCGTCCGCGCTCGCTCCTAACTGTGCTCTCTCCTCTGCGCCTAGACCCCGCCCTCCAGCCTGCGCTGGCCTCGCTGGAGGAAGGCAGTTTCCTGGGCCATGTGGCAACTTCTTTCTTGGGAAATGCGAGAGACGCCAAGGAAGGTGGGGGGCGGCCCGACGTCCTAAGCTTCCCCAGAGAGTCACCCTTTTGGCTCTGTTGACTGTGCTTCCCAGAAGCCTCCCTCATTTCTGTTGTCTGGACAGTCAGGGCCTATTGACAAATAAAATCGGAGCTGGCAGCGGTAACCTGGATGAAACCCGAGGCTAAAGAAATACCGTTTCCAATACCCAGATGGTAGAGTTCAATCTGTTTTCTGGCCAAGGCCGGGCAAGTTAATTTTTATCCTAGTAAAAATAATAAACAGGGCATTAGCTACTAAATGTTTATCAATTTGCAGTTCATTTCCAGCCAGTCTATTTCACTCCCGCATGTTTTTACTGTTAGCTGATGTACTGGAGTGCTTTACATGAAACCATATGTGACTAGTTAAGTCCTAGCCCCTACAGCATTTCTATGGTGCTTTTCACCTTAATTGGTTAATGTTATTTGGCTGTTTCAGCCATGGTCTTCCAATATAGCTTTTTAATGATAAACTTCAGTGGAGAAAGGTTAAATGACTTGCTGGGGATCACCCCACACTTGAGTGGTGCCGGTAAGAATGCCCTGGTTGGGAAGATGTCTTATTAAATGGGCAAAAAGCAAGGACAGCTCAGAGAGACGATGATAAATACTTGTGAGCATCTGGTCACCCACAAGCCAAGCCTTTCTGCAAATGCCGTGACTGGTTTTGTTGTCTTAGCGGAATTCACAAGCCCACTTGGTGGTGTCATCTATTGTTTATCCACCAACTATTATATTCGGAAACAATTTCAGAGATGACAAAATGGAGTGATGGCTATACTGTGAATCACACAGGCAGGGAACCCTTCTCTCAGCCTCCCAGTTTTCCTTCATTGAGTATATAATAGAAATCTTGATGTTGCCACATGGTTCAACTCAGATCTAAAGTGGTTACTAGAGAAAGGGAGAGAAGAAAGAATTTATGAGGTAGCAGTGTAGAAAGAACTAAGTCAGACCTATGCCTATGTTCCATCTTTTTCTCCTTGGGAGAATAACTCACTTTCTTGAAGCTTCAGTTTTCTTCCCAGTGAAAACATGGGGCTGGCAGGATTCCCTTGGGGGCTGCTGCTGCTGCTAAGTCGCTTCAGTCGTGTCCGACTCTGTGTGACCCCATAAATGGCAGCCCACCAGGCTCCCCGTCCCTGGGATTCTCCAGGCAATGTATTCAGGGCTTGGCACTGTGCTTGGAGTCTAGCAGAGGCTAGTAGGAATCCTTTCCTTAGGAAGAGTAGTCTTGGCAGGCCTGGCAAGCAATGGGTTGAGGACACCATATATGCAACTCCAAATATGAGGCAATACCCCATTTCCCAACGAGCAAGTTACAAAATCTTCTGTGTGTGTGCACCCGTGTGTGTTTTTCTTTTCTTGGCTGGGTTGAATATGTACACTTTTAATGATGCGACTGGAATAGTCAAAATTCTAGTTATAAAATTCAATTTATTGGTTTCATTACATGCCTATTTAAAATTATAGGTGTAAATATACGTATTTAGAATCTTGCCCTTTGAACTCATTATCCAGACTCTTCATCGTCACCTGTCTTTGTCATCACTTGAGCCCCCCTTTTGAGTGATCTCACTCCATCTTCCAGAACTTGCTTCTGCCCACATATATTTGAGTTTGTATTTGCAGTCACTGGAAATGTTATCTCAAGCTTAATATCCACACGCTGTTTATGATATCCCTAAAGTAACTTCTTCTTGTCCTGCTTAAAAATCTTAACAGGGTTAAGATCTTAACCCGTTAAAGATCTTAACAGGGTTGTGCCTAGGTTAGGAAGTAATATTCATGCATTTTAACGATGCATACTCAGATACCAAAGCATGAAATGACGTGAGGTTTGGGATTTTCCTTGAGACAATTCAGCAAAGAGAAAAAGGAAAAAGACAAAAAAAAAAAAAAAGAAGGACCAGTGAAGCAAATGTGGAAAAATGGTAATTAGTAATCTGGAGAGAGAGTATATCATCATACTATATGCTCTTCTTTCGATTACAAATTTTCATAATAAGTTTATAAAAATGAGCTTTAAAAGACATGCCTACATTATCTGTTACTTGCAGTTAGAGGCACACCTTCAAGAATAACTACAAAAACTCCTACCTTACTTTGATTAAAAAAATACAACTGTTCTTCGGACCTGTGGACACAGCATTCTGGGGATGAACTGAGAAAGTAGCGTTGACATATATACATGACCATGTGGAAAGTAGCTAGCTAGTGGGAAGCTGCTGTAAAGCGGGAGCTCAGCTTGGTGCTCTGTGATGACCTAGAGTGGTGTGATGAACGGAAGTTGGGAGGGAGGCGCCAGAGGGAGGGGATAAATGTATACTTAGAGCTGATTCATATTGTCGTACAGCAGAAACAAATACAACATTGTAAAGCAATTATACTCCAATAAAATTTTTTTTTTTTTAATGTAAAAAGCAAAAATGCCCACAACTGTTCTAGGCAACCTCTATGAACATCTTAAACTTGTATCGATTGAATGCCTTTCAGGGCATTTTGTTATTCAAAAGTAAAGAAACTGAGTGAGCATGCTATAACATGAGGAACTTTGGATAGACACACTTAATAAGGTGACATCTTACGTTTGCTCATATGAGTTCTTTTCCTTGTTGATCTGAGTGAATGGGGATTGGTGATGACCCGAAATAGAGAACTCCCATAAGTGATGTGGAAAGACTTCCTGCAATGTCCTTTGTCAAAAATATCCATTACCTAGTGCCCTCATTGGCATCTGAGCTCGAAAGCCCAGGATAGCAGGGAACATACAGTCCTGGAGGTGGGCCTGGTGACACCTGCCCGGGGATGCGGTGTCAGTGGTGATGTAAAAGGGGAGAGGCAACATTTTCCTCATTGGGCAATGTTTATCCCCTGGGGAGAGGACACAGAGCCGTGGTCCGTGCAGCCAAAGTGAGAGGCTGGTTGGGTAATTGTCCAGCAGGTTCCAAGTCAGGCAAGACTGTTTAGGCCTGTGCCTGGTCACTTGTCCTTTCTGGCTCTTTGCGACCCCATGGACTGTAGCCCGCCAGGCTCCTCTGTCCATGGGATTCTCCAGGCAAGAATACTGGACCAGGTAGCCATTTCCTTCTCCAGGGCATCTTCCCAACCCAGGATAGAACCTAGGTCTCCTGTATTGCAGGCAGATTCTTTACGGACTGAACTATCAGGGCAGCCCATTTTGCCTAAGAGTCCTAAACTACCACTATCAGAAGGGATTGGAAAACTGTTCAGCGTTTATGTTTGTTCTATAGCAATGGGTTTTCCAGAGGATGAAAGGAAAAGTGATTATTTTAAAAACATTTTTGAAGAATAGGATGCTTTCCATAAAATGAAGAAGACTACTTGCCAATGAGGATTATAATTAAAAATATCTTCTTCATCTGGGTGGAAAGTCTCCAGAATTCTTTGATTTTTACTGTTTTCCTCCTGAGGATACATCATGCTAGGCCACGGTAGACCTGTCATCATTGTTGAGAGATTTACTTCTGATACTTTTCTTCATCTCTTGTTCACACTCAGCATTTCACAAGAGAAAGGATTTTTAGTATTTTGAAGGAATCCTCTCTCAAACATAAAAATCACAACAGTCTGGCTTTCCAGCGTCTATCTCAACATTTTAGTGCAAGCAGATTGATTGGAATGCAGAAAAACAAAAGATCAACAAAACACCAGCATGCTCAAACTGAGAGCGGGTTCTTTTTGGACAGTGTGTGTTTTTTTGATGAGCTAAGTGTTGATTCTAACCCAAAAAGACTGAGAAGTGTGAGGTTAGATAAGTGTCTGCTAGATTCATTATTGCCATGTGGATTCTGTGGAGTCAGCTTAGAGTCACTGGGTGTAGCTGCAGAATAAAAGTTTTTCTGGTTTACCTTCACTCTGATTGGACAGTTACTGAGAGCAGGGACTTGCAACACCTTCCGGAAGCTCTCTGGTAACTTCAGGTCTGCGCCCAGAGGGTGGACGCCTCTAGCAAGGTAGTGCAGGATGGATTCTGCAGGCGTTGCTTGAGCAACGCCAAGTGGCCCCCGGCCAGGGTAGGAGTTAAACCAGGAGATGGCTATCAAGGGCAGTTGTTAGGTTTGGCGCTTGTCTCTTGAGCTGCCGTGCTGAGCAGGAAAGAGAGACGTTTGTTTGTGGATTTAGCTCATCGCGCTATAGTGCACTCTGTAATCTGAGTCTTTCTCTTTGCTCCAGAGAAAAACAAGTCTGACTTGCATACCATGGAGGATTTAGATCGGCCAGTTTGCATCTTTCACCCAGGTTGCTCGGAGCCCGCTCCCCACGCTTTTCTGCGTTCATTTCCTAGCAATCTGGACGGCAGCCTCATTTGGTGGTTTGGGACGTAGTTAACATTTTCCAGTAGACGTGCTGCACATCCTAGGATGAATGTAATCGTTTTCCATGAACCATGATGATTTCTGACACTCTTTGCCCCCGTGTGTATGTGTTCACATGAAAAACAGTGTGGCTGTACTATGGATCAGTGATCTGACTGCGGAGCAGTTATTGTTGGGTTTTCTTCCGGGTGGTTATCCTCCTTCTGGTCAGTGGATAAATGGTGTTTGGATAGGACCTGGCACAGATGCTCTAACCGTTCAGCTTAATGTATAACTACGATGTTTTTCTTCTGTGTCAGCAGTTGGCAGCATGATCCTGTAAGTACCGATGCTGGTGAATAAGTGGATGTCTGTGGAGTGAGGGGAGGGCAGGGCTGGAGGAGGCAGTTTTGAAATCCATGCCAGTGGTTGCTGCAAGTGATAAGATCATTTGAGTAACCTGTAAGACCTGTGGATTCACGGGTTTCAAAAACAGGAAAGTCTCTTGTTCAAAAACCCTTTAAAGCAACATGTGGGCTCAGAAAAGAAGCTGGCTTGTGGTTTGGTGATTGTAGTTCCTTATTGAAATAATGGCCAGTGACGCAAGGCCTCCTGGGATTGCAGTGCTGTGGCCGCAGGTGACAGTTACCCTGACAGGGTTCTGAAACAGGCCCGGGGCTTTCTGGACGGATGAGAAGTCTAAAAATTTCCCTTTTCATTTCCTCTCTTGTGTGACTTTGTCATTAAAAAAAAACAAAAAAAAAAAAAAAAAAAAACTGGTACTTGACAAGGGAATTTTGCCCCAGCTCTTCAGGAGTTTAACTGGGTAACTTCTCTCCCACTTCCCAAAAATCCCTCCCTGAAAACCCCAGGCTAAAAAAAAACAATTGTCTGGTCTGTTCTTGCAGATTTTTCAGTGGGTCTATGTTTGATCAATTAGCTTTGAGGTCAGATTGATAACAAGCAGATTTCAAATACATTTCATGATTTGGAAAAAGACCATCAGGAACATCTCTATGTCCTGAGTCTTCTGGGAATTTTAAGCCTTGAGTAAATGCTATGCTGTTCTGGAAACCAAAGCCTCTCATAGCCAGTGGGAGGCTTGGAAAGACAGATGCTCCTAGGACCCCTGCTTGTATCCTGAAATAAATGAAAACAGGTGCCATTCCTGTGTCACACGGGTAACTGACCGCCACACAAACAATCCTGTTGGCTGGACGTGTGGGGCTATCTTGGTGTGAAAGACAGTCTGCTTTAGAAATAAACTTCAGAATGGGGCTTTTGCTCCCTGACTGCCCGGGAGGGGATTTGGTTTTGACAGTTTGGTAGGCTGAATCTACTTTTAGAAGGCTGCTTCTGTACTTTGCCTGCAGTGGGGAGAGAGGGCAACGTGGGGGAAGCCACCTCCACACCCCAATTCCTCCCAAAGTCCTTGTGAATACTTGGTATGCTTGTATGTAAGTATATATGACTCTGTGTGTAGATGCCTGTGTGTGTATTACCTGTGTTGTTGGAAACAGCCTGCAAATTCCTTTTATTTTTCTGTGAATTCAGAGGACATAACATTTGGAAGAAGGGTATGCACCAGTGTTCCAGCAAATTATCAGTCAAGTATGCCGATCCTTACCAAATGAACCCATCTTGCTGATTCCTCTGTGGTGGGCCCGATGATCTGCCTGGCATTATCGCACATCAGAATTTTCTGCCCTTCCTCTCTCTTTCTCTCTCTCTGATAAGTCCAATAACTCTGCCCTAGTCACATCACTGAGGTCATAGGGAAATGTGATCCTGCCGAGAGTGGGAGTTCAGGAGAACCTCCAAGAGCCGGAGGTTACAGTGAGAGCAAGAACCACTTTCTGGGTTAAGCATGTGTGCATGGGTGTTTGTGTGTGAACCGTGTGTGCATTTGTGTTCTGTGGAACTGCAGGAGTGCTGGGCATACATGGAGTGGGTGTGTGTATTGTCTGTGTGTACCTGCACACGTGTGTGTCCACTGTGTGTGACACATGGAATATCACAGACCTCTGGGGGCGGTTACAAGAAGGATGCTGGTGTATGTTAGCCTGCTTGGGAAGAGGTCAATCGCTTCAGTACAAAGTGCTTTCCTTCTAATTTGCTCTCCTTTCTCCTGTCAGCAACGTGTATGGAGATCGCAGAAACCTTAAAGGCAAGCAAAGGATTTCTCCTGCCTGCCTGCCTCTCAAATGAGTTCTATTTAAACCCCTGTTGTCTTCAGCCTAAGGAAAAAGGAGAGAGTTTTAGAATTGAGAAGAGGGATCAAAGATTCAACAGCACGCTCGTCTTTTTCATTGTGTTTTGAGTGTATGTTTCCTGTACATCCAAAAGGACAGGAGAAGGGATAGAAGGGGGGGAGAAGGGAGTCACATGGGACAGAGTGTCTGATTTTGGAGCTGCAAAGTAAAATTTCTATCCTTCTACTCAGGACTCTGCCCCAGTTTCCTGTCTCTAACCTCCGAGTCTGACCCATTTCTGGCTATTTTTATTTGTTTCCTTGAAAATGCTCCCTGTGTGATGAGTTGACTCTTTGCCAACTTTGTTCTTATCCTCCCTGCCATCTGAGTCCAGAAGTGCAGCCCTTCCCACCTCACTCCCAGCAATTATGGGTGAGTTCAGAGTCAAAGAACGGCAGGGTTTCATTGGTGATGTGACAAAGGGTCGACTTCTTTTCTCTCCATGAGACTCAAAGACGAGCAGCTGCTACCTGCGTGCAGAACTTTGCACCCACAGCATCACCTTTGGTCTGATTTTCCTTGCCAAGTGAGCGGGCTCCTGTGGGGACAACGGTTCCATCTCCAGCATCCCTGGGGGCACACGGATGCTGGAACTCTCACCCCAGGCACTTATCTCCAATTACAGCCTGAGTCAGCAGGGGAACCGGGAAGTGGACTCCAGGTCCATTGTGGTATGGAAAGTTGGGTGTATTTACTTTTCTCTTAAAGCAAACTTTGATTTACTCTTTAATAAGTTACCATGAAGGATATGGTGCTGGAGAAATTTGACTTGGCACCCAAGTCTAAGTCATATATTGATAAAGGAGGAGAGGGAACTAGGAGTCTTTTGCGTTTTCTGGCTTTATCATTAACCCAAAGTTTGGAAATCTATTTGCTTTTAGAAGCATCAGTTTCCAAGTCTTCAAGAAGGTGTTAATTCTCTGCTGATGAGGGATTTTGGCATACCTTTCAGCTGAAAGGTATGATAACCGGGGTGACCTGTGGCGCTGTGGAAACCCTAGAGGGGCTGTGTGACCAAATGAAGACTGACCTTGACTACAGGTTGAATTCTTGACCCTGTCACTCCCAGTTCCACTGGGGAAAATCAATTCATTTCTTTGGCCTCAATCGCCTCATCTGTAAAATGGGGGTAGGGGGAAATCTTATCTCCCTCTGAAGGGATTCAAAAAGAGTGTGAAGGGCCACATGGGAGACTGGAAGGTGGTGTTTCACTTAGTCTACAAGATGTCAGGGTTAGAGGTCTTTAGTCACTTTATTGGGTGGGAGAAAACATCTGTTTTCTCTTTCCAGCAGTTTCTGCAGGAAGTCACCTGTACAAGATAAAAAACATGATTGCATCCTCCACGCTTTCTCTACTTGTTTCTACCCGAGTGGATGGAGCCACCCTGCAGAGCAGTGAGCTCTCGCCTCACTGCTGATAAGGGATGCAGACCCTGAGAGTAGCCAGGGTGAAGGTTTCCTATTTTTGCTGACAGCGCTTCCTCATTAAATGCAGCCATCTGCAAAAAGGAAAGAAGAAGAAGGAAAAAAACACTCAAGAAGGGAAAGGTGGCAGCAAGGCCCCTTCTCAGGCGTCTCTGGTGATCTCTGGGGAGGAATTGCTTCTTTGTTTGTCCAAAGGGCCTGGCATAACTTCTTTTCTGGAGTTCTCTCTCCCCATGGCTCCAAGAGTGGAGACTTAGCACATTTTGTAACAAAAGCAGGGCTTCCCAGATGGCACTAGTGGTAAAGAACTTGCCTGCCAATGCAGGAGGCACAAGAGACATGGGTTCGATTCCTGGGTCGGGACGATCCCCTGGAGGAGGAAATGGCAACCCACTCCAGTATTCTTGCCTGGAGAATTCCATGGACGGAGGAGCATGGCGGGCTACAGTCCATGGGGTCACAGAGAATCAGACATGACTGAAGCGACTTAGCATGAATACATGTGATAAAAGCATCAGCAGAGAAAGAGAGAAGGGTGTCATTCAGGAGATGAGAGTGCTGGGTGGGTAGACCTCAAGTGTGGTCATGAGGGATGGGCTGTCTCTAGAGTTTTCTGCTTTAAAATTTTTTGATTGCTGGTTACCAGTCATTCTACACAAACTTAGTGATAAAATACTCCCTTCCTTGGGCAGATGCTGCTGCTCTGTGTGCCCTGAGTGAGCACGTAGAAAGTAGACAGTGTAACCAGAACTCAAAGGAACCCGAGATGTTTCTTTCCCCTAAAACGGGCTGGAGGAGCCAACTGCTCAGGCAACGCTGGGCATCCAAAGAGTAATGAAAGAGAGGGAGAGAGAGAATGACCCTAGCTCGGAGAGATGTGTCCAGCTGGTTCTCCTCTCTCCCTGACAGGTCCAGAGGCAGGGCCTGCGAGTGGAGCCCATGATGGGGCCGTGCTGGGCTGGGGAAGTGGGCATGGGGGAACACTTTAGAGAGAATCTGGTAATGGGCCTCGCAGCAAAGCAGATGGCCCTGGAGAGTGAGGGTGTGACAGAGAATGGCAGCATTCCAGCATGTAGAGACCCCCTCCTTCCGCCCCCACCTGGAAGCAGGTACTTCTGCCTGGCTGTGCTTCTGCCTTGTCTGGTGGAAATAGCTCTAAAGACTCCTGCTTACACTCAGCAGGTGGGCTTATTGAACCACCATAACCAGCTGGTGAAGTGTATGTAATCATGTCCTTTTTAAAGAAGAGGAAACTGAAGCTCAGAAAGGGACAGGAACCTGAATCTGCCTCCTGCTCCTAAAGGCTGAGAGCAATCATTTCTTCCCAGGGCCTTGTGTCACACGGAAGCTCTTTCGGGTGGAAATACACAGCGCCCCCTTAAGCTCAGTGGGCTAAACTTACTGCAATGCCACAGAGTAAAAAGGCATCTCCTCTGAGAGTCCTTGATGGGCACAGTGCCAAACAGACAGCCCCACCTTGAGCATGAGCTATTTCCAGCGACTGGTTTTCCCTCAATGGCAGACCTGTGATTTTTAGAGACCAGTTTGCTTTGAAGGCGGCCCTGGGGCACATGTTCTCTGTGGGATCCTGGAATCCTTTCTCGCTCAGAGGCAGCCTGCTTGCGGGGACCCACGGGTTGAAGCGCTTCCTTAGGCTCTTTTGGTCCAGAGGGTTTAAAAGAACCTTTCACCTCCACCCCAAAGCTCAAGGTTGGCTTCTGTCTGCCCACCAACCTCTCAAGCAAAGAGGAAACATCAGAATATGGGATTCAAAGAGACTTCTCCAGTGTTCCCGTGGTTAAGAGTTTGCCTGCCGATGCCAGGGTTGTGGGTTCAATCCCCAGCTGTGGCGCTACGACCCCATCTATCTTGAGGCCAAAAAAACCAAAACATAAAAACAGAAGCAATATTGTAACAAATTCAGTGAAGACTTTTAAAAAATGGTTCATATTAAAAAATCTTTAAAAAGAAATGGGGAAAAAAATCTTCAGTGGAGTCCAGCTAACGTGACATAACCTGGTGTAATGCAAGACCCCTTGTCACGACTCATCATGGCCCGAATCTACCAGGTTCCTTGAGTCACAGGCACCCGAGGGGCCACCCTGTTCTTGGGATCCCGGGCAGTAGTGGGCCAGTCTCAAGGATGGGTCAGCTGGAGGCTTCAACCAGAGCTCAGGGCTGGGCCAGGAGGAAGAGACCAAGAGCCCACAGGCCCCAGGCCTCAAAGGATTCAGGTGCTGGCAGAGGTCTGCCTTCCTGCCCTGCCTCCCTCAGGATTTGAACTCTTCCGAACTGGAGAGAGAGAAATCTGGAATTAGAGAAGGAAGACCTTGCCTGTCCAGGTTATTTATGTGTCCGAGGATCCGCCTTTGTTCTACAGAGCGGTGAGCATGAAAGGCTGGCCGGGTGGGAAGCAGTGTCCATCAGTAACTTGCACAGGAAATTGGAAATTGGAAACCTGAGGGTCTGCCCCCACCCTACCTCTGACTCATGCTTAAACAAACCCAACACCCGCCCTGACCTTTGCTCCCTGCATCTGGGGCAGCTGGACCTGCCAGCAGCTCACTCTCCCCATCAGTGGAGGGCTCTTGAACGTCCAGCCTCTGGGCCACTTCCTGTGGGAGAGACTCCTTCAGACCCAAAGCAATGCCATAGATGCAGCCAATGTGTTTTTTTTTTTTTTTTTCTTCCACAAAGTGAATTCTTAAATTTTTTTTCTCTTTAAATTTTCATTCATTATATTCATCAATGCAGAGAGATGGAACATTTGGCAAAATTATTTTAAGTAGCACTTCAACCTGTGATCATAATTTTAAATCAAGGAATTTGCTGAGCAGCTGTGGGAAGAACAAAGGCCCAGGCAGTGATTTAGGGGCTGGGGGAGGGGAGGCTGCATGGCTGGTGCAGAGCAGTTGGGGGGCAGTTTGTTTGCCTACCCAGGGGAGTCAGCCTTCTCAGCCCCGCCGTCTGTCTCCGTGGGGTGACGCTGTGGTTTCCATCTGCTGAACTCACCACCCATGGCACTTAGAACTGTGTCCACGGAGCGGAGGATTGAGATTCAGCTTCAGAAGGTGGCTGAGAACTTCAGCTCAGGAATGGGACAAACCTGGCCTTGAATCTTGGCTCTGTCCCTCACCAGCCTCAGTTGAGTCCTCTGTAAAATGGGAATTATCATAGTAATCATGTCTTAGAATTGAGAGCAATTACTAGCACGTGTTAAGTTTGTTTGGCCAGGTTTCTAGCACACAGTACGTCTTCAAAATGCTCTTATTTTTGCCAGTTGGCAGAAATGGACCATTTACGTGCTTTGCTTTACAACTGATTCATTCAACAAACATCTAAGGAGCACCTATTATGTTCCAGGAGCAGGGCTGGGTGAGGCAGGGCTACAAGCATGTAAAGCATAGAAACTCCTGCTATTCGAGAAATAGAAATGTTCCTTTGAGTAAAATAACGACTCCCAAGAATATTTCATTAATTTATAAAGCGCTTTTCTTAGCAGAGGGTCTATTACAAATGATTTTAAAAACGTAAAAAATTTTAAACAAGGGAACGGTCTTATTTCTAATTAATTTTGAATTCATTGCTTTTCAATAAAACTATTACCTAAATTAACTTAATTTCTTAAAATAAGCCGTGCTTCAGATCTGAGAACTTCAATCAGCTGATTTGCAGATAATCAGACCTATTGGAAAAAAATTTGGTTGGTCTAAGTGCCTTTAAATTCGTGACATGTGGATACTCAGAAAAAAATATCATTTGTCATAAGGACATCATTATCCAGTTCTGTTAAATTACAGTTGGAAGGAGACATGAGCTAGTCCAATCTCATCCTTGTAGCAGAGTTTCTGATTAGATAATAGCTGGGCTTCTGCCCCAACTCTGCTAGGAGCAGAAAGCTCACTACAAAAGGTAGGTACCTGTCGGGTTGAATAACTCTAAATATTTAAGGTGTGCTAATTAATGGAGATACATCAAAGTGAATTTGCATAGAGCACATGGAAAGTGCCAGTGACCTTGTTGTTTTTCCTTTTATCTTGCCCTCTGTCTCTGTGGTTTGGTCTTGCTTTGACTGCCTGTCCATCTTTCCCCTTTTATGCTGAGCCTGTCCTCTGCCCAGAGGGGAACAGCAATGGCCCCAGTCACTGATGGGTAGCCAAGCATCCCAGGCCTTGGAGAGCCAGTCTTCAGTTCCTGGGCTCCTCGCCCTGTTCTCTGGGGTGGCTCAACCAGGTCCTGCTTTCTTGGAAAACAACAGTGAACTTTGTTCAGTCAAAGCCATATTTCCCAAATTCTGATATTTGCTTGCTGGCCCTCCTCCCTCCAGCTGTTCCCAACTGCTGACCACTTCTTATGCGCCCTGCTAGCTGTTTCCGATGTTCCAGCACTTCTTGGAAGCCAGCCACCAGGGCTGAGGCAGATGCAGAGCGCCGCTATTGCCTGTGGCCTTGGCTTGTGGTTGGAATTCACCGCTGGGTCATTGGGAAAGAGCGGGTGTGCGCCTCCCTTGGAAACCAGTGGGCTTAAGCCAGGATGAACAAAGCAGCTTCACAAGAACCTACGTTTGCTTTATTTTTTTCCCCCATTTCTGGTTGCTTGTAGGATTGTTAGTGTTTTTTTTTTTTTTAAAGGCAAGTCGAGAGCAAGTAAAAGAGAAAAGTGATAAAAGGCAAAGGTTTATTTTTGGAGCTCTTGCAGTCCAAAACTGTCTCTCTCACTTCTTCTAACTCAGCTCTTTGTTCTCCTGGGGGCTTTGAGTCTCTGATCTCTCTGGAGACTCTGAGTGCAGAGGCCCTTCTGGCATCCTGGATCTTGGTGTGAACCCTTTCAATGAGGTTCAACCTTGATTTCCTGTCCCTCTTTTGTTCTTCGGTTTTCTGGCATTCTTAGTCACCAAGTCTGCCACTGGCTGATGGGTGGCTACTGAACCATGCTGGAGAAAGCCACGCCCCTGGGGTGACTCGTCCCCTGAACTATGAGCGCTTTACCCAAAGGCCTTAAACCCCAAGGACCTCATCTGGAAGAGAAAATGGGTTTTGTTTGACCTGAACAATATTTGCAATAGTTTGATTTTGTTATCAACAATGAAGACACGGGGGATTATAAGAAAATATAGATATTTTGCTATTCTTGAAAAGTTGGTGAGCTGGCAGGCCTGGATCTTTGCTAACTCTGGCACCGAGAGGCAGTGGCTCCCCTGACATGTGGCACGTATGCTCTACTTTGTCACCAGCTCTGCAGCAACAGTGAGGATCTTTCTGGACACACATACTGAGTATGAGACGCTCATGATCAAGGGGCTTCTCTCTGCCTCCTCCCTGCCAGTGTGCCTCATTCATGGAGGACCCGCCTGATTCTTCTAGGCCTTGGAATCTTCCTGATAACTCCCTCCCTCTTCCCTCCATGCTTTCTCTCTCTCTCAACACTTAAAAATAAAATTTTTATAAAATGAAATGTGCCTTTGAAAGAGTGTTCAAATCCAAGATCAATAGATCAATGATTTATTATAGTCAACATCAGTGTCCTTACCAGGCAGGACAACAGATATAACCATGCCATACTCTGGAAGCTCTAAGCACTCCCTCTTTTTTGTTTTTAAAGATTTTGGGGGATGTTGACCTTTTTTTTTTTTTTTAAGGTTTTTGTTGAAGTTGTTACAATATTGCTTCTGTTTCATGTTTTGGTTTTATGGCCTTGAGGTATGTGGGATCTTAGCTGCCAGGGGGATCAAACCTTGCCTCCTGCATTGGAAAGCAAAGTCTTAACCACTGGACCACCAGGTAAGTCCCTCCCCACTGCCTCTTCTTGCCTCCCCTACTCCCTCCCGCCACAGGTAACCTCTATTCTGACTTTCATGGTAAAATGTCCTTGATTTTTTTCTTTATTGTTTTACCATCAAAATAAAATGCAGTCCTTAAAAGCTCAAGTTTTGTTTTGCCTGTTTTTACAACTTCGTATAAACATAGCCACAGAGTATGTAGTCTATTACACATGATGCCCTTCATTCATTATACTTGTGAAATTCAGCTGTGTTGTTGTCTTCAGCTTTAGTCTGTATGTTTCATCACTGGATAGTATTACATTTTATAAATGTGACATGATATGCTTATCTGTCTACTCCTGTACATTTGGGGTGTTCCCAAGCGTTCCAGGGCCAGTGCAAATAGTGCTGCTGGGATCATTCTTGTGTTTGTACACTGGTGCATGAGTGCATGCACTTCTGAGGGTATTACCTCCAGTCCTGGGGTTTTCTTTGTGGAAAGGTTTTAAATTAGGGATGCAGTTTCCATGAAGTTAAAAGACACTTGCTCCTTGGATAAAAAGCAATGACAAACCTAGACCATGTATTAAAAAGCAGAGACATCACTTTACTGGCAAAGGTCCGTCTAGTAAAAGCTATGGTTTTTCCAGTAGTCATGTGCAGATGCGAAAGTTGGACCATAAAGAAGGCTGAGCTCCAAATAATTGATGCTTTCAATTTGTGGTGCTGGAGAAGACTCTTGAGCGTTCTTTGGACAACAAGGAGATCAAGCCAGTCAATCCTAAAAGAAATCAACCCTGAATATTCATTGGAAAGACTGATGCTAAAGCTCCAATTTTTTGGCCACCTAATGCAAAGAGCTGACTCACTGAAAAAGACCCTAATACTGGGAAAGATTGTGGGCAGGAAGAGAAGGGGACAACAGAGGATGAAATGGTTGGATGGCATTACCGACTCAATGGACACGAGTTTGAGCAAACTCCGGGAGATAGTGAATGATGGGGAAGCCTGGTGTGTTGCAGTCCATGGGGTCACAACGAGCCAGACACGACTGAGTGACTGAACAACAGCAATCCAACTGGGTGGGGCCTGGATTCTCTCCCTGATCCTCTAGCCACAGGATGCAGTGAAAGGCACTACTTGGCCTCTCAGCCTCTTTCTTGCTTGATCTGGAGCTGAAGAACAGTCCAGAGGAAGAGCAGCTTCAGATTCCAGCTGCTGGTCTCCTCTGTCCTCATTTCCCCCAGTTCCTGGCTTGCTAATTCTTCACTGTGGTGAAGACTATCCAATACCTCTAGAAAGATGATTTTTATATTTGTGTAACTAGTATGTTTGTCCTCTTTGGGAAGATTGGGAGAAAATTGCCTGGTCTCCCATGATCCTCCACCTTTAATTTTTCTTCATTGCCAGACTTATTTTCTTTTTTTCATATCTTCTCAAAAGCAAGCCTGTACTTGTGTGATCTTTCTCTCTGTACATGTCTAGAATGATAAAGCATCTTCACTTTCTCTCTTCATATTAGGCCTTTCCCTACAAAGAGGGTCAGCCGATCTCTACACAAACAAAACCGTGCAAAACCTGAACTGTGGTTCTTTCCGAACACCAGCCTATTTAGTACTATTTGGGTGACAATTCTTGCTAGAACAGTTCATCAACTCCTTTTTTCTCCTGTAATAACACTGACAATTTGCTCACGGTTAGTGTTCCCATTTTTTCCCCTTTTGGTAGAATAGTCTTTTCTTTTCTTCTTAAATTTATTATTATTATTATTTTTGTCCATGCTGTGGACCAAAAATCCCCAACTAAGGATTAAACTGGTCCCCTGTGCATTGGGAGTGTAGAGTCTTAGCTGCTGGACCACCAGGGAATTTCCTAATTTGATTTTTTTCTTGAAGTATGGTTGATTTACAATGCTGTCCCAATCTCTGCAGTAGAGTGAAGAGACTCAGTTATACACATATAGACACTCTTTTTAAATATTCTTTTCCATTATGATTTATCATAGGACATTGAATACGGTTCCCTGAGCTATACAGTAGGACCTTGGTGTTTATCTGTCCTATATATAATAGTTTACGTGTATCCCATCTTGACTGATGGCTTGATTTAATGTCACATGTCTGCTAAGATGGGTGAAATAGTCATGGGCCTTTAGAACCATCATAGCCTCTGTCTGATTTTGTTCTCACAGTGTAGTGAAATTTAAGTAATTATCTAGTGGCTTATATGGTAGAACTGGCTTTGGCTGGAAAGGTCCCCAAATCCCATTACTTCTTTTTATTTTTGCTCAATTTATCCCAATAATTGCTTCAACTCATGACTTCTCTAGATCTTTGTTAAATCGCCTGTTGGGTCCAGGCAGTCATTTGTTCCTACTCTTATTTCTTTATTTGGCCTTCTCTTTTCCTCCTTGGACTTATAGGTGGGGAAGGCTGGCTGTAATTGTCCTGGAAAACCAGCCCTCAACTGGGAAGTGGCCCTTTTCTGAAAGTGCCTCAGGTCCAATACACATTTCTTCCAGGATGGACATGTCAAGCACTGGTCTGCCTCTTGGCCTATCAGATACAACTGAATATATGTGGCTGAAGCTCCTTCAAGTTGGTTATTTATCTTCTGCTTTCATTATAAGTGTAGCTTTCATTCCAACTCTCACATCCATACATGACTACTGGAAAAACCATAGCCTTGGGTAGACAGATCTTTGTTGGCAAAGTAATGTCTCTGCTTTTTAATATGCTGTCTAAGTTGGTCATAACTTTGCTTTCAAGGAGTAAGTGTCTTTTAATTTCATGGCTGCAATCACCATCTGCAGTGATTTTGGAGCCCAGAAAAATAAAGTCAGCTGCTGTTTGCACTGTTTCTCCATCTATTTCCCATGAAGCGATGGGACCAGATGCCATGACCTTTGTTTTCTGAATGTTGAGCTTTAAGCCAACTTTTTCACTCTCCTCTTTCACTTTCATCAAGAAGCTTTTGAGTTCCTCTTCACTTTCTGCCATAAGGGTGATGTCATCTGCATATCTGAGGTTATTGATATTTCTCCTGGCAATCTTGATTCCAGTTTGTGCTTCTTCCAGCCCAGCATTTCTCATGATGTACTCTGCATAGAAGTTAAATAAGCAGGGTGACAATATACAGCCTTACATCCTCCTTTTCCTATTTGGAACCAGTCTGTTGTTCCATGTCCAGTTCTAACTGTTGCTTCCTGACCTGCATACAGGTTTCTCAAGAGGCAGGTCAGGTGGTCTGGTATTCCCATCTCTTTCAGAATTTTCCACAGCTTATTGTGATCCACCTAGTCAAAGGCTTTGGCATAGTCAATAAAGCAGAAATAGATGTTTTCCTGGAACTCTCTTGCTTTTTCCATGGTCCAGCGGATGCTGGCAATTTGATCTCTGGTTCCTCTGCCTTTTCTAAAACCAGCTTGAACATCTGGAAGTTCACGGTTCATGTATTGCTGAAGCCTGGCTTGGAGAATTTTGAGCATTACTTTACTAGCGTTTGAGATGAGTGCAATTGTGCGGTAGTTTGATGATTCTTTGGCATTACCTTTTTGCGGGTTGGAATGAAAACTGACCTTTTCCAGTCCTGTGGCCACTGCTGAGTTTTCCAAATTTGCTGGCATATTGAGTGCAGCACTTTCACAGCATCATCTTTTAGGATTTGAAACAGCTCAACTGGAATTCCATTGCTTCCACTAGCTTTGTTCGTAGTGATGCTTCCTAAGGCCCACTTGACTTCACATTCCAGGATGTCCGGCTCTAGGTGAGTGGGAGTAATCACACCTTCATTATTATCTGGGTTGCTGCTAAGTCACTTCAGTCATGTCCGACTCTTTGTGACCCCATAGACAGCAGCCCACCAGGCTCCGCTGTCCCTGGGATTCTCCAGGCAAGAACACTGGAGTGGGTTGCCATTTCCTTCTCCAATGCATGAAAGTGAAAAGTGAAAGTGAAGCCACTCAGTCGTGTCCGACCCTCAGCGACCCCATGGACTTCAGCCTTCCAGGCTCCTCTGTCCATAGGATTTTCCAGGCAAGAGTACTGGAGTGGGGTGCCATTGCCTTCTCCGATTATCTGGGTTATGAAGATCTTTTTGTACAGTTCTTTTGTGTATTCTTGCCACCTCTTCTTAATATCTTCTGCTTCTGTTAGGTCCATACCATTTCTGTCCTTTACTGAGTCTATCTTTGCAAGAAATATTCCCTTGGTATCTCTAATTTTCTTGAAGAGATCTCTAGTCTTTCCCATTCTGTTATTTTCCTCTATTTCTTTGCATTAATTGCCGAGGAAGGCTTTTTAGCCCTCCTTGCTATTCTTTGGAACTCTGCATTCAAATTCTTTCCCCTTATATATATATATTCATATATATAAATAGAAATATATTATCTTTTATATTCTTTTCCCTAATAGTCTATTACAAAATATTGAGTATAGTTCCCTGTGTTATACAGCAAGTTGTTGTTGGTTATCTTATATATAGAAGTGTGTTTGTTAATCCCAAACTCCCAATTTATCCCTCCCTGCCCTTTCCGTGAATCCATGGTTTCTAATGCAAGCAACTGCTATGTGCTAAACACTGCTTAAGCAAATAAGACAGAGTTGTTGCACTCAGGAAGTTAATTTTCTCATGATTATAGATAGCAAGTTCATTAAGAGACCCAATAATTTCACATACAGGCATGTGCTATATAGAAGATTAAATGGAGTAATGAGGCTGGGGTGGAGTGTTGGAGGCTTTCATTAGAATGGTCAGAAAGGGTCTATTGGTGTGACATTTTGTTAAGTTTTGAATGATAAAGAGGCAGCCATGCAAAAGCCTGGGAATAGTGTTTCAAGAGGAGGGAACAGGATGTACAAAGGTCTAGAGAGAGGAATCCCTTGGCAGCTTCAAGGGAGAAACAGAAGGCACTTGTGGCTGGACTGGGGTGGATGGAAGAAGAAAAAAGGGAAAAATGGTTATAAACTGGGCAAGCATGAGATGTTGAAGACCTTACAGGAGTTTGGATTTTATTTTGGTTACAACAGGAAGTCACTGGAAAGCTTTAAGCAGGGAAGTTGTAGTAAGTTGAAGAGTACCCTCAAAAACTCATGTCTGCTGGGACTTCCCTGGCAGTCCAGTAACTCAGACTCTGTGTTTCCAATGTAGGGATGAGAGTTTTGTCCTTGGTCAGGAAACTAAGATCCCACATGCCATGCTGTGCAGCCAAAAAAAGTTCATGTCTACTAGGAACCTCAGAATGTGACCTTCCTTGAGAATTGAGTCTTTGCAGATATAATGAAGGGAAGGATTAAGATGAACTCATCTTGGATTAGGGTAGGCCCTAAATCCAATGAGAGTATCTGTGTGGGAGACAGAAACAGGGTGACTCGGAGCAAAGACAATGGGAAGATGGAGGCAGAGACTGGAGTGATGTATCTACCAGCCAAGAACTCAAAGGACTGCTGGTAACCACTGGAACCTAGGGGAGAGACATGGGACAGCTTCTCCCTCAGAGTCTTTAGAAGGAACCAACCCTTCCGATATCTTAATTTTGGACTTCTGGTCTTCTCAGCTATGAGAGAATACATTTCCGTCATTCTGAGCCACCTGGTTTATGGTAATTTTTTCATGGAAGCTATAGGAAACTAATAGAGGAGCAGTGTGCTCTAATTACTGCTGTGAAAGATCACTCTGGCAGCTGATTGTCTGAGTGTTTCAGTGGTCCAGGTCAAAGATGATGTAGCTTGGTCTAGGGTAGTGTCTGGGTACATGGTGAGAAGCTTTCAGTTTCAGGATATTTTAGCGAACTTCTATGGGCTTTGCTCTTTGATTGGCTATTGGGGGATGGCTGGGAGACAAAAAAGAAGAGTTAATGTGATTCTTAGGTTCATGGCCCATACAACCAGCATGGTTTATTTCTATTTTTTAAAATTCATTTATTTTATTTTATTTTTTTGACTGAACTAGACCTTCCTTGCTGTGCATAGGCTTTCTCCAGTTGCAGTGAGCAGGAGCTCCTCTCCTGTGCAGTGCAGGCTCCAGAGCATGGGCTCAGTAGTTGTGGCACATGGGCTTAGTTGTCCTGAGGCATGTGGGATCTTAGTTCTTTGACCAGGGATCAAACCTGTGTACCCTGAATTGGCAGGTGGATTCTTAACCACTGGATTACCAGGGAAGTCCAGAATAGTTTATTGAGATGAGAAAGTTTGGGAATCTGAGTTAGGATCGAGACTTGGTCATGCAAAGCTTGGATGACTATTTGAAACCTAAGCATTGATGCTGAGTTAGGTAATTTACCAGTCTAGGGTGTTAGGGAGAAATGGGTACAGGGATAAAATAAAAAAATCATCAAAGTATAGATGATATTCAAAGTGTTGAGACTAGGTAGAAGAGAGAAGAGCAGATTGGGATATTCAAAGACTATATAGAGATTGGGCAGAGACAAAGGAGCCCGAGAAGTGTGAGGAGTGCGTAGGAGAAACATTAGATGTAGGTGGGATTGTGGAAGTCATCTGAAAGAGTGCTTCTGGGAGGGAGTTATTGACCAGGAATGCTAAAGTGGGTTTGGGAAAGAGAAAGACAGCATTGAGCAAGCCCATGGTGTGATGGGGGTCTCTGGTGCCCTATTTTAGGAAGGAGTTGGAGATGAGAGCTTGACCCGGGCAGTTGGAAGAGAGAAGCAGGGGTGCCAGAGGCCAAGGAGGTGGTAATGGTGAATCTATACAACTCTTCAGGGAAGTTAGCCTCTGAAAGGAAGGATGGAAGTGGTTGGGTACTGGCGGGGAGGTAGAATCAGGGAGACTGGGGTCATGGCAGGAGAAGTGTGCTTGAGGAGATGGGGAAGATTCAGAGGATGAGTGATGGTGTTGGCCACTGATGGTTAGGGACACTCACTCTGCTGGATTTCAGAAGGTAAGGCAGAGTGTGTGGACAGGGCCGACAGGGCTGCGCCAGGTGGTACAGAGAGCTGATGGTTGGTAGAAGGGGTGGTGGAAATTGAGCTCGGAACCCAGAGATGACTGCGGGAGCCTCTGCCATCAGGACTCTTGCGGGAAGTCACCCCTGTCTCAAAGGTGGTTTGTTTAATTCATATCAGCAATGTCCAGATGGCTCTGTGTCAAAGAATTAAACAAAAAGTATCCCTTTTCCCTTGAGGATCTAGAACCACTGCTTTCTTTTCTTCCCATCACCCCTTGTCCCCTACCCCAGGGAATTCTGCAGGGGCAGGGTTTCTCTTTCTCAAGAGTCTGATTATGCTCCCTGTCTCTAGACTTGCTCCTCCTTTTCAAAATAAAGCTAATGAAGTTATTTCTCTTTTTATTCTCTTTGTCTGAGACCATGGGACCTTCACTCTGCCTCCCCTTCCTTTTTTAAACTAGAGTTCTCTCTGACATCCATTCTCTTTTTTTTCTTGTCACAGCCTTCTTTTGGGGCTCCTCTCATGGAATTGGAACTTAATTTTTCCCTAAAAAGGAAAAGCCTTCATACATTACACCTTAGCTAACTAATAATATGGTTTGGCTGGTTGTTCTTTTATCTGCTAGGGCTGTTTTTTCCAGTCTTCTGTAGACCACTAGTCCTGAGAAATATTCTGCCCTTCCAAGAATTTCTTGGTTAAACTAACTTTGGACATCTTGCATATTAAAGGTTCAGAGAAATCCTGCAGTTAAAAATTTACATAATTCTGCCTCATCCAACATTTCTCAAGCATATTTGGCCATGCAAAACATATTTGGCATAGCACATATTGAGAAACTTCTACCTATGCCGCCTTCGTGTACTGGAAAAGACAGTTGTCCCTGCCTAACATCTGGATCCAATGGAACCTTTAAAAATATTTTTCAGTCATTGTACAAATAATCTGTAGAAGTCAGAGCAGAAAACAACTCTATTAGCTATTTGGACACTAGAATTGAACACAAAAGTCCACATCTTTCTTCCATATTTTCCTGATTTTTGAATGTAATACCATTTGAATGCAGCTCATTTTCCCTCAGCTGCTGCACATCATTGTGGAACATGGTCCTGTAAATACTGACTCAGACTTCAAACACATCTCTAGGAAGTTCTAGCTTCTCACTGTTTCTGCATCTTCTTGCACTCGCATCATCAAAATATGAGAAAAAGAATTGGGACATTTGATAGCACATGATATTGAGGAAGAGATGATGGCCATCTTCTTTGCTTCATAACTGCATAGACTTTTCATTTTTAGATTTATAAACAGATTAAGATGATCAGTCTAACAAGTTTCTCTGTTGCCTTCCCATCACCTTTGTATATACATCTGCTTTCAACATTTGCCCATTCAAGTAAATTCCCAGTGCCTAGACATCATAAAAGATGAAAGAGCACTTCCAAACATCATTTTAGCAATGCAATGGTCCAGGTTCCTGTGACAAAACATTGCATGATGAAGTCTTTCTGGTTTACATAGCTGACTGAATGAGAACACCATACTTCCTTCTTGTCCATAAGAATATATAATTCACTCATCAAATTTTGAGTTTGAGAAAATCCATCAAGGATATTGTTATCTGAAGGCTTATTGCCTGAGGTTTCATGCATATGATCAGTATCATCATTGTCTTTAGAGTACGGAGAACTGCCGCCTCTATCTTCATCTTTTGATTTATCTAAAAATTGTGAAACATCGTCCTTTAGTTTTTGCCACTATATATGCCATTTTATATGCCATTATAAATAGAAAGTAAAAAAAGATGCTCAGTTTTCCAGGATGTTCAGTGCAAGCTCCAGAGATGATATGTCTACTCTTCTTTTATAAATCTTAAGATGATGCCATGCTTTTGGCAATGCAATAGGAAAACCAAGAATGATGCAAGTATGATGATTTATCTCGCAATTGCATTATCTTCTTAATCTAGGTCATTTCATCATTTTTCTTCTACTCCTTTCCCCCATATTGTTCAGAATAATTGTGACTAATGATGAAGCAGAAAACATGTTTCAAGACATGAGAAAAATAAGCAACCTAAGATCTGCAAAAGTAACTTAGGTGTATAAAAGGGTCTTAGGGATGGTATGATCATCTTTTCTCTACTTGTGGTGAGTGGTGACTGCTCTCTACTTACAGCGCTTGGGCTTCTCATTGCAGTGACTTCTCTTGTTGCAGAGCATGGGATCTAATGTGTGTGGGCTTCCATAGCTGCAGACTGTGGGCTCAACAGTTGTGGTGCACAGGTTTAGTTGCTCCGAGGCACATGGAATCTTCCAGGACCAAGGATCAAATCCATGTCCCCTGCATTGGCAGGCAGATTCTTAACTGCTGGACCACCAGGGAAGTCCAAGAATTAATCTTAATCTTTTAAGAAAAACAGTAATTACTTCTTTTATCCCTTTGGAGAACCCCTAATAAAGAATAGTAACATCAATCCTTTCCCAAAAAATAGAACTGCTCAAAAAACAAAATACCTCCAAAATTAAAATTGAATCTAACACAGAGGAGCCAGGTTGGGCACCAGCCTGTCCAGGATGGCTTGGGGAGGGGGGAAGCTGAAGCCCTACCCCCAGCCCCCCAGGAAGAACCGGCTGGTCAGGCTATGAGGTCACATGTGCCACAGCCTGGCTGGCAAGACCCTGGCTGGGCGTCACCAACTGAGGCTCTGAGGGGCTGTGGGGAGCCCACACCCAGCACCAGAATACGGAGCCTCTCAAAGATTTAGAACACCTTGGGTCTCAAGCTTTTATCTTCCACACCCCATCAGGGAAAGAAAGAGTGAGAGGAAGCCAACAGTTAGGAGACTTCTTGCTGTTGCGTGTGGCTGTTGGGGCAGCAGTCCCTAGGAAGGACTGGTTTGTCCTGTTAAGATTTCTCTCTCCTGTCCCCGTTGGACACAGGAGGTCAGGGAGTGAAGAAATAATATCACTCTCTCCTCACTCTTCAAGGCTCAGTCCTAGTTCTAGCCTTGAAGTCACCCAGACTCTCCAACTCCTAGCAGCACAGCGGCCCGGCCCCCTGAGCCCCTGGAAAGCACACAGCCCCTCTTCCTCTACCTTCCACAGCAAACAGTGACTGACTGACCACAGCCAGCGACCAAGGCGACCCGCCACCACGCAGGGTCGGCGCTCTCTGTGTGTCCTCAGGCCCTGGCACGGTCCCTGGGCCCGGTTAGGGCCTGCACATGGATATGGAGGGCACGGACGTGGCTGTGCTCTTGCACACAGGGTGTGGGGCTGTGTGGTCTGTGCACACGTGGGTCAATGTCTTGCCCCAAGGAGCTGACTTATTACTTGAGGAGACAGAGCCCCATGAAAGAAAAAATTCGTAGGATGGTAAATGACATTTGGAGAGATAAACCCTTCTCTTCTTATTCCTCCCCAAACCATCTGGGGATTTCTGAAAGATTCCCTTGCCTCCTGGCTGGCATCGTCACTGGGTTGGTGAGGGCAGAGGGCAGAAGGGACACCTAGGAGGGAATATTCCCAGCTTTATTTCCCAAGTGTCTAAGCTGTATTCTTGTGGATTCTCTTCTACCTACTGTTAACCCACAGTTTCCTTTTGGGTAGATAAGTAATGATTCTCTGTCATCACCCAACATTCCCTGCCCCCCTACCCCACACCCGTGCTCCCTGAATATCTTCCAGTTCTTTTTTAAAAATTTCTATATTTATTTTAATTGGAGGCTAATGACTTTACAATACTGTGGTGGTTTTTGCCATACATTGACGTGGATCAGCCATGGGTGTACATGTGTCCCCCATCCTGAACCCCCTCCCACCTCCCTTCCCACCCCATCCCTCAGGGTTGTCCCAGTGCACCAGCTTTGAGTGCCCTGTTTCATGCACTGAACTTGGACTGGTGATCTATTTCACATATGGTAATATACACTCCCTGCTCCAAAAATCCATTTAATATATGTGAAGGCCACCCTTTTGGATTCTAAGAGAAACCTCCTAGTTCTGAATACAGCTTGACTTTTGAAAATCAAAAGCACTTTGGTTTTCAGAGTCTTGTTTCAGCCAAAGGGGGACAACTAAGAACCTTGAGAACCGGAGAACTAAGAACTTGAACTTGATGCGGACAGTGTCAGGAAAGCCATCCTGCCCCTGAGTTGGGGAGGGGCCAGCAGGCCGCCACCCAGGGGTGGGGAAGGTCAGCTCGGGTGGTCCTAGGGCCCACCACTCATCATAGGCTTTACAGATGTGCTATGTCTGCTGTGATGGTGATCTAAAGGTAGCGTTTTAAGGAAGGAAAGATTTTTGTGAATTTGAAAATGAGCTGGTGGAGGGAGGAACAGGAAACAGTAATGTCTTAAGCCTTACAGTACTACCCCAATGTCCTCATGAGAGGTGTGAGACATACCGGCAGTGAGAGCCATGAGGGTTCAGGGGGAGGAGAGTGTGGTTGGAGGCTGGGAGGGTTACAGAGGGCGATGCGCTGGAACTGGGGTTTGAAGAGGAACCAAGGGACTTCCCTGCTGGTCCAGTGGCTAAGACTCTGCACTCCCAATGCAGGGGCCCCAGTTCAATCCTTGGTCAGGGAACTAGATCCTACTGGACACAACTAAAAGATTCTGCATACTGCTGCTAAGACCTGGCATAGCCAAATAAAGAACTATCTAAACAAACAAACCTCAAAAAAAAAAAAAAAAAAAGGAGCCGAGTAGGCAGATTAGAGGGAGAGGAACGTCTAGGTGAGGTTATGACGTAGACAAAAGGGTGAGGGGAGAGATGCCCCCAGAGCAAGTGAGGATGCTGAGGCTTTGGTGTTGGGAGGACGCAAGAGAAGCTTGGGAAGGTGGTCTGGGGTGGGGAGGGTGGGCCTGGGGAGGCCCTGAAGGCCAGGCTAGAGACAAGGTCCCTGGAGTGGGTGGTGCAGGAGGGCAGCCTTCAGACAGGAGGCCCTTCTGGGATGAACCTGGGTCAACACAAGGCCTCGCATAGTGGAGCAGGAAGGTCTGACCGCAGGGACTCTCTGAGGTAGGATAGGAAGGAGCCTAGGGCTGTGGGAGAGGCTAAGCTGTGACAGGAATGGCGAGGCCGGAAGGGAGCCGTCATTGGGGCCTGAAGGTGGTGATCCCCAGTGGGCAGCCGGTATCAGGCCTTTGGAGGACAGCTGAGTGGTCAGGACATGTCCAAGGGGCACTTGCACAGAGGTGGCCCTGCCCTGGGGCGAGGCTGGGGGAGGAGGGGACCTCAGCAGGAGACCAGAGCCGTCTGGGAAAGCCCACAGTGGGCGGTCACCTCACACGCACCCAGAACATTTTTCAGATTTGAAGTGGTCGGTATGCACGACTCGGAGCTTGTGGAAGGGGCTGCTGATTTCTCATTGTTCTGTGATGTTGGTTTCAGTTTTGCAATGAGTGTTCACGAAAAAAAAGAAAAAACCTGGCACAGTGAACATCCCAGGGGCCTAATCTCTCTTTCAGGGTTGCCGACTGACCTTGAGCTCAGTGTCTCCGCCTCCGCCGCCCTGACACCCGCACCTGGGCCTCTCTGACCTCCAGGAGGGCCTCACACCCCGGCTGGAGATTCTCCACGCAGCTTTGGTGATTTACATTTTTGGTATCATAGATTTTTGAACGAGCGATCTGGAGATGGTGATTCTGGGGGTGTGCGCCCCACCCCACCCCACCCCCAGCAATGGTTGTCTTTCTGGCCTGATGAGTCAAGATGACTGAGCGGGTGGCGGATGAGATGATGTCCTTTTTTGGCATGAGATGTCTTCCAAGTGAATGAATAGGCTACTTTGAAAAACACTGCAGTAGGAGGAATGGGTGCACATGCGTCTGCTCCAGGCACTGGGGCTTCTGTGCATCCTCACCACCGCCATCTCCGTGCACTCGTGTTTTCCCTCGGTGGCCCCTTCTCCCCACCCCGGGATCTGATTGTGAGAACAATGAAAAGCGTCAGCCACAGACAGAACCAGGCTTCCTTCCCTGAGCGCTTCCGACAGCCAGCAAAAATCAATAAATTAGGATAAAGAAAATGACATTTGGCTTTGTCTGGGCTCTCACACCAGTGTGTTACTACCGCCTTGGTGTTGAATGGAAATTCTGTTTCCTCCCCCCTCTAAATTTACAGACTGTGTTTCCTGCTTTCCTGTTACGGCCTACTCTCACTTAGACACTTCTGACACTTACGGAGTGACCTTTTTTTTTTAAAACCACAGATTTGAAAAGTTAAACACATATAGATACACATACTCACAGGGGGAAAAAATACAAAACAACAAACCCTCTTTAAGAGCTGACTAAGCACTAAGGCTGGCCCTCCAAGAGCAAGGGCCATGACAAAAATTCTCAGCTTAGCTGATTTCCACAGCTTGAATTTTTAATAGTTCACAACTCAAGGAAAGTGATTAGCACTTTGTTGTCTAGAGGATGGATACCTCATATGGTTCTTCCATTAAGACATACCACTGCCATTTGAGAGAAAAGCAAACACTTGTTTGCAGGAAAGATGGGTCAGGTGGCCAAGTGGGTTGGTACCCAAATCGTACAGGACAGGGCCAGGCATCTGGGCATGGCTTTGGATGGCTGGAGTGGATCATCTTGACCCCTTCTCCTCCCCTTTCTGTCTACCCCGATGGTCACTAAATGCTCAGAGTGGGAGAACAAAATGCCTTTGCAGTCATCTTGGGTGCACATCCCAAGACTACTGGTTAGCACTATCCTGGCAGAAGTGTGAAATTTTCTCCTGGTGGGATATTTGATTTGAGATGAAGCAGTGCTGCCTAAGGGCTTTCCCGGGTGGCTCAGCAGCAAAAGAATCTGCCTGCAATGCAGAAGCTGTGGGAGACACAGGTTCGATTCCTGGGTGGGGAAGATCCCCTGGAGGAGGGCATGGCAACCCACTCCAGTGTCCTTGCCTGGAGAATCCTGTGGGCAGAGGAGCCTGGTGGGCTACAGTCCATGAGATCTCAGAGAGTTGGACATGACTGAGGCAACTCAGCACGCACACATGCAAGTGGTCTAAAGTTGGTAGTGAGGTGGGGTCCCCATACAACCAGTCTCACTTCTCGATGAGAACTTTGGTTTCTGCTTCTGGGCCTCGGGATTTGCTCCAGTAGCCCAAACAACATTAGAGCTCTGCTTGAGATCATGCTGAAAGGTGCTGATCCCAAGAATGAGCTGCCAGGTTTATAAAGAGACCACTGGTACCCACTGGATTTTGTGCTGCATTTGCTCAGAGGAAAATGTGCAAATTTGTTAGATAATGAGCCTTGATTCTTACTCATGGGTGAGACCAATTCCACAGAACTTCTGTACCTTGAG
This sequence comes from Nanger dama, assembly GCA_917880005.1. Lineage (NCBI taxonomy): Eukaryota > Metazoa > Chordata > Mammalia > Artiodactyla > Bovidae > Nanger > Nanger dama. The sequence continues at coordinate 7,880,967 of CAKJTW010000062.1, read as the reverse complement.
AACACATACGCTCAGCATTCAGCAATGGACTGGGGACTTGTCCCTGGAGGACAAGGCCAGGGTCTGCCTTCTAGGGGCCTACTGCCTCAGGCAGGGCTGTGGACATTTCTGCAAAGGGCAAGTATTTCCTGCTGTGAAGACCATGTGTCTCTGAGGCAACTACTTGGTCACTTTTGGGTGAAGGTAGCTTGGTTGTGGTTGTGTCTCAATAAAACTTTATTTACAAAACAAGTGCTGGCTGGATTTGGCCCATTTGTTAACTGCTGAGATTTTTCCTCTGAGTTTCTGAAGTGCAGGAACAAGTTCTATTTTAATGTTATTGAACTATAGTTGATTTACAATGTTGTGTAAATTTCTGCTGTACAGCAAAGTGATTCAGTTATATATACTTTTTCATGATGATTTGTCATAGGGTATTGAATATAGTTTCCTGTGCTATCCAGTAGGATCTTGCTGTCTATCCATTCTATATATAATAATTTGAATTTACTAATCCCAAACTCCCAATCCTCCCCTCCTCATCCCCCTCCCCTTGGCAACCACAAGTTCGAGGAACAAGTTCTTATTCACGTTTGTCTAGCTAGCGCCTGGTGCAGGGCCTGATTTTCAGACTGAGAGTTAATACTTTTAGAAATGAATGCACACATGCACATGTATAAGATCGATGGCAGCAGCACTATTTTCATTAGCCCTAAACTGGGAACAGCCCAATGTCCATCATGAGCAGAACAGATGAGACCCTCAGGGGCATGTGCTGAGTAATACGCCATGAAGATCTTCCAAGGAAAATGCCATGGATCTCTAGGTATATTTATAATTCCCACCTTGAGCTGCCTTGGAATCATGATACTAGACTATTTAAAATAAAAGGCTCAGCATATCACATACACACAGGCACACACACAGGCAGTTATCTTACAGTTAACCTTTCAGGTGTATGGATAGCTTATATTCCAGTTCTGTTGTCCTTCCAACTCCCTCCTTTTCTTATTCCTTTCTCTTTCTCCCCTTTTTCTCTCCTCCCTTCTCGCACCTCTTTTCTTAAATATTTATTATTCATCTACTATGCACCAGGCACTATGCTAGGCTCTAGATAACACAGAGCAACCAAGACATAACATCTGCCTGCAGGGAAATTATACTCCAGATGCACTGGAGAAGGAAATGGCAACCCACTCCAGTGTTCTTGCCTGGAGAATCCCAGGGACAGGGGGAGCCTGGTGGGCTGCCGTCTATGGGGTCGAAAAGAGTTGAACACGACTGAAGTGACTTAGCAGCAGCAGCAGCTTAACCCAAGGAAGCTGAATATTCATTTGAAGGACTGATGCTGAAGCTCCAATACTTTGACCCCCTGATTTGAAGAGCTGACTCACTGGAAAAGACCCTGATGCTGGGAAAGATTAAAAGTAGGAGAAGGGGACAACAGAGGATGAGATAGTTGGATGGCATCACCAACTCAATGGACACAAGTTTGAACAAACTCCAGGAGATGGTGAAGGACAGTGAAGCCTGGCGTGCTACAGTCCATGGGATCACAAAGAGTCAGACACAGCTTAGCAACTGAACAGCGACAACAAAAGCTGAACCCAAAGAAATGAAAAATAAAGACAAAATTTAATAAAATAAGACATAAATATAAAATAGGGATTATCAATAAAACCCAAAGTTAGATTCTTATTGGAAAAATAATAAAATTTATTTTAAAAGTCAATAATTTTAGCAAGATTGAGCAAGAGGAAAAAAGAAGGTAAAAGAATCAGTGTCAGGCGTGATAAGGAGACATCACAACAGAACCCACCTTCATTAAAGACCATAAGAAGTTGTTATGAACAATCTTATGCCCATACATTTGAAAATTTAGATAAATGGGTATATTCCTAAAAAATATAATTTACCAAAACTGACAAAGAGTATGAATCTTAACTATTCTAATATCTATTAAATAGATTAAACCTTTAATTAAAAAAAAAAAAAAACTTTCCACAAAGAAAACCCCAGGCTCAGAGGCTTTTAGAAAGGCTCATTTTTAAGAAATGAACGGGTGCGAGTACCTGTATGAGAATGATGGCAGCAACACCGTTTGCACTAGGGCTAAAGTGGGAACAATGCAAATGTCCATCAGCAGCAGAACAGAGGAGGAAACATCAGAGCCACAGAATATTTGGAAGCTTGCCCTGAAGCAGCGTACGCAGATGGTTGCTCTCTGGTGCTGGAAAAGATTTTCAAGAGAGAGGTGCTCCTGCCTGGAGGCTTGAGAGAAAGAGCAGATTCTCTCTCTGGTGGATTTGTTAGGAGGGTGGGGAGGGAGCAACACACCCCTATGTGTTTGGGAAGGACAGGCACTTAGGGAGCTGGAGATTAGGAGCAAGGAGGAAGGGCTGGAGGTGATTCTCGGTGGGCCAAGGAGAACCACTGAGGAGTTTAAGCTGAGAAATAATAGAACCAGAGCTTTCTGTTTTAGAGGGATACTCTGGAGGCTTTACTCAAAGGCTGAATAGAAACTAAGCCCAGAGGGAGTATTGGAGAGATGCACAAGGTCAGCTAAGAGGGGTGAAGCAGGGGATGGGGCCACTGCAGCAGAGGGTAGAGAGGAGGGAGTAGAGACAAAAGCGCTGCTGGGCTGAATCTGTAGGACTCAGGCGGGGAGCACATTCAGGGGCGAGGAGTCCAGGACAGCCCTCAGGTTGGGTTTGGGTGGACAGGCGGCTGAAAATCCTGTCCTCTGGGGAAGAGGTCAGGGAATAGGAGGAGTTAGGTTTGAGGCATACTGAGCCAGAGAATCCAGTAGGAAGTTGGGCATTTGGATGAAGGGCTCAGAGGCAAAACGGCACTGGACATCAGTTCATTCGCTCAGTTGTGTCTGACTCTTTGTGACCCCATGGACTGCAGCCCGCCAGGCTTCCCTGCCCATCACCAGCACAGCAGCTGTCAAAAGGTGATCGGAGGCTTCCCTTGTAGTCCCGTGGTTAAAAATTTGCCTGCTAGTGAAGGATATGGGTTCGATCTCTGGTCCAGGAAGATTCCACATGTGTGGGGAAGATTCCACATGCCACCGCTACTGAGTCCGTGCTCTAGAGCCCGTGCTTTTCAAAAAGAGAAGCTTGTGCATGCAGGGAAGAGTAGCCCCTGCTTGTGCAACTAGAGAAAGACTGTGTGTAGCAATGAAGACTCAGCACAATCAAAAATAAGATACATAAATTTTTTAAAAAAAGGTGATGGGAGTGGAGGGAGAAGATACTTTGGCCAGCACCCACGTATCTGACAGTCATGGGCTGTAGTGGGAAGGTTTCTCCTGCAAAGAAAGTGCAGAATCTTTCTTTGAGGTTGCCTGCTTGTGCTGGGGCAGAAGTTGTCACACTGGCTGAAGGAGGGCTCCCGTGGGATGGGGACCCAAGGAAAACAAGCCCTTAGATGCCCTTAGATGCTGCCTCCTTCCAGCAGCAACTCCTGGTCTCCATTAACATTTGCCTCCCTCCAGGAGGCTTTTTGCTTCCTTAAACAATAAGGAATTAGGGCCACTGGTTCTGGATGTTGAAACAAAGCGTGCTTTTTTTAATATTATCAGTCCCATAAGGAATGAGAAGCTTCAGAATGGCTTGTCTTGTCTGGGAATGGCACTGTTCATGGGGGCTCCTTTTCTTCAACTAAGGAGTAACTTGACAGTTTTGAGAGTTGTCGCAGCCTCAAAGCCACAGATTCGGTTTGAAAACCATTCTGCACATACACAGTCCTGCATGATTTTCGTTTTACAGCATAGAGGCAGGAATGTGTGTCGATTGTTTTGATGAGCTTTATGATCAAAGTCTATGGAGTTGGTCGTAGATATTTTGAAGGAAAAGAGGAAGCAAGTTCTCATCTGGGGGACAGAAAACTAAGCTAAATGGACAATTTGAAAATGGAAGGAACGTACCCAAGGAGACTGGATAAGACAACTTTGGAAAAATATAACGCAGACTCAACCTTTGCTTAAATAAATCTTATCAAGGGACCCAGTAGTTCTTCCCAGGTGGTGCTAGTGGTAAAGAACCTGCCTGCCAATTCAGGAGAGGCAAGAGATGTAGGTTCGATCCCTGCTTTGGGAAGATCCCCTGAAGGAGGAAATGGCAACCCACTCCAGTGTTCTTGCCTAGAGAATCCCATGGTCAGAAGAGCCTGGCAGGCCATGGGGCCGCACAGAGTCAGACACAACTGAAGCAACTTAGCATGCATCAGGGACCTAGTAACTAACACGGGTCAGTGCTGAGTTGCTTGGGGCCTTGGAGCCCACCCCCGTAGGTGTCACATGCCCTTTGTCCACCACCCCTGCTCCCCAGGCTTCACTCTCGGAGCCTGGCTACTGTGGTCTGTGTCTGTCCTGCTAAATTTACCCAGCACTCCCTGGGAAGTGTCTCTCGGGTAGCCTCCCACATCTCTCCATCGGGAAGACCTGACTCGCGGCCTGTTCATCTGCATGCCGTTCCTGTCTGGTCCTTCTGTCACAGGGAGGCCACTGGCTCTTTTGTTTCCAAAAAATATTCCAGCCCATGGAGTTTTTCCCCTGGGGCTTGGTCCCAAGGCTTCTGGCTTGAGTGTAACTGACATCTTGTGTCTAAAGGGGGAACAATCAGCTCTAGGCTTTGAGAGGAAAGAAACCCAGAGGTGTGTGCATGGTAGGCATGTGTATGGGTGCCGGGTCCTCTTGGGGCTTGAGGCTGTACAGGCACATGCTTCCTTGGGTGTGAGGAAAAGAGGACCGGTAGGGAGTGGGGCCCCCTGGGGCCCAGACCTGGAGGAACTGCTGAGCAGTGAACTCTGAGAGGCTTTGAGGGACGGGATGTTTAGCATACAAAGGGCAATCGTAATTCATATCCATAAACCTGACAAAGCCATGTGACCACTGACCAGTCTACTTTGGAATTTGCTCTTTAACCTAGTAAGGTGAATTCAGAAACTCAGCAAGATGAGGACATTGGTTCAGAGGTCAAGTCTGGCTGAACCACTCGGAGTCACCTTGGCTAGCTCTACAGCGGCCACAGTCTCCTCCTGTCAACAGCAAACATTCACCAGGCACCTAAGGGCACCTGTTCAAACCTCAGATCCATCCCTACCTTCTCCCAGAGGGTCGGCAGGGCCAGTAAGCATCTGCAGGCACTCAGGGCATGATGGGCACCATTCTAGCACGTTTGGTGCCCCGTCTCATTTCATTCTCACAACACCCTTGAGAAGAGAGGCTGGATGAAAGCAATGGTGAGCATTGATTTTTTTGGTGTGGGCTTACCATGTTATAGGCTTCCCAGGTGTCTCAGTGGTAAAGAATCTTCTTGCCAATGCAGGAGACTCGAGTTTGATCCCTGGGTCGGAAAGATTTCCTGGAGAAGGAAATGGCAACCCACTCCAGTATTCTTTCCTGGATAATCCCATGGACAGAGGAGCCTGGCAGGCTACAGTCCATGGGGGTCACAAAAAGTCGTACATGACTGAGTGACTAAACAGCGCCAACACCACGTTGTAGGTTCCATTTTAAGCCGCCGACATGCACTGGTCCTGGGTGAGCTCTGGAGAGATGGGTGACTTTGGCAGCGGCAAGCAACCCTGTGAGGGCAGAGCAGGGAAGAGCTTCAGGTGCCAGGAGAGGGACCCACCAGGGGCACAGGCAGGGATAGAGCTCAGCATAGAGCAGAACAGCTTGGGGGAACCCAGGCTGCTGCGGTCCCTTGGGACCTCACGCAGGGGAGCTCCCACCTCCCCAGGCAGGGACATTTTATAACCTGGTAAAGAAATCCTACAGATTTCCTTTCAAGTTGGGTCCAATGTGGGTTTATTAGGATAGTTCCTAAGTCCAGGAAAACTCAGTTACAGAATCTGTGAAGCACATTTCTCTCTCTCCTGGAGAATTTGATGGGGATAAGAGAGGCAGAGCAGGACCGCCATGCAAAAAGCTATGTTCTAATCATCCCTCCTGACCTTACTCAGCCCCAGAGGATGAGAGAAGCTGGACAAGCAGGAGGATCACGGGAGTGAGGGAGGTTCTCAGGGGCATCTTGGGGGACTGGCCTTGTTCAGTTTAAGATTCTTGGTTCAACTCCCACCTTTGTATGCTTTCCTATATAGGGAAATGGTCCGATTAGATTTTTTCAAGGATCAGAAGGAACTGAGCTTCTAGTTGGGGAACAGAAAGTGTGGCTGCTAGAGGAATAAACGGTGCTCTGGGTTCCAGCCTCCGAGGTGGCCAGTCCCGCTCCTTGTTCAGGACTCGAGGGCGGGGCAGGCTACAGCCTAGATGTCCCCTGGCCAGTGCCTAGGGACACACTGGCTTTTCAGGAAGGAGGCTGATGAGCCAGCAGGTGACTGCATAATAAATTTGTGAGAATTTATCTGCCAAGACTGGAAGGAAGGCTCATCCACAAGCTTTCTTCGGTCTCTATCCCAGATGATGCCGTCGAGAAGCACAAAGGTTGCAGGCAAGGGAATTCGCAGTGTGTCTTTTCATTCTAGGTCTCGGGCAAAATATGTCCCTTGATTGACAAGGCGTGAAGGTGAGGAGAGAGCAGGCAGAGTCTCCCAGGTAAATAAGAGGGAGATTTCGCAGGACAGAAGGGCATCTGGAAGCTTCTCTGTAGGGTGTCTGCAACCTGGGGAGGCGGGAGATAAGCGTGGCCAGAGCCAGCTGGCTCCTGGGGGAAATGGAGAGGGTAGAAGTGCACAGTGGTGCTAGTGGGGACGGGCAGGCAGGCTTCCAGGTCGGGGGAACTTTAGCTGCCCTGCAGGGGGACTTAGGAGCCAGCAACAGGATGCAAGAAAGGACAGAAGGGATAGGGCCCCTTTTCCCCTGAGAAGGAACAATGGCTATTCTTCCACTGGAGGCTGACCTTCCCGAAGAAGAGAGGAAAGGCCTCCAGGGTGAGGGGGGTTGGGGAAGGATTAAGGAAAGGGAAAACAGGGGCCACAGACGCCTGCACTGACCCAGGCGAGCAAGAGGCCTTGGGAGCTGACTTGGAATCTGATACGCCCCGTCTCCGGCATAAAAGAACCTGGCCAGCTCCTGCTGATGGCTTTAGCTGAGTGTGACTTTACGACTTCACAAGGCGCCACTGACTTAGCCCCCAGCCACCTGCCCACCTCTGTGGCCTCCTAGGACCCAGAGCTGCAGGCCTGGACGGGTCGCTGCCAAGCTGCCCACGGTGAGGGTCTCACATGCTGTGTTGTGAGGTTCTGTGAGACTCACCATCTATACACACAGGAAGAAGGATTTCCCAGAAAAAATAAAGGAAGCTGGCCAATGTAATCAACTCACACAAACCCCCTCCTCTTTCCAAATATGCGCCTATCTCCAAAACAATCAAAAACGGCCCCATTAAATAACACTTGTTCAGTACAAAGGAAGTACAGCATGATGGGATTACAAACCGGTTCCAAGGAAAACATTCCCAATTGTTAGGCATGCAACAATGGATAAAAAAAAAAGCTGAATGGCATTTCCCTGGGAGGACTCTCGAGACTGGGGCAAATCCTTGCGAGCACTTGAGTCCCTGTTGAGTACCCTGTCTGGGGCTCACCTGCTGGCTCTCCCACAGTCAGCGCCCCCAAGGAGGCTGTCCCTTCCCCACATTGTATCCAGAAGGGATAGAAACTGGCTGGGGCTTGGCACTCATCACAGCCAAGTCCTCACCTGCCTGCTGCCTACTCTCAGTGACGAGCCATACCTGCCTCTGGTGTCAGCCCCCAGGCCCTCAGTGGGAGGCAGGCCCTCTCTCCACAGTGGCCAGTGGCCCTGGAGACTTCATCTGGTGACGGAAGGAGACAGTCGTCGGGGGCCAAAGGCAGCTGAGACGGGGGAGCCTCCCCCTCCCCCCGCCCCTCCTCCCCAACATGTCACATTTTATTACCCGATCTAGGACTATCTTTACCGATACAAATGACTTACATAGTGAAAAACAAACAGACAAACCCATACTTATGGTCTTCCCTGGGGGTCTGGGCTTCCGTGGTGGCCAGACAGTAAAGAATCTATCTGCAATGCAGGAGATTCAGGTTTGATCCCAGGGCTGGGAAGATCCCCTGGAGAAGGTAATGACAACCCACTCCAGTATTCTTGCCTGAAAAAATCCATAAACAAAGGAACTTGGCCGGCTACAGTCCATGGTGTCGCAAAGAGTCGGACATGACTGAATAACTCACACACTGGTGGTCCAGTGGTTAAGAATCTGCCTGCCAATGCACTGGACACGGGTTCCATCCCTGGTCCAGGAAGATCCCACATGCTTTGGAGCAACCATGCCCACGCACCACAACTAACTGCAATTACTAAAGCCCATGCACCCAGAACCTGTGCTCCACAAGAGAACTTACTGCAACGAGAAGCCCACAATGCCTTGATGAAGACCCAGCACAGCCAAAAATAAGTAAATAAGTTAAAGTTACAAAAATTAAAAGAACCCTCTGCTTAAAACATGTTATACATGCTTGCATTCGACAGTTAAAAACATGTTACTATACCTCTGTGAGATAAACAAATATCATTGTCCGCTTTTTATAAACTAAGAAATTGTAGGTGAAAGAGATTTTTCCAAGGTCATGTGGATAATATTTCACAAAACAAAAATAAGTAATTATTTATTTTGATTTCTATACAGGGACCTACTACCTATGCTATGATAAAAATTCATCATTTGTTTATCATCACACAGCATTGGGGAGTCTTAATTTGTCACCAAAAGAAGGGTTTGGGAAACCTTTGGCACAGCAGTCTTCTCTTCTCTTATGGGCTAAATTGTGTACTCTCAAATTCCTATGTTGAAGCTCCAACTCCTGGTGTGACTGTATCTGGAGAAAGGGGTTTTATGGAGATATTAAGGGTGGGGCCCTGATCCCATAGGATTAGTGTCCCTGGAGAGGAGACATCAGAGAGAGCTCCTCCTGTCTCTCTTTACTCCCAGTCTCCCCATGTGGGGACAGAGTGGGAAGGCAGCCATCTGCAAGCCAGGAATTGAGCCCTCACCAGGAATCGGACTTGCAGCCTTGGAACTGTGGGAAATAAGTGTGTTCAAGCCACCTGGTCTGCAGTACTTTGTTATGACAGCTCACACTGACTAAGACATCATTCAGTGACAAACTTGAGGGGAAAAGGGACCAAGAAGTCTGGGGGCAAATGGATCCTAGAGCCATCTCAGGCATCTGCCCATACAGCTGATGAGGGCTGCCCTCTCAGGACCCCCTGAGCCTAGTACACATGTCTGGCAGCTTTTCTGTTAGGGCTTCCTGCTGTCAGATGGTAAGGAGTCTGCCTGCAGTGCGGGAGACCTGGGTTTGACCCATGGGTCAGGAGGATCCCCTGGAGAAGGAAATGGCAACCCACTCCAGTATTCTTGCCTGGAGAATCTCATGGACAGAGGAGCCTGGCAGGCTATAGTCCATGGGGTCGCAAAGAGTTGGACATGACTGAGCGACTTCACTTGCTGAAGCAGAAAAGCAGAACCCCAGAAGAGCAGACCCTGCTTCCAGCCTTCACCGTGTCTGTGGGTTGTGTACGCCTCACCTCTGGGTGAAGGCTGGTGTGCCCATCACAGGCCACGTCACAGGGCACCTGTGAATCTCAGGCAGGCAGTAAACAGCAGGGAGAGATAAATTCTTAATAAACCAAGTCCCGTTTTTATGCAAATATGCCTGCTGACAAAGAAAAAGGGAGCAAGAACTACAGGATATTTATGACAGGGAGAAGCGGGACTGTTTGGAAACAGACGTTTTATGAGGCTCCCGTGAGGCACCAGCTGCTCTTTCAACATTTCTATTTCAGGGCTTAATGTAGGGAAGTGATCCCTCTATAAATAGCAGGGCAAACACATTTGGGGAGGTGGCTGTCACTGTGTGGGGAGGCTGGGGCCAGGAGCCCCAAGTAACCTTGAGACCCTGTCACCCAACTCTCAGGGGCTTCCCAGGGTGGACACCTCCCTCCTTGCCGATGTTTCAGAGGTTCCAAATTCTTTTCCTTTCTGCCTGCCTCTGGGCTTATTCTTTCTTTCTTTCTTTCTTTTTTTTTCCAAACTTTTAAAATATTTTTCTTTATGTTTTGAAAAAAATTTATCCCTCAGAAAAGTTGCAAGGTTATTGTGTGAAGTGAAGTAAGTCAGACAGAGAAAGACAAATATCATGATTCACTTACATGTGGATTCTAAAAAAATTGATAGAAATAACTGATTTACAAAACAGAAATAGACTCAGAGACACAGAAAATAAATTTATGGTTGCCAAAGGGGAAGAGGAGGAGGGAGATAAACTAGGATTTCGAGACTGACATGTGCACACTGCTATACGTAAAATAGATAAACAACAGTGACCTACTGTTTAGTGCAAGAAACTACGCTCAATATTTTGTAATAACCTATAAAGGAAAAGAACCTGAAAAAGTGTGTGTATACACACCTACTGAATCACTTTGCTATACAACTGAAACTACATAACTTACAAATCAACTCTACCTCGATTTTAAAAAGTTGCGAGAAAACTACAAGGAGTACCTGTATGCCTTTTGCACCGATTTACAAGTTCACATGGTGCATCCTCTCTCTCTATGAATACTTGCTATTTCTAAGTTTTGCTGAGCTATTTGGAATTAAGTTGCAGACAAAGGGATTCTTCAGGAAGCCAGTATCTCCTGAGAAGGATTTTTTTTTTTAATGTAACCACAATATGGCGAGTTTCATATGTGAAGTCCATGTTCACATCTTACCGTTGTCCCTATTGTTATAACATCCCCCTCTCCCCCATATACACGATCCTGTCCAAAATAATTTGTCACATTTCCTTATTCTGTCTCTTTAGTTTCCCAATCCCCAAGAATTCTATAGTCTTTCTTTGAACTGCATGGCCTTAATATTTAGCGTTAGGATCTGAAAAGGGAAGCTGCATGACCACGGGTACAAAAGAATAAGAGCTTTTTCAGAGGATTTGTTTATGGCAGCATCGTGGGAGAAGCTGGGAGGTACAACTCTGGAAGAGGGCATTTGGGGGATCAGAAGAAGGTGCTACCTTGAGGCCACTCAGGGAGCTGGGACCATGTGGATGGAGGCTGTCCTCTGATGGGTTTTGGGGCATGAGGTCTCTGTGGGTGAGCAGGGCAGGGAGCTGGGGAGGGAAGGGGACGCTGAGCAGGGGAAACAAGGATGAAGTGTCTGTCTCCACTGCACCCGCAGGAGAAGCTGGTGCCTCCACACGGAGCCATGCCTGTGCCTGGTCCAGATGTAGGGAAGCTGAAAGGAGATTTCGCTGTCACTCAGGGCTTGAAGGTGGCCAGGCGCCAGATCTCAGAAGTCTCTGTGAGCCCTCCAAGCACCGGGGCAGCCACTCCAGGTCTGCTTGTGTATGTGTGTGCTAAGTCACTTTAGTCGTGTCCGACTCTGTATGACTCTATGCTCTATAGACCGCCAAGCTCCTTCCTCTGTGCATGGGATTCTCCAGGCAAGAATACTGAAGTGGGTTGTCATGCCCTCCTTCAGGGGATCTTCCTGACCCAGGGGTCACAGCCGGGTCTCCTGCATTGCAGGCAGGTTCTTTACTGACTGAGCCACCAGGGAAGCCTCACTCCATGTCTACCACCTGGATTTTGTGCACATTCTATTTTGCACACATTCTCTACCCACCTGCCCAGCCACCTTTCATCCCCACAAACTTCTCTCTCCTCCTGTAAAAGAGCATCTGATAAATGTAAGGCAGGTGAGCATACCTGCCAGCTGTCCTTAAGTGTCAGACCGCTTACCAGGTTAGGTCCTTGTCTCAGCTTCTCTTCCTTGTGAGATGGGAGACCTCCCTGGGAGGACAGAACCCAGTCCATCCTAGTTACAGGTCCATCTCCAGGAGCCAGCCCAGGACCTGGCAGAGTCTTGACTCACAAAATAGCTGGACAGATGATGGGATGAACTGGTTCGTCACGACAGATGAACTGGTTGAACTGCTTTTCTGGAATCCAGACTGCCCGAATGATGACCTGTATGGTTGTTTGTTGTTTTTTAGTCACTAATCATGCCCGACGCTTTTGTGACCCTATGGACTGTAGCCCTCCAGGCTTGCCTGTCCATGGAATTCTCCAGGCAAGATTGCCATTTCCTTCTCCAGGGTATCTTCTGACCCAGGGATCGAACCCAGGTCTCCTGCATTGCAGGCAGATTCTTTACTGCTGAGCCCACCTGGGAAGCCTGATTGGTAGGGTTTGGGTCTCGCTATGAGCAATGGCTTAGTCGGTGGGCTGTAGTGAATTGGATCTGCCACTGTTTCCAGTGGTGACTGTCCTGGAACAGAGCTGCTATGATTAGGGCAGGATTCAATTTCAAGGCCTGGAAAATCAGTATATCGGTTGGCTTAAACAAGATAGGCATTTATTTCTCACATGAACTGCATCCTGAGGGAAGGAAGTGACCAAGGCATCCTTGGGGTCCCAGGCTCCCCTGACTTCCCGCTCACCCTCCCGAGGCGTGGCCTTCTTTCTTGTCCCTAATGACTATTACCTACTTTCAGGCTACAGGAAGAATCAGAAAACAAAGAAGAAACCAAAAGTGTAGCCAAGGGACACCCTGTGTAGCTAGGGACACCCCACTACCTAGCACTTGCCTGGGCCACATGGGTGGCAAGGGAGGTGTGTGTGATCTTTATCCTGGGCAGCCTCCTGCCTGGGTTAAAATGCTGCTGGCCACGAGGAGAAAAGAGTGGTTGTGTCAGGGTCCCAGCCGTCTTCTGCACAGTTGTGTTTGGGGGAAGGCCACATGTCTTGGTTTACACTCTTTCACATGCAGGACATGAGTTTGCACAAACTCTGGGAGACAGTAAACGACAGGGATGCCTGGCATGCTGCAGTAAATGGGGTTGCAAAGAGTCGGACACAACTGAGCAACTGAAAAACAGCAACAACATGCAAGATGGGCAGGGGGCAGAGGGCCCAGGCCCCATCTCTGCCAGGACAGTGAGGTTGCTCATCATTAGCTTCTGCTAGGAGTGGGGCAAGCTGGAGGCTGTGTGTCGTGATTGGATTGCTTGCGTTGAATGGCACGAGGCCGTCCATGATGCAAATGACAAAAACTGAGAGAGTAGGCTGTCCTTAAATGCATTGGGAAAATCCCCCATGAAACAACAGCAAACAAAAACCACTCAAAGCCCATGGGAGAAGAGAGGAGGGTTGTGTGTGTTTGTACATCGGAGCCATGGTTTCTCATGGTGGGCCCACTGGCCGTTTTTGCTGCAGTATGATAGAAAGAGCCCGTTTACTAAGGGTGGGAATTTTAAATCTCCTTTTAAAACACGATTCTCCTGGGATTGTGTCAGAGGCAGGAAACTGCTCCCTGGAGAGCAGTTTCGTAACAACTTGTAGCTGAGTTTATTTTGTTTCATTAAAGTATGCCCGGCTGATCGTTTCCTCCTGTTCTCATGCCTCCGGAGGCAGAAGGCAGAAAGCAAATTGGCCCCTGAACAGTACAGCGGGTGGCGTGTGAACCAGGGATGCCCCTCACTGTGTTCAGCGGGTGAAACACCCTGACTCCCAGCAGTCCTTATGGGTGGGGAGAGGTAGGGGGAGTGCCTCTGGTATGGGAAAGGTGGTGTGTACTTGTTTTAGCCACATGGCTAAACTGCTGGTTTTTATCCAGGTCAGTTTCCCCATGTTCTCCACGTTGGGACCTGGACTATCCTATTATCGCCGTCGCTTCCAGTCTGTGGGATCTGACCTGAATGGGGATTGTACCATTGTTGGAGAAGGAAATGGCAACCCCTTCCAGTATTCTTGCCTCATGAACAGAGGAGCCTGGTGGGCTACAGTCCATGGGACTGCAAAGAGTTGGACCTGACTTAGTGACTAACCTACCAACACTGGGCATCACAGGGCTGAAGTGAAGTGAAGTCGCTCAGTCGTGTCTGACTCTTTGCGACCCCGTGGACTGTAGCCCGCCAGGCTCCTCCATCCATGGGATTCTCCAGGCAAGAATACTGGTCTTCCCGACCCAGGGATTGGGCCCATGTCTCCTGCATTGCAGACAGACGCTTTAACCTCTGAGCTACCAGGGAAGCCTGCATTTATAGAGTGCTAGGTCCTGAATGGACACCATCTCAAGACATCCTTTAAGGACATAATGACTAACTTCTCACTTTGGAGCCGAGGTCAAGGAGATTGTGGCAATTGAGGAATTTGCCTCCAGGTCTGCCTGTGATGGGGTTTGGGGGTGGGACACTCAAGCAGGGAGGCAGCCCAGTCCTTTAAGGCTGCCCAGGGGCATCTGTGCAGGAGAGAGAAGGCTGCACGGGCTATGCTGCAGAGCAGTGTCTCACACGGACAGGCCCTTCCCTCCACTAACGGACCATTCGGGCAGACTTTTTGCCATTAGCAGCGGCCTCTGTGGTTTGACAAAGGTCCTCCAGCTTATCTGCCCCTTGGTTTCCTGTGATATTAATGTTTACACCGAGACAATACCAGCGCTTTCACTGTGGGTTAGAATGAAGAATTTACCTTTTTCAAGTGTGAGATCTGCCCTCCTGAACTTTTCCACACCAACCGTTTAACCCTTTGATCCTTTCAATCTGCTGTTTTCCATATATCAGCTGGTTTATCAAGCCCAGGAGGGCAGGCACCTTGGATTTAAAATCCTCTCCCTGGCCCAGGGCTAAAGTAGATGAAAACAACAAATTCAGAAAGACTGATCAAGAGATTTAAATAAAAAAGTGACTCACTTTGTTGGTGTCTTTAGCAAAGCAGATATTTACTCCATTAGTAAGTCATTAAAAAAAAATCTTTTTATTTATTCATTTTTGCCTTCGCTGGGTGTTTGTTGCTGTGCGCAGGCTCACTCTAGTTGTGGAGAGCAGGGAACTACTTTCTAGTTGCATGCCCGGGCTTCTCATTGCAGTAGTTTCTCTTGTTTCCGAGTATAGGCTCAAGGGTGCATGGGCTTCGGTAGTTATGGCTCTGGGGCTTAGTTGCCCTGAGGCATGAGGTATCTTCCCTGGACCAAGGATGAAACCTGTGTCCTCTGCACTGGCAGATGGATTCTTAACCATTGGACCCCCAGGCAAGTCCAGTAATTCATTTTTTTCCCTATGTCCGGTGGGAGAGAGACCTCAAAGAGTTTCAGGTTTATGTTCTGCTGAGCTTTGCATGGGCCAACGTGTTTTCTCCTGCACGTGTTTCTGCATCTCCCATTCTAGGTGACAGACTCAAGCGTAGAGTTTCCACCAAAACAGCACCGCAGAGACCCTGCCCTTCCCTCAAATGCAATCCAGAAAATTCTCTCCACCAAATAATAATTGTCTCATTCTCAAGGTATATACTTTTATACTAAGTAGTCCTTTGTTTCTTCCCATATGTCTTCCAGCTGTTTCTATGGTGCCGACTCTGTGCTGTGGGCAGTATTGAAGATGCATATGTCACAATCCCTGGCCTCAAGGAACTTACCAGACAGTTGGGAATTGACACCAAAAAAATGATAGAGAACCACAAAGATGGCACAGCCTCAAGACCTAAGTTTCAGACTATAGTTTGAAATCCACTGGTGGATGGGCTGTAAAATCAGTTTAAGGAATCACAATCGGCATTAAAAAAAAAAAAAGGAAATAACTCAAACAGCCAAGATTTGAGTGTCTATGACATAGTACAAGTAAGCATATTTTTAGTAAAAGTTTGGTTCTGTTTTACATAGAAATATCATGTTTCTTACCATAGGTCCTGGTCACATGTGTTTGAACACTTCTGACAAGCCAGGTGTGAGGTGAGTATGGTCTGGTGTATGAAAGAATGCCAAGGGAGGGGCAATCGTCCCTGAGGACCATTTGAGAACGATTGCAAGTCCCTCTAGAAAGCATACATATGGCTGACATTTTGCCTATGATCTCAGTAGTTCATGGACTTTACAGCCCATTCACAGACCTTGGTTAGATCCCTTTGATCTGGAGATTAAAGCCAGGAGGTGGGGGAGGGGTGGTGGTGGAGAGGGGCTGGGGGAGGTGGTGGGGTCTATGTTTTCAGGGCCCTGAATTTCTGTTGAGGAAAGCAAATCATCCATTACTCACGGGAAGTAAACAAAGCCTTCCAAGGAGAAGCAGCTGACGAGCTAATCTGCATTTTAGGAAGATTGTTCTGGAAGCTTTAGAGAGCAGAAATCCAACTTGGAGGCTTTGTAATAATTATTTGAGAGATGGGAGAGGCGGATAGGTAGGAAGGCATAGCCTGAGATGTTTTTAGAATTAAAAAGAAATCACTGGACCTGGTATTTGGGTAGAGGGAAAATGAGGAAAGAGTCTAGGGTGGCCCCTGGGTTTCTAGTTTTAAATAGACAACGATGCTCATCACAGTGTCAGGAATAAATAGGGGGGAAAATATGTCTGGGGAAGAGTATGAGTTTAGTTTTGTGGTTAATGGACATGCTCAGGTATATATCTGGAGATCCCAACATGCTTCCTATGAAAATAAAGAGCAAGTGCCAGTGAAGGCTGCCTTAGGGTGGGCCTGAGGACTGGCAGACTGGAGGAAGAGGGGGCTTTGTACTTCGTTTGCATGGGCGTGTTGTTTGGTGGAACAGTTTGGTGATCATGGGACAACAGCAGTGTTCTAAAGACTCTGAAATCCCCACTCACTGTGGAAATAACAGGAAAGGCACAGCAGGTGAACTGGTGAGGGGGGGCAAAACAGTGCTTGGAATAAAGCTTGGGGATCTAGAGGCAAGAGGGACTGGTTTTAGAAATACAGGGAGAGGGGCTGGTCCTGCTCAGTGGGGAAGAAGGCCCTATGGACTGTGGCAAGGATACTGGACTGGGTTGCTCTGCTCTCCTCCAGGGGATCTTCCCCACCCAAGGATGTGTGTGCATTAGTTGCTTAGTCATTTTCGACCCCATGGACTGTAGCCTGCCAGGCTCCTCTGTCCATGGAATTTTCCAGGCAAGAATACTGAGAGTGGGTTGCCATTTCCTCCTCCAGGGAATCTTCCTGACCCAGAAATCAAACCTGGGTCTTCTGCATTGCAGGCAGATTCTTTACTGTCTGAGCCACCAGGGAAGCCAGGATCGAACCTGCATCTCTTCCATTTTCTGCATTGACAGGTGGGTTCTTTACCATTAATGCCAACTGGGAACCCTGGGTGTGTGTGTGTGTGTGTGTGTGCGCGTGCAATGTCCACCCCAGAAACCTGAATTGGTGGGTCTGTCCACTCCTACGCCATCAGCACGTGTGAGAGAGAAGCACCCTGACACTGCCTATTTCTAGCCCATGTCCTGGCTGTGTTCTGCTGTGTCTCTGGTATGCCAGATCCTAAGCTTCTGCTGGGTCCTTTTATGGCTTGGCACTGAACCCTCAGGCCTAGTGCCCAATAATGCCCACTCAGTCCTGACCTCTGCTGACCACCACATCCGTCTACCATTTGCCTTTGAACCCTGGCCTGAACTTCTGCCATGTCTGGACCACTGTCCTGTCTCATCCAGTCCTGTGGCCTGGTTTCTGCTGAATTCCACTGAGCCTGCCAGTGGACAAGACACCAGAGACCAGGATCCTCCAGTCTCTTCCAGGCCTGGATATCAGAAACAACCATGTTTGTTTCAGCTACAGAAGAAGATCAGGTCAGGAAGGAACTTCACGTTTGTTCACTCTTGATGGGTGCTGCTGGGAATCTGGGTTAGAGTCAAATCTGTATTTGATGATCTGGGCAAACTCCTTAACTGTTTGTTTGTAGTGTTACTAAATAGTTCCAGATGTCAGTATAACATGTATGCTATGAAACTGTGATTGGAGCACTCTGTGCTAAAAAAGTTTTTTTCAGATAACCAAAAGGCATAAGGTGAAATTAAATCTCCCTCTCAGTCTGGAAACCTCTGTGAAGATCCTGCATTATTTACCAAACACAAGAGCTTTTCCTTGGCTGGGGCATGTGATCCTGCTAGCACTTTTTCCAGCTGCTCAAACATACTTTGGCACAGTCACTCACTAGCTCCAAATACCAGGATTACTCCATTCCTGTTCAGTGGTTCAGTGACTTGGCTCCCAGAGGAAAAACAAAGGCAGTTTCAGAAATCTACTAACTCCCCAAATGGAACTAAATAATAGTCCCCTCTTCAGGGTATTGTTTGAAGGTGAAAGGAGATGATGTGTAGAAAGCATTTATGGTATGTATGTGCCTGCACCTAGGGAGATCTCGGTGAAGGTCAGCTCTTTTCCTTAGGAGGTTCTACGGACGACCACATCAGATAGGGTTTCTGGGGTGGGTTTGTCATAAGTTGAGAAATCAACCCAGAGTCTCCAGGATGCCAAGTCAGCAGCTAAGGAAGACCCAAGTTTGAATCCTAGCTTTGTATCTTCCACCCTGGGTTTTGCTGAGTCTCAGTGTTTTCATCTGTCAATGGAAAGAACGCCTTTCTCAGAGGGCTGCTGAAATGACCAAGAAAAACATGGACAAATGGTAAGTTATCAAGCAGCAATTATGATTACCCTGATCTCTCTCGCTTCTTTTTTAAAAAAACCTGTTGATTTATTTATTTGGCTGCACCAGATCTTTGTTGCAAAATGTGGGATCTATTTCCCTGACCAGGGATTGAACCTGGACTGCCTGCATTAGGAGTATGGAGTGGGACTTCCCTAGTGGGAAGTTGCTTTTGTAGCAAGTTGTCAGGAGAGCATCACATTCTCAGGTATCTTCTTGGGTGTTACAGAATTGCTTTAGTGTAGGTGATGACCATTCATTCATTTGTTCATATGCTCATTCATCAATTCATCCCTTCATTCATTCACCTAACAAACATTTGTTGATTACCTTCTATGTTCTATGTGCTAGAAATACTGCACTTGCCCTTATGGACAAGTGCATATCCTGGTGAGAGGACACAGTCACGTAAACCAAAACGGATGGCAGGTGTGTGTGATACCTGTGCAAATGGTCAATGTCAGGTTTATTAGGGAGATTCAGGGTCTGACTTCACCAAGCTCAGGGAGCCAGTGACCTAGGAATCCATGACCTTTATGCCTATCCAGGCTTTTCCTAACTGGGTTGACTTTGCTGGTGCTTACAGTTGAGGTCCTTCCTCCAGTCCTGTGTGTCCCGTGGGGCCCTTGCCTCCCAGGCTCAACAAGGTCTGTTGCTCTGTGGCTCCCTAACTTCTGCTTTGCTCCCCATCTGGATGAAGGATGCTCCTGGAGTTTTTATAAGAACATCTAGCTTCTCTAGAAAATTAACTTGGGAAACTAAATAGTGCTTCTGGCTGTGGGGAGGATGCAGAAGAGAGCCCTGATTCTCCATCCCAGGACCCAAAACTGTCTTCATGTCTCACTCAAGCACCCCTGGAACTTGTCATCTGCCTTCACACTCTGGTGTCTTGGTTAACACTCTTCTGGCAGCCTAGCATCTCCCTTCTCCACCTCTCAGTTCTATCCATCTGCCCAGTTGCTGCTCAGATAATCCCTCTGCTTCAGAGAATGCAGGCTGTCCCCCAGGATCCATTCTCCTCTGATTCTGGTGGTCACAGAGTTTCTGGAGTTGAACTGGGCACATGGCGAAGTGTGCAACACTTCCCAGACTTCCTGAAGCTCGATGTGGCCACGAGACCAGGAACTGGCTCCTTCCCACCCTTCTTGCTGGCAGGAATGTGAACTTGGTATTAGGACCCCATATCCTGACAGAGCAACAAGATGGAAGGTGCCTGGGTCCTTGACGTGGTGAAGCTGCCTCATCAGCCCTGGGACATGGATGTTCAAGCAGTAATCTGAGAGAAAACCAGTCTCTCTTTTTTTTAAAAGCTAGTTATTTTGTTTTTTTCAAATTTAATTTTTTATTGTATATTGGAGTATAGTTGATTTACAATGTTGTGTTAGCTTCAGGTGTCCAGCAAAGTGATTCAGATCTATGTATGTATATATACACATCTTTTCAGATTCTTTTCCCAGGTAGGTTATTACAGAATATTGAGTAGATTTCCCTGTGCTAATCAGCAGGTCCCTGTTGTTTATTTTATATAAAGTAGTGTGTATATGTTAGTCTCAAACTCCTAATTTACCCCCTCCTCCCTTTCTCCTTACCACCACCCCGTGGCTCAGTAGTAAAGAATCTGCCTGCCAATATGGGGATGCAGGTTCAATCCCTGGGTTGGGAAGAGCCCCTGGAGAAGGAAATGGCAACCAACTCCAGTATTCTTGCCTGGAGAATTCCATGGACAGAAGGACCTGGTGGAGCAGTCCATGGGGTCACAAGGAGTCGGATATGACTGACTAAATAACAACAGCAACTACCACATATCCTGTTTGGAAACCATAAATTTGTTGTCCAAGTCCAAATGGAAAAAAAAAAAAAGTAGATGTAAGACACAAGCTGACTTTTATCACACTAGAAATTGAAGAAATTTGGGGAAAAAAATGTAAAATAATGCAGGTCTTTTCAATGCAAGTTTTTATTTTGGAAAATATACTTGTTTTCATTACATTAAAAAAGCTAGTTATTTTGGTTTTCTTTAGAGAACCAGATCTAATCTCCTAAAGACTCATCCTCCTCTGTGAGAAACCTGAGTCCCTTTCTGCCTTTTCCTGTATGTCCTAAACACGTGTGCTTTGGCCTTCAATAAAGCTTCGGCTCTGTTTTGGAACCCAGAGATTTGCAGGAGCTTATAGTTTCCTGACAACATGACCTCTGGGTGAGTGAGAACCTGTCCTATTAAATGTGTACCTCTCCCAGTAGCCATAAGCACAGTTAGCCTTTATTCTTCATGTACTTAATGAATGTGTGCTTAATGAATTTTTGGTGAATGAAGAATGATTCCCTGATTCTCCTCGACTAAAACTAACCTTTTTCTAAAGCATCTCTGTCCAATAGAAATATAATGCAAACCATATACATCATTTCAAATTTCCTAGTAGCCACCTATAAAGAAAATGCCAAAGCAATTTGGTGACATTCATTTTAGTTAGATGTTTCAGTGAACCCTATATATTCAAATGTTGTCATTTTCACAAGTAATCATTATAAAACGTATTACCAAGAGAGTTTTTACAGTCTTGTTTTTCACGCTAAGCTTTGGTATATGGTGTGGTTTTTATATTTTCAGCTCATCTCACTTGGGACCAGCTGGGTTTTAAGCGCTCAATGGCCACTTGTAGCGAGTGGCTTCCGTACTCAGTTCTGGGGGCCCTAAGCCATCTTGGAGGCATGGGGGAGACGTGAAGGGGCTGGAAGGGCAAAGGGGATACCAGGAGGCAAAAACGAGGCTTCATAGAGCTTTGCTTGGCTGTGACATACTAAGACTCAGTGAGTCTTAGCAACTGTTGAGTGATTTCAGTATAGAAAGAATATTGTGGGAAGAGGAGGAACCACTGACAAAATGAAAGAAGAGATGGAGTCAGGAATCAGGAGTAGGCGGACTCTGAGAGGAACTCTGGGGGCCATCAAAGGCTTCAGGTAGAAGTCGACCTCTGCCATATCTAATGGTGGATTAAAATGAGGACCAACCTTGCCCGAGAGACATTATGGCACGAAGCTGGATTTTCCACCACATCGCCTGAGTGACCCTGGTGAGCTGTTTCAACTCTGAACTTCAGTTTCCTCAGGAAGCCCCCTGGTAGCAATAGCCTGTGGGCGGAGAGCAATCTCTCCAAAGGATCAAGATTCCCAGCAGCAGACATTCCATGGACCATCTCTGACAAGCTCTAGGGCCACCAGACACAGCAGGCTCCATGGATGTCCCAGGGAAGGATGGAGGAAGGCTTTTTTTCTTGGCTTATGGAAGCAACAGGTAGTTTCCAACTGACAGATCTGGCCAAGGAAATGCTGATTCTGCAGAAAGGGAAAACTCAGAGGCTGAACAAGGGAGGGGCAGTCCCCACACAGCGGGGAGGGGGACGGAAGCTGGGGAACACTGAAGGCAGGATAAGTGCCTTTTCTCCTGTTCCTGGAATTTCCTTCATGGGGCTCAGATGTCTGTGAGGAATTCTGAGGAGATGGGGCATGAAATACCTCTCAGCAGCCCAGCCTGGGCCTATACAAGGGAGAAATGGAGAACCATGGCACTCACATGAATCATCTGAAGGAGAAGCAAAAAAACACCCCCAAGAATTCCTTTAAGATCTCAGCCTTCCAGTATCTTGGGCTTCTTTTATCCAGGTAACAGTCTTGGTTTTCTATATAACTTGGGCTTCCCTGTTTGCTCAAATGGTAAAGAATCCGTCAGTAGTACAGGAGACCCAGGTTTGATACCTGATTCAGGGAGATCCCCTGGAGGAGGGATGGCAACTCACTCCAGTATTCTTGCCTGGAGAATTCCATGGACAGAGAGAGGAGCCTGGCAGGCTACAGTCCATGGGGTCGTAAAGAGTCAGACATGACTGAGTGACTAACACACTTTCTTTCCACACATAGATCTGGTCATAAAGGATGTGGGAGGAGGCCAACTTGGAACTGATTTCAGGAGGAGGAGGTCTGATGTCTCGAAGCTCAAGGTTCCAGCCACTGGAGTATTCCAGGGAATAACGGAAACTGTGGTCACGGTGATGGTCTGAGAACATTTGCGTGCTTGATTCACCAGAGAATCTTAGAAACTTATGACTCTATTCTTGGGATGCTGCCAGTCTTTCTGGAAGTGGCTGTACTTTGGGATGAAAGCAGCTGAGGAAATAAAAAGTGTTAGGTCAGGACCAACAGCCTGACGTAAAATCCCCAGGCCAGCGTTGCAAATGAGAGGTTGTCTAACCCCTTGGCCAAGTGTATTCTTGATGGAAAAACTAATTAATTCTCAAGAAGGAAGTATGTCATTGGATAGAGTTCCTTCTTGTCTCCTCAGCTTGTAGAAACAGCTGGACTTGTAAAATTTTCCGCATAAAATGCTGGTCCTTTAAGACCCAGCCTTGGCCACATGTATCCCAGTGTTTCCTGACAGTGATGCTTTCCTTGAGTGGCCCCACTGGGGATGAAGGAAGAAGTTTCTACTGCACATGTGGAGTGGTTCTTGGTCCAAGCAAGGTGCTCCACAAATGTGTGTGAAGAGGAGGCATTCATGAGACTCAGCTTCTGAACAATTAGGAGAAAGAGGCACTTGACTCCTCCCACTTCCTCCTGCCTTCATTCTCCAGGTCTGGTGTGCCCAGAGGGCACTGGAAGCAAGCCCACCTTTTCATTTTTATTTTTGCCAGTCTTAGGATTGTGTTGCTTAGTGCTGTTTTTCTTACATAAGAGAGAACATCCAACAGACTTGATAAACATATTCATTCTCGAGTGTTAGGAATTTAACCCTCACCTTGGTCCTGAGTGGCCTAGCTGAAGATTCAGAGCTCAACCAGCTGGTTTCCAATCAGGATTTTGCCCCTTACTAGCTGTGAGGCTCTGGGCGATTATTCACTTTGTCTTTCTGAGCCTTCGTTCTCTCTTTCATCTTAAAAACAAAGTGCGTTCTTTGTGTTTATCATTGTTTAAAGTAGAAGTTCTTGGGACTTCCCTGGCAGTCCAGTGGTTAAGACTCTGAGCTTCCCCTGCAGGGTTCAATCCCCAGTTGGGAAACTAAAATCTTTGAATATTGCATGCGGAGTGGCCAAAAAAAAAAAAGTAGAGGTTCTTAACCTGAGTCCAGGGATGAGCTTTAAGAAGTCCATAAACATTCCGATATACCTGGTAAATTTTTTTCTCTTTGCATATGTGAATTTTCCTTCAGAGATGATCTGTAACTTTCATCAGATTCTTAAAATGGCATTTGACACTTGCCTACCTCTCCCCTCAGATAGCACCACTGGGTTAGAGATGACAGCTGTAAATGATATACAATAAAATTTCTACTTAAAAGGTTTTAACAAATGCTAATGATTTTTAGACCTACTTTCCAGAGTTTGTAGGATTAAATGAGATGATGGACAGTAAGCTCTTAGCACAGTGATAGACATGCTGCAAGCACCCCAGTGCTGGATACTGGAGTAAGAGTTTGAAACATAGAGACTTAGTTTTCTCTTTTGTCTTCTAGAATATAAAACCCGTATGCTAATTGGGTGGTGCTAGAGTAGAGGAAGGAAGCAGAGGGGAGATTGTGATTTATCGCAGAAAAACTCTCTATCATTCATTTTGGCGACCTCACCTAGAAACTGGGAGTGGACTGGACAGCTTGCATGAATGCAGGGCCAGAGCTCTGTATCTTGGATAAGAAGTTGAGTGTGGTCCAGGGATATAGGCATTTGGGGAATGTTGTATTAGGGCAGAGTAGTGACAGTAGGGCTCCCCTCCCTCTAGAGCAGGCAAAACAAGATTTACTGTCTGTAGGGAATTTTAAAATAAGGATAAAATTGGGGCTTCCCTGGTGGTACAGTGGTTAAGAACCCACCTGGCAATGCAAAAGATACCAGTTGCAGCCTTGGTCCAGGAAGATCCCACAGGCTGCAGAGAGACTCAGCCCGTGCTCCTGGAGCCTGTGCTCCACAACAAGAGAAGTCCCCACGATCGGGAAGCCCGCACACCCCAATGAAGAGGAGTGCAACTAGAGAAGGCCCACGTGTAGCAACGAAGACCCAACACAGCCAAAAAGAACTAAGTAAATGAAAGCACAGAATGAGCCCAAATGAGTCTATGTTTTTATTTTCACAGGCAATTTTAAACACTTTCTATGATAAAGAAGATGTGATATATACTAAAATAATGCTATCTGCAGCCACATGGATGGACCTAGAGACTATCATACTGAGTGAAGTAAGTCAGACAGAGAAAGACAAATATCATATGATATCCCTTATATATAGAATCTAAAATAGGACACAAATCAATGTATGTAAAAGACAGAAGGATACTCACAAATATAGAGAACAGACTTATGGCTACAAAGGCGGGTGGGGGTGGTTGGGAATGAAGGACTGGGAGTTTGCCATTAGCAGAGACAAACTGTTATCTATAGGATGGACAAATGACAAGGTCCTACTATATAGGTGCTGCTGCTGCTAAGTTGCATCAGTCATGTCGGACTCTGTGTGACCCCATAGACGGCAGCCCACCAGGCTCCCCTCATCCCTGGGATTCTCCAGGCAAGAACTCTGGAGTGGGTTGCCATTTCCTTCTCTAATGCATGAAAGTGAAAAGTCAAAGTGAAGTTGCTCAGTCATGTCCGACTCTGTGACCCCATGGACTGTAGCCCACCAGGATCCTCCATCCATGGGATTTTCCAGGCAAGAGTACTGGAACTGGAGTGGGTTGCCATTGCCTTCTCCATACTGTATAGTACAGTGGACTATATCCAATGTCCTGTGATAAACCATAATGAAAAAGAATGTGTGTGTGTGTGTGTGTGTATATATATATATATATAAACTGAGTCACTTTGTTATACAGCACCAATGAACACAATATTGTAAAGCTATACTTGAATAAAAGTAAAAATAAAATTTCTTGCATTGACAATCAGTATCTGTAACAAAATAGTCCTCTCTACAAAAATAATTTTGTTTTTCTAAGTTCTAAATAACTGGTACAATTACTGTTGAATTTTAATAAAATATATGTTAACTTTTTAGCATATTTTTTTACTGTTTATCCTTTAATGAACACTGTATTGCCTGTGGAAAGTACTTTGGACACCTCCTAGGTATGTCATGGAGCAGTGGGAAAGAATCTGCCTGCTGACGCAGCAGATGCAAGAAATATGAGTTGGATCCTTGCATCAGGAAGATCCCCTAGAGAAGGAAATGGCAACCCACTCCAGTATTCTTGCCTGGGAAATCCCGTGGACAGAGGAGCCTGGTGGGCTACAGTCTATGGGGTCACAAAGAATCAAGACACAACCGAGCACACACAAACACACACATGAGTATACACACACACACACACACACACACACACACACACACAAAGGTATGTCGTTGGCCTCCCAACACGTGCTTACACAGCTACACAGTTCAAGAGTAAATGCATAGTGATCTAGAACCATCTAGAACCAAAAGAATATCTAGAACTGTTCTTTTAGGATGTAGTTCATGCCTCCAGTCCCTGTGATATAATATATTCCTTAAAAAAATGGTGTATCAATTTAATAGAATAGTAAGCAATTATCAACAAGAAAAAGGTAGATCTCTATATACTGATACGAAACAATCTCCAATCTATAGTGTTAAATGAAGTAAGCGATACGCAGAACATTTACAAATATTTAAAAAAGTGATGTATGTTTATGTGTATGTGAAGAATTGTAGTACAGTGATTGTAAAAATAAGGACTCATACTTAAGCTGCTTCAATTCTGTTACCCCATGTGACTGCTTGAAGGTTTTGTTTATGTTAAAAATTGAACACAGTGAAGCAGAGTGTGAATTTCGAGGTGCAATATCTTTGTTTGGTAAGTGACAAGGTCATATGTGAAATATTTTACGGAATCTGAACAATATTTTGAACTGGTGTTTCTTTTTCTTTCTGTATTGTTTTGTTCATTTTAAAGCTAAAGAACACATCAAGACAGCAAGAGGGTAGTGACTATTACTGATTATTATGTGATTCTTAGATGAATAATTTTGTGGCATAGAGAAGGGGCTTTAAAAATGATATGCTCTGGGTGTCTGATACACTGTGTGCCACCTATTTTTAATCAGAACTCACAAATGCTTTTCGGGCATTATTTTTATTTGACCTTCACAAGAGTTACTCAGAGAAGCAATATTATCAACATTTGTAAAATCAGTCACCTTTGAGGCCATTCCAACAGAAGCACCTAGGTTATTAATCCTATTGACCTCCTACTTAGTCCCTGTTCTAACAACTAGAAGCTTCCTACTTACTGATACTGCTACTCATAGGAAAAAAAATCCTTTAATTCTAGAGACGAAAGGATAAACATAATGTGGGAGAGAGTTAGCATCTCAGGATGGGGAAGGAGACCACAGATGGGAGTCTTCCCTATTTTGGTAAAGGGAGAATTTGCAAGGGTTCAGCAGGGAATTTCAGAACCGGAAGTAGGACCTGGAGCTCCTTCTTGGTGGGAAAAGGAACTCAAAAGAGGAGACTTGGAATCTTTGGGCTTTGCTGGTGGCTCAGATGGTAAAGAATCCGCCTGCAATGCAGGAGACTCTGGTTTGATCCTTGGTTCGGGAAGATCCCCTGGAGAAGGGAATGGCTACCCATTGCGGTATTCTTGGGCTTCCCTGGTGATACTGGTGGTTCAGGTGGTAAAAAACCTATCTGCAATGCAGGAGACCTCGGTTCCATCCCTAGACGGGGAAGATTTCCTGCAGAAGGGAGTGGCTACCCACTCCAGTATTCTTGCCTGGAGAAAGGCCATCTCAGGTTTCTGTGATGAATCCGGTTTCCCTGCAAGTGGGCGGGTCTCTGCTTGGTAGCGCTGTTGCACAGGGAAGCAGCGTAATTCACTGCAAGTCCTGTTTTACCGCGCCCCTAGGTTAACCATGCGTCTTAGAATTACCGAGGACCTCACCTCATTTCTATTTGGGACTTCATCAGGGAGGCATTCTCCTGCAGCAAAGCTTCCCAGTTGATGGACTTAGGCATGACGAAATGGATTTTAGCTGGGCTGATAGAGTGTGACTCAGCCACCAACTTGAGCAGCCTGGGGTCCTGGGCTGTGAGCCCAGCTTTGAACAGCAGCTTCCCATCCCCCACCCCACAACTCGTGTGCCACACAGATGGATTCTGCATGTGTGCTCTCTTGTGCAAGAGGTCAAGAAGTACTGCCTCCAGGGCTAAGACAATGCTATTCCTGGCTCTTGAGGGGGAGAAATGGCTCTGTCAGGTGCAGATAAGAGAAGGGTGGTTTGACCTGTTTCATTACTGGTGAAAATTACCTAGTGGTCTGTGTGCTTCCAGATTAACTGGAGTGTTTTGCAATTTAGTATCCTGTGGGGAACACAGGGCCCACTGAACACACATCACGCTTGTGTTTGGAAGCTCAGCGACTGTTTTCCAGCTTGGGTTGCTGTATTTTTTTCTGTTTCCACCCACAGCCTATTAAGACATTGTGAAGCGTAGACAGCAGTGCCTACACATGTCAGCTCTTCTTCCCGAAACAAAGGGGAGGCGCTGTGGCTTTGGTTCCCTGTGATGCGAGCCATCTAAGACTTATCACAATAAGATGGTTTGGATCCTTGTTTCTGGAAAGATGGCACCACCTCTGTCTGAGGGTGATGGTGACAGTTTATAAGTACTTGTCAATTACAACACATGAATGAAACTCAAGTCATGAATGAGATTCTTTTGCAGGGATTTACAACTGTTGATTAAACCATCCAGAGTTTATTCACAATTGGTTGAGATTTCATACTCTCTTTCCGTGTGTAACGAATGGACTGCATTCAGCCAACAAGTATTTATTGAATGTCTTCTGTATCAGGCACAGGACTGTGTGCTGAACGTGCTTCACTTGGTAAGACAGAAAAACTATTATCGAGGTTCAAGGAAGTGCCTGTAGACAAAAGCTGAAGTTTCTGGTTATCTGAAAGTGGTTCTTGAAACGAAAATGTGTAATAGTGTCTGTCTTCCAGATTCATAGGTACATCTGGCTTAATTCTCCCTAAATTCATGGGTCCACCTCTAACATTTGCAGAGTCCAGGGTAGGGGTACAAATAAGCCTATAAGCGGTTAAATAATGTCTTCTCTTTCTTCTTCCTTTAAAAAAAATATACATTCATAAAGACAAAATTGAAAACTGTCCAGAGCTATGTGTCCATGACCAAAAGTTGGCAGTACTAGAGACCTCTGAATTAATTATTATTGCACATGTTTAAATGTTCCTTTGTTTCATTTGAATGACTAACAACATGAAGACACACTAAATTTATCATTATTTTATATTTATTTCCTCAAATTAATTTTTTGCTTTCATTTCAACATGATCACAAATCCTGAAATTATAAGTGAATATTTTCACATAATTTTGTTCTGTGGACAGCAATGAGCTAAAGCAGTTCTTTAAGTGTAAGTATATTTAAAATATGCAAATCTTGAGTGTATTTTCATGAAAAATGTGACAGTACATATAAAATACTAAAAACAATATTTTTATATATACTGGGTTAGCCAAAATTTTCATTCAGATATTTCAATAAGATGCTACAAAAACACCTGCATGAACTTTTGGCCAAGCCAATAATTTCAAAGAAAGTCACTTTTCTCATAAAATATGAAGTTAAAATTTGAAAGGAAATATTCAAATTGTAATTTAGTTCAGTTCAGTTCAGTCGCTCAGTCGTGTCCGACTCTTTCTGACCCCATGAACTGCAGCACACCAGGTCTCCCTGTCCATCACCAACTCCTGGAGTTTATACCAACTCCTGGAGTTTACACAAACTCATGTCAGTCGAGTTGGTGATGCTCATCCTCTGTCGTCCCCTTCTCCTCCTACCCCCAATCTCGCCCAGCATCAGAGCCTTTTCCAACGAGTCAACTCTTCGCATGAGATGGCCAAAGTACTGGAGTTTCAGCTTCAGCATCAGTCCTTCCAATGAACACCCAGGACTGATCTCTTTTAGGATGGACTGGTTGGATCCCCTTGCAGTCCAAGGGACTCTCAAGAGTCTTCTCCAACACCACAGTTCAAAAGCATCAATTCTTTGGCACTCAACCTTCTTCACAGTCCAACTGTCACATCCATACATGACCACTGGAAAAACCATAACCTTGAGTAGATGGACATTTGTTGGCAAAGTAATGTCTCTGCTTTTGAATATGCCATCTAGGTTGGTCATAACTTTTCTTCCAAGGAGTAAGCGTCTTTCAATTTCATGGCTGCAGTCACCATCTACAGTGATTTTGGAGCCCCCAAAAATAAAGTCTGACACTGTTTCCACTGTTTCCCCATCTATTTCCCATGAAGTGATGGGACCAGATGCCATGATCTTCGTTTTCTGAATGCTGAGCTTTAAGCCAGCTTTTTCACTCTCCTCTTTCACTTTCATCAAGAGGCTTTTGAGTTCCTCTTCACTTTCTGCCATAAGGGTGGTGTCATCTGCATATCTGAGGTGACTGATATTTCTCCCGGCAATCTTGATTCCAATTTGTGCTTCTTCCAGCCCAGTGTTTCTCATGATGTACTCTGCATATGAGTTAAATAAGCAGGGTGACAATATAGAGCCTTGACATTCTCCTTTTCCTATTTGGAACCAGTTTGTTGTTCCATGTCCAGTTCTAACTGTTGCTTCCTGACCTGCATATAGGTTTCTCAAGAAGCACGTCAGGTAGTCTGGTATTCCCATCTCTTTCAGAATTTTCCACAGTTTATTGTGATCCACACAGTCAAAGGCTTTGGCACAGTCAATAAAGCAGAAATAGATGTTTTTCTGGAACTCTCTTGCTTTTTTGATGATCCAGCAGATGTTGGCAATTTGATGTCTGGTTCCTCTGCCTTTTCTAAAACCAGCTTGAATATCAGGAGTTCACAGTTCACGTATTGCTGAAGCCTGGCTTGGAGAATTTTGAGCATTACTTTACTAGCATGTAAGATGAGTGCAATTGTGCGGTAGTTTGAGCATTCTTTGGCATTACCTTTCTTTGGCATTGGAATGAAAACTGACCTTTTCAGTCTGTGGCCACTGCTGAGTTTTCCAAATTTGCTGGCATATTGAGTGCAGCACTTTCACAGCATCATCTTTTAGGATTTGAAATAGCTCCACTGGAATTTCATCACCTCCACTAGCTTTGTTTGTAGTGATGCTTCCTAAGGCCCATTTGACTTCCCATTCCAGGATGTCTAGCTCTAGGTGAGTGATCATACCATGATGATTATCTGAGTCGTGAAGTTTTTTTGTATAGTTCTTCTGTGTATTCTTGCCACCTCTTCTTAATATCTTCTGCTTCTGTTGCTGCTGCTGCTTCTGCTAAGTCACTTCAGTTGTGTCCGATTCTGTGTGACCCCATAGACGGCAGCCCACCAGGCTCCACTGTCCCTGGGATTCTCCAGGCAAGAACACTGGAGTGGGTTGCCATTTCCTTCTCCAATGCATGAAAGTGAAAAGTGAAAGTGAAGTCGCTCAGTTGTATATGACTCTTAGTGACCCCATGGACTGCAGCCTACCAGGCTCCTCCGTCCATGGGATTTTCCAGGTGAGAGTACTGGAGTGGGGTGCCATTGCCTTCTCAGTCTGCTTCTCTTAGGTCCATACAATTTCTGTCCTTTATCAAGCCCATCTGTGCATGAAATGTTCCCTTGGTATCTCAAATTTTCTTGAAGAAGAAATTTCTAGTCTTTCCCCATTCTGTTGTTATCCTCTATTTCTTTGCATTGATCACAGAGGAAGGCTTTCTTATCTCTTCTTGCTATTCTTTGGAACTCTGCATTCAGATGCTTATATCTTTTTCTCCTTTGCTTTTCGCTTCTCTTCACAGCTATTTGTAAGGCCTCCCCAGACAGCCATTTTGCCTTTTTGCATTTCTTTTCCATGGGGGTGGATCTTGATCCCTGTCTCCCGTACAATGTCACGAACCTCAGTTCATAGTTCATCAGGCACTCTATCAGATCTAGTCCCTTAAATCTATTTCTCACTTCCACTGTATAATCACAAGGGGTTAGATTTAGGTCATACCTGAATGGTCTAGTGGTTTTCCCTACTTACTTCAATTTTAGTCTGAATTTGGCAATACCTTCATGATCTCAGCCACAGTCAGCTCCCAGTCTTGTTTTTGCTGACTGTATAGAGGCTTCTCCATCTTTGGTTGCAAAGAATATAATCAATCTGATTTTGATGTTGACCATCTGGTGATGTCCATGTGTAGAGTCTTCTCTTGTGTTGGAAGAGGGTGTTTGCTATGACCAGTGCGTTCTCTTGGGAAAACTCTAGTAGCTTTTGCCCTGCTTCATTCTGTATTCCAAGGCCAAATTTGCCTGTTACTCCAGGTGTTTCTTGACTTCCTACTTTAGCATTCCAGTCCCCTATAATGAAAAGGACATCCTTTTTGGGTGTTAAGTCTAAAAGGTCTTGTAGGTCTTCGTAGAACTGTTCAACTTCAGCTTCTTCAGTGTTATTGGTCAGGGCATGGGCTTGGATTACCATGATATTGAATGGTTTGCCTTGGAAATGAACAGAGATCATTCTGTTGTTTTTGAGACTGCATCCAAGTACTGCATTTCAGACCTTGCTTCTATCACCAGTCCCATCCACAGCTGGGTATTGTTTTGCTTTGGCTCCATCCCTTCATTCTTTCTGGAGTTATTTCTCCACTGATCTCCAGTAGCATATTGGGCACTTACCGACCTGGGGAGTTCCTCTTTCAGTATCCTATCATTTTGCCTTTTCATACTGTTCATGGGGTTCTCAAGGCAAGAATACTGAAGTGGTTTGCCATTCCTTTCTCCAGTGGATCACATTCTGTCAGACCTCTCCACCATGACCCGCCCATCTTGGGTGGCCCCACAGGGCATGGCTTAGTTTCATTGAGTTAGACAAGGCTGTGGTCCATGTTATCAGATTGGCTAGTTTTCTGCGATTATGGTTTCAGTGTGTCTGCCCTCTGATGCCCTCTTGCAACACCCACCGTCTTACTTGGGTTTCTCCTACCTTGGATGTGGGGTATCTCTTCATGGCTGCTCCAGCAAAGTGCAGCTGCTGCTCCTTTCCTTGGACAAGTGGCCCCTTCTGATCTTGAACGTGGAGTAGCTCCTCTCTGCTCTCCTGTACCCACGGAGCTGCTGCTTCTTGGACGTTGTGTAGTTCCTCTTGGCCACGCTTCAAATTGTAAGTAGCAAATATTAAAAAAAAAGTTCAATTTTCTTAAATAAAATGTTTTAAATGTTATTTTCTGAAAATTAAATTTTATCAAATCATTGTAAACTATACTTCCGATTGCTAGTATTCAGCTCTCATCTAGTTGCTAATATAAAGGATCCATATTCTGCATCAGACATGTTACAGTAAGACCTACAAAGACTCCAATTTTAAGATGATGGAATTTGTGAGATTTTGCACCAGGTTCCCCAGCTGCCATGTGTGATTGTTGCGAATACCATGTTAATTTTTAGTGTCTCCAGGAACAGGAATTGGAACAGGAAGAGAATCTCTGGAAACAGATGAGTGCGTCTACCGGGGAAATGATAATTTCTGATGCAAGAATCTGTTCAGTCACACTGGCCGAGGAGAAGCAGTTGACATGTTAATTTGTCTTTGCTCTCACCTGCCTGCATCTGCTGCTCAAACCCTCTCTGCACTCTGAAATCCTATCCTGTCTCTGATCAGCAGCCACGGTAAAACTCAAAGGCCTTCATGGCATTTGGAAGCAATGAGTTTCTCTCTTTTTCCCAGAGACCATGGGCAGAGATACAGAGATGTGATGGAGAAGCAGTTTCCTGGGGACTGAACCATGTTAATTACAAAAAGATGTTTAGGGTTATGAATGAGGCTTTGGCAACAAAGAGCACAGATCCCAAGTGACTGCAGTGTCCATGTGAGTGTTAATAAAATTGCCTCTTTTTTTGTATTTTTGAGTGAGGAGCCATCTAGGTCACAGGATTCAGAGCAGAGTCCCTGAGTTTCCTGGTAGCATCAGTCATTCATATGGAGCAAGACCTAGTGATGCTTTCCCACTTGAGAATGACTGTTCTTACCTCCTGCTCGCTGCCCCATCCCAGCTCTGCTCAGCCCACTTTCAGGGTGGGCTCTGGACAGGTGTCTTCCATCCAGGAGTATGTTCATGGGCCATGAACCAGGAACAGTTCATTTCTGTCCTGGGAGAGGGTGGGGTGGGGTGGGCTGGGAGGTGGGAAAGAGGTTCAAGAGGGAAGGGACATATGTATACCTGTGGCTGATTCATGTTGATGTATGGCAGAAACTCAAACTTAGTAAATGAAAAAACAAAAACTTCTTTATGAGAGTCTGACAAATGGAGACAGAATTTCCTGCTTAGAATGAGCATATAAGCAAAACTGAAAAATAGAGTGACTGCAGGGAGGGACTTCCCTGGTGGTCCAGTGGCAAAGACTCCATGCTACCAATGCAGGGGGCCCAGGTTCAATCCTTAGTCAGGGAACTAGATCCCACATGCTGCAACTAAAGATTTCACATGCTTCAATGAAAATTAAAGATCCTGTGTGCCTAAGACTCAGTGCAGCCAAATAAATATTTATTAAAAAAAAAAAAAAAAGAAAATGCAAAGTGAACGCATGAGTCCATTGTAAGGCCCACACAACATTTTGGGGCTGTGTTTACCTAACCAAGAGTGCTAGAATTCCACATCTAGCCTTGTAGGATGAGGGCTGACTTCAGTACTCTCTGATCACCTTGGCGAAGTCTTACAATTTGAAAAGACTCCCTTCAGTTACGTGGGATCTGTGCTGTCTCTTGTCCACCTACTGCATAGACCTGAACTCACTGGAAAAGACCCTGATGCTGGAAAGGATTGGGGACAGGAGGAGAAGGGGACGACAGAGGATGAGATGGTTGGATGGCATCACTGACTCAATGGACCTGAGTTTGAGCAAACTTTGGGAGACAGTGAAGGACAGGGAAGCCTGGTGTGCTACCGTCCAGGGGTGGGTCACCAAGAGTCAGACATGACTTAGCAACAGAACAGTCGCTTACAATGAAAACACGTGACTGTGATACCTTCTGCTGTTCATCTGTCTGCTCTGTAAACTGAGCTTTGTCCTTGCTGACACTGGGTGCATCTAACAGCAGGTTCAGACTCTATTTAAGTTGTACTCTAGTACAATGTTTCTTGAGCGACCCCAATTTCTCCGGTTTCACTGATGTTTTGATTGGATTTTCTTTTTAAGCTACCTCAGCCAAAGCATCTTCTCACAAAAACAGCAGGTTCATTTCAATTCAATATTTTGCTTTGGACAATTGCTGGACTCCATTTAGCACCCCATACAGGAACACAGGCTCCCCAGGACTCACATGCTTCCCAACCATTAGCATTTGAGGCAGCCTTGGAAGACAGATTGAGGTCAAGGGAAAGGCAGACCCCATGGCCAGTGGAAGAGCAGAAAGTTGGTGCCTTCAAATTGTTGTAAATAGTGCTTTGCAAGCCATACGCTGCCTGAGACTGTATTTGCATTGCGTACCCAGCCTCTTGTTATTAAACATGGCAAGACACAACACTGGACGGTGGGAGATAGAGGCCCCAGTGAACTCCAGAGTTTCCACCATCTACCTGATGTTGACCGAGTGTTTAGTCTGGCAGAAGCTCAGACCAGAAGGTCACTTTTGGGAAACACAACAATGTCTTGTATCGTGGGTGTTTCAGAAGGTAAGGAGGCTCTCTTTGCACCCTGAAGCAGAAAAATATTTGGAATTCTCCTGCCCGACTAGATTTTTCCTCTAGGAACTGGTGGGGCCCTACAGGCCAAGCCCAGGTTAGAGTCAAGGGTTTCTCTGGTTAAGCGCCTTACAAAGCTGAAATCCCAGGGTGCGGTTTTGGGACCCTGCTATGAGAAGATGTGGCTGAGACACTGTAGCAGATGTCAACCTGGAGCCCAGGGGTGCCTGATGCCTGTTTTCCCGGGTGTGGGTGGGTCCTGACAACCCCAGATGCGTGGTCATGGTGGGTTGGGGAGTGGATGTCACTTAGCAATGTTGCTCTACCTGAGTCATTGCTCTGTGACTCTGAGGGACTCTTTCTCGATACAAGTTCAGTGCGGCTAAGTTTTTAGCTCAGGTTACCCTGTGGCACAGATGAGAGAAAGACCCTTTCTCTGGCTGGAAGACAGCCCTTCCTCCTGCCCCAGCCTGGGAAGTGAGAGCGGAAGAGAAGGAGACCCTCTCCTGTGGCCTGGCCACACTCACCTCCAAATCACATGGATTAGGCAGGAGCTCTGTAGGGTCAGTCAGAGGGTAAGTGCAAGCTTGGTGTTCTAGGAAACCTGAGTTTTAAGTCTCATATCTCAGTTGTTTGCTTGCTGTGCAGCTTGAGGTAAATTCCTTAACCTCTCTGAGCTTCAGATCCCTTACTCCTCAAATGGACAGCTGAATGAAGTTGTAGTCTGGCTCACAGTAGGAGCTGAGTAAAAGATAGTTGCTTTTCCTGCTTCTCCATCTTTGAGCTGGCCAAAGTGCATGGGCAACACATTCTCCCCCACCTCTGAAGTGTGTTCCTGTCCATCACAGACTCAAGGACCTTTGGCTCTAGTGTGATTCACATGGTCAGCCCTGCCTGTCTCTTTGAGGACAGGTGTGGCTCAAGAGTCCACCTGTCACCTGATTCTCTGCCAGGCTAGCTCAAAGTCCATAGCTTCTGTTAGTGCTCGGGGGCCTGGAATGCCGGTGACCTCACACCCTCGTATCCATGGCACTTGGCTTTGTCAGTATGTGTCAGCTTGTCTGATGCTCCTGCTCTGCAAGTATCCTCCTCCTGCACTCTCCCCAACCCCGCTGCCTGCCTAGAGTCATCAGAGGAGATGAGAAAGAGGGTGGAAAGCAAGAGAACCTCCAGTCTTCTTGACCTCAGCTAAAATCTTGGCTCTGCTAGTTATAAGCTGTGCAGGGGTAGGCATGTCCCTGAACTCCCAAGTCCCAGCATATCCTAGTCTGAACAGCAGGAATACTAATTCCTTCTTGGCAGGAGTGTTGTAAATATCAAAGGCAGTGACTTGTCTGGCACTTGGGAGGTATTTGATAATAATATCCTTGTTATTCAGAGCAATGTTCTCATGCCCTTAAATCATTTTCTTGAAATAATTAGAAAATCAGTTCTCAAACTGTGGCCCCAGACCGGTAGCATCAGCATCACCTGGAACTTGTCAGAGATATGCATTCTCAGGACCTGCCGGGGTGGGGAGGGTTGGGGATGGCGGGGGGGCCACACAGTCTGTTTTCACAAGCCCTTCAGGGGATTCTGATGTGTGGCAGAGTTAGCCTCTGAACCAGAATGTCTTTCAAACCCTCTCATGTCTTTCAAGGTTGTTTCTTTGGCCTGCCTGATTTTGCTCACTGGCTCCTGCTTGTGATTTGGGAAGGATGATAACTCAAGGGTCATCAAGGCTGGACTGATACCTGCAAGCTGAGAAGGGTATCACCTACCTGGATGCAACTGAAGAGCTCCAAAATCCTTGAGCCATATCCTCCTCTTGGTGTAGACAAGGGTCTTTGATTAAGGGATCAACATTCTGGGCTTTGCTTTTCATTCCCCAACACACACACACACACACACACGCACGCACGCACGCACGCAC
The DNA here is from genome assembly GCA_917880005.1 of Nanger dama. NCBI lineage: Eukaryota > Metazoa > Chordata > Mammalia > Artiodactyla > Bovidae > Nanger > Nanger dama. The sequence continues at coordinate 7,843,935 of CAKJTW010000062.1, read as the reverse complement.
GCACGCACGCACGTTCTGGGAAGGCTGCTCCTCTGTCCCTGGGTAGCAGAAGTGTGTAAATTCTATGCTGATCTTTTCTCTTCCAGCCTGAGCAAAGCTTCTTCCACTTATCTTGGTTCTTTTCTTCCGTGGAAGGGACAGCCAGAACTTGATGGATAGGTAATCAGCTATATCTTCTGTAGGGTGTATTATGAGGTAGATACCACCAGCGAGGCCGGACCAGCACTTTGCCTGAGTACAGACAGTGTTAATAGTACCAAATGGAGGCTGTAACTATAGGAGAAACCTGGTGCCTTGGTGTTGCCATGTTCTGTCAAGCTGTCTTCCCAAGGATGTGCTGATTTCTTTCATGTGGCTTGTTATCATCCTGTTCACAGAACTGCAGGATGAGGGTACACTGGGGCAACTGGCATAAACAGCACTTGATTTTGAGGTCTATGACCAACTGCCCTTCCTGAGGATCTACTGATGCCAGTCACTCCACAAAGAGCATGAGGTATTTAGAGTCTGGGATGGCCACTGTTTCTAAGAACAAAATATTGCAAACAGCTCCCCTGAGTTTTTCAAATATCCAAATATTTAGCATCATAAATGAATTTGGCCTGAGTGTGAACCCTTAATGTTTCACCCCTCTTTTCAGAGGTGGTGTGATTTTGGAGATGAGGGAGACCTGAGTTTGTTGGATTTTGGTTCTGCCACTCACTAGCTATGTGACCTGGGGAAAGTTACTTAATGTCTCTGAGCCTCAGTTCCTTCATCCCTTCAATAGAGCTAAGAGCTGATGGGGAGAGTAGGAGAGATTTATAGTATGGTGCCTGGCACATACTTATGGTAGGTGATCCATAAGCTGTAGTTGTTTTTTGGAGTTTGCCTCTGGGCAAAGCGTTAGAAAGATAATATACGTCATCCCACAGAAAAATAACTTTGAAGTAACTGTTTGAAAATTTTAATGGAAGAAAGATGGAAGAGCTTTCAGAACTAGAAAGCAGAGGTCCCTCCAGCAACGTTTGGGCTTCTCGTTTCATCTTCTATCCCAACACACCCCACTGGTACGTCCTGTAGGGCACTCTTTCTGGACACCAGGTGAGGGACGTGTGCCCACAACTGAGCCCATGAGCCATGGTCCAGCCTGTCAGCCAAATGTGGAACCGACTCAAGATGCTGAACTTGGCCGCTGTTTTCCTCTAGGAAATGTTTGCCTGGAACACTGACTGACAACGCCAGGAGCCTCGGCTGGCTGAGCCAAGAGTTCTAAGAACTTGTTCTTGACTTTTCACTGGGATCTCATAGGTCAGGTCATTTGAACTTTTCAAGTTCCACGGGCTTTGCAGGAGAAAGGCATGGGAACAGAGCAACTCCCTCAAGGCTGATGGCTCAGACATGGGACTGGCCCAGAGTGGATGTTTGCTATTCCTGAGAGTGCTCAGCAAACCAGGCTCTGAATGCAGAGTTAGGAATCAAGTAAAATCGAATGGGCTCTGCTTAAATATGAAACACAATGGGAGAATAAACCTGTAAAATATTTTAGATTCTTTGTAGCATGGTGACCTTTTTTATTTCCTTGACACTTTTTTGGGCCTGATTTTTATTGTTGTAAAATACTCTGCACATAAATCAACTCTTTGAACCATTTTAAAGGATACAGCTCAGCAGCACAAAGTACATTCACAATGTACTCACCACCACCCATCCGCAGAACTTGATCATCTTCCCAAACCGAAAGTCTGTCCCCGTGAAATGCTAACTCCCTTTGCCCCTCCTCCCAAGCCCTGGATAAACTGACACTGTTTATTCTACCCAAACTTTTTTGTAAAGACCAAAAGGGGCTTCTAGAAGACAGTAGTGTGTGCCACCAATAATCCTCCCCTTCAACAAGACATGGAAGAACTCTGTCTTCTTAATACCAGGACCTTTGACCCCCTCACGTGGAGTGACGAAACAAAGGCTCCAACGCAGACGGAAATATTTTGCCTCTCTGGAGTCACCCTGCATGCCTTAATTTTTGCCCTTGCTGAAAAGAGCAATAATGTAATGTTTAGAAAAGAACACTTGCAAAGAAGAAAGACTTGGAACCAACTACCGTCTTCCTGACTTGTTGACAGCTGCTATTCAGTGTAACCCTCAGTGGAAACAAAGAGAGGCTGAAGCATTGTTTTAACACGAACATTGGAAGTGGCTTCCTTCCAGAGCTTGGCTGATTTAGGTACCTGGAGCGGCGGCCAGAGCCTCCTGTGCTGTCTTGGACTTTTTCCCCGTGGCGATTGTTGATGCAGCTGTGGAAGGGTCTGGTGTGTATCCTGAATCTCCAATTGCTTCCTTTTCTTAGAGTCAGATGTTTCTAGGTGCTGTCACTGTCTTCCTGTCGCGGTGCCTGCTCCATTTCTACGTTTTCTCTGTGTCGAGGAAAAGCGATTATTTCCCTGTTGAGAAGATTCTTCGGGCTTTCCCAGAATCCTAGCAGCAGGGTTGGCCAACACCTTGATTTTAGTGAAAAATCACTGAGATATGAAGATAGGAAGAATCTAGAGGCACTTAAGAGAACTTGAAAAGGTTCCCCCAGGAAGGGGTGTACCTCTACATCATCAGTTCAGTTCAGTCACTCAGTCGTGTCCTACTCTTTGCGACCCCATGAATCACAGCACTCCAGACCTCCCTGTTCATCACCATCTCTCGGAGTTCACTTAGACTCACGTCCATCGAGTCCATGATGCCATCCAGCCATATCATCCTCGGTCGTCCCCTTCTCCTCCCGCCCCCAATCCCTCCCAGCATCAGAGTCTTTTCCAATGAGTCAACTCTTCGCATAAGGTGGCCAAAGTACTGAAGTTTCAGCTTTAGCATCATTCCTTCCAAAGAAATCCCAGGGTTGATCTCCTTCAGAATGGACTGGTTGGATCTCGTTGCAGTCCAAGGGACTCTCAAGAGTCTTCTCCAACACCACAGTTCAAAAGCATCAGTTCTTCAGTGCTCAGCCTTCTTCACAGTCCAACTCTCACATCCATACATGACCACAGGAAAAACCATAGCCTTGACTAGACGGACCTTAGTTGGCAAAGTAATGTCTGTGCTTTTGAATATGCTGTCTAGGTTGGTCATAACTTTTCTTCCAAGGAGTAAGCGTCTTTTAATTTCATGGCTGCAGTCACCATCTGCAGTGATTTTGGAGCCCCCAAAATAAGTCTGACACTGTTTCCCCATCTATTTCCCATGAAGTGATGGGACCAGATGCCATGATCTTAGTTTTCTGAATGTTGAGCTTTAAGCCAACTTTTTCACTCTCCTCTTTCACTTTCATCAAGAAGCTTTTGAGTTCCTCTTCACTTTCTGCCATAAGAGTGGTGTCATCTGCATATCTGAGGTTCTTGATATTTCTCCTGGCAATCTTGATTCCAGTTTGTGCTTCTTCCAGCCCAGCGTTTCTCATGATGTATTCTGCATAGAAGTTAAATAAGCAGGGTGACAATATACAGCCTTGACGTACTCCTTTTCCTATTTGAAACCAGTCTGTTGTTCCATGTCCAGTTCTAACTGTTGCTTCCTGATCTGCATACAGATTTCTCAAGAGGCAGGTCAAGTGGTCTGGTATTCCCATCTCTTTCAGAATTTTCCAAAGTTGTGATCCACACAGTCAAAGGCTTTGGCATAGTCAATAAAGCAGAAATAGATGTTTTTCTGGAACTCTCTTGCTTTTTCCCTGATCCAGCGGATGTTGGCAATTTGATCTCTGGTTCCTCTGCCTTTTCTAAAACCAGCTTGAACATCAGGGAGTTCACTGTTCATGTATTGCTGAAGCCTGGCTTGGAGAATTTTGAGCATTACTTTACTAGCATGTGAGATGAGTGCAATTGTGCGGTAGTTTGAGCATTCTTTGGCATTGCCTTTCTTTGGGATTGGAATGAAAACTGACCTTTTCCAGTCCTGTGGCCACTGCTGAGTTTTCCAAATTTTCTGGCATATTGAGTGCAGCACTTTCACAGCATCATCTTTCAAGATTTGAAACAGCTCAACTGGAATTCCATCACCTCCACTAGCTTTGTTTGTAGTGATGCTTTCTAAGGCCCACTTGACTTCACATTCCAAGATGCCTGGCTCTAGATGAGTGATCACATCATCATGATTATCTGGGTCATGAAGATCTTTTTTGTACAGTTCTTCTGTGTATTCTTGCCACCTCTTCTTAATATCTTCTGCTTCTGTTAGGTCCAGACCATTTCTGTCCTTTATCGAGCCCATCTTTGCATGAAATGTTCCCTTGATATCTCTAATTTTCTTGAAGAGATCTCTAGTCTTTCCCATTCTGTTCTTTTCCTCTATTTCTTTGCATTGATTGCTGAAGAAGGCTTTCTTATCTCTTCTTGCTATTCTTTGGAACTCTGCATTCAGATGCTTATATCTTTCCTTTTCTCCTTTGCTTTCTGCCTCTCTTCTATTCACAGCTATTTGTAAGGCCTCCCCAGACAGCCATTTTGCTTTTTTGCATTTCTTTTCCATGGGGATGGTCTTGATCCCTGTCTCCCGTACAATGTCACAAACCTCATTCCATAGTTCATCAGGCACTCTATCTATCAGATCTAGGCCCTTAAATCTATTTCTCACTTCCACTGTATAATTATAAGGGATTTGATTTAGGTCATAACTGAATGGTCTAGTGGTTTTCCCTACTTACTTCAATTTCAGTTTGAATTTGGCAATAAGGAGTTCATGATCTGAACCACAGTCAGCTCCTGGTCTTGTTTTTGTTGACTGTATAGAGCGTCTCCATCTTTGGCTGCATAGAATATAATCAATCTGATTTCGGTGTTGACCATCTGGTGATGTCCATGTGTAGAGTCTTCTCTTGTGTTGTTGGAAGAGGGTGTTTGCTATGACTAGTGCATTTTCTTGGTAAAACTCTATTAGTCTTTGCCCTGCTTCATTCTGCATTCCAAGGCCAAATTTGCCTGTTACTCCAGGTGTTTCTTGACTTCTTACTTTAGCATTCCAGTCCCCTATAATGAAAAGGACATCTTTTTTGGGTGTTAGTTCTAAAAAGTCTTGTAGGTCTTCATAAAACCATTCAGCTTCAGCTTCTTCAGCGTTACTGGTTGGGGCATAGACTTGGATAACTGTGATATTGAATGGTTTGCCTTGGAACGAACAGAGATCATTCTGTCATTTTTGAGATTGCATCCAAGTACTGCATTTCAGACTCTCTTGTTGACCATGATGGCTACTCTATTTCTTCTGAGGGATTCCCGCCTGCATTAGTAGATACAATGGTCATCTGAGTTAAATTCACCCATTCCAGTCCATTTAGTTCGCTGATTCCTAGAATGTTGACGTTCACCCTTGCCATCTCTTGTTTGACCACTTCCAATTTGCCTTGATTCATGGACCTGACATTCCAGGTTCCTATGCAATATTGCTCTTTACAGCATCGGATCTTGCTTCTATCACCAGTTACATGCACATCTGGGTACTGTTTTTGCTTTGGCTCCATCCCTTCATTCTTTCTGGAGTTATTTCTCCACTGATCTCCAGTAGCATATTGGGCACCTACTGACCTGGGGAGTTCCTCTTTCAGTATCCTATCATTTTGCCTTTTCATGCTGTTCATGGGGTTCTCAAGGCAAGAATACTGAAGTGGCTTGCCATTCCCTTCTCCAGTGGACCACATTCTGTCAGACCTCTCCACCTTGACACGCCTGTCTTGAGTTCCCCCACAGGCATGGCTTGGTTTCATTGAGTTAGACAAGGCTTGGTCGTAGTGTGACTAGATTGACTAGTTTTCTATGAGTGTGGTTTCAGTGTGTCTGCCCTCTGATGTCCTCTTGCAACACCTACCATCTTACTTGGGTTTCTCTTACCTTGAGCGTGGGGTATCTTTTCAAGGCTGCTCCAGCAAAGCACAGCTGCTGTTTCTTACCTTGAACGAGGGGTATCTCCTTACCGCCGCAGTTCCTGACCTTCTATGTGGGATAGCTTCTCTAGGCCCTCCTGCTCCTGCACAGCCACCGCTCCTAGGGTTGATCCTCCCGGCCGCCAGCCCTGGCCTCGGGTGCGAGGTGGCTCCTCCCAGCTGCCGCCCCTGGCCTCAGGCTCGCGGTGTCTCCTCAGCGTCACCGGCCCTGGCCTCGAGCGCGAGGTAGCTTCTTCCAGCCACCCCCTTACCTAGGACGGGGGTGTCTCCCCCGGCCGCCCCTGACCTCGGACACGGGGTGTCTCCCCCCACCCGCCCCTGGCCTTGGACGTGGGGTAGCTCTACACAACCACCGCCCTGACCTCGGACACAGGGTGTCTCCTCCCGGCAGCCACTGGCCTCGGATCAGTTTCCATTAAAAAAAAAAATTGGTAATGATCTCTAGGTCTATTCATATTGCTGCAAGTGACATTTTGGTTCTTTTTATGACTGAGTGGTATTCCATTGTATCTATATACCATATCTTCTTTATCTGTTCATCTCCTGATGCACATTTAGGTAGCCTTCATGTCTTAACTATATATAAATAGTGCTGCAATGAATGTTGGAGTGCAAGTATCTTTTCCAATTATGATTTTCTCTGGATAGTCCAGCAGAAACCAACACAACATTGTAAATCAATTCAATAAAAAAATATCTGGCAGTGCGCAGTCAGCTTGTTCTGAGCCTTTGATGCCATGTCACTGACCTGCTCACCTGGCCTGGCTGCTGACTCACTGTGTGCCCCACTGAGTCATTTCACAGCTCATTTTCCACCACCAATAATGGGCTAATAATGCCTTTCCTAGTTGTAAGATTCAAATGTGGAAACACATATGAAAGTGGTGTGAAATCATAACCGCTTTCCCAGTGAAATGCAGCCGGCCTTGCGGTGAGCCCTGTGCCAGCCTGTTGGGGCAGAGCCACCCAATGGGGTGCCCAGCTGTCAGAGGTGTGTATGGAGGTGCTGAACCCCCAAGCCCTCGGCTGTGACTCATCTCCTGTGAATATTATCATTTCCTCAAAGGGCTGTGGCAAATGACACAAATGACTGGGGAAATGCTGTCTGGGAGGCCAGGTGGAGAAGGCCTACTGGCATTAAGAAGAGCTGAGATGAGTCCTGGGCCAGGGCTCCCATAACACACTCACGTGACTTATCCTGGTTCAAATGTCACTTCCTCCAGGAAGCCTTCCCTGAGCTCTAGGTACCTGGTCTGACCAACACTGCATAGGAATTGCTGGTTTCCAGTCTCCTTTGCAGTTCATAGATTCCATGAGGGCAGGACCATGGATTCCATCTATCTCCACTGTAACAGTAGTTCCTCAAATACTGATTGTTCTCTGATATCCCCACTCAGCCACTCCCTAGCTGTGTGACTTCAGTTTTCTGATCTGGTGAATGGGAATTGAAGTCACTCTCATGAGACTGGAGTGAGGACCAACAGAGCTGGTGGCACAAAGGCACGCCTCCTGAGAGGTGCTCTGATGGGGTCCTTTCTTACCCAGGGCCTGGAGGCGGCTGCCTGGAGGCGGCTGCCTGGAGGGACTGATGTCACTGTGTTGGTGTTCCTTCTCAGATTCTAATTCCTGCCACCATATTTGTTCTTCACCAGCCTTTCCACTATAGCTTCAACACATAAATCCTTGATCATTGTGTGCTCAAACAATGCAACCTTCGGGCTGAATTCTTTGAACCTGTGTTTACTTATGTCACCAAATTGAGCAATAGAGTTTATGGCTTTCTTTCATGGGATAAGGACATTTGACCAGCAGAATTTGGGATGTGTGAGCAGTATGTAGGGTTAAGTTTGAGTAAGTGTGTCTATACAGAGACTTTCCTCATGTAGATCTAAGACTGGATTTATGGATTCCTATCAGGGCACCCCTGACGGTCCACATGAGAAAGCGTCAGGCCAGGCCAACGTGGCCTTATCTCAGAGGGCATCAGGAATTCAGGTCCAACCTAGGGCTTAGGAGTCCAGGACACAGAGAAGAGAGGGGCTGCTGCCTGGGTGAGGATCTGAAGCTGGGAACCACCGTCTCTCCCTGGCCAAAGAGAGGGCCACAGAACAAGGGAAATTCTGGAACACTGAGAGGAGGCCTGGGGCAGGTCGTGGATCTAGGGAAGGTTTGGGGACAAGCCTGACAAGGAATAGGGAAGGGGTATGGAGGCATCACTTGGAGGCACGGTGTGTGAGAGATCAGAGAGGGGCAGGGGCCGAACCACAGTCCCCAGGAGGCCACATGGTAACTAACCCTCACCTGGGCAGATGTCATCAGGAGCCACGAGGTGTCCCAGCTTTCAGGGTCCCTGAAAGCTGTTAGTGCTCTACTGATGCCTGAATCCCATTCATTTATTTATTCATTTGCTTATTTAAGGTTTTAAAAAAGTTAATGGAATATCATTGATTTTCAATGTTGTGATACCTTCTGCTGTACGGGAAAGTGAATTCGTTATACATATATATGTATCCATTCTTTTAGATTGTTTTCTCATATAGGTCATCACAGAGTATTAAGTAATGTTCCCTGTGCTATACAGTAGGTCCTTAGTAGTTATCTATTTTATATACAGTAGTGTGTAGATGTCAATCTCAAATTCCCAGTGTATGCCTCTCCATTATCCTGGGGGTGCTCGGAAAGTTCTTGATACTAGGAAATCCACCAGTGGGTGCAAGGATCTGCCTTGTTGTCCCAGATCAGTTCAGTTCAGTTCTTCAGTCGTGTCTGACTCTTAGTGATGCCATGGACTGCAGCACGCCAGGCCTCCCTGTCCATCACCAACTCCTGGAGTTTACTCAAATTCATGTCCATTGAGTCAGTGATGCCATCCAACCATTTCATCCTCTGTTGTCCCCTTCTCCTCCCACTTTCAATCTTTCCTAGCATCAAGGTCTTTTCAAATGAGTCAGGTCTTTGAATCAGTTGGCCAAAGTATTGGAGTTTCAGCTTCAACATCAGTCCTTCCAATGAATATTCAGGACTGACCTGTTGTCCTAACTCCCTTTAAAATTGCTCAACCTTCACATCGACCCAAGTAACCACCTCCCAGATCAGGAAAGAGAATATTTCCCAGGTCCCACCAAGTTTCTTCCTATTCCTTTCCAGGGAGCAGCCCCTATCAGCCCTAAGGCCCCTGCTTTCCTGATTTTGATCACCTTTGATTAGTTTCACCTGTTTTTGAGATCTGTATAAACAGAATGATCTTCCCGGCAGGCTTAGGCAGTAAAGAATCTGACTGCAATGCAGGAGACTGGAGTTCAATCCCTGGGTTGGGAAGATCCCCTGGAGAAGGAAATGGCAACTCACTCTGGTATTCTTCCCTGGGGAAATCCCATGGACAGAGGAGCCTGGCAGGCTACAGTCCATGGGGTTGCAAAGAATCAGACATGACTTAGTGTCTAAAAACAATAAAATTAAACAAAAGAAATGGAATGACATAATCTTCACTCTTTTGTGTTCAGCACTTGCATCTCCTGGAGGAAACAGCTCTTGGCTGCATTGAACCTCCTCTGGTGGGTACCACCCACATCTTAGCTCACTTCCCAGAGAGTCTCCTCCCAGGCACCCCTCCCCAGCCCTACTTCCCGCTGCACCCCTCCAGGTCCTTGTCATCAGAGGGCAGAATGTGGTGGCCACAGTGCCAGGGTTCCGCTGATAAGCATTGTCTCCAACTGTCCTCAGAGGAAGTGCCAAGAGCGAGAACTGGCTTTTCTTAACCTCCAGAAGGGGAAGGCCATGGCCTGGAGTTTGGAAGAGGCAAGCTGGTGATGAACTTGAACACTAGCTCATAATCTTGAGAAAGTCATTTGACCTTCCAGTTTCCTCCTTCCTAAAATAAAGGGGTGGTTTGGTTTAAATGCTCTTTAAAAAAATTAATTCAATCCCAGGGTGAGGGCTGCTGTTGACTGCAGAGAGACGGATTTAGGGGATGTGAGGGAGGAGACTGGCGGGAAATGCCAGTGGAGGAAAGCCAGGCAGCCATGGAAGCAAGGCAATACTGCTGAGTCACGTGTAGGGGGTGGAGCCATCACCATAGCCTCTCTCTCCACACGCCAGCACAGGCAGCTGAACTATAGAGAGTGTGGGCCATCAAATGCCTGACGCACTGAACTATAGAGTAGGACCTCAGCCAGGGAGCCCCTCTGTGTGCCTGATGCGCCAAACAGTGGAGAAGGACCCCAGGCAAGGGAGCCCTCTAAGTGCCTGAACCGGCAGAACTATAGAGAAAGACTGGCCAAAGAGGCCTTCTGATCGCCAGCTACTGGAGGCTCAAAAAAAAAAACTCTGATTGGGCCATAACTCCTCCGGTGGAGGCAGTCTGTGTTCTTGCACACTTTGAGCTGCCAGGGTCCCCGCAAGCCAGGCAGCTGCACCACCTTCACGCTCAACTCTCACTAGGGCAGAGCTGCCACAGGCAAAAAAAAAGCATTGCCTCTATGCACGCAAGGTCAATTCGGCCATGTCCGACTGTGACCCTGTAGACTGTGGTCTGCCAAGCTTCTCTCTCAGAGAATGGGTTCTCCAGGCAAGAATACTGGAGCATATTGGCCAATACTGGTTGCCATACCCTTCTAGAACACTATATTTCCTGCTGCCGTAGCTGCCAACTCCCTGGAGTACCTGGTGTGGCCAGAACCCCTCAGACCCAAGCAGCTGCACCCTTCTACACCTGGCCCCCACAGGGGCAAAGCCCAAGCCCTTCAAGGCAGCCTCAGGAGCTAAACTCCAGTGGATGACCCACATGTAGGGGAAATAGAACCACAACTGAAACCCAGGGGCAGTGTGGCTAAGGAAGAAGACCCCAAATCTTCCCACCAGCCATACAAGCTGCAGATTAAATCCACACGATCAACTAAGCAGACTCTGTGTCTATGGAATATATAAAAGGCCATTGAGAGCTCCCACAAAAGAAAACGCAGTAGGTCTGATAGCTGTGGACATTGGAGGCAAGAACGCACAGGAGTAGGACCAAATTAGAACCTAAGCTGCCCCACAGCAGGTCCAGATTCAGCAGTGTTGGAGGGCATCCTAGGGAGGTGAGGTGGACTGTGACTCCCAGCAAGGGGAAGGACTCTGACAGCAGTGACTCAGGAAAAACATTTATTACTCTTGTTTTTTGACTTGTTCTGTAGATTCTTTTGGATTTTCCCCCTTTGCCCCCTCTGTGGTAGTTGTCGATTTTATTGGCACTAAGAAATCCAACGATCCAAAAGTCTACAAGCAATAAATGCTGGAGAGGGTGTGGAGAAAAGGGAATCCTCTTACATTGTTGGTGGGAATGCAAACTAGTATAGCCACTATGGAGAAGAGTGTGGAGATTCCTTAAAAAACTGGAAATGAAACTGCCTTATGACCCAGCAATTCCACTGCTGGGCATACACACGGAGGAAACCAGGATTGAGAGAGACGCGTATACCCCAATGTTCATCGCAGCACTGTTTATAATAGCCAGGACATGGAAACAACCTAGATGTCCATCAGCAGATGAATGGATAAGAAAGCTGTGGTACATATACACAATGGAGTATTACTCAGCCATTAAAAAGAATACATTTGAATCAGTTCTAATGAGGTGGATGAAGCTGGAGCCTATTATACACAGTGAAGTAAGCCAGAAAGAAAAACACCAATACAGTATACTAACACATATATATGGAATTTAGAAAGATGGTAGTGATAACCCTGTATGCAAGACAGCAAAAGAGACACAGAAGTATAGAACAGTCTTTTGGACTCTGTGGGAGAGGGAGAGGGTGGGATGATTTGGGAGAATGGCATTAAAACATGTATAATATCATATATGAAGCGAGTCGCCAGTCCAGGTTCAATGCATGATACTGGATGCTTGGGGCTGGCGCACTGGGATGACCCAGAGGGATGGTACGGGGAGGGAGGTGGGAAGGGGGTTCGGGATTGGGAACACGTGTACTCCAGTACTCTTGCCTGGCAAATCCCATGGACGAGGAGCCTGGTTGGCTGCAGTCCATAGGGTTGCTAGGAGTGAGACACGACTGAGCGACTTCACTTTCACTTTTCATGTTCATGCATAGGAGAAGGCAATGGCAACCCACTCCAGTATTCTTGCCTGGAGAATCCCAGGGACGGGGAGCCTGGTGGGATGCTATCTCTGGGGTCGCACAGAGTCTCGGACACGACTGAAATGACTTAGCAGCAGCAGTAGCAGTATACCCGTGGCAGATACAGGTTGATATATGGCAAAAAAACCAATATAATAATCTAAAGTAATTAACCTCCAATTAAAATAAATAAATTTATTTTAAAAAGAAATCCAATTAAGCATTTGGGCTTTTTCTTTTCCTCAGTCACATTTTATATTGTCATAAACCTCTGCCTCTATATTGGGCTTTTGCAGTTACGTGTATTTTTCCTCTTTTTTCCCCCTTCTTTTGTAATTTTTAAAACCTCTTACTGTTTTTTCTATATTTATTCCTTTGTTTACTTTTCCTACTGTTCTTTTCCCCTTGCAGTTAGTCTTAAATGTATATAATCTTCTCTATCTACCTCTGTTTAACCTCGCATATCTATTCTTTCTTTTCTTTCTCTCCTTCCCTCTCAACATATTTGTTAGTTTTCTTTTCATTGCTTTGTTCCCCAATTGGCACCTTGCTGTAGTTTTGTTTTCCAGTTTGTGCTTTAGTGAGCTTTGTTCTGCTAGATATAATTTTTGGTTTCCTTTGTTCACCAGGTCAACCTATTGTACTTTATTTTTGTTGGACTGTTTTGGTTTTGAGGATGGGTGTATATGTACCGGTATATATTCAGTCACACTTTCTATTGTTGTTATAAAAGTCTGCCCCTGTGTTGGGCTTTTGCAGTTCTGTGGAGTTTTCCTTTTTCTTTTCTTTCTTCTTCCATTTTTTGATATTCTTTTTAAAAACTTTAATTTTTAAAAACCTATTATATTTTTATACATTTATTCCTTTGGTTGCCTCTCCTACTGTTCTTTCTCCCTTGCAGTTAATCTTTAATGCATCTAAATCTTCTCCATATACCTCTCTTTAACTTTCCATATCTCTTCTTGCCTTTCCTCTCAATGTATTTATTAGTATTGTTTTCATTGCTTTATTCCCACTTGGCACCTTGCTTTAGATTCGTTTTCCAGTTAGTTTTGTTTTGAACTGGTAAATATATAGTTCATAGGGTCAACCTACTATACTTTTGTTGGACTATTTTGACTTTGCTAATGGGTATATATGTATATGTTTATATTCCATTATTTTAACTATTATTTGCCTGATTTTGTAACTGCCACTTGTCTTGGGTTCATCTTTGGTTTCTCGGATATTTGTTTTAATCTCACTTAATGCCATAACAAACCATTTGTGAAATCTTCACTCCTGACCAGAAATCAAGCCCTGAGTCTTTGGAGTAGGAGTACTGGCTCCAAGACTCTAGACTAACTAACCCAGTTCAGTTCAGTTCAGTCGCTCAATCGTGTGCAACTCTTTGTGACCCCATGAATCGCAGCATGCCAGGCCACCCTGTTCATCACCAATTCCTGGAGTTTACCAAACTCATGTCCATCGAGTTGGTGATGCCACCCAGCCATCTCATCCTTTGTCGTCCACATCTCCTCCTGCCCCTAATCCCGCCCAGCATCAGGGTCTTTTCCAATGAGTCAGCTCTTTGATCAGATGGCCAAATATTGGAGTTTTAGCTTCAGCATCAGTCCTTCCAATGATCATTCAGGACTGATCTCCTTTACAATGAACTGGTTGGATCTCCTTGCAGTTCAAGGGACTCTCAAGAGTCTTCTCCAACACCACAGTTCAAAAGCATCAATTCTTTGGCACTCAGCTTTTTTCAAAGTCCAACTCTCACATCCATACATGACCACTGGAAAAACCATAGCCTTGACTAGACGGATCTTTGTTGGCAAAGGAATGTCTCTGCTTTAGAATATGCTGTCTGGGTTGGTCATAACTTTCCTTCCAAGTAGTAAGCGTCTTTTAATTTCATGGCTGCAATCACCATCTGCAGTGATTTTGAAGCCCCCCAAAATAAAGTCTGCCACTGTTTCCACTGTTTCTCCATCTATTTCCCATGGAGTGATGGGACCAGATGCCATGATCTTTGTTTTCTGAATGTTGAGCTTCAAGCCAACTTTTTCACTCTCCTCTTTCACTTTCATCAAGAAGCTTTTGAGTTCCTCTTCACTTTCTGCCATAAGGGTGGTGTCATCTGCATATCTGAGGTGATTGATATTTCTTCCAGCAATCTTGATTCAAGTTTGTGCTTCTTCCAGCTCAGCGTTTCTCATGATATACTCTGCATAGAAGTTAAATAAGCAGGGCGACAATATACAGCCTTGACGTACTCCTTTTCCTGTTTGGAACTAGTCTATTGTTCCATGTCTAGTTCTAACTGTTGCTTCTTGACCTACATATAGGTTTCTCAAGAGGCAGGTCAGGTGGTCTGGTATTCCCATCTCTTTCAGAATTTTCCACAGTTTATTGTGATCCACACAGTCAAAGGCTTTGGCATAGTCAATAAAGCAGAAATAGGTGTTTTTTCTGGAACTCTCTTGCTTTTTCCTGATCCAGCGGATGTTGGCAATTTGATGTCTGGTCCCTCTGCCTTTTCTAAATCCAGCTTCAGCATCTGGAAGTTCATGGTTCATGTACTGCTGAAGCCTGGCTTGGAGAATTTTGAGCATTACTTTACTAGAGTGTGAGATGAGTGCAATTGTGTGGTAGTTTGAGCATTCTTTGGCATTACCTTTCTTTGGGATTGGAATGAAAACTGACATTTTCCAGTCCTGTGGCCACTGCTGAGTTTCCCAAATTTTCTGGCATATTGACTGCAGCAATTTCACAGCATCATCTTTTAGGATTTGAAATAGCGCCACTGGAATTTCATCACCTCCACTAGCTTTGTTTGTAGTGATGTTTTCTAAGGCTCACTTGATTCCTATTCCAGGATGTGTGGCTCTAGATGAGTGATCACACCATCGTGATTATCTGGGTCGTGAAGGTCTTTTTTGTACAGTTCTTCTGTGTATTCCTGCTACCTCTTCTTAACATCTTCTGCTTCTCTATGTCCAGACCATTTCTGTCCTTTATCGAGCCCATCTTTCCATGAAATGTTCCCTTGGTATCTCTAATTTTCTTGAAAAAAATCTCTAGTCTTTCTCATTCTGTTGTTTTCCTCTATTTCTTTGCATTAATCACTGAGGAAGGCTTTCTTATCTCTCCTTGCTACTCTTTGGAACTCTGCATTCAGAGAGTGCCAGGCTGCGATGGCACAGGTGCGGCCGAGAGGAGCTTCCCCACTTCTGAGGTCAGGCCTTACAAATAGTTGTGAAAAGAAGAAAAGTGAAAACCAAAGGAGAAAAGGAAAGATACAAGCATCTGAATGCAGAGTTCCAAAGAATAGCAAGGAGAGATAAGAAAGCCTTCCTCAGTGATCAACTAACCCTGCTGCTGCTGCTGCTATGTCACTTCAGTCGTGTCCGACTCCGGGCGACCCCATAGATGGCAGCCCATCAGGCTCCCCCGTCCCTGGGATTCTCTAGGCAAGAACACTGGAGTGGGTTGCCATTTCCTTCTTCAGTGCATGAAAGTGAAAAGTGAAAGTGAAGTCGCTCAGTCGGAGTATCAAGTAGTGAGAACTCACACAGAGGAAACCACCTGAATACAAGACCCTGTATCACCCAACCACCAGTAGCACCCTGTGCGGGATGCCTCATCTAAACAACAAGCAAAACAAAAATACAGACCCAATCATCAGTAGACAGGATTACCACCTCAGTCAGCCTTGCCCATCAGAGGAAAAGCAGACAAACAAAAACTCAGCATAAATTTCACCCTATACAAAGCTCACACAAACCACTGGACCAATCCTAGGAGGCAGAAACGAAAAGGAAGAAAGAATTCAACCTTCATCAAAGGAAAAATTCAACTTTCCTGGAAGCATGGGAAAGGAGACCTCAGACACAATAAGTTAACAATATTGAAAAGGCAGAGAAATACTGCACAAATGAAGGAAAAAACTAGAAACACAGAAGTCCAAATAAATGAAGAAGAAATAGGCAAACTACCTGAAAAATAATTCATAATAATAAAAGTAAAGATGATGAAAACCCTTGGAAACAAAATGGAGAAAATGCAAGAATCATTTAACAAAGATCTAGAAGAATTAAAGAATAAACATACAAACAACACAATTACTGAAATTAAAAATATTCTAGAAGGAATCAATGGCAAAATATCTGAAGAAGAAGAACGAATCAGTGAGCTGGAAGATAAAATGGTGGAAATAACTTCTGAAGAGCAGGATAAAGTAAAAGAACGAAAAGAGAGATCTCTGGGACCATATCAAATGCACCAACATTCAAATTATAGGAGTTCCAGAAGAAGAAGAGAAAAATAAAAGGGTATGAGAAAATTTTTGAAGAGATTATACTTGAAAATTTCCCCAACATGGAAAAGGAAATAGTCAAGTCCAAGAGGCACAAAGAGTCCTATACAGGATAAACATAAGGAGAAACATGCCAAAACACATACTAGTCAAACTAACAAAGACTAAACACAGAAAGAATCTTAAAAGCAGCAAGGGAGAAGCAACAAGTAACATACAAGGAAACCCCCATATGCTCAATAGCTGATCTTTCAGCAGAAACTCTGCAGGCCAAAGGGGAATGACAGGACATATTTAAAGTACTGAAAGGGAAAAATCTACAACCAAGATTACAGTACCCAGCAAGGGTTTCATTCAAAACTGATGGAGAAATAAAAAGCTTTTCAGCTAAGCAAAAGTTAAGAGACTTCAGTACAGTCAAGAAATACAAGAGAAGAAAAAAGATCTATAAAATCAACCCCAAACAATTAAGAAAATGGCAATTCAGTTCAGTTCAGTCACTCAGTTGTGTCTGACTCTGCGACACCACGGTCTGCAGCATGCCAGCCCTCCCTGTCCATCACTAACTCCCAGAGTTTACCCAAACTCAGGTCCATTGATTCGGTGATGCCATCCAACCATCTCATCCTCTGTCATCCCCTTCTCCTCTCGCCTATCTTTCCCAGCATCAGGGTCTTTTCAAATGAGTCAGTTCTTCGAATCAGGTGGCCAAAGTATTGGAGTTTCAGCTTCAACATCAGTCCTTCCCATGAACACTCAGGACCGATCTTCTTTAGGATGGACTGATTAAATCTCCTTGCACGCCAAGGGACTCTCAAGAATCTTCTGCAACACCACAGGTCAAAAGCATCAATTCTTTGGTGCTCAGCCTTCTTCACAGTCCAACTCTCACATTCATACATGACCACTGGAAATACCATAGCCTTGACTAGACTGACCTTTATTGGCAAAGTAATGTCTTTGCCTTTTAATATGCTGTTTATGTTGGTCATAACTTTCCTTCCAAGGAGTGAAAATGGCAATAGGGACATATATATCAATAATTACTTTAAATGTAAATGGATTAAATAGTCCAACCAAAAGACAGTCTGGCTGAATGGATGCAAAAACAAGACCTGCTGTCTACAAGAAACCCACTTTAGTCGTCAAGACACATATAGACTGAAAGTGAGAGGATGGAAAAATATATTCCATGCAAATGGGAAGCAAAAGAAAGCTGAAGTAGCAATCCTCATATCAGACAAAATAGACCTTAAAATAAAGAAGATTACAAGAGATAAGGAAGGACACTACATAATGATCAAGGGATCAGTCTAAGAGGAAGAAATAACAGTTGTAAATATCTATGTGTCCAAAATAGGAGCATCTCAATATATAAGACAAACACTAGCAGACATAAAAGGAGAAACTGAGAGTGACACAATAATAGTAGGAGACTTTAACACCCCACTCACACAAGTGGACAGCTCATCAAAACAGAAAATTGATAAGGAAACACAAGTCTTAAATGATACGTTAGATGAGATGGATCTCATTGATATCTTTAGGACATTCCATCCAAATGCAGAAGAATACACCTTCTTCTCAAGTGCACATGGAACATTCTCCAGGATAGACCACATCTCTTCTCACAAATCAAGCCTCAGTATATTTAAGAAAATTAAAATTGTATCAAGCATCAATGCTTGATACAATGCTATGAGACTAGATATCAATTACAAGAAAAAAATCACAAGAAACACAAATATATGGAGATTAAACAACATGTTTCTAAATAACCAACAAGTTACTGAAGAAATCAAAAGGAAAATTTTAAAATTTCTAGAAACAAATGACAAAGAAAACTTGACAACTCAAAACCTATGGGATGCAGCAAAAGCAGTTCTAGGAAGGAAGTTTATAGCGATACAATCCTACCTCAAGAAATAAGAAAAATATCAAATAGACAACCTAACTTTACACCTAAAACAACTGGAAAAAGAAGAACAAAAACCCCAAAATTAGTAGAAGGAAAGAAATCATAAAGATTGGAGCAGAAATAACTGAAAAAGCAATGAAAGAAACAATAGTAAAGATTAATAAAACCAAAAGCTGGTTCTTTGAGAAGATAAACAAAATTGACAAACCTTTAGCCAGACTCATCAAGAAAAAAAAGAGAGAAGAATCAAATCAATAAAATAAGAAATGAAAAAGGAGAGGATACAACAATGCAGAAATACAAAGGATGATAAGAGACTATTATGAACAACTATATGGCAATAAAATGGATAACCTGGGAAAAATGGACAGATTCTTAGAAAAGTTCAATCTTTCAAGACTGAACCAGGAAGAAACAGAAATTATGAACAAGCAAATTACAAGCACTGGAATTGAAACTGATAAAAAATCTTCCAAAAAACAAAAGCCCAGGACAGGAGGGCTTCACAGGAGAATTCTGTCAAACATTTAGAGAAGAGGTAATGCCTATCCTTCTAACAGTCTTTCAAAAAATTACAGAGGAAGGAACACTTCCAAACTCATTCTATGAGACCACCATCACCCTGATATCAAAACCAGACAAAGACAACACAAAAAAGAAAACTACAGGCCAATATCACTGATGAACATTGATGCAAAATTCCTCAACACAATTTTAGCAAACAGAATTCAGCAACACATCAAAAAGCTCATACACCATGATCAAGTTGGGTGTATTCCAGGGATGCAAGGATTCATCAGTATACACAAATCAGTCAATGTGATACACCATATTAACAAGTTGAAAGAAAAAACTATATGATAATCTCAATAGATGCAGAAAAAGCTTTTGATGAAATTCAGCACCCATTTATAGTTAAAACTCTTCAAAAAATGGGCATTGAAGGAATCTACCTCAACGTAGTAAAGGCCACATATGATAAGCCTACAGCAAACATTATTCTCAATGGTGAAAAACTGAACGCATTCCCCTAAGATTAGAAACACGACAAGGGTGTCCACTTTCATCACTGCTATTCAACATAATTATGGAAGTCTTAGCTACAGCAATCAGAGAAGAAAAAGAAGTTAGAGGAATCCAGATTGGAAAAGAAGAAATAAAGTTATCACTATTTGCAGATGACATGATACTGTACATAGAAAACCCTAAAGATAGTATCAGAAAATTACTAGAGCTAATCAGTGAATTTAACAAAGTTGCAGGCTACAAAATCAATACACAGAAATCACTTGTATTTCTACATACTAACACTGAAAAATCAGAAAGAGAAATTAAGGAATCAATCCCATTCACTACTGCAGGTAAAATAATTAAGTATCTAGGAATAAACCTACCTAAGGAGATAAAAGAACTGTAAACAGAAAATTATAAGACCCTAATGAAGCTGGAATCAAGATTGCCAGGAGAAATATCAATAACCTCAGATAAGCAGATGACACCACCCTTATGGCAGAAAGTGAAGAGGAACTCAAAAGCCTCTTGATGAAAGTGAAAGTGGGAGTGAAAAAGTTGACTTAAAGCTCAATATTGAGAAAACGAAGATCATGGCATCTGGTCCCATCACTTCATGGCAAATAGATGGGGAAACAGGGGAAACAGTGTCAGACTTTATTTTGGGGGGCTCCAAAATCACTGCAGATGGTGATTGCAGCCATGAAATTAAAAGATGCTAACTGCTTGGAAGAAAAGTTATGACCAACCTAGACAGCATATTGAAAAGCAGAGACATTCCTTTGCCAACAAAGATCCATCTAGTCAAGGCTATGGTTTTTCCAGTGGTCATGTATGGATGTGAGAGTTGGACTGTGAAGAAAGCTGAGCGGTGAAGAATTGATGCTTTTGAACTGTGGTGTTGGAGAAGACTCTTGAGAGTCCCTTGGACTGCAATGAGATCCAATCAGTCCATTCTGAAGGAAATTAGCCCTGGGATTTCTTTGGAGGGAATGATGCTGAAGCTGAAACTCCAGTACTTTGGCCACCTCATAAGAAGAGTTGACTCAGTGGAAAAGACTCTGATGCTGGGAGGGATTGAGAGTGGGAGGAGAAGGGGATGACAGAGGATGAGATGGCTGGATGGCATCACTGACTCGATGGACATGAGTCTGAGTGAACTCTGGGAGTTGGTGATGGACAGGGAGGCCTGGAGTGCTGTGATTCATGGGGTCGCAAAGAGTCAGACATGACTGAGTGACTGAACTGAACTGAAATGAAAAAAAGAAATCAAAGACAACATAAACAGATGGAGAGATATTCCATGTTCCTGGGTAGGAAGAATTAATATTTTGAAAATGACTATAATACCAAATGCAATCTACAGATTCAGTGTGATCCCTATCTGCCGGGAGCTGCCACGGAGATCCCACTCATGACAGGGTCATGTGGAAGAGAACTGTTAAGCAAGGCTTCAGAGCTCAAGGGGCTCCCTAGGCTTTCTTGAGCATTTACCCCAAACCCAGAATCTGTCTGTTTTACTGTTCCATGACTTTCACCAACTCCTCTGACATTAACCGGGGGCTAACCCTGACCACCTTTCTCTGGAGAAAATCAACTTAGGGCTATAGCTAATAAGTCTCCTGGACATGAGAGGAATATTTCAAATCAAATCCCCTCTGTTAGCCTTCTAGCTTGCTTGGCAGGTATATCCAGACACTTACAGCTATGCATACAATTATTTACAGCCTCCCAACTGTGAGAAGCACGCAAAGCCTAAAACACAGAGCCTTTGAAAGAGTTAAAAGTTATTAGAGCAGTGCTAGTGCTGGTGTAGGATTTCATTATTGGGCCAATGCTTGTTGCTAAGTTCCCATATCTCTTATCCACTGTGCACCTGGGAATGCGTTAGTTAACATAGTGAGAATGCAAGAAAAACACGTGTAGCCTTGAATTTAACCATATCAGACTTTTGAGCTAATTGGTTCTTTCTTGTAACTCACTGCACATTTGCTCTGTGAAAAACGTAACTCTGTTTGGCACTTTGAGACTGACATAGATTAGAAATATAAAGGAAAAACACTTTGAGGGAAAATAAGTTTTTGGTTGAGCAGCCTTTATCAAAAGAGGCTCATACAATGTTCACAGTCCTCCAAGGCCAGAAGATACTGTACACAACATTATTTGTGGGAAAGGTATGCAGAAAAAATCATGGTTTCGATAAGGACAAAACTGCTGGAATGTTGGGCTGATTCTGTATGACCTGTATCTTTCACTTCCCTCTATGTACAAAAAGGTATATAAGTACTGTTTAAAAATAAAGCTATGGATCTTGCTCATCAAAGCAGCTTGATCTCCTCGTGTCAATCATTTTCCTCCTCTTACTCTCTCTTTCAGGCTAGTTCCCATCTGGAGTACAGAGATCCACCGTGTCTACTTATTTGCCTGGGTTTCTAAGACCTGAACGGGAAGGTGCCCTGTGCCTTCACTCCCTCAGGAGACGGGGAAGACACCTACGGCCTCATGTAGGCGGTGCAAGTCTCTTGTCTTGAGACTTTATTGATTTTCTGTATAAACCAAGGAACATCAGCCTCTTTTCTTCTCTCCTCTATTTTCTTATCTACAACATTCTTATCTGTCTCTCCCTCTCTAAATCAATTGCCGACGCCGTTTCTCCTTTGGGTTTCCCTGGATCCTGCGGGGGCTGGACCCCGGTGCCTATCAAATTACCAATGGCATTTTTCACAGAACTAGAACAAAAAATCTCACAATTCATATGGAAACACAAAAGACCTCAAATAGCCAAAATGGTCTTGAGGAAGAAGAATAGAGTTGGAGGAATCAACCTTCTTGACTTTAGATTATACTACAAAGCTACAGTCATCAAGACCGTATGGTGCTGGCACAGAAACAGAAATATAGACAAATGGAACAAGATAGAAAGCCCAGAAATAAACCCATGCACCTATGGGTACCTTATTTTTGACAAAGGAGGGATGAAAATGGTGCAAAGACAGCCTCTTCAATAAATGGTGCTGGGAAAACTGGACAGCTACATGTAAAAGAATGAAATTAGAACACTTCCTCACACCATACACAAAGATAAACTCAAAATGGTTAAAGACCTAAATATAAGACCAGAAACTATAAAACTCTTAGAGGAAAACACAGGCAGAACACTTGACATAAATCAAAGCAAGATCCTCTGACTCACCCCATAGAGTAATGGAAATAAAAACAAAAGTAAACAAGTGGGACCTGATTAAATTTAAAAGCTTTTGCACAGCAACAGAAACTATAAGCAAGGTGAAAAGACAACCCTCAGAATGGGAGAAAATAATAGCAAATGAAACAACTGACAAAGGATTAATTTCCAAAATATACAAGCAGCTCATACAACTCAACACCAGTAAAATAAACAACCCTATCAAAAAGTGGGGAAAAGACCTAAACAGACATTTCTCCAAAGAAGACAAATGGACGGCTAACAAACACATGAAAAGATGCTCAACATTGCTCATTATTAGAGAAATGCAAATGAAAACTAAAATGAGATATCATCTCACACCAGTCAGAATGGCCATCATCAAAAAGTCTACAAACAATAAATGCTGGAGAGGGTGTGGAGAATAGGGAATGCTCTTGCACTGTTGGTGGGAATGTAAATTGATACAGCCACTATGGAAGATGGAGATTCCTAAACAAAAACAAAAACAAAAAAACAACTAGGAATAAAACCACCATATGACCCAGCAATCTCACTCCTAGGCCTATACCTGAGGAAACCAAAATTGAAAGAGACACATGTATCCCATTGTTCACTGTAGCACTATTTACAATAGCTAGAACATGGAAGCAACCTAGATGTCCATTGACAGATGAATGGATAAAGGAGTTGTGGTAACATATACACAATGGAATATTACTCAGCCATAAAAAGGAGCACATTTGAGTCATTTCTATTGAGGTGGATGAACCTAGAACCTATTATACAGAGTGAAGTAAGTCAGAAAGAGAAAGATAAATACCATATTCTAACACAGATATACGGAATCTAGAAAAATGATACTGAAGAATTTATTTACAGGACAACAATGGAGAAACAGACATAAAGAATAGACTTATGGACGTGGGGAGACGGTGAGATGTATGGAAAGAGTA
Organism: Nanger dama; assembly: GCA_917880005.1. Taxonomy (NCBI): domain Eukaryota; kingdom Metazoa; phylum Chordata; class Mammalia; order Artiodactyla; family Bovidae; genus Nanger; species Nanger dama. The sequence goes on along the minus strand of CAKJTW010000062.1, from coordinate 7,820,545 downwards.
ACATGGATGCTTACATTACCATATGTAAAATAGAGAGCCAACTTGAATTTGCTATATGGCTCAGGAAACAATTGGGGCTCTGTATCAAGCTAGAGGGTGAGATGGGGAGGGAAATGGGAGGGAGTTTCAAAAGGGAGTGGATATATGTATACTTATGGCTGATTCATGTTGAGGTTTGACAGAAAACAGCAAAATTCTGTAAAGCAATTATGCTTCAATAAAAAATAAATTAAAAAAATTGTAGCAAGACAATGACACACCAGAATATCTACATGCCTCTCATATATTTACCTATTTGATCACCTCTCTATAGATTAAGCTAGTAAAGTACTGACTAGGGTGCAATAAACAAGGCAATGTAAAAAAACAACTAATTAATTAGGCTGCATCAGGTCTTAATTGTAGCATGTGGGATCTTCCTGTGACACACAGACTCTTGCTGTGGCGCTCAGGCTTAGCATGGGGGATCTTAGTTCCCCAACCACGGATCAAACCCAAGTCCCCTGCCTTGCATTCTTAACCACTGGACCACCAGGGAAGTCCCTAGTGCCCTTTAAATTTCCTTTGGTCTACAGTCTGTGGCCTGGAGTCCTTCCTTCTCAGAACCATTGGTACACCCAGAACTTACATGTAGTTCTCAACTGAAAAGTCTCAGTTGAGAGAGTGTGTGTGTTTATCCCACCTTGAAGTTCAACATTGCTGTAGACCTAATTTATTTTATACCCTGGGTTTGAAAAGCGACCTTTCGACAGCAGGGAGAGCCGACCTCCTTGCATTGATTGATGAGGGGCTTTTTAAATTCCATCTGACCTCCGGTGCTTGCCCCCACCCACAGGCAAAGGGGTGGTCTTCTCTATAGAAGTTTCCAGAAATGGATAAAAGGACAATTCTGTTTGGAGAGTATTTTGATGTCTTGGTTTCAGGAGTTTTAGAAAATCTTCAGACTCTGAAAAATCTATATTTTGGGATTCAGTTCAAAATGGGGCTCTCGGGTCCCCTGGCGAGGAGGCAGACTGTGTAACGACCACCGACCATCAGCGGCCAACAGCGGGCGAGCTCCGGCTGCCACGGCTCAGTGTTCCCCGTCTATAGAACAGGGAAGCAATCCCTGATTTTTCTTGTAGGGTAGTCCTGAGCATCAGCTAAGAGAAAAGCCCAGAGAAAAGGCACTGCCACAGTGCACCAGGTGTCGTTTAATAAACCTTGGCTTTGGTTGAAGGCTCAGCCTGTCGATTAATTTAATTCTGGTTTTCGTTTCCTGTTTCCCCGAGAGCCTAGTGCTTTTCGCTTTCGAGAGTTTTTTCAATCCCTGTCCATAGCTGCCATCCCTCACCTTTTCTTTTTCTCTGCTCTTCTTTGTCTCGAGGATTGCCCTATTCCTTCAGCCCTGCTGCTGGGGGCAGGAGCCTTCAAACTAATAAGCACCGTTTTCTCTCCTTCCTCCTGTGTCTGTGGCTCCCTCGCAGGAAACTCACCCTGCTCCAGCCCAGGGATCTGACCCGGGCCCATCTCTCGGTGCCCGTGTGGGGCTGCCCCATAGGTCACAGGTGCGCCTGGACGTGTGTCCCTCCTGGCTGGCTTGGGATGTTTAGAGCTCTCATATATGATAGCTAGACAGGGGCTATGATTTCTTCACAATGAGATCCAGACAAGCCAAATCACCTGCCTCAGGCCCCCCGGACAGTGTGTCTCCAACCTATACTTTGCGTTAGCTCCTTAAGCCTTCAGTCTTTGATCACGTCACACTTGTTTATGTGAGTCTCCTTATTTGAAACTTGTGAGAATCCAGTCTAAGCTGTACACAGCTACTCAATCTTAAAAAAATTTTTTATTTTATTATTTGTCTGCACCAGCTCTTAGTTGCAGCACGCAGGAAAAGGACCTTTAGTTGTCACATGTGGGATCTAGTGCCCTGACCAGGGATTGAACCTGAGCCCCCTGCGCTGGGAGCTCCAAGTCTTAGCCATTGGACCACCAGGGAAATCCTGCTACTCAATCTTCTTTATCAGATTGAACAGTTAATAAATATTTGTTTCATTTAATGGAAGTCTGAAGAAATAGGTGTATCATGAATGGTCTAGCATAGAAATTACTTGTGACCAGGCCTAGCCTGTGGCCACAGGGCATGGAACCCCTGATACCCTCCAACCTCCCACTTTTGAGTAGTACCTTCTGCCATTTTGTATAGCAGAGAAGGTTAAGGCCAAAAGTGCAGAGAAGGCAAAGGGGTTAATCTCTATCCACGGGCTTCTTCCTTTGCCTCGTGTGCTCCGAACATTCTGGAAACATTACCTTCAAGTAAGCTTTAAATCAAAACAGCCTGCTCTTCATTTCCATTTACTGTGCTGGCCCCCAGGGATGAAACATGCCATTTTTACAGTGGGCAACATCCTTCCTAACACAGCTTCACTGGGTGATTTCACCTGTGTAACATCCCTTGTACCGATGACAGGCTCGAGGATAATAGAGGCCTGAATCTTACCTTTCATGATGCCATTTGGTTCCCAGCTTTGGAAACTCAGAATCAAAACATAACCAAAGCACAAGGGAACATTTTCTGAGTTTAGAGTGACCTCCAGGTTCTTGGTGAATGTGTGGAGCCTGTCAGACGCCCAGGAACCTCACTGTACTGGATCATTAGTTGAAACCAAAACCAAAAGCATTTCTGTAGAGCAGTAGGGCTGCGGCATCCTCTTTTCACTGACAGTGAATGCAAAGGGACTCGCTTCTATGTCCAACATGGGATGGTGTCCGTGCTTCTTGGCTGCCTGTGTAAGACGGTCAGCTCAGTTCAGCAGCTCTCTGGGTTGGCTCAGAAGATGATGCTCTGGGTCCCCAGGTTCCCAGCAGTGTTGGGAAGCCATATTTCCCTCAACCACCAGGCTCATTCATAATTTGAGACCAGCCAACTCCATCTTGATGGATCTACATTAGACATGAGGCTGTTCATTTGCTTAAAATAGAGATACAAGTTCCAGAAGAAGAGAAAACTGCCAAGGGTTATTTCGCAACCTCCTTTAAAAGATCTGGAGTTGCCTTTCAAGTCATAGAGACATAATTTATAAGCGTTCATCCCAAACAGGTTTCCAAAAATAGCGGAGTTGTTACACAGTCAGGGTAACCTCACCACCAAGATCCATGAAGGTTCAGGACATGGGACTTCCCCTGCAGAGGTGATCTTACAACTTCTGTAGCTCTCTGGTGACCTCTCAGGCTGCTACAGGACCTGAGCTGGAAGTAGCCTTGTTTCCATGAATATGGATAACATTGAACATTCCATCTCCCTTCATGCTCCTCTTTGGAAGTGGACATACGTCAGGTCATAGGTTGTGGGAAAGAGAAAAGAGCCCTTATCTCAGTCAGGGCCCACCCACCCTGCCCTTAATCTGGGCTGCTCACCCTCTGTAGAGGGCTCCTTTCTCTCTCTCAGGTGTGTGGGTTGGGCTCCCTGTGCCACAGAGCTGGCGAGGGTAGTCAGTCATCTGCAGGTTCTATCTTCCCATCTATACCCTACTTAGCCTGTCCTTTCAGGGGCCCCCATGTCCCACATCACAAACCTCTAGGCTGCGGGGTGTCTTGTCAGGTCCCTGAGCAATGCTGATGCCCCTCCCTTCATACCAGAGCTATCAAGTCTGGGAGAGCAGAGGATGTGGGACAGTCTGCTGGTCCAGCCTCCTCTACTTCTCAGCAGGGTGACATCTGTTCTTCTTGCCTCCTTTTGTTTTGAACCAATGTGATCCTCTTAGAATACTTGCCGTCCCATGTGTCTCAGTCCTTTCAGGCTGTAATTGCTGACAAATTATAGTAGACTGTGTGCTGTAAACAACAGAAATTTTGTATCTCACCGTTCTGAAGGCTGGGAAATCCCAGATCAAGATGCCAGCAGATTCAGTGTCTAATGAAGACCCATTTGCAGGTTTGCAGATGACTGTCTTCTTGCTGTTTTCTCTTATGGCAGAGAAGGAGCGAATTCCTGTGTCTCTTATTAGGGCACTAATCTCATTCATCAGGGCACCATCATCATGACCTAATCACCTCCCAAAGGCTCCACCTCCAAATAACGTCACATCGGGGGTTAGGGTTTCAACATGTGACCTTTTGGGAGGATGCATGCATGTAGTCCATAACATCATGAAGCAGGTGGAGGGGTGTGGAGTGAAGGCACTTCATCAGAGAGTGAGGGCAGTTCAGGGCACAGAATGGCTAGCAGATCACCAAGGATTGCCTCCAAGAGAGGCCATTCGTCTCTGAAGCTTAAGAGGGCAGCTGAGGATACTAGTTCAGTTAAGGGACAGCTAAATACAATCCCCAAGTGATGCTTTACCTGTTCCATTGCCTGTTTTCTTCAGATTAAATTTTTTTTAGTTTATTTATTTTTTGGCTGCACTGGGTCTTCATTATGCTCGGGCTTTCTCCAGCTGTGGTGAGTGGGGATACGCTCTAGTTGAGGCTTCTCAATGCAGCAGCCTCTCTTGTTGCAGAGCATGGGCTCTAGGATGCATGGACTCAGTAGTTGCAGAGCATGGGCTTAATTGCCTTGCAGCATGAGGAATCTGAACCAGGGATAAACACTCATGTTCCCTGCATTGGCAGGTCAGATTCTTAACCACTGAACCATCAGGGAAGTCCTGTCATGAGGCTGGTCTAATGCTGGCCTAGCCTTGCATATGTGTGGATCTGTCCTTGGGATACATCGTGTGTAATCGCTGATGTGTTCTGTGATGATCTTTGGGTCAGAGGATTCCAGAGGTCTGATCTGGTAACTGGACTAGTCTAGGTGTTCATCTGTGCATTTCTTCCCATGTTCAAAAGACATTTATCAAATAATTACTGTGTGCTCTTGGGAAACAATATAAAAACAAACATTGGTTGCAGCCTTTGCGTAACTCATAGTCTTAAAGAGACTAGAGGCAAGGAAACAGGTGTATTGGCTAGCTCTTGCTGGGTTAACAAATAACTGCAAAAACCTCAGCAGCACACAACCATACATGTTTATATTAATGGATTTGAGGGTCAGTTGTGGTGGCTCAGGTTCAGCCTATAGGTCTGTGGGTGCTGACGGGGCTCAGTCCTTGCCATAATTGTTCATCGGGGTCCCAGGCTAAGGGACAGCAATGATCTGGCAGTAGACTCTTCTGATGATGATGGGAGTACAAAGGGGCAAGTGGAAACACGCAAGACTCCCAAGGCCCAGGCTCAGGGCTGCTGTTTGGTCTTTCTGTCCACACACTTATGGCCAATGCAAGTCACATGGCCAAATCTAAAGCCAAGGGGTGGCAAAGAGCATCCTTCCATGGCTGGGCTATGGGCACAGGAAGGCAAGAACAAGGCTGATAATGCTATCTACTGCCACACAGCAATGACCACAGGAGCAGACCGCTGTGAGTCCTGGGAGTGGTGGTGGTGGTAGTGGTTGGGGCACTAGGGCAGGCCAGCAGGAGGTCACAGGTCAGAGTAGGCATTAACTATGTTCGTTTTTTGGGCTGGGGAAAGCAAGATCTCTGTGCAAGGTCTGTATAGGTGCAGGTTCCTGGCTTTGGGACCTCTGGGTGCCTATGGCTATGCAAATTCCAGCATCCAGAGGGTGCCCAGGGACCAGTGTGACTGTATTCTTCAGGGCCTTGGCATGCTGCATGGAGGGGAGCCCTGGATTGTCCTGCTCTTGCTCAGGGAAGGGAAGGCTCTTCTCCCTGGCCTTTCTCTTCACAGTGGGCTCTGGACAGCCAAGACTATTTTCAAAACACTGCTAAGGCCTCATTCGCCTTTTTCACTCTCACTTTCTTATGAGTGTACAGAGGAGTTTCCCACTGGCTTCACGATGGGGCCACAGATTGAGTTCAGAAGGAGAAATGAGAGTTGAACCTGGGTGTCCTGCAATGAAGGCAGATGCTTTTCCATCTGAGCCACTAGGGAAGCTCTAATATAAATGATGCAATTATCTGATAAATAATAATTATAATTATGAATGATAATAAACTCATAATAAGAGAAACATTAACTCAAAGTCTATGAAACACAGAGGAAGAATTTACCCTGAAAGTGAGGAAAGAGGAAGAGAAGACAGTGGTATTTAGAAGAAATAGCTTCTCTGGCGTGTGGCCCTGAACCCCCATCTGAAAAGGCTGGAGGTGAGGTTTTACAGCTGGTCCAGTGGTTGGCCATACAGGGGCCTCACCTCCGCCCGTCTTGGTTTAGAAAGGATTCAAAACGAGAGTGCTTTTTCCACCCTTGCTTATCCAGCCCAAGCCTTGGGGCACAAGCGTGCGTGATGGGGCTTGACTTTCCCTGACAGAACTCTGGTGGCTGCTTCTGAAAAGCAAAACACAAAGGAAATACCCCCTTCTGTCCTGGACAGAGCAGACCTGCCGCCTCTCCCTTTGTGGCTGCTCCCTGCTATCTGCTTCTGAGTAACTGTTTCTTTGGCTGATGGAGTGAAACCAAGAGACGTCTTTGACCTCGGGGTATTTATAGCCAGGAAGTAGGAAAGTATCACGAGTAAAACCAGAGAGGGGAAACCATACAAGGTCCCCTGGGAAACGGTTCGAGTTTGTGTAAGCATGTGTATGTGTGTGTGAGAACGATTTGGTCAAAGTCTTGATCAGAAGGAAGCCTGCGTGGCTAGGTCAAGTGAAAGATCAGCATCTTTTGCCTGTTCTGAACTTAGTCTCATTATCCGTGAGATGGGACGAGTGCTTGTTCTGTGCGGCCCCTCTTGGGCACATAAGGGGGTGGAAGTGACATAATTACAAACTGCTGTCAACATGAAGTGTTCTAGAAGGCTTCCAACCCAATAAGAGAAACCACAGAATTGCTGGCTGAGAGGGAAAAACATGTTTAAACATCAACAGTTCAACTATCTGTGGCATCCCAAGCCTTCTTTCAAGTTTCTCTTGTCATGATGTAGTAACAGCTGAGAACAGTCAGCCCTGGGGATGAGGAGCTTCAGTCCCTTCGGCACAGAATGTCCTTGGCTCCCGGGTGGTTCTCAGACGGAAGCAGCTCTGAGATCTGGGAGGCCCAGCTGGGGGCAGCTCTGGGTGAGGGGCGGGCCATGCTGGTACCGGCAGGGCTGAGCCTTCGGATGGAGCTGGATGAGCAAGGAATTGGGGAGAGGAAGGAACCGGTCTCCAAGGGCCACAGAACAGCACTGTGCCCCTGCTCTTGGAAGGCTGGGGACCACGTCTGGGCCTGACACCCGCTGATCCCCCTGGAAACCGTGTCCCCTCTTGCAGAAGTGCAATGGGGGTGACATCTGAATCAGATGATGAATCAATGCAGAGGTTCCCAGGTAGTGCTATTGGTAAAAAATCTGCCTGACAATGGAGGAGACACCAAAGATGCAGTTTCGATCCCTGGGTCAGGAAGATCCCTTGGGCTAGGAACTGGCAACTCATTCCAGTATTCTTGTTTAGAAAATTCCATGAGCAGCGGAGCCTGGCAGGTTACAGTCCACTGGGTTGCAAAGAGTCAGACGCGACTGAGCATTCAAGGTCAAGGCAATCCAGCTTGGCTACAGAGGTACTACTTGGTGTGGAGGGATGGTGACCATATACCTTTTTGCACAGCTGGGGTGCTATTTTGAAAATAAAAGGAGGTGCTGTTAATGATTACTCTGGGTAACGAGAATAAACTGAAATGGCCTGGGTACAGGGAGCATGTGGTCACTCACCTAGAGGTCATGAGAGACACACAGCTTATCCCATGTGCTTTCTCAAGGAAAGGCAGCCAGCCACTCCCCAGGGGTTAGAGAAAGAGTCCCAGTGATTCCTCCTGTGAAGGGCTTGGCCAGTTCTTGTCTTGGACAACAGAAGGGTGAATGGGAGGTCTGGTTTAGAGACCCAAGCTGGAGTCCCCACAATCCCTCCCGTTTTCCCAGAGTTTCATACTTTTCAAAAACATTCACAAGATCTACCATTTGTTGGGAAAATCTCACCCAACAGAGCAAGAGTGGATATGGTGGCTTGTCATTGGAGGGGTGAAGAACTAGAGGAGCATTTGAGCCCAAAGCCATCAGCCTGCGAGGAGTGAATTCATTTCCCAGTACCTGCCCAAGGGGTGGTTCTCTCCACTAAGCTGCCCATAAAGACAATGGCTAAAGTCTGAATGTCTTATAATGCATTTCTACCCAACTGGTAACCTTTTTATAAAAATTATTACTTATGTTTTGGCTGCATGGGATCATTGTTGCTTACAGGCTTTCTCTAGTCGCAGAGAGAGGAGACAAATCTCTAGTTGTGGTGCTTGGGCTTCTCATTGAGGCGGCTTTTCTTGTTGTGGAGCATGAGCTCTACAGGGCGGGCCTCAGTAGTTGTGGTGCATGGGCTTAGTTTCCCCTCGGCATATGGAATCTTCCTGGAGCAGGGATCGAACCCATGTCCCCTACATTGACAGGCGGATTCTTAACCATTGGGCCACCAGGGAAGTCCTCGGCTGGTAACCTTTGAGAGAGTGCACAAAGTCAGAAAGGACAAACCCCCTCTGTGCTTGGAGCTGAGAAGCCCTTTGAGATGGAGAGGAGAGGCTAGGAGCCTGCCAGGAAGTGCGACCAGGCCTCCACCCAGGTCTTTTGGTGTCCCTGTGGTTTTATAATGGCAGCCGAGCCTAAAGCCTGTCAGTTAGAGGGCGGGGGGGCAGCTGGATGCAGAATGCATCAAACACCCCATCCTCCCCAGGAGAGGAACTTACAACCCCTGTGATTTCAGGGAACAGCGGGAAGTCGAGCTGAAAGTGGCCTTGAGAACCACCTCCTCCAGCTTTTTTATCTAAAAGGTGAGGAACCTGGGGGACTTCCTCGTGGTCCAGTAGTTAGGAATCTGCCTTGCAATGCAGGAGACAGGTTCTATCCTTGTTCAGGGAACTAACATCCCACATGTTGAGCAGCAACTAAATGCGTACATTGTAAGTAGAGAGTTAGTATGCTGCAACAAAGATCCTGGGTGCTGCACATAAGGCCTGATGCAGCCAAATCAATCAATCAATCAATCAATCAATATTTTTTAAAGGTGAGGAATCCTATGTGTAGAGGTGAAGGAGGAGGCCAAGCATCTCGCTTGCACGAATCTCAATTCCTTTGCAAAACCTTCTGAGACAGGAAATCTCGTCTGAGATGAACTCTGTTACCCCAACTAGTTAAGTGGGGAGGCAGGATTTGAACTCAGGCCTCTGCCTACTCTGAACCCACGCTCTTTGTACACAAGGCCCTGCCTTCCCCTGAGGCGCTTTGTCTGGAAGTGGTCAGGCCAAGCTGAAGGGACACTGACCCCGGTCTAGATCTTTTTTAGGTCAACTCTCATTGTAAATATTTTCCCTTTGATTTTGCAACCCTCAGCAATTACTTACCAGGGCTGCGTGGTGAAGATAAGCTTATGAGAGAGGAACCTCCTGCCTCACTCGGAGTGAACCATGGTGGTTTCAGGAAGACTGTCAGGTCGTTCAGGGCAATTAACCCCAGCAGTGAACACCAAGTCCATTCTGGAGATATGACCAGGGTTCATTGTTCTGTGATCTCAGAAAAACTGGGTGAGTCAGAGGCAAATCAGGCCTGAGATGAGGTGGTAAGATGTTTTGGCAGGGCCTGAAAGCCCACCCCACTCCAGCAGAGGCCCCTCCTGGCCCCTGGGGAGGTGAAGAGTTGTGGGATTGCACTGACAGGCCAGCAGCAGCAGATTTAGCCCGCCAGGTACCCCCCTCCCTCACAGAGACAGTGTCAGGCAAGGTGGAATCCTGTCTGGGGATAGGAGAGGTGTTGGGGAGAGGCAGGTGGATGCGGTCCTGGGCAAGTGACCCCAAGGCTCACTCTCGTGTGGTCATCTCTGATCTATTTTCTCTGGAGATGCTGGAGAATCCAGAGGAGAAGGAGCAGTGGGAACTACATTCCCAAGAAGACCATGTGTCTCCAAGAAGGAAGCAACAGTGCCTCACATGGGGCTAGTGGTCTGTCTGGATGGAGACTGGGTCCACCAGTGAAGGGTTCAAGGGACTGTCCTTGAGGCAAGAGTCAGTACTGTAAGCCCTGGTGCCCTTCCCCTCTGCCTGCATTCAGGGTCCAGTATTTGTAATCGTCTGCCTTCTCTCTTGGCTCAGCACTTACCATATCCTTGAGAAACAGGCCAGCACAGGTGGGTCTCTACCCACCAGGCTTATGTTTGGAGCTCTGATCCACACAGGGGCAAACAAACTAAGTTCCTGAGCTCACTCAAGGGAGCCAGCACTCCCTTGAATGAACTTTTTGGCCAACTCAATATATACTAGGTTTTGCATCTCTAAAAAGACGGACATTTCAGATGTCATAATATTACTGTTCGAGACCTAAAAATATAAATAATTCCTTGCTTCCACCCAGTACTCAATCCAGATGGAAATTTCTCTGATTGTCCCATTTTTTTTTCTAACAGTCGATTATTTTGAATCAAGTCGGTCATTTGCATTGGTTGAGGTTTTTAAAGGAATGAGGCCAGTTCTGCAGAAACCCCCAGACCTGGCTTTTGCCTTTCTCTTCCACACTGATGCTCGGCTTACAGTCCTTATTACAGCTGCCCTCAGTTATGTCCACAGCTGAACTGGCCTTTCTGCTCCATCTGCATCATGAGCTTTTCTTGGGGACAAGTGCTTTGTATTCCTTGTGGTTCCCAGGGGAGGGCATTGTGCATAATACTGTTCTGTTTATTCTCAAAACATCACTGTATCAGAGGAATCATAAGGTTTTTCTGTTTGCCAACTTAAAAGTTAAGGGCTTGAGATTTTTAAAACCCTTCCATGAATGGGAATGACTGACTGGGTCCAGAGATGTTTGTGCACAGAGCAGAAGGTAGACCAGATAAACTTTAAGACCCATGATGACTCTACAATACTGGCTGCTGTTCGACTTTGTCCTCCAACTTTGCTCTGGGATTCATCAATATTCTGGTGGTTAGATTCCACAGGCTGGCATGATCTGAGAAAGACGATTTGGACACACTTTCTTGCCACCACTTTTTACAGCTTGGCAAGGGGCAGAAAGGGTACCCTCCCTCCTTGGTTGCTGTGTCATTTAGTGAAGTTGCTTGGAGCCAAGGTCTTGGCGTGTCTGGGTGGTGGCGCCTCCTGCCCCTTGCTCTGCTTTCTGACCCAACTCTCTGATCTCATAGCCTCTGACTTATTTCTAGAGGTGTAATCTATATGCCATGTTGCAAGCGAATGAGAAAATGTGGCTTGGATTATGGAGTGTAGGATTTATTTGTTCAACAAGATTTTTCTGAGAATCTGTCATGTACTAGGTCCTGTCTTCCTAGGTTCTGGGGGTTTCAAGGTGGTCAAGATACACTTTGTTGAGAAGGAGTTCACTGTTTAATGAAAGAGAGCATCAGTGCCATGATGGGTGGAAGGGAGCCAGGCCGCTATGGAAAACAGAGAAAGGCAACCATTTCAGTCTGGAGAACTTCCTGAAGGAAGCAGATTCTAAGCCAAGTATTGAAAGACATATAGGAATTTACTGAGAGAAAGGGAAGGAGAAGAGGGAAGAACTTTGTAGATGTATTTCAAGGAGAGAGAATAGCATGTGGAATGGGAAACCACGTTTACTACATATTTACAGAGATGTTTGTAATTCACATTTCACAAATAATTAAAAAAAGACCTCAGGGAGGTTAAATGATTTAGCTAAGATGGGGGTCAGAGAAGAATTAGAATTATGGTCACTGATTCTCTAAGAAGCAGTTTAGCACCCTGATTTTATTCCATGCCCATATAGTACCCACTCCCTCCATTCAGCAATTGAGCCCCCCTCCCCCTACACCTGCCACCTTGCCTGGAGAGTCCCATGGACGGAGGAGCCTGGTGGACTGCACTCCATGGGGTCTCTAGGAGTCGGACATGACTGAGCATCTTCACTTTCACTTTTCACTTTCATGCGTTGGAGAAGGAAATGGCAACCCACTCCAGTGTTCTTGCCTGGAGAATCCCAGGGATGGCGGAGCCTGGTAGGCTGCCGTCTGTGGGCTCACACAGAGTTGGACATGACTGAAGCGACTTAGCAGCAGCAACAGCCGCCTCCATTTGTGCCAGTCATGAAAGACTGGGTCAGGAGTGTTCAAGGGGTACACGGTTGCTGCATTTGGGTAAGGCGGGTTAGGCCTTGTCCACGTTTGGGTAGAATCACAGGGCTCCTTCACAGAATCCTCATGACATACCTGGAGACTGGAAATCCTATCTTAGGGAATGGGAAATTTCCTCTTCCTAAAGTTAATGCACACTGTTTTATATTGGCTGCTTTTGAAGTGTGGTGTTGGAGAAGACTCTTGAGAGTCCCTTGGACTGCAAGGAGATCCAACCAGTTCATTCTAAAGGAGATCAGTCCTGGGATTTCTTTGGAAGGACTGATGCTAAAGCTGAAACTCCAATACTTTAGTCACCTCATGCGAAGAGTTGACTCATTGGAAAAGACTCTGAGGCTGGGAGGGATTGAAGGCAGGAGAAGAAGGGGACAACAGAGGATGAGATGGCTGGATGGCATCACCAACTCGATGGACATGAGTTTGGGTGAACTCCAGGAGTTGGTGATGGACAGGGAGGCCTGGCGTGTTGCAGTTCATGGAGTCACAAATGGTCGGACACGACTGAACCACTGAACTGAACTGACCTGACAGATATTCCAGACTACTGACCAGATAAAATTATTTGATGATTTATATATTACATGAAAACTGTGCTCAGTTGTGTCTGACTCTTTGTGACCCCATGGACTGTAGCCAGCCAGGTTCCTCTGTCCATGGGATTTCCCAGGCAAGGATACTGGAGTGGGTTGCCATTTCCTCCTCCAGGGACTTGAAAACTATGGTTTATTATATATACATGATATATACACATATATATAAATAGATTTGGTTATATATACATATGGTTAATCCAACCACAACCTTAAGGAAGACCATGGTTTTTCTTCTCTTTACCAGACGGCTAAAAAAAAAAAAATCTCAAAAAATTAGAAGCATTCCTCTAGAACAGATCCATGAGCTCTTTTAAACCCCTTGACCCTGGAATATTTGGCACTCAAGTGATCACCAGAGCAGTAGGCACTTTGAAGGTTTTCTTAATTAGATGAAACAAGGAAGCACATAATGACCCAGTATCTACTACATATCAGACATTATTCTAGAAAGTTCCACACACCATTCTATGTAATTTTCACTAACTGTCAGAGACATTCATTACTAGCCCAGTTTTTACACATGAGGGAACAAATATTCTGAGAAGTTAAATAACTTGTCACAGAATAAGCAGTGAAACTACAATTCTGACCTTAAAGTCTACTCTCCCCTCAGAACCATAATTATATTTCCATACATGAGAGGTGGTGCCTAAGATTTAGTTCTCATGTCAGACTCTCTGGATTTGAACTCAGGCTCCAATACTTACTTACTCTGGACAAGTTACTTAGCTCCTCTTGCCTTGACTTTCCTAGTTGTAATGTGGGTAATGCAACTTTTTCATAAGAAGGACTCTGGAGTCAACCCAAGAAATAGCGCTTGGCGCTGAAACAAATGTTAACTACTATTATAGAGATAGTTGCTTGAAATCAACCTTACCTTTCACTTTGGTTTGTCTTCTTTGGTGATAGAACAGCATCTTGGCACAACTTTGAGGGCAGCATGAGTTGCCTGGACCGAGAGCCAGGAAAGCAGTGGAGTGGCCAGGACTGGGCTTCTCCGCGTCCAGCCAGGAAGGACTAGCCCGTGTGCAGGGGGCCCCAGAAGCCCTGAGGAGCTGGGCTGCCTCTGCCTGACTGGACCCATTTGATAGGCCAGGAGTGGGTGAGCATAGGGTTTTGGAGACAAAGGATCCTAAAAAGAAAAGTTGAGAATCTCTCTTAATTCAGTAATGCCACACTTTCCCTAAGGCCATTTAGGGGATTCAGAGCATGTCAAACCTCTATCTGCTGGGGCAGGTCAAAACTGACCCCAGAATATGCAAAACAAAGCTCATATCATAAGCTGACTTGCCCAGGAATTGGTGGCAAAAGTGGGATCTTATCTGCTGAGGCATGATGAGGACGCACCAGAACCTGGAGTCTAGCTTGGCTGAAAGAGCCAGGCAGGGTCCGCAGGGCAGGCAGACAAAGGTCCGGGGCAGTGCTTAGTTGGTATCATGGGAGCTGGTCTGGGTAGAGAAGCAGGTGGCACCGGGCATGAAGGAGGATGAACTGAGCAACACTGTGAGGGCTTAGGGAGGACAGGCCCCTCGGTCCAGGGAGTTAAGTCCAAGGCAGAGCCAAGGAGGAGCAAACAAGGATAGGTCTGAACCATGACCTTTGGCCCATGTCAGACAAAGCTGGTGCTGGTGGATGAGGATGGGGGTCCAGGTGACAGCGGGGCCAGCTGCCACTGCAGCGATAGGGCATGAAAAGAGCACTGTGCTCAGGGGCAGAGTCCAGGCCCACACTTAGCTCGATGTACACTTGGGGCCATTTCCTTCAGCCTGGCGGAGCCCCAGTTTTCCCATTATTAATTGGGGATAATGCTATCTGCTTTATGTGGCAAAGTACAGACACTAAAGGAAGGGACAATGCCTGTGCAGCTGCTCAAGGAAAGGAGGGTAGGTATGGGGAGGCCCCATCCCAGCCCTTCCCTGCAATCCAGTTATTCCTACCTACTCCTGCCAGCTCCCTGAATCTTATTCTGTAAAAAGGCGTCTAATCTGTAAAAGGGAGATAAAAAAACAACAACCTCACATTGATACCTACCAGGGTTCTTGGCCTTCCCTAAGGAATAGAAATTGACTAGAGGCCAGACAAGAAATTAAAGCAAGCAAGCCTTTACCTGGGGGCCTCTACCAGGGGAAAACAAGTAATGTTTTTCCTTGCTCACTCTGATGGGGAGGCGGGAGAGCTTGTTCTGTATATGGGATGAGGGTAGGGTGTGCCCAGGGGTTGAGTTGGCTTAGGTGGTTTGCCCACCACTTACGTGGTGCTGTGTGCAGGGTGCATGTGCAGTACCCTGCTTTTGCTCCCTACAACCTGTTCTTGCTCTTCAGGCTCTTCAAAACTGGCAGTTGGGATTTTTGGTCTCTTTGTATCTTTTGGGTGCAGAATTTGCCCCAGTTGTACCTGCCCACAGTTATTTTTAGTCCCATACAGTTTCTTTGTATCTTGTTGCTCAAGGAGAGGTGTGTCCACGTGCAAGCATAGCAGGACTGCAGCAAAGGGTCCCAGGTCCTCGCCAGTCTCAGTCTCATGGTGCCTGTGAAGAATTTTGGTGCCAAAAATGTTAGAGGCTTAGAGTCTGAGGCAGAGTGGGCGCTCCTTGAGGGCCCGGGGACCCGGGAGGGAGCTAGACCCTGGCTGAGAGCCATGCCCTGCAGAAGAGCACTGCTGTCCAGCAGCTCTGAGTGGCAGGGTCTGGGATGCTGCTCAGAGACCAGGCAAGGCCCCTCTGTGCTGGGGCCTCATTTCACCTTGAGCAGGTCAAAGCCTGCATGTGTTATGTCGGGTTTCACCTTCCATCAAGTCTCCACCGCACTGAAATACAAGCGTCTCCATCGTGAGCTAGGGTAGCGCCCCTGTCTCCTCTGGCGACAGCTGCAAGGTGGATCTGAGTGTCCCTCAGTGTCCCCACAGGCCTTCCCTCTCCCTGGATATGGGACATGGTGGCAGTTAGAGGGACAGGTAATGGTGATATATGCCGAACTTCATCAGCCCGGGAGGCAGGTGGCTTTAATGGCTATCTTGGAGGTGACATTCCATTAGGGGTGATTGAACTTAATGTTAATGGCAGGATGACTTACTGTTTCATCATCCTCTCCCATGCCTGAAGGTCAGCAGGAAAACTTTCTTTCCTCCAGGAATGACACTCCAAAATCCATGTAACACCATGCCAATCTTGCTTAATGCTAAAACACTGAGGGGTCTGGGAACTGTGCTGCACAAACAGATTTGTTTGTCAATGTGAATCACTCAGTTCAGTGACCCCAGAGCCAGATGGCACAGGGGTCAATGTTGATTCCACCACTTGCTGGCTGTGTGGCCTTGGGAAACTTACTTAACCTCTCTGTCTCAGTTTCCTCCTCTGTAAGGTTAGGTGATGACAGTGTGCATTTCCTGGGATCATTGTGCAGATAACACATTTTGGTAGATGTAAAACAGTTCAAACAGTACCTGAAACAGGGAGATTGCCGTCAAAGTGAAAGGAAAGTGAAAGTCACTCAGTCGTGTCTGATTCTTTGCGACCCCATGGACTATATAGTCTGTGGAATTCTCCAGGGCAGAATATTGGAGTGGGTAGCTATTCCCTTCTCCAGGGGATCTTCCCAACCCAGGGACAGAACCCAGGTCCCCCTTCCCATTGCTGGCAGATTTTTACCATCTGAACCACCAGGGAAGGGAAAGGAATAAACAGTCATTTACAAAACATGCTCAGACCCACAAGTGAACAAACAGTGGAGCTAAGGTGAAGCGTTCAGGAAGGAGTAGGTGAGTGTGGAAAAGCACTGCAGGGGTGATCAGGGGGTGTCGGAAAGGCAGGCTCACAGGTTTTTACCAAGTCCAGAATAATCTACCCTTGAGTGGAGAGTTTCCAAATGTTTCCCAAGAGGCAAAGACAATGGGCAAGATGTATTTTTGGAAGCTCTTTCCTGACAGTGGGAATGGAAAGAAATCAATATATATGAGGGCCGTTAGGAAGGAGGGACCTGCAGGACCTTGGGGGCTCGTAGGATGTGGGGTGAGGGGGCAGAAGAGGTCTAGGGTGACTTTGAGGTGTCACCACCAGCATGGGAGGAGCTGGCTGGAGGGAGGAAGGGTGTATGGGTTTTGGACAGCAGGAGGACGTGGTTGCTGAGGGCCACTCGGGAGCTGGGTCAGGGGTGGAGATGTAGATTTGGGAGTCAGCTGCTGACATGAGAAGGGTTCTCAGCTCTTGGGAGGGGGGAGACAGAGGGGGAAAGCATAAAGCATTGAGAAGATCCACAGGGAATATTTGTGGGGTTAGAGGCTGACAAAGGAAAGAGCAGAGTGGGAAGAGGGCCAGAGGAAGGAAAAAGCCGCGGTGTTCCCTCCTTCAAGAAGGGCAGGTGCTGCTTGATTGGCCTCTGGGCAACCAGTCTGGGTGCAGAGTTATAGGGAGGGGCTCGGCAGAAAGGATGCCTTCAGGGTGTTGGGCTGTCTGCAGTGGGATTCAGTTTTAAGAATTTCTGCAAAGTGCCAGAAATGACAAGATACTGTCTTCCTCCAAAGGAGAAATGGCAGCAGGCTGGGCAGTGAGCAAGTCCCGTTTGTCTATTCACTGGCCTGCCTTCTGAAGGCCAGACCAGGAAATGGTGAACAGATGGAGAGGTTGGGCCTCTTAGTCATGTAATTTTGAGCACTCTGGGCCCCAGTGTCCCGGGGGGTGGGGGGGCGCTGGAGGGGGTGGTATTTGGACTGAATGGTGCCTGAGGTCCCCTTCTGCCCTCTCTGCCCACGAGCTCCATAGCTAAGTAGTTCCTGTGCTAGGCTGACCTCTGAGGGTCAGGTTCTAATCACTAGAGACCACTTTCATTGGCGCTTCAGCCCGCCAATATGTGTGGGTCATGTAACTCTCACTGTGATAGGAATAACTCATGACTACACAAACATTTATGGATTGCAGACTACTCATGAATGTGTTCACATATGAGCTGAATGTTATCATCTTTTTTTTTTAACCACTACAAAGCAAAGCTTTACTGTTATTTCTCAGTGACTAAACTTAAGAATGTGATGGAATGCAACCAGAGATGATCATACTAAGTAAGTCAGAAAGAGAAAGACAAACACCATATGATACCACTTATATGTGGAAGCTACAATATCACATAAAGGAACTTATCTATGAAACAGAAACAGAATCTCAGATACAGAGAACAGACTGATGGTCGCCAGCGTGTAGGGGGTGGGGGCTGAGGGGTGGATGGAGTGGGAGGTTGGGGTTATCAGTAAGCCTTCATGTATAGAGTGAATAGACAAGATCCTATTGTACAGCACAAAGAACTATATTCAATGTCCTGTGATAAACCATACTGGGAAAGAGATGTGTGTTAGCTGCTCAGTCATGTCTGACTCTTTGTGACCCCATGAAATGGAGCCTCCCAGGCTCCTCTGTGCGTGGAATTCTTCAGGCAAGGATACTAGAGTGGGCTGCCATTTCCTCCACAAGGGCATCTTCCCCACTCAGGGATTGAACCCCAGTCTCCTGCATTGCAGGCAGATTCTTTACCATCTGAGCCGCCAGGAAGTGGGTATAAGTGTGTAACTGAATCACTTTGCTATTTAACAGAAACGAACACAACACTATAAGTCAACTATACTTTGGTTTAAAAAGAATATGCTAGAGAATATGTTAAAAATGCAGATTAAATTTAACAGGGTATGGCATGTATCCATTCCACTGTGAATGGCACAAAGAATTTTTAAGATAGAAAATTCTGCCAATATTAAAGTTATTTCATAAGACAAAGTCACATTATTCAAAGATGAGTGAAATTCGAGCATACATCTTTGTTATTTTATTGTCTTGTTTACATGGTAAAAAAATTCAAGGTTCAGTAGCTTGACTGAACTCACACAGCTAGGCAATGGCAGAGCTGGAATTTGAACCCAGACACTTACACTCTAAGTTTCCATCACGACACACTATTTTAAAATTTAAGTGGATTAGAATAAAATGTTTGAGTAGTGTGAAGAATTTTGTATGACTCCTTGAAATGTTTAGCAAAATTGATATGGCCAAATTTGAGCTAGTTGTGGGGGTATTTGACATTTCTAGCATTAAAACAGTTGTTTTAACCTTTTTTTCCCTGTTTGCAGATAAAGAAAGCACAGCCACTCCAGATCAGCCTTATGCTGCTGCTTCCGGATCTGCTGACTTGGATGGTGGCCGTAGTGACTCATGGGTGCTCAGCTTACAGCTGTGAAGGACCAGTGGGTGATGGTGGATTCTCAACAGTAGCATCTTGGTTTGGAGTTCCACCTGCACAACTTCCAAAGCCCAAGCCCTCTCTTTCTCTGGAAGTTAAGTGTCTGGAGTGATCTCAAAGATTCTCCTTGGTGGGACATAGCTTTGCACGCGAGCTGTCACTCTGGAGTCCTTTCCTGTTCTGGCTGGGGCTCTGCTGATCCACTGGGTTCCTGTCCTGCTGTTGTGGGTTGGCTTTGATGTGACCTTGAGATTAGCTGCTGCCACACAGAGGTCTGTCTTCCTGGTGTTGACCACCTTCTATGTGGTCCAATGCTTCCTGATGAAAAGGAGGGGTAATCTGCTCCCGCAAGTCAAAGAACACTGACTCAGCTACCAAACCCTGGTCATTCTTATTTTTCTTCAGTATTACAATCTCAAATGTTGCTCATTCTGTTCTTTCAGTGTCTCCAGTGCCCCAGGAATGTAGAGTCCCAGGAGTTCAGTTGAAAGACAGTACACGTGAAAGCACCCAGCATTGCAACACAAATTCTCCCTCTGTCTCTCTATTCAGCACAAGCACTTCAATAGATGGGGAAAACAGGGATGAGGATGAGTTGAGCTGGGTGTGGCCTTGCAACTTCCTTGTGGTATTCTTTGCTTTGTTGCAGAATTGAGTGCTGGCCCCACTATCTGGAAATGAGACAGAAGTCTCTGCTCCTTTGCTGGACAGGCTGTGTATCCCTTGACACATACTTGATACCTAGTGTGCTGTCGCAAGACAAACCCACAGGGATATGGGAACAGAGATGTGTAGAGGCCACATGGTTTTGATGAAACAAATGTCAGCTGTGGCTCTAGAATTTCCTTCTGATAAGATTCCCCATTGCAGACTACATTATTAAGGGCTCCTGGAAAAGTCTTGGCATGTAGGAGGCATTGGATAGATATAGGTTAAGCAAATGAACAACTGAGAGAGAATGGCTCCATGTTCTCTGCTCTGCTCAGAGAAACCTGGGGAGGGGGGTTGCAATGTGGGGCTCATGCTTTCCGAGGAACATGGGCAAACTGGAGCAGGAGCATGGGATAAATGTCAAGCTTGGCGTGCATGTGTATGCGTTCAGTTGCTTCGGTCGTGTCCAACTCTTTGTGACTCTGTGGACTGTAGCCCATCGGGCTCCTCTGTCTGTGGGATTTTCCAGGCAAGAATACTGCAGTGGGTTGCCATGCCCTCCTCCAGGGGATCTTTCCAACCCAAGGATCAAATCCTTGATTCCTGCATCTCCTGCAATGCAAGTGGCTTCTTTACCCACTAAGCCACCTGGGAAGCCCCCAATGTTGATCAAGGGCTTTAAAATCATGTCAAGGGAGGAATGGATAGAGGAGCTTAGGACTGACTCTGAAGGGCAAGTACTCATTGGTGCATGGTACATCTGCGGGCCCTCTTGTGCCAGAGGGATCCTGGGCCCTATCAGGTTCCAGGGTCTGTGGTGGTGGGAGGGACTTCTGGGCAAAGATGTCATGAAAAAGGACGTCATGGCTGCCCAAGACCTGTCATGGTGACTGGGGTGGAACTGAGCTATGCATTCCAGAAGCAGGAGTGAGGGTGGGAGGCCAAGGACTTCTCCTGGAGAGGTGCAGTTTTCTGGACCATGGACCATGCTCTGAGAAGTCCTTTGGAGGCTGCTGGCTGCTACTTCTCTGCCAGGTAATATCACTAGACTGGATGGAGGGAGGTCCTGTCCTCTGCTGGTTGGCCCAGTACCTCTCCGTGTGTGGTCTGGTTTCTCCAGATGGCAGTGGCATGTTCGCCTTAACTAATGGGTTGCCCTATTCCTTTAGCACTTTTGTGGGAAGCAGAAAAAACACACTGCAGTGCCCTGTCACCTCTGAAGAGTGGACGAGTCTTCGGCTCCAGGGGACCCGAGATGGTTTTCTCAGTCACTGAGCTTGTGAACCAGGCCTGAGTCATCCTTTCTTCTGCAGGTTTTAATTAGGGGGAAAAAAGTGCCCTTGCAGAAACTGGCACTGTGAGTTTAGATCTGGAGGGATCTTGGACTTTGGCAGCGCGGTAGGGGAGGGGGCCAGGGGTTGTGGCCCTGCTTAATGCCTAGGGCAGCGGAAGTCCAGCTCCCTGGTCTTGTCTCTAGAATCCCTCTGTATCCCCCACTTCAGGCCAGGTCATCACTTGACCTGGGCAGCACCAAGCGGGTGATAAATCCATGCCACCTATCAGTAACAGAACAAATGCATTCTCCCTAGCGCGGGAACTGGGCCAGTCCAGGAACTGGAGCCTCCCCAAACCAAATCAGCTGGTTGATGTGAACGGAGCTCAGGCTGGTGGGAACAGGACATTTTGTGGAGACACTGGCGTCTGTTCCCGCCCAGAGCCTCACACCCTTCAGCGCTTTTCCTTGAAGTCCGAAATAGCGGAACGAGCGTATTCTTTCCTGGGGCAGCTGCTCTGCTTACTTCCAACATGTTGTGCTTCCAGAGCTCAGAAAATCAGAGGCATCAAAGGAGAGAAGCTGCGAGCGCTCAGCCCCGCAGGGACAGGCAGCTTTGGAGACTCCAGTTTGCTTTTTTCTTTCCATGTGCGTCAGATGTGCCGTCTCATCTTGCAGCGCCGGGCCAGCTCTCATTCTTCCGCAAAGCTGTGGCTGGGGCGCCCTTCTGGCTGGAAAAATGTTTAAAGTGGGGGTGACAGGCGGCAGTCCCTGGCGCTGGGAGAGAAACGCAGATAACTAAACCAAACATGAGAGCAGTCGCACATGTGTCATCCTGACAAGATGCAAGTCAGGTCGGATCTGGGTCCAGCTGTAGCCCTGAAAGCTAGAGAGGGGATATCCTGGGCCTGGGAGCCTTCTCTTTCTTCAGCTGCTTGCAGGAACCCGTTGTTGAAGTTGATTGATGCCCTAACTCAGTGGCCGTGTTGGCTTCAAAGCAGGCATTGGCTGCTCCTCTTGCTGATTTCATAGCATCCTCTATTGATTTCAGCTTTTACAAATAGGCAAGGGAGTGCATCCACGTGGGGCCTCCTTCTGGGTTTCCTGGTCTCCTGGGCAGCTATAGTTGTCTGTTCATGTTTGACCTTGCCTTCCTCCAAAGTCAGGTTTAGACTTTGGAAAATGCTTGACAAATGCAAAAACAATAGGTTTAACAGGAGCCTGAGGCATGATTGGGAAAGCTTAATTTAGTTTACTTTTATTTTAGGACAGGTCATTCATTTTCTTGGTTCATAAATCAAAGCTATAAAAATCCTGGCTTCTATTCCTGTTCATCAACCCCAACCCAAGCGAATACTGATATTAGTTTCTTGGGTGTCTTTAACAAATACAAGCAAATATGTGTGTATTTATGTATTTGAAAACAGATATACACTTCCTTTCCTCTTTCCCAGAAAATAAAATGTAAATGGCTCATAAAAGAATGGAAGGCTCCTCAATCTCACTTATTTTAAGAGAAATGCAAATTAAAATGACAATGAAATACTAGCGTGGCAAGGCTGACAAAAGTTAACATTCTATGCAAACTGTTTTGCACTTTGCTCTTTTCACCTAATTGTATATCTTGGAGATCTTTCAAATTGGTGCATAAAGAGTGTCTTCACTCATTTTTACAGCTTTATAGTATCCTATTTATAGACATACCGTAAATTTGTTTAACTAGTTTCCTATTGATGGACCCTTGGGTTGCTTCCAATCTTTTGTTACTATAAACAGTGCCAACCAGCACACTTCCTGTATGTGCTGGTACATCTGTAGGATAAATTTTGGCAAGGAGGACTGTTGGATCAAGGGATAAGTGTGTTTATAGTATTTATAAGGTTTTCCAGATACCTTCAATGGGATTGTGTAGTATGTACAACCTCTCAATTCAGTTCAGTTGCTCAGTCATGTCCAACTCTGCGACCCCATGAACCACAGCACACCAGGCCTCCCTGTCCATAACCACCTCCCGCAGTCCACCCAAACCCATGCCCATCGAGTCGATGATGCCATCCAACCATCTCATCCTCTGTTGTCCCCTTCTCTTCCTTTAGTGATAAATAAAGACCCTCCTTCCCCACAGCCTGGTCACAGCGGCATTTCACTGCAGTTTTAATGTGCATTTCTCTTTTTCTAAAGTGAAATTGAGCACCATTCAGTTCTTTTAAGAGCCATTTGCCTTTCCTCTTCTATGAGTTGCCTCTGCATATCCTTTGCCCATTGAAATAAAATTGTCTTATTGGCTTGGCCCCTTTTCCTTAATGACTCTGGGAGCCCTTGATATATTAAGGGAAGATTAGTTCTCTGTGATAGGAGTTGTAAATATTTACCCCACAATGTTGTCTTTTGATTTTGCTTATGGTGTGTGTGTATCTAAGTGAAATCAATTTTTAGGTGATAGAATGTGTAATCTTTTTCAGGGTTATGGATTCTGGATAAAAGAAAGGCTTTCTATACTTCATAAAGAAAGCTGAGCACCAAAGAATTGATGCTTTTGAACTGTGGTGTTGGAGAAGACTCTTGAGAGTCCCTCAGACTTCAAGGAAATCAAACCAGTCAGTCCTAAAGGAAATCAGTCCTGAATATTCATTGGAAGGACTGATGCTGAAGCTGAATCTCCAATACTTTGGCCACCAAAGAACTGACTCAATGGAAAAGCTGGACACAACTGAGCTGAACTGAACTGAAATCCCATACTTCAAGGCTCTAGAATATGTTTTTTTCCTAGTACTTTTATAGTTTCATTTTTTTAATGTTTATACCTGTGGGAGTTGATGCTGCAGAATGATCTTAGAACATGGAGAAAGAAATATTCATCACTCATCTGTTCCCTTGGAGACGGAAGGCAAAATGGAATTAGCAGGTGTCCTGTAATGACCCAGGGACTCCCAGGTGGTGCAGTGGTAAAGAATCTGCCTGCCATTGCAGGAGATGCAAGAGACATGGGTTTGAGCCCTGGGTCGGGAAGCTCTCTTGGAGTAGGAAATGGAAATCCACTGCAGTATTCTTGCCTGGAAAACTCCATGGATAGAGGAACCTAGCAAGCTACAGTTCATGGGGTCACAGAGAGTTGGATATAACTGAGCACTTATGCACACAGCTGTGATGACCCAGTGAGAGACAGTTACCACAATGGGCTCTGTCTTGGTTCTGGTCTGGGGAGGATTGGGCAGGCCCTATTCCAGCACCGCAGTGCCCTTGGGGTCTCCCATAGTTTATTCAGCCAAGGACTTGGGGGTTCATCTGAGACTCAGGGACCTTTCATGGAACAGAATTTTGCTTCTTTTTCATCTTTCAGTTCAGTCGCTCAGTCGTGTCCAACTCTTTGCGACCCCATGAATCGCAGCACGCCAGGCCTCCCTGTCCATCACCAACTCCCGGAGTTCACTCAGACTCACGTCCCTTGAGTCAGTGATGCCATCCAGCCATCTCATCCTCTGTCATCCCCTTCTCCTTCTGCCCCCAATCCCTCCCAGCATCAGAATCTTTTCCAATGAGTCAACTCTTTGCATGAGGTGGCCAGAGTACTGGAGTTTCAGCTTTAGCATCATTCCTTCCAAAGAACACCCAGGACTGATCTCCTTTAGAATGGACTGGTTGGATCTCCTTGCAGGTCAAGAAGCAACAGTTAAAACCGGACATGGAAGAACAGACTGGTTCCAAATAGGAAATGGAGTACATCAAGGCTGTATATTGTCACCATGCTTATTTAACTTCTATGCAGAGTACATCATAAGAAATGCTGGGCTGGAAGAAACACAGACTGGAATCAAGATTGCTGGGAGAAATATCAATAACCTCAGATATGCAGATGATACCACCCTTATGGCAGAAAGTGAAGAGGAACTCAAAACGCCTCTTGATGAAAGTGGAGAGTGAAAAAGTTGGCTTAAAGCTCAACATTCAGAAAATGAAGATCATGGCATCTGGTCCCATCACTTCATGGCAAATAGATGGGGAAACAGGGGAAACAGTGTCAGATTTTATTTTGGGGGCTCCAAAATCACTGCAGATGGTGACTGCAGCCATGAAATTAAAAGACGCTTACTACTTGGAAAGAAAGTTACGACCAACCTAGATAGCATATTCAAAAGCAGAGATATTACTTTGCCAACAAAGGTCCATCTAGCGAAGGCTATGGTTTTTCCAGTGGTCATGTATAGATGTGAGAATTGGACTGTGAAGAAAGCTGAGCGCTGAAGAATTGATGCTTTTGAACTGTGGTGTTGGAGAAGACTCTTGGGAGTCCCTTGGACTGCAAGGATATCCAACCAGCCATAAGAGGGAGAATCTGTTATCAATCACTATACATTATACATGCTTTCATCTGTATATCATCTTATTCTGTCCTCTGAACCATCCTCCATAGGATTCTCTCTGGTTTTACAGGTAAAGAGGTGGAGGCTCAGGCAGGCAGTTGACTTGCCTAATGCCATTCATTTGGCTAGTAAGTAGATAAGGCAAAGTACAGATCACAGGACACCTGCTAATTTCATTTTGCCTTCCGTCTCCAAGGGAACAGATGAGTGATGGATCTCCATGCCTTTCTCTATGTTCTAAAATCATTCCACAGCATCAGCTCCCACAGGTACAAACATTAAGGTCCAGAACAGTCTCTGGGCAGCCCGTTCCCCTTCTTTAATGAAAGAAGCTCTGCCTTTACCTGGTATGCTTATGGGTTTCAAATTAAGCTTTGGCTTGAAGAATGGACCTACTGCAAGAGTTTGTGTTCTCCAGACAGGGCCATTTTTTAGTGCTTCTCATCCTCAGCAATGGGTTTTGGATTGGCCAGTGCCACCCCACATCACTTCTGTCCCTGCTTCCATGCCCATGACTGTTACCCTCTCTGCCTAGTAGATCTGACGGGTCCCAGTTCACTGAAGGCATTACCAGGAGTTGAAAGCTCAGTGGGGGCTCAGGGCTGGGAGCTAGCAATGGCAGCTGCAAAGATGATTCCTCAACTGACTCAGCCCAGCTCTGGGCCTCCTCCAACCCACTGCCATCACTGGCTTCATGCTGGAAGACCCCCAGTACAGTAGAGCTGATGTTTTTCTCAAGGGCTGGAATATGGGGAAAAACTGCCACCAGCCACCCTCTCCACTTTCCCTCCCACCTCACACCACAACAAAATGTTGTTGGGTATCTCCAACCAATACCAACAATTACTCAGTGATATCTTTGGTAAGAAGTAGAAACTAAGGGATTACTCAAAATCAAGCTGAGGGACGTTTACAGGTATTGATATTTGAGCTTATTATAACCTTTTACAGAGTGAATTTCCTTCTGCATTTAAGGACTAATAGGCTTTGATGCATCTATCATCATTTCACTCAGTGGTGTTTAAGAATATTAGAAATAAAAGCATTTCTAACAACATCATTATTATCATTATCCTTCAGCATCTAAGTTAGGTGGACTCTATCATGGATGGTTAAGTCAGCATCATCATCCCTATCACCATTACTAATACAATAATATGGGGCTAAACAATCAGCCTTCATAGAAGGAGCTCATGGCAGAGGCCTGATACCAAGCTTAAGAAAACATAGTTAAAACTACAGTGAGCTATCACCTCACACTGGTTAGAATGGTCACCATCAAAAAGCCTACAAATAATAAATGCTGGAGAGGGTGTGGAAGAGAAGGAACTCTCCTGTGCACATGGTGGGAATGCAAATTGATGCAGCCACTATGGAGAACACTATGGAAGTCCCTCAAAAAACTAAAAATAGAGCCATCACATAATCCTGCAGTCCCACTCCTGGGTGTGTTTTGGGAGAAACTTTTAATTTGAAAAGATACATGAACCACAATGTTCACAGCAGCACTATTTACAGTAGCCATGGAAACTACTTGGAAACATTCTAAGAGTCCACTGACAGATGAATGGTTAGAGATGTGGTACATATATACAATGGCATACTACTCAGCCATTAAAAAGAATGAAGTGATGCCATTTTCAGCAGCATGTCTGGACCTAGAGATTATGATAATAAGTGAAGTGAGACAGAGAAAGACAAATACCATATGATATCACTTAAATGTGGAACCTAAAAAAAAAGGTACGAAAGAACTTACATACAAATCAGAAATAGACTCGTTGTTGTTGTTGAGTCACTAAGTTGCATCTGACTCTCTATGACCCCATGGACTGCAGCACTCCAGGAGTTTACTCAAATCTGTAGAAATAGACTCACAGACATAGAAAACAAATTTAGGGTTACCAAAAGGGAAACGGTGGGGAAGGATAGATTAGGAGCTTGGGATTAACATAAACACACTTCTATATATAAAATAGATAACCAACAAGGACCTATTGTGTAGCATGGGGAATTAGATGCAATAATTTCTATAGCATATAAGGGAAAAGATGTATATTTATATCTATATATACATTATAAATCAAGTATACTTGAATAAAATAAAATAAAAGAGGAAAAATGGCCGCCTCTTGAGAGAGGCAGCCATTTATTTCACATTCCTTGCAAATATGAAGGTGCATTCTAGGAAAGCACTGTGCTCCACCCCCCTGGCATTCCTGAGCAGTTTCTTCTTGTGAGGATCTGGTGTCCTGCACAGAATCCTGGGGCAGGATGGCTGTGTTTCATGATCAGCCCCTGGGCTGTGTGGGGGCAGGCAGGTATATTCAGAACCCAGAGTCCACTCTTTGCATCGTTGTCCTCTTGTCATGGACGAGGCAGTGCAGGAACCTTCCCATCAGGCTTGATGGGAACAGGCTTAAACTTTGGGGGATAGCAGTGCAAAAATGAGCAATGAGGTGTCATGCAGGGTCCATAGCTGGGGACCATTTTTATTCTTTCTGTTTAGCAAACATTGTATAGTGGTGGTATGTCCGTGACCCTGTCTTAAGTTAGGCTCCTCGCAGCAGACCCTGAGATGAGAATTCCTGAGTAGGCGGTGGGTCAAGGAAGTGCTTCCCTGGAGAAACGTGGTAAGCGAGATGGGAGAGTTGGACCAGGAAGGGAGCCCGGCAGAGTGTGGCTCCTACTCCATCCTTCCTGGGGGCAAGGTTTTCAGTGACCCGGGGCCTATGCTCAGGGAGGCCCTGGCCTGGGACTAATGTTCTTGAAATTCTTAATCACTTTGGAACAAGGGATGTGCATTTCATTTTGCACTGTGTGTGTTAGTCCCTCAGTTGTGTCTGACTCTTTCTGACCCCATGGAATGTAGCCTGCCAGGCCCCTTGGTCCATGGGATTTCCCGGGCAATACTGGAGTGGGTTGCCATTCCCTTCTCCAGATCTTCCCAACTCAAGGATCGAACCTGAGTCTCCCGCCTTGCAGGCAGATTCTTTACCATCTGAGTCACTAGAGAAGCCTTGCAAATTCTGTGCATGGTCCTGGCTACAGAGGAACTCCCGAGTGTGGGTGCCTCAGGGCTGCCCTCTCTGGGGGCCGGGGGACCTGAGCTTTATAGTTCTGTCATTAGCTACCAGCACCCCTTAAATATTCCCAGGTTTTTCTGGTTCCTTTTATAAGCAGGCAGAACTACTCTGGGGGCTTTAGGGCAATCCTCTGAAAAAGAGCAGCCAAGGGGTGGCAGCATCCAAATTCAGGGCCGAATTCTTCACACCTCTTGAGGCCAAGTTCAGGTCATGCAGTGGCTTCAGCTCTACTAAGAGTCCTCAGTCCTTCTCTTCATCTACTGCTTCTGATTATGGGTAAAAAGGGAAAGTGAAAGAATGATAAATAAGGTTAAATAAATGATAAATGATGCCAACTGCTAGGAATGCTGTGATTCTCCTTCCCAGGGGGACAATTCCTCACAAATCCACTGTGCTCAGGTTGGAATTGTGGCATTGCACCCATCAGCTTTGCCTTGTTGTGTTCAGTTCAGTTCAGTCACTCAGTCGTGTCCGACTCTTTGCAACCCCATGAATCGCAGCACGCCAGGCCTCCCTGTCCATTACCAACTCCTGGAGCTTGCTCAAACTCATGTCCATTGAGTCAGTGATGCCATCCAACCATCTCATCCTCTGTCATCTGCTTCTCCTCCTGCCCTCAATCTTTCGCAGCACAGGGTCTTTTTCAATGAGTCAGTTCTTCACATCAGGTGGCCAAAGTACTGGAGTTTCAGCTTCAGCATCAGTCCTTCCAGTGAATATTCAGGACTGATTTCCTCTAGGACTGACTGGTTTGATTTCCTTGCAGTCTGAGGGACTCTCAAGAGTCTTCTCCAATGTCATAGTTCAAAAGCATCAATTCTTCAGTGCTCAGCTTTCATTATGGTCCAACTCTCACATCCATACATGACTACTGGAAAAACTATTGCTTTGACTAGACAGACCTTTATTGGCAAAGTAATGTCTCTGCTTTTTAATATGCTCTCTAGGTTGGTAACAGCTTTTCTTCCAAGCAGCAAGCATCTTTTAATTTCATGGCTACAGTCACCATCTGCAGCAATTTTGGAGCCCCCAAAATAAAATCTGTCAGTGTTTCCATTGTTTCCCCATCTATTTGTCATGATGTGATGGGACTGGATGCCATGATCTTCATTTTTTGAATGTGGAGTTTAAAGCCTGCTTTTTCTCTCTCCTCTTTCACTTTTGATCAAGAGGCTTTTTAGTTCCTCTTTACTTTCTGCCATAAGGGTGGTGTCATCTGCATATCTGAGGTTATTGATATTTCTCCCCACAATCTTGATTCCAGCTTGTGCTTCATCCAGCCTGGCATTTTGCATGATGTACTCTGCATATAAGTTAAATAAATATACAGCCTTGACATACTCCTTTCCTTGTTTGGAACCAGTCTGTTGTCCCATGTCCAGTTCTAACTGTTGCTTCTTGTCCCACATAGAGATTTCTCAGGGGGCAGGTCAGATGGTCTGGTAGTCCCATCTCTTGAAGAATTTTCCACAATTTGTTGTGATCCACACAGTCAAAGGCTTTGGCATAGTCAATAAAGCAGAAATAGATGTTTTTCTGGAACTCTCTTGCTTTTTCAGTGATCCAAGGGATGTTGACAATTTGATCTCTGGTTCCTCTGCCTTTTCTAAATCCAGCTTCAACATCTGGAAGTTCACAGTTCATGTACTGTTGAAGCCTGGCTTGGAGAATTTTGAGCATTACTTTCTTAGCATGTGGGATGAGTGCAATTGTGCAGTAGTTTGAGCATTCTTTGGCATTGCCTTTCTTTGGGATTGGAATGAATCCTTTTCCAGTCCTGTGGCCACTGCTGAGTTTTCCAAATTTGCTGGCATACTGAGAGCACTTTCATAGCATCATCTTTTAGCATTTGAAATAGCTCAACTGGACTTTCTTCATCTCCACTAGCTTTGCTCATAGTAATGTTTCCTAAGGCCCACTGGACCTCACATTCTAGGATATCTGGCTCTGGATGAGTGATCAGACCACTGTGGTTATCTGGGTCATGAAGATCTTTTTATATGGTTCTTCTGTGTATTCTTGCCACCTCTTAATATCTTCTGCTTCTGTTAGGTCCATACCATTTCTGTCCTTTATTGTGCCCATCTTTGTATGCAGTTCCGTTGGTATCTCTAATTTTCTTGAAGAGATCTCTAGTCTTTCCCATTCTATTGTTTTCCTCTATTTCTTTGCACTGAACGCTGAGGAAGGCTTTCTTATCTCTCCTTGCTGTTTTTTGGAACTCTGCATTCAAATGGGTATATCTTTGCTTCTCCTTTGCCTTTCGCTTCTCTTTTTTTCTCAGCTATTTGTAAGGGCTCCTCAGACAACCATTGTACCTTTTTGCATTTCTTTTTCTTGGGGATGGTCTTGATCACTGCCTCCTGTACAATGTCACGAACCTCCGTCTATAGTTCTTCAGGCTCTCTGTCTATCAGATCTAATCCCTCGAATCTATTTGTCACTCCACTGTATAATCGTAAGGGATTCGATTTAGGTCATACCTGAATGGTTTAGTGGTTTTTCCCTGCTTTCTTCAATTTAAGTCTGAATTTGGCAATAAGGAGTTCCTGATCTGAGCCACAGTCAGCTCCTGGTCTTGTTTTTGCTGACTGTATAGAGCTTCTCCATCTTTGGCTGTAAAGGATATAATCAATCTGATTTTGCTATTGACCGTCCAGTGATGTGCACGTGTAGAGTCTTCTCTTGTGTTGTTGGAAGAGAGTGTTTGCTATGACCAGTGCATTCTCTTGGCAAAACTCTATTAGCCTTTGTTGTGTTCAGTCCTCAAATATCTACCCAACAAAACACTCAATATGTACATTTTTCTACTTTGCCATCTCCTATGCTCCAGTGTTTTGGACATCTGATATGAAGAGCAGACTTCACATCTGTTCTGCAGGCAAAAGGAGAAGAGGGAGTCAGAGGATGAGATGATTGGATGGCATTACCAATGCAATGGGCATGAACTGGGGCAAACTTTGGGTGATGGTGTAGGATAGGGAGGCCTGGTGTGCTGCAGTCCGTGGATCTGCAAAGAGTCAGACGTGACTGGGCGACTGAACAACAAAATGCATTTTTAAAAAGTTTCCCCTCCTTAAAAAAATTTTTTTAAATTTATTTATGGCTGCTCTGGGTCTTTGTTGCTGTGTGCAGGGTTTTCCTAGTTGCGTCGAGCGGGGGCTACTCTCCAGCTGCAGTGCACGGCTTCCCACTGCTGTGGCTTCTCTTGCTGTGGAGCACGGGCTCTAGGTGCACAGGCCTCAGGAGCTGTGGCTCACGGGCTTAGTTGCTCTGCAGCACGGAATCTTCCCAGACTAAGGACCAAACCCATGTCCCCTGCATTGGCAGGTGGATTCTTAATCACTGGACCCTAGGGAAGTCCTGCTAAGCATTTTTAAAGAAAATATAACTCTTATGGCTTTGAATCTTTGTACCAAGTTCTTCTTCTTTGTATATAAAAAGTTTTTCTTCTTAGCTTAAAAATAAGATTTACAACACATTTGTCCCTTGGCTGGCTGTGTCTCTGACTGTCTAGACACAGCTCCTCTGCAGATTAGAGACTGGCCCAAATGTGACTAGCTTTACTGGTCTACCCAGATTTTACCATCCAGCATTAGCTTGTGGAAGAGGCTAACAAATTCTTGACCTGAGAATTTGTCTTTTAAAGGACACAGTTATGCAGCCATCAGAGAAAAAGCAGGCAGCCATATGAAATGAATCCCCTGAAATAGCTTGCACTGGCGTGCATTTCCAGATGATGGATTCATGTCCTAAGAGCAGAAACTTCCCCACTTTTAACATTGTCATGCCACCTACAAGCATGCCCATGGGCTCTTATTATGCAATATGCATATCCACTAAATACACTAAACAAACAATAAACGTGAGAGCTCAGTGTGCTACCTGCAACCTGCAACATTCTAGGAGTGTTTAAAAATTTACTGTCTCTTGTACCATGTCTGAAAAATGCCTCTTTTAGCTTTTAAAGATTTTGACATTGAAAGTTTGGTTCCTATGTCCTAAGCTGCATGTTTGGCCCTGGGTCACTGTTCTTACCAGTCACTGTTAGCCGGTGGCTCTTCTAGAATGCACCACCAGGAAATTGCTATCCTTTCTTCGCGCTGTCTTCACTGTCATCATGACACATCTAACCTCATCTTGCCCTCTTCCTCTTCCTCTTAGCATTTTTCAGTGTGCTTACCTTGGATTTTAATTAAGTCCAATTTGTTGGACTCGCTGTGGTGAGATACTCATTTTGACAAAAGCATGCCCATTCGTGTGGTTAATCTGGGGGCATCTGGCTAAAAACCAATGAGCACGTCACTGCCAAACCTGAGCCTTCCTTACATGGGAAGCCAGCAAAAGCACATTCTCTCTCTCTTTTTCAATTTCCTCAAAATATACATTCCCAAAGCACCCAGAGAAGCGCATGCTCAAAGTGTCACTGTTTACTAAAGATGCCCCACGAAGGCTGAAAGAGGAAGGAGAGGGTGTTTGACTATCAAAGCCAATCTGGAGGAATCTTCGAAGGAGGAAGAATCTAAGAATTGGGCCAGAGGCCACTGTGAGAAGACTCTTCATGTGTTTAGGCTTGTCCTAATCCTTAACATCTCCTGTTGAAGCCTGCCATGCACTAATGTCTTCTCCATCTTCCATCATTATTTGTCCTTGGAGAGAAAGAAACTAAGATAGCCATCTTCAGGGAGTTCTCTAGGGAAAGAGGGGAAAGAGTGAGTAGATGGCTGATAGACTCAGGGGATGTGTGTGCAGTGAGATTGGAGAGCCCTCTCTGCCCCGTTTCCCACTCTCCACTGTGCCACATAGAATATACATCTCAGCTTGTGAATAGTGTCTTGGTCTACTGAAGAGTTAACTTATTCTGAAAGACTTCCAAAGGAGACTCTGTACTCTCCCAGTATGAGAATGACTCACTAAAGGAAATCATTACTTATATCCAATTAGTTTCTTTACAAATGCTCATTAATTTAATTTCCTAGGCAATCTTCACTTTCTATCTCAACTGGAACAGTCATAGGTAATTCCTTTTTAGGAATCCACTACAAATTTGTCCCCATGACCCAGTATGGAGCTGAAGCCATCATTCTCTCTGCCTCTGTTTCTTTCCCCTCTCTCTGTCTGTCTTTTTCTGTCTGCTTCCACTTCACTTTGCTTGCCATCTAATTCCATCCTACCCCACATGACCTCAAAAACTGCAGATGAAAAGTTTCCATTTTAATTCGGATACTACAAGACTCTTTTGCAACTCTGAATTTTTAGTCCTAAAATGGTACTTTCTTCTAGATGTTTGATACTTTTTTAGTCTAATGGATCAAGATGGCTGCAAATATAGTACAAATAGACCAATTAACACTGCTATTTCTTCCAAAGTCAGGGTAATATTGAAAAACTGTTTTAATGGATAGAACCCATCATCCTGTAAGGCCATAAACCTATATCTTTGAAAAAATAATAAGTCAGATACTTTCATACTAGTATGGCTACTTTTTCCTGCTTTTTAAGGCATCTTCTAATATTATCAGAATCTTCTGTGTGCATGCTCACCTGCTCAGTTGTGTCTGCTGCTTTGCTACCCTTTGGACTATAGATGTCCAGGTTCCTCTGTCCATGGGATTATCCCAGGAGGGATGCTGGAGTGGATTCCCATTTCCTCCTCCAGGGGGTCTTCCTGACCCAAGGATTGAACCCGTGTCTCCTGCAGCTCCTGCTTCGGCAGGTGGATCCTTTATCACTGAGCCGCCTGGGTTGTTGTTTTTCAGTCCCTGAGTCATGTCCGACTCTTTGCAACCCCATGGACTGCAGCACACCAGGGTTCCCTGACTTTCGCTGTCTCCCAGAGTTTGCTCTATCTCATGTCCACTGAGTCAGTGATGCCATCCAGCCATTTCATCTTCTTGTCCCCTTCTCCTGCCCTCATCACCTGGGAAGCCCCATCATATATCAGTGCAGCACAGAATTGCATTTTTAGAATTAAGATTCTTAATTAATCTAACATTGCCAAAATAAAATAAATAAGGAAATCCATCATGATACCTTTTAGAAAAATAATGAAATTTAATTTGACTGTGTCAGATCTTACTTGCTGCAAGCATGATCTCCAAGGCTTGTGAGATCTTAGTTTCCTGACCAGGGATCGAACCCACGTACCCTGCACTGTTAGGTGGACTCTTTACCACTGGGCCACCAAGGAAGTCCCTCTAAATACATTTTTACAGCAGCTTTTCCTCATCACCACCTGTCACAAGGCCCTTGTAACTTGAAGGATTAGACGAGGGACTTCCAATGATACCGATGAGTGTTTCTATCCATATGTTTGAGAAAGATGATTTTCTTTCTAGGGACACCAGCTCTAACTCTGTCCATTCCTCTTTTATTGCTGTTGTTCAGCTCCTTGGTGCATTGTGCAAGGTACCTGGCTTAACAATATGTTTGCTTTTTGGTGATGTGCTTACTCCTTTTTGGTTTGGTCCCTGACAGAGCCTGATTCCCCCTCTCCTCCTCATGTGCAAGGGACTTAAGCACTTGTAGTTGATAAATCCCATCAAATATGTTTTTGCATAAGTTCTTCTTTCTGTCTTTCAAGATACAAGACCTAGATTTTTCTGCATGTTTGTTTTGTTTCAATGAACTTGACCACATGTCATATGGAATGCTGCTTGCTTACTTTTAAACAGTACTAGGTCCTTAGGACCTGCATACACAACCAACCACATAATTTGTAGGGCCCAGTGAAAAATAGAACCACACGGATCTTGCTCAAAAGTTATTAAAACTTTCAAGTTGGTGACAGTAGATCATTACATCAAGAGCTCACCCCCATGAAATCCATTATTCCTACATAAATAACTTCTTATGACTAAACCTAGGCATGATCTGTGATTTAGCCTTGGTTTGTTTCTTTGCTATTTTTAACTTCCAAGCTAAATATGATTGGTCTGTATCTCTCAGTGCTTTGAGAATCTTCCACTGACCTCTGGTTTATATTATTGCTATCAAAAAGTCTGCTGCCAAACTAACTGTTGTTTCTTTGAAAGTATTTCCTCCCCGATTGATTTTGCCCTTTGCTATTTTTCCTTAAAATGTGTCTAGTTTTGTGTATCTAATTTTGCTTTGTATGACCTAATTTTGCTTCCTGACCCTGATTTTCATCCTGTTTTAAAAAATTCTCAGCCACTAGCTTTTAAAATATTGACTCTTGACCCATTTTTTTTTTCTTTCTGAAAGTCCAATGTGATCCACGCTAGAACTTTTCATGTCTT
Source organism: Nanger dama (assembly GCA_917880005.1). Classification (NCBI taxonomy): domain Eukaryota; kingdom Metazoa; phylum Chordata; class Mammalia; order Artiodactyla; family Bovidae; genus Nanger; species Nanger dama. Next base: position 7,785,012 of record CAKJTW010000062.1, on the reverse strand, counting down.
TAACTTCTTTTTAAAACTGCTTTTCTTTCTGCATTGTCCTCTAGGTAATCTCCTTCCAAACCATTTTCTGATTCTCTAATTCTCTCTTCAGCTATTTTACCTGATCTTTAAAACCATTCATTGAGTTTTTGTTTTTTGTTATATACATTTCATTTCTAGAAGTTATATTTGATCATTTTCCAAAAATGTCTGGTCTCATTTTTAGGAGTCTGATTATCTTCTGATAATTTTTACTTCTTTTATTTTTATTTCTTTTACTTCTTTTATTTGGGCCACAATACCCAGCCTCTTTCTGATAGTTCATTATCTGATGTTCTTAAGGTTCCTGGGATTTAATATCTTATACTGTCTGCTGTTGCATTCTTAACTCTGGTTCTTAGTGGAATCTTGGTCATATTCCCTAAAGCACTGTGTAGTTTTTGACTGTGTGCTTCTGTCTCACAGAATTCTCACTCTGGGGATTTTGTGTGGCAGAGGCTGAGGATCTGTTTCTATACAGGAGTTTTTCATTTGCTTTAGCAAATGCCCCTGTGATCGAATGAGAGTGGGACTCTTCTTATGTTATTTAATTGGTTTGGGATTCCTAGACTGTACAGGTGAGTAAATTTAAATGCAAACCTGTGTGAAGTGTGGCCTGTGGTTATGAAATTCAAGGCGACTTTTCTTCCCTGCCAGAGTTCCCACTGCCTGGGAAGCCAAACTGTCAGCACCTGCTCTGGTCTCAGGGATTTCCTTTACTGATCTCAGCTGCGCTCTTAAAACCATGTTTGTTATTTCTGTAGGCATATCTAGGTATTTTGTGGCTGGAGGTTTTGTTAGATTCTCCTTCATGATATTGCCGCAAATGATAGTTCCTGTCATTCTGAATTTCTGAGCTCAGAAAAAGCATTCTCACTATGATAACATATTTTGACATCTCTCTAGATGTTAGAAACATCTTATGATGCAGGCCAGGAGCCCTGGCCAAATTCATGGTGTTTTTTTGTACTTATAAGAAAGTGCTCCTTATTTTTATAGGTGACTTTGATTTAGATGAGACTTTGGTTTTATTCTGCAAAGAAAACAGCTAATGTACTTACTCTTTGCTAAAAATGACTGAAGTGCACAAACGGCTGGATTTATTTAGTATCAAAATGTGAGATGTTTAAAAAAATCTTAGGAATTTGAGGACACTGAGAGGGTTGCTCAGCACAGAAGGGAAAACAGGAGAGAGGCATTTCGGTTCCCTGTGCCATGAATGCTCTCTAGCTTCGAATAATGCCAGAATTTCTCTCTGCTGTTTCTTCCTTTAGCTGTTGAAAAATTTCAGCCCCTTCAAGATCTGGTTTATCAGAAAATGAGAAAGTCTTCACCCAAAGAAGCACCAGAGAAGTGAAGACAGATCCCCATAAAAGCTTTCATGGCTGAGTCAGCTGGGAGGGCAGCTGGTGATCATTTCCTGTCTCACCCTGCAGAAGGGAGTTACCCAAGAAAGGGATATCTAAACTGGAAGGACATTAGTTGGTTCCTGTACCTCTCCAAGGACCTGCAAAGCTCATGGCGTGGAATGCTCTGATAGCCAGACAGGGAAAATACAGCCCTGTGGACCAAGAAGGAAAGGCATTCATTTATCCATGCAGTCATCATTTTTAGTTCTCATTAAAGTCAGGACTACATGGGTAATTTAGGTAGGAAACTTTCAATATGACTAGATATATATACTTAACTTTTTCCTGTGTGGTTTTTTTCTTCTGCTATTCTCTAAAAAATCATTTTCTTGAAGTACAACTGATTTTTGGTTGTTTTGGATTAAAAGCCTTATTTACTCTGAATGCAAAACATTCAATAATATTTATTGGTTTTGTTGTTTTTACTATTCTATGAACATCTTTTCAGGAAAAAAACACCATGCAGTATTATGACCTTTGTCAATGAGGGAATTCTGGTTGTTCATTTATTTATTTATTTATTTATTTGGTTCAAATAACATCTATCTAGTATTATGCTCCTTCAGGTTTTGTGCTAGGTTCTGTGGGTCTAAAAAGTAAATTATAAATAGTCCCTGCCCTTATCAATCCCAAGGTACAGTGCCTTGTGGGGAGGCCAGCACATATACAGAAAGAAAGTACTAAATGAGATCCAACTAATCTTCAAATGATCTAATTAAAGAATTATAATGAGGGACGTCCCTGGTGGAGTGGTTAAGACTACAAGCTTCCAACGCAGGGGACACAAGTTTGATTCTGAGTTGGGTAACTAAGATCCCACATTTGGAACAGCCAAAAAAAAAAAATCATAATGACTAGTTCCACAACTCTTCGTGTGCATGATAAAGTAAACACAGCATAAAATTTACCATTTTAGCCATTTATCGGTGTTAGCAAGTACGTTCTCATTGTTGTGCAACCATCACCACCATCCATCTCTACAACTTTGTCATCTCCCCAAACTGAAACCCTGTACACATTAAATAACAACTCCCCATTTCCACCCTGGTAACCACCCTTCTACTTTTTGTCTCTGTGAACTGGACTCCTTTCGGTACTTCCTACAAGTGGAATCATGTTGTATTTGTCCTTTTTGTCTGCTTCACCCATTACTTTTTAATCGAAGGAAATCTGTTGTACAAAAATGAACATCTCAGCCTTGTCCCTGACTGATTCACTACTTGGCTGGCCTGGTGTAAGATAGTCAACTTTTCCTAATGCCCTCAGCTCTGCAATTGCTCAACTGCTTTAGAACCGTTTTTTTGTTTTTTGTTTTTTTGGAAGAGTCGATCAGTTCAAGTCTGCTGACATTGTTGTAGTGCTTAAGAGGCTGCTGCTACTCCCTGGAAACACCGAACAGCCTCCCTCTGTGGGTGGTGGTGTGGTGAGGTCAGAAGCTCGCAGGTGGGCCTGAGCCTCGGCTCTGCAGGAGGCCTGCTGGGTCCCTAGGCTGTGCGTTTCCCAGGGCTTCACGTGTGATCATGCAGAGAGACCTACTATTCCTTCAGCCCAGCTGCCTGCCAGAAACCAGGCCCTATGGACTCCCTCCAGACTCAGGCTCTGAGCTGGGCTGTCTAATAGCTTTCACTGGGGCCAATCAGACACTTGCCAGAGGGCCATCTCACCAATTGCTTTTGAGTCACTGGTTCTATTTGAGATCTGTCGTGTGCTGGGAGCCCTCACTGGGCTTAGGGAAAGACCTGAAGTCAGTTGAAACTTGACCTGGGTCAAGTTTCCCAGCTGTATTTCTGGGGCACTTGTTTATGCAGTGAAATGTGTAATTTACAGTGGGCGTGATCTGCTGAGCAGGAGTCAGCTCTGGGCAGCTTATTGCCATGAGCAAAAGAACTCATTTTCTTGGGTCCACTTCTCTTTTTTTTTTTCTATTCTTTTCCATTATGGTTTATTACAGGATATTGAATATAGTTCCCTGTGCTGTACAGTAGGGCCTTGTTTATCCATCCTATATATAATAGTTTGCATCTGCTAATCCCAAACTCTCAAACCCAACCTTCTGTTGATGGGGTCCACTGCTTATTCCACCAGAATATACATTCTACAAGGGCTGGTCTGATCTCTGCTATATTCTCTTTCCAGAAGACAGCCTGGGATAAACTGTGACTATCTCCTACAAATGGAAGGGAAACATCCTCTTGTCAGGATATCAATGTACAGAGAATAATGTCGTTAGAAATCAGAAAATGATACCACTGATAAATACACTCATGCTACTTAATCAAGAAATAGTCCAACTTATTCTAGCTCTTTCAAAAAGTAGAATGGGAAAAAGATTCTTTTCATTTAAAAAACTTTTAGTCATTTTGTCTTAAAATAATATCACTGATTACCTTTTTTCTTAAATTTCATAGGGTCTTATTGATACATCAATGAATTTTGTAGACTTGAAAAAGGAAATTAATTGCTTGAGTTTTCAGAATGTCTGTATCGGTTCTCTAGTAGAGTTAAATGCTAATATTACCACGGAAAACTGATGCAACGTTTGTGAAGCAATTGCTGTAACGGGGCCTCTGTGTAACATTTCCTTGTATAGGATTTTGAAAAAAAAGCCTAGGTCTTGGAAAATATTAGACAAGCACCTCTCTGCAGGCTTACCACATAAGCACACGGCTTTCATTCCCCAGTGGACTCTGGTTTTGACTTGACAGTTCCTCATTTGTCTCTGGGGTTTGAGCCTCACTTCTGTTTTCTGACCACCAGCCAGCCCTGCCGTATTTGTAGAAGTGGGAGGTGGCTTGGTCTTCACAAAGATGTGAAGTCCATCACCAGCACACTCTCTCCCCTGACACTGTGCCATCCAGCAGAGCAGGCGTTAGTGGACAGATTTCAGTGTGCCCCCAAAGTCACCTGTGACCACTTGAATCCTTTCTCCTCCACTGGCTTCTTTCTTCTTATTTGGAGGGTTATCAGTACATATCCTTTTTAAAAAAATTCTTTTTATGTTTTACATTTTGGGTCTATGTCCAATTTAGTTCATCTCTGTATGTGGTGCCAGATATGATCAGTTGTTGTTGCTGGTTTTTTTTGCATAGAGTTATTCAGGTTTGTACGGATGTGAGAGTTGGACCATAAAGAAGGCAGAGTGCCGAAGAATTGATGCTTTGAGTTGTGGTGCTGGAGAAGACTCTTTGAGTGCCCCTTGGACTGCAGTAAGATCAAACCAGTCAGTCTTAAAGGAAATCAACCCTGAACATTCACTGGAAGGACTGATGCTGAAACTGAAGCTCCAATACTTTGGACACCTGATGTGAAGCGTCAACTTGTTGGAAAAGGCCCTGATGCTGGGAAAGATTGAGGGCAATGTGAGAAGGGGGAAACCGAGGATAAAATGGTTGGATGGCATCACTGACTCAGTGGACATGAGTTTGAGCAAACTCTGGGAGACAGTGAAGGACAGGGATGCCTGGTGAGCTGCTGATCCTGGAGTCACAAAGAGACACGACTTGGTGACAAAATAGCAACAACAATTTAAGTTTACGAGGCATGTGGGAGCTTAGTTCCCAGACCAGGGATGGAACCCATGTCCCCTGCATTAGAAGGTTTAAGGCCAATGGCTCTGGTATCCTGGCCCGACCCTCTATCCTCTGTGACTGGATGGTATCTGATGCTACATTTTAGCAGTTGTATTATTTTGGGGAATTCTCGCAGAGGTAACAAATAAACCCTCACATTTCAGGTCCTCAACACTGATGTTTATATCCTGTTCAGGGTGGTGGACAACTCCCCTCAGGTGCTGATTTGAGGAGCCAGACTCCTTCCAGCTACAGCTCTCCCATCCACTGGGGCCTTGGAGACCTTTGCACAAGCTAGAAGGTGAGGGAGAGGGTACATTTCACCCTGTGAGCCTGAAATTGCTTCTAGTCCATTTCCTTGAGCTGGAGGTATGGGAGATGTAATCCCACTGAGGGCCTCTATAATGGGGGTGGGAGAACATGGGTGCTACTGGACACTTAGTTTCTTTATCACAATGATGGGCTGACCTTCCGAAGCCTCAATTTCCTCCTCCAAAACAGAGACAGAATCCATCTTCGAGAGTTCTTGTGAGGATCAGAGCTAATGTCTGTGATAAGACTAGTTGCGCGTTTGACACAAGCCGTGGTGGTGATTCCAGCCAGTGAGCGAGGGGCTTGCTCACTCTGGGGAGAGCAAGGGGAATTCAGTCTCATCCCTTCCTGATTACGAATGTTTTGTCCATGCCTGTACTTCTGCTGAAGGTTTCATAATGATTATTACGCAACCTGCTTTCTGTATAATTATTATGTAAAGACAAGTATGTCATCATGATTATTATGTAATATGGATTATGTATTGTGATTATTATGTAAATACAAAAGAACCTCTCACTCTAAGCATATGTCTCATGGACTAATATTCCTGGGGCACTGACTTGGACTTTAAATATTTTCCCATCGTCTGCTACCATCCGAAAAGCTATTGTCATCGAAGCAATATAGGTCCTTGCAAAAATTGCCAGCGTACAGACAGCTCTAACGCGGAGCTTATGCCACATGCTGGCTGCCCCCTCCCCTGCCAGCCTGACTTGGAGTCTTGGATCAGCAACCATGGTTAACAGTTTGGGTAAATCCTTTCAGAAATACTCCATGTTTACTAACAAGCATGTATAAATGCTTTCTTGTTACACAAAAACCGAATCATGCTGCAACTCTGCCCACACTCATTCCTTTTAACAGCTACATGGTTTCCCATCATGCCAGTTTATTTAACCAGAGACGAGAGCTTTACTGGTAAGAAAAAGGCATCGAATTCTTTTCTCTGTGTGAACTGGGTAACTCCCCAAGTTTCCTTCCCATCAAATTGCAGTCCCCCCACCCCCTACCCCTGCCTCTTCCTTCTGCAAATGCATATGGATGCATCCTCATGCCTCCTACAGGGCAACCCTCACCATCCCAGGAAATGGACCAGCTGCTTCAAAACTTCCTGCTTATTTTGTTAGGGAGGAGGCCATGGGGGAATAACGTGTCCAAAGCCTGGAGGAATGCCTTCCCTGAATCTGTAGCCTCAGGCTGGTTCAAAATAGCAAAGCAGAACCCCTGTCCCGTACACTGTTGGTGGGAATGCATATTGCTGCAGCCATTACAGAAAACAGTGCCCTCAAAAACTAAAAATAGATTTGCCATATGATTCAGTAATCCCACTCCTGGGCATATATCCAGAGAAAACTCTAATTTGAAGTGATGCATGCATTCTAATGTTCACAGCAGTGCTATTTACAATGGCTAAGACATGGAAGCAAGCAAAATGTCCATCAACAGATGAGTGGATAAAGATGTGGTACATATATACAATGGAATAGTATTCAGCCATAAAAGAATGAAAACATGCCATTTGTAGCAACATGGATGGACCTAGAGGTGATCATAATAAGTGAAGTAAGTCAGAGAAAGACAAATATCCTACAATATCACTTATATGTGGAATCTATAAAAATGTTACAAAGAGCTTATTTATTATACAAAACAGAAATAGACTCATAGATGTAGAAAACAAACTTACGGTTACTAAGGGGGTAGTGTGGGTTGGCAGTGGGGTAGAAAAATTAGGAGTTTGGGGTTAACATATACAGTTTTAGCCATCTTTGTGCTACCTTCTGATCTCCTTTGTGTTTGTGTGTGTGTGCGTCATTGCATACCTCCTTTGCCAATTCATTTAGTATTTGTATATTTGAAGAATTGCACTTACTATTTTACAACTGATTTTTAGATCTACCTTAATCCTATGGTACATCTTGGAGTTACAGGTTTGTTAACTTATATTTTTTCTAACATCCATCACAATATATACAATTCTTCAAGAATTATTGAAACTTCCTTGGTAGGCCAGTGGTTAAGACTCCAAGCTTCCAATACAGAGGGTGAGGGGGCTGATCATTGGTCAGGGAACCAAGATCCCACAAACTGCAGGGCACAGCCGAGAATAATTAATTAAATTTAATTTAAAAAATCACTCATCTATGTACTGCCCGATATCATTGCCTATGCTGCACTTTGACAGTTGCTGTTCTAGTAACTTTCACATCTCTTCAAGGGAGATGAATCACTTGGAACCACTTAAGAATGACCCTAAGTAAGTCAAAAAGAGAAAACAAATCTCATACATTAACACACATATGGAATCTAGAAAGATGGTATTGATGGACCTATTTGCAGGGAAGTAATGGAGACTCAGACACAGAGAATGGACTTGTGGACACAGTGGGAAAAGGAGAGTGGGACAAGCGAAAAAAGCAGCGTCGGCATATCTACGCTGCCTGCATGCGTGCATGCTAGGGAGTGTCCGACTCTTTACAACCCAATGGACTGTAGCCTTCCAGGCTTCTCTCTCCATGGGATTCTCCAGGCAAGAATACTGGAGAGGGTGGCCATGCCCTCTTCCAGAGGACTTCCCGACCCGGGATTAAACCTGTGTCTCCTGCCTTACAGGCAGATTCTTTACTGCTGAGCCACTGGGGAAGCCCATATATAAACTCAGTTCAGTCGCTCAGTCGTGTCCGACTCTTTGCGACCCCATGAACTGCAGCACGCCAGGCCTCCCTGCCCATCAGCGTCTCCCGGAGTTCACTCAGACTCACGTCCATCGAGTCAGTGATGCCATCCAGCCATCTCATCCTCTGTTGTCCCCTTCTCCTCCTGCCCCCAATTCCTCCCAGCATCAGAGTCTTTTCCAATGAGTCAGCTCTTCGCATGAGGTGGCCAAAGTACTGGAGTTTCACCTTTAGCATCACTCTCTCCAAAGGACACCCAGGGCTGGTCTCCTTCAGAATGGACTGGTTGGATCTCCTTGCGGTCCAAGGGACTCTCAAGAGTCTTCTCCAACACCACAGTTCAAAAAGCATCAATTCTTCAGTGCTCAGCCTTCTTCACAGTCCAACTCTCACATCCATACATGACCACAGGAAAAACCGTAGCCTTGACTAGACGGACCTTAGTCGGCAAAGTAATATACCTGCTTTTGAATATGCTATCTAGGTTGGTCGTAACTTTCCTTCCAAGCAGTAAGTGTCCTTTAATTTCATGGCTGCCCAGTCACCATCTGCAGTGATTTTGGAGCCCAAAGAAATAAAGTCTGACATTGTTTCCACTGCTTCTCCATCTATTTCCTATGAAGTGATGGGACCAGATACCATGATCTTCGTTTTCTGAATGTTGAGCTTCAAGCCAACTTTTTCACTCTCCACTTTCACTTTCATCAAGAGGCTTTTGAGTTCCTCTTCACTTTCTGCCATAAGGGTGGTGTCATCTGCATATCTGAGGTGACTGATATTTCTCCCAGCAATCTTGATTCCAGCTTGTTCTTCTTCCAGCTCAGCTTTTTTCATGCTGTGACATGAAAAAGGGTGACAATATACAGCCTTGATGACTCCTTTTCCTACTTGGAACCAGTCTGTTGTTCCATGTCCAGTTCTAACTGTTGCTTCCTGACCTGCATACAGGTTTCTCAAGAGGCAGGTCAGGTGGTCTGGTATTCCCATCTCTTTCAGAATTTCCCACAGTTTATTGTGATCCACACAGTCAAAGGCTTTGGCATAGTCAATAAAGCAGAAATAGATGTTTTTCTGGAACTCTCTTGCTTTTTCCATGATCCAGCGAATGTTGGTAATTTGATCTCTGGTTCTTCTGCCTTTTCTAAAACCAACTTGAACATCAGGGAGTTCACGGTTAATGTATTGCTGAAGCCTGGCTTGGAGAATTTTGAGCATTACTTTACTACCATGTGAGATGAGTACAATTGTGCGGTAGTTTGAGCATTCTTTGGCATTGCCTTTCTTTGGGATTGGAATGAAAACTGACCTTTTCCAGTCCTGTGGCCACTGCTGAGTTTTCCAAATTTGCTGGCATATTGAGTGCAGCACTTTCACAGCATCATCTTTCAAGATTTGAAACAGCTCAACTGAAATTCCATCACCTCCACTAGCTTTGTTTGTCGTGATGCTTTCTAAGGCCCACTTGACTTCACATTCCAGGATGTCTGGCTCTAGGTGAGTGATCACACCATCGTGATTATCTTGGTCGTAAAGATCTTTTTTGTACAGTTCTTCTGTGTGTTCTTGCCACCTCTTCTTAATATCTTCTGCTTCTGGTAGGTCCATACCATCTCTGTCCTTTATTTAGCCCATCTTTGCATGAAATATTCCTTTGGTATCTCTAATTTTCTTGAAGAGATCTCTAATCTTCCCCATTCTGTTCTTTTCCTCTATTTCGTTGCATTGATCACTGAGGAAGACTTTCTTATCTGTTCTTGCTCTTCTTTGGAACTCTACATTCAAATGCTTATATCTTTCCTTTTTTCCTTTGCTTTTTGCTTCTCTTCTTGTAACAGCTATTTGTAAGGCCTCCCCAGATAGCCATTTTGCTTTTTTGCATTTCTTTTCCATGGGGATGGTCTTGATTCCTGTTTCCTGTACAGTGTCATGAACCTCAGTCCATAGTTCATCAGGCACTCTATCTATCAGATCTAGACCCTTAAATCTGTTTCTCACTTAAACTACCATGTATAAAATAGATGGCTGGTGAGAAGCTGGTAGATGATCCAGGAGCCCAGTTTGGAGCTCTGTGATGACCTAGAGGGATGGGATAGGGGAGAGAGGGAGGCTCAAGAGGGACATGATATATGTATAATTATGGCTGATTTGCATTGTTGTACAGCAGAAACCAAGAGAACATTGTAAAGCAATTTTCCCCCAATTAGAAAAGTAGATTAGAAAACAACAACAACAAAATGTATAAGTATAGCTGATTCACTTTGCTGTACAGGAGAAACTAACACAACATTGTAAAGCAACTATAGTCCAATAAAAATTTTTTTAAAAAGATACAACTCTTTAGAGATCTTTGGAACATGTAGGATTTATGTTATAAGAAAACAAACTCTGTTTATTCTCCTGCACCAGCACAGGATGATATTTTTGGCCATAGTGATCATCATGGAATGCTTTCTCTTTTCTGGAAAGAAAGTAAATGCCTCCATTCTCAATGACCCCTGAGGATAGGTAGTAAAGCATGAGGAAGCACAAGGGACCCTGATCTAGCAGATGTAGGCATCTTTTTATTGCTTCATGTGCACTGGGCAAGGCTCACGTTAGACCTATTTTTAGACTTTTAGGTTGACTTGGTGAATCTGGCCTCCTTTTCAACAGATCATATTAATGGCCTGCAGATGGGCCTGTAATTGATTCCTTTCCATCACAATTATTTCACATGCCGGCAAATGTACTCAACGTCTCCGTGGTGAATAGTCATGTAGTTTCTAAAACCTCTGCTAGGTCTGGGAACAGGTTTTGTCTTTGGCTTGAACATCAGAGGATAGACTGTTCTAGAAGGATTTACTGAAGCACTCGCATGCACATTCAGCGTCCTTGGCAGTTATGTTGAGAATTCGAGTATGTTGTTGGCTCTGCACTCAGTTACATGGAGATGCTAGTACTTACTATCTTGGCGGTTGGAGGCAAGGGCTGCATTACTGGATGACATTTAGAAACAACTCCCCAATGTATTAACATACTTACAAGTTCCATTATCCAGGAATCTATCCAACTCTTTCCCCCTCTTGGCCATACCTTGAAGTATAGCTGGGACTCCAAAAGCATTTTAATTTTATGTTCCACAGACTTTCCCTTAAGAGGCTCTCATTCCTCCTTGAGCAAGAAATGCAAAAAAAGCAAAATGGCTGTCTGGGGAGGCCTTCAAATAGCTGAAATCTGGGACCCATTTCCCCAGTGTGGCAAGCACTAGTGGGAGTCCGGAGTGGAACATGAGTTTGCATAGATAACAGTGTGAGTTGCTGTCCATCCAGACTTCAGGGAGCCACTATGTTGCTGATATCCTTATGAAGAATTGCAGCCATTCCATGGCAGAAGAAGTGACCAAGCAACAAGGCAGTTACTCACCTGATGCAAAGGACCAAATGGAGTGATGAAAAGAGAAGACGAAACTTCAGCTATGTTCATACTCCAAACATGTGTTTATTTCCTGGAGAGTTAACTAAATCTTGCTCATCAGACAACTGAGATTTACCCATGTTCTCTTCAACTTAGTGCATTATCCAGGGAGCCAGTTTTTCCTCTGGAGCAAGAGTTTCACTATCAATCTAGGGTACATGTGGCCACATCCTTTCCACATCAGAGACTTAAAGTGAAAGTGTTAGTTGCTCAGTCGTGTCTGACTCTTGGACTGTAGATGGTGTCAGATCCCATGGACTGTAGCCCACCAGGCTCCTCTGTCTATGGAGTTCTCCAGGAAAGAATACTGGAGTGGGTTGCTATTCCCTTTTCCAGGGGATCTTCCTGGCCCAGGGATCGAACCCGGCTCTCCAGTATTGAAGGCTGATTCTTTATTGTCTGAGCCACCAGGAAAACCATCAGATGCTTTGTACCAGGACACAGTTGTTTATCTAGATCAATGTGTAATTGGAAAGCTGAAGCTTCTGCTTTAAAAGTTAAGACTTCATTTTCAGATCAGACCAATGTTACTATTATTATATGCCCTTTGAGTTATAAGAGCTTTTATTCATTAATGAGGTTACAGAAAGTTACCTTTTTTAAAAAAATTAAAGTATAATTGACATGCAAAATTATATTCATTTCAGATATAATGTATAACTGATTTGGTATTTGTTATGTATTTCATTCAAATATATAATGATTTGATATTTGCATATATTTTGAAATGATCACAATAAGTCTAGTTAACATCTGTCATCACACATAGTTACAGAATTTTTTTCTTTCAATGAGATTTCAAGATTTACACTCTTAACAACTTCCAAATATTCAGTATTAGTATTACCAACTGTAGTTGCCATGTTGTATATTACATCCCCAAGACTAATTTATTTCACAACTGGAAGTTTGTATCTTTTAATTCCCTTCACTTAAGAGTTACCTTTATGATTTCCATTTATGACATTCAGTAACGATATCAGACTCAAGCAACTTTAAATTTGGAGTTAAGAACTCATGTTACAAATATGTTCTAGGATATCTTTCAGAAAGGGCCTGACCTCAGCTGCCTTACAATTCACTTGATCTCTTACAATATCTCCAAACCAACAGAATGGACAAAGAAAATTATTCACAAGTCTTGCTGGCTTTGAGATGAAAAGATAAATGGGAAATGGTGTCTGAGGTTGTTCGGGCAAGGAGATAGGTCATCCTCGCTGGGGACCATTCAACCCTCTCCAGGATGGTGCAGACGTCATGCTTGGAAGAGCCAGCCACTCTCCCTGCTTCTTCCTCGTGGCCTCCAAGCCCACTTGTGATGGTCTTGACTGTTATTGAGCCTTTTATTTAAGGAAATGCAAGGCCTGTACCAAAAAAACAAACAGAATTTGCATTCAGCCTGAATTAAATTACTGGGGTGCCCAACACTTAAGTATCAAGTTACTTTTGGACAGAATGGCCATCAGAAACCTTGTTTGCTCATCTTACTTCACTCTAGGTACCAACACCTCTGAAGTCCTACAATAAGACTCTAGGAAGTCACTCAAGTTCTTGTCATCTCTAAACGAAGACACTTAATGGATTAATGTTTTGTGGCTTAGTCTAGTTAGGGGGTTTCCAATCTCCAGTGATAAAGGAGTTCATTATTTTTCTAGCACATGATTGTATTTACTAGCTTGAGAATTATAGTTGGCCTGGATAGACACTAGTTAGGAGGAAAGAGGTGACATCAGAGTGGGGATAAAGCTTCATCACTGATATAAATGCTGAATGATAGGCTTGATTCTTATCTATTATCTTTAAATTTTTTAAAAAAATTTTTTTATTTGGCTGCATGGGATCTTAGTTGCAGTACGTGGGGTCTTTGTTGCATCATGTAGGACCTTTTGTTGTGGCACATGGACTCAGTAGTTGCTTGCTGGGCTTGTTGGGCTTAGTTGGTGAACAGCATGTAGGATCTTAGTTCTCTGAGCTAGAGTCAAACTCGTGATCCCTGCATTAGAAGACAGATTCTTAACCACTGGACCACTAGGGAAGTCTTCTTAAAAGAGTTTTTTAAGCTCAGAATTGGCTTCTGTTTCTTTGAAGTGGGAAGAACATCACTCTTTTTTCCACCCTGATCCTTCCTTCCGTTTGCCATTGGCACTGACTTTCTTAACTAAAAATGCAATTTAATGGCACCCCTCCCATGACATCAAATTTTAATTAAAGAATGTCTCAAGCTGATCAAAGGTCCCCAGCCCCAGATGAACCTCACTGTCTCAGCAGACTCTCTTTTGCCATGCTGGGGATAAAGAAGCTGAAGAATGGTGGATGAAAGTGCCCAAAACCTCCAGGTTTGTGGACTTGGCAGATGAAGGAGTTTGGCAAGGGTCTTGGCAGATAAAGGCCAGCGTTGGTGTGTCTGAATAATTCACATCTCCCACTCATGTGAGCTCTTATTTTTCAAATATATGAACATGTTATAATTAATAAAATGTACATTTACTTACTTGAAAACATACGTAAATTCATTATAGACTTTTGTCATTATATATTTTCTCAATCAAGAAATACTTAACATACAACCACTATTCTCTATGAATCTGCCAAATTGGGGGAGTTTAAAAGAGTTCCCAGATCTGAGAATATAGAGCTGCTAATAAAGAGACAAACCAAGGCCAATACTATGCTGCTGCTGCTGCGAAGTCACTTCAGTTGTGTCCAACTCTGTGCGGCCCCATAGACAGCAGCCCACCAAGCTCCCCCGTCCCTGGGATTCTTCAGGCAAGAACACTGGAGTGGGTTGCCATTTCCTTCTCCAATGCATGAAAGTGAAAAGTGAAAGTGAAGTTGATCAGTCGTGTCTGACTCTTCGAGACCCCATGGACTACAGCCCACCAGGCTCCTCCGTCCATGGGATTTTCCAGGCAAGAGTACTGGAGTGGGGTGCCACTGCCTTCTCCATGATGACCCTTTAAACATCAGGCCCGGTGAAGCAGAGAACTGTATCCTGGGTGGGGTTGCAGAGCCAAAGTACAGAAATAGGGTGAGCTTATATCTAATGAGACCTGGAAATAGTCCACTCGTGGGGGTCAGCAGCTTGGCATCATGTTTATAAAATTCCCACTTAATTTGTTGATTTTTTATTAAAACATTGTTTATATTGAAATATACTTTATTTACAGTGCTGTGTTAGTTTCAAGTGTAGAACAAAGTGATTCTGTTGTACATATATATATACACATTTTTTTCAGATTATTTTCCATTGTATTAATTGGTTATTGCAAGATATTGCATACAGTTCTCTGGGCAATACAGTAGGTCCTTGTGGTTTACCTATTTAATATATAGTAGAGTGCATCTGTTGGGCTTCCCTGGAGGCTCAGACAATAAAGAATCTGCTTGGAATGCAAGAGACCTGGGTTTGGTCCCTGGGTTGGGAAGATTCCCTGGAGGAGGGCCTGGCAACCACCCACTCCAGTATTGCCTGGAGAATCCCCATGGACAGAGGAGCCTGGCGGGCTACAGTCCATGGGGTTGCAAATAGTCAGACACGACTGAGCAACTAAGCAGAGCACAGCACAGTACAGTGTGTATCTGTTAATCCCAATCTCCCAGTTTATCTCCTCTTCCCTCCCCTGCTAACCACTTAGGTTATTTGTTAATATTTAAAGTGGATTTTACCTAAATTCATTGTCATGTTGCATATATCCAGTCTGAGTATGGACAGTTAGCCCATAGAAGTGGAGGCACTGACTTGTTTTGTGCCCTTGGCCTTCCTGGAGGAAAATAGTGATACTACCTAACACGACGGTGGGGTAAAGCCCTCCGTGTCCCCCTCTGGGCCAGGGAAGAGGACACACTGGGTGTTGGGCACCGCTACATGTTTCCCACAGTTCCCTCTCATCTGTCACCTGGGGACCAGCGCCCTCTGGCATGTAGATTCATGTTCCGTTTTCTCTGCCAGAGGTTAGGCTTTGTGCATCTGGGGCTGTGTCTGCCTGGGTCCAGCATGGGACATATTTGCTGAATGAATACATCAGTGAGTGCATGAATACATGAATGGCTAGGCGTGACTTTGACTTTACAAGTTAGAGATTGAAAACATTTGAAGGAGATTTCAAAAGTCCGGATCACTACTCATGAAATATGCCTTTCATTTTTGCCTTTCTTTTGTTTTTGCCCACATGGATTTCTAGAAGGTCAGAGTGTTAAATGAAAAATCCTCTTTTTTCCCTTGGTAATAGAGACAACACATGTTCATTGTAAAAGACTTAATTGCATAAAAGGGAGAAGGGAAAAGCTGACTGTCCTTCATAATCGCAACTCCTAGGGTATGCATTTCTACCCTGTCCTGGGTGTGTCCTCTGTGGTCTCCACAGAGTCCCCAGACCTTCTCTGCCCTTCTCTGCCTTGCTTTGTGCCCAGAGGCTGGCCTATCAGGGCAGAATCCAGGCTCCTTTGCATACCCCATGCTAGCATCCTGTTATGTTCAGCCAGGGGCAGGCAGAGAAGTGGGAACACCGTTCCTTCCCTACAATTCCCAGGGATTTTCTGTCCTTGCTGATTTCAGTTTCAACTTCTGGCACTTCCTGTGAGGTTTCAGTCCTAACTAGGCCCATCCCCCTCCTTGCTCTTCGTGCCCTTGGAGCCATAATGGCTCCCCACCAGGACTGGTCAGGGTGTCACTCTCCCACCTGTTCACTTACCTCTGCCCACAGTTCTTTTTATTGGTGTGATGGTGGGTGGGTAGGTGGTGCTGCGCTGGGTTTTCATTGCTGTGTGCAGGCTTCTTCAGTTGCGCTGCATGGGCTTAGTTGCTCTGTGGCATGTGGGATCTTAGTTCCCTGACCAGGGATTGAACCCACATCCCCTGCACTGGAAGGTGGGTTCTTAACCAGCGGACCACCAGGGAAGTCTCCGCTCACAGCTCTTGATGAGGTCTTTTCACTAAACGTGGAATGAATTCTGCTTCGTACCAGGAAGCAGTCCTTTCCAGACTGAAAAAACACACAACTGTATTTACATAAATGATGCCTTAATATCTTTTCTATTTTATTCATCTGGTTTTTTAAACTTAATACTCTCTTAGAGGAATCTTTTTTTTTAAATTTTTATTTATTTATTTTTTTGATTACAATACTGTATTTGTTTTGCCATACATTGACATGAATCAGCCACAGGTGAACACAATCTCCCAATGACTTAGAGGCATCTTTTGATGCTATTAGATGTGATTACATTTCCTCATGATTTTGATAAGATTTTAATAATATTTGATAATATTTACAATAGGGTTTAATTGAAGCCCACAAAGATTTACTGAGCACCTACCCTGTGCAAGATGGCAATCCATTCCACTGTTCTTGTCTGGAGAATCCATGAACAGAGGAGCTTGGTGGGCTACAGTTCATAGAGTCACGAAGAGTCAGACATGACTGACGTGACTTAGCATGCAGACATGCATGCCCCTGGGGCGAGGGGGCTTAAGTAAAATGTGAAAATAACTGGGCAGAAAAATCAGAGGTGTCATAAAGGAGATACCAAGGAGACAGAATGCGGGGCATTAGAAAGACTTCCTGGAGAAAGCAGTGCCCCTGATATGCCAGGGGGTGAAGATTTAAACCAAAGGGAGCTGGGAGCCTGACATACATCTAAGGCAAACAGGAAGGCAAGAGCCAATACCTTAAGCTGAAAATTTTCGGATTTTTCTGAGCGGTGAAGAGTCTGGTTGAGCTGAGCAGAATGGAATGTTCTTGCAGGGCATTTTGCTCATCTCCCCTTTAAAGCAGTTTTCTGAAATAATATAATTTTTCTGTCTCCCCTCTAGATTATAAATTCCTTGAGGTTAGGAATGGTTCCTTCACATCCTTGTATAAACATCACGTGTAGCATAGGGAAGGGATTCCAATGAAAGTTTGTTGAATGGATTTGGATGGACACCCTCTGATGGGAATGGAAATTCGCTGTCAGATGGTGATGGGTTTTCAGGACCAGGCTGAGTGGTTTGTAGGAAATTCTCTGGACCTGACTCCTGTTCATCTGCTCTCCTCTCTCTTTTAGGCTTAATTGCAATCATAGATATAAAAATGATTTGTGGACAAGGACACGATCTTCTGAGATGACACATCCCCCTTTCCCATCTTCATTCTCTTAATGGTGGGTCAGGGTTAGGAAGCCCAGACCCTCCTCATGGAAATGATCTGGGGCGGGGGGGAATCTCAGAAGCTTCTGGCTTCCTAGCTCATGCTAACCAGAGAAGCAGTCAGCAACGGTTCTGGAAAATCAGGCTGGTCTTTGAAATGGAGAGCAAAACAAGAGCTGAGTTTGGCTCCCGTCCCAATGTTAGAAGTTCAGAAAGTCGCTCTTTTCCTGCTGTCCCACTGCTTCTTTGACCAACCCAAGTCAGGCCAGGGAGCCCCAACCTCTGCCCCAGACACTCCCTTTCTCGCTTGTCCTCCACATCCTGCCTGTTTTTTTCTGCTTGGAGGCTGAGAGCATTGATAGTATGGTCAGGGAATAGGACAGAGTTTGGGAAATTTGTAGGGTATGGGTTTGAGTGAACTCCAGGAGTTGGTGATGGACAGAGAGGCCTGGTGTGCTGCAATTCATGGGGTCGCAAAGAGTCAGACACAACTGAGCACTCAACTGAAAACTGTGTACTTTGTAACGAGGTATAGATGATGGTGGGTTCCCTGGTAGCTCAGCTGGTAAAGAATCTGTCTGCAATGCGGGTTCAGTCCCTGGGTTGGAAAGACTCCTGGAGGTGGGAAATGACAACCCACTCCAGTATTTTGCCTGAAGAATCACGGCGACAGAGGAGCCTGGCAGGCTACCATCCATGGGATTGCAAAGAGTCAGACACAACTGAGCAACTAAGTACAGCACAGCATAAATAATGGTGTTGTAGCAACCCACTCCAGTGTTCTTGCCTGGAGAATCCCAGGGATAGAGAAGCCTGGTGGGCTGCCGTCTATGGGGTTGCACAGAGTCGGACACGACTGAAGCGACTTAGCAGCAGCAGCAGCAACAGTGATACAGAAGCAGAGATGGACAGAGCTGGGTGTGAACGTGAGCTTCAGTGGTTACACACTGGCTGTGGGCGACACTGCTATCGGGCCGCTAACTTTGTTTATACTATAACAGAGTTGTGCAAATGAAGGAAAAACAGGGCAAGGGGAAGCACATAGCTTGGCACAGCAACTCACCATGTTTTATCCTTTTTTCCCCTATGTACAAGCACTGTATGTGTTCCAAACGTCTGAAGGAAGTACACGTGTTATCTCTTTATCAGTGATTATCTATTAATACCCTATGCAGTGCAAATTCTAGCAGAAGTACGTAGCACTTTGGAAGATGTAGTTGGGGAGAAATCAGGTTTAGCTGGCTTTTCAAACAGTTCTCCATTGTCTCTTAATCCTAAAAATTAATTTAAAAAATCAAAAGAAAGATGAGTGTCTGGCTTCCATATCTGAAGCCAGTTGTCCTGTTAGCTCATGAATCCCCAAAAAGCATGACATACACACAGATGACCCCCTGCCCAAAGCATATAGCAAGCTTCTCAGGGAGGAGAGGTACTTTGACAAGTGAAACCAGTCTGCACTGATGGGACCTCAGGGTGTCTGGTTACAATGATCTTGTAAACCTGTTGACTGGTGAAAATCCAGGCTCTAAATACTATTTACTCAGGAATAATTTGTAATTCCTTTCCCAGCTCAAATAACCATAAACTCCTACAAAGTGCTTTATAAACACTCATTACAGTATTACAAAAGTCTTTGGAGCGCCACGTGATGATCTCCATTTGGCAGTTGAGTAAACTGAGTCACAAAAGTTGAAAGATCTGCTCAAAGCTGTGCCAGAAGCAAAGGCAGGGCGGGGCCTGAGCTCAGACTTCCTGACTCCTCTTCTGCTGAGTGGTTCCCCAGGCTGTGCTGGAAGGAGGCATGCCCAGGCTTCTGACTACCCAGGGTCCCTCATGGGCACAACACTTCACTGAAGCCCATTGCCTGGAACTGGCCGAGGTCCCCTGGGCTCCCAAGACACCACCACCCTGGGCCAAGGCTCCACTTTGAAAAGGCACTCAAAACATCCCTAAATACCACCCACGCACATCCTTTACTCCCCAGGAGGCTGGCCTCACCTGTGCTCACATCCTACCCACAGATGGAGAGGCAGACAGAATAAGATGCTAGCTTTCTGTTCTTCCATGTATTTACTGATCAGCTGAAAAGTGCTAGGCTTAGCTGGGGCTGGCCCACTAAACTGCAGGCAGATTCTTTATTGTTTGAGCCACCAGGGAAGTCCCATGATATGGATGAGCTTAAATGTGAGGAGTTCATGTTTGAGAAAGATGGAGCCCCTTGTTCTCTGACAGTCCTGATCCCACATCAGCACAGTTGGCTGGCACACTGCCATCATGTCCCATCGTGACGACTCTTCCAGTCGTTATCGTGACCAGCAGCATTACTGGCCTTACTGTCCCAGGCACTGTCCCCATCACGGTCATGACCAAGATGGCACCCACCTGTACTCACCTCTTGCCTCCCTCTTTACTTTGCCGACTAAGGTCCGTCTAGTCAACGCTATGGTTTTTCCTGTGGTCATGTATGGATGTGAGAGTTGGACTTTGAAGAAGGCTGAGTGCCGAAGAATTGATGCTTTTGAACTGTGGTGTTGGAGAAGACTCTTGAGAGTCCCTTGGACTGCAAGGAGATCCAACCGGTCTATTCTGGAAGGAGATCAGCCCTGGGATTTCTTTGGAAGGAATGATGCTAAAGCTGAAACTCCAGTACTTTGGCCACCTCATGTGAAGAGTTGACTCATCGGAAAAGACTCTGATGCTGGGAGGGATTCAGGGCAGGAGGAGAAGGGGATGACAGAGGATGAGATGGCTGGATGGCATCACAGACTCGATGGACGTGAGTCTGAGTGAACTCCGGGAGTTGGTGATGGACAGGGAGGCCTGGTGTGCTGCGATTCATGGGGTCGCAAAGAATCGGACACGACTGAGCGACTGAACTGAACGGAGGCTCTTCTCAACAGGTTGTTCCCCGTTCATGGTCCTCACCCAGCCTGGATGCAGTCGTGAGGCAGCAGTGAGTGGACAGTGATGGTCACCACTGCCTGGAGCCCCACATGCTTTGTCTGTCAAAGTGCCTTTCAGGATGGTGGTGCTGTCCAGGGCATCTGGAAATCTTAGAAAACAGCGTTTTTACCTATGGCAGTGTCTATGGGCAGAATACGATTATAGACTCTTAAAAGAAGATAATATAACAAAAACTAATATTTGTTGAATGCTTATTATGCAAAACCTCATTTAACCTTCCTAATATCCCTATGAGGAAAGTGATATCACTATCCCCAGTATAAACAGGAGGCAACTGTGGCACAGAGAGGTTTAGTGATTCTCCTAGGGTCACCCAGCTCTAAGCAGTGAAGATGGTCTGGTGGTCTTTGCCGCTGTTTATAATACCTTGGCTAGGTGCCTGTGTGCACCTGCGTGGCTTTCAAAGCTAACTCTTTATCACAAAGATATGGAAAGATTATAAAAATATAGCTTTCCAGGGTCCACACATAGACAGTGTCATTAATCGTGTAAGAGAGAGGGTGGGGGCTTGGAGACTGAATTGTGAGCGAGCATCTCAAGTGATTCTGAGGGAATCTGCCCATGGACAGGTAGTTGGGAGCCGGCGGCTGATGCGAGTGCACAGGCAGCCTCTCCCCTTTCTATTCGCTCGGCAGAGAACATCGACTAATCACTGCGCTCTTTCCTGATGTGGTCCCAGAATCCTCAGCGCAAGTAGTGACCATCAATCATTTGGAGGTGGCTTCCCCAACTAAACCCATTTGTCATTCTCAGCCCAGAGTATCCAGGAAGGAAACTGAAGAAGTTGAGTTTTATCACAGACCACTAACCCAACAAAGAAGGAAAATAATGGGATGTTTCTGTGCCTCGGTTCCTTTCTACTGTGTTAGGGGTTGATAGTTAGAGAATTTTTCATTTTTAGCCTGGAGAGGGTGGATTCTTATCTCTAAATTGCTCTATTAGTGAAGGTAAAGCAAGTTATTTTAACATTTTATGACATTTTATAACATATTGTAACTATCACTGAAGCCACGAGTTCAATTTTTTTTTAGCCATCCACCTGACCAGCTTCTGCCCCATGAACTGGAATAGCTTCCATGTGTTGGATTTATTCATTAGGATGACTGTCAACAGCAAA
This sequence comes from Nanger dama, assembly GCA_917880005.1. Taxonomy (NCBI): domain Eukaryota; kingdom Metazoa; phylum Chordata; class Mammalia; order Artiodactyla; family Bovidae; genus Nanger; species Nanger dama. The sequence continues at coordinate 7,763,365 of CAKJTW010000062.1, read as the reverse complement.
TGAGTTGTGTTCAACCAGCAGCAGGACCAGGGGAAAGAATTTTATTCCACTGAGGCCTTCAGAATCCACGCTGATGGAGCCTCAGACATTCTCAAGATGTGGCTTCCAAGATCAATCACCTAAGTATTCACATCCAGGAGACTGACAAAGATAAAGGACACTGGAGAAACGCTCACTGGTCGGAAGTCACATTGGCCAGAATACATCTAATTGGCCAGAACATGGTCACGTGGCTTATACTTAACTGCAATGGAGGCTGGGAAATGGAGTCCAGCTTTCCCAGGAGGAAAGGGAACCAGGTTTGTTGTGCAGCTAGCCAGATTCCCTTGTGGGCCAGGAGGGGCTTTGTGTGCACCAGGAGGGGGTGATTGAGCACCACAGCATCTAGAGTGGGTGCTGCTTGGGCCAGTGGTATTTCATTTTGTAACTCTTGAGCTATCTCCCTATTGGACAATCAAAATACATTCAACGGGACAATTTTCAAATTTTAAATAGTAAAATAACAAGAACAATGAATACTCTTTTTTTTTTGGCCACGTGTGTGGCATGTGGAATCTTAGTTTGCCACCAGGGATTGAACCTGTGCCCCTTCAGTGGAAGTGAGGATTTTTAACCACTAGACCACCAGGGGAGTCCCAACAATGACTACTTTAGAATTTTCTCCAACATCTTGACAATCCCTTGTCATTTGGGAGGGGGATTCTTTGTATTTGTGATTTTAGAAATGCTTGTCCGGCTCACCTCATGGCTTTGTTCATTGCCTTTCAAACTGTTTCCTTGACCTCTAAAGGAAACCTGTCAGAATCTGTCCCTGGTCTTGTCTATATTCTGAGATGAAGACCAGAGGGATGGACTTCCTGGTGGTCCAGTGGCTAAGATTCCGAGCTCCCAACACAGGGGGCTCAGGTTCAATCCCTGGTCAAGGGAACTAAGATCCTACATGCTGCAACTAAGAGCTAGTGCAGCCAAGAAAAAAAAAGAAAAAGGACTGGAGAGATAAATGAAAGTTTCTGGCTTCTGAGCAAAAATGGTAGCCTGGTCCTTGTTCTCAGAAGTAAGCATCCTGGTTGTTACTGGGGTCCTTTCAAATGCATTCACCTTCTTATACCTCACTGTTGCAATTTGCACAGGAGGATAAGAATACCAATGTCACAGAACCGCAGTGAGAAGTAGCAGAGGTGGTGCCTGATGTACAGGAAGCATGAAGGCCGGCCTGTGCTGTTAGCATTGTGGTTAACTCCAGAGGCAGCCAGCCAGCCACTGGATCTCAGGTGTGCTGTGCGGGTAGGATTTACTCCGAGGGCTCAGAATCTGTACATTTCCCTCAGAACCAAGGTGTGGTCGGGAGTGCTCTCCCACCGGCCCACCAAAGAGCTGGTCTTTGAAGCCAACCCTGCAGGCTCTCCAGCCCTCACCCAGCTGTGACTCAGTTTCCCCACCCACTAAAGGGGGCAACAAAGACAGTTCTGAACTTGTTGGTAAGACACGTTGAGAACCTTGAAATAAAGATGGTATTTAGTATGAGTTCAAAGCATCATGTAATGATTTTATTGCCCCTTTTATTCTTGAGATCTTTCTGTTTGCTTAGCTTCCAAACCCAAGCCAGAGCCATAAAATCACTTTTATGCGAGCGCCTTTCACACACATTTTGTACCAAGTGCACCTTTCAGATAATGCGGAAGGCGCTCGGAAGGATGGGGTGGAGCCGTGAGGGACAGGGACCCTGGCCAAATGGAAGCCATTACTGCCCGCTGTCACTGCCGTTGGCGGTCAAGCTTTTCCAGGTGTCTGCACGACCAGTTTCAGCCCCAGGGAGTGGATTAGCTGCCACATGTTGGATCTGTTAGGATGGCCCAGACACCAAATCAATTGTGTTTATCAAAGCTTTGTCCTTTCTTGTGGGGTCAGAATCTCTGCCTTATCACCATTCTTTCTGTAGTCCCCCGACCTGAAAACCACAGGAAATAAAGGATCTCAAGTTGGAAGAGACCCTTGAAGTTGGTTGGCAGGTGTAACTGATCACCCAGGGTGGGAGTCCGTTTCACGGCATGCCAGGTAAGTGGTGGCACAGTCTTTGCTGACAAACACGAGACTCACCTTCCCTGTGTTGGGAGACATCCCATTCTATCCTTGAATGGATCTGTTTGTAAAATGTCCTAATGACATGTTGGCTGTGTTCGGGTGAGTCCCAGGATGCTCTGGGTTCCCATCTGGCCATGGAAGATGCAGGAAAGGCTGAGAAAGCTTTTAAGCCCCTGGGTAGGAAAAAAAGAAGCACCAGATCCAAGGAGCATTTCTAGTCAGGTTCCTCCTCTTGTCTCTTTACAATCCTTGGCAAGCGGCAGCCCACTGACACGAGTCAATGCCTAGGGTTAATTCATAGGGATTGAATTTTCAGAGGCTGTGTCTTTGTTGCTGTTCTTTGCCTTCTGCTTTTAGTCCAGACAGGGAGTGGCAGGCCCCCAGGTGAGGCAAGAACAAGGAAACCCCTTCAGGATCTGTCTGTACCAGCAGGAGTTAAAAGCGAATAATTTAGTTCTCAAATCCACTGAGTAAATCGCTTCTTCAGTTGCCATTCAACAAAACCCTGTTGTGTAAACACCCCTACAGAAAATAAGGGAATTCAGATCCTGGTGCTTGAGATACTTACAAACTCTTTAAGGAGATGGAAATTTTACCTGGACTTTACAACCTCACCCCCAGGAACTCCCATCTTTGGCTATTGGGGTGGTTATTGGCATCTCTATCCTTCCTCCTCCCTTTAGTCTCTGTATGTCTGAGGCATATACACACCACACACGCAGAGCAGAAAACAACTTCCTTTTGCCTGGAAGTTCTCTCACCCCCTCGCCATAGACAGAGAATAAGGGAACACGTGAGTGGGTTTTGGGGTGCAAGACAGGCAGTCTGACTCTGGGGGTAGGGGGTGGTCCAGCCAGGGAGAGCTGGTTCTGGGTCAGACAGTGGCAAAAAACCTGGGGCTGGTTTTTTATAATGGGGACCCATTATAAACACTCTGTAAGTTGCTATGGGTTAAATAAATAAATGCCAATGAGTACACGTATCTAGGAATCTATCTCATGTCTATACATGGTCCCAAAGTCCAGTAGCAACTCGACTCCACTCTTTTCCTCCTGTTGCAGACTGCTTTTGTCTACATCATTCAGGAAAAGGGATTTTAAAACCACAATATTCTAGAAACACCTCTTGCCATCTTACAACCCTGGGTATATCCTCAGACCCTTCTCCCAAAAGAGATTTTATAGAGCAGAGGATTCAAGAACCAAAGTCTTGTGGGATTTTTCTCTCTTTTAATCTCTCAACAAAGATAGGCAGAGGAATTTATTATTATCCATTTAAGTTGACTGGTGTCCAAGAAAATCTAGCAGTGAGTGCGCTAATGTTTAGGAAGTTCCTTTTAACGTCGGCCCAAAGCACTTGGGGAAAATGTTCTATTCATAGTGTCCAAGTGAGGCAGGCAGATGTCAAGAATTATTATTCCATTTAACAGATGGAAAATATGAAACCTTCATTCACGGAGCAAGTGGAGAACAGAGCTCAGGAGAGAAGCCATCTCTCTCTGCCTGCACAAGTAGGTGAGTTACCATATGAGCGTCACGTGCTCTTGGGACATGCCTCCCTGAAGTCAACTTTCCCTGGCCTGTGTCCCTCCAGGAACTGGATGAAAGGAGTGGTTCCAAATGTATCTATACCGTCCACCATGTCTTTCCAAGTTTCTGGGAGGGAAGTGGGTAGTCTCCCCAATGAGGTCCCCACAGCATTGCTCCAGAACCTTTTGACCATCCACACTTATCACACACTCTTCATCTTAGCTGTCATCTTCTTGGTCCATCAACTCATGCCTCACCTTACTCTGAGCACTGCAACCCAGCTCTCTTCTCCACCCTGTCTCCTCCAGGTGATGACCATTCGACTGTAGCTACACAGGAGAATTAGGCTTTAAAAATACACATGCTGGGGCCTTCCCTGGTGGTCCAGTGGGAAAGAATTACAGGGGATGTGGGTTCAGTCCCTGGTCAGGGAACGAAGATCCCCCTGCCAAGGAGCCCTCTGTGCCACAATTAGAGAAAGTCAAGGTGCATCAAAGACCCAGCCAAAATCAAATCAATCAATCAATAAAAGTAAGTGCAGAGCATCAAGTAGAAACCTCATCAATGATACAAAGTTGTGTGTTTTCTGTTTTGTTTTTTTTTTTTTTAATACACAGGCTTGTGTGCTGCACCCAGAAACTTTGGTGGGGTATCTGGGAGCTGCCTGTGCAAAGCAAGAGTTTTGCTCCTGTGTCCTGTGTCCGGGACCAGGCCTGCTGTGAAAGTACTCATGGGCACCAGGGCCTTGTGTCATAACCTGGCAACAGGCTGACACTGCTTTTCTCCAGGGAGGCTGCCCAGGGGCCCAGCAGAATGATTTGAGTTGGGGATGAAGGCACTGGCTCAGGGGCCCCGGAGGAGATGCTTCCTGGGGTGAGCCTTCTGGTCACGCTTTCTCCAAGGGAAGGTGGGGTGTCTGGGCTCCTCTCTTCCCGGAAGAGGCCCAAAGAAGAAGTCATGCAGAGGACATACGCAGCTGAGGGAGGCTGGAGAAAAAGAGCCAATAAAATTGGCTTTATTTATAATGTTCCCATGTTTGTTATTTTGTTATCCCTACTCTGTTCCCTCAGTGTAATGTAACAAGGAAAAGGATTAAAAAAAAACAAAACAACCCATTCTAAGTATGCATGAGCTTTATGGACTCACTTTGCTCCCTTTCCTCCTCTGTCCACGCCAGGCTTTCCTTGCCTGTGAATTCCTCTCCCAAATCGCGTATTTTCCATACTAACTTTTATGGCATCTTCCTCGATTAATGGTTAACAGTATTCCTTTTCTCCCCCTCCGCCCCCATTATCAAAGAGTGCTTGGAATGACTATTAACTCTCTGGTTAACAGAAAGAAACATGTTAATCATCTACGAGTCCTTGGACAGGAAAATTATTCTTTGTAAACTTCTCCCAACGGCAGGAGAGCCCCTTGTCAGCCAGCAGCTGACCTTCAACCACACCTGGGTCTGGAAGTTTGCAAAACCCCGACGGTAATCGGTAATCGTGTTACAAGGGCTTCTGAGTAAAAGCCAAGGTCATAAACCAGCCCCCTCCCGGCAGCGGGAATGACGCTGGGGCTCTGGTGTCCAGGGAGGGCGCCTTTCCATCCAGCTACCCTCCCTCCACGACCCCATAAACAGACCATGCTGCACCTCTTTAAAAAAAATTGTTTTGCAAGTGAGGGCTAATCATTCTTTGTTGTACATTCTTTGTTGCTGGGAGACTCGGGGTGGCTGTACAGGCTGTTCTTTCTTGCAACCACGGTTCAAAAGTGCTCCTTTTGACCCAAACACACACGTGTTGTAATCCTGCCCTCCCTTGTGTGGGGCTGGGAGGCAACCAGGAAGCATGGATTCCCAAGCCAGACCCAGATGCTGGGAGGGTGACCTCTTTCTGAAGTTAGAGGGGCGGTGCCTTTGCAGGGAGGGGTAGGCAGGAGCTGGAGAGGGTAATGCTCAGGGAAGTGGGGGGGCGGGGGGGAGAGTAGGAGTGGAGTATGCCATCTTGGAGAAAGTGTCCCTTCATTCATTCACAAAGCCGATCTTCTGCGGAGAGGGGAAGCCTGGGGAAAGGAAAGCTGGCCTCCACCTCTGCTGAGTTTGGCTTGCTTTTCTCCCCTGCGGCCCGCTCTTCTTAAATAAGACCTGGGAGCAGGCGAGAGGTTGTTCTGCCGAGAAAGAAAGGACGCAGGCATCGCCAGACTTATTAGGAAAGACGCTGTCGGGGTCTTGGCAGGCGCGGCGCTGCGGACCACGTGGTCCTCTGCGCGCCTGGTTACTGTCAGCGCTGAGCTCCGGCCCCCGCCGGCCGGGTCTCCTCCCCATCGGCCTGGAGGCTGCCCCCAGCGCCTGCCCCGCTCGGATCTAAACATTTCCACATTAGGCAGCCTCGGCGCTGGGCTCCCCGCCTCCGGCAGTGACCTCGGATGACCTCCGAGCTGGGCCCGCGCCAAGCCCCTCATCACAGGTGCACTGGCAGTTTTCTGGGTCACCCTTGTGATCGGGTGTCCAAGCACTTGGCAAAATTTAGCGAGTGTTCCTCGGTGCTCTGCATCATCTTGACACTGTTTGCACAGACACCCTTTGGGGACGCGTGAGAGGAGCTGGTGCCTCTCATTCAATCTCTGGTTATAGCAGAGCCAGGCATGCTGTCCCCTCCAAAGGCTTGGATGACCTGATCTCCCTCTGTGTCCCCAGCCCGCTCCTCTAAGCTGATCTGACTTCTCTCTTGGACTTAAGAATCGGAGCAGAAGTGATGGATCCTTTTACACACACCCATAGCTAGATTTGCGCAGCCATATATGGTATCCACCGGGGTCTGTGGCTCTGGAGCCTTGGAAATGGGGCTGCTCCAAACTGAGATGTGCTATGATGGCAAGTTTCACACGGGATTTCACAGACTTATGTGACAAGAGAACGTGAAGTACGCACGTGTTGAAATGATCACATTTTGGAAAAACTGGGTTATATAAAATATGTTATTAAAATTAACTTTATGTTTCTTTTAATGTGGCTACTAAAAATAAATGCTGCATGTAAGACTCATGTTGTATTGGTCTTGGGCAGCACTGGTCTTGACCATCCCACTCTGGAAGCTTCCTTCTGTGCTTCACCAACAGCCTGCATTTCCCTGACAGCCAGGGTGATGCAGCTTCTGTACCTACTGCTCCTTTCCGGTGTCCCTCCTTCCTGCCTCCTCCCTGCAGAACTCCGAGCCGTAGCCCTGGATCCAGGCCTAGAGTCTTTTACCCAGGCAGCCTCTCGGGCAGACATTGGCTTCGAGGCCATTCCTGCCCCTGCGTTCTCAGTCTGCCTGGCTGTCACTAGGCCCTGCTCGCCTCCAGGGCAGCTTGTGTGCCCAGGGTCCCTGGCAGACAACACGCAAACACATGTGGGTGTTCAACCATAGGCTGGTGAGTAGCCCTAAGCAATGGGGCAGTTAATATCTACAATTTTGATTATGAACTTGCATTTTTTCCTGTTGAGATCTGTTTATTATGAGTGCTTTAGATGTCTTGAGGACATTTATTTCATATTGGTTTATAAATACTACAGCTTCCTGATAAGTAAAACTTTTTCTCATAAAGAATCTGGCTATATTTATTTTTCCATTGTGAGGGGCAAAACTGATTAGCCTAACATATGATGCTTTGATTGCAGTTCTCAGCACTAGAAGGAAAGGGCCAACCAAGGCTGCTTGGTACTCTTCAAAAGACATTTTTAGAAATTCCTATCTTATTAAGAATGCGAGCATTTTAAATCAAGTAAGAGTCAAGCATCGCAGTTTCATTTATTCTATGGAAAATGTTTCAGGAAAGTCACAATGTTTTGAGGGGGGAGCATCATCTTCAGAGACTACCTGTCTAATATGGTGCCTGGGAACTTGAAATATGGCTGGTCTGTATTCACGTGTTGTGTGTGTGTGGCACGCTCTCTCAGTCGTGTCCACTCCTTTGCGACCCCATGGACTGTAGCCCACCACACTCCTCTGTCCATGGAGTTTTCCAGGCAACAAATATTTCCAGGCAAGAATGGGTGGTCATTTCCTACTCCAGGTGGTCTATATTCGTATATGCCATGAATACTACAGATCTCTGGGTTTTGAAGCCTTAGTGTGGGAAAAAATCTCATTAATAATTTTTATATTTTATAGATGATATATTTTATATTTAATGGTGAAATAATATTCTTGGTCCATTAAGTTGTCAAAGTGAATCTTACCTGTTTCTCTTTTAAACGTGGCGATTGGAAATTAAAAATGACACCTGTGGCTCCCATTTTATTTTTCTGGGACAGTGCAGCTGGAAGGGGATGAGGTTTTGTTTACTTTGAGACATTTATTGGCATGCGTGAGCATCCCAGGCAGGTTTATCACAGCTTAGAAGACTGGGAACTTTGAGTCTTCTAGTCATTCCCCCAAAACAGGCATCTAGTGTTGTGTCTGGAATCTTGGTTCCTCCTGCCAGATATTGCCTGGAAGGACTCACCCTGACTTATCCTCTGCCGAAATGGTCCCCACCGGCCCTCTGGGAAACTCCCCGGTTCTGTAGAGTCTTGCCAGGCACAATTACAGGTGTGCAAAGACCCTCCTGCTTTATGCACTTAGTCATAATTATTTACCTTTACCAGGCACCTGAGGTGCGATGGGAGATTAGTGGAACAGAGAGAAGCCTCGCCAAGCAGATCACCTTGAAGCTGACCTGTCAGCCAGATTTCACAGCACCTGCTGTACCAGCCCGAGGGGCTGCGATTCATTCCTTGGGAAAGAGAGCTGCAAAGAATTCTGTCTCCAGGCCATGGTCCAAATCCTTGCCATTCTCCTCCAGCTTCTGAAAGACAGATTAGAAGCATCTACAGAGCAGGGGCATTTTTTTTCCAGGGAGAGTTTTCCACCTGAGTTAGCTTTTCTGACACCTTCAGGCAGTCGCTAAGATTTTGGTCTTTTAATACCCTCCCTTTACACCCTACCTTCACACAAATATATGTAAATATCGAAATCAACATTTGAATGTACTTGCTCTTTGAGTCCCCCGGAGTCACAGTCCATGAGTCATCTGCTCCCTTCCCAGGCCTTGGGGAGCAGGGACTCCTGGATTGAAGGCAATGGGAAAAATCCCGATAAATCAGGTGTTTCTGCCTATTTGCATAAACTGGGCACCTTGCCTGCCTAACCCACAGGCTGAATACTGCTTTGGAAGGAGAGAAGATGCATTTATTAAAGGGGAGGGAAAATTAGGGCTTTTTCATTAAGGTCAGAAGATTTTTTGAGATTGGATCAGCTGGCCGGGTGCATGACCAATTTTCTTGGCTTCTTGGAGGCAGGAAAGTGTTTGAAAAATAATGGAGCCCTTAGTCCTATAAGTAAAGACCCATTTATCTTGGGAATTTTTTTTTTTTTAAGTTGCCGGCAATGGAAATTTTCTGATGAGATGCATTTCTTCTCGCCTGAGTGTCTTGAATGCCTGCTGGATTTGTCTCCATGCTAAGATACTTGCGCTTGCAAATCTGTGCTTTTCAAGGTGAGGAGATGAGAATAAAAAAGTCTGTGAGAAGTATTTTTGGGAGGGCCAAAAACAGGAAGCAAATTGGAACCACAGCATGTGGGGCAAGGATACTGGATTTGGGGGAGGATGTTTGCTTATTTGGACTGAGAGCAAGTGTCCTGTCCCACCCACTGCTAGGAGCTCTGTACTTGGTTAACATCCCATGGAAACCAAGGTTGTCTTTGGGACTTGGTGGGACTGGGTTATTTTTCTCAGCTTAAAATGTTTTTATATGGTTACCCTCAGTACTCCTTTCTGTTTTGGGATATTTTCATATTTTTTATTGAAAAAAAAAAACACCAGAATGTCTTGATTTTGAAAAGGCACATTCAGCCAAATAAGGTGCCAAGAATATAAACAAGGTTGCCTCAATATTTCTTGCGTCAACAGCCAATGTTCCCAGTATGAGCAAAAAGTTTGAGAACGAGAAAGGAAGGAAAAGGCTCAGCCCTTGCTCCCTGGGTGTTTAAACACCTCCTGGTTCCATCTTTTGACCTCTTTTAATGACTTTCACTTCTGTGGCTTTGAAGGGAGAGAACTCAGGTTGGGAAGAGGATGGTATTAGGTGTGCTGATTATGGAATGAGGCGATTCAGGATGTGCCTGGGGAGGACATGGAATGAATGGGGGTGGAGAGTTTGTGAGGGCTGCTCCAGCAGTCTTGGTGCCTGGAGCCTGTATGCACCTTTCGTGGCCCCCAGCAGCTCACAGAACTCTGTTGGTACCATCTCACGGGAGGGACAGCAGGGAAGTGTCCACATACTAGGAAGTTCTTCATCAGATTTGGAAGGCGGAGACTCTGAAGTCACAGAACCTAATTTTACACCTAGAGAGTCCCAGAGAGGCTGCACATGGTAAGCCAGTGGCATGGGAAACTCTGGTATGGGCTCAGCCTTGGGCACCATTTTGGAGTCCTCATTATCTGTGTTTCCCATACCCATCCAGTCCATTGAATCTCATCACTCTCCCCTGAATTGTCTCTATCTTCTGTCCCTTTCCAACCTCATCACTAAAACCCTCCAGTAGCTCCCCTTTGTACTTAGAGTAAAAATCCAAACCTGGAATAAAGCTCTTGTGACCCAGCCCGAGCCCCCTCCTCTCTGACCTCGTCTTGCGCCTGCTTCCATATGCTCACGCCACTCCTGCCATTCTCTGCTCAGTTCCTTGAACACTGGCCAGCAACTTCACTGCCCCAGGACCTTTGCACACACTCTTTCTACTGGCAGGATACTGCTTTCTGCATCTTCTCATGGCTCCTGCACTTCTTTGAGGTCTCAGCTTGAGTGGGCCCTTCTCAGGAGGAACAGTTTCTATTCACCTTACTCTGAAGGGCTGGCAACAGGCTTTGTACACACAGAACCAGTTAAAACCAAGTGGTTTAGGATTTCTGGGTGAAAGAAGCTCTGTGGGTTCAAAATGTTCCTGGTGAACTTGCCAAGGTGGGAAACCTTCTTGCAATACTGCTTGGCAGTTCTTTTTGGTGACCATGCAGTTTTGTGTTCATCTGGGCAGAGGACTGGGAAACCAGCAACCAAGCTGCTGGTGAACGAGGGTGGCTGTGCCAGGGGATGGGTGTGTGGCAACCTCAGCTGGCAGGGCACACACATTCACAGTGGCTCTAGTCTTGTCCTAAAGCTCTGACTGGCCTCTGGTTTGTTATTGGAAGTTGCCCTGATGATTCCCTTTAAATAGGTCCTAAGCAAACCTCACAATTTGTTTTTCTTGAAATGGTCCTGAGAGGTGCTTTCCAAGAAACAAGGGGGAAAAAATGAATTCACAGTTGTGACTTTGAGTCTGGAGAAGGCAGTCCAAGTGGAGGGGAAATCAGTGGCTCATTCTCAATGGCAACGCCTTCCTCGTGGCCTAGTGTGTGCGATGTGGAAGAAATGGGCTGTGGCATGGGAAAGAGGCATGGGATGAGGGGGATAATTTGAGACTGCTCCTGCAGCATCCTTGGGCAGTCCTTCTGGCACCCCCTGGGGTATAGGATGGTGAAGGGGTTGTATTCATTTCCTAGGGCTGCTGTAACAAAATACCAGAAACTGGGTGGCTTAAAGCAACAGAAATGTATTCTCTCACATTTCTAGAGGCCAGAAGTCTGAAATTGATGTGTCACGGGACTGTGCTTCTTCCATAAGCTCTAGGGCAGAAGACTGCCTTTCTTTTCAGCTTCCAGTGGATCCTGCCCATCCTTGTCTTACTTGCATCACTCCAATCTCTGCCTTCCCTGTAACATGACCTTCTTTCCTCTGTCTCTGTGTCCAAATCTCACTCTCCTTCAGTTCAATTCAGTTCACTCAGTCATGTCCGACTCTTTGCGACTCCATGAATCGCAGCACGCCAGGCCTCCCTGTACATCACCAACTCCTGGAGTTCACTCAGACTCACATCCATTGAGTCAGTGATGCCATCCAGCCATCTCATCCTCTGTCGTCCCCTTCTCCTCCTGCCCCCAGTCTCTCCCAGCATCAGAGCCTTCTCCAATGAGTCAAGTCTTCACATGAGGCGGCCAAAGTGTTGGAGTTTCAGCTTTAGCATCATTCCTTCCAAAGAAATCCCAGGGCTGATCTCCTTCAGAATGGACTGGTTGGATCCCCTTGCAGTCCAAGGGACTCTCAAGGGTCTTCTCCAACACCACAGTTCAAAAGCATCAGTTCTTCAGTGCTCAGCCTTCTTCACAGTCCAACTCTCACATGCATACATGACCACAGGAAAAACCATAGCCTTGACTAGACGGACCTTAGTCGGCAAAGTAATGTCTCTGCTTTTGAATATGCTATCTAGGTTGGTCATGACTTTCCTTCCAAGGAGTAAGCGTCTTTTAATTTCATGGCTGCAATCACCATCTGCAGTGGTTTTGGAGCACCCAAAAATAAAGTCTGACACTATTTCCACTGTTTCTCCATCTATTTCCCATGGAGTGATGGGACTGGCTGCCATGATCTTCGTTTTCTGAATGTTGAGGTTTAAGCCAACTTTTTCACTCTCCACTTTCACTTTCATCAAGAGGCTTTTGAGTTCCTCTTCACTTTCTGCCATAAAGGTGGTGTCATCTGCATATCTGAGGTTATTGATATTTCTCCCGGCAATCTTGATTCCAGCTTGTGTTTCTGCCAGTCCAGCGTTTCTCATGATGTACTCTGCATATGAGTTAAATAAGCAGGGTGACAATATACAGCCTTGACGTACTCCTTTTCCTATTTGGAACCAGTCTGTTGTTCCATGTCCAGTTCTAACTCTTGCTTCCTGGCACGAGGACACAATTCACTAAGTTTAGGGCTCATCTAACCCAGTGGTAAAGAACCCTCCTGCCAGTGCAGGAGACGCAAGTTCAGTCCCTGGGTTGGGAAGATCTTTGGAAAATGAGATCATAGCCCACTCCAGTATTCTTGCCTGGAGAATTCCATGGACAGAGGAGCAAGGCAGGTTATAGTTCATGGAGTCATAAAAGAATCAGATACAACTAAGCGATTAAACAATAACAACAAATCTAGGAAGACATTGTCCGAACACATCTGCAGAGACCCTATTTCCAAATAGGACCCCATTCACAGGTATGGTGTTAGGACATCGAGACACAATTTAATCTACCAGAGAAGGGGTCCCCTTGCTCCTCTGCAGGTGATCATAGAGCATGGACATGTCACAAACATTCAGAGCGGATGAGAAAACATCCTCTCCAGTTTGAGTAAGTAAGATGTGATTTCAAAGATGTGTACTTTGTAAAACACTTTGAGGTTTGGAGTAAGAGATTGCTAGTATTTAGGAAACCTAATTCATTCAAAGATTTCCAAATATATGTTACTTACATCACTGTGGCAGGTTGAATAATGGACCTTTAGTGATGTCCATGACCTAATCACTAGAACCTCTGAATGTTCCCTTACATGGTAAAAGGGAATTTGCAGATGCAATTAAATTAAAGATTTTGAAGTGAGGAGATTACCTTGGGTTATCTGATCGGGTTCAATGTCATCACAAGGGTCCTTATAAGGGAGAGGCAAGCAGGTCAGAGTCAGAGATGTCACTGGAGGAGCAGAGATTAGAAATGGAGGGTTTGAAGATGTTACACTGCTAGCTTGGGCATTGGAGGAAGGGACCAGGAGCCAGGGAATGTAAGCTGCCTTTCGAAGCTAGAAAAGGCAAGGAAATAGGTTCTACCCTCAGAGGAAGGAAACAGCCCTGCTGCTTGATCTTAGCCCTGAGACACTGATCTTTCATTAAAAAAAAAAAAAAAGAATATTTTTTTCTGATGTGGAACATTTTACAAGTCCTTATTGAATTGGTTAGAATATTGCTTCTGTCTTATGTTTTGTTTTTTCGGCCTCGGAGCATGTGGAATCTCAAGTCCCTGACCAGGGATTGAACCCACACCCCCTATATTGGAAGGCAAAGTCTTAACCACCAGACCACTGGGGAAGTCTCTGACTTTTCACTTCTGACAATTGCATTTATCTTATTGTAAGCCATTGGATATGTGGTCATTTGTTAGAGCAGCCACAGAAAACTAATACAGTCCCATAGCCCAGTTCAGTGTCTTACTAATTTGACAAACTATCCGTCTGTCTGTTGTTTGTGTTGACTAACAAGAGGTTATGTTGCACGTGGAAGACACTTAGGAGCTATCTGTTGGATGAATACATTGAGAGCTTATTATATATATATATGAAAAGTTATGACCAACCTAGAAAGCATATTCAAAAGCAGAGACATTACTTTGCCGACTAAGGTCCGTCTAGTCAAGGCTATGGTTTTTCCTGTGGTCATGTATGCATGTGAGAGTTGGACTGTGAAGAAGGCCGAGCACCGAAGAACTGATGCTTTTGAACTGTGGTGTTGGAGAACTCTTGAGAGTCCCTTGGACTGCAAGGAGATCCAGCCAGTCCATTCTGGAAGGAGATCAGCCCTGGGATTTCTTTGGAAGGAATGATGCTAAAGCTGAAACTCCAACACTTTGGCCACCTCATGCGAAGAGTTCAGTTCAGTCGCTCAGTGTGTCCAACTCCTTGCGACCCCATGAATTGCAGCACTCCAGGCCTCCCTGTCCATCACCAACACCCAGAGTTCACTCAGACTCATGCCCATTGAGTCAGTGATGCCATCCAGCCATCTCATCCTTGGTCGTCCCCTTCTCCTCCTGTCCCCAATCCCTCCCAGCATCAGAGTCTTTTCCAATGAGTCAACTCTTCACATGCAAAGATGGCTGAATGGCATCACTGACTCGATGGGCATGAGTCTGAGTGTACTCCAGGAGTTGGTGATGGACAGGGAGGCCCGGCGTGCTGTGATTCATGGGGTCACAAAGAGTCGGACACGACTGAGTGACTGAACTGAACTGAACTGATATACTATAGGATGCTAGACCCTGCATACATCACTGTCTTCAAACCTGTGAGAATAGATATGAAATGGATATTAAACAAATACCTGTACAAATAAAGCATACATAGATTATGTGGGCAAGAGCTATGACAGAGAGCTCCAGGAAATGATGACAGAGAGAGCAACAGGCCCTAACTTAGATCCCAGGGATCAGGCAAAGCTTCCTGTGTGCACAGTTGGAAGGAGGACCAGACATACCTTCTCTTGATTCCAGTTTCAAAGATAGAAACTTTCTCTGCATCAGGAAGTGATTTGATTGAAGCTCTCATGGAGCATTTATGCTAAGTCTTTAATGGTGCGATGCATGTATGCTAAGTCGCTTCAGTCATATCCAACTCTTTGGATCCCCATGGACTGTAACCCACCAGGCTTCTCTGTCTATGGAATTCTCCAGGCAAGAATACTGGAGTGGGTTGCCATGCCCTCCCTTCATGGGATCTTCTTGACCCAGGGATTGAACCCGTGTCTCTTATGTTTCCTGCTTTGGCAAACGGGTTCTTTACCACTAGTACCACCTGCGATTAATGGTGTGAAGTTATTGTTTATTCACAGAAGGACTGTGGAGTAGGCTAAGCCTGGCTCTGAGCTTCAGGGGGTCATGCATTTTTATCTTCATTTTGCGATCACCCTTCAATTCAACTCCAGGCCTCCCCACATGCCATTTGCTCTCTGGCTGATAAAGGATGGTCTCATTGGTGCTCTGCAGGGATAGGAACCAAGTAAGGATGACAGGATGGGAAGAAGGACCACTGCCTCCTCTCCGCCGCCTTTCTGAGTCTTGGGCATGCCTTATTTGGGCCGCTGACGCTTCCTGAAGTGGAACTAGAGCCCAGGGGTAGATGAACCCTCATCAGCACCTCTGTATGAGGGAGGGGGACACAGGTGGGGAGGTGATACCAAGCAAGGCAGAATTCCTACACCCAAGCATTGGTGATGTGCTGGAGAGGTGAATGCAAACACTTGGAATACGAATCCTGGAGAGTTATCACAGAAGCATAAAGTGAGACTCAACAAAGCCTGCCCAAGGAACTTAGAGGGACAGAGAGGGGGTCTGGAAGGAGGGTAGTAGACACCATTTCTTTGTTTTTTTAATTTTAAATTAATTTATTTTAGTTGGAGGCTACTTATTTTACAATATTGTGGTAGTTTTTTGCCGTATATTGACATTAATTAGCCATGAGTGTACATGTATGGATGTGAGAGTTGGACTGTAAAGAAAGCTGAGCGCTGAAGAATTGATGCTTTTGATCTTGGCCCCAAGGTGAAATGGCAGCTGAGAAGTAAAGAGGTGGGGATATCTTTTTGGAGCTGGGCCAAGGAATGTGGCGGGGGGGGAGAGGTACCACCCCTGGCCTGTACTTCATCATCCTGATGTGTTGGAGAAGACTCTTGAGAGTCCCTTGGACTGCAAGGAGATCCAACCAGTCCATCCTAAAGGAGATCAGTCCTGGGTATTCATTGGAAGGACTGATGTTGAAGCTGAAACTCCAATACTTTGGCCACCTGATGTGAAGAGCTAACTCACTGGAAAAGACCCTGATGCTGGGAAAGATTGAGGGCAGGAGGAGAAGGGAACCACAGAGGATGAGATGGTTGGATGGCATTACCGACTCAATGGACATGGGTTTGGGTGGACTCTGGGAGATGGTGATGGACAGGGAGGCCTGGCGTGCTGTGGATCATGAGGTAGCAAAGAGTCAGACATGACTGAGTGACTGAACTGAGCTGAACTGTACATGTATCTGCCTATCCTGAACCCCCTCTCTCCCTCCCTCCTCATCACCCCATCCCTCTGGGTTGTCCCAGAGCACCGAGCAACCACCATTTCTTGAGAGTTTTCTATGTGGCCAGCCCTGATTAGAAGGTAGGCATACAGGGACTTCCCTGGCAGTCCAATAGTTTGGATTCCAAGCTTCCACTGCAGGGAACATGGTTTCAATACCTGGTAGAGGAACTAAGATCCTGCATGCTATGCTGTGCTGTGCTTTGTTGCTTAGTCATGTCTGACTCTTTGTGACCCCATGGACTGTAGCCCACCAGGTTCCTCTGTCCATGGGATTCTCCAGGCAAGAACACTGGAGAGGGTTCCCATGTCCTCCTCCAGGGGATCTTCCCAACTCAGGGATCGGACTCGTGTCTCCCACATTGCAGGCAGATTCTTTACCGTCTGAGCCGCCAGAAAGCCCTGCATGCTATGCAGCGCAGCAGCCAAAAAAAAAAAAAGAGAGAGAGAGAGAGAGAGAGAAGCTGGACACACAGCATTTCCTCCATCCCTCAAACAGCACCGCCCCATCATTGTTATCACCTCTGTCTTTTCAGGTGTGTCTCAGAGGTGCAGTACTGCTCATCCAGCCTCAATAGCTGCTAAGATCTGAGTACCATCTACTTACATTGATACCCGGGCTCTCACCACCATGCGGAGGGTGGATTTGTGGGAAAGATAGGGATCAGGGTTCCTCTTCCCGCCCCCCACCCCACTTATTCACACCTAACGTTTCTTAGAGGAGTGTTTCCTGGCTCAGAAGAGAGCCGAATCCTGGCAAGTTCAGAACTGGTCCTGGGGTCACAGGACCTAGACTGTCCATTTTAGGTGTCTACCAGGAAAGCATCTGAGGTTAAGCCAGCCCCTGCGGACTGCAGAGAGCTTGCGCCCTCCCTCTGCTGCAGGGCCAGCCCTCCAGATGGGAACACTGCATGCCCCCTCCAGATGTGAATGTGAAACCCTCCTCTGGGCACAAAGCCACTTGAGCACAGCAGCACAAGGGCCTGGGGTGCCAGAAGGTTATGCAGGCAGCCACTTGCCGCCTGCCAACCAGTAACCCCTGAGCTCCCCTTCACCTACCCTCCCAGTCCAGCCTTATCAAGTGGGATCTTGTGGGAATGGCTGGCACTCTGGCAACCATGGGGGAAACACCTTAATCAAACAAAGGCTCTCAGCTTTGGCTCAGAGAAAAGAATTAGCCCCTGGCTATGTCCTTCTGAAAGCACTTCTTGCTCAAGCTTTTATAGGGGAGCCAAACACCCTCCTCCTCAAGGCCCTCCCACGGCCTGCTGGTGAATCATTCCCTCCAGGCACCCGTTTGAGGGAAGAACTTGGCCCCAAGGTGAAATGGCAGCTGAGAAGTGAAGAGGTGGGGATCTGTTTTGGAGCTGGGCCAAGGAATGTGGTGGGGGCACCACCCCCAGCCTGCACTTCATCATCCTAAACAACCTTCCTCTGCCACTGGGTAGGAAGTCCCTTCCACCCCCAGGAGGCAGCAGGGAAGGGAGCTGTGTTCCGGATAGACAAGAAGGCACCAGTGTCTCCCCACTTGACTAGGGAGGCAAGACCCAGACAGGAGCTTGGCTGGCCTTTAAGCTCCCTTCGGTTTCTGAGTTGGTCTAGAAGGGCTCACGCGGCCTCAGTTCACTGCCCTTCATTCCATTGTGAACCAGCTCACCTTAAGGCCAAACCATGGCCAGTGTGACAAAGCTGAGGGCCAGATGCTCACCACGTGGTCCTCGGAGCACCCTTAGAAGTTTGTATCACCATGGCTGCTGCTGCAGGCTCAGCGTAGCTGGATATGCCAATGAGTGCTCATCTAGGGGCTTGTTGCTGATGGTCTGGAACCTTGGGTGTAATGTGTGTGAGTGAGGATGTGGAATGGGATGAGGCAGGAGGTGCTGGGCAGGCCCCAGATTAGCCCCAGAATGTCCTAGAACTTACCACCCCATCTGACATCGCTTCTCTACCTGCTCATCCCCTGTGAAGGACCATGAGCTCCATGAGGAGAGAGGCCAAAGTCTTATTTTCCTTTGGACCTCCAGCTTCTTCAGTATCCCCACATATCCATAAATATTGCTGACTGCACGATGGGTGGCTTACAGTGAGATTGTTGAACAGAGTGTTGTTGGGGGCACCACAGTAGCTTGTACCTTTTGCATAGTAGGGAGAGTTTAGCAGTGATGATAGCCATGCTGGAGGTCAACCAGGTCAAAAGGGTGTGGACATCTACTGGGTCAGAGTTGTGTGTTTCACGTGGCTCTGTCTACCTCTGGAATAACAACAATATCAGCGAATTACCCCGTGCCAGGTCCTACATTGGAGAAGGAAATGGCACCCCACTCCAGCATTCTTGCCTCGAAAATCCTGCGGACAGAGGAGCCTAGTAGGCTACAGTCCATGGGGTCACAAAGAGTCAGACATGACTGAGCAACTTCACTTCACTTCAGGTCCTACACTGACTTATCATATTTGTTTTCCATTTGAAAATTTTAATGAATTCATTTCTTTTTGAAAAAGCTCTTTATTTCTTTTTAAATTTCAGTTTATTTATTTTTGCACATATGCTTTCTTTTTAAAATTTCAACGAACTAACTTATTTTTGCACATGCTTTTCTTTTAAATTTTTATTTATTTTTGCATATGCACTTCCTTTTTAAAATTTTAATTATTTTCTGCACATGCTCTTTCTTTTTCATTTTTATTTATTTTTGCACATGAAATTTTTTAAATTTTAATTAATTTTTGAACCTGTTCTTTCTTTTTAATTTGAACTTTTATTTATTTTTGCACATGCACTTTCCTTTTTAAATTTTAACTTCTTTATTTATTCCAAGGGCTTCCCTGATAGCTCAGTTGGTAAAGAATCTGCCCGCAATGCAGGAGGTCCCAGTTCAATTCCTGTGTCGGGAAGATCCGCTGGAGATGGGATAGGCCCCAAACAGGCTCTTTCTAATCATTGTGAAGACATCACAGGGTAGGTGTTACTAACTTCAGAGGAGGTTGGGGGTAGAAGGAGCTGTTTCAGGAGCAGGAAGTAATCAGCTGGCTCAAATGATGCCAGGTCACCTAAGATGAGGACTGAGATTCAGGCCAGCTCCATGCAGCCCCAACATACTGTGCGCTGTTTAGTCCCTCAGAAGTTGACCAGTGACAGTAGCTGAAGGCTGAAATAAACTAACTAACAAAAATCACAAACCCCAATCCATAGACTAGTTACTTAACATTAGGTTTCACTAAACCACCACAGTGCTCCTCAGACACAGCTGGGCTCCCTTCAAGTTCTCAAGACCTGATGTGCTTCCCACCCCACAGCAGGTGTCTTCCTGAAAACAGAATGGAAAAGCAATTATTCCAGAGATTATTATATGATAATTGCCCCAGAGGACCTTCAAGGAAGCCTTTTGCAAACCTCCTGCCACTTTTTAAAGAGAACCGTGGCTCTCTAATTTCTCTGTTTTATAATACAAGGTGTGCAAATAATGAGTGGAGTTTACCTGCCCTGGGGTTTGACCTATATTAGAACATCACTGAGCAGCCCAGCACATGGTACCGGAGGAGAAATTCTCAAGGCAGCTGGAACAAGAGGTGGGTTCAGCAGGTGTGACCAGTGGAAGGACCCTCAGAAAGGAGGGAATCTAGGTCAGCCTTGGTTTTGGACTTGGCCACATGATCTTAGGTAAATCATGGATCACATTTTGCTCATCTGTTATGGGGAATAACTGTGATTCCCATTACATGTACCTCACAGAGAAAGGATCTGGTTAAGATGTTGTGAAGGCCTTTTGTAAAGTGGAAAACACATGTGTAAATGCCATTGAGTGCTGAGCACCACGCCTGGCACAGCATAGGGTGCAAATCATTGGAAACTGTTCTCAACTCTTCTTGTGCATTTTGCATGAAAATATGAAAAGCAAGAAAAATCTGAAACATGCTGGGAAGGGGTGAGGGGTGGTGAGCGCATCCTGTGAGTCTGGGCTTATCTGCCACTGGGAGACTGGCTATTGGTCCAGGTCCTGTTCTACAGAGGATGGGCTTAGAATTTCTGTAGATGGTGCTCACAAATGTGGATTTCTCCCTTGCCTATTAGCATAGCTCCAATTAAAGTTTCTAATTCACCAGTTCTTCTTATCCAAGGATTTTAAGGGAGTTCATTGCTCCACCAGAGGGACGAAGTGTTTATTCAGCATCACATCGCCATCACCACCAGCATGGCTGTGGCCATTAGGATGGTTGGCAAGGCAACAAGTTGGTGTCACTAACGGGCCTCACCGTTAGTCCTCTTCATGCCTTTTCATGATGGACAGTTCTGGAACCAAAACATGAACTCTTGAGGAGCCTGCTTCATCAGATCTGCCTCAGGCTGCACCTTCTTTATCCCTTTCCCATTCGCACTACTGTCTGGGGGTGATGCCTGCCTCTGAAGGAAATTCAGTGTCATTCCTAGGTAGTCTGAAGCCCTGCATGAGCATCAGTGGTTCCTTTTGCTTTTCCCTATGGCCCTTTCTCCCTGCCCTTTAGGTCCTGTGCATTTGTAGATTTTTCCTTCTCTGCCCAGCTTTGGATCACTCATTCATTAGCTCCTGTTCCAGGAGAGGTATGTAGTCTTGCTACTCACCTCCCTGCTTAATTAGATACGACTGTTTACCCCCCGCCCCAATAGCCACACTCACCTTCTTTCGCCGGAGCTGAAAGTGGGCTGGGTACATGGCTGTCTAGTTAAAGACCCTAGGATCTCTTGCATTGCCTAGGATCTCTTGCATCATAAGAGGGTCATAGGATTCATTCCTGTAAATGGAGCTTGTGCTAAAGTGGGAGGTGCCATTTCCAGGCCTTTGGGGGAGAGATTTGTGTCTCTCATTCTTCTGCTCCCCCACTTCCTTCCCCCTTGTTGGAAGGTGGGCCTAGTGATGAACCATCTTGGACTAAATGGATGAGGACAGCATCTTAGATGGAAGATACCTGAGTCTCTACATCAGAGCTCTGGACTGCTTTATACATACATGGAAATGTGAGAAAGACAGGAAGTTCCAGCTTATTTGAACCCTACTAATTTGAGGTTCTGTTAGAACCGAAGAACCTTTCTTCTCTTTGACATATGGGACTGTAGGTTCCCTGGGGACAGAGAGCATACTTTGCTCACTATTGGGTCACTGGGGCTGGCACAAGGGCTTGGCACATCATATATGCTCAATAAACTGTTGAAAGTATGAAGGATTTATTGTTCTACTCGGCATCCTGACTTCTGCTTTCCAAAGACGGAGAGGCTCTTGACCACTTTCTCACTTGGAAGAAGGTGGTCTCTGTCATGGGCCAAGTATGTAACATCCCCAGGAAACAAAAAGTCAGAGGAAGAGCCCCCATCCAGCTGAAGGGCTCTTTGGAGGTGTGAGCCTTAATCAAACTGAAAGATGTCACTTTTTTTCTCTGCTGGGAATCCGGTTGATTCCTCACTCCCTGGGGCCCATGTGTCTTCTCAGCTCCCCAGGGATGATGCCTCATCCATGCAGGAGGGCCTTTTGATAGAGAGTGCCAGCAGAGGTAGGGTGCCTATCAGGTAGACCCGTGAGGGTCGAAACCCACAAGGGCTTTACGGATTTTTTCAAAGCTCTGACCCTTCCAGGGGACAGCAATCCAGAGTTCTGGCCTCTCTCAGCCTATGGTTTCATTTTTAAAGAAAATTTTATTATCTTAATTCATTAATTAATTTCTGGCTGGGCTGGGCCTTCGCTGCTGCCTGTGAGCTTTCTCTAGTTACAGTGAGCAGGGACTACTCTCTAGGTGCAGGGCACAGGCCTCTCATTGCGGCGGCTTCTCTTGTTGAACACTGCCTCTGGAGCTTCAGCACTTGCAACCCTCAGGCTCTAGGGCACCTGGGCTCAGCAGTTGTGGTGCATGGGCTTAGCTGCTTTGCAGCTTGTGGAATCTTCCTGGACCGGGGATTGAAACTGTGTCCCCTGTACTGGCCAGCAGATTCTTAACCAATGGAGCACCAGGGAAGTCCAGCCGGTGGTTCTTTTGACCCACTGAATGAGTGTGACCCCAGTTGCCTGCTCTTCAAGATTTTCCTGCCTTGAGCCTTTACTTCTGACCAGGGCAGCACACAAACACTAGCCATATACCCTGATCCCAGATTAGAGGGACCATGAGTAACATTTTCAGCCTCTGCAGACTAACCCAGGCTATAGTGATAGTCCATGTGATCCTGTCCCCTCTACATGAATCCTGCCCTCCTCTCTTCATCACACACTTAATCTGTCATAGCTTTCTTCTGTGTCACTTCCTTGTCTTATCCAGAATGGGTCTTCCTCCAACATGCTCCCAAACATTCTTGCTCCTCTGTTTCCTCTCTTAGTGGCCAGGTCTGTGTTCTGGTCACTTGCCTTGGTGCCTGGTTCCTGGAATTTTCTCACTAAATATTTGTTGAACAAAGGAGGAGACATGTAAGTGTCTTTCTCGCTTCAGTTCAGTTCAGTTCAGTCGCTCAGTCATGTCTGACTCTTTGCTACCCCATGAATTGCAGCACGCCAGGCCTCCCTGTCCATCACCAACTCCCAGAGTTCACTCAGACTCTCTTCCATCCAGTCAGTGATGCCATCCAGCCATCTCATCCTCTGTCGTCCCCTTCTCCTCCTGTCCCCAATCCCTCTTAGTACGACCTTAATCCTATTCTTTTTATGTGGCCAGTCCATGGCCTTGAGCCCCCAGTGAGGTTTCCAGCCCTTATTAGTGGTGAAAAATGTTAGACTCTTGATAATTGCCTTGTTTGCTGATCCATCACCTAAACCAATTCCCTGATCCCTCTGCTGATCCCTGGCACCATATTGCTGCTCCTTGCCCTATGGGTTTTTCAAAGCTCTGAGCCTCCCAGGGCACAGAAATCCAGAGTTCTGGCCTCTCTCAGCCTTCAGTTTCCTTTTGTAAAAATAGTTAATTTATTTATTTTAATTAATTAATTTGGTTGGGCTGGGTCTTCGTTGCTGCGTGTGGAATTTCTCTAGTTACAATGAGTGGCAGCTACTCTCTAGTTGTGTATGGGCTTCTCATTGTGGTGGCTTCTCTTGTTGCAGAGCATGGGCTCCACTTTTGGGCTGGGAGGCAGAAGCAATTGAATAGTTCGTTCGCATCTACTTAAAACTGCTCTTTCAATTCCATGATCTCAAGGAGCTATGGGCAGAACTGACCCAAGGATCAAACAGGCATCTCTTGTGTCTCCTGCATTGACAGGTGGATTCTTTACCACTATGCCATCTGGGAATCCCATATATATTAACGCATTGCACTTATTAACGTGTCTCTCTAACAAATTAGCTAAACTCTTGGGAATGAAAAGTCATGCCTCAGAGTTCCTGGACCCCCAACATCTGATTCATTGGACTCTTCTATATTTTTATTTTTAACATAAAGTAATACTGTCATCATGGTTTCATCTGCGAAATTACAGATCCTGGAGCATTACACATGGGTCATGCTTTAGGTTGTCTTTCTACAGGGTTGATGGATTTGCCTGGATCTGGCCCTTCCATCGCATTGTCTTGCTAGAGACCAGTGGCTCATCTCTGAGGCAGATGGTCAGGGTTAAGGGTGGAATCTGAGGCCATGAGGCAGAGAAATTAACTGCTCCCTTCACATGGGGATTGAACCTCTGACCTTCACCTCATTAGCACAGCACTCCAACACAGCAATTCCCAACCTCAATTTTATATCACCCTGGGGTGTTTCCACTTATCTCAAGAGGGAGCTGTGGAATTCCCTAAACAAGATTAATTTTAATTTGCTTTCATTTAGACATTAAATATGAACTACATAGACTACTTTGCAAGACTGCAGGAGAATGGCCTATATTAAAAAATTAAGCCACCAAGATGCGCTGGTACCCCAACACACCCCAACACACTGAAACACCCTCTCTAACCCACTGAGCCAGTCTGGGGGAGGCATGTTAGCAACAGGCATAGAAGGCTTTTAGATTACAGGGGGAAATTTATCCCAATCCTATTGAACAACTGTATTTCATAGGGACAGTTTCATGGGGTCATCTAGGAGCTCTCTGACTTTACCTAATGGCCACAGCTCAGCTCCTATTCATCCGGGCCCTCTTTTTTTCTTCCTAGAGACTCTGATGCTTTGCACAATCTTAGGAAGAATTCCTGAGAATTCTTTCTTTGCTACAGGAACAATTTGTGATTTACTAAGATAATAAATTGGGCTTTGTTGTCAGGGCTTTTTCCTGGGTCAACACACAAGATTTATCACCTCCATGCCCTCCTGGGCCCAAAGTGTTCCAGTACCTTCTGGCCACTGGCTTGTTTGGGAGGTGAATGGGATTTCAGCAGGCCCTTTGCAGGGTAGGCTGGCAGCCTAAGTATAATGCGGTGGAAGAAACAGTGGGCATTACTTATTTAATAAGTATCTTTAAAACTCTTCCTGGTAGTTGATTGATAACTGCCATAGGCATTTATTAAAGTGTAAAAATTATAGCTCCTTATAAGGTCTGTGTATTTTGTAACTTATAAAGGGCTTTCATATATATTATCTTATTTGTTTATTCTGTACACACCTGAGAAGAATTGCTATCTTCATTTTATTGATGCACAAACAGATTCAGAAAATTTAAGTGACTTGCCCAAGGTCACACAGCTAATAAATATTGGATGCAAGACCAGGTCCCATGGCTTCTCCTATTCTGTATCCTTTTCACTATATTGCTCTTATCTCAGTTTGCTTTTGGCAGGAAAGGGTCTACTGCTGCTAAGTTACTTCAGTCATGTCTGACTCTGTGCAACCCCATAGACGGCAGCCCACCAGGCTCCCCCGTCCCTGGGATTCTCCAGGCAAGAACACTGGAATGGGTTGCCATTTCCTTCTCCAATGCATCAAAGTGAAAAGGGAAAGGAAGTTGCTCAGTTGTGTCCGACTCTTAGCGACCCCATGGACTGCAGCCCACCAGGCTCCTCCACCCATGGGATTTTCCAGGCAAGAGTACTGGAGTGAGGTGCCCTTGCCTTCTCCGAGGAAAGGGTCTAGTATCTCCATTTTGCAGAAGAACAAATTGACACCAAGATGTAATTACACTTTTGGGCTCCTGCCTCTCCTTCTTCCGATGGTATTATGTCCCTTCCTTGTAGAAGGACAAGCAATTCTTTTGCAAACTAATTTCTGCTCTCAGAACCCAAAATTCCATGGTCACTGTCACTACCATGATGATCATATGGCTCCCCGTGTGGCCTGGGCATCCAGTGGAGGCTTACACTGGCTACTTTTGGGTTGGAAGGAAGAAACAATTGAATAGTTCTTTCACACCTGCTTAAAACTGCTCTTTCAACTCCATGATCTCAAGAAGCTATGGGCAGAACCCTCTCCTTCTCAGTCCTTGAAAGGATGGGCTTTTTGTTCTAGATCTTTCTTGCAGTCACTTTCTGTGAAATTCTGCTCATACAGTGAGCTTGGAGAACACTTTCCTGATTGGGCCCTTAGACATCCAGCTTCCCCCTAAATGACTAATTTCTCCAAGACTCTTTTAGATAAATGCATGGCTACCCATGCTCCCCACCTGAAAGAGAGTTTGAGCTCTTCTGAATATCTCTTCATTCATTATCCAGACTTTGATAGGAACTTAACGATATAGTGCATTTGAAAACTTCCCAGTATCTACATTCTTTTCCTAGGTTGAAGGAGTTCACTGTGGGGCACACAGGAGCCTGGGCAAAAGCATAGTAGCAAGCTTGGCCCAACCTGGGTGGGCGAGAGATGACCCCACTAGGATGTCAGCTCCACAAAGGCAGAGGGTTTTGCCTTCTGGGTTCATGTCTGAAACCCCAGTTCTAGAACAGTGTCAGCCTCCTGCAAGATTATTTATTCAGTGAATAAACTAGTGATGCAAACAAAGATGGTGAGATTAGAACTGGCCAGAAGTGGTGGAGGCGGTCTAGCCATCACGGCTACGTTCCTTAAAGGCATTAGATTGTTTCTACTTCCTGGATCCCTTGGTTTAAGGCCATTTACTAAGCCTGTTCCTCTAACCTTCCCAGTAATTCCATTTTCCCTTAAGAGTTGGTTTCTAAGGCATGTAACCAAGAAACCTGATGATGTAAATGGGAGGTTGATTAACCATGCATGTACATTTTATCTAACTTAGCTTGTAAATTTATGGAAGGCACCATATCTCACTGGTGAAGGAAATGGCAACCCACTCCCGTATTCTTGCCTGAAAATCCCATGGACAGAGAAGCCTGGCAGGCAACAGTCCATGGGGTCGAAAAGAGTCGGACACGACTGAGCAACTTCACTTCAACTTCACTTCATCTTATCTCATTGTCCTATAGAATGGTGATTTGCAAATAATGACAAGGCATGTTTGCGGATGGTGATGAGGATGCTCCCATATAATTTTCAAGGCCAGGCATCCAAGAGGCTGGGTGTCTGAGGACTGTCTTCTCTATGAGCACAGGTGTGCACAGTTCCACATTCACACATGCATGCATTTCTCATTTTTGAGACACAATTTGCAAGAGGCCATTTGGGTAATGCCATGGGCTCACTGAAACCGGAAGAGATTCAAGGCCATGGGCCAGCTATACCACGGAAACCCCACACTCAGCCAAACATTCTCATTGGCAAATCAAACCTGAAAGCTGTCACCAAATTCTGCTCCCTGGCAGTCCCAATGCAACCATGAGCTGAGAGACAAAAGAAGTAGAAACCCAAGAGAGATCCCCAATGTGTTTTTCTAGCAATCAGCAGACTGCACAGAGGGTCAGCACAGACACCGGCAGAGAAGAACATTCTCCTGGCAGGATTCCATCTCCAAATTAGGCACCACTTCAGAGAATCTCAGCCTTGTACCTTATGGGATTTAAATTTTTTTTTTTAAAGATCTAACATTTGTTCTTAGTTATTCTTAATAAAACTCTTTCTGAGTGTATCATCATTTCTTTACTCACTCACTAACTTGTTCATATTTTTGCTTCATTCAATGAAACCCTTGTCATCTGTCTACTGGGCCCTTTCTCTGGCCCATTTGGTGATAAGAGCCCTGGAAAGCAGGTAAAGTCTTCTCAACTGTGCATGTGAAAGATGAAGAAACCCAATTAGTTAGAGCCATCTCCCACAGCTCACTGATACCAAAACTGAGACTAAGACTCAGATGTTCTAAGTCTTTTTAAAAATTAAAGCGTAGTTGATTTACAATGTCGTTTCAGTTTCTGGTGCACAACAAAGTGATTTGATCATATGTGTACATGTGTTTGTGCATGCTAAGTTGCTTCAGTCGAGTCCAACTCTTTGTGACCCTATGGACTGTAGCCCGCCAGGCTCCTCTGATCATGGAGATTCTCCAGGCAAGAATACTGGAGTGGGTTGCCATGCCCTCCTCCAGGGGATCTTCCCAGCCCAGGGATCGAACCAGAGTCTCTTATGTTTCCTGCATTGCCAGGCAGGTTGTTTACCACTAGCAGCACCTGGTATATATTATTTTTTATATTCTTTTCCATTATGATTTATTGCAGGATATTGGGTATATTTTCCTGTGCTATACCGAGACTGCATATTAAAAAGCAGAGACATTACTTTGTCAACAAAGATCTGTCTAGTCAAGGCTATGGTTTTTCCAGTAGTCATGTATGGATGTGAGAGTTGGACTATAAAGAAAACTGAGCACCAAAGAACTAATGCTTTTGAACTGTGGTGTTGGAGAAGACTCTTGAGAGTCCCTTGGACTGCAAGGAGATCCAACCAGTCCATCCTTAAGGAGATCAGTCCTGGGTGTTCATTGGAAGGACTGATGTTGAAGCTGAAACTCCAGTACTTTGGCCACCTGATGTGAAAAGCTGACTCATTATAAAAGACTCTGATGCTGGGAAAGATTGAGGGCAGGAGGAGAAGGGGACGACAGAGGATGAGATGGTTGGTTGGCATCACTGATTCAATGGATGTGGGTTTGGGTAAACTCCAGGTGTTGGTGACAGAAAAGGCGATGGCACCCCACTCCAGTACTCTTGCCTGGAGAATCCCATGGACAGAGGAGCCTGGTGGGCTGCAGTCCACGGGGTCGCTAAGAGTCGGACACGACTGAGCAACTTCCCTTTCCTTTTCACTTTCATGCATTGGAGAAGGAAATGGCAACCCACTCCAGTGTTCTTGCCTGGAGAATCCCAGAGACAGAGGAGCCTAGTGGGCTGCCGTCCATGGGGTCGCACAGAATCGGACACGACTGAAATGACTTAGCAGTAGCAGCAGGAGTTGGTGATGGACAGGGAGGCCTGGTGTGCTGTGGTCCATGGGGTCACAAAGAGTCGGACACGACTGAGCAACTGAACTGAACTGATACAGTAGAACCTTGTCATTTATGTGTTTTCTAACACATCTTATGTGTTAGTATTTCTGTTTATCCCAAACTCTTAATTTATCTAATTTGTCCCTCCTCCTCCTTCCCTTTTGGTAACCATAAGTTTGTTTCCTAAGTCTGTGAGTCTGCTGCTGTTTTTCAAATAAGTTCATTTGTATCATTTTTGTTTGTTTTTAGATTCCACATATAAGCAATATCATAGGACATCTGTCTTTCTCAGTCTGACATTTCACTGAGTGTGATCATCTCTAGGTCCATCCGTATTTGTTGCAAATGGCATTATTTCCTTCTATTTTATGGCTATTGTGTCTGTATGTACCACTTCAGCTAGTCTATTACTAACTCTCAGTTATAAGCAGTAGCTCCTGGACAAATGATTATTGAGAAATACTGACAGGGAAAAGTACTTTACCTGGCAGATAATGTTATTTTAGTTTGTAACTCTCAAGATGCTATTTCAGATACATATAGTGATTTTACAGGATGGCTTTGAGTTACCTCATGGTGTTACCAGTAATTCTAAAATTCTCAACAACAACAACAACAACGAAATACATTTTCGTTTGAATTCTGTAACATGTCATGTAACTGGATTTCCTTCGGTTAGGATGTGAAACTGTAGTAGAGGACATTGTCTCAGCATCGTGGGTGTGCAGGTAAGACTCATGGCTACAAATTCCTGACTGGGGCCTGCACAAGAGGAGAGGGGTGGACAGAGCTGGGAACTACCATTAGGAGAGCTTAATCCATAGAAAAAGAGAAACTTGGGAATAAAGGGAGGGGGGTATCCTAAGTGCGAAGTTAACAGAAAAGGTTCCAGGTTGAAAGACTGATTTCCCAATTCGAATGATCATCAGAATCCCTTGGGGCTCTTTTTACAACTATAGATTCCCAGGTCTTCTTCCTTAACGATTTTATTCAGTGAGTCCAGGTTGAGGCCAAGGAGTATGCATTTTCAGCAGAACTCCCCAGTGATCTTTTTCTACTCAGGGAAGATTTAGGTAGACCCTGGGTTTGGAAGGTGTTGCCTCTCAAACTGAAAAAGCAACTTGACAAAGCCAGGTCTCAGAGAGAGGGGTCTGCCCCAAAAGGCAGGAACCAAGACAATGTGAACCTGTTAGAAAACAGGAATTGGCCAACAGCAGGTGTAGTCCATATTTCATGATCTCTCATGAATTTCAGAAATAGCCGAGTCTGCAGTTCCCTGTTCTCAAGCAGGATGAGTGGTCTGTGTTAGGCTGTCGCAGCACCTGCATTATTATTAAGGTACTCCACTGAACCATTCCCTTTGAACTCCCCATCACCCAAGTCCCAGGCTGGGTTTTCCTTGGACTCTCCCTTCTGAGGGACCGACAGCCTGCAAGGGCTGCTGCCTACCCCCCTCCCTCTCTCTTTCATTCAAGTCTCAGCTCTACAGACTTCCTCTAGATCAAATGACTACATTTCCCTGTCTCGGGTCCTCCTGGAGACCTGGCTCTGGGCCTCCTGTGGGGAAGCCAGAGGCTTGAGCTTGTCTGGGATGACAGAAGCTTAATCTCCATTCTCATCCTGACCACACCCACAAACAGCTAATCCCTCTGTAGGTGTGAGGACCACCAGCCTGGAAAATGCCCAGGTTTAGTGCTGACTAGTGTGCCCAGGAAGGGAACTGGCTGCTTTGGGAAGCAGCTAAACCCAGATAATCCCAGAAGTAAACAACGAAATGGCTGAAACCCTTTAGAGCGATAACAAAGCAGCTACTGTTTATTCAGCTCGTCCTCTGCTGTCCCTTTCACGTACATTATTTCATTTGTATCTCAGAGTAATCCTTTGAGATGGTTGTCATATACCCATTTTTAAAATGAGGACGGAAACACAACACAGCTAAGTAACTTGCTACCGTCACACAGCTAGTAAATAAATTTTTTAAGATTGAAGTCTAATGGACATAAAAACACTGTACTGTGCTACTTAATAGATTATCACAAATGTAAATTCATCTGTACTACAATCACCTAAAACAAGAGCTAGAATATTACTGGCATCAGAACAATCCCTCCACGCCCTCCCTATTTAATAGTCACCTCTTCCCGAGTGATAACCATTTTTGTCACCAAACATTAGATTGCTGGCCTGTTGATTTTGTAAAACTGTGATTGTACATCATGCATTCTTTATATCTGGCTTCCCCCCACCCCTCAGAATTTTGTCTGAAAATTTGATATAATGTTGTTAAGGCTACAAGTAGTTTTCTCATTTTTAATGCTTTATGAACTTCCTTAGTATTAATCTACCACAATTTATTTATACATTCATCTGCTGCTGGTCTTTGGATAGATTTGCATTTGGACCTATTACAAATAATGCTCCTTAGAACATCCTTGTATGTGATTTTTGGTGTATACATTTCTGTGGGATATGTACCAAGGAATGGAATTGCTGGGTCATAGGTGTGCTTATGTTCAGCTTTAGTAGAGGCTGATAAATAGTTTTGCAACGTGCCTGTACCAGTTCATACTTCTAACAAATTCTGGTGAGAGTCTGGGGGTGAGTGGGGAGGTAATCGTATTCTCACCAACAATTGATAATGCTGGTCTTTTTTATTTTTCTCATTCTGGTGAATGTATTTTAGCTTGTATTTCTCTGATAACTAATAAAATTGAATATTTTTCAAATATTATTGGTCATTTGAATACCTATTGCCTTGTTTGAGTCTTTTGCTCATTATTCTGTTGGGTTGTGTGTCTTTCTTAATGATATGTAGGAGTTTTTGGTATTTTCTGGATATGAGTCCTTTGTCAGTCAGATGAACTGCAAATATCTTTTTCTCTGTAGATTTACTCTAACTCTTTTTTTTTTTTTGATGACAAGAAGGTCCAGATTTTAATGTAGTCTAATTTCTTAATGTTTCCTTTTGGATTCTACTTTCTGTTTCTGTTACATAAAAAATACAGATGACATGATTACATATGTAGAAAATACAAAATAATCTGTAAACAAAGGCCAGAATTAACAAATAATCAAGAAAATTGGTGTTTTTAATCCAACAACATTGCTTGATTTATTTATTAATTCTGACAGTTGTTCTACAAACTATTTTGTGCTTTTTACATACGTAATCTTATGATCTATAAATGATGTCAGTTTAATATTTTTTCTAATTCTTAAAATTTTATTTCTTTGTCCTGTTTTATTGCAAAGGCTAGGACTCCCAGTATAATAATAAATAGAAATAAAGATAGGGATCATCCTTCTTTTATTCTCAGTATTGGGGGAAAGTATTAATACTTGAACATTAAGCATGATATTTACTAGAGATATTTTTGTAGCTACTCCATCATATTAAGCTATTGCCCTTCTATTCCTAGTTTCTTAAGACAGTTCTTTTTCCCTTTTATTATCACTAGGGGTTTCATTTTATCAAATGATTTTTTTTCTGAATCTATTGAGTTGATAAAGTATTTTGTTTCATTTTGTTAATTACAAATTAACATTAATTGATTTTTGAACATTGAGATGATCTTTCATTTCTGAAATAAAGGCTATCTTGTTGTGATATATTATTTTTTCATATATTGGTGGATCCAGTTTGATAATATTTTGTTTAATATTAGCACCCATGTTCAGGAGAATGAGATGGCCCATAATTTTCTTTCCCTGTCAGATTTTGCCATTCAGGTGATATTGTTCTCAAAAATGAGTTGAGAAGCCACTTGTTTTCTATTCTTTGGAATAGTCTGTGTAAGATTAATGTTATTTCATCCTCAAGTGTTTGGAAGACTTCACTGGTGAAGCCATCTGGTCCTGGAGTTTTCCTTGTAGAAAGATTTTTCATTGTGGATTTCATTTATTTAATAGATATAAGACAGTGAACTGGTTCAGAACAGCCTCTTATTTAATAGGTGTAGGCTATATTGTGATGTCTTCTTTTTCATTCCTGATATTGACTATTTGTGCCTCATTCTTTTTTAAAGAAATCAGTCCTATCGGGAGCTTATCAACTTTATTAGTCTTTTTAAAATAAAATTTTTGAGTTTGTGGATTTTATTATTGTTTTCTACTTCATTAATTCCTGCTGTTGACTATTTCCATCCTTGTATTATCTTAGGATTTAATTTGTTGTTCTTTTACTAAAATCTTAATATAGAAACTTGGTTCATTGTTTCTTCATCCATTCTTCTCTAACGCATTTAAGACTACAGATTTCTCTTGAGGGCACTTTGGGTTCATCCCATAAGTTTTGATATGTTTTAGTTTTATTATCTTTTCATTAAAATAGTTTCTCATTTCCATTCATGATTTCTTTGTTGACTTGTGGATTATTCAGAAATGTATTGCTTTGCTTTACATTACACTGATTCAATCAAGGACTGAGCTTTTGAAAGATGATTCGAACTTTCTGCAGGCTGGTTTCTTTCTGGATTGTGTTTTTCAAGGAGTCTCAGCTGCAAGTCTGAGGTTTGCAACCCGGCCCTCCCCTCTTGTGGGACCCTGAATTCCTTTTTTTTTTTTTTTTTTGTCACCCCAGCTCCAGAGATTCCTAGAACTGCTCAATTTTTCAGATATTGCCTAGGATTGACAAATCCCAAGGAAAAAAGTGGCTGAGACTCTTCTCTCAGATCATGCATTCTTCTGGGGATCCTGGCTCCTTAGTTTGTAATGCCCTGGTGATTTTTTGGCGGCTTGAAGTAGACTGGGGGAAAAAATATGTCTTGTCCATGTCTTCCAGTATTTTCTGCAAGAAGGTAGTCTGTGATGAGTCAGTCTGCCATTATCACCAGGAAACATGCCCTGGAGGCAGGATTTGGGTGTTGGTCCCCACGTGCCCAGATCCGGAGCTGAGGCTGCCTCCTGGCTGCTGGAGGTGGCGGGGGCGGGGAGGGCAAATGTGGAGTTCAAAGGCAACGTTAAGCCATCCTTGCTGTCCAGCTCTCTCCTTTATCTTCCTCATTACTATTGATCTAGTCCTTTGGATTAAGTGTTGCCATTTATTGAACATCAGTTTTTATTTATTTTTTTATTGAAGGATACTTGCTTTACAGAATTCTGTTGTTTTCTGTCAAACCACAACATGAATCAGCCATAGGTATACATAGATCCTCTCCCTTGTGAACCTCCCTCCCATCTCCATCCCCATCCCACCCCTCTAGGTTGATTCAGAGCCCCTGCTTGAGTTTCCTGAGCCATTACAGCAAATTCCCATTGGCTCTCTATTTTACATATGGTAAGTTTCCATGTTATTCTTTCCATACCTCTCCCCCCCCCCATGTCTATTCTCTATGTCTGTTTCTTCATTGCTGCCCTGTAAGTAAATTCTTCAGTACTGTTTTTCTAGATTCTGTATATATGCATTAGAATACGATATTTATCTTTCTCTTTCTGACTTACTTCACTCTGTATAATAGGTTCTGTGTTCATCCACCTCATTAGAACTGACTCAAAGGCATTCCTTTTAATGGCTGAGTAATAGTCCATTGTGTATATGTATGACAACTTTTTTATTCATTCATCTGTCAGTGGACACCTAGGTTGCTTCCATGTTCTAGCTATTGTAAATAGTGCTGCAATGAACAATAGGTTACATGTGTCTTTTTCAATTTTGGTTTCCTCAGGGTTTATGTCCTGGGGTGGGATGAACATCAGTTTTAAAATGTGCTAAATACAAATTTGATTTAGGTCATACCAGAATGGGCTAGCGGTTTTCTCTACTTTCTTCAATTTGAGTCTGAATTTGGTAATAAGGAGTTCATGATCTGAGCCACAGTCAGCTCCTGGTCTTGTTTTTGTTGACTGTATAGAGCTTCTCCATCTTTGGCTGCAAAGAATATAATCAATCTGATTTTGGTGTTGACCATCTGGTGATGTCCATGTGTAGAGTCTTCTCTTGTGTTGTTGGAAGAGGGTGTTTGCTATGACAAGTGCATTTTCTTGGTAAAACTCTATAAGTCTTTGCCCTGCTTCATCCCACATTCCAAGGCCAAATTTGCCTGTTACTCCAGGTGTTTCTTGACTTCCTACTTTTGCATTCCAGTCCCCTATAATGAAAAGGACATCTTTTTGGGTGTTAGTTCTAAAAGGTCTTGTAGGTCTTCATAAAACCATTCAGCTTCAGCTTCTTCAGCGTTACTGGTTGGGGCATAGACTTGGATAACTGTGATATTGAATGGTTTGCCTTGGAGATGAACAGAGATCATTCTGTCATTTTTGAGATTGCATCCAAGTACTGCATTTCAGACTCTCTTGTTGACCATGATGGCTACTCCATTTCTTCTGAGGGATTCCTGCCTGCAGTGGTAGATATAATAGTCATCTGGGTTAAATTCACCCATTCCAGTCCATTTAGTTCACTGATTGCTAGAATGTCAATGTTCACTCTTGCCATCTCTTGTCTGACCACTTCCAATTTGCCTTGATTCATGGACCTGACATTCCAGGTTCCTATGCAATATTGCTCTTTACAGCACTGGATCTTGCTTCTATCACCGGTCGCATCCACAACTGGGTATTGTTTTTGCTTTGGTTCCATCCCTTCATTCTTTCTGGAGTTATTTCTCCACTGATCTCCAGTAGCATATTGGGCACCTAATGACCTGGGGAGTTCCTCTTTTGGTATCTTATCATTTTGCCTTTTCATACTGTTCATGGGGTTCTCAAGGAAAGAATACTGAAGTGGCTTTCCATTCCCTTTTCCAGTGAACCACATTCTGTCAGACCTCTCCACCATGACCTGCCTGTCTTGGGTTGCCCTGTGGGCATGGCTTGGTTTCACTGAGTTAGACAAGGCTGTGGTCCTAGTGTGATTAGATTGAATGGTTTTCTGTGAGTATGGTTTCAGTGTGTCTGCCCTCTGATGCCCTCTTGCAACACCTACCATCTTACTTGGGTTTCTCTTACCTTTGGCGTGGAGTATCTCTTCACGGCTACTCCAGCAAAGCACAGCCGCTGCTCCTTACCTTGGATGAGGGGTATCTCCTTACTGCCACCGTTCCTGACCTTCAACGTGGGATAGCTCCTCTAGGCCCTCCTGCACCTGCACAGCCACCGCTCCTCAGGTTGCTCCTCTCGGCCGCCTCCCTTAGCCTTGGGCTCTGGGTGGCTCCTCAGGGTCACCGCCCCTGGCCTCAGGTGCAAGGAGGTTTCTCCTGGCCACCACTGACTTCGGACGCGGGGTGACTCCTCCCAGCCGCCCCTGACCTTGGACACGGGGTAGCTCCTCTTGGCCACACTCAGTGAGCCAGCGTGCAGCTGCATGGAAAAGAAATGCAAAAAGCAAAATGGCTGTTTGGGGGAGGCCTTACAAATAGCTGTGAAAAGAAGAGAGGCAAAAAGCAATGGAGAAAAGGAAAGATATAAGCATCTGAATGCAGAGTTCCAAGGAATAGCAAGAAGAGATAAGAAAGCCTTCTTCAGCGATCAATGAAAAGAAATAGAGGAAAACAACTGAATGGGAAAGACTAGCGATCTCATCAAGAAAATTAGAGATACCAAGGGAACATTTCATGCAAAGATCGGCTCGATAAAGGACAGAAATGATCTGAACCTAACAGAGGCAGAAGATATTAAGAAGAGGTGGCAAGAATACACAGAAGAACTGTACAAAAAGATCTTCATGACCCAGATAATCATGTGATCACTCATCTAGAGCCAGACATCTTGGAATGTGAAGTCAAGTGGGCCTTAGAAAGCATCACTATGAACAAAGCTAGTGGAGGTGAAGGAATTCCAGTTGAGCTGTTTCAAATCCTGAAAGATGAATCTGTGAAAGTGCTGCACTCAAAATGCCAGCAAATTTGGAAAACTCAGCAGTGGCCACAGGACTGGAAAGGTCAGTTTTCATTCCAATCCCAAAGAAAGGCAATGCCAAAGAATGCTCAAACTACCGTACAATTGCACTCATCTCAATGGCAACCCACTCCAGTGTTCTTTCCTGGAGAATCCCAGGGATGGAGGAGCCTGGTGGGCTGCCGTCTACGGGGTCACACAGAGTTGGACATGACTGAAGCAACTTAGCAGCAGCAGCAGCAGCAGCGCATGCTAGTAAAGTAATGCTCAAAATTCTCCAAGCCAGGCTTCAGCAGTACATGAACTGTGAACTCCCTGATGTTCAAGCTGATTTTAGAAAAGGCAGAGGAACCAGAGATCAAATTGCCAACATCCGCTGGATCATGGAAAAAGCAAGAGAGTTCCAGAAAAACATCTATTTCTGCTTTACTGACTATGCCAAAGCCTTTGACAGTGTTGATCACAATAAACTGTGCAAAATTCTTCAAGAGATGGGAATACCAGACCACCTGACCTGCCTCTTAAGAAACCTGTATGCAGATCAGGAAGCAACAGTTAGAATTGAACATGGAACAGCAGAATGGTTCCAAATAGGAAAAGGAGTACATCAAGGCTGTATATTGTCACCCTGCTTATTTAACTTATATGCAGAGTACATTATAAGAAGCGCTGGGCTGGAAGAAACACAAGCTGGAGTCAAGATTGCCAGAAGAAATATCAATAAGTTCAGATATGCAGATGACACCACCCTTATGGCAGAAAGTGAAGAGGAACTCAAAAGCCTCTTGATGAAAGTGGAAGAGGAAAGCAAAAAAGTTGGCTTAAAGCTCAACATTCAGAAAACCAAGATCATGGCATCTGGTCCCATCACTTCATGGGAAATAGATGGGGAAACAGTGGAAACTATCAGACTTTATTTTTCTGGGCTCCAAAATCACTGCAGATGGTGACTGCAGCCATGAAATTAAAAGACGCTTACTCCTTAGAAGAAAAGTTATGACCAACCTAGATAGTATATTCAAAAGCAGAGACATTACTTTGCCAACTAAGGTCTGTCTAGTCAAGGCTATAGTTTTTCCAGTGGTCATGTATGGATGTGAGAGTTGGACTGTGAAGAAAGCTGAGCGCCAAAGAATTGATGCTTTTGAACTGTGGTGTTGGAGGAGACTCTTGAAGAGTCCCTTGGACTGCAAGGAGATCCAACCAGTCCATTTTGAAGGACATCAGCCCTGGGATGTCTTTGGAAGGAATGATGCTAAAGCTGAAACTCCAGTACTTTGGCCACCTCATGTGAAGAGCTGACTCATTGGAAAAGACTCTGGTGCTGGGAGGGATTGGGGGCAGGAGGAGAAGGGGACTACAGAGGATGAGATGGCTGGATGGCATCACGGACTCGATGGACGTGAGTCTGAGTGAACTCCAGGAGATGCTGATGGACAGGGAGGCCTGGGGTGCTGCGATTCATGGGGTCTCAGAGTCGGACACGACTGAGCGATTGAACTGAACTGAACTGAAATACAAATTTTCTAATGTCTTAACAGAATTCATCTTTTCTGGTTACTTCCTTTCTGTTGTTTGTTCACAGGGTCTCTGTTATGTCAACACTCATCCTTTCCTGGCCTGAAATCAATATGAAAAGGAAACCAAAGCAGAATTAAATTGTCCTGGAAATTTTTGTCTCCCTTGGTAGACTTGGCTGGCCTTTGAGTGGAATCTTCTGTATGGGGCCAGAAGTCACTGTTCTTAAGGATTTCCCACAGGGTTTCTTTTTGTCAATGTGAATGCCGGGACTGACCACAGCTCCCTTTTTCCTTTGGCTGCCAGGAAGCCCAGAATGTGAGTGAAACTTATGGTTCAAGGCTAGCAGCTACATCAGTGCACTGAGACTGAACATGACTTTTCCCCTCTGGCTGCACTTTCACCTCTTATTTCTTTTTTCCCTTACTCTGAATTTTCTTTATTTCTCTATATTTGTCATGTGATTGTTTCTCTCAATGTGTCTTTATATGAAACTTGAGTTACTTCAATTCTGTCAATCTCTTCTGTCAAACTTTGAGTCTTTATTTGTGTTTAAAATTTTTCCCATATGGAGACATTTGGAAGAGAGTGGAATGGATTTTAGAGAAATAAAGATGTGGGCAGGACTGCAGTTTCTTGGTGAATTCATGGTGATTTTTTGTGACTTTTTACCATGTATATTTTAAGAGCTTTCAATATATCTATTGCTTTATAGGAAAGATATGCTATGCTAAGTCACTTCAGTCGTGTCCGACTCTGTGCGACCCGAGACAGCAGCCCACCAAGCTCCTCTGTCCCTGGGATTCTCCAGGCAAGAACACTGGAGTGGGTTGCCATTTCCTTCTCCAATGCAGGAAAGTAAAAATTGAAAGTGAAGTTGCTCAGTCATGCCTGACCCTCAGCGACCCCATGGACTGTAGCCTTCCAGGCTCCTCCGTCCATGGGATTTTCCAGGCAAGAGTACTGGAGTGGGGTGCTATTGCCTTCTCTGTATAGGAAAGATACTTTTTAAAAAACATTTACTTATTTGGTTTTGTGGGTCTTAGGGCTTCCCCAGTGGCTCAGCGATAAAGAATCTACTTGCAATGTGGGAGCTGCAGGAGAAGTGGGTTTGATGTCTGAGTCAGAAAGATCCCTGGTGGAGGGCAGGGCAACCCACTCCAGTTTCTTGCCTGGAGAATCCCATGGACAGAGGAGCCTGGCTGGCTACAGTCCTGGTTGCAAAGAGTCAGACAGGACTGAAGCAACTTAGCAAGGCACAGCATGGCCAGGTCTTAACTGCAGCACTTGGGATTTTCAATCATCATTGTGATATGAGAGGTCTTTGGGGCTTCCCCAGTGATAAAGAATCCACCTGCAGTGCAGGAGATACAGGAGACATGGTTTCAATCCCTGGGTTGGGAAGTTCCCCCAGAGGAGGAAATGGCAACTCACTTCAGTATTCTTAAGCAGAAAATTCTATGGACACAGGAGCCTGGTGGATTTTAGCCCATGGGGTTGCAAAGAGTCAGACATGATTGATGTGACTGAGCATGCACTTGAGGGATCTTTAGTTACAGCACATGGGGACTGAACCCAGACTCCTTGCCTTGGGAGCTCGGAGTCTTAGCCACTGGACCAGGGAAGTCCCTGGAAAGACAATTTCCAAAATTAAAATTAATAAATTATGTTCTTTCATTAACCAGGAGTAAAAGTAGATGACAAACCTGGCTATCCTGTCCACTGAGCATGAAAATTTCAAAATCAATTTTTCAAGTACATGGTCAAATGAAAGAATTTACCCACCAGAAACAGAAACTATAATGGTATTCCTCATTTTTGCAATAGAACAATCTGGAAATAAGTTTTTCCTTTTCCCCAAATAACACATTCATGTAACTAAAATGTAACTAATGTAATTATAGGGACTAATCCATTGCATTTGCTCGGTACTGGAATATTTGTTGTATTTTCTATTTTTTTGGATAGACATGACTATCGACAGAAAAAGTCAGAAAAATACTATCCACTTTTCTTTTTAACCATTACTGTTGTTGCATTTATGATTATTAATGACAGTGACATTGTCATATTAGAGCAGGGGTGAGGCAATATCCTCTCTGGCAGTCAGTCCACAGGCATGCCACCAGGCACCCAGTAAGGGCTGAAGAAATAGTTGGTAATCTGAGTTCTGGTGTCTTAATGCCTGTCCTGCAATGTGGTCAGCATTCTGCTTTCTCAAGGAGAAGGCAGTTCTCTGCACACATTTCCTCAGGCTGATGCTTTTAAATTTCATCTGTACTGGCCTTTGTTATTGAGTTCAATGTCCTCGCCAGTCCCCCCAGGGCCTGGCCAGGGCAGGCTCTGTGCACGATGCTTTCTGTGTGTCATCTCCCAGCCATGGAGCTCCACTCAGCTGACTGGACCCCAGGCTCAGCCCAGCTCCTTCTTACTGTGTGGTCTTAAAGCAGGTCACCTCTGTGTACTTCTCTCGGTCAAACCCAGATAATAATACTTCCCAAATAAAGAAAGGGTTTTCTTTAAGCCCTTGGAGCTCCTCGGATGGACCGCACCATGGAGATGCCCAGCGCGGCCTGGGGATGGGTTGCTGCCACCATGTGATTAGGTAATTTGAGATGATGCTCATTACCCTTTGTCTGGACTGAATGCAAGGCTGCACAAAGCGCTGAGAAATCTCCCTTACACCGAAACCCCGCAGTAAACTGGGATTGTCTTACACTCTCATAAAGCACACCAGAAAAGAGCAGCCGTGTCAACTAACCCAGTCCTCAATTCACACTCTCATTTGATTTCTTCTGCTGAGTACAAGACCAGTAAGTAAGACGTGACCCAGTTACAGGTGGCGGTGGCGAGAGCAAAACCGATGCTCCCAGCCCACTGAGCTGGGGGAAGGGCAGCTTCAGAGGAGGAGGCAAGCCAGACTGGGCAGGGCTGGGCCTTTTCCTTTGCTTTTTCAATAGCATTCCTATAGGCAACTCCTACAAGGTGCTGAGAACTATGTTAGGTATGTCCTTCTATTTTAAAACCTCCAGACAACTGTATTAAAACCTATTAATATTCTAAAGACAAAAACAAACAAAAACCCATCCACTCAACTTTATGTATT
Source organism: Nanger dama (assembly GCA_917880005.1). Taxonomy (NCBI): domain Eukaryota; kingdom Metazoa; phylum Chordata; class Mammalia; order Artiodactyla; family Bovidae; genus Nanger; species Nanger dama. The sequence continues at coordinate 7,722,351 of CAKJTW010000062.1, read as the reverse complement.
TTTCATCATAATGAAAGCCTACCCATTTGAGTCCAGAAGCCTAAGCCTGAAATTTTGGCCTGGGGCCTCCTCACTGATCCCCAGGCTTTGAGACCACACAGCTTGGGTCTGCAAACTGCAAAGCGGAGGCTTACTTTTCTCATTCTGAGCCAGCCCTCCATAAGTGTCCCTGCAGCCAGATGCAGCCTCCCTCCTCACACAGCCTTGGCTGGATCTCTCTGAGCCTGACAAACTTTTACCCAGAACCCTCTGATCCTGGTTTGACTAATGAAATTCACATCCCACTGGGATCACTCATCTGGCCGCTGTATTGCAGGCCATCAAAGGTATAGTCTTATGTTTTCTTTTGAGCTGGTTATGAACCGGGTAAGAGCAGGGTTGGGAGAAGAGGTTGTAAGGGACCCTGGAATCAGAGAAGATGAAGCAGATATCTTTCTGGCTTGGAATTCTCCAGGTACATTTAGGCAAGTACGTGCACGTGCTCAGTCGTGTCTGACTCTCTGCGACCCCATGGATTGAAGCCCACCAGGCTCCTCTGTCCATGGGATTTTCCAGGCAAGATTACTAGAGTGGGCTGCCATTTCCTTCTCCAGGTGATCTTCCCAACCCAGGGATCAAACCCTCTTGCATCTCCTGCATTGAAAGTGGATTCTCTACCGATTAGCCTCTGGGGAAGCCCTAGGCAAGTATGGTGTGCTTGAAAAGAGGGGAACAGATTGCTGAGGCATTGCTCTTGAAGAAAGAAAAGGGAGGTCCCCTAGGATGGGCTACTGGTATCGGACCCCCTGTGGCCCCCAGAAGCAGGAGCCCCAGAGATCCCAGGTGAGAAGACATCTCTCCTGAGTGGTGAGGAATCTATTGTGTCAAGTGCTGGGAGACATGCTTAGTTGAACTGACACTGTATTGCAGTGTGTGTGTGTGTGTACGTGATCCGTTGTTATGGAAACCATGGAAAGAAGAGAAGCAAAACGTTTTGGATGGGCACGACACTCCTCTGGAGTCTGTATGCTGATTGGCTGGGCCCTCCAGACGAGGTTGCACGTTATTCAGGAAACTGTTGTTGCCTAGAGAGCCCTGGGCTGACTGGCTCCCTTTGGAGCTGATGTTTAGGGAAGGGTGAAAGCAGCTGGTTTATGGAAGCATCAAACAATGTGAGCTACGGAACCCTCCAAATCCCAAATGTTCCTTGCCAAGAGGAACTCTAGGTTTCCAACTCATCTGTGTTTCAAAAGCAATTTCACTTAAATGGCTTATTCCTCTGACTTCTAATCCTTGGGAAGCTGTAAATTGCAGGCAATAAAGAGAGCTCCTCCAGATTCATTCAGTAAGTGTGCTATGAGCTAGACACGGGGCTGACATGGCTTGCTATCAGGGTGTGGTAGACCGAAGTCAGACATCTGATCCCCTGCAAAGAAACCAATGTGCAGGTGTGGGCCTTGCAACCCACTGGTCAAGGTCTCAAGGCACATAACTTTCCAACTTTCTATTTCTAACTGCGCTGGCATTGTTTGTTACCCAGGATGCATCATTGCTGTGCGGGGCCTGGGACTGTGTGGCATTTTATCTTACCATCTTCGAGGAAGCTTCGGAAGCCCCGTCTGTAAATGTTTCTCGAAGGAATGCTTGAATGAATGAATGAACGGGCTCATTGTGTTGGTCTTTAGCCAGTGCAGTAGTTTCCTGCCAGCCCCGCAGTTTCCACAGGGAGCCTCTGCAGATTCCTTGCAAGAAACGTGGTGCTGTGAGAGACTTATCATGTCGACCTCTATCAGCCTGTGTCTTGTCCAGACTCTAGGAGTTCTGTGAGAGAGCAGCGGGGAGAAAAGGGTGAAAAAAAAACACTCAAGAGAAAGAAAAAAAAAAAAAAACCCACTGTAGGAAGATTCTGCTGCCTCCAGACCTTAGGAAAACTGCTGGTCTAATTCATTCGCTATGGCGACTGTTTCATCTGCAGGCCTGGCACTGCCTGTTGTAGCTCAGTCCGCGAGGCCTCCCTTTCAAGTACGCCCGCTACTTGGCGCTCCTGACTGACAATATGGGGGGCAGATGTGGCACCCTCTTGGAGCACACTTGTTGGTGGGCCACAAAATCCAAAGGCAAACCCTCACAAAATCTAGCCAACTTTTTTTTTTTTTTTTTCAGATTTCCAGATCCAAGTGCCCATCTGGTTCCCTCAGGATTCTAAGACATCTGGGCGCCTGCGCTGGAGGAGACTTGCCGATGCTGGGTGCCTGTTATACCCTTGAGTTGTGCTAAGCCCTTTCCCGGATGCTGTCTCATAGAATGCCTCACAAAATCCTGCCAGGGTGGAATTATTATTCCTCTTATAAAAACGAGAAAACAGAAGCTCACAGAGGCTGAGTTACTTGGCCACAGTCACAGAGATGGAAAGTAGCAGTTCCTGAATTTGTATCAGGACAGTGACATCACCAAGGGATGGTTTGGGAGGGTTTCTGTCCAGCTACCATCCAAAACACTCCCCGGCACAAATAAACATACGATCTAAGTGATGAGCGTGCAGGGGACAAAATCAGACTTTGATTGATTTGTCTTGTCTTGCCTTACCAGCCACCTCCCTTTCAATGAGACTGCTCCCCAAGCCCTATCTAGAGTCCACGCTGAATTAAGATCTGTCTGGCTCCAAACCCATCTTCTTCCCAGCATAACCAGGATGCCAGATCTTTTAGATTCCTACCAAGAAGCCTTTTGTTTTCTTGAAAACTTTACCCAGAAGAGCCAATCAATCAGTGGAGGGTTCTCCTAATGGAGCCTGGTTCCCACATTTCACCAGCTTGCCCATTAAATGCTTCCCAGGGTACCTGATACATTGCTTCCTGGTAGGTTAGCATCACTGGTGTGAGAAAGCACCCAGCTAATGGTGTGGATTAGAGTTTCAATTTTCTTTGAAACATCCACTGGCCAAAATTAGTTGCAACTAATTTTATGTCAGTCTCGAAATGGAGACGCCAGGGATATTCCATGCGGCTGTCCAACCCACCCTTCATGTGTGAAATGGACCTAGGATTAAGGTCAGCCATCATCTTGTATTACAGAAGGAAATTAGTTTTCAGAAACGAAATATTCACAAGTGAACATCGTGTTCCAGATCTGCTGGAAAATACAGAAACAAGCTAAGATTCCAGGATTTCAGAATCGTAAACAGGTAGAAATGTTTCTACCATCTCTGCTCCTTCCTCCAGGAGGTTCTACCCAAGATTGCTGATAAATGACACTCAGCTCTCCTTATAAACTGCACAGCATTTGTACACGTGGAACTCTACTTTGACCCACAAGTATTATTGTTCCATTTTATAGATGAGAAATTGGGGTGCCAGGAAAATAAAGCCAGTAAGTCATAGACGTGACAGGCTCAGATCCGCAGATGTCACGCCCTCTTTCCATCAAATGTGAAGTCATTTATTTCACCACCCAGGTTCTCCCTAAAAGGACAAAGAGTAGATGTGATTTTTGCAGAGCCTCGTTAGTTTCATGGTCCTAGAAGATTGCCTTTGTCTGACCAGACCTGGTGCTTCAGAGTTTAGCTTGGCGATCAGATACCACCCCTCTCTCTAGGTGTGGGCATAGTTTCCAAAGAAGAGGCAGCAATTTCTAGGGACTTGTGTGCCAGGTCATCTGAAGGTACCTGGTCAACCGCTGTTCGATGGGGCTGAGGGAGGAGGGAGAAGAGAGAGCTGGTGCCTGGACTGAGCGATTATCTCCGTCAGCTTCTGAATTACCAGCATCCTCAATCATCCATTGGTCCAACAGAAGCCCGAGAAGGTGGCAGTCTGTGAGGTGCCACTGAGCACGTGGGGAGCCTCCCTGGCCAGCTGGCTTTCTGCTGAAGCTGTGAGCTACTTGGGGCATCATCTCAGGAGGCATCAGTGCAGCCAGGGAGCCTCCTGAGCCACCCAGTGGGCTGCTCTCACTGTGGACCCACTCCCGGGTAGGGGCCTCTCTGGGGCTGGTGGCTGCAGCTGCTAGGATAGGAGCTGAATTAGGCTGCATGCTGGGTAGGGCAGGGTTCGTCTCCTCTCTGCATGCCAGTCTTGACCAGCTGAGAGACAGGGTGCAGTCTGCCATCTCAGAGGTTGGCCGCAGGGAGCTACCTGAAGGTAAGCAGTAACCCCAGGTGCAGAGACTCCATGGCACCCCAAGGTTGTGAGAGGCCCCGCTTCCTGCACTTTTGACTGCTCAGGCAGAGACCCCTGAGACTGTCTTCTTTGCCTACAGCTCTGCTCCTCCGACTAGCACCCCTTCCTCCTCCCAGCCCACGGTGTGCTTTTCTGATTTCAAAACATTTTCACTTCCAGGACTCCATGTGCAATGAGTGCTCAAATATTTTGCGAATCAATGAACCAGTAACTCAGATCACACTCATACTCCTCTGTGGCTTGGGTACGATTATCTTCATTTTTCTGAGGCAGATGGTAGGCTCCTGGTCTTACAGGCTGCAAGTTGCAGATAGGAATCAAACTGAGATTTCTGCTTTCTAATTACACTGCGCTTCCTCCACCCCACCCCCAACCGCCATCTACCAGGTATCAGCTCAAAGTCTCGTTGGCTCTGCAAGGACAAGGTGCATTCTTGGCCATCCTGCCCGTGATGTGCCTCAAGTCAGGATACACAGTAGGTTTCTAGAGGCTGGTGAAATAGCCTCGGGAAACGGCAGGGATTCCCAGGAACGCTCCTAGTGGGTCCTGTGAGAGTGTAGCCTGGCTCAGCTCATCGGAGCTGGGGTAGGTGGTCACCAGCTAAAGGCAGGGGACTGGCTTTAGCACCGGCTGCAGGCTGCCAGAGGCACATCTAGGGACCTGGAATTGTCCCCGGGTGTTACCTAGAACCATTCCAGGGGCTCCAGGCGGGCTCTTAGGAAGTGCCGTGCTCTTTAGGGTGGGACTCAACGTCTGGATCAGCATCCCTCCCTTGCTCCTTGCCAGCCCTCTTCTGTTTGCAGTTGGAAACCCTGCCACAGCTCACTGCAAGCAGCACTTCTGTGCCCAGGGGCAGGGGGACAGGGTTTAGGGTGGTTTGCTTTCCCAACTTTTGTGCAATTCATTTGGGTGGAGCAAGAGGGTCTTGGCAGGTCCTCTCCATGGTGGACAGAAAGTCTTTGCTGGGAGGGAAGCCAGTTTGGAAACCTGACCCGTCTTGTTCACCGGTCCTTCCCCTCTGCCAAAGGGAGGCTGTTGACATCTTTACACTCCTGTTTCCTTGCTTTGCAAGATGGCCTGTTTTTATTCAGCTTGGTGTCCAGATCTGGTGCATGGGCCCAAGCGTCAGCAGTGTTCCCACCACGGGTCAGTCCAAGTGTTCAAAGCCCAGCGTCATCACATGTGAACTTTGTTTAACCTGCCTCAGTTTCCTCATTGTAAAACAGGGGTAAGAACAGCATGGAGCTTGTTAGGTTGTCACAAGGATTAACTGAGTTAGCTCACATGAAGCTCTTAAAACACTGCCTGAGGGATTTGCTGGTGTGCCTGTGGTTTAGACTTCACCTTCCAACGCAGGGGCTGCAGGTTCAGTTCCTGGTGGGGGAACTAAGATCACATATGCCTCATGGCCAAGAAAACCAAAACACAAGACAGAAACATTGTTGTAACAAGTTGACTAAAGATTTTAAAATAGTCTCCATCAAAAATAAAAATAAAACACTGCCATACCACTTACTCTGACCAGCTTGGCTTCTTTTGGTTGGTGTCCATTTGCATGATTATTTGACATTTGAAATTGTCAGATTTCCCGACAGCCAGGCAGGCTGATTCACCTGCAGGGTATATGTGCTGTGCCTTTTCCTCTTTCTGGAACTGGAGTGATGTCCCCCAAGTTTGCCCTCCCCAGGTGAACGTAGCATCTTAACTGCCCGCTAGAGAGAGGCGTTTAGGAAACTGATTCCTGAGACCCTCACAGACACCTGTGGTTTGCTATTGCCTGCAGGAGTAGATATAGTCACTTGCTGGTTGTCTCAGGCTATCTCGTGGCTCCCTGCAGCCATCCAGTGTGCTGTCTAGGTGGAAGGTCAGGGTGCCCAATGCCCTGCATGGGAAGTTTCCCGGGGAAATCCAGAGCTCCCTGGCTTCCCCACTATTTTGGCGTCACGTGCAGCCACTGCTGGTGAGTCAGTCCCTGGAGCCTGCACTCAGTTGTCCCCGGCCCCTCATCCAGACCAAGGTGGGCTGTCCTTTATTTTATTTATTTTTGATGGTGCTGCGTGGCATCTGGGATCTTAGTTCCCTGACCAGGGATTAAACCCATGCCCCCCCGCAGGGGAAGTGTGGAGTCTTAACTGCTGGACCACCAGTGAAGTCCTTGGGCCTTTCTTTAAAGAACAACCAGAACTGCCTGTGTGCCAGGCTGGTGCTGGGGAGACCCAGGTGACTTGAATGACGATCAGGCAGCCAGGCAATTGAAAGACGTCAAAGGCGATTTTGTGAATACAGCCGGCTGGTGCTCAGCTATACAACATGGAACCAGCTTATTTGCTGTTAGCTTTCATCCAAACAAAGAGGCTGGAAAGGCACTCCCCTGACACATAACCCCCAGATGCCCTTGCGACAGTGGCGGCCTCTCTCATGGATCACCAGAGCTGACCTCTCCACGACACAGGTGCTCCATCAGGCTGCTCCACAGCCTCCCCTCTGGGTGCTCCATCTGTGAGCGTGGATCCCTCTGTCCTGCTTGCTGCTGGTCCCGGGGTGTGAAAGGCCCCTGGGAGGGACAGGCTCCAGGTGCATGGATATTGCCACTGTGCTATCTTTTAGGGCCATGGGCCAGATGACACCATGATGAACTGAGGCCATGTAGTATCTGCTGCTGAGCTGTGCAGAGCTCACTCATCCAAGTCCATGCAGGTGGTCCCTCAGCCTTACGGCCTGGAGGGAATTGTATGAGGAGCACGAGGGGTCGCAAAGTGTCCTGCTCTATAGATGACCTCTTAAGAAGGCCAACTTGATGACCATATTGATGCCAGGAGTAATGACATGTAAGATGATGCTAAGAGTAATGACCACGATGGAGGTCCCCTAGACTACCAGCTGTTATGTGCTTCACAGCTCGATCATCACTTCCCAGCATCCCCGTGATGTCTGGTCCCAACCAATCACCTTCCCTTTGCAGTCAAGGAAACTGAGGCTCAGCTAACCTGAGCACCTTGTCAGAGCCATGAAGTGAATGAGGAGCGGCTGAGCTCTGTTTCAAACTCAGGCCTGCCTGAGGCCACAGCTCACCCCGTGCTCCTCTACGACAGGGGCCCTCATTCACTCCCAGTGCTCAAGGTTCTGGTGACAATCAGATTTTCAGGGGAATTGCATGAAGATGGCTCTTCCAGTTATTTGAGGGGGAATCAGCTCTGTCACCCGGCATCTCAGGGCTCGGGTGTTGGACCTAAGGGTTCTCTTCCTTTGACACTAGACTGTTTCCCCACACCTGCTGGCCTCCCTCCTTGGAGAAGAACCATCTTTCATCCCCCATAGTTGCTATTTTTCAAACATCAGTTTTAATTTGGGGCACTCTCTTTCTCTGGGAGATTGCAAAAATTAAATCGTTTTTAAGCAACCAAACAACACTTGTGGGGTTTGTAACAAACTTGTGAAATTTGCGGAACTTGGCAGTGGAGGTTCCCTTGGCTGATTTCCCTGGGGCCCTGAGGACCTTCATGTTGGCTCTTATTTCTGTCTGGTTTGGGGTCTTTCTTGCCAACTAGGGCCCAGCCGTTGCATCTTAGACTGATTTCTGAAAACATCAAGGGCTGGGGGCAACTCCCAGTCTGGATGTCCAGTTCTGCCTTCCGTTTGTCACTGTGGGAAGTCAAGAAGACATTGGTGGGTTGGGGGACCATCTTGGGGGTGGAGGGTCACAGGGCCAGGATGAGGAGGAGGATGCAATCTCCCCTTGTGAATGTGCACACTTTCCCCTCCAATCCAGGGGACTCCACGGTCCCCTGAAGGGTGGGACCATGTTCTAATTTATGCCAGTTCCCGGTCCTCTGCAGAAGGTCCTCTCCACTCAGGGAAAACAGCAGTAAGGCGATCTCTAAGCCTCAGGTGTCACCAGCTTCCACTGTCATGGTCTAAGCCAAGTATGCAAGGTGGCATGTGTTTCTGGCTCCTCCAAATTCTTAGCTGGAAATAGCTTCAAGTGGTCAGGACATGGATGGTGTGAGGCCAGCAGGATGAACAGAACTTTATAATGCACCTTCTTTGCTGGGCTGGTCCTCTGATATAACAGGGAGCCCTCTCTCTCTGCAGGAGGACTTAAAGGGAACAAGGGGCCAGGAGGACTTGCCCTGGGGGTAGGAAGGTGATGTCCCAGGTGGCTCTGGTGCCAAAGAACCCACCTGCCAATGCAGGAGATGCAAGAGAAGTGGGTTCGATCTGTGGGTGGGAAGATCCCCGGGAGGAGGAAGTGGCAACCCACTCCAGTATTCTTGCTTGGAAGATCCCATGGACAGAGGAGCCTGGTGGGCTATAGTCCATGAAGTTGCAAAGAGTTAGACATGACTGAGCAACTGAGCACACACACAAACCCTTTATTTATCTAGAGATCCTGGAGTCTGGGCCAGAGGCTGGGTGCTAACCATCTCCACACTTTACCGGCTATGGACATTCTCTGTATGGTTTCCTCATCTGTACAATGGAGTGAATAATAGCATCACAGAACTGTCATGAAGATTAAGTACAACAAGATGTACTTAGAACCATGCCTGGCAGATAGTACATGTGCATTATGTCAATTACCTTATTGTGAATGAGAAACTGCGTTATGCTCAGTGAGACTGGCAAAGGATACTATGGACCCTCCTAGAATAGTGGCCACCAAACACACCCCCAGCCTCATTCCCAGAACCTAAGAAGACGTCAGGCTACTTGGAAAAGGGGAGTGGAAGCCGCAGAGGGAATCGAGTCTACTAATTGGCTGACTTTGAGAGATGGAGCTCACCTTGGATTCTCTAGGTGTAATCACAAGGGTCCTGGAAACTGGGTGGAGTGGGCAGAATAGGGGAGTGAAGGATCAGGGGAATGGTGCCAAAAGACCCCTCTGGAAGAGGATGGGCACAGAAGCTCTCCTAGAGCTTCTGGAAGAACCGCAGCCCTGTTGTCCCTTGATTGTAGCTCAGTGAGACCTATGTCAGACTTTTATCCGACAGAAGGGCAAGATAATAAATATGTGCTGTCTAAGCTGCCAAGTCCATGGTCATTTGTCATAGCGGTGTTAGTTGCTCAATCGTGTCTGACTCTTTGTGACTCCATGGACTGTAGCCCCCAGGCTCTTCTGTCTGTGGAATTCTCCAGGCAAGAATACTGGAGTGGGTTGCCATGCCCTCCTCCAGGGGATCTGCCTGACCCAGGGATTGAACCTGGGTCTCCTGCACTGACAGTAGATTCTTTACCGTCTGATAGGAGACTGATCCTCATGCTGTCCCTTGTGTGTCCCATGGACTCCCTCTGAGACTGATCCCAGATGCTTCACCCTGTCTGTGCTATGCCTGGACACTGCCCTTCTGAGGAATTCATACTTTGCAATAAAACCCTCAAAGAATCCATGATGCTCTGAGCAATCTGACCTCTTAAGGAGCTGCTTGTGACAACTCCAGGATTTTCTTCCACCCAGAAAGTCCTTAGGTTCCTTTAGGATGGAGAGGCAGCTGGCATTTGAGACAATAGAAACAGTGCTTCATAGCTGGGGTGCTTTTGTGGCTTACACAGTTCCCAAGCAGTTCAAGGGTCATACCATGTTCTTGTTCTAAAAATGCTGAAGGCTGGGATTGCTTTTCCCAAACGACTCCACCTCTTGAAGAAAGCTGTCTACAACAGCAAAAACACGAGAGCAAAATGGGTTCTTGCATGAATCTACTACTTTCCCATATCAACTGCTGGTAATATCAGAGGCCGATGTTCTGGAAAGTCTTCCCTCCCCATAGGGGAAGCCGAGGCCTCCTGTCATCACCCTGCTCCCATCTTCAGAAGCTCCGTGCACCCCTCTTTGGGTTTCTTGTCCCAAGAAAGGATAAAATTTATAACTTCTTTCAAAGTAAATTCTGGCTTATTTCCACCAAGTCCTTTAAAAAAAAAAATCTTTCCTCTTAAAGTCATTTTCAGGGCTTCCCAGGTATGCTAATGGTAAAGAATCTGCCTTCCAAGCAGGAGACCAGGGAAATGCAGGTTCAGTCCCTGGACTGGGAAGATCCCCTTGAAGAGGAAGGGACAACCCACTCCGGTATTCTTGCCTAGAAAATTACATGGACTGAGGAGCTTGGCGGGCTACGGTCCAAGGGGTTGCAAAGAATCAGACACAACTGAGCACCCACATGAGCGAGAGAAAGTCATTTCAGTCCAATTCTGTCTTTATCCCCACCTCCCCTCCTGTTCTTTTGGCCTTTGGAGCTAGTGGAGGAGGGGACTTGGGGACACTCCCCACAGCTAATGACTTGGGTTAGAAGTTAGCTGACAGGGACTGGACTTTATTTCTTGTTGGGCCAAAGAGCCGCAGAGCTGGGTCCCTAGCCAGCTGCCCAAGGACATCTCATGGTTCCATCTGCCTGCCCCCTACCAACCATTGGCCTCCATTGCTGTTGTTGTTGCTGGTTTTTTTTTTTAAGTTTTTGTTGATTTTGTAAATTCGCTAGCTCTGTGCTTTTTCAACTTGGCCTGTTAGCCGAAAAAGCAAAACCAGGGCAAAGAGAACAAAGAGAGGCTGGCAGGAGCCTGGGCCACACTGAGCAGGGCCACTGAGCTTCTCTCAGGAGGGGTGCGGGCCAAGATGCAGCTGAAAACTTCTCCTGGCTTCAGGGTTTAAAATACCTACACTTCCTGCTCCTTGGAGAGGGTATGCACAGAATGTGAGTGACTCACCGCAGTGGTTTTCAAATGTGTCTGTCATAGGAGGGAACATCAAAAGCCCGTCCTGTTTCAGATGTTATTTTTTCCACTCTCAGCTATGCAGCGCTAGAAAAGCTGAATGCCTGAAACCAGTGTTTGTTTCGAGTGCAGAAAGTGAAGGGCGAAGTCACTGCGCCGCAGCAAGTAAAAACCCAACTCTTAAGGAAAAAAAAAAAAGAACACAACAAAAAACAACCGGTGTCAACAGGGAGGGGATTGTGTTTCAAAGCCCTAGTTTTCAAAAAAGTTTAATTATATTTCAACTCAAGCCAAACTGTCAAAACATAGGAGGGGGATCTGCCTGCTTTGAAAACGCATTAGCCGTCTTATGTAAAAGCCCATAATTGATATGCTAGATGAAACCAGAGCTGGGGTGGGGAGGGGAGGATGGCTGCTCAGGACAGCTCTGATGGACTTCCCTATTGACCACGTGCAATTTTACAGATCTCAGTTCCTGAAGTGGGAAACTGGAGAGGAGAACAAAGCACAACACCCTCTGCGAACAGAGGGTTTAAAATATCAGGCCTGGTTTACGCAACGTGTGGGCCCTGTGCATTGTAAACTGTCATTTACATAAGGGGAAACTTGGTAGACCGCCTCTCAAGCTCCATGACGGTTTATAAATAACAGCAGGCTGCACATTCAGCTGCCTGAGAACCTTTTTCATCTGCTCTCAGGTCTGAGGGTTGTCTGGGGTGGAGTGTAGGGGACCTCGCTTGCCTCCCATCTGCCTTGTTTGCAGGGGGGAGTACGGCTGTCCTTCCAGACTCCCCCTTGGCCATCTCCTTCAGAAGAGGAAGGACCTAGGGGATTGAGATGTTGCCTTACTTGTTCTGCCTGTCCTTCTGGAATCTTCTAGAACTTTCCAGTTTCCAGTGCAGAGATTCTGAATCTTCTCCTTTGTCCGAGCATGTTCCATGTAAACCTGTTCTCAAATAAAATTAAACTTGAACTAAATGAAGATCAAGGCCGTCAGCCATCTAAGGCATAATGAGGTGGAGCCAGAATAGCATCAAAGCAGACCATGGCAGGAATGGAGGGACCAAAATGGCTAGAAATTGCTGACCTAAGGCCTGCATCCCCCCACAGTGGCCTGTGTCTTTCTTTCTCTTTCTTTGGTCAGGCCACTGGCCTCCGGGCAGACCAGGCTCATCCACAGGCCCTGTGGCCTGGAACCATCTTATCATTTTCCCCTTGCATGCTGATTTGTCTGAACAAGCCAAAGTACCTATAACATGGATGCCTTTAGATTTGAGAAGTCTCTCTTTTTCATCCTGGTGACACAGACAGCCATCTCTCTCCTCCCCTTGGCTTTGCTGACCTCTCCCAGATGGTATACATCCACACAACCCACTCCCGGGGAGAGCAGACTTTCAGGTTCGTGGTCTGGGACTCTCTGGACCTCAGAAAAGAGTTTGCCAGATAAAATACAGGACATCAGGTCACATGTGAGTTTCAGGTCACCAAAGAATCGTTTTTGTAAGCAAGTATGTCCTACATGATATATTCTTAAACATATACATGCAACACTTAGGACGTTCTTACACTGAAGTTATGCGGTGTGTCTAAAGTTCACCTGAAACTGGGTGCCCTGTGTTCTTGTTTGCTAACTCTGACAGCCCTCCTGAAGCCCCTCTGTTCTAAATGGATCTGGGCTTCATGTGAGGAAGTGAGTTCTAACCAGGATCAGAGCCTGGTGCCACGATATTCTCCCCACAGGGGTTCAGTGGTGGAAGAAGAGCCCATGGGATGAGGGGTAGAGAATTAACAGCAGAACCATAGGCCACGTCCAGACAGTGGCGTCCTCCCTTGCCCACCTCTAAATGACTGCAGAGGCAACAGAGGCCACCACGCAGCTCACATAATGATAGCTTTCTCCTTTCTCATTCCAGACAGTTTGGATTCTTAAAAAAAAAAAAAAGAAAGAAATTGCTTTTGGGAAGCAGCAGAGGGTGCGGGGAAACTCAGAAACTGGCCGCCAATGGAAAACAGGAAGGCAGTGCCTCTAATTAAAAGCAGCCAGCTCCCCCTCCATCTGCAGCGCTGGGAGCCCAGCTGACAAGGGAGGCTGTTCCCTTGCTGGCTGGCGCTGTGGGCAGGCGGCCAGGACAGACCCTACCGGGCAGACTCGGGGCCCTGCGTAGAGGAGAGTCAGGGTGTTGTCAAGCCCTTTCCACGGGCTGCTTGCATTCCCGGACCCCTACCAGATTCCTTCCTCCCCCCACCAAAAGGTGACACTGGGCTCCAGGCTGGGTGCTCAGATACACAGACTTTGCCTGAGCTTAGATTTGCTCAGAACCATCTTCTGTTTCTTCTATCACAGACAGAAAAGTCCCCTTTCAATTTCTCCAAGAAATGCTCTCAGTACCAGGCGTCTACTTGAGCACCATTCCTGGAGCCAGCATTTCCAAAATCTTTCTGCAATTATATATGCATTAGGATATAGCCACATTGCATACAGGTCAGCAGCATCATATTTATTCCACAGATCCAAGAGAAGGCCCAGAGATGGTGAATAGTTGGCCTAGGGTCACACAGAAATTCTCTTACTACCATAACACAGGAGTGTTAAAACACCATGGAGGGATTAGAGAAACAAAAATGAAAATGATATTCCTAATAAAATTGTAAGGAAGGCAAATTGTGGTGGTCAAAGGGCCATCTGGCCTGGGGCATGTGGTGTAGACAGAGAAGTACAGGATTAGCTGTCAGGAGAGCCAAGCCTCGTTTAGTCCCTGACATTAGCAAAATTTGGGCCGGCCATCATACCTCTCAGGGCCCTCTCCTGGGTTACACATCTGAAATTGTCAGGTGTATGTGTGTGTTTATGTGTTGCTGCATTTGATGATTTCCAAGATCTCTTATGGGCTTCCCAGGTGGTGCACTGGTAAAGAATCCATCTGCCAATGCAGAAAATGAGGGAACCTGGTGGGCTGTGGTCCATGGGGTTGCAAAGAGTTGGACATGACTGACCACACACACACACACACACACACACACACACACACACACACACGATCTCTTAAAGCTCTAACATTCCAGAACTCGCTGTGAAGCTCTTGACCCTACCCATCACATTGACTCAACAGCTTTGGGAGCATTCAGTGACTCAGCTGAAATTTACTGAGCACCTACTATGTGTGCTGGGCTGCAGTGGTGTTGAAGCACCCCTGATGGAGCCATCAAGCTGTAGAAAACCCTCCTCTTTGGGCTCAGGTCTCGCTGGTCTCTGCATGTCCGCTCACCATCAAGTGCTCACCTGGCAAGCACAAAGGGATCGCTGGGGAGCTGTAGACTTGAAGCCTCAGCCGGCTCTCGCTTTGATCTTAGCAAAGTAGCATTCTGCAGCTCTGGTGCTCTCTGCTCCTCCTCGAGGTGTGGGAACAGACCTTTATAAGACAGCAGTGTCAGCGGGACCCTGCTGAAGAGATGTTTCCAAAGTGTGTGGTCAGGGACCTAGGGCAACACCAGCAGGGCCAGCCTCCCCCACCAGACAGCCAGCTCACTGAGAGTGGAATTCATATAGCACCCAGAAGAGGTCATTTCAAGGGGCCATGCTGTGGAAAATCTGTGGGGGTCAGGAAAGAGTGGTTGAAATCGGCATTCCTCTGCTGATACTTGAGGCAGAAGACTCAAAGAAGAATTTAGACCTTTAGGGAAAGGGTTGATTAGACCTGGGCGCAGGAAGGAGCAAAGAGGGCAGGGACACCAGCAGCAGCGATGAAGCTGTACCCTCTGGCGGAGGCAGGGCTAAGAATTTCACTTCCTTGTTTGGTGTATTATGCTAAATCATCACTCAGCTCCTCATGGTTAGAAAAGACAGCAAGGAGACTGCAACCTGTTAACCCTGACAGTCCAATCCCTCCTGTCGTCTCAGGGTAACTGAAGTGTGTGTGCGTGCATTGCTCAGTCATGTCTGACTCTGCAATCCCAGAGACTGTAGCCCACCAGGCTCCTCTGTCCATGGAATTTTCCAGGCAAGAATACTGGAGTGGGTTGCCATTTCCTTCTTCAGGGGACCTTCCCAATCCAGGGATCGAACCTGTGTCTCCTGAATCAGCTCATTACCAGCTGAGCCACCAGGGAAGGCCCTTATTCTCAAAAGTGCACTTGTTTGAACAATAAATTATAGGGTCAATCTTGAAGAGATGAACCCAGTGACTATTAGAAAACTCAGGCGGGACTTCCTTGGTGGTTCAGTGGATAGGAGTCTGTCTGCCAATTTAGGGGATACGGGTTCGATCCCTGGCCTGGGAAGATTCTACATGCTAAGGAGCAACTGAGCCTGTGGCCACAGCTACTGAGCCCGTGTGACCTACAGCACATGCTCTACAACATGAGAAGCCACTGCAATGAGAAGCCCATTCATCACAGGGAAGAGTAACCCCCACTCGCCACAACTAGAGAAAGCCCCCACACAGTAACGAAGACCCAGCGCAGCCAGAAAGAAATAAATAATTTTTTTAAAAAAGAAGAAAACTCAAGCAACTTGCATAGGGAGACAAGACTCTGAAAGAATAATGCCCAGTTCTGGCCTCGTTCATGGTGTTTTCAAGAAGCTCAGAGTGCTTCTCGGTTAGGACGATTTGTCATCATATCTTCCCACTTCCTGATGCCAGGCTCACTCTGAAGTTCTGGACTTTAGGACAAAGGTTTTCAAACCCAGAATAACCTCAGAGCACTTTGGAAGCCATTTCTGATTTTGCTTCTCCAGTCTCAGCCCCCTCCACTCCTACCTTAAGTATCTCTCACTCTACTCCTTATCGGGTGATCTTAGTGCTCTGAAGAATACTATTCAGGAGGGAAGTGCTGCCCAGAGCTAGCCCCAAACACTTATATTCAAAAGGAGGTCAGAGGGCCTCAGTCAATTCAGTTGGTTAGTTGTATCTAACTGTTTGTAATCCCGTGGACTGCAGCATGCCAGGCTTCCCTGTCCATCACCAATGCCTGGAGACTGCTCAAACTCATGTCCATTGAGTCAGTGATACCATCCAACCATCTCATCCTCTGTCGTCCCCTTCTCCTCCCGCCTTCAATCTTTCCCAGCATCAGGTTCTTATCCGATGAGCCAGAGGGCCTCAGGAAGTGGTCTAATCTGGTGAGAACATGGACCCTAGAGCCCCAGTCCTGCCCCAGTGGCTGGATCACTGAAAGCCACCCATATGTTAGTTAGGATCGGGAGCTGTTTGAGGGCCTGAAACCTTCCTCAAGCACTGTGTGCACTCTGGATTCTGTAAGTTGAAAGTCACAATGCAATATTACTTGACCATAAAAAAGAGCAAAATAATGCCATTTGTAGAAACATGGATGGACTTAGAGATTATCATGCTGAGCGAAGTAAGTCAGACAAAGACAAATATATGACATTGCTTATATGTGGAATCTTAAAAAGGGTGCAAATGAACTTGTCTACAGAAGAGAAATAGAGTTATAGATGTAGAAAACAAACTTATAGTCGTCACAGGGAGTGGGGGGGTGGGAATCCCTGGGAGATTGGGATTGACATACACACATTACTGTATATAAAATAGGGAACTAATGAGGACCTATCGTATAGCACAGGGAACTCTATTCAATACTCTATAATGGTCTATATGGTAAAAGAATCTTAAAGAATGTATATCTTATTGACATCATACAGCAGAAATTAACACAACATTCTAAATCAACTACACTCCAATCAGTTAAAAAAAGGCACTGGGTACAGGGCTTGGGAACCCCAGAGCCCTAAATCTGCCCAGGTGTCAAGGAAGTGGATTTTGGCACTTTCTCCTTTCCTGGGTCCGCAGAACTGAACTGCCTAGAGACAGAGGTGCGCTGATGCTAATGGGGAGGAGGGACACCATCCTGTGCCCTAGGGACATGGCAGCCACCAAAGCCTCTCCCTGTCCTCATGGAGCTTACCCTCTGGAAGGAGAGATGGAGAATTAGGTACTGTGCCACATGTATGAAGAGGAGTGAAGTCGAGTTAGAAGGCTGGGAAGTGGGGGCTGTTATCCCTGATAGGATCACTGGGGGAGCCACTTAGAGGAGCTGGCATTGTAATAAGCTGTGTTAAGAGTTATGGGAAGCATCTCCCAAGGTCAAGACCCCGAGGCACCAGCTAACCAATGTCTGAGGAAGAGTCAAGGCCGGATGGGCAGGTAGGGCAACAGTGGTGGGATGGGAGGCCAGGCAATGGGCTTTCTCCTATGCCAGGGTAATGATTTTGGTGTGTGGAGGGGGAGGGGGAGGGCTTGTGGGTTTTTTCTGATTATGATAAGAAGTCTTTGGAAGTGTTGATTAGAGGAGTGATGCAATCCAACTGACGTTTAAAATGAATCCCTCTAGCAGCTGGATGAAAGTAGCAAGGTAGAAGGACAAGAATGAGGACATCTTGGTACTTTTCTTGTGGTCCAGTGGCTAAGACTCCACACTCCCAATGCAGGCACCAGGGGTTCAGTCTTTGGTCAGGGAACGAGAGCCCACATGCCGCAACTAAGCGGTTATAAGCCACAACTGCAGATCCTGCATGCCACAACAAAGATCAAAGATACTACCTGACTCAACTAGGACCTGGTGTGGCAAAATACATAAATAAAAATACTTTAAAAGTGAGTGAGGACGTTGTGGGGTGCTATTGTAACAGTTGGGGTAAGAGGCAGTGATGGGATGGACCTAGTGGTAGCAGCAAGGTAGCAAGAAGGGATTTGGTTTGGGCCCTGTGTGAGAGTAGAGTTTATAAGGATTCATTGATGGGTTAGCTGTGGAGAATGAAAGAAAGAGGGGAGCCATGGACAATGCCAAATATTTCAGCCTTGGCCACCTTGGTGATTTCATATACGGAGGTGGGCAACACTGGGGAGGAAGAGGACTGGGGGAAAATCAAGACTTTGGTTTGAGATATTTTGCCTTTGAGATGCTGACTAGACAGCATGTGGAGAGGTTGAGCCGCACTTGTATTTATTTTATGATAAGTGTGCTATTTACAATATTCAACAGTTACTTAAAAATTAAATATAGAATGACCATATGATACAGCAATTCAACTTCTGGGCATATACCCAGGGTCTCAAGCAGATATTTGCACACTTATGTTCGTAGCAGCCTTGTTCACAATAGCCAGGGAGTGGAAGCAACCCAAGTGTTCACTGCTACTCTGGAGTTACTGGTCACAACACCTGGGGAGAGAGTGTAGGCTAAGAGGTAAAGGAGATGCTCTACCCTCCCCATGATCAAACTCATGAACATGAAGCTCTAAAATGAGGCAGCTGAACTCCATTTTCCTCCAAGCGCACCCATCCACCACCAACTGCACCAGTTTATACTTTGTGTGTCGCTCCTGCAGCTAAACACACAAATATTCTTCCTTCCATCCTCTTTGCTATCTGAATACACTTGGCCGCCAAGTCAGCTGTCTCTCCCCTTGGTCCCCTCCATGCCATTTCCAAGGTTACCACCCCCTGGAGACCCTTTGCTTCTTCCTGGAATGAAGCCACCACTTCCTCTTGCCTCCTGGCCTGGGAAGAATGACAGCAAGAGTATTGGCAGAGGTGAGGTTGATTAGGACAATGTTGCTGAGAGTTGGTACCTGGAGAGGATCATGACAGTCTGTGGAGCACAGTTCCCAAGATCTTGACCCCACAAGGTAAAGCTGGATCAAGGTCACATCCAAGGGTTTACAGGGTCAGAGCAGGAAGAAGCTTCAGCACTCCCCAGGACTGATGCCTAGTGAGTCAAGGAGTGTATGTTTCTGTCAAATGTCTGTCGCAAAGAATTCTAAAACACAGGACACAGCAGCTGATGCCACTGAGTTGGTCTCCCTGCCTCCCATCCACCCCATCCCAAATTCACTTTTCCAGAATTTGACTATGATGGAGGAGAGAGAGGGGCTGTCCCCAGCCCTGAGTCTTGGGCAGATCTTCAAAGCTCCTTGCTGTACAGTCGACATCAAGATGTCTCACCCCAACAGTTGCAACCCTTTGTGATTTGCACTTGGCCTGCTTTTAGATATTCATTCTCTCCACCCTATGGCCCACAACTGTTTCCCCAAATGAACTTCTGCTCACCACACAGTCCTGAGCATTCCACAGCTCTGCTACAGCTTTGCTTTCTGCTGGAATCCTTGACTTTCTTTATTCCTTTTATCAACTGTTGCCAAATTCTATTCTCAAAGATGGGTACCAGGAGGTTAATAAAGTTTAACCTCAGGCCCCCTCACTTGCATCATCCATTCTGTGGGCCTTGAAGCATCATAATAATCAGTTCACATGGGCATGTGCTTTGTAAAGTTTGCAGAAGCAAGATAAGTAGGTTAAGATTTTTGTCTTTTTCCACCTCTACTTTGCCTTGACATGCCTTAATAGTTTCTCATGGTGTTGAAGTGGCTTTGAGTATTTTGGGGATATGGTGAAGGGAAAATTAAGTCGGGAAGATACTGAGTTTGGACTGAGAGGTATTTATCAGTTTGCAGTCTCTTCTATATATATCAAATGATTCCTAGCTGTTCTGATGGAGAAATGGCTTCCAGGGTTACTCCTCCTGGTTCCCATCCTGGCTCAAGGGGCATCATCATCTAGAGGTACAGAGCCTGGGGTCATATCATCATATAAATAGATCCTGTGGCTTCTGTGTCCAGAACCTGATCTACAGGAAAGTAGAAGCAGAATTTGCAATGTGTGGAGCAGAATCTTGTCAGCGCAGAGTTCTTTTAGTTATCAGATGTAAAGTCATAAGGAGAAAATTCTGTTTTCACTGACAACTAAACAGAAGTCCTCTCCTCTTAGGAAAATGCCCAGTAAAGCAGCAAATACCATTGTGATGCACAGAACTGAGTTACAGAGGCCAGGAGGATCTCATGGAGCCTGCAGCTGATAGAGACTTGGGTGGCTGTGAAGTCCTTAGAGGACTGTGGTTATGTGGTGGGTGTGAGTGTGTGGGTCTTTGAGTTGGAACACACCGTCCACATTTTGTATATATATGTATGTGCGCATCCTATATATATACACATACATACATATGTTCGCCATATGTATAAATGAGGATCTGTATACCTAATGGATATATAATGAATTATGTTCTACAAAAATTGAAGGAACGTATTGTAGAAACAAGGGAACCAAAGGAAGCCCGATGGTTTGGCACAGAAGCTGTAGAATTTGAGATTCTTGGTTCAGTCTATCCACAGGTAGGGTTTTCCATACCCCTGGGGCAAGCTTGAGGAGCCATTCTACCTTCCTTTGGAGTCCAGAAGGGGCTTACAAATGAGGATGAAGGAGTCCTTCTTGGTTGCTCCACATGACAGCCCTCCACCTGCCCCGGGTGACCAGTGAGGGTGGCAGAGGGGAATGGGGTTTGCTCAGGGCTCTGTGACCAAGTCATGGAGCAGGCACATGGAAAGGAGCGAGGAGTGGGCAGCATTCCAGTACATTCGAAGGCAGATCTGCCCGAACATTTAAGAGCATCTCATCTATCTGAAGTCTAAAGTGAGCCAGGAAGCCACAGGAAGTGGGAAAAGCCATGGGGGCAGGGACACAGTCCCGCCTGAGTTCCAGAATCCCAAGCCTCTCCTAGGAGGCAGGCGAAGGCTGGAATGATTTTAGCTTCTGAAAACTGTCAGTCTGCCCAAGTGTTGGTTTGGCTGACAG
The DNA here is from genome assembly GCA_917880005.1 of Nanger dama. Taxonomy (NCBI): domain Eukaryota; kingdom Metazoa; phylum Chordata; class Mammalia; order Artiodactyla; family Bovidae; genus Nanger; species Nanger dama. The sequence goes on along the minus strand of CAKJTW010000062.1, from coordinate 7,701,848 downwards.
GCTGGAAAAATTCTTAGGGTTAAAACTCAAATGGGAATAATAGCATTGGAATCATGAGTATAGTTTTTATTGAAATTATGTTCCCAGACCTCTGTGAAGTCAATCCAAAACATAATTAATACTGGTTTGGTTTTTTTCTTTTTTATTTACTACAGAGGATAAGTTTTTCTTGTAAGGACACACACACACACACACACACACACATGAGTGCAGTCATGAGACAATGTATACACATGTATTTGTCATGAAGAAGTAATTAGAAAGATGAAAGATATACTCAAGTTGACAGTAAATGTCGAGTAAAGAAAACTGGTGACTGTGTTCCAGGTGTGGGGGCGCCTCTGAGCCGCCCACGTGGAGTGCCCTGGCCTGGGGAACATACAGGAACCCCAGGCCCACATTGCCACAGCCTTAGCCTTTTAAGCCCAGCACACCTCCTCCCTCCTCTGCCTTCCAAGTTAGAAAGAGGTCCAGCTCCAGCCCTGTACTGCCATCCGCTCTCTCTCTGTGTGTATCTCTCTCTCTTTCCCTCTTACCCATCTTCCTAGACCTGCATCCTGCCTTCCTCCTGGTTTTGAAAAATAGGTACCCCACATTTACACCTGCTTGTCACTTGGAAGAAAGGAAGGGATGTGGGAGAGAAGCATCTTAAGATCTGGGATGATCCTGGAATAGGAGCACAGCTACAAAAGAGTGACACAGATGAGGTGACGGAAGAGAAAGCATTTAGCGGGGCTGAGCAGCTGGAACATCTTAATCTTTGGGTGTCCTGGGGAGCTGCTGGCCCTGGGTAGTGAGAGAGCTTGCTTTCGGGTGTGATTGCCTTTCACGGGCAGTGGCCTCTCTCTCTATGCTGCTTCATTCAGCCCTGGAAAAAGCAGGCAAGCTTGTGTTTCTGGTTACACTAATGCACAGAACTCTGGACGGGACTGGGGGTGAAACTGAGAAAGCAGGATGCTGGAGCCCAGGGATCCTGGAATACCTTCTGGGGCCTTTGTGTCCTGGGGCAACCAGCCTTTCCCTGGGTCCAAGATTCCTCATCTGACAACCTTCTTCTCTCAGCTCTAGCTCTGTCCTTGGAGAGCTTCAGCCTCCATAAGTTTGCACCCAAAGTGCGTTCCCTAGTTGCCCATCTGGCCCAACTACTCAGCTACCCGAGCAAGTGCTGAAAGGCAGTAATGGGGAGCATTCCCACAGGAGAACATGAAATTATGGCTAGATGTGCTCTCTGGAATATGGTCTGTGAAACTGCTACATCCCTGTTTGAGTGCCCTCAAACTGGAAGGATGTGCAACTCTGCTTCTCATCAGAAAGAACCATCTTCCTAGTCTGAGTAAAGTCAAAGTCACTCAGTCAAGTCCAACTCTTTGCGACCCCATAGCCCACCAGGCTCTTCTGTCCATGGGATTCTCCAGGCAAGAACACTGGAGTGGGTAGCCATTCCCTTCTCCAGGGGATCTTTCCAACCCAGGGATTGAACCTGGGTCTCCTGCATTGCAGGCTGGCTCTTTACCGTCTGGGCCACCAGGGAGACCCAAAACCCAAACAAAACCACCGCCATCCATGTTTCAGAGCTCTTCTCCTCAAATCACCTTCCAACCAGAACCCTTTCCAGCTGGGCACCTGAAAATTCCTCACCTGGTCCACCTCCTGTGTTTCACCTGTTTCTGCTCCTTCTGATTGACATGGCAAGTCCCCTTCTTCTGGGTCATTCCAGTCCCCAGAGACTGCTCAAACACCAGGGCAGTCACCTTTGTGAGATGGAACTTCCTGCCACTGATAATGAGGCTAAGAAGTTTCAGGGGGAGAGGGGCTGAGGGCCGGCCCATCTCCCAATGATGCAACTTGGATGAGTGAGTTGTGCCATCCAACAGGAGGACAGTTTCCAGGGATACCAGCTCCTCCGGGCATGGCTGAATTACTTCATCATTCTTCCCAGCAGTGCCTGAGGAAGATGGAGCCCCTGGAGGTTACCTTCCAACTCAAAATCTAAAATGATTTTAGAAGATAGTTAAAATGTCCTATCTGTTTACAGCATGTGTTTTCCTTTCACCACCACATGGCATTTAACACCCAGATTGTGAGAGCTGAAAAGGAAGGTGGTCCTAGTTAATCCTCCATCCATGATTCACACATTGGGAAAGTGACTGGGGGTGTCCCTGGTGGGGAAATTGCCATTATGGTCTAAGGCCAAGAGAAGGAAGGGAAAATATAAAGGGAGGAGAGAAGGGAAGAAAACAAACGGGATGAGGTCACCAACACTTTCTGATGATCGGCTATGTGCTAGTGTTAGGCATTTTCGTACCGTGTTTAACCCACACAGCCACTCTCAGGACCCAACAACTCTGCTCATTTTACAAACTGGATGAGGAAATAGATGCAGAAGGGGGCGTGTCTCAAGGTCACCCAGCAGATCCCAGTCCCTCCGGATTAGCAGCAGAGAGGAAGGTAGGAGGCAGACAGGAAAGATGAAAGGAAGAGAACAGGCTAGGAGCATTTGCTGGAAAACTTTCAGAGAGCAATCGTGCTCCAGCCTGAGCGGCGTCATCAGATCCACAGCCTGTCTAGAGAGAGGATGCTGCCTGTGGTCGGGGCCTCGTGTGAGGGGTGATCCTGCTGAGTGTTTTGAGGTTCTGGACAATCAGCCACAGCGCTAACCTTCTGTTTGCTGTGTGTTTCCTGTTGTTATGTCTTCCAGGTTCCCTCTGCCGTGGAAGACGCTTTTCTGCTACCCCTATCTAGGACTGAATGTAGGAGAGGCTTAGAACCTTCCAGAAAACAATTTTGTGTGTGTACAATGGAGAGAATAGGAAAAGAAGTTTTGACATAAAACAAGCTCAGGACTTGGCCCTGCTGCTGACTGTGTGACTTTGGGCAACTTACTTAACTTCTCCAAGCCTCAGTTTTCTCAGTTCCAAAACGGGGAGAATAATAGTATCCCCCTCCCAGGGCTCTTTTAAAGACAAAATGGGGTCCTGTATATAAAACACTTAGCACCAAATATGGCATGTATTAAACGCTCAGTGTTCATTGATTTCTATTAATTTTTCTATGTCCTGATGAAATGGTCTTGACCTAAGGAGCATCCCATCAAATATGTGAGACAACAAAGAGACACAGAGGTATAGAGTGGACTTTTGGACTCTGAGGGAGAGGGAAAGGGTGGGATGGTTTGGGAGAATGGCAATGAAACATGTATATTTTCCTGTAAGAAACGAAGCGCCCAATCTATGTTCAATGTAGGATGCAGGATGCATGGGGCTGATGCACAGGATGATTCAAGCAGAGGATGTGGGGTGGGAGGTGGGAGGGGGCTTCGGCATTGGAAGATTGTGTTCACCTATGGCTGATTCGTGTCAATGTATGGCAAAACAAATACAGTATTGTAATTTAAATAAATAAATAAATAAATAAAATAAAAATAAAACCATATATATGATTAAAAAAAAAAGTTTTCACAAAAGCAGTGTATATGGCTGAGTCCCTTCGCTGTTCATCTGAAACTGTCACAACATTGTTGATGAGCTATGCTGCTGCAGCTGTTGTTTCAATTGTGTCTGACTCTGTGCCCGCCAGGCTCCTCTGTCCATGGGATCTTTCAGGCAAGAATACTAGAGAGGGTTGCCATGCCCTCCTCCAAGGGATCTTCCCAACCCAGCAATCGAACCTGTGTGTCTCATGTCTCCTGAACTGGCAGGCAGGCTCTTTACTGCTAATGCAACCTGGGAAGTTCCCTTAATCGGCAATACTCCAGTACAAAATAAAAAGTTCAAAAGGAAAAAACCTAAAAACAAACATACAAGTTTATACAAAAGAAGCTCCCATTTGGAATTATTTGGTCAAATGTGCCAAGATCTGCTGAGGTAGGTATGAGGCCCTGTCCTTGGTTAGTCTGTGTTGAAAGTGTCTGGGGTATTGGTGAAGGAGAGGGTAAGAACAGGTTTGGGGGCCCCAAGAGCAAGCTGTATTTAGGTTGCACCATCTCATGCCAGTAAGGATGCAGCCACACCTGGAGCTCTGTTCTTCCTACACAAAGCACATGGGTGCTTTGCCACCTTGCTCAAGATGGCACTTCAGATCCTATTGAGATACGTGTGGTTGGGATCTCCAAGTCTTTGGGGGCTTCAAAAGATCTGGAAAGAGTAAAGCCCTAAGCCACTGTCACTTCCATCAGAGAGCTGACAGGTAGCTGCCCCCTACCCCCTAACCTCCACAGCAGCTGCGGGGCAGGAAAGTGTTGAAAAGAGTCTGCCAATGGGCCTATCTAGCCAACAGGGTACAACTCCTGCCAGTTTGATAACTTTTCCCAGAGTAATCCCACTGGCCAGGCATGACCCTCCCCCACCTCAATAGCCCTCAGTATGTTCTTCCTTTTGGTTATAGTTGCGATAGAAAGAAATTATTTTCTATGTGGTGGCTTTCGGGTGGAGAAAGTGTATGTGGTGTGACGGATGTGAAAACAGATAGCCTGAAGTTGTGGGTCGAATTTTGTGGTTAATTCCCCTCACATCTCTAAACAGTGAGCCAATGTTTATAAACAGGAACTCTTGGTCTTGGTGATGAAAGCTCTGCCCCTCGCCCACTCTGGCTGCTGCACACACACACACACACACACACACACACACACACACACACACACCTGTTTTTCTCTCTCATACATACAGCTGCATGGTGCGTGCAGCTGGAAGAGATGTTAGGAATCAGGGATAAAACTCCCCTTCCTACCCCCCAAACTTTCTCTCACTAAGACCCATCTACCTAGATAGCACATTTGAGGACTCAGGTGATGGGGCAGCCAGTAGCTGAGGCAGAAAAATCCCATGGGAAACATGGGGAAAGGAGAGATTCTAGAATAGAGGGCTGGAAAGACTGGGAGGTTGAACTGGGGCAGCATCTCCTGGGTGGGTTCAGTGGTAAAGAAGGAGACACAGGAGATGCAGGAGACACAGGAGATGCAGGTGACACAGATTTGGTCTCTGGGTTGGAAAGATGCCCTGGAATAGGAAATGGCAACCAACTCCACTATTCTTGCTTGGAGAATTCCATGGACAGAGGAGCCTGGTGGACCCCCATTCATGGGGACACAAAGAGTCGGACACGACGGAGCACACACACAACACATACGTGGGTTCACCGTTGGATCTGAGGACTTTGATTTCACCTCTACAGAGAAAGAAATTTTAGCTAAGTACCTTGCTTGGCTTCCCTAGGTGCCTTCAGCTTTCCTTCCCTTGTGGCTCAGACGGTAAAGCATCTGCCTACAATGCGGGAGACCCAGGTTTGATCCTTGCATCAGGAAGATCCCCTGGAGAAGGAAATGGCAACCCACTCCAATACTCTTGCCTGGAAAATCCCATGGACAGAGGAACATGGTATGCTACGATCCATGGGGTCGCAAAGAGTCGGACTCAACTGAGCGACTTCACTTCACTTAGCTTTCCTTACTTAATTTTGTCTTTCAGTCCTCTCTTGGCAGGAAGACAAACTTTCCAGGACAAAAACGCATGACCTGATGTTCCTGGCCCAATAGGCTCCTTCCCAGAACAAGGATTCCTAACCTAGAACCAGCAACTTTTTGTTATTTCTTTAAATATTTATTCTTATTTTATTTATTTGGCTGTGCCAAGTTTTAGGTGTGTGTGGATTTTGTTGCAGCATGCTGGATCTTTAGCTGTGGCATGGGGATCTTGTTCCCTGAACAAGATCTTGTTCTCTTGAACCTACGCCCCCTGCATGGGGAGCTTCAAGTCTTAGCCACTGGACCCCCAGGGTAGTATTTCTGAGTAGGCTGCATGCATTTTATAGGGTCCTCTGCCTTCATTTTTGTTGATAGTGAAAAAGGCTTATTTCACATGGCAGCACTATTTTTGTAAAATATGATACCTTCCGATTATTTTTGAAGCATAATTGACTTACAATATTATATTACATCATACTGGTGGACAACATACCGATTTGATATTTTATGTATATTATGAAATGATTGCTGCTGTAAGTCTAGTTACTGTCTGTCACCATACAAGTTTATTATAGGACTATTGACTATATTCCTGATGCTATATATTACACCCCTGGGATTTATTTATTTTATAACTGGAATCTGTACCGCTTAATCCCCTTCACCTATTTTGCCCATCACCTCACTCCCTTCCCTTGTTCATTCATTCGTTCATTTGTGGATGGACACTTAGGTTGCTTTTGTATCTTGGCTATTGTAGATAATGCTGCTGGGAACACTGGGATGCATAAATCTTTTTCCATTAGTGTTTTCATTTTCTTTGGATAAATACTACAAGTAGAATTCTGGATTGTTGATAGTTCTGTTTTTAGTTTTTGAGGACCCTCCATACTGTTTTCCATAGTGGCTGCACCATTTACATTCCCATCAGCAGTGTACACGGTGTGTACCAGTGCGCAACAGTGCACACGTTTCCACACATCCTCACCAATACTTTTTTTCTTGTCATTTTGAGATAACCGTTCTGTCAAATGTGAGGCAATATCTCATCATGGTTTTGATTTTGCAGTTTCCTGGTGATTAGTGATGCTGAGCATTATTCCATGCTCTTGTTAGCCATCTGTATGTCTCCTTTAGACAAGTGTCTGCTCAGGTCCTCTGCCCACTTTTTAAATCAGATGTTTTATATTTAGTTGAAGCAATTCTTTATCTGTTTTGAATATTGCAAGAAGAAATATCATTTGCAAATATCTTCTCCCATTCTGTAGTTTGCTTTCTCAATTTATTGTTGGTTTCTTTCACCATGCAAATACCTTTTATTTTGATGTAGTCCCTTGCCTGTAGTCTTCTGCCCTTGCCTGAAGAGACAGATCCAATAAAAACATTGCTAAGACTGATGCTGAAGTGTACTGTTCATGTTTTGTTCTAGGAGTTTTACAGTTTCAGGTTTTATAAGTCTTTTATCCACGTAGGGTTTATTTTGTTTATGGTGTAAGAAAGTGGTCTAGTTTTTATTCTTTCACATTTAGTGTCTATTTTTCTTACCATTTATTGAGGAGACTGTCTTTTCCCCACTGTATATTTTTGTATCCTTTGTTGTAGGTTAATTGACCATATAAGTGTGAGTTTATTTCTGGGCTTTCTATTTTGTCCCATTGACCTATGTGTCTGCTTTTTTGGGCCAGTAACATACTGTTTTGATACCTGTAGCTTTGTGCTATACTTTGAAATCTGGGAGTGTGATTTCTCCAGCTTTATTCTTCTCTCTCAAGATTGTTTCAGCTATCAGTATCTTCTGTGGTTCCATACAAATTTTAGGATTATTTGTTCTCATTCTGTGAAAAATGCCAGTGCTTACTTTACTAGGGATTACACTGAATCTGTAGAGTATGGTCATTTTAACAGTATTCATTCTTCCAGTTGAGCTGTTTCAAAGCCCAAAAGACAATTCTGCTAGAGTGCTGCACTCAATATGTCAGCATATTTGGAAAACTCAGCAGGGGCCACAGGACTGGAAAAGGTGTCAGTTTTCATTCCAGTTCCAAAGAAAGGCAATGCCAAACAATGCTCAAACTACCACACAATTGCACTTATCTCACACACTAGTAAAGTAATGCTCAAAATTCTATAAGCCAGGCTTCAACAGTACATGAACCTAGAACTTCCAGATATTCAAGCTGGATTTAGCTAAAGCAGAGGAACCAGAGATCAATTTTCCAACATCTGTTGGATCATCGAAGAGGCAACAGAGTTCCAGAAAAACATCTACTTCTGCTTTATTGACTATGCCAAAGCCTTTGACTGTGTGGATCACAACAAACTGTGGAAAATTCTTAAAGAGATGGGAATACCAGACCACCTGACTTGCCTCCTGAGAAATCTGTATGCAGGTCAAGAAGCAACAGTTAGAACTGGACATGGAACAACAGACTGGTTCCAAATAGGGAAAGGAGTACGTCAAGGTTGTCTATTGTCACCCTGCTTATTTAACTTACATTTAGAGTACATCATGTGAAATGCCAGGCTGGATGAAGCACAAGCTAGAATCAAGATTGTGGGGAGAAATATCAATAACCTCAAATATGTAGATGACACCACCGTTATGGCAGAAAGTGAAGAGGAACTAAAGAGTCTCTTGATGAAAGTGAAAGAGGAGAGTGAAAAAGCTGGCTTAAAACCCAACATTCAAAAAGCTAAGATCATGGCATTGGGCCCCATCACTTCACGATGAACAGATGGGGAATCAGTGGAAACACTGACAGACTTTATTTTCTTGTCCTCCAAAATCACTGCAGATGGTGACTGCAGCCATGAAATTAAAAGAAAGACAGTTGCTCCTTGGAAGAAAACTCTGACCAACCTAGACAGCATATTAAAAGTGGAGACATTACTTTGCCTACAAAGGTCTATGTAGTCAAAGCTATGGCTTTTCCAGTAGTCACATATGGATGTAAGAGTTGGACCACAACGAAAGCTGAGCACTGAAGAACTGATGCTTTTGAACTGTGGTGTTGGAGAAGACTCTTGAGAGTCCCTTGGACTGCAAGAAGATCAAACCAGTCAATTCTAAAGGAAATCAGTCCTGAATATTCATTGGAAGGACTGATGCTGAAGCTGAAGCTCCAATACTTTGGCCACCTGATGTGAAGAACTGACTCACTGGAAAAGACCCTGATGCTGGGAAAGATTAAAGGCAGTAGAAGAAGGGAACAACAGAGGATGTGATGGTTGGACGGCATCACCAACTCAGTGGACATGAATTTGAGCAAGCTCCAGGAGTTGATGATAGACAGGGAAGCCTGGCGTGCTGTAGTCCATGGGGTCACAAAGAATGGGACATGACTGAGTGACTGAACTGAACTGAATCTGTTAATATGGGATATCTTCTCCCTTGTTTGTGTTGTCTTTGATTTTTTTCATCAACGTCAGAGTTCAGGTCTTTCAACTCCTTGGTTAAATATGTTCTTAGATATTTGTTCTTTTTGATGCAATTGTAAATGAGATTGTTTACTTAGTTTCTCTTTCTGATACTTCAGAGTCCCCTCTGAGGTCTGTAGTTAGTTGTGGCTCGTGGATTTTGGGTGAGAATTGGGAGGTTAACTCGGAAGGCATGGGAAATTGGAAGGTGGTGTGAGTATTTAATAAGCAGAGCAAGGCCTATAGTTCATTTAGGAGAAGAGCTCTGGAGATGGGTTCCCAGCTTTACCCTCCAACATCTGCTGAGATGATTCAACAAGCTGTGTCTGGATGTCAGAGAGGAGCCCCATGGAAGGTCTAGAAAGCAGGTAGCCGTCCCTTCATACTATCATCCAGGCCAATGAGCAGCCTTTAGTTACGGGGTTACTCGGGGTCAGAATTGTCCCAGACTGCGTCTAGACTGCCTTCAGGTAAATAACCAGAAGAGTAGCCCTCTCGATCTCCTCGCTCACTTTGAGTCCTCTTGTCTTCCTCCTACGTGGCACTTTTATTCCTGGCTTAGACCAGAAATAGATATTGTGTTTGTCAGTCAATTTGTGAAAATAACAGAACCATTATCCCCCACAGAGTAACTTCTTACAACACGAGTCGATTTTTTTTCTGTATAAATTGTCTGTTGACAATTTTTTCCTGTCTCTCTAAAGTGCTTTGAGCTCCTCAGAAGAAAGGTGTTACCCAGACACAAAGTATTATTATTTTGTCATTATCATTGTTTCATAACACGGGGCCTTTTACAACAGAAATAAGTATAGAAAGCAATTATTTTGTTTGCTTTAGTTACATCTAGGTCTTTTGATAGCAAGATGTGACATCCAGAGAACCAAGTCACAGGAGGAAAAGAAAAGCATTAGGTATTTGTATGCTTGCTGTCATCTGCGGGTTTTACAGCCTTTACAACCTTGAATTCATTAATTCCCCAGGGTATTAAAGAGATGAACTGTATTGTTCCAAGTTTTAAAGACAAGGAGGCCTTGAGAGACCCAGAGTTACCAGAAGAAAGAAATTGAACCTGCAGAACTCATTTGAAATGCTTTTTGGGATATGCTGAAAATTCCCTTTCCAGTCGCATCACAGGATCATTGAAAACCAGCATACTTTGTTGACCAGCACCTGTTGGAGGAGGAGGCATGATGGTGTCCCTTTTGACCCCTTCTGTGAGAACCTCCTTCCACACTCTCCCCTCCAGACACACCGACACAACCCTAGACGGGTACCACACATCTGGATTAATTATATCACATGGGAATGAGCCAGAACTAAACAAAGTGACAACTTTCTGGCTCATCAAATGAATGCCACCTTCTCGGCTGTGAGAAAGTGCATGTCTCTCAAGGTTGTGCCACGAGTTCTTGGGCAGTCTTGAATCTTTCACTGGACACAATCCTGCTCATCCAGTCTCCAGGATTTGGGACTAGTGGGCAGCTGCATTTGCCCATTTGTTCACAGTGTTATGTCAAGGAAATGGGAAGTTCTTGGAAGACTGAGTTTGGGAGTTAGGTAGACCTTGGTTTAAACCCTAAGTCACCTCTGACTAGCTATGTATACGATTTGGGGCAAAGTGTTTTCCAAGCCTGTTTCCTCACTGACAGCATGGGAACAGTATCTTTCTTGTAGGGTTGTTGTGAAAATTATTGCTAATCCTGTACTTGTATAGCCCCAGCCATAGTAGGGGAGGTGGGTGGGCAGCTCCTATTGGACTGATCATGTGTTCAGTGATGTCATATTGAAAGCTTAAACTGACCACTATAGTATTTCCTTCATGGAAATCAACAGATTCTACAAAGAAGGGCTCCCCGCCTGCCCCCCACCCCCAAAGCTTATTTCGGAGAAGGGAATGGCAAGCCACTCCAGTATTCTTGCCTAGAAAATCTCATGGACAGAGGAGCTTGGCAGACTGCAGTCCATGGGGTCTCTACTAGTCGGACACGACTGAGCGACTTCACTTTCACTTTTCACTTTCATGCATTGGAGAAGGAAATGGCAGCCCACTCTAGTGTTCTTGCCTGGAGAATCCCAGGGACGGTGGAGCCTGGTGGGCTGCCATCTATGGGGTTGCACAGAGTTGGACACGACTGAAGCGACTTAGCAACAGCAGCAGCAGCAGCAAAGCCTATTTATCAATACATCCCTACTTAGTAGGCACTCAATAACTGTAGCTATTATTAGTAAACTCAGGTAAAACACACGTTGATTCAAGATGTAGAAATAGAATTACTGGGAACATAAAATCACTACTTGTTTTACAAGAAAAGTGATATTGCATCTGCCCTGAATTGATCCCACAGAAAGATGAATGTGTGGTTCTTTGGATACATGGAGCTTGTCATTTAGATCTATTGCTTTTGCTTATTGAACTCAGGGAGCATATTTTGTGTTGCTTCTAGTAACTCAAGTCCTTGTTTGGCTTATAAGAATGCACTGGCTGAAACCCAAAACAACAGAAAAAAAAAAGAATTTGGGAAAAATTTTCACTGTTTCAAAGCTGGAGAAACAGCTTGTCAATCAACAAACATCCACCACTGTGTTTGATACTACAGCTGCAACATGATTCTTGAGATCATGAAGCCCGCAGTCTGCATGGGGTGTTGAGAAAGACGGTGCCTGTATTTGAAGCAATATACAAAATGAAAACCTTTTGAAAACACATTGTATGCGTCCTCACAGGGGAAATTCAGGCACAGGGAAATAAAGTCCAGTTTTTCAGGTTACAGAAGTAGTAAGAAACAAAGCTGGAGTTTGAACTCAGATGTAGAGCTAAGCGTCTTTCCAGAAATAGGTTGGGAACAAGTGATAGCATTCTATGCCGAAATAAAAATGGGCCCGTTTTATATGCAGATAATTAGAGAATTTGTTTTTCAGTTGCTAAATCATGTCTGACTCTTTGCAACCCCATGGACACCAGGCTTCCTTGTCCTTCACTATCTCCTGGAGTTTGCTTAAACTCATGTCCATGGGTCAGTGATGCTATCTAACCATCCCATCCTCTGCCGCCCCTTCTCCTTTCGCCTTCAATCTTTGCCAGCATCAGGGTCTTTTCCAATGAGTCAGCTCTTAATAAGAAGATACTTATGTGGTCATGAACAACAAGCACAAGAAGATCTGAACAATTTAAAGGCAGCAGCAATAACCTGGGCAAATCACTGATGAGAAAAGTCTATGGAAAAATGCAGTTTGTACAGATTGACAGAGAGTCACATATTTTTGTGATATTTTGCTAAGCAATGAACACAACCAAGCCCACATATGTTTGCCCTAAAGGCAATAAACCATCTGATGAGCCCACCATGGCCAAGACGGAAGAGGTGAATCCCACAGGAAAGGGTGCAGAATGGTGATGAAGACCCTTTCTCTCCTTTAAAGAATCCTAAAATATTAGGGAGAAGTCAGTCCAACTGATACTTTGATATTAAAGACCAGAGACCAAGTCTATTTTTCTTATTGTACAAACCTTTCTTCCTTTTCTCCTTCTTCCTCCCCTTCCTTCTTGGTCTTCAGACAACAACAGCAAACACTGGTGGACTTTTCTGACCAGCCCAAACATAACTCCAAATAATAAATACTGAAGCAATGGTGGGAAAGCCATTGCTTGGCTGGAAGAAAGCCATACTTCATCTCATACATCATTTACTAGTGTGCCAGGCAGCAATGCCACAAAGCCAGGAAAGATTTAGAAAGAGAAGAGAGGGGGAAAAACTCCAACACCATCACTCCTCCACTATCTTGTAAAGTTTATTGATGAGCAACAAAGAGGCCGTTAATAACGGTGCCCGTGACTGTTCTGATTTACACAAATAAGGGGAAAATGGTGCTCAACAGTGTTTCAATGGTGCTTTTTTTTTTTTCTGCACAGAGTGAAAAGGTTTTTTTGTCTTATTGTGTAACACAGGCAAATTTATTTCAGTCCCTAAATTTTTAAGAATTTCACACGTTCTGATTCTTTCCACGGTCAATCACCTTAGTTCCTCCAAACTCCTAATCTTCAAGATGAGATGGCTCTTTCAAAGAGATGTGTTGCTCAGGCTACAGCTGTCATGTCAGTCAGTCCAGACTTCTCTGATCTCCACTGGAATATGGACACACTTTAAAATTTCCACCCATAATCTCTGGGATCCGATTTCCTCAAGCAATTTACTTTAGGACCATGTTTTGGGTCAGGAGATGGATCTGCCTAGTTTTGAATTTGACACTTTCTGAAAAGGTATTAAGTTCAAATCATGCTCACATGTTCCAATTACCCTAGAACAGTACAGATCATTGGGGTATACCAGTACTTTTATTTACTTCTTTCTTCTCTGGCCGCTCGGGGTCTTAGTTGTGGCGTGTGGGATCTTTTGTTGCGGCACACGGACTCTCTGGTTGTGGCGTGCAGGCTTAGTTGCTCAGAGGCATGTGGGATCTTAGTTCCCTGAGCAGGGATTGAACCTGCGTCCCCTGCATTGCAAGGTGAACTCTTAATCGCTAGATCACCAGGGAAGTCCTGCCAATACCTTTTAAAATCCAGACGCTGTATTCTTAAGATAAGAGCCTAAAAAGACAGAAGCCATCTTTGTTTTGTGTCAACATTAAAATCAGAGTACTAAAACAGTATGTTGTTGTTGTTTAGTCCCCAGGTCATGTCCGACTCTTTCGTGACCCCATAGATTGTAGCCCCCAGATTCTTCTGTCTGTGGGATTTTCCAGGCAAGAATAATGCGGTGGCAAGAATACTGGAGTGGGTTGTCATTTCCCTCTCCAGGGGATCTTCCCGACCCAGTGGTCAAATCCACATCTCCTGCTCGCTTCTCCTGCATTACAAGTGAATTCTTTACCGCTGAGCCACTGGGGGCCCTAAAACAATATAGCGGATAATTTAAATGCTTAAGATATGGAGGAAATGATCGGCTCTACAGTCCTGGAAGCAATCTTTATGTTTATCAATACACCCTCTCTATTGAATCTGTTTTAGGTAAATTGTTCCTTTTTATCTGTATCAAAACTCATACTGAACAATGAATTCTGGGTTGCAGAAAAGGATTTATTTTTGCACCTATCTGTAAGTCTCTGTCCACAAATTAAAAACAGACATAACTGCTGTCGATGGCACTTAGTACTGGTCACAGGCTTCTTTGGAAATGTGACGATTTCTTTCTGTGACCCAAACCTGGGTTTTCTAGAGCCCACTTTGGAGTGGAAAGCAAATATCACACACATGGGCTGTGGATCTCCGAGGTGGCCCCTGAGACCCAGGGCCTCCTTGGCAGAAAAGTAATAGAAACTTACCAGCCAGCCTTGGCAGCCACTGTCCATCCGAGAGTGATGACCAGGATAGAGGAGGGAGGTGCTGGAGAGGCAGACAAGGGCTGGTGGCTCCTCCTCCTCACCTGATCAGCAAAGCTCAAGAATCCCGGTACATCTTTTTTGTTTCCATCCCTGTGTCTATCTAAGGACACTTAGGTTGATTCCGTGTCCTGGCTATTGTAAATAGTGCTAGTATGAACACTGGGGTGCATGCATCTTTTCGAATTATGGTTTCTCCAGATACATGCCCAGGAGTGGGGATTGTGGGATCATATGGTAGCTTTATTTTGAGTTTTTTTTAAAGAACCTCCACACTGTTCTCCAGAGTGGCTGCACCGCTCTATCACGGCCAGCTTCAGGCTAGTGCCATAATGTTGCTGAGCATCGGGAAGGGATGCACACAGTGGGCCTTGTGGGCTGACCTCTGTGCAGCCCTGAGCCTGTCCTGTGAAGCTGGATGCTTTAACACAGGAATGCACAGACAGTGTTTAGCGTTGTTTGGTACACAACCTGGCACACAGTAGTTGTACTTAGAGAGCTGTGGCTCACACCAGCCAGAACTCTGGGCTTCCGGCCTCTTGGCCCTGCAGAAGATAGCCAATAAGTCCCATCTTCTAAGGGAAGCAAATTGCTAATGATCTTTCAATGAAATGAGACTCTTTCCTGGCTTCTGATAAGCTGCTCTGAGCAACTTCTTGGAAAGAACCCAGGGCCAGTGCCTCTGCCTCAGAGAGGCCCGGAAAGGAAATCTTTCGAGGCTCTCCATCCCCACCCCTAGGACAGCCAAATCTCTGCCTCCATAGCCGTGCTCAGCTGCCTGGGCCCTGGTGCCAGCATGTAACCCACAAAACCCCTTTTACTTTGAGCAAGTTCCTAATGTGTGTATGTGTGTGTGTTTTCCTTTCCTAAGCAACGGCTCTGCTGCTGGCCACATCCAACAAAGGAACAAAGTCACATTGTTCAAAGCAAACAACTCCAGTATCACTTGGAACAAATACACAATCACACTCGCAGACCTCAATCTCCAAACCCAGCTGGACAAAGCAGAGTGAAAGACTCAAGACCTCAAGGCAGCAAAACACACCTTTATCTGCTTCCAAAAGGCCTTTATCAAGGGTAGTTTTCACGTGGATTTCTTTCCCCCTGACTGTTACTAATATCCTTTTAGAAACTTGAAAATAGCATGTCTTTCCTTACTGATGGGTTCTGTTCCAGGTGACTTTGATTGATTTATTTTTTTTTCCCCTTGCCACCCTGTGGATTTTGAGGAGGACAGAAAGGGTTTCTTTGGCTTCTCTGTCGGCTTTTGAAGGTCCTCATAGTGAGACGATCATTTCACTTTTAAAATTCAGTCTCTCCATCGGTCGGACGAGATGATCATTTTAGACACATGTACCATTAGCTATCTTATGATTCTGTGAGCGATCCCCCCTTTTCTGGTCTCCTGCCCCCAGGCAGTGGTGCTGATTGACAGGAGAATTTACCACGTGGAAATTCACTGCATGCAGTTTACTATTTGCAGACATGCAGGCCATCAAACGGCTCTCAGCCCTCTGGGTTCGTAATGCTGGGCACTCAAGGAAACTTCGAGAAAACCACTCCTGCAGGTTACTGGGCTCCCTGTGGGCCAGGAATGTACAGGATGCAGCCAGCCTGCAAAGGTGGACAGGTGGAGGGGCTGAGTACCCAACCAAGGAGCAGGAGTGGGAGTGACAGTGAAGCCCTTAGTCAGCCCTGAATGCAAGGCGCTGCCTCTTGCGCACATTAGAAAAAAAAGAAGGCAAGCTCCTAGTTAGGAGTTATTCACAGACCCATCGGAGACTGCTTGCCAGGGTACAAGGGAAGATCAGGGGAACCAAAGAACTAAATCACCGTGAGAGCCTGGCCCAGAGAGAAAACCTGCCTGGAGCCTCTCAGCAAGAGGAACTGAGTCTTGGGAAGGGAATAGGATTTCCCTGGAGAAGAAAGGGGAGGGAGGGGTACCGGGTGGAGAGAACAGCTTGGGCAAGCAGCTTGGGCACATGAAGTGCCCACAGACCCATGTGGGCGTGACCCTGGCCTGATGTGTGCCCACATTTCAGGACAGAGGGTGAAAAGAACTCATTCTTCTGAGCTCATCTCTTTAGCAAAAAATGACTTGTTAAGTGCTTTCTGGGTTTCTAGGTCTATGATGAGGGCTGAGGTCAACACAGAAGGAGCATAAGATGCTCCCACTGGGCACACACCCTTCCTCCCCTTTATCATCCTTAATATGTGGCATGAATCCCTGCTTTAAAGACCACCAAGGGATGTCTCTGATAGTCCAGTGGTTAAGACCCCATGCTTCCAATGCAGGGGATGTGAGTTTAATCCCCAGTCAGGGAACTATTAATAAGATCCCACATGACTCAAGGCATGGCCAAAAAACCCAAAAAGACCATGGAGAGCGCACCCCCATCCCCCCCATCCCAATCCTCAATACAATTGCTGTCTGTATAGTGAAGCCGCTCAGCCGTGTCTGACTCTTTGTGACGCCATGAACTGACTATAGCCTATCAGGCTCCTTCATCCATGAGATTCTCCAGACAAGAATACTGGAGTGGGCTGCAATTTCCTTCCCCAGGAGATCTTCCCGACCCAGGGATTGAAGCCGGGTCTCCCGCCTTGTAGGCAGACGTTTTACCATAAGGGAAGTCATAGAATTAAGCTTTATTCTTAATCCTGACTTGCTGTATCTCTTCCATTGTTGTCTTGAACAGACTTTTACATTTCAAAGTACTATTTAGTGGTGTATACAATGGAATACTACTCAGCCATAAAAAGAATGAAATAATGCCCTTTGAAGCAACATGGATGGACCTAGAGATTATCATACTGAGTAAAGTAAGTCAGACAGAGGAAGACAAATATTATATGATGTCACTTATATATGGAGTCTAAAATACGATACAAATGAACTTATTATCAAAACAGAAACAGACTCACAGACACAGAAAAGAAGCTTACAGTTACCAAAGAGAAAATCTGGGGGGATTAGAAGATACAAAATACTGTATCTAAAATGACAAGGTCCTGCTGAATAGTAAAGGAACTGTTTTCAATATTCCATGGTAAATGACAGTGGAAAAGAATACATGTATAACTGAACCACTTTGTTGTGCAGCAGAAGCTAACAAAACATTGTAAATCCACTAGACATCAATAAAAATAAAAATTTTAAAAAGAACGATTCAAAAAATACTGTTTAGTTTTAAGTTGACTTGATTATATAATTTACATACAATGAGATGCATGGAACTGAAGTGTATGCAGTTTGATGATAATGTATACATGTCACCATCACCCCAACAAGATAAAATGACCCCCTGCTACAGAGAGTTCTCGTGTGCCCCCCTTCCTTCACCACCACCTATCACCCACTCAGCCCCACCAACCACTGATTTGATTTCTAATGTCATAACTTAGTTTTTCCTCCTTTTTGAATCTGTTTTGAACAGAATCAAACAGTAGATCATTTTTGGAGCTTCTTTTGCTCAACATAACTTTTCAATATTCATTAATACTGAGTGTCAGAGAAGGCAATGGCACCCCACTCCAGTACTCTTGCCTGGAAAATCCCATGGATGGAGGAACCTGGTGGGCTGCAGTCCATGGGGTCCCGAAGAGTCGGACACAACTGAGCGATTTCACTTTCACTTTTCACTTTCATGCATTGGAGAAGGAAATGGCAATCCACTTCAGTGTTCTTGCCTGGAGAATCCTAGGGACGGGGGAGCCTGGTGGGCTGCTGTCTCTGGGGTCGCACAGAGTTGGACACGACTGAAGTGACTTAGCAGCAGCATCAGTACTGAGTGTACCAGTAGTTGGTTAATTTCTATGACACACAGATACAATAATTTCTACTTTTTATTCCTTCCCTTATTGGTGGACATCTGGGTTGCTTGTTCTGTGCACTTTTTGGTCTTGTCTTTCCAACTAGATTGTGAGTTTAAGGGCAGACATGTGTTTCATATACTCTGTCCCTACTCTGAAAGCACCTCATCTGGGGCCAAGTCAGACTGGCTCCCTCAACATGTTGGTTAATTGAATTATATTTATGGATAAGATGTAGTCCTTGCCTGTTAAGACCTTGTAACCTAATTATGGAGGTAGCTACAAATAGAAATCAGTTATTCCAAGGCAACACATTAATCCCTTCATTCAGGAAGTATTAATATTTATTTCAGAGAAAGCAGAAGACATACTGATGAAGATCTAAGACATAGGGCAGAATGTGAAAGGTGATATGAAAGACATTCAGCAGAGTTGTGGAAACTCTGAGAGCAAAGCACTGCCTTTTGCTGAGAAGCCGGAAACCCTCAAGGAAGAGAGGAGACGCTCAGGCCCCAAAGATTGAACATGGGCAAGCCACAATAGACCAGAAGTAGACGATCCAACAGAGGCAGAGCCGGGAAGGCAGGGGGAGAAAAAGAAAGTGACAGGAGGAACATGTCTAGGGGCTGGGAAGGTGGAATAGGTTGGGACCACAGACAGTCTTGAATGTCAAGCTTGGAAATCCATGAGCAAGTTCAAACATACAACACGTGCCCATCAAACACTTTTGTGATGATGGGGATGCTCTTACAACAATTTAGCATCTATATTCTGCATGGCAAGACTACCACCATCTCTTTATGATTACATTAGTGTTACAGGGGAACAACAGAAACAAAAGGGGGCAAGAAATTGACCAGTTCACAAGAAAGGTGAATATCAGGGTCACAATCCACCCCAGAAGCAAGTGGTCAATGTCTGGGAGGAGCAAACAGCCCAAAGGGTAAAGGTGTTTTCGGTGAAAGAGAAATAGACGGACTTCACTGGTATCTCAGTGGTAAAGACTCTGCCTGCCAAGCAGAAGACACAGGAGATGTGGGTTTGATCCCTGAGTCAGGAAGATCCCCTATAGATGGAAATGGTTATTCTTGCCTGGGAATTCCATGGACAGGGAGCCTGGTGGGCTACGGTCCATGGGATTGCAAGAGTTGGACATGACTTAGAAATTAAAAAACAACAAAAGAGATATAGAGTTTGGTTGGCTGTTCTTAAGGGATGAGAATGCAGTATAAGTATTATCAGTAACAAACGCTACATGTCACTTTGAGAACTTCATACTTTTCAAATGATTTCATATTCATTATTCATTAGACCCTCATGGTAATCTTGATGACTCATCAAGTGAGGTGTTAATTACTATTATTATTGTTATCACTGTTCTAGATTTTTCAGGGGAAGAAATCAAGGCCCAAAAGAGATAAGAATATAAGTGACATCTCCACATAATGGAAAAGAATATGAAAAAGGATATATATATATATATATATATATATATATATATATAAAAATGCTCAGTCACTCAGTCGTGGCCACCTATTTGCAAGCCCATGGACTATAGCCTGCCAGGCTCCTCTGTCCATGGAATATGTGTGTGTGTGAGTGTGTGTGTGTGTGTGTGTGTGTGTGTGTGTGTGTGTAGTTTAGTTGCTAAGTCATGTCCAACTCTTTTTCGATCCCATGGACTGCAGCCCATCGGGTCCTCTGTCCATGGAATTCCCCAGGCAAGAATACTGGAATACATAGCCATTTCCTTCTCCAGGGGTCTTCCTGACCCAGGGGTTGAACCTGAGTCTCCTGCATTAGCAGGTGGATTCTTTACCACTGAGCCACCAGGGAAGCCCAAGCAAAGACTGTCAGATTCCAAAGGTTCAAGGCACTTTGCCAGAGCCCAAGCTTGGAACCCACAGCAGAACGAACCAGATATATATACATATCTGAATCATTTGCTGTATATGGCAAACCAACACAACATTGTAAATCAACTATGAAAAGAAAAAAGGAACTCCAAAAGAACTTTAGCTAAATTAGCCAGGACTCGAATCAGCATCTCTTGAATGAATTTCTACAACCAGTTATTGGAAAATGAGGAGGTAGGATTCTCTTGGACAGAAGGGTCTTGAAGATCAGTGTTTTCAAACCAGATCAGTGTATTCAAACCGAATCAGTGGGCCTAAAACTCCCTCCCTCCCCACCCCTAACACACCGTTGCAATATGGGTGGTCTGAGAAGGGACTTGGCACAAGTCAGGTATAGGGATCTGATTCAGACTTTCTGTTGTGAACACGAGAGTGTCAGATGTTTCTTTTGTAACAAGAGGCAGTTGAAGGTGTAGCTCACCAATCCTTCTGCCAGTGTAGAAGTTTCTCTGATCCTTAGGGCCAGAGTCAGAAAGTGAGTTCTCTGTAAAAACTGGGAGGGACTCTAAAATAGTTTCTGCAAGGGTGTGGGGTTTGCAGGTCTGGGTTTCCCACTCACTACCCCAGCCTAAAGCTTCCCTCTGCTGCCTGATGTTCATAACCTCGGCTAGGTCCTGCACAGGCAGGCCCCAGCAGGCTGTGTACTGTGACCCAGTCCAGGCTGAAAACAAAGAGGAATTCAAGAGGGGATGGACAAGAGGAGCTCACCTGTGTTGTCATTTTACCTCAGGTAAATCCCAGACAACCAAGAACCAGAGAGACAGAGGCAGTGATCAACCATGAGAAACCATCACCATCAACAGAGCTTGTTGAAGAGGTAAGGGTGGTGTTGGGGTTGGCTTTCCAGATTCCACGGCCTAATTTGGAAGCTTCCAAAACAGTTTGTTTGCTTTTGTGTGCCTGTGTGCATGCTCAGTCATATTTGACTCTTTGTGACCCCATGGACTGTAGCTCACCAGCCTCCTCTACCCGTGGGATTTCCCAGGCAAGAGTACTGGAGTGGGCTGCCATTTCCTTCTCCAGGGTTTTTGTGCACGTGATCACTAAGACAGTCTGCTAAGTCACATGAACAAATCATCTCCTTCTCCCTGCATATATAACTGTCTGTTTCCACGTTAATCCATGACACCCATCAGGCCAATCAACCCAACCACCCAGTATGTGATGCCCCAGTGGAAACAATCATCTTCCCCACTGGGTATCACCACCCTCCTCTTGCAAGGTGCACACACTGCAAAGGGACTCTAGAAGTAAATCTTTCCTCAGTGATGTCCTCTGCATTAATTTCCCTCCTTCTAAACAGCAGCCCAGCAGCTAGTAAATAGCGACCGGCCTTGGTCACTGCTGGGAAGATAAAGGATTATTAAAAGAGCGACCAGCTGCTTGCCAATTATACCGTTTAGGCAAGGAGGGCAGAGAGGCTGGTCTGCCATCGCCCTCTGCCTTGTAGGAAGATGCTAACAACAAACTTCAGCCCTAATTACTGTCTAGTCCATTTTCTCCTGGACCAAGTTTGCATCTAAGCCTGAGCGACAAAGAGAAATGGAATCTTACCCGTAAACACGACCTTTCAATCACATGAGAAAGGCACCTCTCTCTCTTCCTGGCTTAGAGCACTCTGGAGCTCTGCACTGTGAAGAGTTGCCTTAGGTAGGAAGGAACGTTAGCTTTGGAATTCAATTAACTGTCAGCACCACTGTTTGAGAGAGAATGAGTCACCCGTCTTCAGCAAACGGGCTCGGGGGCTGGGAGCCACCGAGATGAATGGTGATTGAAAAGTACTGGAGGACCAGGACTTGGAGACTCCCGGAATCCTTCTCTCACCCACACACGCTTCTACGTGAAAATATAATAAAGAGCAGGAGAGGACATGTGAGTGCATGGGAGATGCTGTCAAGAATTGGCTTACACGTTCTTTTCTGTTTGTAAGTTTCACTGGATTCTAAACTCTCACTGTGGGGACTGTGTTGTGTCTCTCCTTTCTTTCAGTTCATGTCCGAACTAATGCTTAAGAGAGGAAAAAAGGATGCTGTTTGGTTCCCCATGCACCTCTTATAATTGACAGGAAGTAGCTTGCTAATGAGAGAAAGGGTCCAGGCTCTGTCTCAGAAAGGCTGCCAGGAATACCTACTCTATCCACTGGCCCACACTGCCCCTTGAAGTGTAGACACACTGTTCTCTGTTTAACGTGTAAAGTATAATGTGGGCCTGAAAAAGGGTAAAACACGTTTCCCAGTCTATGCAATAGTGTGTGTGCAATCTACATACAATATACAATTCATCCCATACACAATAGTTCATATAATATACAGCAGGCAAAGTGTGCCTGGCCCTTTTCCTTGGCCACTGGAAAGGTTCAGGCCATGGCAGACAGTCTGGCAGTGGTATTCTTTGTCAGTTTCCCCCAGCTCCACCATTCATCTTCCAGAATCCTCTGCCCCTTGTTTCAGTTTTGTATTTGCAGAGACAATCTGCCAAACAGTTCCAAAGGAAAAGGAAGCCTTTGGTGAAGGCTAGAAAAATGAATGACACCCTGGTTAAACTGAAAACTCCTTCAAGACTTGATGAAGAACATTAAATCATGAGAAGAAAAAATCGAGGTGCCTTGTCCACCACGCTCAGAAGGAACAGATCAGGAATGTCACTTGCTTGTGAGAACCAAGCCGGGCGGCCACGCCAGCTGAAGGACCACATGCAAGGATGAAATAAGATACTCTGCACACAGGAGAAACACTGGCCCATTTCATCACACATTTGATAAATTTCACATAGATAAGAGACGACGCGGAGAAAGATGACCTCAGCGTGGTACCCTCACACACATTAGAATTTGGATACCACTGCTTCGAGTGGCAGAGATTTTAGGCTGGGTCCCATTAATATGAGACCTCCCCAACACATCCCTGGATTGCTGGGTTTTGCTTTCTTCGCCTTAGTCTTTGCTGTCTCTCCCTGTTTCCCTACGAAACCAAACATACTTGCTCGCCCAGCTTCACAAACAGAAAAACCAATTCCAAGAGGAAATCACTTCACAGCAAGCAAGCCCTGGGAAGAATTCAAGAGTGAGGAGCTCTTGTAATGAGATTAAGGGAAAAAATGCTTTTGTGCATCCAATTCAGACCCGTCCTCCGTCCGTGAAAGAAGCCAAAACAAACACAGGCATTGTTTTGGGAAGGAAAAGGTTAACAAGCTATGAAAACAAAATTAGAGATATTTTCAAAGCATGACCCTCGGCAGGAGGAGTAGAACAGTCTGCCAGTGTGGCAGCCTCTCCCCCTCCTGTCGGACATTTCTCCTGCAGCTCGGGGAGGGGGGTGGGGGAACAGCCGTGACTGTGATGCTCTGGACAGACCGCAGGGATGCTGCCCTCCCCGTGGTGGATGGACCACATCCACAGGGCAGAGGCATAAACGTCTGGCTCCAGGGGAAAAGACACACAGCTCCTTGGCCCCTTCTTAGAAATAAGATTAGAAAAAATTCTCTGTGGATCCTGCAGAGCTTGGAGCTCAAGCTTTCCTCCACCCTCTGGCAAAAGCACTAGTCTGCAAAGGAAAATCCTGAGCTTATATTCAGACTTGGGTCTCAAGACCTATGCCTCAGTTTCCCCATTCATTTAATCAGTATTTATCAGGCACTCACTGTGTACTGCACTGAGGACTTCTGACTGTGGATGTAAAGTTGAAAGGCCCCCATCCTTGTCATTAAGGGACACACAGTCTGGTGAGGAAAGCGATACACAAATGGATAGTTATCGCTGTAGTACATGAAGCATAGTACAGTTAATGTTTATCACATGGAATGGTTTTGATAGGTTTCCAGATAGAGTAGTAATGTGAGTAACGCTAGTGGACATTTGATACTCAAGTAGAATGGTGTGTGTGTGTGTGTGTGTGTGGGGGGGGGGGTGTGTGGGTGTGTTGTCAGAGGCCCATCACTCTCTGTAGGTAAAGCCCCTGGTTCTTTGGGAGCCTGGAAACCCACTTCCCTGTTCTAAGCCGGCTTCTGGTGATGGAGGCTGTCGCCCAGAAGCACACGGAACACCAGGATGATGTGTGAGAGGGCCAAGATGACATCATAGAGGCACTTCCTTGCACTTTTCATCCAAGAACTCCAGCCAGTGCCCATGAGGTCCGGACAGTCTTTGTTTAACTCAGTGCACACAGATCCCAGCTCTAATCACAAACTCTGCTGGTGATGATGAAGAGAGGTTTTATATATAGAACCCAGAGCCCAAGACAGAGAAACAGATGGGCACACATCTGCAGTGGGTTCCATGGCAAGGCACCCAGTTTTCTCCAGCAAGACTGAAAAATCTACCTTGTCATGTTAAAGTCTCACCTCTGCCCTGCCAAGAAGACTCCTCTAGGCATTTTTATGAACTTCATGAACTTTGCTCAGACTTCGAGAGAGCGACTTCTTCTCAGCATTTCCATGATTATTTTATACCTGAAACTTCACAGCTCTGGCTGGTGATTTCCCAAGATCTGAATTGACGAGATTTATTTCCATGCATCAAAAAGTAGAAGTATCAAAAGCCACACAGAGCAATTCAGTTTCCAGGAGGAAAGGCATGTGTGCGTATGTGCTAAGTCGTTTCTGTCATGCTTGAGTCTTGTGACCCCATGACTGCAGCCCACCAGGCTCCTCTGTCCATGGGATTCTCCAGGCAAGAATACTAGAGTGGGTTGCCATGCCCTCCTCCAGGGGATCTTTCTGACCCAGGGTTCGAACCTGAGTCTCTTACGTCTCCTGCTTTGGCAGGTGGGTTCTTTATCATTAGTGACACCTGGGAAGCACCAGGAGGAAAGGCAGTGACCTAAAAGGGAGCCCCAACCATAGCCCAACAGCTCTGTCCTTTTTCTGAGACTTGTAGTAATGCGCCGAGAAGTTTAGGAACACTTGAACGTAAATTTGGCATGGAGGCAGACAGAAGAACAAGAAGTCTGCCGCTCCTTCCTGCTGAAGTCAGGGCAAGAAGGACCGTGAATTCACCTCTGGGCCCTCTGGTGAAGTTCTGGTTGTTGGTTCCCAAGAGTTTTGTTAACCTGATGTGAAGTTAATCAGGCTTTTCACTTCCAGATCTATATATAAGACTTGGATTATTCCTTCAGATAAAGTGTTAGTCTCGGTGGTGTCCAAGTCTTTGTGACCCCATGGACTGTGTCCTGTCAGGCTCCTCTGTCCATGGGATCCTCCAGGCAAGAGTACTGGAGTGAGTTGCCATTTCCTATTCCAGGGGATCTTCCCGACCCAGGGATTGAGTCCGAGTCTCCCATACTGCAGGCAGATTCTTTGCCTCTGAGCCACCAGGGAAGCCCATTCAGGTAAAGCACTTGTTTTCAGTTCACTGGATTCCTCAGATATAAGGTTTCTTTGAATGCATCTGGCCAGCTTGTGATTCTCTGGAACAAAAATTACTCACCCCAGACAAGCTTCCTCTCCTGCTTCTGGTTTACTTCGCTCCTTTTTCCTTGCCCATCCTGGTCCGTAATATCTATTGTACCGATTACTATGAGACTTCATTCACGAGGAGCCTTCTGGGAAACAAGGAGTTTGATACCTGTTTTTGTTCCCCTGATGATTGAAGCTTACCCCTAAAATCTTAATTTTTAAATATAAGATGGTTGGTACACAGAAGAATTTTAAATCTTTATTGAATTTCTTACATTTTTTGCTCTATGTTCTGGTTTTTGGCTGTGAGGCATGTGGGATTTTAGCTCCTCCACCAGGGATCACATCTTCACCCACTGTGTTGGAAGGTGAAGTCTTAACCACTGGACTGCCAGGAAGGTCCCGCATCTAAAATCTTGAAAGTCATACATTTTTATGGATGTCCTAAAATACTTTCCACGTTCAAAATACATACAAAGGCCTTCTTGACATCTCTGTGGGGCTAACAGATGCCCTAAACTCAATATGCCTGAACCCAGCTCCTTACCTTAACAGCCAGGCTCCCCTCTGCCCATACCACCCCACCCCCACCCATAGCCTCCTCATCTCAGCTGGGTGAGAGACAGGGGTGGTGGGGGATGAGTAGAGACTATTTCCTTCCAGCTGTTCAGGCCCCAAACCTCAGAGCCATCTTTGACTTCCCTCTTTCCCTGATACCCTGCTTTTGAACTGTCAGGAGACCCTTGAAAATGTATTTCCTGAAAATATATTGAGGGTCCAGCCCCTCCCCATTCCCTCCACTGCTGTTACCTGGCACCACCACCCTCTCCCCCTCTACATCAACACGCTGCCAGAGGGACCCTTGGAAAGTAGAAGGTGGGTGGTGAGAGAAGGTGGGTGGTGAGACACCTGCTCAGAATCCTGCAGAGGTCACGACTCACACATGGAGTAGCTGACCTCATCACACCTACCTCCACTCTGTCCCAAACCATGTCTCTGCCTTCACTCACTCTGCTTTAGCCACCCCAGCCTCGCTGATGTTCCTGCAAGTCAGAAACACCCCATTGGAGGGCCTCTGCCCTCCCTGCCTGGTCTTGCTACCCAGAACTCTCTCCCACCTAGTCCCAGGAGAGCCCTTCACTGCGCACTGCCTCTGGCCTCCCCTCCTGGTGGGCCCACTGTGATCTCTCCTGAACTCGCCTGCGTCATCCGCCCCACCCTGCCTTGCCCCAGCATCTCCGGTCCTTCTCCTCCCACTTGGGTTTTAATTTCTGCTCTTCGGGATATCTTGTTTCCATCGCACTCTCCCTCATCTCCCACAGGGTCCAGGGTCTCGGTTTTATTTGCTGATCTCTCCTGAGCACTGGGAGCAGTGCCTGTCATGGTAGGTCCTCAACAAATATTTGTCAATTGCATCGATGTCTCGGGCTTGGTGAACAGTGTTGAAAAGAGCATGGGTTTGAAACCAGGTGAGCCAAGACTGACATCCTGCCACTTTCTAGCCAGTTACATAAAATCATAGCTATAAAGCATCTCTGATAAGACCTGATGTATATAAACGCTCCATAAATGGTGGTTATGGTATTGTTATTACTGCTGTTTTTGCCAGTACCTGCTGTAACATGGCTGTAACCTCAGGGAATAATCTGTGTAAGCTCCCCCATCCCAAGTAGGGCCATGAACCCAGGCCTGGCTGAATGGTGTTTGGCACCTGCCACGCCTCCCTCTTGCTCTGCCCTGCTGTCGCTGTGTTTACTAAGAGGGAGGTGGTGGGAAGGAATGTAACTGCCATGCCAATCATTTGCTTGGTTGCATTGAACTCCAACCCATACCAGTTAGACTGCAGCTCTGAGAGAAAACCAATACTCTGTGCATTTTTCAGAAGAAAACTGCTAAGTAATTGCAGAGGCCTTGTCTGGAGGGGGTGGGGTAACTGTCCTAGAGGTGCTCAGAAAGAAATTGGACCACCACATAATAGATTGGATGACCAGACTGTGACTTAGGCCTCTTCATATCTAAGATCTATGAGGGCAATGAAGTTGCTTTCCTTAACCACTACCTCCGCATTAAACTTGACCAGGTTCTTGACATTGCAAAGACAGAGCTTGGCCTTCTCACAATGCCTCCCATCCTGGAACAGTCACCATGGGATGAAGGTGCAGAACAAAGATGATGCTCAAGGTATAATTATGACGGACCTAATAAGTTCAGCTTATAGACACGAAGTTAAATATAGCAATCTTGTATAGTTAAGTATAATAAAGCGTGTTTGGAAGAGACATCCAACATCCTCTTGCTTTACTTAGAGAAGACAGGCCTAGAGAGACAACTCTGAATGATGGAAAGGTGTAAGTGTGGAAAAGAAGACAGAAATATGCCTTCCATTTTGGAAAGTGTGAGAGTTTTGGACATGTTTCACGACTGCTGAATATGCAGGGGTAAAAGAAAAAAAAAAACATCTATACTAAGAATGATTCCAGAAATACAGAAAGCCTAGGCCCAAACTCACACTGCTGTTTCCACGATGCTTCTCTGCAATTCTTTGCACCCAACCCTCCCCAAAGTGGTCCACAACCAGAGGATGTTGCCATAGCAACAGGCTCAGTAGGGGAGCCACTCAGCAGTACCCAGTAATTCACATCTGTGCTTCTCTCTCTCTCCTCTCTCCCTTCTCTTTTTATCTGTAAATGGAAAGCAGCTCGTGAGTGATGCCACCTTGAAGCTGACAGTTCTTAGAAAAAGGGAAGAGGAGACTTGCTTTGACTGGAATATTCCTGCCCCCATGCAGAGTTCTTTTCCCCTCTCGCAGGTGGCACGCCCTCACCTGGGAGTAGAAGGAGCTGCCTGAGAACTGGAAGTATGTGGATGCCCCAGGGATGGCTGGAAACCAGCCATTGCATCTGACCTTTGCTGCAGGAGAGGCTCTTCTTAGAAGGCTAAAGATTGGCCTGCAAGCTTTTACAAGCTCACTTTGACTTCAGGTGTGGTCAGGCATATTGAGGTGAAAAGGAACCCTCCCCACCTCCCACTGCTGTGTCCTCACCCTTTAAAGATGTCCTTGATTGCCTGCTCTTGCCTCTCATCTTGATCTTTTTCTTCCCTTCCTTGTTTCTAAATTCTCTTCCTGCCTTCCATACCAAGCCCAAATCAATGGACTCCTGAGGCAGACTGGTCTAAGATGGGACTGTTCAAAGGCAGACTTGGGCATGCCAACTGGGGAGAGATTGTTGGGCCCCTTGCCCCTGCTTCCTCTCTGTTTCCTCTGGATTCTCTTAGGTCACAAGCAACAATTGGGGTCAACCCACCCACCTTCACCGCTTTTCCTTCCTATAAGATTAACCATCCATCCATTCTTGTCTGTGTCTGATGGAACACGATGAAAGCACGCAGTATGTCTTAAAGAGTTGATCTCTACAGAAAAAGCTATTTGAACATGCTCCCTGACATCTGAGTATGATGGAGTCCTCATTGTGATGGCTTGTTTTCTATCGAAATCATTTGTTGATGTGGTTCAGAGCATGGATAAATTCACGTCTCTATCTCTCTGCTTTTCTTGTTTTGCCTTAAAAAAATATTGTATCTCTGCTTCTTAAATAAGTTATGTAAGTCATGTTAGCAAGATTGAAAATATTCCAGAGCTTTATTGGGAAAAGTCTCTCTCCCACTCCTGTCTCAGACGCACGTTCCTCTTCCAAGATTCAACCAATATGACCAGTTTGTATCAGAGACACTTAATGTGCTCCCAAGCATATGTGTTTGTATATTTTATTTTCTCTTTCCTATTAATATTCTCTTTTCTTTTAAACTCTAAAAATAGGGTTTTGGGACTTAAAGTTCCTAAAACTGGACAGAAGGGGACAGGGCACAACCTTTAAAAGAATGAGATAACTCAAGGGCATGACACAAACTGATTACAGCCGAACAGTCCAAGATGGCAGATGAATCACTAGACCTTGAGCCTCATCCTATTTCACTGTAATACACTGTAATACATTAGTATAAGCTAAGTGACACACCCACCAGCAACAGACAGTCCCAAGGCTGACCATCAAAGACCAAAAAAATGGATGGTGGCCCAATTACTGGAAATCTCCACCCCTTCCCCAAAATAGTTTGAATATTCCTCGCACTCATTAGCCTATGAAAGTACCCATTTAACTATCCACCACATATTTCAGGGCCTCTCACCTTCTGAGATGGCGCATACTCTATCTGTGGAGTATGTTTTTCTCTGAATAAATTCACTTCTTACCCATCACTCTAGTCTCTCACTGAATTCTTTCTGCAATGAGACATCAAGAACCTGAGCTTCGTTAAGTCCCAAGACCAGATGTGATCCCAACTAAAAGCCCGTGGGTTCAAGTTCCAATCTGAGTTACGTGGTTTCAGTGTGACCCAGTGAACATATTTAGACCTGTTTTGTAGCCAATTTAATTTCTTGATGAAATCTGTACTTTGTTCAAGCATTCGTTAAAGGATCAAGTGGATAAATTCTTGGGTAATTACAGACTTCTTTTTTTTCTTTTATAAGAATCACCTTCTTCCCTGTCACTTCCCAGAAGGACAGGGAAGGGTCACAGAGAGCCAGGTTGGGTCTGTTCCTTTCTGTTGGGCAAGGAGCAGATGTGCAGGGCTATTTGTCAGGTGGAGATGGAGAGAAGGGTGGGAAGATGGCCATCACAAGCCTTGAGCCAGGTCACTCTGGAGAATCAGGATCCACTGGACAGGTTCCAGTGGCAGGGAGAGTGCCAGCTGCTTTTCTGGGAGAATCTGGGGTGTTTGCAGCTTTGTCTTCCTTCATGAAGGAGAGATCCGATAGGAGGCAGACCCACATCTCCTGGCTGCACTTGGAGCAGGGGTGGGGAGGGAGATGGGAATCGACCAGACTGCTTATTCGGCTTTAACTGACTCTGTTCGGATTTCAGTCAAAGCTGCTCAAAATGGCTCATGTGGGCAGACAGGGTCTGAGTCAGCCCTGACTGACTCCATTGCGTGGTCCCTGGATACAGGGTGCAGAGCCCAGAGCTAGGGAACCGGAAACAAGAAATATATGGTTCAGTCCCTCCCCCGAGATGCTGAGGCAAACAGGAAAGACAGATATGCCTGAAAAAAGCCTCAAAAGCCCATGAACACAGACAGACACCAGGACAAAGGAACACACGGGGGTTGATACTGTCTGTGGTCCAAGCTGCCTGAGACCAGCTTCCTTCCGTGGATTCTCTTTAGGAAAAGGGTGCAAAGACTCTCTGACAGTCCCACCTGTCCAAGTCGTTTGACTGAACTTCTGTAAGGAAGAGGACTCAGGCTTTGCAGAAACAGGCCAGGCAGGGAATTGCTCTCTGTGCACCTAGATGTGTTATCTTGATGTGTTTCTAAACCTGTCTGAGGTCAGCCTCCTCATTTGTCATTCGGGGACAATCCCATACCTTACAATTATGGTGAGATCAGAGGATACCTAGTGCCTGCCCAGGGCTAGCACAGGATGGCACTCAGCAAGGGCAGTAGTCATCCTTATTCTATAGATCATTCTAGACTCACAGCCTCTGGGTACCAATGTGGAAAAGCATCTCATTTTTCTCTCACCCTTCTCTTAGTGGATGGATCTCTTCCCTCCTTCCCAGTCTCACCTCAACCCTTGTCTCCTGGTTTTTGGTCGGCAGCGTTCCCCACCTATTGGGCCAGGCCTGGTGAGATCTGCCTGCATGGATGGGACCCCAGGGTGGGCAGCCGAGAGCCAAGCCAAGCAGGAGGCACGTTCTGTCCCTCAAGCCGCTGCGCCGAGGAAGAGCTGGGATGAGACATGTAGAGATGGAGCCAAGATCAGCTGGATGGGCCGCTGGCGGGTGGGGCCAAGAATGGAGTACAGGCAGGAGGATCCTCAAGGATGTCATGTGGAGAGGCTCTGCCCACATTCGCTGCTGCGGGTCCCCCATGTACCGCTCCCCAAACCCGATGGGTGTGGCTGAGGCCCCTGTGCAGCTGCTACCATGACCTTGCCAGAGCCCTCTGTCTCGCTGGGACCCCAGAAGGCACCTCCCCGCTGGGCTTCCTGCCCACGTGTAGGCCAAAATGACACCTCACCTTGTAAACCACACCCTCACCTCCCTTCCTAAAGGCTGCTAACAATTGGGGTCCCAGCCTGTTCAGAGCCATTACGGAGAGTCTTACCTGCACCCACCACCTCCCTCATCCTGTCTCTTTCTCACACACCCCGCTCCCTGAGGCCCTAGACCAGCCACCTTCCCTCTGAAATGCTGCTTTCCAGACCTTGCAGAGCTGGCTTCTTCTCTCCGAGTCTTAAGTCACCTCCCCAGAGAAGCCCTCCTTGACTACCTGGTGCCCTCTCCTCCAGCCTGATTCTCTGCGAGGCAGTTATCACTGGGTGGTCTTCCCTGGCTCACAGGTGTGCTTCCTGATTTCTTCTTGATTCTCCACCCACTGGAGCTCCTGGGAGCAGGTACTAGGCACTCTCTGCTGTTTCTCCAAGCCCTGGGGTGGTGGGTACTGATGAAAGGAGGCCTTCAGACTTGAGGGTCTGCAGTCCTGGGTACTCTGGGCACACGGGAGAGCAGGGTCCCCTGGAGCAGCAACAGCATTGTGTCCACTGTGTCCTGTGAAGTATTCGAGAGCACAGGCCAGGAAACTGGATTTCCCCAAGGAGGCCTGGAAATGGGAGAGAAAGACTGAGCCATCAGCAACCAGAAAGGTGCAGGAACAGAGATACTGGTCGGAGCCAGACAGAATGGGAGGGAGAGCAGAGCGGGAGGAGCACCCCCAACGAGGCCCTGCGCTGGGGGCTTCCTGTCCAGGTCAGGGTCCCTTTCTGTCCCAACACTTCAACATATGTGTACATTCTGCCGTGCCACAGGTGTATAAAGACCATTTTTCCATTGAAAATGACCATCAACATTGCTAATCTAACTTTGTGATGGTTGATTCTAAGGATCAGTCAAGTATTTAAATATTTTTGTGAGTTCTAATGAATACAGTGTGTGTGTGTGCTCAGTCACTTAGTCGTGCCCGACTCTTTGTGACCCTTTGGACTGTAGCCTGCCAGTCTCCTCTGTCCATGACTTTTGCCGGAAGGATACTGGGGTGAGTTGCCATTCCCTCCTTCAGGGGATCTTCCCGACCCAGGGATTGAACTAGAGTCTTTTGCATCTCCTGCATTGCAGGCAGATTTTTACCACTGAGCCATCAGGAAGCCCCAGCGAATCCCGTAGATGCTTATATATAAAAAAGATTCATTCTTGCATTTATTCCAAGTGAAGATGCCAGAAAGGGCAATGGTGAGATTTTCATCATTTGTTACCAGTTAAGGTCTCAGATAATCATGATGATGTGATCACTAATCTAGAGCCAGACATCTTGGAATGTGAAGTCAAGTGGGCCTTAGAAAGCATCACTACGAACACAGCTAGGAAGTGATGGAATTCTAGTTGAGCTGTTTCAAATCCTGAAAGATGATGCTGTGAAAGTGCTGCACTCAATATGCCAGCAAATTTGGAAAACTCAGCAGTGGCCACAGGACTGGAAAAGGTCAGTTTTCATTCCAATCCCAAAGAAAGGCAATGCCAAAGAATGCTCAAACTACTGCACAATTGAACTCATCTCACATGGTAGTAAAGTAATGCTCAAAATTCTCCAAGCCAGGCTTCAGCAATATGTGGACCTTGAACTCCCTGATGTTCAAGTTGATTTTAGAAAAGGCAGAGGAACCAGAGATCAAATTGCCAATATCTGCTGGATCATAGAAAAAGCAAGAGAGTTCCAGAAAAACATCTATTTCTGCTTTGTTGACTATTCCAAAGCCTTTGACTGTGTGGATCACAATAAACTGTGGGAAATTCTGAAAGAGATGGGAATAACAGACCACCTGACCTGCCTCTTGAGAAATCTGTATGCAGGTCAGGAAGCAACAGTTAGAACTGGACATGGAACAACAGACTGGTTCCAAATGGGAAAAGGAGTCATCAAGGCTGTATATTGTCACCCTGCTTATTTAACTTCTATGCAGAGTACATCATGAGAAACGCTGGACTGGAAGAAACACAAGCTGGAATCAAGATTGCCAGGAGGAATATCAATAACCTCAGATTTGCAGATGACACCACCCTTATGGCAGAAAGTGAAGAGGAACTCAAAAGCCTCTTGATGAAAGTGAAAGAAGAGAGTGAAAAAGTTGGCTTAAAGCTCAACATTCAGAAAATGAAGATCATGGTATCCGGACCCATCACTTCATGACAAATAGATGGGGAAATAGTGGAAACAGTGTCAGACTTTATTTTTTGGGCTCCAAAATCACTGCAGATGGTGATTGCAGCCATGAAATTAAAAGACGCTTACTCCTTGGAAGGAAAGTTATGACCAACCTAGATAGCATATTCAAAAGCAGAGACATTACTTTGCCAACTAAAGTCTGTCTACTCAAGGCTATGGTTTTTCCTGTGGTCATGTATGGATGTGAGAGTTGGACTGTGAGGAAGGCTGAGCACCAAAGAACTGATGCTTTTGAACTGTGGTGTTGGAGAAGACTCTTGAGAGTCCCTTGGACTGCAAGGAGATCCAACCAGTCCATTCTGAAGGAGATCAACCCTGGGATTTCTTTGGAAGGAATGATGCTAAAGCTGAAACTCCAGTACTTTGGCCACCTCATGTGAAGAGTTGACTCATTGGCAAAGACTCTGATGCTGGGAGGGATTGGGGGCAGGAGGAGAAGGGGACGACCGAGGATGAGATGGCTGGATGGCATCACGGACTCGATGGACGTGAGTCTGAGTGAACTCCGAGAGATGGTAATGAACAGGGAGGCCTGGGGTGCTGTGATTCATGAGGTCGCAAAGAGTCGGACACAACTGAACGACTGAACTGAACTGAAGGTCTCAGACCTGGGTCTTTATAAAAGCGTGACTCAGCAACGGGGAAACACATCTAGTCTTACCTAATCACTCTGGTTCTTTCTATTTTCTCTCCTCCTGCTGGTCTTACAGCATTCCCCTTTGATACTGAAAGAATCAGATCAATGCAGGCATCAGAGGATTTGCCTGGCAAGGCCTTCGTCACCGCCCATGTCAGAGCCGACGTAGGCTTATGCGAGGAGCTGGAGGGTGACCAGTTCCTCCTTAGTTTCTGGTGATTCCTTTTATCTTCGTGTTTCCAGCAGTTTGGTTTTGAACATCAGGAAAGGGTGTGTGGTAAAGATGGATCCTCCCTTGATTGGAATTGCATCTTTGAGCATCTTTTGGAAATAGTGGTGTGTGCATTGTAAAGAGCTTTGGAGGGGGTGGGCCTCTTCCTGGCAGTTTCCTGGCCAGCTTGACCTATTTTTTCTCCATGCTTCTCCAGTGAAGAGCCCAGGCATTACTGACAGTCTGCGCCAGGGCCTGCAGTCTGGGGCTCCCCCTGCTATTTCTGGGAAGCAGCCTCTAAGTGCAGGAGGCCTCTTGCGGGAGGCAGGGGCTCTTGGGAGCCTGTGGATTGGTGAGCCCGCACCTCAGCAGGGCTGCCCCCAAGAAAGCAGACATGCCGAGGTTACCCGAGTGACCTGTCCTCGGCTTAGGAGACACATTCTCTGGTCTGTAGGAGGCCCCCCGCTCCCCATGGTGGATGAACTTCCCTCCTCTAAGATACATCCATGTGTCCTCAGTTCCTCAGTTGAGTCTGACTCTCTTTGACCCCATGGACTGCAGCCCTCCAGGCTCCTCTATGCATGGAATTCTCCAGGCGAGAATACTGGAGTGGGTTGCCATTGCCTACTCCAGGGGATCCTCCTGACCCAGGATCGAACCCAGGTCTCCTGCATTGGCTGGTGGATTCTTTATCATGTGAGCCACCAGGGCAGCCCTCAAGTACATCCAGCTAACCCACAAATTTCCATCCATAGCCTGAAGTATGTATGGCTTAAAACAGAGCTGCAGGGACTTCCCTGCTGATCCAATGGTTAAGGCTCTGTGCTTCCACTCTGGGGGCATGTGTTCGATCCCTGGCCTGGGAACTAAGATCCTGCATGCCCTGGCAGTCATAAAGAAAAAAAAATAAGATAAAATAAATGCAAAAAATAAAACAGACCAAAAAAATAGCTGTAGTGTTCCCTGAGAGTCAGGCCCACTGTCTCTGGCTTTAACTGTGTCGTGAACAAGCCCCTCCTCCCCACCCACTGCTGCCGCAGGAGGGCGAGGTCTGTCCTGGAGCCAGGCAGGGCTATGTTGCCAGGGACTGGTGTGCAGGGTGTGAAATAAATGTCTCTGGGGGTACGGTTGATGAAGACCATGGTCCTGCCCTACCATACCTGGCAGATCAAGCAGGAATCACCTGCAGACTGGACACCACTCTCCTTTTTCACAGGTCATACTTACAGATCAGAATTCTCCCAAAGACTCAAGGCATGCTGCTCTAGCACTTTTCTAAAAGAAGATGAAAGTGAAGTCACTCAGTCGTGTCCGACTCTTTGCGACCCCATGGACTGTAGCCTACCAAGCTTCTCTGTCCATGGGGTTTTCCAGGCAAGAATACTAGAGTTGGGTGCCATTTCCTTCTCCAGGGAATCTTCCCCACCCAGGGACTGACCCCAGGTCTCCGGCATTGCAGGCAGATGCTTTACCCTCTGAGCCACCAGAGAAGCCCATCACTTTTCTTAGCCCCTATTCAATTTCTGAGTGGCTCAGTGATATAGAATCCGCCGCCAGTGCAGGAGCTGCAGGAGACATGGTACGAAAAGTACATTACCTGAGGAGGAAATAGTAATCCACTCCAGTATTCTTGCCTGGAAAATCCCCTGGACAGAGGAGGCCAGCAGGCTACAGTCCATGGGGTAACAAAGAGTCAGACACGACTGAGCATGCACACACACACTCAATCGCGTCCTCGCTTAGGTCACGTTGCTTCCCTGTGGCCTTACATATAGGTGATGCATCAAAAGGCACATAAATCGGGCAAAATCCTGGCGGCCAAAGCCAACCTGCGACTTCTGCTGTAGCCACTTCATTCGCCTGATGTAAACCAAAGTAGATTTGACACAAAGATGAAGGTGCTTTGTGACTTGGGAAACAGAACACTGGCCCAGCGTATGACAAGGTGCAGAGCTGGGTGTGTGTTTCCTTGTCTGTTCACCCTTATCAGTCAAAGGGTGTTTCTAGAACTGACAGGGGAGGACATGCCAGGGGTTGAACAGACCGCTTTTATTCTTTTCGCTTGATACTTCCGGCAGTTTTACGTTATCTCACGCAGTTAGAAGGGGATGTAGATAATATACATGTTTGTCTTTTCCTGATTACATACAGTTTCACTTGGCTAAAAATCTACACCAGCCACAAGGATACATTCTCGCTGAAATGGTAGAGACTTTTCTCATCATCTTTAAAAACAAAAACCAAACTCTCCAGCCTCTCGATTACTATTGTGTTCACCGCTGCCATAAAAGCAACTGTTTGCAGAATTCAATGCTCTGGGTTTGGGCCATAAGCAAACAATGTCCCCGCGGGTCCCTCTCAGGTGTTCTTGCAGGCTTTGCTCTAGTTGGAATGGTGGATGGCTGAGTAAGCCCATGGATCGCAATTGTTCGGTGGGTAGATGTGGCCCTGAGACCACATGCATCTGGGGCCTTCTGTAGGGCTACGCTTGATTTTTCTGAAGAACTGAAATTTGGAGCCCATTGCAGGGACCTCTCTGAATCCAGACCATGTGGCAAAGATTACATCTCATCCCTTCTTTCAATGTTCAGTCCATCAAGAAGAGATTTCTGGTGCTTCCAGCCAGGATTTGTGTCCTGCCAGGTTCCAGGGAGGACCCAAGGGAAAGATGGAAGGCACCTTTGGCCCCACACACGTTAGCAAACCAGAACTTAGATATTTGCTTAGATAACATTCCACTTCCATGGGATGGTGTGCTTCTGTAGTCTGGCCCTGTCGGCCGATGTCGAATGTATGGAAACCGAGCCCTCGGTCCAGCAGTACAGACTTTGAGAAGCCAGCCCCATCACTGGTAGAGCTAGGAGGTGCTGTCCCTCCTTGGAGTGTGGATGGCATCTGCTATCCCTGTTATGCGGCTGGGCCATGCATCACCATGTGCTATTGATTATTTGTTAGGGGTCTCCACCACAGCTCTCCCTAGATAATGGAAACCTCAGGGTCTTTGGAGATGTCATCTACCCCAGTGGGGAAAGAAGTCTGTGACTCACCCAAGAGCCCCAGGTTCCCTCTTCACTCAGGGGCTTGAGAAGCTGGCCCCGGGCTAGAGGAAGTACAAGACCCTGGCGCCACACCAGGGACCCCAGCACCCTAGGAAGGAGACTGAGGAACCCCTTCAGCTGGGCCTCCAGAGCCTCATGGCCCCTCTATGCACACAAGTGGCAAAAACATTCCTTCTCCTTCAGGTCCTGTCCCAGCTTTATCGCAAACAAGCCAATGCAAGTGCCGTGGGTGACCTCAGCGTAGAATTTTCGCCCCAGAACTCGCTCTGTGGCAAGAAAGAACATTCCTGGTTTTCATAGATGCCTTCTTGAGTAAATAGAAGAGGACCAGGAAACAGACTAAAAATCGGTGCCCAGCTGGCAGTCCCAGGATAGTTCTGCCAGGCTTCTGGGTTGGGGTTCTGGGGGAAAGGAGCCAGGGCCCAGAAAGGTTTTGTGTGTCCCCGTGGTGTCACTCAAGGCCCACCTTGGAGGTGGCCCCAGAGCCTGCAGAAGACCCTAGAGACTAAGGTCACAGATGCCGCTGCTACAATTAGAGCTTCCCTGTCCTGGCCAGTCAACTTGAATGGCCAGTCGAGTGACAGCAGACATCCCTGTGGCTGATGGTGGAAGGGTCACACACGCAGGACGAGTGTGCCTCACACACCAGGCTGGTGGGGCTCCTCCAGCTTGGTGCACAGGTAGGACAAGCTACAGAGACAGAAATGATGAACCTGTTGACTAATCCTAGAGGTGTCTGTGTGGCAAGAACTTAAGTATAATGTCCCAGATATGCACATACGTGGGTGTCTTCTGATCCATTTTCTGATGGCGGGGACCGGGAACGTGCAAGTTTTATGCAAATCCAAACATGAGTGCAAATCCAAACATGAGTGCAAACCCCCAAGTGTCTAAAACTCCTCAACGCTGGTTTTCCAAATGGCGATTTTTCTAACCCCTCCTTCTGGAAATAGCTTCACCTGAAGCAGCCTTCAAACTCTCCAAGCCCTTCTGAAAGTGTTACTCAGTTGTGTTTGACTCCTGATGAGCCCACGAACTGTAGCCCACCAAGCTCCTCTGTCCATGGGATTCTCCAGGCAAGCATACTGGAGTGGGTTGCCTTTCTCTTCTGAAGGAGATCTTCCTGACCCAGGGATCAAACCTGGGCCTCGCACATTTCAGGCAGATTTTTTACCGTCTGAGCCAGCAGGGAAGTCCTCCAATCCAACTGGGTGGAGCTAAAAGGACATTTATGAAGGTGGCCCATTAAAGCAGCACTTTGGAGCCAGTATCTCAAGTTCAACCATTGTATTCTGAAGACCATCCTAGCATCTTTCGCTTAACAAGCCAACAGGCCCTGGACTCCATATCAGAGCTTTATCTGAATTTCTGGTCCTTGACTTTCCCTAACACACAAAGGCTTCTCTCTAGCTAGAAAGCTGGTGATGAGTTTCACTTGTCTATCTACAAAGAGAAATATTTTAAATGCTTTCTATTTATAGCTGTAAAGTCTTGATACCACCAAAGGCAAAGGCAGAATCTCTTTGTACATTGATTTTTCTAGTGCAGGCTTAATGTCTGTATTTGATTATGTTTACCATGCAGGTGAAGCAAAAAATTAAATTGGGCTTCTTTAAAGAGGGGGAAAGACTAGCAGCAGAACTGAAAGATCACAGGAGAACTTGAGCAGGTAACCTGGTTGCAAACACTGTCCTGGCTTTAGACCTCTGCAGCTGCTAAAAATGCATTTATCCCCACTTCCACACCCTCTCTACTGTGCAGATCTGCTTTTGCTTTCTCCTGCTTTCTCAGGGAAAAAAAACCAGTCCCCTAGGATTCTCTGTCTCTCTCTGCCTGACAAACCCAATAGGAAACCTACATTAATCTGTAAGTGAGGGTAACGGTTTTTCTGCTGTTTCATACATGCTAGGTCAAATCCATGGATCTTGCGACAAGAGGAGGCCCCTAGGGGAAGTGAATTCCCTTCCCTCTGCAGGGCCTGGTACCCATCTGCCACTGGAGGTGCTGGAGGGGTGTCCAGGAACCCTCCGCTTTCCCCAGAAGATACTTTGTTCCTCCTAACCTCGTCCTTCTCTACTTTCAGACTGTAGGCAAAAAGGCCAGATCTCCAAAAACTAGGCCCAGGAAGTCAGGTTTCTACCGTCGTCTGACATCCATACTAGAGGCCGGCTTTCCAGGCAGCACCCGGGAGGCAGGCCTGAGTCCTCGGGGTCAGCGGTCATGGGGTTTCATTTGCTCAGACATACTGTGACACTAGGTCTATCTTGGACCAAAATGGGCATGGACTCCTCTGACTCAGGGTGGCTTCTAGAAACCCATCAGGGAGTGTTTTCCATCATTTGCAACGTCTCAGAGCACAGAGACGGGGCCTCGCCAGGCCCGGGATTGGCATCAGCTGCAAACGCCATGCCCTTTCCCCCATCAGGACAGTGGCCCTAGTGCTAAGTCACCAGTTAAGAACAAGGGACAGCACAGAATTTGAGATTCAACTCTCAAATCCAAGTGGCCCCTTCCTTTTCTAATTTGTAAGAAACTGGCCCCCAGTCAGCTTTCCTTTGCTCTGTCTCCAACCAGAAGTGAAAATGTGCTCCATGCTCCTGGGTCTGCTGTCCTCTTGAAGCCCGAGCTCATGGAGGCCGTTTGGACAGGACCCCCCCCAACCCCGACTCTAGCTCTCCCGTGGCCGTGTCCTCCTCAGGGGTGACAGGGTGTGTGGGGGCTGGGGGCCAGGGTGGCAGCCAGGTGTGGGACTTCTGCCCACAAAGATGGGTGAGGGTAAGTGCCCTCTAAGGGAGCCTGAGTCACCCTTTCTTGGGAACTTCCCGCCAAAAGACAAAGCTCCCAACCTCCCAGGGAGCCTTATGTGGCTGCCGGAGAAAGACAGCCTGGCCTTGGCAAAAGCAGGAGGCGAGGAGTAGGGATGGTGGGACCCTCCTGGAGCTTCTTCCCACCCAGCCTTGGGTTGTATCCTCCCAGACACCTTTGCTTCCATCCCTGGACTGAGGAGGTGGTCATGCGTGCTCCTGAAAGTGAATGCCCCTTTCAGAGGGTCTGGGGGTAGGATGGGGCGGGCATCGGAAGGAGATGGTCAGCTGTTTCACAGTGAGGCCTCCGCAGGCCCGTGAGAGCAGCCCCTGCTGTGGCCTTGCCTTCTTCCAAATAAAGAAGCCAGGAAACGGCCAAGTTGGTCCTTGTGGCAGAAACTTCTAGAACCAGAAGAGGCCCTTCCCAGTATCTGGGGGTGGGGATGTCAGATTTTGCTCTGGGCAGGATGGGGGTGGTGGCTGGCAACCAAGTCCCACTTGTATGTAACCTGGCAGCTCCCTGCCTGGAGACCTGCCGATGGTCACGATGTGTTGCCTCCCAGGAGATGTTCCACTTTCCAAGCAGGTGGGAAATGAACCCAGTTATAAATAGCGACACTGGACTCATCACAGAGTCCCCTTGCAAAGCAAAACTGTGGGTCTCCTCCAAGTGGCACAAAGGACTGGCCATGGCTTTTGGGTTCCCTCTGGGACTCTGGGGGGCTGGGGTCCCAACTGCACCAAATCCCCAGTGCCCCCCCCACCCCCCGCAACACCCTGGCGCCCAGCACAGCCACCAGCAGAGCCCCTCAGCCGTGGCCGCTGGCCACCTACCCAGCCTGGGTTCGCCTTGGTGACTAGGGGGCCACTGTGACGGTCCACACCCTCTCTCCGCCTTCCTGCTCCCTTCAGTGCCTGGTAGACCGGGGTTTCTAGAGCTTTCTCAGAACCGTGGACACATTCCCAGTGGAAATCATGACATTTTCCGTTTCACATGACGCACTCCACAATGCCTCAGGAAAAGAGAGAGAGAAAGAGAAGGCAAACAGGGCCTGGGAGCCAGCCCCTCTCTGTCAACAGCCAGGCCAGGTCCTCTCTGTTTATCCTGGAGTCACCTCCCCGGGGCTTGACAGTCAGCCTCCAGCCTCCGTGTTCTCTCCTGCAGTCAGAGGCCCGACGACTAGGTTAACTGCCTTTTCTCTCTGCTTCTTGGCACATCTGGGTGAAGGCGTGCCTCCCTACTTTGTTGTGTTTTTTTTTAAACTTTACTTTCGACTGCCATGGTAACTGCTGCATGTTTGGCAAAGGGAAAGAGGGGGAAAAAAAAGCTCGGGGAGAAGAAAAGGAGCTCTCAGCGCAGGGCTGGCGGCCGTCCAGGGTAATCATGCTGCAGAGCTGAAATGAGGCCTCTGGCGGGCAGCCAAGTCACAAAGAACAAAGCTGTCAGTTCCTAATGTTGGCGGCAAAGCCTGTTTGGCACCCTTATATGCTTTCCCAGAACTCCCTGCCTTGGCTGCCTTCCATTCCCTTCAGGGCAGCAAACAGGATTAGCCCAGCTCTGAGTTGTTTTTCTTCCCTCTCCTCCAACTGTTTCCAATGACATCATCCTCGCTGCACTCATTTGCCAGCAGGGTGGTTTTTCTCTCTCTCCTCCCACCCCCTCTCTCCCTCCATCTCTCTCACACACACACACCTCCACTCCCACTTCCTTCCTGTAGCCGCCCCCCAACCTCCTCTGACTTGCTCGAAGCGCACTGTTTGAGGTCATGCCTCTTGTCCGGCATCTCTGTGAAATGCACACACGCCCCGGCGCTTGTCCATTTCGCTGAATCAAGCCAGACGTTGTATTTTATTTTTATAACTGAATTCCTGTGAGATAAAAATCTCATTTTCCTTCGCAGGCTGTAATCAGCACTCGCAGGGCTGTGGTTTCCAACTGCCCCATCTCGTGCTTCCTTACGAAGCACCGCTGAGAAATGAACTTGGCTGCCATTCAGGTTTAAAGGGCCCGCGGCTAGTCAAACGTTGCTGGTTCACACACACACACACACGCACAAACACACGATGTGCACACAAAGACTACTGCATGCGCACACCCACAGGCACACACACCCACTGGGCTACACAGACAAAGGGTATGGAGATACCCCCCGAGAGAGACAGACACACACACAAGCAGCACCTAGGGTCATTCTTTCCCTTTCAAGAAATAGGTGAACAAGTAGAAGCCAAAAGCTGCTTCCGAAAAGGCTGGTTTCAACCAGCAGGCAAGCAAGCGTTATGCAACTAATGTCTGGGTTCATGAAAGGAATCGAGGTTCGCTGACTGCACAAATGTTCCCCCGCCCCCCGCCCTGCCCCCCCACTCTGATTCATGAACTAGTTTTCAGATTCATGAATCACTCGGGAGCCAGCAAGAAAAAAATGAGTAGTATTGATCTCATTTCAATTGAAACGGGCTCATTATGGCCATGCAGGGGCAGGGTGCAGACAACTTCCTACCACCAGACACTCGCCAGCATCCTAGGTCTGCAGGGGAGGCTCCCCACCTATGGGTGGGGCAGGAATGCTTGGGGAAAGGCTGGATTTTGCAGAGGAGAGGGTTCCCCCTCTTCTGATGATTAAATAGGCAGAATCAGATTTATTGGTATGAGGAGATGGGGCTGGACTCCTTTGTCCTCTTCGGGAGGTCTATGGGCTTCCTTGGGTGTTCTCCATCTTTTTTTTTTTAACTTTTAATGAAATATTTTAAGAGGAATCTCAGTGCAAATTCATTTCTGGATTGTTGGTGGTGTCTCAAGGACTATCTAAAATAGCAATTCACCTTCTACTAGGTGAATTCAAGTTCAGATCCAACTAGGATATCTTGGGGTTTGCTTCTTTGTTTGTTTCAAGGCCAACATGTAGCTTTTGCCTTTTTCAGCCCTTTGCATTTGATTCAGCAAAGAAAGCCTGGGGAATATGGACCCTCTAGATTTGGGCCAATCACATTTCTATAAGGAAAAACAATCCTCCAGCTGGGTGACTGTCATCACAGGGATAGGAGGCTCTGGGATTTCAGAAAGTCATCCTTTTCCTTCCCAAATGAAGTGAGGGTTCTCTCGCTGACTGTCAAGGAGGTGGGCACTGAGCTGGGGTCCAGTGGCATTACAGACAGGGAAACTTCGGTCCCTGGGTAGGTTTATCGAGGGCTGTCCTCCAGGGAACCAGGCCTCTCCAACTGCCTTTCCTTGTTCCCTTGAATTCCGACTCAGCAGTCTTCCCTCTTGACATATGCCCCCCTGCCCAGTCCAGCATGTCACACTCATCCTCATAGCTGGGAATCCTCTTTCACTCCAAAACACTGCAATCTGGGCTGTCATGTGTACGCAGACCATGATCAGTGTGATTAGCTTTGACTTGCAGTTTTGCATTGGGATTTTGTGTGGTTTCAGCTCTCAGATCTCCCCCAAGCACTGGGAGATTTAAAACAACTGATGGGACATTCACTTTTCAGAAACCTCGCAGAAGTGGGCAACCCTTGGCAGAAAAAATTCTACCCTATGCTGCATCACTTTGGATCCAGGAGTTCGGAAATGAGACTCTCACCCATTGACTTCAGATGCAAAGCTGAGCCATTAGGCATATTTAGCTTGGCAGAGAGTCATGCTATGACTTTGCCCCCTTTTGTTTCTGCAGTGCCCAGAGAAACTGGGAGCAGCCCCAAGAAGGGCAGAGAAGATGTGCTTGTGTGAATTTCAATAAGCAATCAGGCTTCCCTGGTGGCTTAGATGGTAAAGAATCTGCCTGCAATACAAGAGACCAGGGTTCGATCCTAGGGTTGGGAAGATCCCCTTAAGAAGGGAATGGCTACCCACTTCAGTATTCTTGCTTGGAAAATTCCATGGACAGAGGAGCCTGGTGAGCTAAAGTCCACATCGCAAAGAGTCAGACACAACTAAGCGACTAACACACACTATAAGCCATTGGTTCAG
Source organism: Nanger dama (assembly GCA_917880005.1). Classification (NCBI taxonomy): domain Eukaryota; kingdom Metazoa; phylum Chordata; class Mammalia; order Artiodactyla; family Bovidae; genus Nanger; species Nanger dama. The sequence goes on along the minus strand of CAKJTW010000062.1, from coordinate 7,657,513 downwards.
AGGTGAAAAGAGCTGCTTCGCATTTCGTGAGGCCCTTTTGAAGGTGCCTTTCAGCTCTGAGCTTGTATTCTTGGGCTGAACCTTGGAGCCAGCTTGGAGTCCTGGGGTGTCATGGGTTAAAATCACTTCCACAAATGGGCCGGCTGGCCTCAGAGCAAACAGGGATAGTGGGTTGGCTCATGTTTTGCATTAACTCCTTGGTTGTGTGTTTTTTTTTTTTTTTTCCACTGCAGCCTCACATTCTCTGATAAACCTGAGTTGCTAGGAAAGCTTTATGTAACACCGCCAGCCTCAGCTTCTTAGAGCAGCAAGTGCTCTGTTTCCAGAGTTCCCCATAAACCTGGCAGCGCATCAAAACCTCTGTTTCATAACAGACCAGAAATAGGATTTTCTAATAACATCCCGAGGACTGGACTGAGTGTGCAGGGGTCTGGATTTTTATGAATTGCTAATGGTTAATTATACAGAGACCCCCATGACACCCAACCTGCTATCTCTGGGGTCGAGGAGGGTGGGGATGTGGGAGGAGTGTGGTTTCTACATCCATGATATGTTGGTTCCTGACCCACGGCCCCTTTCAGAGAATTTGCTAAATGATCTCAAACATATTGAGGATCTTACTCATGTTTCAAAAAAAGAAAAGGGGCGGGGGTGGGACTACCTTCCTCCTGCTCCTTCCTTCATTCATGGAGAATGTGGCTTCCTTTTATTTTGTTGCCAGACTTGCTGATGGTTACAGGTTTAACTCCTGGCTTTCCTCAGGGAGAGGTCAGCTCTCTTTAATGGGCACACCTAGTGTGAGGGATCCAAGTATCGTCCGGCAATACACAAAGCACACCTGTGAACCTCAACCCTGTGACTCGTGGGCTGATCACTGAGGGGGAGAAGGGAGAGGGGAGGTGGCCTCGCTTTCCTCCCTCACGCCCGTGGGTCACCTCCCCAGCAGGCCACCCCACCTAGTCCAGTCCTGGTTTAGATTATGACAGCGAGGGGAGTTCCCTCCAAAAGGCTATTTGCAGCCTATTTAGATGTCACTCAGGCTTCCAACCACTATCCCTTTGTTCCATTTCATCAGCTGTGCCTTCCTTCCGGTTCTGTCTGGACCATCCTTATCCTGCCCTGTGTGAGTTGCTAGCCCAGGGGTATCACTTCAGAACAAAAGAGGCCCCGGGGTATGGCAGGATACTGGGATCGGGGTCAGCCAGACTCCGCTTGGGGAGAACCCGGGGTGGCTCGTGGCACGACTGCCCCCAGCGATAAGGAGCTGCCAAAAGAAGATACTGCCCTGAGGATCCTCTACAGCCACTCCTGCATCCCTGCCCCCTGCATCCCCCCATCCCCCTCTGCTCCCCCCAGGTCAGCTCTCTGCACTCACCTGACTACCCCAGTGGAGCCTCAGCTGCATGGCCCCTTCCCCACCCCCACCTTGTGTGGTTTCCCTGTTTTAAGCTTAGGTATGTGTGCTCAGTCTCACTTTGATCTCTAACTCTACCACCCCATTGACTGTAGCCCACCAGGCTCCTCTGTCCATGGGATTTCCCAGGCAGGAATATTGGAATAGGTTGCCATTTCCTCCTCCAGGGGATCTTCCTGACCCAGGGAAATTGCCATCATTCTCTCCCAGACCTCCTCAAACAGTCCCCTCATTGTTCACCTCTCCTACCTTCTCATTTTGGAATTCTAACACCAAGATGTAACAACTCTGGGCTCACCAGGACAATCCTCACTTGGTTATTTCCTCCTCTGCCATTGAGATAATTTCTCTGGTGCTTGCAACTCTTTTCCATTTAGTTTCATCAGCATTGAATCGACCTGCTATTTACCCTTTCTTCTGGATCGTTACTAAAAATAATCCAGAAAAGTCTCCTCTCCCAGCAGGGCCCTAGGGAAGCCCACACAGGTCCCCAGAGCCCACCCACAGCCTTCATCTCCAAATGGCTCCACTGAAACTGTAGTCAAGAGAGGGTTCCCTCCCAAGCTGAGATTTAATATCCCTGAGATCCGCTGAGTGTCTGGGCACCTGGTTGCTATGGAGATGGTTGTCATAAAAACACACCGATCTGCAGAGAGATATAAAACCGAGTCTGAGGTACACGATCGGACACAGCGCAGAGAGACGGCAAGCTGCTTATCTCCTCCTTTTGTTGACACAGGGCCTTTGCCTTTTAAATGCATCCTGAGTGACCTTCTCAGAACCAAGCCAACGCAAATCCATTTCAGTTAATATTTCGTAAGGGACGATCAAGGGCTTTGCCAAATGCCAGATGCCTGGTCTTCCTGTCCCCAGCTGAGTCAGCCCAGAAGAAGAGGACATTCCTCTCTGGCACCGCTTGTTCTCTGCTGACTGTCATTGATCCATCAGTGCAGCAGGCAGCGTAAAAACATTGACCCTGACAGTGCTCCAGAGCAGATGGCTGGGGATGAGTAACCTGTGTGGGCAGGAGGCCCTGGATGCGTGGCCCAGTCTGGAGGGGCAGAAATTGGAGGGGCCCCCAGAGACCCATCCAGGAGGTAATGAAGGCCTGTGTCTGCTGCCTGCCAGCTCAGGATGGGGTAATTCAGCAAGAGACACTTACGTGGTATGTGGGTGTGTCCACTAACCACCTTCACCCCCCTTGTCATCTGAACTCTCAAAGCCCTCACAATAAGATCAGCAGCTGAAAATCCATGTCTCGCTTGGTCTTGTCTCTGTGCAGGAACCAGTAAGGCATTTCTCTCCTGGCTCATGACTGGGCTGTTCTGGCATAGAGTGTGTTAGTGTTATTTGCTCAGTTGTGTCTGACTCTTTGCGACCCCATGAACTGTAGCCCACCAGGCTCCTCTGTCCATGGAATTCTCCAGGCAAGAATACTGGAGTGGGTTGCCATTTCCTTCTCCAAGGGATCTTTCCAACCCAAGGAGCGAACCTGGGTCTCCTGCATTGCAGGCAGATTCTTCTAATTTAGATTTGTCTAATCACCAGGGAAGCCCTAGCTGGCCTCATAAAAGGGCAAGTGCAATTCACATTGTGTAGCTGGAGTCCTTCTGAAATGTGTGTGGGGAAAGGGCTTGAAAGAATGATATGGTGTTCATTTATTTAGCTCTGCCATCCTGGAGGAGGGAAATGACTAGGAAAAAAAATAAATAACCAGCTCTGGCAGTGGCCGCATTGTGAATGCAGACCAGGCTTGCTTCTGTGCTGACTCCCAGCAGCAAGGCTGCATGAACACCTGAGATCCAGGTTACCTTCTTTGCTCTTTCTCCTCTTGGAAGATGTTTGAATTCTAGAACACAGATCATAATTTAGTCATCGGCCTGGTCTTGGATCTTCAGCAATCCCCTGGTTACCTAGTGCCTGAATTTCCTCTTCTGTTGGGGGATGTATTTCTGTTTCTGTTTAGTGCCAATGGCATTTTAGTTGATCTTTTTATTGACATATAATTGCTCTACTGTGTTGTGCTAGTTTCTGCTGTATGACAGAATGAATCAGCTATCTTACTGTTACTCAGTTGCTAAGTCAGGTCCAACTCTGTAGCCTCCATGAACTGCAGCCCTCCAGGCCTCCCTGTCTCTCACTGTCTCCCGGAGTTTGCCCAGCTTCATGTCCATTGAATCGGTTATGCTATCCAACCATCTCTAAAGCCAACTCTATGCATACATACATCTCCTCCCTCTTGGACCTTCCTCTCATGACCACCACCATCCCACTCCTCTCGGTTATCACAGAACACCCAGCTTAGCTCCCTGCCAAACACATTTTAAACTTCTTTTGCTTGAGTCACTTCTCGCATATTGCCACTGAAGAAGGAGGTAAACAAGAGATCTAGACTAATATGCAATACCTTGAGAACAATGAGTTCATTTATCATGCACAACATTGAGATCCAATGTAACGTTAAGACACCTCTTCTTAGTACCCCTCATATCCAGGATGGCAGAAAAATAATTGCCTCTAGAAAACAATCTTATGGTCACCAAAGTGAGAAGAAAGAGTATAAAATTAGAAATGTGGGATTAGCAAACACACACTACTGTATGTAAAATAGATCAACAACAAGGACTTACTGTATAACACAGGGAACCATATTCGAAAGAATTTGAAAAAGAATATACATGTGTGTATATATATAGATATATGTATATACATATGTACGTACACATATACATGGGCTTCTCTGGAGGCCCAGACAATAAAGAATCTGCCTGCAGTGCATAAGATCTGGGTTCGACCCCTGAGTTGGGAAAACCCCTTGGAGAAGGGAATGGCAACCTACTCCAGTATTCTTGCCTGGAGAATTCCATGTACAAAAGAACCTGGCAGGCTACAGTCCATGGAGTCACAAAGTCAGACGTGACTAAGTGACAAACACTATATATACATAAATATATATATATACATACGTATATATATCCACTAAATATCCTGGCATGCGTGTTATTGCAATCTCTCATTTGCATATCTTCAGTTTTTCTAAATACCCCCTTCTTCAGTTTAGTTCAGTTCAGTCGCTCAGTCGTGTCCGACTCTTTACCCCTGTTTATCAATAGTTTATTGACCGCATCTTCATTATTTTCCAATGGTCCTTACCTCTTTATTTTCCTTGTTTAAGATACTTTTTTAAAGAGCCATTTAACAGCTCAGCGAATGTAGAGGCGTCTGGTTTTCAACTCTCTTCTCATTAATGAATTGGGCCAACTTTTTCTTTTTCCACACTCCTTCCCCTGAACAAAGGGAAAAAAGGGAAAGAAAAAAGCAAACATGTTTTTAAAAACACACCCTATTCCCCTTAGCTCCTTTGGCTGTCGTTAAATTGTTCTGCCTTTTTCTTTCTTTCTTCCTTTCTCTCTCCCACCCTCATGTTTTTCCTGAAAACTTTAACCTAATCCTGGTGTTCTTTCTCATTTCCCCTCCCCTGTGTCTCCATTTTTTTTTAACAAGTTCAATAGGGAGTTGCTCCTTTGATTTTTTTTTTTTCCCCTGGCCAGGCTGAAAACACACGGCGCATTTCTTTTCTTTCTTTTTTTCTTTTTTTTTTTGGCTATTTTTTGTTCTGTTTCACGGGGCCTGCAGTCTTGGCCTGCAATTATGGCGTCTTTCATGTTATCTTTCTCCCAAGGCAACGGCTCACATCCTGGCAAAGGAGACAATGGCAGTGTGTGTCTTTACTTAGCTTTTATACCTTTTGTTTCAGAATGCAGGATTTCCTTATGGTTTGTTTGGGCTTTTCAAAAGCTTATTTACTGATCCGGAGAGGTGCCAGACTCCCGGCCTGAAGAATGCAGGCCGAGTTTATATGTGCCTGAAAATACACCATCATGTCCAGGCCCATTTCGTATTTGGAGCCAATGTCGAGGCTGATTTGATTGCTGTGTGTTCTGTCCTGTTCTTTGCCAAAAAAGTGGCTGTTAATACAGGCCAAAACCTCAGCTCACTTGAGCCTCTTGTGTGGAGAAAACAGGGCTAGAAATTCAGACCAGGATAATGGCTGAACTCTGAAGAATGATGACCACCTTTTAAATTAAGATCCTGTTTATGTGCTGGTAGATGCCTCTAATCATTTGCTTGTTTTAATTAAGCTCCCTTTCTTTCACGAAAAGTTGGGATTTAAAAAGTTTATCCAACTATATTTAAACCTCACACTCTTATAGTCTGTCCCCAGGCCCTATCTCTGTATTTTCGATATGATACCATATTTTCAAAAATGAGGTCTTTGAGGGGAGAGAACATGTGATCTTCCTGATAGAACCACAGAAAGGGCTGCTGGGCATGAGCATGTTGCAGGTTTCTCAGTTATCTCTCATGAATGTCGGCCACCATGTTTATTTTCCTTGAGGTCAATGTGATGTCATTGTCCAAGGAGCACCGTTTATTGGTTGAGAATACACACACACACACACACACACACACACACGTGCACTCACAACAAAGGCAGGATTTTTCCCCTGCCTTCCTCACAGAGACCATGGTGTGGGCTCAACCTTTGCTCCAAGAGTAGTTAGGGAAGCTGCGTTTTGGTGACTCAAGAGGACATAAAATACTAGATCCAAGTAACTTTTGCCAGAAACTTGATTCTGTGTACTAGATTCATACCTGATTCTTACTCCTGTGTGTTAAGACAATGCCTCCAGAGGTTTTTCCTAAACTTCTCCTTAAAACATCACATCCTCTGCCTGACATGACCATCTCATGGTCAAAGGCTCACGGACCATCCCATTAGCCTTTATACCCATTGTTCAAAGTTTGAAGCAATGTAACCTACTCAGGGAGACTTTCCTTAATCTTCACTTAAAATATATTTGATTTTTCTTTCTGGGCGGCCAAAGTACGAGGCTTCTCTTCTAAAGCAATACTCCTGTTATGTTATAACTCTCCATGGACATAAATGGTAGTAAGCTCCTTGAGAGCAAAGATCATGTCTTTTTCCTAGTGATCATGACTTGTGCTAAACACTACTCTGCCCAGGATTTATGGTTTTGTATTTTGACATGTCTGTCCATATGTCTCTCTGGAGCCACAGATGGAAAGCTCTTTGGGCACGTGGACTTTTGTTATATCCCCAGGGTGGGACAGATTGTCATGTTGAAGGTGCCCTAACACCTGTGGCATGGTTGAAGCCAACTGACCTGCAGACAGGAATGCAGAAAGTCCACACAGCCTTCTCAACATTTTCTCTTATACATACCTTCCTTGCTGACTTGTGGGTTTCCCAGGTAGCACAGTGGTGAAAAACCCACCTGCCAGTGTAGGAGATGCAAGAGACCTGGGTTTGATCTCTGGGTTGGGAAGATCCCCTGGAGAAGGAAATGACAACTCACTCCAATTTCTTGCCTGGAAATCCCATGAGCAGAGGAGCCTGGCAGGCTATAGGCCATACAGCTGCAAACACTTGGACACCACTGAATTCTCTAAGACCCTTGCTGTTTCCACTATCCCTTTCTTACTTTTTTTTTTTTTTTTTTTTTGACTAAGATGCACAGCTTGCGAGATCTTAGTTCCCAGAGCAAGGATCGAACCCAGGTCCTCAGGAATAAAAGTGCAGAGCTTAACCAGTGGACCACCAGGGAATTCCCTTACTTCTTTTTAGTCTACTTAAATCTGTTAAAAAAAGTATCTGTGCCTGACACTTTTTATTGTAACTGTTATTACTTTAAATATATGGAACTCCTAAATGCCTGTATTCCAAAGGGCATTTTTCATGAGACACCTTCTTCTGTCTTCCTGGACTATTTGGCACTGGTGATGGCCTGTCACCTTGAAGCTCCCTCCTCCCCTTAGCATTCATGGTGTAGCGCTCTTCTGCTTTTCTTCCACTCACAGAACCCTTGTGTATTCAGTTGATATTGGTGCCCTAGCTTCCTGAGTCCCTTCTCTTCTTCAGCTGTACACGCTTTCCCAAGAAGCCTAACCTAGGGCTCCCCTGGTGGTCCAGTGGTTAAAACTCTGAGCTCCCACTGCTGGATGGATGATTTAGAACCCTGGATGGGGAACTAGGATCCCCAAAACCCAATCAAACAGCAACAACAAAAACCAACCCTAGCCCAACTGTGCCATCCACAGCCAGGCCACCCACAGCTGTTTAAATCGCCGCACCTCCTCACCCCCAAGAGATTCATCTGCATCAGGGACCTCTTCATGGTGCTTTGGATATTCATTTCCCAAAGTATGTGTGACATCTCCTTATGGAAATGCATGTGTGAGCGCTAAGTCGTGTCTGACTCTTTGCAACCCCATGGATTATAGCACTCCAGTGTTCTCTGTCCAAGAGATTTCCAAGACAGGATTATTGGAGTGGGTTGCCATTTCCTCCTCCAAAGGATCTTTCTGACCCAGGGATCAAACCCACATCTTCTGTGCCTCCTGCACTGCAGGTGGATTCTTTACCACTGAGCCACTGGAGGCATCCCGCTCAGTACATATCTTCCCACCCAAATCTGTCTCCACCCTCAACTCCTTTTCATCGCAGTATCCTGGAGAGTGTACCTAACAGCTTTATTCATCCCTTTGTCTCCCATTCACCTCCCTATTGCCACTGGGCACATTTTTCTAAAATATACAATCTCAGAGATGCAATCATGTCATCTCATCCAAGTCTCCATATGCACACAGGCTAAACCCAGCACCAAACACACAAAGCCTTCCTGATACTTTCAAAGATATACATTCTCCCTGGTTTTCAAAGATTCACAGTGCATTTATATTTTCTTCTTGATTCATCATTTTCAAATGCTAATAAGAAAGAAGGGGGAGAGGAAAGAAGATTGCTCCAGATGTGTGGCACTGCTGTAAATCCTGAAATAAAATGATCTTTGTGAACTAAATGGTACCTGGGTTTTATTCAAGTGAAGAGCTAAGCAGTTGACTGTGATTTTAAACTATCAGTGTTTTATACTTTAAATGAACTGATACAGATTTTTTTTTCAATGACCTAGGGAACATATGAAAATTGAAGTTATATTGTTTAGTCTTAAGCAGTCAGGGCTGATTGAATAATTGATCTACAAGTACACAAAAGGGTCCTGTTGGTGTTATATACTATGATTTACCACTAAATAGTACACACAATTAACATGGACTTAAGGTATGCAGGAACTATATAGATTAGCTAATAAAAGACCAAAATCCTAGAAAAGCTAATGCGTAGTTGATTTTCAGAGGTTTTATATTGGGTTTTTTTGGAGGTAGAAGAAGATATGAGGGAAAAATAAATATATTGGAAGCTTCCTTGTGGGTTTTCCATTTACAGTGTAGGGTCTGTTGTTTAGTCACTAACTTGTGTCCAACTCATTTGTGATCCCCATGGACTGTAGCCCACCAGGCTCATCTGCACATGAGATTTTCCAGGCAAGAATACTGGAAAGGGTTACGATTCCCTTCTCTAGGGGATCTTCCTGACCTAGGGATGGAACCCACGTCTCCTGCATTGGAAGGTGGATTCTTTACCACTGAGTGACCAGGGTCTGTATTATGGAACAGATGTTCTCAGACTCTGGCCTGGGGAAATTTGCTTCTTTTAATATGCCACCATGCCCTACCCATGACTGTGGAGTCTGCTGTGGGTTCTTGATCTTCTCAAAAGGCCTACAGTCTAAAGTCCTGGTGGGCACCCTGCCGAAACCAGTAGAAATTAAGCAGTTAATTATTATCTTGCCTACAGAACACCTTTCCTAGAGAAGATGATGCTGGTTGGGGCCCTGAGGTATTGAAAACACACATTTCGCCTCTGTTTCTTCCTTTCCTTTAAAGGACCTGACTCACGTAGCCACATTACAGCTATGGGGGAGGGAGGAGAAGCAGGACAGATGGAGTGGGGGCTGTCCCTCCACACGAGTCACCCCTTCCTCCACACACTTCCCTGAGGGGATTCAGGAGTGGGGGTTACTCTGCTCTGAGATGGGCAAGAATATGTCTTGGAAGGTTCTATAAGTGTCCTTTGAGCTGGCAACGTGGGGACAGCCTCAAGGCCAAGAAGGACTCCATCTTTGCTGCAAAGCGCCAATCCCTGCTCCTTGGAATGGGCCAGCCCCTGCATCCCCACCCCTGGTTGCTGGGGCCCCTATCTGGATCCCTGCTAGTCTTGGTCCAGACAGAAGATAGGACCTGGAGTGACGTGCAGCAGTGAGTGATGGCGAACCGCTGTGAGGTGCTGTGAGACTCTCAGCTGTCCTGGGGACCTAGTTCGTGCCCTCGATATGCATGTGAACGGGAAGCAGCCATCCGCAGGGCCAGATCACTTGGTCTTTGTTTCTGTGTAAGTTGTTCTCAACTCTGGGATCACTTAGGGCATTTTGAAATACTTACTACCTATGCCCAGGCACGTTCTCCCCTGACCACTGCAATCAGATTCTCTGGCAAGGAGAGCTGGCCGTGGTGCTTCTTAAAAAGCTCCCCAGATGATTTTAACGTGTTTCCTGGGTTGAGAGGTTCCCTGGTGGCTCAGACGGTAAAGAATCCACCTGCAGTGCAGGAGACCCTAGTTTGATCCCTGGGTCAAGAAGATCCCCTGGAGGAGGGAATGGCAACACACTTCAGTATTCTTGTCTGGAGAATTCCATGAACAGAGGAGCCTGGCAGGATACAATCCAGGGGGTCGCAAAGGGTTGATCATGACTGAGCAACCAACACTTTCTGTGTTGAGAACCGCAGGATCCATGGCCATATTTCTGACAGAGGCATAAATTTGAGTCAAGGTTTGGGCAACGTTAAGGACCCCTGCCCTGTGCAGGACCTGTGCCTGGGCTCTGGCGATGGGTGAATGCATCCAACACAGGCACCTTCATACTGTAATGAGGATCCAGATAAAAGATGTTCCTGTACCAGGTGGGACTCCTCTGAGGCACGCATGGGGAGCACGGTTCAGGGACTCTGTGATCTGGGAGAGCTGTGAAAAGTTCCCTGCAAAGGTGGGAGCCTGAATAGAGCAGATGATGGGGGTATAGGGAGTGGGACATTTCAGCAGGAAGGACAGTGTGCAGATGTGAAGCAGCTTGAATTACCAGGGGACTAGAATGTCAACTCCAGGAGATCTGGGTGTCTGAGTCTTCCTGGCTTTTCCTGAGAGCCTTGACCTGACTGGACACCATCTGGTACGTAATAAATATTAGCAGAATGAATGAATGAATGAATATATGATCATTACCTTCTCAGGGGTGTGGAGCTACCGAGAGATGAGGCTGGAAGAGCAGCAGGAATGCCCTCCCAGACAGAACTCTGAACCATGTTCATCAGACTTTATCCATAAGGCAGTCATTCTCAGTAAGTTCAAAAATGAGGACCCACACTGAGTGAGGGGGAAAAAGTCTTCTCAGACACTCCCATAGTCACAGCAGTACTTTTAGTACCATAGATGGAGAAAATGCATATAGACTTAAAAAAACACAAGTTTTGTGATCTTTAAAATGAATTCTGTGATCACAGTAGAAATAAAAAGTAATATATTTCTCCTTAACATTGAAAGGTATGAAATGTTTACCAATCTTTATTTTTCTAAAGTGAATCATGACTCTTTGAGCTCTTTCTAGCAAAGATAGAGGGGAAAGTCTTTCTCAGTCCACTGTCTGGCTGAGAACTTTGAACTCCAGATCTCATGTGGTCTGGTCTGTGCTGGTCCCATCTCTCGAAGGTCTACAGAAATGTGTGTCCGTCCTCGTCATCTTCTACCCTCTCTGCAAATCTTGCCAAGGAACCCTAAGATCAGGGTTTTGAGGGTCCAGTCTTCCCAGAATTCATTTCACCATGGCCTACCAGGGCCTTGCAGGTAGCGCTAGTGGTAAGCACCTGCCTGCCACTGCAGGAGACATAAGAGATGCAGGGTTGATCCCTGGGTTGGGAAGATCCCCTGGAGGAGGGCATGGCAACTCACTCCAGTATTCTTGTGTAGAGAATCTCAAGGACAGAGGAGCCTGGGCTATGGTGTGTAGGATCACAAAGAGTTGGACATGATTGAAGCAACTTAAGATGCACGCACACATCCTCATCTCCACCCAATGAGATAGGTACTGTTACTTTCTCAGTCTTACAGAAAGGAGGAGAGAGATCAGGGAAATAGGTGGCAAATTATGATGAAACACTAGATGGAGGAAGGAGGAAGTGGATGGTTTAAGATGACTCACAGATTCTGCTTCAGACTATGAGGAAATATTAAGGGAGCTGGGGACGCAGGGGAAGAGCTTAAAGCCTTATTAGTAACTTAATGGTCTTTAACCTTTCATATTTATTCTTACTATTCATATTTCTCTTGTACTAAATTTCCTACAACAACTTCTAAATCATTCATCAGTAATTAACCAAACTACTAACTATCGATTAAATCAGACTCAGCCAAAGAGATAAAACTTTGACACTGACGGTGAGAAATGGATTCTCTTTACACTCTTCCAAGTCCTTCACCATGACCCTGACTCATTAGAGTGAGTCTTTAAATCAGCCTTGGAAACGCAAGGAGAAAAATCTTATGAAATTGGGCATGTGCTTTATGCAGACCTAGGGTACTGGGTGTCAGAGAAGGCAATGGCACCCCACTCCAGTACTCTTGCCTGGAGAATCCCATGGATGGAGGAGCCTGGTAGGCTGCAGTCCATGGGGTCACAGAGAGTCGGACACAACTGAGCGACTTCACCTTCACTTTTCACTTTCATGCAGTGGAGAAGGAAATGGAAATCCACTCCAGTGTTCTTGCCTGGAGAATCCCAGGGACGGGGGGAGCCTGGTGAGCTGCCGTCTATAGGGTCGCACAGAGTCGGACACGACTGAAGCGACTTAGCACCAGCAGCAGGGTACTGGGTGTGCTGCATCCTGGCTCCAGGGACCAGCTCCCGAGACAGCTTTGTGGTCACTAAGTTTCCAGGTCAGCAGCAGTATCTCTCTCATCCTTTGTCAAGTTCTGCTCCCACCCCACAGCTGACCTGAGGCCGTGGTATGACTGTGAACCTAATGCAACCAAAAGTTACTTTTAAAATAAAAACCTGTGAAGTAAAATAAGACTTTGCTAGTGGTACGGTGGATAGGAATTTGCCTGCCAGTGCAGGGAACATGGTTTTGATCCCTAGTCCAGGAAGATTCCATGTGCTAAGGAGCAACTAAGCCTGAGTGCCATAGCTACTGAACCCTGCTGCAGCCAACTGGCCCGGCGCTCCTAGAACCCACGCTGCACAACAAGAGAAGCCACCACCACGAGAAGCCCGGCACCGTAATGGAGAGTAGCCCCTCTCGCTTCCTGCGACTAAAGTAAGCCTTCTTGAGTCAGCAAAGACCCAGTGCAACCAAAAATAAAAATAAATAATAAAAGAAATAAAGCAAAATAAAAAAACAAACCAAAAAAAGAAAGCAGAATAAAATACAATAAAAAGCTTCACGTATTCATCTTAAAGTTATTTCTACAAGTCACTTGATCACTCAGGAGATCATTATTTGCCTCCTCTGTGCAAGACACTGTACTATAAGTGACCATAAAAGAAAGAGAAGAGGGTATGATAGATATCTTTGAGGAAAAAGAAGCCTTGTTCCAGCCCCACAGGCTGCCCTGGCCATGGAGAAGAAGCATCAGAGACAGGGAGCCCCACAGGTGAGGCAGGAGCTGTCCTGGGGCCCAGTCTGTTCTTTCCGACTCAGCTTGGGGCAGTTACAGTTGCCTTAAGTCATTTGTAACATCAAATAAATACCTTTGAATCTTGGCCTAGGGCTTGCTTAGGATCCACTCCAGAGGTCTAGTTTGAAGTGCTCAAATTAAGGGCTTGCTCTTTTCAGTTAATTTCAACAAAGAGTCGAGTTTTCTTCAATTCAATTTGGCAAATGTTAGGACTTGAGGCCAGGCCATGATATACCTGTATAATGAAGTCACCAAAACTCCTAACACAGAGTCCCAGGTTCAATGGATTGGGGTGCCATTGGAGAAACTGGTCTCTGCAGGGCCGTACGCCCTGGGGAGCCTTTCTGGGGCCAACGGTGATCAGCACACAATCATCTGATGCAAATAAGCTCTGATGTGCCAGCTAAGGCTTAGGTTGGCCGCGCTGCAGGAGGACAATGTGTGCTGGAGGGTGGTGATGATATCGAGAAGGAACTGTTGTGACTGTGACCCTGGGTCCAGATGCGCAGTCATGCTTCAGAGGAGAGGTGGGTGGGAAGCCCTTGATCCCTGCAGCCTGGCGCAGAGCCTCTCACCCCTCCTGACCCTTCTCGGATGGGCGCTTTTCTGGCCACAGTGCAGGGAGCCTGGGACACTTCAGGGCTCAAGTGGCAAAAGCACTGGGGTCAGACCTTCAGGTGATCCTACCCAGCAGCCCTGTGCCCTCAGGCCCCAGGATACCAACCTCAGCAGAGCTAGCCCCGTGGATGACAAAGAGGCCAGTGGGGAGTAGCTAAACAGTGCCCGTGGTCCTCACTGCCCACAGAATCAGCCCCCGCTCTTCGGCTCACCCCTGCGGGCGGCCTCCAAGCCTCCACTTGCCCCCCTGCCTTGGCATCTGTGCTCTTCCCCCAACCGCTCATCTTCCATTTAACTTTGTGCAGCTGCAGTCTTTTTGTTTCTGTGAGATATGTTCCCTCCCCACATGGCAACTCCTATCTATCCATGCACTGAGAAGAACTGTCTTCTGGCTTGTGAACTTTCTTGACGCACACCCCATCTGTTAAGCTGCGTCTGTTGGGATCCCTCAAGTCCACGCTCTACAGAAGACCAGAAAGATCAGAAATCATATTCAGGTGTGTCACCACTTCACTTCCTGGTGAGTTTATATGAAGCCTACATACACCCAGGGCCGCAGCCCTGCAACCCATCCCTCCAAGCAGCTCCCTCCCTCCCAGCACCAACCTTCTCCTCCTTCTAGTGCCAGTGCCTGCTGTGGTTCCTGGACTGCCTGGGGTCTTCCCTGGTACCCTGGGTACTTTGCACACACTACCCTCTCACATCCCTGGTGTTCTCACTCCTGGTTTCCAGATCTCAGCTTCCTTCTGTACCTCTCTGTCTACAGGAGGTTCCCACCATTGTTTCACCGCTAGTCACATTTTATTCCCTTTTCTGTTTACTTCAGTCTTCCCCACCCCCTTACTAAATTGTGGGCACAATGAGGACAGGACCACACACATAATAGCAGAATGTATGTGGGCTAAACACGTAAAGCATTAGTTACATAGTTATCTTTGTCATAAGGAACATGTTTCTCCAATTGCATCCAAATCCATTGAACCTGGGACTCTGTTAGGAGTCTTTGTGACTTCATTTATATATATATATATATATATATATATATATATCATGGTTTGGCCTCAAGTCCTAATATTTGCCAGATTGAAGAAAACTTGACTCCTTATTGGAATTAATTGCAAAGAAGAAGCCCTTAATTGGAGTACTTCAAACTGGCGGGAACTCCAAACAAGCCCTAGGCCAAGATTCAAAGGCACTTCCTTGATGTCACAAGTGACTTAAGGCACCTGTAACTGCCCCAAGCTGAGTCAGAAAGAATAGACTGGGCCCCAGGACAGCTCCTGCCTCACTGTGGGGTTCCCTGTCTCTGATGCTTCTTCTCCATGGCCAGGGCAGCCTGTGGGGCTGGAACAGGGCTTCTCCGCCTTGGTGAACCTCCAGCTTGGCTTGGTGGAAAGTCATTGTTCCATGGAGTCTGCTCTTTCCTCCTGTCTTGCTTCCAGTGAAACCTCACCAGCAAAGGGAGGGTAGCTGGGAATGAGATGGACACTCCAGGTGGGTGATTAAAACAGTCAAACAAACAAAACCACACAAGCAGAAATGCTCCCCCAAACTGAGATGGTGTGCTAGAGGTTGGGGTCATGGGCTCAGCTCAGCCTCTGTGGTCTCATGGTACTGGCAGCTGGCCCCTGGCCCCCTTCACATGACCAGGCATAACAAGCACCACATTTAAGCTCTGCAAAACCTGAAGAACAGCCTCGTGCATTTCGCACACAGTCTCCAAGATTTAGAGATGTTGAAATGTGTACCTGATGATTGTAAAAGCGAAAGCCCCCAAAAGAAGGTCTTCCTGGGAACTGAAAGCCCCCTAGTCTCTTATACACCCTCACAGGGCTTCCTCTTGGAGGTTTTCAACAGTTCAGTCTGTTCCAAAGCCCAGAAGGAGACTGGGTGAAATATTATGCTGTCACACAGGCAGGGAAGGGGGTGCCCTGGGTGTCCCGGGACCCAGAAGCCATGGGACCAGCAGTGGCATCACACTACCCCAAAATGATTTCCTGGGGGTTCACTCAAGCCCACTCTTGGGAGGGGCATGTGGGAGGAAGGAGAGGGATGGCTCTGATTATGTTAGTGGGCAGAGGTGGAACCACCTTCCCTGCCCCAGTATATCCGTCTCATTAACCAGTGGCATAGGAAATATTTACACACTGTGACAGGGTCACTGGCCCACTCCTGGGCCCTATATCCTAAGATGAGTCCACAGTTCTGTTCCAGCCATGTTGATACTCTTCTCCTTAGTGGGGCCAGTCAGTCCTAGACACAGGTGTGCGACAAATGATGCTGGCCCTCCATAGCATCCTCTTCCTTTCTCTCCCTGTACCTGATTCTGTGTGCTCCCTTCCTCAAGATCCCAGTATTCTTTTACAGTTCAGGCTCTTCATGCCCCCCTCACTGAAACCCAACTGTGTGTCCACACCTTTCCCAATTCAACCCTTTTACATCCCCCCATCATGACATAACAGTCCGCTCACTGCTGAGAAAGAAGTTAGATCATCCACTCCCTATTCTTTTCTCCACAATATAATCAGTGAATGTCCAACACAACTGAAAGTGCCACCCTGTCCAGGGTGCTCTGAGTGATAACAGAATGCCTAAAGTGGCACTGCCCATGTCTGGGCCTCTGGCATTGATATTTTGTTTGTCTTTTCATCTCTAGGGTCTGGCACACAATTCAGACTTAAGCATAAGCAGCTTGTCATATTTTGGACTATTTTCATATGTGTTATTTCTGTCTCTCCATCTAGATTTTAAATTCTAAATCTGCTATGTCCTAACACAGGATTAAAACATTGGTTCACTCACAGAAATAACTCTCTAATGTACATGAAGTCAGAAAGGAAAACAGACTCATAAGTTGCCTCATCCTATAGTTGAGAAATCTGAGTTCAGAAAAGCATGAACACTTAAGATAGTGAATCGTTTATTCATCTAAGAACAAATATTTATTCAATGTCTAATCCAGTTGCTGTAATAAAAATATAAAGATGATTCAGTCATAGACCTTGTTCTCTAGGAACTTCATGTTTGATGTGTGAAGGAGATAAGATATGAATGAACATCAATAACTATTCTATGTGAAAGGAAGCTGTAAGTACTATTAAGGTGCTAAATGGACTGTAACCAGGTGTCAAAAATGAATAGAGTTGATCCAGCAATCCCATTACTAGGCATATATCCAAACAAAACTCTAATTCAAAACGATATATGCATCCATATGTTCATAGCAGCACTATTCACAATAGCCAAGACATGGAAGAAGCCTGTCTGTTCACTGGCAGATGGATAAAGAAGATGTGGTACGTATATACAATGGAATACTATGCAGCCATAAAAGAGAATGAAATAATGCAATTTGCAACAACATGGAGGGCCCTAAAGATTATTATGCTAAGTGAAATAAGCCAGACAAAGACAAATATCATGTGACATCACTTATATATGGGATATAAAATATGACACAAGTGAACTTACAAAACAGAAATAGACTCACAGACATAGACAGCAGACTATTATATATAGAATGGATGAACCACAAGGTCCTGGTGTATAACACAGAGAACTACATTCAATATCCTGTGATAAACCAGAAAGGGAAAGAATTTAAATTATACATGTGTGTGTGTGTGTGTATATATATATATATATATATATATATATACATGCATATAACTGAATCACTTTGCTGTACAGCAGCAACTAACTGTGCCAAAGCCTTTGACTGTGTGGATCATAATAAACTGGAAAATTCTGAAAAAGATAGGAATACCAGACCACCTTATCTGCCTCCTGAGAAATCTGTATGCAGGTCAGGAGACAACAGTTAGAACTGGACATGGAACAACAGGCTGGTTCCAAATAGGAAAAGGAGTACGTCAAGGCTGTATATTGTCACCCTGCTTATTTAACTTCTATACAGAGTGAGGTGAAGTCGCTCAGTCATGTCCGACTCTTTGCGACCCTGTGGACTGTAACCTACTAGGCTTCTCCATCCATGGGATTCTCCAGGCAAGAATACTGGAGTGGCTTGCCATTTCCTTCTCCAGGGGATCTTCCCAATCCAAGGATCGAACCCAGGTCTCCCGCATTGGAGGCAGATGCTTTAACCTCTGAGCCACCAGGGAAGCAGGAATGCTGGGCTGGAAGAAGCACAAGCTGGAATCAAGATTGCCAGGGGAAATATCAATCACCTCAGATACGCAGATGACACCACCCCTATGGCAGAAAGTGAAGAAGAACTAAAGAGCCTCTTGATGAAAGTGAAAGAGGAGAGTGAAGGAGTTGGCTTAAAGTTCAACATTCAGAAAACTAAGATCATGGCATCCAATCCCATCAGTCCCATCACTTCATGGGAAATAGATGGGGAAATAGTGGAAACAGTGAGAGACTTTATTTTGGGGGGCTCCAAAATCACTGCAGATAGTGATTGCAGCCATGAAATTAAAAGACGCTTACTCCTTGGAAAGAAAGTTATGACCAACCTAGATTGCACTCAAAAGCAGAGACATTACTTTGCCAATAAAGGTCCATCTAGTCAAGGCTATGGTTTTTCCAGTGTATGAATGTGAGAGTTGGACTGTGAAAAAAGCTGAGTGCCAAAGAAGTGATGCTTTTGAACTGTGGTGTTGGAGAAGACTCTTGAGAGTCCCTTGGACTGGCCAGTCCATCCTAAAGGAGACCAGTCCTGGGTGTTCATTGGAAGGACTAATGTTGAAGCTGAAATTCCAATACTTTGGCCATCTGATGCGAAGCGCTGACTCATTGGAAAAGACCCCGATGCTGGGAGGGATTGGGGGCAGGAGGAGAAGGGGACAACAAAGGATGAGATGGTTAGATGGCATCACCAACTCACTAGACATAGGTTTGTGTGGACTCCTGGAGTTGGTGATGGACAGGGAGGCCTGGCGTGCTGCAGTTCATGGGGTCGCACAGAGTTGGACATGACTGAGCGACTGAACTGAACTGAGCAACTGCTGCTGCTGCTGCTAAAGCGCTTCAGTCGTGTCCTACTCTGTGCGACCCCATAGATGGCAGCCCACCAGGCTCTTCCGTCCCTGGGATTCTCCAGGCAAAAACACTGGAGTGGGTTGCCATTGCCTTCTTCAAAGCACGAAAGTAAAAAGTGAAAGTGAAGTCGCTCAGTCGTTTCCAACTCTGTGCGACCCCCATGGACTTCAGCCTACCAGGCTCGTCCGTCCATGGGATTCTCCAGGCAAGAGTTCTGGAGTGGGGTGCCATTGAACTGAGCAACTAACACATTGTAAATCAACTATACATCAAAAAGTAAACAAGATGGACTTTAAATGCTGTGAGTGACCAGGAAGGGAAGAGCTGAGGCCAGGTGGCACCATAGAGGAAATTTCCTAGTAGATCTGTGTCAAACATGTTGCCAAAGTTGGAGGATGAAATCACACAATGCCGTGCTTGTTGCTTGGTTGGTGAAGATGTGATTTAGCCCCATGTTTAAGAGGAACGTATTGTGTGCCCTGACATGAGTACTAAAGAGACAAGGAGGGAAGTCGAAAGAGCAGAGCAGATGTACCAAATCACCACCTTGGAACCATCCAGCTTAGCCTGACTTTTAAACAACACAGTGCCTTAAAAAAGAGGAAGAGAAACTGTCTTTGTTTCTTTTAATATCTTCTCTTTCCACCAAGTAATTCTTATTTTCAACTGTAAGTTGAGTTTTTCCCCCTCATCTTATTCCAACTAAATCCACACTTGCCGAGTGTACTAGGTCAATACGAATAATCTTTAAAGGCATGGCCCACCTCTCAAGAGGTGAAGAGTGCCTGGCACTTGGTGCTTTGTAAAGACTTGCCTGGATAATCTGAAAGAAAGCCATCAACAATGAGCAAGACCAGGTTCATTCACAAATCACACAATTCTTATCCTTGGTGCTATTGGGATGGCAAAAGTAGTGGAAGCCACAGTCCTTACCTTTAAAGAGCTGACTATCTAAGGGAGAGAATATTTCCATGCTTGAAATACTTAGAGAAAACTGACTCCTACATGCAAGATAGCATGGTTTGCATCACACACACGCACACACACACACACACACACACACACACACAAACACACACACACACAGAGTTCTGGGAACAAGGGTATGTTTTGTGGCCTTACAACTTCACTCAGCTTCTCATCCATCCTGAAAGCTTTTCTTCTGCCTCAGAAAATGAAGGATCATTGCTCTTTAAAGGCTGCCCTGTCACTTAACCCATACCTATAACCACCCCTGAAATCTCTATCTGCGATCATTTCTCTGTTTTGAATCTTCAATCCTGTCTTCTCCTTGGCTTCTTTTCCATGTCCTTCAAATATGCCAATGATACCCTGCTCCAAAAATCCTTCTCAAATGACTGCTCTGTCATGCCTTCCCTTCACCATAAAAATTTTATTTTTTTTTTCTTTTGACCTCACTGTGTGGCATATGGGATCTAAGTTCCTGGACAGGGATCAAACTCACCTCTCTCCCTGCATTGGAAGTTCAGAGTCTTAACCACTGGACCACCAGGAAATTCTTCAATTTCATTTTTTAATAAGGCTACCCATGCCATCTCCATGGCCCCAACTTCAGCTTTAGCTATGGCCACTCCACTGAATGGCTCTCTCATTCTCATGACTGCTCTTGAGTGTAAATGACCCCCCGTGTTTGGGTCTTGGGCCTACTGCCCCAAGTTGCACTTTCCAGTCTCAATTCTGAGATACAGAGACAGTATTTCCGGTGACCCACTAATTTCCAGTGACCCACTAAGCATCCGGTCTACTTGGCCATCCTTGAAAACTGTGAAACTCTACATGCCCCAAATGGACTCAACTCTTTTTCCCTCAAGCCTGTGTGCACACATGTGTGCCAAGTCACTTCAGTGGTGTCTGACTCTGTGTGCCCACCAAGCTCTTCTGTCCATGGGAATCTCCAGGCAAGAATACTGGAGTAGGTTACCATGCCCTCCTCCAAGGGATCTTCCTGACCCAGGGATCAAACCCGTGTCTCTTACATCTCTTGCATTGGCAGGCAGGTTCTTTACCACTAACACCACCTGGGAAGCCGTCCTTAAGCCTGCTCCTCCTCTAATTGAAATGATATTTTACATCATCATCAAGCAACATCATCATCAAGCATCCACCAGGCAGCCCCAAGCTAGAACTTCCGGGTTATTTTAGAGGCCTCCTTCTTCTTCATCTGCTTCCTAACCATCTCTTAAAGTTACTCCCACTTGACGTTCTATCCCGATCAGATCACCGCAGTACAATGGACTCATCTACATACTTTCTCCTGGCTTCCCTCCCTACAAAATCAGCGAGCAATAGACACTTTAGGTAAGAGCCCCAGGTCCCTCCCCATTGTGCTCAGCTCTCCGCTTCTTGACTTCTATTTTGTACCTCCAAACCTGATTTTCCATTTCTGGCCACTCTGGCTTCATGGATTATAGATTTCCACGTGATTTTCCACAGTGGATCTCCATCTGTCTTGTACTTCTGCTTTCAGATATAAAATCACACTCATTGTCTCTTGGAGAAACATCATGGTCCATTCCTACTCCTGTGAGCCCTGCTGGCCAAGCCAGCCTCAAGGTTATTACCTCAGTGCTTCCATAGTCATCTTTTTCTTTGTGTGACTCTTTCACTGAACTTGAAGTTCCTCGAGGATAAGAACTGGCCATTATTATCTTGCCTTTGAATTTCATTATAGGCAGAGTATGGCTTCCCAGGTGGCTCAGCACTAAAGAATCTGGCTGCCAACGCAAACAATCCCTGGGTCGGAAAGATCCCTTGGAGGAGGAAATGGCAACCCACTCCAGTATTCTTGCCTGGAAAATCCCATGGGCAGAAGACCCTGGTGGACTACAGTCCATGGGGTCACAAAGAGTCAGATACGACTGAGCATGCATCCACGCATGCAAAGGATTATTATCGGGTTAGCCAAAATGTTTGTTTGTGTTTTTCCATAACATATTAACAGATAAACCCGAACAAACTAATTGGCCAACCCAATAAAATGGAAAGAGTGTGGTGCATACAGGAAACATTTAAGAATGATTCAAAGCAATACATGTCCTGTAGAAATACAGAGAGAGGGAGGGGGCTGCTGCGAACTGAGTCAGTACAGGAAGCTGGATCCCAAGCTGAATACAGACATTGTAATTATGACATGCCCTAAAAACAGGAAAGTGCTGGTTACTCTGATGAAGTCTATCTTTTAACTCCTCCCAGTGCCCAGAATTCTCCTCTTACTCTATTACCTTTTCTTAACCCAGCTGGGATGACTACTGCTGGTAACACCAAGAAGAGCTGCCCATGGTGTCATAGAGGCATGGTCTAGCCAACAAGAAGCCATGGGCCAACAGCCTCCCTGATATGTTAGGGCCAGGAGTTTGGGAGGCCGTCGTCTCTGTTTACTTGGACCAAAGGGACAAAGTACTCTTTGCTTGGCTCTGGAAGAGCTTCAGAATCAGAAATGTTCATCATTCCAGATGAACATCCAGAGAGTTTTTGATCATGAGCCCTCCCTGGAGTTGACTCTCCAGCCAAATGTGACAGCCCTTGGATAATCCTGGCAGATGCTCATGGCCTTAGATTTTTTCAAAGAAGTATCCTGGCCTTCCTGTTGGTTTCTCCATTTATTGTTTCCTGTCAAGCTCTCATGTGATTGGAATACTGCTGTCTTTAAGGCTGGGCCCCTTTGGTACCATGAGCTCAAGTTCTGCTCCCTTTCCTCCTGGCCTCACCCACTGGCCCTTGGCTGAGAGACTTCTGAACTGCACTGCAGCATCGGCCTGGACTATGTTTTTTCCTAAGATCCTCCTCTAAGCTTTTCATCACAGTTCAGCGAAGGGCACTGCTTGGATCTGGCTTACACTGAAGGGAACATCAGTCCATAAGAAGCAGTTGAATCAAACCACCTTCCTAGTTGAGTTTTGGCAGGCAGGCCCTTCTTATTCTTCCCTCTCTGGTTCCTTCCTTTTGGCCACTCACCCTAACCTCATTGTCCTCCTGGCTGCAGCAGGTCCCAGATTTTCCAGAGAAGTTGCTAGAGATGACTTGCTGTTCATGGTGAGGTTGTGTGGGTGGACACTTGGCCAACCACACCACAAGTGGCCTAACAAAATGGTGTCTGAGGGCAGGTAAGTCTTGACCCCTGGGCCTATTCTGCATGGATTTGTCCCTTCTAAGATGCGTGTGTCCCCTGTATTTTGCTGACTTCTTAAGCTTGTCACAGAGGTATTTATAGCCCAAGCAAGTTGCTCAATGGTCTTATTCATGGTCCACGTGTAAGTCATCACACAATCTCTCTTCCAGTTTCCTTGGTTCCTGAAAAGCATGTATAAACTCTGTGCAACAGAAATCTGATCATTTTGTAGCATATGAACACACATGTTCAGAACCCCACATCCAAGTCATAATAGGTTCACTCACCCTTTTGGGTTTCTAAACCTAAAAGAAGACCCTTCTTAAAGAAAGAAAGAAAATGATGAAATGAATACATAAATAAAGGAAAGCACCCTAAGATTCTCGAAAACTTCTGTGTCACTTTCTCGATGCACATCTGTGTGTTAATAAGTGCCTTCTCTTCTTGCCTGATCCAATCTTGTCTCTGGCTGCAGACAGATGATAGGTAAAGAGAGAGATCCAAGGGGGGAAAATGTCCAGTATCATTCTCTTTAGAGAAGTTCATCATGTTGTGGAGAAGAGCCTAGCTTTTCCACACATGTTGAACTTGTTAAGCAAAGCCTTGGACTTTGTACCATCTCTGTTGATACAATCCCCTGGCAGATGTTTCCAGGTAAAATGTAATTAATGTGGCACTAGCCTTGCTGATTTTTTTTTTTTTTCTGCACCGCACAGTTTGCAGGACCCTATTTCCCTGACCAGGAATCAAAACTGGGCCCCCTGCAGTGGAAGTGTGGGGTTCTAACCACTGGACCTCCAGCAACTTCCCATCTGATATATTTTAAAACTCAGTTCAGGCTGGGTCACCTTGAAGAATGCTTGCTCCTTTTCAGTAGTCAGGCCATAGCGATGATCTTTATCCACCCTCTACAGGCCCTGAGCTTTGAGCTGCCCACCTTGTCTGGAGGGGCCAGAGTATCATTCCTCCTCCTGGTTCTGTGCTGCTCAGCCCACATTTCACACCCTCTCACTTC
Source organism: Nanger dama (assembly GCA_917880005.1). Classification (NCBI taxonomy): domain Eukaryota; kingdom Metazoa; phylum Chordata; class Mammalia; order Artiodactyla; family Bovidae; genus Nanger; species Nanger dama. The sequence continues at coordinate 7,633,683 of CAKJTW010000062.1, read as the reverse complement.
CATGCTGCCTTCTAGCTGCGTCAGAGAGGGGTTCCCCTGAGAACCATTAGGTCATTCGCACATGGCTGGGCCCACCAATCTTGACAAAGCATTTTCTATAAACCACATGAGGGAGGGCAAAAATAACAATAATAAATAATGTCTCTGAGTCATCCATTAACTGCTGTCACCACCGCATCCATGTCAGCTGTCACGTGTGAATAGTGTCACCTAGAATTCCCGACGGGGCCATGCCAGCTTTCCCACGTTCCCTCCCCCATCACAGTGCTGATGGCTACTCCTCCCTTGTGGCCTAGTTCTCATGTTCCATGAAGCCAGGCCTGTTTCTCTCAGATTTCACTCTGAACCCCATTGAGCTTATTCTCACGACCGTGGCCATGAAAGTTTCGATGTCCTCTGCTTCCCTCTCTGGTCTTTGCTACAAACCAGGATGACGTAGGCAGTCTGGCGATGCACCACGTTGCTAACTTGCCTTCGGGTCAGAAATCAGTGCTTGGATTTCTAAAAGTTCTGGGTTGGGTTTGTCTTGGGAAACCTCCGCCTGCCGGGGCCCTGGGGCTCAGCCCACCCTGGGAGTGTCTGCAGAGTTGAATGGGGCTCTCTCCTCCAATCTGCCCTTGTTCTTGCTTAGCTCAGCTCTCAGGGCTTATGGTGACATTCTCCTTACTCCATGACCTTGCCCAGAACAGCCACAAATACCCCACCCCAGCAGCTCATCTCGAAATGGTGGCCAAATCTTCTCCTCCATGACACCTGTCATCTCAGTGAGCTGAGCACCAGCCAAGCCAAAGCTAGACCTCGTCGGCAGGGAGGTCAGAACCCCCACTCCACTCTGGAGTGTAGTTCCATGGCGCAGCTTCTGCACTCACTCTAGATCTCCAGTCCTTCTTGAAACATAAATGGGGCTGGGTTGCGTCTGCCTTTCTGGAGTGCCGGTCGCGTCTCACGTGGTTCCTCAGCCTCTGGGTTCAGAGGTCTCCAGAGGGTTTCTTCTCTCATTTTATTCCTTGTGCACCACAGTGTTTGGTCTCCCAGTGTAAGGCTGGCCCAGGCCAGGTGCTGAGGCTCCCAGCATGGCTAAGATTGCTGCCTGCTGTACCTGAGGGGAAGCTGCGGGGTGTGGGTGATGTGCAGGGAGGTCCGGCAGAGGAGGCTGGAAGGCGTTTGAGGTGGGCTTAAAGCAGGACTATCCTGGTGGCTCAGATGCTAAAGCGTCTGCCTACAAGGCAGGAAACCCAGTTTTGGTTCCTGGGTCGGGAGGATCCCCTGGAGAAATAAATGGCAACCCACTCAGGTATTCTTGCCTGGGAAATCCCATGGACGGAGGAGCCTGGCAGGCTACAGTCCATGAGGTCGCAAAGAGTCGGACACAACGGAGAGCCATAACTTTTGCTTTCACTTAAAGCAGGATGAGGAGTTTAACACTGAAAGGGCAGTGGCAGTCCAGCCAGAAGGAAGCGTGCAGGAGCCCCTGAGGGGGGCCCTGGGGGCTCTGGCATTGGCGAGGCGTGGGGTGGGGGAGCCCTGCGTCCACTCCTGTGTGACAGGCCTGGCCTGTGCTGAGGATGTCTGAGGCCACTGGTAGGTCCCCATGTGCGTGCGAAGGAAGTCAGACATTGTCCTGGAGATGACAAGAGTCACGGATGATCTCTAAGCAGAGTTGGGTGTGAAGTGTGGATTAAACAGGCCAGGCCTGGGGCAGGGAGACAAGTCGTGATGGTCTTGGTTGGAGATGGTGGGGAGGTTGGCTCTGGGGCCATGGGGAGAAAGGTGACATTTACGGGACCAAATCAACCAAGTCTAGCCACGAGTTGACTAGAGAGAAAGTGAGGGAAACATTGAGAATCACATTGAGATTCTGAACTGGACTAGACTCCGAAGGTGAGGAAAAATGAGGACCGAGTGGGGAATGACGGGGTAGCAACAGACTATAAGATCCCTGTGAATGTGGTGACTAATGGAGAGGAGGCAGTGGGCCGGATGAGCCCTTTGTGAGGTCTGTGGAGGAGGAGGGGGGAGGAGGGAGACACCTGCAGTGCTGGGGGACTTTTCTAAAGTGGGGAAAAGACCACATTTGTGAGGAGAGGGGGAGACACGGTAAAGGAGTCACCCCTTACTTGCAGGGAAGGTGGGGCGTTGCTATGAGCAAGCCCGCCCCACACAACGAAGACACCTTGAGTGTTTCCAGTCTCATGAGGTAGGGGTAATTATACCCATTTTCCCGATGAAGAATCAGCCCAACTGTTGGTGCAGCCACTATGAAAAACAGTATGAAGTTTCCTCAGAAAACTAAAAATAGAGCTGCCTTGTAGCCAACAATCCTACCCCTGGGCAAATACCCAGAAAAACTCTAATTCAAAAAGATATATGCACCCCTATGTTCAAAGTAGCACTGTTCACAATAGCCAAGACATGGAAACAACCTCAGTTTTCATTGGCAGGTGAACGGATAAAGCAGATGTGGCACATATATACAGTGGAATATTATTCAGCATAAAAATGAAAGCTATTTGCGGTAACATGGGTGCAACTAGAGATTATCATACGAAGTGAAGTAAGTCAGAAAGACAGAGACAAATGCCACATGATATCACTGATATGTGAAACCTAAAACATGGTACAAATGAACCAATCTACAAAGCAGAAATAGACGCACAGACTTCGGGAAGAGACTTGTAATTGCCAACAGGAGAGCGAGGGCACAGGTGGACTGGGAGTTTGGGGTTAGCAGCTGCAAACCATGATATACAGAATGAATAAACAACAAGGCTGCACTGTACAGAGCGAGCTTCTGTTTTGTCGACTCTTTGTGACCCTGTGGACTGGTAGCCTGTCATGCTCCTCTCTCCATGGGATTCTCCAGGCAAAACCATTGGAGTGGGCAGCCATTTCCTCCTCCAGGGGCTCTTCCTGACCCAGGGATCAAACCCACGTCTCCTGCATTGGCAGGTAGGTTCTGTATAGCACAGGAAACTATGTTCAATATCCTGTGCTCAACCATAATGGAAAAGAATATTTTTAAAATGTCATATATAATTTCACTTTTAAAAGGGGTAAAACAATTTAATACTATTGCTGCACAATAAGCTCTAAATAAAAATGCATATATCATAAAAAAGAATGTGTATATGTGTATAACTGAATCACTTTGCTGTATAGCAGAGACTGCCACAACATTGTAAATCAAGTATACTTCAACTTAAAAAAATTTTTAATAAAAATACAGAGCCCAACTAATTGATTCTATCAGAAATGGGGGTTCATTGAGCAGTTGATACAGAAGAATGAAGTGGTTGGGATGGGAATAAACTGAGATGGGCTTGTGGAGGCGTTTGAGGCGCTGAAGAAGGCCAAAATTTTAAACTTGGGATTTGGAGCAGTTCTGGCTGAAGACAAAGACCAGACACAAGGACCGGGGGCTCAGTGGTTCACAGAAAGCGTGATGGTTACCTGAGATGAGCCAGCCACAAGCAGCCTTCGGAGGAGGCGGTGGCCGAGGGGACAGGGAGGCAGGTGTCTGCCCCTTCTGTCTCTGTGCCTCCTCTTCTCACATATTCAGAGTTGTGTGTGTTCCTGCCCATCCCACTGTGGTTGAAAGTCAGTCTTGCTTTCTGCCAGCCTGTCTTTCTGAAGCCTCTACGAACCACAAATAGATGCAGCCCACATTTTGCCTCAAAGATTTATTCTCTGTTTGCTCTCAGTTACCAAGTTGAACTCCAAGCTGCTGTTGAATTTATCTGAGGTACCGAGGGATGGGGGACAGCCTTGCATAACTGGTATCTGAAGATAAGCCAAAAGCTCACTGTAGCCAAAATTCCTATGTCTTTTCCTACCAAACCTTTATGCCAGCGTTGCCAGCCAGTAGCAAATTGACTAGTCTGAGTGTGATTTGTTCTTTATGCAATGTGTCTGACCTTCTAGAACTGGTGGTGACCAGGCGTTCCAGTGGGTCCAGTGCATCAGAGCCCAGTTGTAGGGTCCTTTGAGATGCAGACATTTCATGCTTGGGTGGCCATCCTAACAGATCCCAGTAAATCAAAGCTTTGCCTCTACCTCTCATATGTCTTTCTGCTGATTTTGGAAAACACAACCAAAGTCGACAATGAACTTCTGGTGAAATTACTGAATAGATAAACAGATTAATGAATGAATGAATTTCTAAGCAACATAAATAATTTCTGGATAGTTCAACCATATTAGAGACAACTGTTATACAGATTTCTGTGAAGAAGTATGCTCTTATTACTCTCAAGTTCTTTTCCTATTTGCTGTTTGATCATCACAGACACAAACATATTCCAACATGTGAGATGTTTTGGAAGATTAACCGAAACCAAGATGAAATTTACCAAGGATCATATATAAAGTTAGCCACCTTGATTTTTATTTTTAACACCCTCCTGAGTACAGAAGTGTAAAATAGAAATAATAAGATGTAGAATTAGAGTGAAAACATACTATCAGACAATCATGTAATCTATCTATAAGGAAAATTAAGTACAATGAGATTTCAAGACTTGCCTAAAGTCTTGGCAAAGATTGTTCAGAACCAAAATCTATTTGAAGAATCTTACATTTAAATGTATTTAACCTGAGGTTTCCCTGGCAGTCCAGTGGTTGGGACTTCACCTTCTAACACAGGGGTATGGGCTCGATCCCTGGTAGGGGAACCAAGATTCAACATACCTCGAGGCCAAAATAATCAAAACATAAAACACAAGTAATCTTGTAACAAATAAACTGAAGACTTAAAAATTATTTTTTAAAAGATGAACTTAACCTCACAAACAGAAAAACCTCATGGAAACTAGGCAGAAGAGGTTTAGTGGGAACTTGATGGCATTGGTTTAGTTTCTCAGCCTCTGTTTCCATGGGGCCCTTATGGACTTCTTTCTGGACTTCCCAAGTGGCGCAGTTGATAAAGAATCTTTCTGCCAATGCAGGAAACACAAGAGATGCGAGTCCAATCCCTGGATCGGGAAGATCCTCTGGAGGAGGAAATGGCAACCAGCTCCAGTATTCTCCCTCAGGAAATCCCATGCACAGAGGAGCCTGATGGGCTACTGTCCACAGGGTTGCAAAGACACGTCTGAGCACTCATATACACCCTGCTTCTAGGACCTCCTTTATGCCCTCTGCAGCCTGGTTTCCCTGCTCGCTCATAGCCATCTGAAAAGACAGAGTCACTTTCAAGTCTCCATAACCTTTTAAAGGCTCCTCACAGCTAAGTGACCTGGGTAGGATCTCCTAGGTCTAGTTAAGACCAGGGCCCACTTGCGGCCCACTTGCGGCCCACTGCTGGGGCAGGGAGTAGAGCCCTCCCTTGTGGAGCTGGCAGAGGCTGATTCTCTAAGAGGAAGGTAATGTTGAGAGGATGAGACCAGCCACTCTAGTGACCCCCGGATGGCACAAGCAAGTCAGAATCTGACTGTCTGACTTCAGGCCAGCCTTCCATCGAAGACTGGAAGGCTTGGGTGAACTCAAACACAACTGCAGGGAAAAGTGAGGTGTCTTCTGAGGGTGAAAGCAATCATAAGCCAAAATAAAGGTGAGAACGTTGCTCTGTTCTTCCCCTGGCCAGGTAACACCCAAAGGTGCATGGCTGATGCATTTTAAGAATAATCCAGAGACAGCTTAGCGCACTGCCAGACAAGGGTGACATTGATGGTGAAGAGATTCAATATTATGTTATCAAAGACATGATTGGAGGATTCAGCGTATTAGCCTGGAGAAAAAGGCTTAAAAGAGATGTAATTCTTTTGTCCAAATATTTGAAGGGCTGGTTTTGTTCTTTAAAGAATTCTATGTTTGCATACATCTGCAGAGGTTCAGAAGTAGTACCAAAGGGAAAAAACTAAAAGGAGGTAGTATGTATGTGTGCGCAATCGCTCAGTCAGACTTTGGCTTACATTGGGGCCAACATTCATTCTAATAGAATTATCTAAAAATAGATTGCCCTATCATGTTCAAGAAATGATGGTATGATCACTTGTAAGGACAGTACATTTATTTTTGTTTTTTAAGAACTGATTATTTAGAGTCTAGATCTTTCCAGGTGGCTCAGTGGTAAAGAATCTGCTTGCCAATGTAGGAAACATGGGTTTGATCCTTGGGTCGAGAATATCTTTTGGAGGAGGAAATAGCAACCCACTCTACTATTATTGCCTGGGAAATCTCATGGACAGTGGAGCCTGGTCGGCTACAGTCCATGGGATCGCAAAGAGTCAAACGTGACTTATTAAAGAACAAACAAGCAAAAAGGAAAGCTGTAGAAGTAATCTATGAGTTAAGAGAGTTCTAAAGTCTATTCCAATCATGGAATTCCATAATCCTGCTGCAGGTACAACTGGTTGGCTAGGTTGACTGCTGCCACAAGAGTGAAGGCCACTGTGTGCTATCAGTTGGATTAATGTTATCAGCAGATGCTACGTGGCTCCCTCTGAAACATCAGCAGGCTGCCCTGATCTCACACTGGATTTCTTCTAGCCTGGACCTTCTCAGGTCTGGTTGTGACAAGGTTCCTTCATTTAAGATGCTCTGGATCATTCAAACCTCCCTACCATCTGCAGGAATGGCCAGCAGGATGGGGTTGAATACCCAAGATATGAAATCCACCTTGATAAGGTTCTTTAGACATAGCTTATTTGGTTGCAAGCTTATTCACTGAAAGCACTGATGCTGAATACTTTGCCAATACTTTGGACATATGATGTGAAGAGCTGACTCATTTGAAAAGACCCTGTTGCTGGGAAAGATTGAAGGCAGGAGAAGAAGTGGACAACAGAGGATGAGATGGTTGGATGGCATCACCGACTCAAAGGACATGAGTTTGAGTAAGCTCCAGGAGTTAGTGATGGACAGGGAGGCCTGGTGCACTGCAGTCCATGGAATTGCAAAGACTGAGTGAACTGATCTGAACTATTTGGTTGTAAAGATCAGTAGCCCTTTCAAGGTAGCTCAGATTTAACAAAGAATAAGATAAATGTATCAAGGGATGCATTTTAAGTATATGAGGAGGTTTTGAAGAAACTCAGGGAAAGCTGAACAGCATGAGCAAGGAGGGGCAGGACTTACAGAACACAGGGCAATCTGTCCCTGGTGACTCTTCACTCAAGATGCGGCAGAGGCTTCTGACTGCTGACCAGCTGATATATTATCTAGTTGAATCTCCTAGCCATCATCAGACTAGTAAAGTGCAGTGCAGTGCAGTGCATTTCAGTCGCTCAGTCGTGTCCGACTCTCTGTGACCCCATGAATCGCAGCACGCCAGGCCTCCCTGTCCATCACCAACTCCCAGAGTTCACTCAGACTCACGTCCATTGAGTCCGTGATGCCATCCAGCCATCTCATCCTCGGTCGTCCGCTTCTTCTCCTGCCCCCAATCCCTCCCAGCATCAGAGTCTTTTCCAATAAGTCAACTCTTCGCATGAGGTGGCCCAAATACTGGAGTTTCAGCTTTAGCATCATTCCTTCCAAAGTAAATCCCAGGGCTGATCTCCTTCAGAATGGACTGGTTGGATCTCCTTGCAGTCCAAGGGACTCTCAAGAGTCTTCTCCAACACCACAGTTCAAAAGCATCAATTCTTCAGTGCTCAGCCTTCTTCACAGTCCAACTCTCACAGCCATACATGACTGTTGGTAGGGCCTAATTATCTAGGAGCTGGACTAAGAGCAAGTTAAGCTGGAAAGAGACACTGGGCTTGGGAAAGTGGACCAAGTCATCCAATACAGAGGTGACCAAGGGTCCTAAGGAGTCCAGCACAACGTGCATTCAACTAGTTCTCATGAACTGTGGGTTGTTGATGCTTTTATAGGGACTTCCCAGGTGATGCCGTGGTGAAGAATCTGCCTGCAATGCAGAAGACCTGCAGGAGACACAGGTTTGATCCTGGGTTGGGGAGATCCCCTGGAGGAGGAAATGGCAACCCACTCCAGTATTCTTGCCTGGAAGATTCCATGGGCAGAAAAGTCTGTGGGCTATAGTTCACAGGGCTCAAAGAGTCAGACTTGATTGAGCATATACACATAGGTTTATAGTTTTAGTCTTTTCTTCTGTCCCCACTGTCCTTTTCTCTGCATCTCTACAGAGTTATATTGCTCTCCACTGAATCAACAATCCCCCAAAAACAAGATCAGTAGACCTGGTAGGACAGGTGCCTGTTCCAAAATTTAGACAAGGATATTGAATATCTGGGTTCCCTGGTAGCTCAGTTGGTAAACAGTAAAGAATCCGCCTACAAAGTGGGAGACCTGGATTCAGTCCCTGGGTTGGGAAGACCCCTGGAGAAGGGAATGCATACCCACTCAGTATTCTGGCCTGAAGAATTCCATGGACAGAGGAGCCTGCTGGGCTATAGTCCACATAGCCAGTTGCAAAGAACTGGACACAACTCTGTCTTGGGCTTCCCTGGTGGCTCAGACAGACTGCCTGCAGTGTGGGAGATCCAAGTTCTATCCCTGGGTTGAGACGACCTCCTGGAGAAGGAAATGATAACCCACTCCAGTATTCTTGCCTGGAAAATCCCATGGATGGAGCAGCCTGGCAGGCTGCAGTCCATGGTGTATCAAAGAGTCAGACAGGACTGAGCGACTTCACTTTCTTTCACTGATATCCAGGTTTGATTTGCGTGCTTGCTCAGTCTCTCAGTCATGTCTGACTCTTTGTGATGCCATGGACTGTAGCCCACCAGTCTCCTCTGTCTGTGGAATTTTCCAGGCAAGAATTCAGGAGTGGGTTGCCATTTCCTCCTCCAGGGAATCTTCCTGACATCAGTTCAGATTAGTTCAGTCACTCAGTCCTATCTGACTCTTTGCGACCCCATGAATCGCAGCACGCCAGGCCTCCCTGTCCATCACCATCTCCTGGAGTTCACCCAAACTAATGTGCATTGAGTCAGTGGTGCCGTCCAGCCATCTCATCCTCTGTCATCCCCTTTTCCTCCTGCCCCCAATCCCTCCCAGCATTAGGGTCTTTTCCAGTGAGTCAACTCTTCACATGAGGTGGCCAAAGTATTGGAGTTTCAGCCTCAGCAACAATCCTTCCAATGAACACCCAGGACTGGTCTCTTTTAGGATGGACTGGTTGGATCTCCTTGCAGTCCAAGGGACTCTTAAGAGTCTTCTCCAACACCACAATTCAAAAGCATCAATTCTTTGGTGCTCAGCTTTCTTTATAGTCCAACTCTCATATCCATACATGACCACTGGAAAAACCTTAGCCTTGACTAGATGGAACTTTGTTGACAAAGGAATGTCTCTGCTTTTTAATATGCTGTCTAGGTTGGTCATAACTGTCCTTCCAAGGAGTAAGCGGCTTTTAATTTCATGGCTGCAATCCCCATCTGCAGTGACTTTGGAGCCCCCAAAATTAAATTCTGCCACTGTTTCCACTGTTTCCCCATCTATTTCCCATGAAGTGGTAGGACTAGATGCCATGATCTTCGTTTTCTGAATGTTGAGCTTTAAGCCAACTTTTCCACTCTCCTCTTTCACTTTCATCAAGAGGCTTTTTAGTTCCTCTTCACTTTCTGCCATAAGGGTGGTGTCATCTGCATATCTGAGGTTCTTGATATTTCTCCCGGCAATCTTGATTCCAGCTTGTGCTTCTTCCAGCCCAGCGTTTCTCATGATGTACTCTGCATATAAGTTAAATAAGCAGGGTGACAATATACAGCCTTGACGTACTCCTTTTCCTGTTTGGAACCAGTCTGTTGTTCCATGTCTAGTTCCTGACCTAGGAAAGATCAAACCTACATCTCTTGCATCTCCTGCATTGCGGGCAGATTCTTTACCACTGAGCCACCAGGGAACTCTTTCTAACTCACTCACTCATCAGTACAGGTAACACATAATTATTGAGAGCTTAATTGTGAGCGTAGCTGTCCACTAGAAACAAGGAGATATGATCTATGTTTTATATCTTCAGGCAGCTTGCAATCTATTGGGAAACCAAGACAGACGCTCTTAAGCAAATAAATACAATTTAAGGTAATTCCTATTATCTCAGAGCTCTGTAGATTTTAATTAATCTCATTATAAAAGGAACCCGATTCAACTCATTCAGTGTGGTGCTAAGGAGAATCCAGCATCTCTGTTCAGCGCTGAGAATCCCTATCTCTCTGAATCACTGAACTGCAGAACTTGCTGTCTTGTGCAATTTATTATGTTGAGTCCAATTAACATGCAGAATAAAGATGGAGCTCCATGGATAAACAAGGTCCTACTGTATGGCACAGGGAACTACATTCAATATTCTATGATAAACCATATTGGGAAAGAATATGAAAAGAATATACATGTATAATTGTATCATTACATATATATATGAATCACTTTGCTGTATAGCAGAAATTAGCGTAATGTAAATCAACTATACTTCAATAAAATTTTTAAAACATGATTTTGATTTTTAGCCATTGTTTAATGACTGAAATTCTAACATCAGAAAAATAATGTGTATTTCGCTTCTGGAATGCTCTTACCAAAGGAAATAGCTCTAATTGAACATATTTTTTATTTTTCCACAAAGAATGTGTAATTTTCAGTGAACTATTACTTAGAATCAGCTATAGCTATTAAGGGTGGCTCAGAAGTTAAAGCGTCTGCCTCCAATGCGGGAGACCTGAGTTCCATCCCTGGGTTGGGAAGATCCCCTGGAGAAGGAAATGGCAATCTACTCCAGTATTCTTGCCTGGAGAATCCCATGGACAGAGGAGCCTTGCAGGTTACAGTCCACAGGGTCGCAAAGAGTCGGACATGACTGAGTGACTTCACCTCATAGCTATTAAGACTCATTACTTGTGTCAGACAGAAATAAGAGAACTCAATTTTTCATAGTATTACAAAAGTTCTCTCCTTATTGGAAATTTTTCCTATCAGATTATTTTATCACAGGTGAAGATGTAAATTAGTATCAGAAGGAACACAATCTGCAGTACTTTATGAGAGATCAAGTTTAGGAAAATAATATGAAAATCCCACAGATTTCTGTTTCTTTAAAAATTAAGAGACACACCTATGTATGGAAAGGAATGTCACACACATTTCATAGAAAATAAAGATGGCCAAATCTTCCTCTAGGAAAAGCTGTTTTTGAAGAAGGTATTTAAAGATAAAGGGCTTCCCTGGTGGCTCAGAAGTAAAGAATTTGCCTGCAATGCAGGAGATCTCTGCAGAAGACGTGGGTTCAATCCCTGGGTCAGGAGGATCCCCTGTTGAAGGAAATGGCAACCCATTCCAGTATTCTTGCCTAGAAAATTCCATGGCCAGAGAAGCCTGGCAGGCTATGGTCCATGGAGTTGCAAAAGAGTTGAACATGACTTAGTGACTAAACAACAACAGAAACAAAACAAAAAGATCGAGACCTCTGCCCAACTCCAAACCAAAGTCCCCTGCTTTCTTTTCTGAATCTTCCACTTTTTAAATAATAAAATTTTAGGGACTTTTGTGGTGGTCTAGTGGCTAAGACTCTGAGGTCCCAGAGCAGGGAGCCCAGGTTGCATCCCGTGTCAGAGAAGATCCCGCATTCCACACCCAAGACTCAGTGCAGCAAAAGAAAGAGATTAATAATAAAATCTTCCTTTGAGTTAATCAAAAAAGGAAAATAAGTGTAATGTTGCAAAATCTTGATTGAACCTGTTGAATCTGGGCGATAGGTATATGTGTACATATATGTTAAGTCACCTCAGTAGTGTCAGACTCTTTGTGACCCTATGGAATGTAGCCGGCCAGGCTCCCCTGCCCATGGGATTCTCCTGGCGAGAAACCTAGAGTGCTTGCCATGCCCTCTTCCAGGGGATCTTCCTGACTCAGTGATCCAACCCACACAGTGATCCAACCCACATCTCCAACCCACAACTCACATTGGCAGGCTGGTTCTTTACCACCAGTGCCATGTGGGAAGCCCCATAGGTATATGGGGCACACTCAGTATGCCACGTGAGTGCGTGTGACATTTTGAGAGAGAGAGAGAATTCCTTTTACCTAATAAGATTGGCACCCCCATTCTCTAACTGCTCTTTATCCAGGCAGTTGCTAACAGTAGCCGTGCTTACCACTTTGCTATTCACATTCATCTTCATTTTTCATATATTGTTTATTAATCCTTGGTATATTTCTTAGTGTTGAATAGTTTATTTTATTTTATTCATTTATTTGGCCACACCATGTGACTTGTGGGATCTTAGTTTCCTGAGCAGAGAATCCACCCCACAACCCCTGCAGTGGAAGTTCAGTCTTAACCACTGGATCTCCAGGGAAGTCCATCACCTTCATTTTTCACCCCAGGGATTTCTCTGACATTCTTGGAATTCAAATGATAACTTTAAAAGGTGTTATATGTTTTCAGTATTTCTAGGTGTTTCTTAGGAAGAGGGATTGCAGGTAATCCAATCCACCCTACTTTTGGAAATAGAGGTTTTCAGCTGTGCTTTTAAAATAGTTTTAATTGAATTTTTAATATACAGGGCTATATTTACTATACAGGACTATAGACTAATATGCAGTCTATAAAATGACTATCTCCTTATCAAATATTAGTTCACACATGATTGGTGCTCAAACAATTTAAATGAATGATAGCAACCCTTATCCTCACTCTTACCAAAAAAAAAAAAGATAATTCAAAGTAAATTTCCTATTTTAATAATTTTTGCATAAACGAGCTAACAGTTTTGTTTTGGTATTTTTCTTTGGTATTACAAAATACTTTGCTCCAATTTTACCTTAAGAACCATAAGTGAATATCATTTAGCTAATTCAGGAGGACAGTATCATCTTAAAGTATAGAGTATAAGAGGTTACAAAGCATTACCACATGGAACCCTCACAGCAACCTCACAACAAAGCAGAAATTGCCATCTTGCATTTACAGATGGCAAGACTGACGCCCAAGAAGGTGAAGGAATGTAGTAAGCCTTACACACTAAATGCCAGGACCAGAATTTGAACCCTTGGGGTTACACCATCCCATAGCATTTGTCCTCCAAAAAGTGAGGCTGTCTTCTCATAATGGTCATTAGTGTATTCACTTTCAAGGTATAAAGCAGCTAAGCCTTCAAAGGAAAAAAAAAAAAAGGTATCAATAGCTTCAAAATCCAAAGAAGGGAGTAGACTCTGTTTTAGACGCCCAAAAAAGTGGTAGCTGGTGGAAAGATTAAATCTGAAAGAGAAAAAAGTCATCTTCTCTAGGTTTAGGGAGGTAGTCAGATACCTGTATCGCCTCCTGTGCTCTTAGGATACATACGGCACACGCTTCAGACACATAGGAACACTCCTAATGAGAGCTCCTCTGTGGCTGGCTGGCCTGTCGTTTGTCTGTTTGTCATTTTCATCCAAACAGTTAAATCTGGGGCTGGGTAGATGTTAGTGGCTGGGTCAAAAAGACAGTTTTGGTATGAACTATTTATACTTAATTGGCCTCTGTGTCTGTCTGTGTAGTTTTGCCAAGCATTTTAATAGTTTTCATTGAGTATTCTTTATTCTTTTTTGGGGAAAAAAGTTATTCAGGGTGGGGAAGGGGAGAGGATAAGGCATGAAATGCTGTCTTCCCTAAAAACTTTGGGCACACTTCCCAAATCAGAGGGCAGAGGAAACACTGACCTCTGACTTGCAAATAATTTGAGACATTTTTCTTGTAGTTCACCACTGTTATTCTTTGCTTTTAGACTCTCTGATTTAAATTCCAGTGTAGTCTTGATATAGTAGAATAATTGTGCGATTTTTTTATTTGCAATTTAATTCTTTAGCACACGTATTTAAATAATTCTCAGCCGATATTTCAAAAAGTCTTTAGTTTTATCTTTAGGGAGTAAAATACAGCTATTGTCAAAAAATATAAAGAAACAAAACCATTCATATCACACGATATCCCCAAAAACAATTTATCAAATTTAAGGTGTCTCATCTCTGTTCAAAACCCTCAAATGAATTTTCATTCAGAATAAAAGCCAAAGTTTATTGATTTCTTTTTAGTTAACAGACTTAATTTCTTTGTCCATAGTCACATAGCTGGCAAGTGGCAGAGTCAGACTTCAAATGGCAGCCTCGAGTTTATGCACTCGATTACCAAGTTTTTGTTGTTGTTCAGTCACTAAGTCATGTCTGGCTCATTGCAAGCCCATGGACTGCAGCACATCAGCCTCCTCTGTCCTCCACTGTCTCCCAGAGTCTGCTCACATTCACGTCAATTAAGTCAGTGATGGTATCTAACCATCTCATCTTCTGCCACCCTTCTCCTTTTGCCTTCAATCTTTCTCAGCATCAGGGTCTTTTCTAATGAGTTGGCTCTTAGCATCAGGTGGCCAAAATACTGGAACTTCAGCTTCAGCAAAGCCCTTCCAATGAATATTCAGGGTTGATTTCCTTTAGGATTGATTAGTTTGATCCCTTGCAGTCCAAGGGTTTCTCGAGTCCTCTCCAGCACCACAATTCAAAAGCATCAATTCTTTGGTGCTCAGCCTTCTTTATGGTTCAACTCTCACATCCATACACAACCACTGGAAAAGCCATAGTTTCGACTGTATGGACCTTTGTCGGCAAATGACGTCTCTCCTTTTAATAGGCTGTCTAGGTTTGTCATAGCTTTCCTTCCAAGGAAAAGATAATTTCTTTTGTAGTTTATACTCAAGTCATTCTAGACAATCACATAATTTGCAATATTTTTCTTCTTTTTCAAATATTTTTATTTATCATATTATTTTTTCTGTATGCCTTTTAATGGGAACTTCTAGGAAAATGTTTAATAGCAGTTATAGTAATAAACATCCTTATTCATTTTTTAACAGTCACGTCTTTATTATTTTATTCTTAACCATGATATTAGGTATATGTCTATTGATTGCTTTTACTGAGAATAAATGTTGAATTTTAACAAATGCCTTTTTAGTATTTGTTGAGATTTTTTTTTCTCAAAACTTTTTGTGTGATAAATTGTATTATTATTTTCTTCACATTGAAGCACTCCTGGAATAAAATCTCCTTGGTATGATATATTATTCTTCTAATATATTTCTGGATTTGATTTGCTAAAACGTTTTAAAGCTTTTTATCTCTATTTATAAATAATATTGGTGTGTAGCTGCTGTTTTTGTTCTGGGTTCCCCAGGTTTAGTAACAAGATTACACAAATTTATAAATTGATTTGGAAAGCTTTATCTATTTTGCTGTTTTCTGCAATGATTTATTTAGTATGGGAATTATTTCTTTTTGTAAGTTTGAAAAAAGCCACCCATAAACTATAAACCCATTTGAGCCTTTTGATTTTGTTGAAGATTGTTCATCAACAACTGTTTCATACTTTCTATAGCTACTGATTTACTGGGATATTTTCTTTCTATTGATTTAATTTATATCTTCTTAAAAAATTCATCTACATGGTGCCTATAAGAGGCACACTAACTCATAAAAATTAAAAGATTGGCCAAATCATTAGGTCAACACAAAACAAAAAGAAAATAAATATCACAAAATTAATATCAAATTAAAATTCAAAGGTGGGAGAATTCATGGCCACAGGAGGTAATATTTTATTGATGAACATCACCTTCTGGAATGAAATAGCTAACAGGCACACATTTTAAGTCCTAAGTAGCATAGCCATGACATATGGAATACAGAACTTATTCAAAGTCTAAGTATTGATTGACAGAAAAAAGTGATAGGAAATTTTAAGACATCTTGTTGTTAGTTCAGTCGCTAAATCGTGTCTGACTCTTTGCAACCCCCTGGATTGTAGCGTGCCAGGCTTCCTTGTCCTTCACTATCTCCTGGAGTTTGCTCAGATTCATGTTTATTGAGTCGGTGATGCTGTCTAACCATTTCATCCTCCATCATGCTCTTCTTCTTTCACCTTCAATCTTTCCCAGCATGAGAGTCTTTTCCAATGAGTTGGCTCTTCTCATAAAGTGGCAAAAATATTAGAACTTCAGTTTCAGCCTCACACATTTCACTCACTTCTTAAAAAATCAAGTGGCAAAACATAAATGAGGGTAAGGAGGTTGAATGTTTCCCATGTCTTCGATTAGGGTTAGGGTTAGCCTTAGAGTTAGGGAGTAGACTGGCTGGGCTGCCCTGTCTCCTAGGGCCCAGCAAGCATGCACCTCACACGGCTCATATGTACCAATCTGGGCTCCTCTGCCTGCTACTCTAACTTGTTGACCCCATGGAGTACATGGGGACTTCATCCCCAGTCCTGCTATCAGATGGTTTCCTCCTTGAGCCCCACCCAGAGTTCTCATCACCATTAGCCTCCCCTCTTCCCGAAGCAATTTCCAGCCTTTTCTCTGGGAACGGAAATCTCTCAACATTATGGGGAGAGAGCTAGGAAGGCAAGAGTTGGAAGGGCAGTTTGCAGACTTCCTGAAAGAAGCAAAACCCACTCATAGGGGACCAGAGGCTCCTTTTTCCAACTGGTAAGGTTTTGGGGTTACTGACCCAGAGTCTGAAGTGGGGGCATGAGACAAAGTAACCATCATCCTACCTTGTCTGTAAGTCACTGGACTCAGAAAATGAGACAGGGTAGCTCTTCTTTTTAAATCAATTTTATCTCATTTTCAATAGAAATCCCTCCTAATTTCCCCAACAGAAGATGAAGATGGTGACTGAAACGTACAAGATCGTTTCCTCTCCAACTAAGTTAATGAGGGCTTGGGGAAAGCAGTAGAAAGACCGGAAGGGTGATCAGGAACCTTCTCCCTTCCCACCATCAAGGCCTCTTGAAAGTGAAAGTATTAGTTGCTCAGACACATCCAAACTCTTTATGACACCATGATTATAGCCCATCAGGCTCCTCTGTCCATGAGATTCTTCAGGCAAGAATACAAGAATGGATTGTCATTCCCTTCACCAAGGGATCTTCTCGAGCCAGGGATCGAAGCTAGGTGTCCTGGATTACAGTCAAATTCTTTACCATCTGAACCACTAGGTAAGCCCTCAAGGCCTCTAACTGGATTCGCAAAAGCTTCAGCAGTGGCCAACGCTGCCAATATTGAAATAGCCTGGCGTTCTGCTATGGAGGATTATGCTGAGAAAAAAAAATCTCTACTCCCTTCCAAGATGAGGAGTTCAAGGTGGAGTAAGAAAGGAAAGAACAGAAAGGGAGAAAGCCTATGAGTACAATAATTAACACAGGATGGTATCAGCCTTCCGGGTGACTATTTCAAGGCTGTGGTCCAAACTGCAGGAAAGGTGGGGAATAATTTCAATCCAGTAGAAGATCTTTCTCAGATTTTCTTATTTACAGTAAGCAGGTGTGTTACATAATGAAGAGAAGTGAAAGTCATCCAGTCATGTCCAGCTGTTTGAGACCCCATGGACTATAGCCCACCAGGCTTCTCTGTCCATGGGATTCTCCAGGCAAGAGTACTTGAGTGGGTTGTTATTTCCATTTCCAGGTGTTACATAAGGGCCTGGCCATACGTCTCCTTGAGGAATTGGGCTTTCTGAATCCTTTCATTAAAGTACCACTAACTATCACGATGAAAGACTTAGCAGATACATGTGCCATGCCCAGCACTGCTGATGGTCTGCCTAGAACTAGTGAAGGTTTGGGGGAATCTCACCCCAGCTTGCATGGAGGTCTGGCTCTAATATCTGCTTGGGAGTTTGGGGGACAATGTTAGTTGAGCTGGAAAGACTAAGCTCCTGGAGACTGAACACCATGTCCTGACATGTGGCTATATTTGCTGCCTGTGAAACTACCCTGGATGCCCAGGCAACATGGGAACTTCCTGGGATCAGTGATGCATCACACCTGCCACAGTGAATGTGCCACTTCCTCCTCCCACCGGTCTCAGCCTCCAGGTAGGTTTGCTTTCCCAGGACCCTCGCTACTCCCAGGACTTACTAGATGAGCTTTTATTTCTCTGAGTCAGCTAGGTACAGGTTTCTGTTCTCAGAGCTCCTGTAATTTGTTTCATATCCATGGTTCTAGAACTGATGGCCCTAAGATGATCTTTTATAAGAGAAATATGTATATATATTTCTATATTCCTCTGGCACATGATTGTGTGTGTTCCCAAGCATGAATGTGAAACTACCTCCTTCCTGAAGGCTAGCTGGTGGTGGAGATCCACCATACCTGTTTTCACAGACCACCCTATTCATTGGGTGTTGTTCTTATAAAGCCTAGGCTCCAGTGATTGGTAGATACTAATGAGTCCCGGATGGTAATGAATCTACCTGCAATGTGGGAGACCCAGGTTCAACCCCTAGGTGGGGAAGATCCCCTGGAGAAGGAAATGGCAACCCACTCCAGTATTCTTGCCTGGAGAATCCCATGGACAGAGGAACCTGACAGGATACAGTCCATGGGGTCACAAAGAGTTGGACACGATTGAGCGGCTAACACTTTTCACACATTATGAGTCCCCTTAATAGTAGTGACCAGATTTCGCAGGCTCTGATCCCCCCTCCAGCATACTGAGCACAGGTTCTCAGTCTCCCTCTCCTGTCTCGAAGGATCTGTGTCTTACAGGTGCTAACAGTCTTGTCCTTGTTCCACTGACTCCCCACCCCCCCACCCCACTGTTGATGGCCATGGTCTGCATCCCCAACAAAGAACATGCAGGTCCTTCCTCAAGCACCCAGACCCCCTTGGAAGTGGAGGTAACAGCTCTCTCCTCCACCCTGTGCAACTCTATTATTATTATTATAACTGCTACTCTCTATTATGCATTATTCCTCTGGCTGGGGGAGGGGAGAGAACTCTAGTTATGTGAAATCTGAATTTCAGTTCTTACCTTCTCCACTAATCTCTGTTCTGTAATCATGTATGCACCTCTTCCTTCTGTCTACCTGTCTGCTTCTCATTCCAGAACAGCAAGCACAAGTGGGTCTGCTGGACACCTGTGACCCAGTTACCTTGCAGGTCACACAAGGCTCACCTCTACTAACCACTGAGCAAACCATTTCCCAAAGGGATCATCGTCAAGCAGTCCAGAAACAGTCTCTCTACCCTACAGAAGGGGAGGATCCTTCTACACAAGAGAACTGTCTATCAGAGTCAGCAAACAAAGAGGGCAGATGAACTTTCATGTTGATGAAACTCAGCCCCCTGGCAGAGAGTCCCCACATGAGGACAGAGGGTCTGCTTGACCAGGGAAGACCAGCTACGACTCATAGCAAGAGTGGATCAGACTGGCTTCCCATCCACACATTCCATAGCAATCCACGAGCAACCTGCCAGTGATCATGGTCCCATCACATCTCCATTTAGCAGGGCTCTTGGTAGGACACACAGACCAAGAGGAACAGCCGCTCAGGCGCCCTGGAAGGAGGGTAACAGGGGGTGTGGTGGTGAGCTCCATGGGCAGACAGGAGGGAGTCTTCTGGAGCAAAGGACAGGAAGGAAGATAGAAAAGGCTGGTGGGATGAACCTCTTCTCACCATCATCTCTTCCTTGGGAGACCTGCCAAAGAAAGCAGAAAGAGAAATACATTTCCTTTGAGGTCTCTAAAGCAAAAACAGAATAGCTGAGACTGGTTAAAATGGATTAACTGTCTGATGTCTATCCAGAGAGGTGTCTATTAAGAGATATAAAAAGGAAAGTTGAAACCATGGGTCTGATTAATATATATGACCAGTTGAATTAGGCACAGGGGAAATGCAACAAGGGGAAAGGGTTACATGCTATAGATACTGCAGAATGGATTTGTTTGGGTAAGGCTCCTGTTTTGATCACTGTTTTTGGCAATCTTATAGAACAGGAATGTAGGATAGAGAAATAAAATCTATATCTAGAAGATGCTAACTCTATGCAAAAAGTGTTGGTGCCTATTTTTGTGAACTATTCCATCTTAAAAATAAGTATGATTTTGTACAGCCAGTTGTGGTAGAAAAGGAACTCTGAAGGGAGAGCAAGTTTCCTACCAAAAAAATCCAAACTACTGAAACTACAGTGAAGACATGGAAAGAGTTACAGATTTTACTCCTTTCAATGAAAGGAAAGTTACAAGCAGGAGAGAAATTACAGAAGGAGCAAGTCCTGAGACAAGAACTCAAATTACAGCAGGGAAAGATGAGTCTGCTTCAGGAAATTCCTAAAAAGTTAACTAGGAAATCCAAAGGTCAAAATCATACTGTGATGAGAATAAATAGAGAAGATGGGTTTGCAAGGAGCTAAGCTGGGTAATCACGAAGGAAAGAACAAGGACAAAGAAGGAAACCTGAAGACCCCAGTAAATAAAAGAACTCAGCCAGTAAAAGATGCTGAACATACTACACAAATACCAGACGATGTGGAAACATAAGTTAGAAGCCAAAAATTCAGCATTATCATGCAAAAGAACAATAGAACTGAAATGCATGAACAAAATGCAAGAACAAAAATGCATGGCTTTGCAGAAAGAAACTCATAGACATAGAGAACAGACAGGTGGTTGCCAAGAGAGAAGGTGGGCGGGAGAGAGATGGACTGGGAGTTTGGGATTAGTAGATGCTAACCATTATACACATGATGGATAAACAACAAAGACCTACTGTATAGCACAATATCCTGTCAATATCCTATGATAAATCAGAATGGAAATAAATATGAAAAAGAATCACTTTGCTGTACAGCAGAAATTAGCACTGTCGATCAACTGTACTTCAAGAATAAATTTTAAAATAAATAAATGACATCACACATAATACTGCTTTTCTTAGGTAGCTTGGTCTGCAGAGAAAAGGCTGATAGTTAACCCCATATCAAGCATTTTCAGCCCATTTAAGTGAGCCCCACAAGTAGGAGACACAGCCATGGTTATTGACCATTGTTATCTTTCAAGAAGAAGCAAATTGTTGTCCTGTATTAGAGTTTATTAGCATTCCCCAACACAGATTACAAAATACTTGGAAGAATTCTCCTGAAGACGTTGGGCAATGCTAATAATCGTGTGCAGTTAAGTGGTGCCAGTCTGATTGCTCTGGACCAGGAAATGCTTCTCAGCAGATGGTGGCATGATTTCTTTTTCAAAGGTGAAAACATGAATATTACTGTCACTAGATAGAGCAGGAAGAGAGAGGCTGGGCTGACGAGACCAACAGATACTGCAACTCCCGTGAGAAGAAATAGAAACCAATCTAGCAACACACATTTTTGTTTGTTTGGTTGGTTTTTGCAACACACATTTACTGAGCATCAGAGTGTGATAGGAACCAGGAACAATGGTATCACAATAGCTGATGAAGGGTTTCAAAAGTATGTCTTCCATTAATTCACATATTTTCAAGCAGTGGATGCTGTTAGCCCTCTTCATTCATAGGCAAAAATGAGATTCAGAGAGAGGTTAATTGAATTGAAGATCTCCTGATTTCTAGCTTGAGAACCTTGCTGTGTACTATCGGGGTTTAAATACCGGTCACATCACTTCTTAGCGAAGTTAGCTGAAGAAATTATTTAGCCTCTGTATTGTCAGTAGTGAATGGAAAAACTAATCCCTACTGCCTAAGACAGTTGTAGGGATTCAATGAGAGAATGTATATAAGAATGCCAGATGTGATGCCTGGTACACAGTAGGTCCTCAGGAAAAGTTGATATTTCTCCCTTCTCCTTCCTGATGCTCAGTGGTGGATGGAGCTGGCTGTCCACCCTGGATGGCACAGCAAGCAGACATAGCACAGAGTGATGCTCCAGGGAGATGCAAGATGATCCGCCAACCATGGACCATGCTCTGAGGTCCAGGATGAGTCCCTAGGCTCGGTGGGGAGGGGCTGCGTACGTCTGTGAGTGCAAGGACTGGGACAGAACCTCCAAGGAGGAAAGGGATTTACATGGCTGGAGAGGTGGGCAAAGTTGAGCAAGCAGAGAGTAAAGGCATCGAAGCCGGAAGGTGGGGGGCCATGTGTGAAGGATCTGGAGCTGCTAACCAGTTTGCTGAACCATGAGCAAAGTTTGGGGAGGAGAGGTGGCCGGGGCTCCCATGTGAGCAACTTCCACATTCAAAGATTTTTTACTTGATCTCACAAGAAAAGGAGAACTAGCAAATGTCTATCAACTGTCTCATTTATAAAAATTAATCTGGTGCTGGTGTGTAGAATGAACAGTCCGGGAAGCATCAAAAAAACAAAGAATTTTTCTATTTTATCCACATATATAGCCCTTTTTATTACCAAATATATACAATTCATTTAATTCTCTTAAATGGCTTGGGCATTCATTTGACTTGTAATAGATTACAGAGATTTCAAACAGCTGTGTTTTTGCTTTTGTGACATATTATGGTCATATCTAAAATTCATTTGATGTTAAATCAACAATAAAACTTTTGAATTATATCGTTGTGCCTATAGTAAAATAGAATCTACTTTAAGGCAATTCACTTTGTCATAAATTTTCTAGGAATGAAACTGGATAAAAAGCAGAGACTTGCTGCATATGACAATAATTAAATCTATACTCAACAAGTATAAAAGAATGACTGTAGGCATAGATAATTTAGAAGGAAAAAAAGACTTAAACATGTCTAGAAATCATACTAAAGTGTGATAGCCATGGTCTATTGAGATATCTGATTACGTTATATACTTGAGAAAGAAAAAGCAAAATCCAGTAAGTACCCAAATTATTAAATGAATTGTATTTTCAAAATACAGGCTGGAAGTCCAAGGTCAAGGTGTCGGCAGGTTGGATTGCTCCCAGAGCCTGTCTCCTTGGCTTGCAGATGACTGCCTTCTTGTTGGGTCTTCACCTGGGCCTTCCTCTAGTACATAGGCATTGCTGCTGCCCCTCTCTCCTTCCTTTAAGGACAGACCTATAGGATTAGGGCCTCACTCTTATGACCTTATTTGACATTCAGTCAGTTCAGCTGCTCAGTCATGTCCTACTCTTTGCAAACCCATGGACTGCAGCACTCCAGACTTCCCTGTCCAGACTCCAACACCGGGAGACTGCTCAAACTCATGTCCATTGAGTCAGTGATGCCATCCAACCATCTCATCCTCTGTCATCCCCTTTTTCTCCTGCCTTCAATCTTTCCCAGCATCAGGGTCTTTTCCAATGAGTCAGTTCTTTGCATCAGGTGGCCAAAGTATTGGAGCTTCAGCTTCAGCTTCAGCATCAGTCCTTCCAAAGAATAGTCAGGACTTATTTCCTTTAGGATTGACTGGTTTGATCTCCTTGTAGTCTAAGGGACTCTCAAGAGTCTTCTCCAACACCATAGTTCCAAAACATCAATTCTTCAGCACTCGGTTTTCTTTATGGTCCAACTCTCACATCCATACATGACTACTGGGAAAACCATAGCCTTGACTAGACGGACCTTTGTTGGCAAAGTAATGTCTCTGCTTTTTAAGCACCTCCTTAAAGGTCCATTTCCAAACAAAGTACTGGGCTTTAGAATGTCAACATATGAATGGGGAGGTGTGCATGAACCAGACCATAATAGATGGCCTGGCGAAATCAGGGCTGCAGCAAAATTGTCCACCCAGATGAAGATCCAGCAGTGGGGCAGGAAGGATCCGCTAGCGATATTTACATGCTGAGGCTCAGCCACAGCCCAAGCTTAGGATCAAGGGCACTCGGGAGAGAATTTCAGGGTCCAGCTCCTGCAAGCATAAATAAGCATTCCTCTGAACCCTGGTGGCTTACTTGGAAATGTTTTTAAGTGTCTCCAGTTTGGGCAAAAGGAACTGACAGCTCCCTCTGCCTCGGGATCCCTGTTGCCCAGAAAGCATGTGATGGAAAAACCCCACCTGTGCCAGGGACAGCCTCCGGGTGAGCAAGCTCCTCGGCTGTGAGTTGATATACATTGTGGTTAGTGCCTGCACTGATGGAGCTTCTCCTTGGCGACTGGTATGATCTGGAGGTTGGCATTGTTAAAGAGAGGTTTTCTTTGTGACTTCAGAAATTAGGGGGAAAAATGACTGTAAATAAAGTTGTATTTGGCTGTTTTCAATTTTATTCAGCTCATGATATCATGGTCAAATGAAAACCTTGACATTTGGAGCAGGAAGCATGTGGTGAGCGGGGGGTGGGTGGACTCCAGGCAGGACTGTGACACTGAGTTAAAGACCTCCAGGGTTTCACAGGAGGGAGGCACACAGAGGGGTCTTCAGAAATCAATCCGGTGACTTCCTCTTCCCCATAGAGTTCCCTCCTCCACAAATATCCTCCGCTGCTAGTTAATAAAGAGACAGGAACAGAGGCTCAGGGAGTGTGGAATGGACTCTGTGGAGACAAATACCAGTGGCTGGGGCAGGCTTCTTGTAGAGCAAAGCGATCTGTCCTTGTTCTGGAGCCCTGGGTTGTGATGTCAGATGGACCCAAGGCCTTGGCATCTCTGAGGCCAGGCTGACCTGCTCAGGCAATGCTCTTAGCAATTCTGATGCTTTACGAAAAGGCAAGGAACTTTCCCAAGTTGTTCCATATCTGGCCTGAAAAAGCAGTCACCCACAACTTGGATGCAGAAAATTTAGAATTTTGGTACTTAATCTCCCTTCAGGCCTGCTGGCTCAGATGGTTAAGAATCTGCCTGCCATCACGGAGACCCAGGTTCAATCCCCAGGTCGGGAAGATGCCCTGGAGAAGGGAATGTCTACCCACTCCAACATTCTTGCCTGGAGAATTCCATGGACAGAAGAACCTGGTAGGCTACATACAGTCCATGGGGTCACAAAGTGTTGGACACAACTGAGTGACTAACACTTTTATTTCCATTTGGACTTCCCAGGTGATGCTAGTGGTAAAGAACGCACCCGCCAATGCAGGAGACATAGAGACTCAGGATCATTAAGTTAAAGAGCTCTTAACATCACATGTATCCCTGTAATAAAATCCTACTGGAATCCTGTTCTCCATTTGAAAATATGGGGACTTCCTCTGCACTCTCAACACAAGGGGTCAGAGTTCAATTCCTGATTGGGGAGCTAGATCCCACATGCCTCAACGAAAGGTCCTACACGCTGCAACGAAGATCGAAGGTCCCAAGTGCCATAACTAAGATTTGGCATAGCCAAATAAATATTTTAAAAAAGAAAAGAAAGAAAAAAAAACCTGTGAAGTAAAAAGTATGTATGTAAAAGTATAGAATGGTGCCGTCACTGAGAGACTGGATTAGGGTCATTTGACCTGGGTTTAAACCCAGGTTGCGACACACTCTGGTGACCTTGGACGAGTGAGGTAACCTGTCTGTGGGTGATGAGACTGGCTCCCTCCTGGCCATGTCGTGAGAAACACACACACAAGGGCCTGGGACAGTGACAGCCACTTGGGACAAAGAGAGCTTGTGAGTATGATGACTAAACAAAGGTTCTTTTGGAAACTTCACTGGGTGAGGGGAGAGGAAGAGGGAGGGGAGAGAGAGAGAGAAGGAGAGAGAGCAAGGCTGTTTACACCTACTTTGAAATGGTATCTAGCAATGGACAGGCAAACCGGTTCTGATGAAACATTGCTGTAAACACTATAAGATATTAAACATCTCTTTCCAAGTGTGGGCTTGTGGCATAGTTGACAGATAGCACGTTGTCTTCCTCTCTAAATAGAATATATTCTATTTGGTTGGCCAAAAATTCATTCAGATTTCTCCATAAGATGCTCTGAAATACCCAAACTGAAACTTTTGGCCAACTCAAAACTTCCCTTGCTCTGAGACTCTGTGCTTAGTTGCTCAATCATGTCTGACTCTTTGCAACCCTTTGGACTGTAGCCCACCAGGTTCCTCTGTCCAGGGATTCTCCAGGCAAGAATACCGGAGTGGGTTGCCATTTTCCTCCTCCAGGGGATCTTTTCAACCCATGGATCAAACCCATGTCTTCTGTGTCTCCTGCATTCCAGGCAGATTCTTCACCCGCTAAGCCATAGGGGAAGACTCTACAGGTCTTGAAAAATCCAGCAAACACCTTTCCATGCTTTGGTTGTCTTGCCTTCCTCTTCCTCTCCATCTTGACCACTATCCCAGGCTTGGAATAAACCAGTCGCCAGCCCCAGCCCCTCCCAGTAAGACTTGCTAGTACCAGAAATCTGTCTTCCGCCCAGCAGTGGCCTTGAAATTTCTTGGATGTTGGGTGTTTGTGAAATACTCTGGTGTGCATCTTACAATGATACTTTGTAGAGTCGAAAAGATGTCCCTCTCTGTCTTTAGGAAAGAGAGGCTTGAGATGAAGGTAGGCGGGAGGGAGGGAGAAAGTATTGGCCAAAAATTCAGGATTTTCTGTCACATCCTATGGAGAATCCAAATTTTTTGGCCAACTCAATATAAAGAAGCAAGGGAAGGAAGGAAAAAAGTTGGGGAGAGAGAGGGAAAGAGAGGTGGAAAGATACATTTTCAAAGTTTGCTGCTAAGGAAGAAGAAAAAGCAGGCTAGTGAGACTTTGCACGAAACAGATGTAAAAATATGAACATTCATAAGAACCAGGATAATTTTAATAGCAGACAAAGAGACACACAGGGATACTCAATGCAGTGGGACAGCACATTGCAAACCTGGTATCATCACAACAATGGGAAAACCAAATGAAAACTGAGGCAGGAAGAAAATGACTTGGCAGAAATTATTTCCCAAGAGTCAGCAGAGGTCATCTTTGGGAGGTTGGGGGAATTCCATTCTTCTTAGAGAATATAAAGAATTAACAGACAGATCTCAAAGAGATAACTGGTTCCACAATTGCCTTCCACCTTGAAGATCCATGCCCTGTACTCAGGATGAAGTTCCACCATCCAAGAGCTAGGATGTGCCTAGAAGTCTCTCCTTTGCAGCTCCAGCTTCTATCCCCTCTCACCAAGCCAAGTTCAAGAGCTTCCGGTGGATGCTTTGACCTCCAAGCATCTCCTACCCTATCCTTCCCCAGTGCCTCTGGCCTCATCTGCCTCAATCAATGAGCTCTTCCCGGCCTCCGCCCTCACCTGTTCATCCACCTCCTCCATTTCTCACGTCCCGCCTGCCCCTCCCTTGTCCCAGTTCAGTCTCTCCCATGCCTCCCTCCGCTGCCCTCGGGACAAAGTTCAAACTCCTACTGCTAACCACATGTCCATCCGTGATTTCCTACCTCCAGACCACCAGGTGTCCAGCCTCATCCTTAAGCTCTGAAAGCACTCATCACATTTTACAGGAAGTATCTGTTTCTTATCCATCTGTCTCCCAAACTAGAAAATCTCTAGGAGTAACAACCATGTCTTATTCATGATTCAACCTCTGGGATCTATCACAGTCCGCGGAAAAGGGTCAGTTCTCCGTCGATACTGCCTCATTGAACCACTCCTTCCTTACAACACTTTGTTGTGGGTCCCTCCGAATCAGTCCAACCCCCTCGCCTGAGTTTCAAGAATCTGCAAAGGCTAATTAGACCCTGCCTTGGTCACTGTCCCTAGGCCTAGGGCTGCTGTGCTGAGTACTTAAGTGTACTTGACATGTGGTTTACCCACTCCTTTTCTGGCCATGCCCAAGGCGCCCTCCCATATCCAGTGTCCTAATGTAATTCTGATTCTCTTTCAAGTCCCATCCACCACCACACTCAGTTAGGGCCACAGTCTTTCAATGTTTCTGGAACTTCTCCTGTGCACTTGTCTTAATTCTCTAATTCAACTTAAACACCAGCCCCAAGCCATGGATTGCAGGCCCTCAGCCTTCTTCCAGTGTCTTATACACAGCTGGACCCTCTCGGTGGAAGCTGCTGAGTGAAGGATGCTGGGTGGGGAGAGGTGAGTATGCTGGGTGTCCCCTTCTGGGGTACTGAGCTGTGGGTCCAGTTCTCTCACAGGCTGCTTTGAAGGAGTCCCCTGGACCTACCAGGGAGAAGTTAGGTCACCCGAGGCCTCTCCCAGATGCCCTGTCCTGCATCCTTACTTCCTGCCACAGGACACAGATGAGGGGATGGCCAGAGGTCCTGCCACATCTCAACCAGGAACAAAGCCTCCCACATCCTTCATCCAGCATCCTGCTCCTCAGAACCACTCACCACACGTGTCAAGAAACTCCAGAATCTGCTGAAACTGTAGGCACTCTGAACATCCACCAGAAAGTGTCCGAAATGAGAAGACTGTGTTTGTTTTCCTTTTTGCTGTAAACTTCCAGGCCACTCCCCTCAGAATACCATCTAAGGCATTCACAGCCTCTACTATGTTTTTATCCCAATCTGCCTCTCATTAATCAGATACCATCCAAAGCCAGCCTGTACCTTTCACTCATTTAGAAAGCAATGGGAAATTCCTCACTAAATGCATAAATAAATTAATTCATCCACTTGTGATGGTTGTACTTTTCATCTTACGTGTTCTATGGATTTACTAGTCAGTGAAGTGCTGGGCACCCCAGAGGGACTTTACCACATCCTGACTGGTGTCCCCGGGGGCGGGGGAGGGGCTGGCTTGAGCCAGTACCAGGGAATGCAGACAGCTTGGCAAGAGAACAAACCTCCTCAGGCCTCCAGACACACAGTGACATCACTGACTGACCCCTTCTTGGTGTTTCTCCTCCCTCCATGGAGGTGATGTCAACAGTGGCCCTTCCCAGCCTGGAAGACAGGACTGGTTGTGTGGAAGGCTAAGGTAAGGTAAGCTGAGGACAGGTAAGTAAGACTTCTTGGGGTGAATTGAGGGAAGCTGGGCTTGCATGGCTTAGAGGAGAAGGAAGCAGGGTGGGCTTGTGGGGCGAGGATCCCAGGGCCTCAGGGCTACTTGGAAGGCAGTGGGTTCTCAGTTCTCCAACCTGGGCCTGAAATCATCCCCATTGTATACAGATCAGGGAGTGCTCCTCACCCTCCACCTTTGGGTATTACAAAACTGGGGCATGGTCTTTGCTTAACCAAACAGAAGCCTGGGCTGTGACTCATTCTAACTCATCTGAGAATCTGCAGCTCTTTGCTCCAGCCCAGGCCGCCTGTCTCCCAGGTGCTGGGCCTTCCCTGTATCTATTGGGGCAGCCTTAAAGCCAAGGGAGCTAAGAGAGCAAACTTGAGACTTTAAAACTCAACAGTGAGGACTTTCCTGATTGTCCCGTAGCTAAGACTCCATGAGCCCAGCTCAGGGGGCCTGGGTTCAATCCCTGATCAGGGAACTAAATCCCACATGCCACAACTAAGAAAAGATCCCACGCACCACGACTAAGACCCTCCATAGCCAAATAGATAAACAAAGAAATAAATATTGAAAAAACTGGACAGTGGTGAAAATGAGCCTCCTCAGAACCGGCTCTTCCTCCCCCACTGACCTCTCACACCCACAATCTCCAACTGTAATCTTCCTGAAATGTCCAAGCTATTTGTCATTCCCTGGGAAAACCTTGTCCACAGAGCTCCTGGACTAGGGGCTAAATGATAGGAAATCAGAGAGATTAAAAGAGCCAGATTCCTAATCTTACTTCCCTGCACAGAGACACAATGTCTACACATGTGTATGAATGGGATGCACAGACTCAGTTATTTATCATCATAATTGACAAGAGCAGAATCACTCCAGGAGGAAACGCCCCAGCTGGGATATCTTTCATCAGAGACACCTAATCTCTGCCCTGACCTTCAGCCCACTCTCTCCTCCACATCCCCCCAAGATCTATATTGTGTTTGGATTCCCAGAGAAGGAAGAAATGTTTGCAACTTAATCTATGTGGTATCCTTCCAGAATTCTGCTGCCCTAGAGGTGGAACTGGCAACCCACTCCAGTGTTCTTGCCTGGGAGATCCCATGGACAGAGGAGCCTCATAGGCTACAGTCCATTGGGTCGCAATGCAAGAGTTGGATATGACTTAGCAACCAAACCACCACCACTATCTGAATGAGCAGGAACCTCCAGTGAATCCCATGAGGCCCTGGGTGCCACCCAGCTACTCCTGTGAAGGTGACCACAGCAATGGTGGAAAAGTGAAGTCACTCCGTCATGTTGACTCTTTGCCACCTGGTAGACTATAGCCTACCAGGCTGCTCTGTCCATGGGATTCCCCAAGCAAGAATACTGGAGTGGGTTGCCATTTCCTTCTCCAGGGTATCTTCCTGCCCCAGGGATCGAACCTGAGTCTTCCGCACTGCAGGCAGGTGCTTTAACCTCTGAGCCACCGGGGAAGCCCACAGTGACGGTGCTGTCACCCATCTGTCTAGCACCAACAGCCTGCAGGGCAGATTGGAGACTGGATGTATTGTCCACCCAAAGGCCTTAGAGTCGAAACAGCCTTAGGTGTCCCTAGGGAAATTTCCAACTCAGTTTACATCATAAGGAAAATACATATCCCCAGACAACTGTCTTCTGTTCTCTTCCTTTCTCTCTCTTTGATAATGGAAGATGTCGGTGGGGCCACTTGGGGACAAAGGCCACAGACACTAAGTCTAGCCCACAGGGCAAGGCTTGCCCTCGAAACTGTGTCAACTGGAGATCCCATTGCAGACAGACCCCTCTTCACTTTCAGGCAAGGCGTGTAATGGGCTCTAGCTTCTTCCTGGGTCCTTGGTGCTTCCAGCTCCATCAGATCCAGGCTGAAGACAAGTTGAGTATTTCCCCAAACAGCTTTGGGGAAACCTGTCCTTTCCCACTGTGAATGGAAGCTGCACAGACCTGCCTGTCCACTAGGATCCTGCCCAGTGTCTGGCCTCCTGCAGGTTAGGCTAGACTCCTCCCAGCCTGGCCTAACCCTCAGTGAGCTGGCCTTGGCTGACCAGCCTGGCCTCAGCCAGCCTCCTGGTTGGGCTTGGCCTCTGTCGAGGAGGCAGGGAGCCTGAGGAACCAGAAGGTTAAGCAACAGCTTCCCAAGGGCAAATTCCTGTCCAGTGCCTGGTATCTGGGTTCTGAGCCAAACATGGGTGGCTCTGTTTCTGCTGATCTCTGAGGGTGACTGCACGCTGCTTACTGCTTCTCTTGGCTTACCTATATATTCCTTCCCAGAAGAGGGAGGACAGTCAAGGGGCCTGAGAGTTACTGGCCCAGACTTAGGTCTCATATGCAAATCCTCCAACTCTCAGAAGATAGTAAGGCCTTTTAGAGCCAAGCCAGAGTCCTGTTAGCATTTCCTCTGGACCCAGCTTAGTCGTTTTGGCCAGGGCTTGTTTAATACCTCAAATGGGCAAGTGCTGGAATCAAGATTCCTGGGAGAAATACCAACAACATCAGATATGCAGATGATGGCATGCTAACCTCTTGATGTCAGTGAAAGAAGAGAGTGAAAAAGCTGGCTTGAAATTCAACACTGAAAAAAATTAAGATCATGGCATCCAGTCCCATGACATGACATGACTTCATGTCAAATAGAAGGGGCAAACGTGGAAGCAGTGACAGATTTTATTTTCATGAGCTCCAGATTGCTGTGGCTGGTGACTGCAGCCATGAAATTAAAAGACGTTTGTTCCTTGGAAGGAAAGCTATAACAAACCTAGATAGTGTATTATAGAGCAGAGATGTCACTTTGCTGACAAAGGTCCATATAGTCAAAGCTATGGTTTCTCCAGTAGTCATGTACAGATGTGAGAGTTGGACCATAATAAAACTGATACTTTCAAACTGTGGTGCTGGAGAAGACTCTTGAGAGTCCCTTGGACAGGAAGATCAAGCCAGTCAATCCTAAAGGAAATCAATCCTGAATATTCATTGGAAGGACTGATGCTGAAGCTGAAGCGCCAATACTTTGGCCACCTGATGCGAAGAGATGACATTGGAAAAGACTCAGATGTTGGGAAAGACCGAAGGGAAAAGGAGAAGAGAGCAGCAGAGGATGAGATGGTTGGATAGAATCACTGACTCAATGGACATGAATTTCAGCAAACTCCGGGAGACAGTGAAGGATGGATGGGGGAGCCTGGCATGCTGCAGTCCATGAGATCGCTAAGAGCTGGACAGGACTTAGTGACTGAACAAAAACAGCCAGTGATTGACATCAGGGTAGTCTAAGTGTCAATGGGCAAGGCATGGCTTAAGGTTTGAGGCCAGAACCTCTCATGAACAGACAAGAGCCTTCTTTGTCTTGGTGACAGCTTAGCTTCACCCCTCATTTCTCAGATTACTCCCTGAGAGTTGGACCCAATTACTTTTGCACATGAGTTAGAAATGTATTAAAGAGAGTTTGAATTTCTCGCCTCCTTCTCTAAGCACAGTTGATGGCAGAGGCTGCAGCGAGCTAATGTGGTTCTCTCGTGGGCTAGGGAGTGAGAAACTAAGGAAAACCTGTGCTAGCCCCAGGGTTTACCTGGGATTCTAGAACCAGCCAGGGACAAACCCACCACAATGAGTAGCTCATTAGGTTCCTTCTCGCCATGTTGTTTGAGGATGTGCACAGAGCTTGGCAAGACTGCAGACGTGGGGGATGAGGAAGGGAAGTGGCTTGTCTATGCTCTCGTGGTGACTCAGTAGCAGGACAATTTAAGAGAATCCAAGAGCTTTGACTAACCGGCTACTCAGCCATGACCCTGCCCTGTTGAAGGAAATAGAAAGGACGGGAATTGGTCAGTCAACAGCACTCAGGTGCCAAGTCGTGAACACACTGTGGGGAGGAGACCGGCAACAGAAAATGGCTGGAAGACACAAGGAATCCCTAAAAGTGTGTGGGTTGAGAAGAGAGTGCCCGCATGTCCACACATGTGAAGTAACTTCAGAAGACTTACAAAGGGGAGGGTGCAGAATAATATTGTCTGATGCTGCAGGCCACATGGAGCTGGGTACCCGTGGTTGATGGCAATGATGGGTTATGAGAACCCACGAGGATGAGAGGAGGGAGAAGGAGAGATGGCAGGACAAGCCAGGTGACTTGGAGAGTCACTGGGTCGCCTCCAGCCCTAGCCCAGGGTGACCTAGTGAGAAAGTGCTGAGCTAGGTTCTGGAAGGGGAAGTCTGTCCAGGAGAAAGGCGGGACTTGGCCTGGCTGGGGCCCAGCATGAATGAGGGGTGTGTGGGGACAGCGGGCAGACAGGCAGGCCTAGGGCAAAGAGGTTGGGGTAGGGGTTACCAACAGACATGGAAGAAAAGAAACAAAGAATGTCTGGCCAGCATCCTCATTATTTTTTGGTTTTATGGGAAACATGGTGAAACTCTTTCTTGAAAGTGGCCATTATAGAGGGTGGGGGTAGGAGAGAAACCACAGTGATTTCTTTCTTTCTTTCTTTTTTTTCTTCAGGATCGAAAAAAATGTTCTCCACAAACTAAACAAAGTTAGATTGAGAAATGCAGCACGGTACCATGGGGGCCTGATTCGGCCATGACCTGCCCACCCGCAGGCGCCGGCCTCAGATGCTCAGAGCAGCCTGGGGAGAGAGGGGACACTTTGACTTTTCAAGATCTAAGAGTTATGGTTCCCTTTGGCAAAATGCTTTTTGTCCTATGATACACTTGAGTCCTTTGTGGTAGCACCGACTGTGACCTTGGCAGCCCAGGTGAGTGCCTTACCTGCCTTACCTGCCTACCGCCTTGGCATGGACTCCTCCCGAGACCCAGGGACAACACTGATGCCCTTGTATTCAGTGCCCTTGGGGTGGGGGGCTGCTGTGTGGCCTGAAAGGTGACTTCCCTGGGATGACAGGACCTCTTGGGTGGTTCAGTCCCTGGGTTGGGGAGATCCCCTGGAGAAGGAAATGGCAACCCACTCCAGTACTCTTGCCTGGAGAATCCCATGGGCAGAGGAGCCTGGCAGGCTACAGTCCATGGGGTCGCGAAGAGTCAGACACAAGTGAAGTGACTTGGGAGGCACGCACTGGGAATACAGAGCTGTACTATATCACTAAAGAAACATAGGGATCCCAGAATGACAAGACTGAATTCTGCCTTCAAAACAGAACAGGAGAAAAAATGGCTGCTGGGGACCTAGATGGCCTTGCTGAGATGAATTCTTGGGTGATTTGATTCAATGAAGCCATTCATTTCAAAGCTATCTCTTCTTCTTTTTTTTTTTAAAACAAAAGGTAGGAGTCATTCAACCATTTTCAGCAGATTGAAGTGATTTTTAAGTGAATACAGAAAGCAGCCCCACCCACATCCTTCTCTGTCAGGAATGAAGCATCAGCCTGGGAAAAAATTTACTGCAACAGCTCCATTGCACATTGTAGGGTCATATTTTTACTGATGTGAAATTCTTGCTCTCTACTGTCCAATTTTTGTTAACCACTGAATCTAAATCTTGTTGGGTCTTGTGCTTGCAAACCCCTGTAATTAGTATGATATCCTAGATTGTTTTTAAATTGAAGTGGCCTGGTTTCTGTGTCTAACCTGTGCAGTTAGAGGCCCCGGGCTGAGATTTTATCTGGGGCTCTCCCTGGACCCCTCTCTTCCACTCCCTGGCTGGAGACTGAGCATCAGAACCTCCCATGGAAACCTGGGTCCAGAGTTCAGGAACTGGGAGGCTGGCACAGGCGAGGGGGTGCCGGGTGATGTCAAGAACCCTTCTCTGGGACTTGCAAGGTGCCACAGGGTGGGTGGCACATCCCCACCACACCCCTCCCCCCCTGCTGGCTGTGCACGGTAGGGATGGGTTCCTTCTTAAGTGGGACGGCTTCGCTATCTCAGACAAGGCTGCCTTTGAACCCTTCACGTGTGGGGAGGAGACACGCAGATTTAGATCCTGGCATGGCCAGTCCTGGCGCGGATGTCCAGCCTCTCTGCTGGATGAAGGCTGAATCCCGGCACTCACCAGCGCAGCTTTTTCCTCGTAGCCTAGATGAGATAATTAGAAAAACCAGAGAGCTAAAGAGAACTTCCGCTCAATCCTAGCTTCTGTCTTCTCAGTAGAGGAGGGCGTGGCAACCCACTCCAGTATTGTTGCCTGGAGAATCCTATGGACGGAGGAGATCTACAGTTCATGGGGTCAAAGAGTCCAACGCAACTAAAGCGACTTAACACGTGACTATCCCACCAGAGGATCCCTCCCACCTACTCTACCCCACCAAGCCAAATGGACCAATGACATCGGGCAGCTTCTTTTAAATCTCACCCCCAGGACTTCTGACTGCACAGGTAAGACACAGAAACCAGGCCACTTCAATTTAAAAGAAGCCTTGCCGCGTCTTAAAGACCAGGGTCAAGTCCGTATAAAGTCCTTCCGTTATTTACCTTCACAGAGACCAATGGTTTATTTCAAGTTCTAGTCTATTCATTGATAGATTTTCCTGAATGGTCTCCAAAAGCTCTCAGCAAAAGCAATTTACAGAGTGGCTGACCGGTGTGCTGGTCCGTACACTGAAAGAAGAATCATGTGGTTAAGAACTGCCAAACAGACAGAAGAGACATGTTATCAACGAGGCAAGAAGTGCACAGTTAGTGGGGTTAGGGACCAGGATTTGGAGGGGCACATAACTGCTTGTAGCGAGAAGGTTCTTGCATGAAGAATCTTCCCAACGATCTTTCCTTGCCCACAGCTAAATAGTAGCTTCTACCTTAAATCCAGATCACAGTCATTAGCTACCAGCATGGTTGGCACTGGATACTCAATGAGTATGGATCAGTTTAAGATCTGCTTGAAAGTGAAAAGAGGAATTATTTAACAAATGGTGTTGGAACCATTGGCTAGCCATTTGGAAAAAAAAAAAAGTTTAGAACTTCCCTGGTGGTGGGAGCTCCCAATGCAGGGAGTCCTGGTCGAGAAACTAAGATCCTGCACGCCACTCACGGAGCCAAGAAATAAAATAAATAAATAAATATAAACTTAAGCTGATTCTTACCATACTCGCCACTCCCAGTAAACTGTATGTGGATAAAAACTTCAAAGATAAAATTTGAAACCACAAATTTAAAAACTGTGGGTGCATTTATTGCTCATCTCTGTTTGGAGAAGTCCTTTTTAGCAAGGAAGCCATAGATTAAAAATTATAGATTTCATACCATAAAAGAAAAGATAATTTTGTGTGACAAAAGTACCTTAAAAATGACAAAACAGAAGATATTTGCAATATTTGTATATGAGAAACATAATTTAATTTATTTAAATTACAAAGAGCTCATACAAATCAATAAAGAAAAAGCAGAATAACACAATAGAAAATAAGGCAAAGGATATGAATGGACAGTTAAACAGTGATGCAAATGTCTGATGAAAAATTTCACTGGCAACTACAAGATACCATTTTTCACTTAATTGTCAGAAATTGTAAAGTTTTATTATAATTAGTGCCTGGGAAGAAGATATGTGGACAAGTAGGCATTTGCAAATATAAATGTAAGAACTGTCAACTGGTGTTCATTTGCCCAATATTAGGATCCTTCTAAGAGCAATTAAGTAATATCAATCATGATTTTTAATGTCTATAACCTTTGATCCAAGAACTTCACTGCCTGAATTTAGCCTATAGTTACATTGGCACAATTATGCCAAGATATATAGGACAAGGATGCCCATGACAACGTTGTTTGGAACAGCAGAAAGCTGGAATCCACTTAAAGGGCTATCAATGAGATCGGCTAGAAAATGGAACTCTAAGAAACAGTTTTTGTGTCTTAAAAAAAAAAATTTAACCGAGTCTTCAGGTCATGAGACCAAGGGTACGTGAGTTTATTTTTCATTTTTGTCTGCACAGCATGTGGGATCTTAGTTCCCCAACTAAAGATGAAACCCATGGCCCCCAAATTAGTAGAGCAGAGTCTGAACCACTGGGCCACCAGAGACGTCTAAGAAGCAGTTTTTAAAAAGATTGAAAGGCGATTGGTAGAGCTAGATATAGAGGACCTTTGCTTTTTTAATGAGTAGGAAAGGAAAGCAAGGCTCTGGGCAAGGTGTTTAGGAATATCTGTTTTCAAATTGTGTACCTTTCTAGCTAAAACTTTTGAACACATCCACTAAAATATTTGTTGATTGATTTACACATATGTGAACTGATCCAAAAATAGCATAAAAAAGTGAATTCAAGCAAAGCATACGATCTAAAATTTTTTCGGCTATGCTGAATTGTTTTAAGGACATTTCCACCTTACATGTATGCACTTATGCCACGTGAGTGACGTCAGTTCATCACCTGGAAATTTTAAAATGTACCTGCAAATTATTTAACACACCTTCCATTGGTTTGTGTGATCTACGCCCTGTTCCCTTCAAATGGGGCAGACCTTCGCCCTTGTTTTGGCCACGAGGGTATGGGAGAAATAACAATGTTGGATTCTGAGTCTAGATGATAAAACACTAGTGACCGGTTTGTTTTTAGTTTTCTGGGATGCAAAACCAAGAAAAGGGAAAGGAATGGCCAACACTGATGTTGATACTTATGCGGAGGTTTAGACTTTGTTTAGACAGCACTTCCGCGGCTATGAATAGTAGTCGCAGAAGTGATGAACACAGCACAGACAGACATGCTGTACTTGGAGAATTCTAATTAGAACCAGGAAAGGCTGGATAATATTTGCTCTTGTACAAGGAGTAAAATCATAGTGTTCCATGTGATTAATCACTGGATGGACTTACAGCATTGTCAGTATCCATTCATGCCATTTGTCAGAAAAAACTGGGACCTGATGTCTTCTTTCCCCGGCTCTCCTCCCTCCTTCCCTCTCTCTCTTTCCTTCTTCCCTCCCTTCTTTCTATCTCTTCTTCCTACCTTCTCTTAATATTTTTAACCCCTTGCTACATGCCAGACTCTGTAAGATGAGTACCTCACATTTAATGTACACACCTATTATTTCCACATCTCTCTGATTTTTTACTGCAACCAGGGGTTTACTTCTAGTCATAAAAGATGGCTTACCTTAGATTTCTTGCCATATATCTCTTTCTCTTTATAAGACTTCATATGTTCTATAGTAAGTGTAAATTCATGTTATTATGAGAAAGCTAAAATGAAGTCTTCCTAAATACCTGCCCCAAATATAGTTAACTAACAAGATGACTATTCACTCTTCAATCTGTGGTCCATTGAGATGATAGACAGGTGGCTGGCTGGCTGGCTGGCTGGATTGATGGATGGATGAAAGGATGATGGGTGGATGGATAGATAAGTGACAGATGAATAGTTCCTCCACACTCACGCTTGATGTAAGAGGAGGAAGGGAAGTAGTCAGGATAAAATAGTGGTTTCAGCACTATGTCTGATTGTCATAGTATTCACTTCAAACTGGAGAGACTTGTCAAACCAATCATCCAGAAGAAAACAAGAACTATCTCAACCTTGTCATTCAAATAAATGTCCATTTTGGAGTATTGTCTCTTTTTAAAGAACTTGGAGCTCATTTGGTCATTTTACACAATGGCTAGCATACTATGGCTATGTAGGAGATGTTATAGGCTAAACTGTGTCCCCCTCACCCCTCCTCAAATTTATAAAGTCCTAACCTTGGAATGTGACTGTATTTGGAGATGAAGTTTGAAAGAGGTAATTTAGAATTCATCTGGGTGGGCTCTAATCCAGTATTACTAGAAGAAGAAATTAAGACCCGGACCTATATGGAAGAAACCATGAGGACACAGTGTAGAGATGGCTGTCTAGAAACCAGGAAGAGAGGCTTCAAGAGGAACCAACTCTACTGACACTTTGATCTTAAACTTCTAGCCTCTAGATTTGTGAGTAAATTTCTTCCGTTTAAGCTGCTTAGTCTGTGGTATTTTTTTATGGCAGCCCTAACAAGCTAATACAGTAGATATTTTTAAAAATCAACTTTGGTTCAGTTTGTCTAAAAACAAGGACAGAGTCAGCAATCTTTACATTCACATATGTAGGTAACACAGTGTAGTATTTTACACTTACCTGGTCTAGGCCTGGGTTCAATTTGTCCATCATTTAGTAGCAATGTGGCCTTCGACAAATGATCTAATCTTTGTGCACCTCTGTTCACATACATGTAAGCTAATATAATAACAATTTAATAAGTTATATGCAGAGTACATCATGTGAAGTGCCAGGCTACATGACACAAGCTGGACTCAAGATTGCTGGGAGAAATATCAACAGCCTCAGATATGCAGATGATACACTCTAATGACAGAAAATGAAGAAGAACTAAAGAGCCTCTTTATGAGGATGAAAGAAGAGAGTAGGAAAGCTGGCTTAAAACTCAGCATTAAAAAAACTAATAGTATGCAGTCCCATCACTTCATGACAAATAGATGGGGAAAAAAGTGCAAACAGTGGCAGATTTGATTTTCTTGGGCTCCAAAATCACT
Source organism: Nanger dama (assembly GCA_917880005.1). Taxonomy (NCBI): domain Eukaryota; kingdom Metazoa; phylum Chordata; class Mammalia; order Artiodactyla; family Bovidae; genus Nanger; species Nanger dama. The sequence goes on along the minus strand of CAKJTW010000062.1, from coordinate 7,594,729 downwards.
GTAGATGGTGACTGTAACCATGAAATTAAAAGATGCTTGCTCCTTGGAAGAAAACCTATGACAAACCTAGACAGCATATTAAAAAGCAGAGACATCACTTTCCTGACAAAGATCCGTATGGTCAAAGCTATGGCTTTTCCAGTAGTCATGTACAGATGTGAGATTTAGACCATAGAAAAGGCTGAGCGCTAAAGAATTGATGCTTTCAAATTGTGGTGCTGGAGAAGACTCTTGAGAGTCCCTTGGACAGCAAGATCAAATCAATCAATTCTAAAGGAAATCAACCCTGAATATTCATTGGAAGGACTGATGCTGAAAGCTCCAATACTTAGGCTACCTGAAGCGAAGAGCTGACTTATAGGAGAAGATCCTGATGCTGGGAAAGATTGAGAGCAGGAGGAGAAGGTGACGACAGAAGATGAGATGGTTGGATGGCATCACCAACTCAATGGACATGAATTTGAGCAAACTCAGAGAGACAGTGAAGGACAGGGAATCCTGGCATGCTGCAGTCCATGGATTTCCAAAGAGCCGGACATGACTTAGCAACTAAACAACAACAACATCACAAAATTGCTATGAAAATTAAATGAACTTGTGTTTTAAGCACTTTGAAAAACACTGAACACATTGCGTCTGATACATAATATGAAATAAAGAGGTTGGAGAGCATGATGAAATCAAGTTTGTTAAATCCTTTTAAATTTTAACATATTTTTAAAAATTCTAACTATAGATTTAAAAATATATATATATTTCTTTATTTGTTTTGGCTCTACCTGGTCTTGGTTACAGCATGTGGGATCTAGTTCCCCGACCAGTGGTCAAACCTGGGCCCCCTGCATTGGGAGCACAGAGTCTTAGCCACTGGACCACCTGGGAAGTTCCTACAGAACCTTGATACAGGGAGGAAATAGGTATTAGCAGCATTCTGAGTTTTCAACTGCGTGCGGAGTTGGGTTTATGTTAGGATGAACATCTAACATCAATGAACACGCTCTGAGGATGACAAGAGTAACTCCCAGTCATCTTACCAGCAGTGGTTGTGAATCATTTCCGGTATTTTAACATTTGCCATAGATTGGAAAATGTCTGGTTTTCCCATTCATTGCAATGGGAACTATGAAAGAGAGAGTCGAACATGTGTGCTGAAAATGTTCACAGGTGCTATTTGCACATGACTTGCCACAAAACTGCTGTAAACACGACTTCATCTCTATTGGTAAAACTTTAACTCAAGATAAACTTGCTGACTGCAAAGGGTATCACAAGACTCTGCTGTGCGTGATAGCTAATATAAACAGTGGGTGCAGCGGAGGCCTTCCAGGGTCCAGGGACCAGTGTGGATCTTTCTGGAAAGCCCGTCATTCACCATCTGCTCTAAGTCCCAAATTGCACTGGAGGAAACAGGCCAAAGTGGAAAATCAGAAGCATCTCACAGTTGAATGTGACAGTGTTTGGTGACCAACTGCTCCCAACCCACTTTTGGGACTTTTCATACTCATTCCAGCTTCTTCAGGAAGTCTTGAAGGACTGGCAATTGTCTTGATTACACTTTTGAACCAATAGAACGTAAACAGAAACAGCTGGTCATGGACACACATCTTATAAACAAACTGAGAAAAAAAAGAAAGTGTTTCCAATCAGGCAACGGCGCCTGAGACAGATTTTTGACGATATTAATTATCTGTGATCAAACAACACCTTTGATATACTGAGTTTTATGAGCATAAAGATCACTGACGGAATCTTGAAATATTTTCCTCTCATGTCAGTTCAATCCACAGAGCTATTAAAATTTTCACGATTTCAGGGCACTGAAGAAATATATTATCTGAATAGAAGCATTTGAATAACTGCTAGCCAGTCTCATAGAGGGCTTCCCTGATAGCTCAGTTGGTAAAGAATCCACCTGCAATGCAGGAGACCCTCATTGGATTCCTGGGTCGGAAAGATCTGCTGGAGAAGGGATAGGCTACCCACTCCAGTATTCTTGGGCTTCCCTGGTGGCTCAGCTGGTAAAGAATCTACCTGCAATGGGGAGACCAGGTTTCGATCCCTGGGTTGGGAAGATCCTCTGGAGAAGGGAAAGGCTACCCACTCCAGTATTCTGGCCTGAAGAATTCCATGGACTGTACAGAGAGTTACAGAGAGTTGGAAACGACTGAGCAACTTTCACTTCACTTCAGTCTCATACAACTGACGGGGGGTGGAAGTAGGTAGATCAATAATACTTTACATGTTTTTATTTACATAGAACTGAGTCATTGCATCACCTCAATTATGCAGAAAATAGTTTAGAAACAAGGAATTTTTTTAAATTAGAACAGACCTTGAAAAATATTTTTCTTATATTTGCTCATAGAAGAAATAATTCTTAGGCTCAGACTCAAAAAGTAAAGTTTATTGTACACATAGCTGTAATTGTGATCTTCTCACTTTCATACCCAGCTCACTTTAGAAATAGAAAATTAGAAGTAGGGAGAGGCCTTGCTATAGATATACATGCTAATGAGAAGAAACTGCTGATACCTTAAAGGGGGAAGTAGAAAAGTGAAAAAGCAGACTGAAAAATTAAAAAGGCCCAGGAAAATGGAGACTTGTCGTGTGCCCACAAATATCTCCATCTCTCTCAATTGCCTAAACATATGATTTTATTATACAATAACATTAGAATTGGTTCTTATTATGATGACATCAAGGGGTTTCCCAGGTGACTCAGTGAGTGAAGAATCCATCTGCAGTTCAAGAAACACAGGAGATGTGGGTTCAGTCCCTGGGTGGGGAAGATCCCCTGGAGGAGGGTATAGCAAACACTCCAGTATTCTTGCCTGGAGAATCCCATGGGCAGAGGAGCCTGGTGGGCTATAGTCTATGGGGTTGCGAAGAGTCAGACATGACAGCAACTGAGCACGCACACGTGTGCTTATGATGACATCAAGACCACCGAAAGAAAAAAAAAAAAAAGATGTTAAACACAGTCTCCCAGACTTTTTCAGAAAACAAGAGAGGTTGAATTACAGTTTAGGAACTTTCTTACCCAAAATGGTCTTTTCTTCTTTCCTCCCTCCCTCCCTCCCTTTCTTTTTCCTTCCTTCCTTTTTTTTTTTTTTTTAGTGCTTCAAAGTACAAATTTTCAATGGCATAGAACTCCATTCTCCAGAATGGCTACTTTCTCAAAGAAAGCTCAGATTTTATTACATATTATGTGATTAGTATTAGTTCATATCCTTTAAGAGTTTTAGTTTTTTTCCATTTCTGGACAGTTGAAATACTGTTAAAGGTAGTGCTACTCAAAAGGAGAAGAAACAAACCCAAGTAACAAAAATACAGACAGCGGGCAAACATCAGAATGAACGCTGCATTGCCAGGGCAGTAGGAGGAGAAAAGAGGGTTAAATAAACCAAAGCTCACTGTTCCATTGATTTTTACTTTTAACCCCACTCACAGACCAGGAAAAGTTTTCTTTCAACTGATGAAAAACTGAAAGAAAAATCCAAGTCTCCTCCTCATATGATATATAAGAACTGTTGACACATTCATATTTTCCTGAGGGGAAAAAGTTCAACTACAGCAACTCTGAAAGCAAGCCTTATCAATTGCATCCTCCTTTCTTCCACATACAATACAGATATGTTCACAAAAGCACACATCTTGTATGAGGAACACTGTCGTCTATGGAGTGTATAAAAACTGAAAGAGCTGCCCTCTACTTGAGTGCATTCTATAAGCAGGGCAATGGGTCAAAGGGTAACACTTTGCTATCACTTGTCCACACCCCCATGAGGAAACTGAGGCTTGAGGAATTTAAGCAAACTTTCTGAAAAGCAAGAAACTTGCAAACAACAGAGTTGGGATTTGAACCAAGGGCGCTTAATAACCACTGGGCTGTGCTATCTCCCAGTGAGGTTTAAATGGTTATCTCGGTCAATGACTCAAGACCTGGGATGTGCAGTGGAATCCCAGGGTACACTGTTGCTATTTGCTGACTGGTACCCATTTTCCCCGAGTGACTTGGTGAAATCCACACATCAGGGCCTGGGAAAGGATGTGGGAAGAACATACATGGCTTCTGCATCAGAAAACCACCTGCTTAGATGCTTCTCTGTTCACCAAGAGGCTTTCTACAGCAGGGAGTAAAAGGTTTACAGTCGGGGATTTCCTGGCAATCCAATGGTTCAGACAGTATGCTCCCAAGGAAAGGGGCATAATTTCAATCCTTGGCCAGGGAACTAAGATCCCACATGCAACGTGAACCAACTAAAAATTAAAAAAAAAAAAAATGTTTACAGTCAGGCCCACCCTTTGCAGTGGGGTCACTCTATAAACAAACTATACGTGCCCTTGTCAGTGGGTCTCAAACACAGGTCACCCTTCATGCAGCAGCAAGCCCTGGCTCCATCCTCCATGATGTAAGAAGCGAGGAAGCCTTGAGGGGTCAACTGTGCAGGGATTGGACTGAGGGAGCCCAAAGGCCCTGCTTCCTCTATTTTGAGGTACTTAGAAAATGCAACTGGAAAATAGAAATGTGTAAATTGGAGAAAGATGAGGAGAGTGAGAGAAAGGGAAAGGAGAGGGGATTGACTTTGGAAATTATCAGCCTATCAAGCTAACATATGGAGAAATACAGAAACCACTGATCAACCTATCAAGCAGTCAGTGTTGAAACAGGATGCTAAGAAAGCCCTGAGCTGGACACTATATAAAAAGCCAAGCTCCATGGACCAACACAAACTTCCTTCTGAGACAGAATAGCAGAAGACAAGATATCTGTGAGACCAGGATGGGAAACTGTAGAAACTCTGCCTCCACGTTTTGTGGAGACTGAGCTGAGCAGCTGAGCCTGGGTCTTAGATGCTTGGGCAAGGCTTAGTTAGTTTCCTCGCAGTTTGCTTGGGTAAATTTGCCCAAACTTTAGGAACATCTTGTTCTCCCCTGGTGGCTCCTATGGTAAAGAATCTGTCTGCAATGCAGGAGACTCAAGTTCGATCCCTGGGTTGGGAAGATCCGATGGAGAAGGGAAGGCTACCCACTCCAGTGTTCTTGCCTGGAGAATCCCATGGACAGAGGAGCCTGTCAAACTACTGTCCACAGAGTCGTAAAGAGTAGGACACAACTGAAACAACTTAGTACCACACATCCTGGGCTTGAAATAAAGATACTACTGTGTTTTATACAGAATTGTACAGAAAAGTACACATAAGCACAACCAGTTGTAGAGGATGCATGCGTGTGACAATGTACCCCAGACATTTGAACTAACTTATGTGACTGGATATAACAACTCATAATCCCATCTTTGAAAATTCCCAACTTGGAAGTTGGTACTTAGGGAACTTACTGTAAATATCTGTTCGTTGACTGAGTCATTAATGTGTGAAAATAGAGTGTTTAGTCATAACTCTGCACCTCACTACTTAAAAGCCAAACATGGTGTCCACATTTTAGATTTGGCAGGAGGACATTTGTCATTTTAAAGGAATGTACATGAATAACAGAACCTTAAAATTAATATTTCTGACATTAAAAGCAATACAGGTTTGTTGCAGAAAATTCTTAAAATACTGCCAAATATAAATAACTGGAAAAAATCACCTATAATCTTATAATCCTGCTGCTTAGAGACAGTGAGTTAACACTTTGGTGTAGTTCTGCTTTTTTTTTTTTTTCTGTATAGGCATGTGTGTGTGTGTGTGTGTGTGTGTGTGTGTGTGTGTGTGTGTGAAGAGACATAATACATATTTAAAATTATAGCTATGTGAAATATTTGATTGTGAATCTGCCTATCTCACTCAAAAGATTGGGCATTTTCCTTTCTCAACAACTGTTTCTAAACATGTGACTTTTAAACATCTATACATCATTCCATCATTTGAATGGACTATGACTTATTTAACCATTTTCTTATTTTTGTACACCAAGTTTGTTTCCTACTTTTCCTATAAGTAAGGCTTCAGTAAACAGGCTTATTCATCCATCACTTCTGATTACATAGTTATGATGATTGAGAAAAATATCTAGAAGCAGGATTACTAGTACAAGAGATATAAGCACTTTTACAGCTCTTGTTACATATTTCTTAAAATATTTTTAAAAACTCTTTTTTAAAACATAGGACTAAGACCTAAAGGAAGTTATGGAAAGAAAGGACAGGTTTTTGGTTTTTAGTTTGTTTTTGCCTTATTGCCTCATTTCCTTTAGCTCAGACAAGCCTATTTGTCATCTTTAGAAAGGCAGGAAAGTAGGAAATAAGGAAGTATAATGAGAAGGACTTAACAAAATACATCCATTATAATAATTAAATCTCAAATTACCTAAAAAGGAGAAAAGCATATTTATCTTTTAGAGATGGGTTCTAAAATCCATCCTGTTTATCGTATTTCCCCTGTGTCTCAGATGCCCTCTTCTGAGAGGCTCTTCTGTTGTCTAGGGTCTGTGTTGCCTGGCCCACATTTGAGGAACAGTGACCTATGGTTCAAGGGCACTCTGATCCACCGTACGTAGAACCAGGAATTTCTCTGTGGAGAGGGGATTTCAAGGCTTGACACACACTAAAATCAAAAGCCTATTGTCTCAAAAAAGCAAATAAATATATGCAGGAAACATTGATTACATTAGATTAAAAATTGTAGATTACTTCCTGACTCTGTATTTCTACCCACTCATCCCAGCCTTCTAGCAGTCTTCAGAAATAACAAAGGACATTTTAGTTACAGAAAAAGTTGATTCCAAGAAACACAATAATGGTCATCTTTTAATATGGTGTTTGTTTTGCACAATTGTAACTTGAAGTTAGAGTTATTTCAGCTTTTTCTTTTATGCAGTGAAAAATTGTTTGGCTGTTTCCATTTAAAAGGCATGTAGGATTTCTAATTGTATCTAAAGGCAGCTTTTGCTTTTCTTTTTCCTAAAAATTATCTTTGCCATAGCATGAAATATACCCATATTAATCATGAATATGCTCTTCTCCTTTTTAGGTAAGTTGAGATTTAATTATTATAATGGATATATTTTCTTAAGTTAATTATTATAATGGATATATTTTCTTAAGTCCTTCTCATTATACTTTCTTATTTCCTACTTTTCTACATTTTTCCAAAACCTTGTCAAACTTCCCTGGTAGTCGAGTGGTTAAGACTTGGCACTTCCACTGCGGGGGGCATGAATTCAATCCTTGGTCAGGGAACTAAGATCCCATATGCTGTGGGGCGGGGTAGGAAAAAAAAAATAAATAAGATAATAAGATAAATTTAAAAAATAAAAACTTTGTATTCTACATTACACAAAATCTATTCTAAAAACGTATGCAAAACAATTTAAAATTATATACCAATCAAGTCACCAAATATATTTCCACACATTTCAGGAACTTAGGCTATACATATCCCTGCTGATAAATCATAAAATCAAAGGGAACAATGACTTTAGCTGGAGCCTTGGGATAGTAACAATAAATCCCTCATTTGGATAAAGAAATTGCAGTCCAAAGAAGTAAAAAGTTGGTTACTAAGTCTTTGGGTTTGTTATTCAATCAAGAATATGGAATAGGAAAAATAGTAAGCATAATAACTAACTTCTTTAGAGCCCTATACAGTTTATAAAATACTTTCACACTCCACACTAAAAGATGCCTCAGTTCCAGGGTTTCAGCAAATGAAAACTCCCACAGGTTCTATTTCCCGCCAAGAGACCCATGTGGCTGATTTTACATCTGGAATTATTTCACTGAGTGATTGTTGCTGGTGAGGGCACCCTTTACCTAGAGCCTCAGGAGGTATTTAAGATGAACTCATGCACAAAAGAGTTATCATTTTAAGTGGGCTGATTTTAAATGGAGAATAACACACTTTGCCCTGAAATTTTAAAACCTGTAGCCACATCTGAGTAGCAGAATAACAACATCAGGGGGATTTTCAGATTGAAAGAAAGATGTGACTGATCACATTTGCCCCTGAGGGACTCCAAGGACCAAATTAGAAACCCAAGGTCATGTCTTACAGAGTCCGAGAGTAGATTCCCCCAATGAAGGTACTAGACCCAATTTCTTTGCCAGTTACATATTTTTTAAAAAGATATTTTTTAATGTGGACAGTTTTTAAGACTTTATTGAATTTGCTACTATACTATATCGATTTTATGTTTTGGTTTTTTGACTCTGAGGCATGCGGGATCTCAGCTCCCCAACCAGAGATTGAACCCACACCCCTGAATTAGCAGGTAAGTCTTAGCCACTGGGGAAATCCTGCGAGTTTCTTGCTGTTGTTCAGTTGTCCAGTCATGTCCAACTCTTTGAGACCCCATGGACTGTAGCACACCAGTCTTCCCTGTCCTTCATTATCTCCTGGAGTGTGCTCAAACTCGTGTCCATTGAGTGATGCCATCCAACCATCTCATCCTCTGTCATCCCTTTCTCCTCCTGCTTTCATTCTTTCCTAGCATCAGGGTCTTTTCTAATGAGTCCGCTCTTCGCATCAGGTGACCAAAGTATTGGAGCTTCAGTCCTGCCAGTTGCCTATCAATTAATGAAGTCAGTCAGTCAGTCAGTCAGTGTTAGTCACTCAGTCATGACTCTCTGTGACCTCATGGTGGAGCCTAGCAGGATCCTCTGTCCATGGAATTCTCCAGGCAAAAATACTGGAGTGGGGGTGGCCATTTGCTTCGAGATGGGAATCTACCCAACCTAGGGATCGAATCCGGGGCTCCTGCATTGCAGTGGATTCTTTACCATCTGAGTCAACAGGGAAGCCCAGGTATTAATGGAAGATGATGACACCTAAGTGATAGTGTGAAATAGTGTGAATCACTCATCTGACATACATTCCCCCATTGATCTGGTCATATTTTCAACATGTATCAAGCACTTCTGGTTTCAGGCACAGAATGAGGGAATGCAAAAGAGAACAGACATGGTTCCTGCCCTAAAGCACCCCCAGTCTCAGGGGTGGGGCCTCACACGTGCAGCCGCATCTAGGGAGCCTCTCAAGTGCTTAGTGAGCTGCACCTCCTTTGGGGAAAGTGGCGTCTTCCATTATGACTGCTTGGGACAGATCTATGGTGACCTTTTCACACACTTGCTCTTTAGTCGGCTGTATTAGGTTCCTAGGGCTGCCGTTACCAGATTGCCACCAACAGAGTGGCTCAAAGCAGCAGAAATTTAATCTCATGGTTCTGGATTCTAGAAGTCCTAAATCAAGGTGTCAGCAGGGCTATGCTCTCTCTGAAGGCTCTAGGGAGGACCTGCCCCATGCCTTTCTCTCAGCTTCTGGTGTTGCTGGCAACATTTGATGTTCTTCTACCTTGTGGACTGTGAAGAAGGCTGAGCGCCGAAGAATTGCTGCTTTTGAACTGTGGTGTTGGAGAAGACTCTTGAGAGTCCCTTGGACTGCAAGGAGATCCAACCAGTCCATTCTGAAGGAGATCAACCCTGGGATTTCTTTGGAAGGACTGATGCTAAAGCTGAAACTCCAGTACTTTGGCCACCTCATGCGAAGAGTTGACTCATTGGAAAAGACTCTGATGCTGGGAGGGACTGGGGGCAGGAGGAGAAGGGGACGACAGAGGATGAGATGGCTGGATGGCATCACAGACTCGATGGACATGAGTCTGAGTGAACTCCGAGAGATGGTGATGAACAGGGAGGCCTGGCGTGCTGCGATTCATGGGGTCGCAAAGAGTCAGACATGACTGAGCGACTGAACTGAACTGAACTGAACTACCTTGTAGACACATCACCCCAATCCCTGTTTCCGACATCACAAGGTGCTCTCCTCGTGTCTCTTCCCTTCTCGTGCAGACACCAGCCACACCGGATCAGGCCCATCCAGTTTCCATCTCATCTCACCTTCAGCTGATTGTGTCTCCAGGAACCTGGGACTTTCACAGGTCCTGGGATTAGGGACTTCAACATATCTTTTTAAAAGGATTTTATTTATTTATTTTAAAAATATTTATGTATTTATTTGGCTGTCCCAGGTCTTAGCTGTGGAATGCAGGAACTAGTCCCCTGGCCAGGGATGGAACCCAAATCCCTTGTATGGGAGCGCAGGGAAGTCCCCAACACACCTTTGAAAAGGCATCATTCTACCACAACACAGGACTTTGCTGCATCCGTATCTTTTCTCAGCAGAGACAGTAAGAAGACACTTGTTATTTCCCTTTGAATGGCTGGCTGCAGTTTCCTAAGTCTGGGGTCGACAAGAAACCAGCAAAGTCTAGGTGTCTTGAGCTCTGGAATGGACCACAGATGGTTAAAACACTGTGAAATGTGTTTTCAGGGGTAAGAGGAGAGAAAAGCCTAAAGCAGACCTTCAAGTAAGTGACATTTCATGCACCCCTCTCTCTTTCATCTTTATGTGTCCACAGCACATTAGCCTTCATCCTAATGTATTTTTCTCCTTGTTCCAGTGAAGCGGCAAAGAGTGTAAAAGGGCTGAGCTCCTGCTGTAAATTAGGTGTCACTTGGCGCCCCCCATCCATTTGGACCACTCACTGCTCATTCTCAGCAATGGGGTTGTGGCCATGGGCCCTGATGGATCCTGTTTGGCTTCTCTTAATTGAGTCTGAATGGCCTACCTGTGAAAGCTTTTATTTAGGCAGCAGACTGCACATCTAGGTTTCATTTCAATCACTGGCACAGGAAGAGTTTCCCACTAATGAACACACGCTCATAAAGAATCCAGCTTGGCCTGTAGTGCTGTGCCCCCTGGCATCTGTAGGCAGGTTGGCAAATCCTAGTCCCAGCTGGCAGAGCCCTATATAGCCAGCCCTCTGTACCTGGCGTCTGCGCTGCAGCCCTTCTGCAGAGGCAGTAACACACACAGGAGCTCCTCCACTCCAGCATGGCTCTTTCTTACACAGGGGTTTTTCTGTTGATACTATGTGATGTTCTGCTGGATTCATCATAAATGGCAAATTGTGATGGACTCAAGTTGGAGACGGGAAAGGCAATGGCAACCCACTCCAGTACTCTTGCCTGGAAAATCCCATGGATGGAGGAGCCTGATACGCTGCAGTCCATGGGGTCACGAAGAGTCAGGCACTTACTGAGCGACTTCACTTTCACTTTTCACTTTTATGCATTGGAGAAGGAAATGGCAACCCACTCCAGTGTTCTTGCCTGGAGAATCCCAGGGACGGTGGAGCCTGGTGGGCTGCTGTCTATGAGGTCGCACAGAGTCGGACACGACTGAAGCGACTTAGCAGCAGCAGCAGCAAGCTGGAGAATCCTATGGGCAGAGAAGCCTGGCGGGCTACGGTCCAGAGGGTCACAGAGTCAGACAACGTCTGAAGTGACTTAGCATGCACGCACAAAACTACTTTAGAGAGGCTAAGAAAAGAAAAGCACTCTCTTCCCCCAGGCAAAAGGTATTGGTCCCCAAAGGAGCTAGTCTTCCTGGAAAGGATGGCTCTGCAAAAACAGGCTTTCCTGGTTACCCCAAGGGGAGAGGCAGGAACGTTTCTCCACAAAACTGTAGAAGAATGGCCGTCTTTTCTTGCCATTGGAAATTGTGTTTAAGTTTCTTACAGCAAGTGACACTTTGCTGGGTGTTATAAAAACATGTTCATCACAGTCCCTACTACTTAATATGAGTTGCAAGGACAAATGTGTAAGAACTTTCTGGCAACTTAAGAAGTACGTTTTATTTATTTATTTTTTTACTATTTATTTTTATTTGTTTATTTGGCTACAGTGGGTCTTAGTTAAGCCCCTGCAAGGTCTCTAATTGCAGCATGAGAATGCCAGCTGAGGCGTGTGAATCTAGTTCCCCGACCAGGGATCAAACCCCAGGCCCTCTGCATTGCAAGCTTGGAGTCTTAGCCACTGGACCAGCAGGCAAGTCCCAAGAAGTACAGTAAAAAATTTTTAGGTTGTATGCAGGTGAAAGTAAACAAATATAGGTCAGAAGAGAGCCTTTGGGGAGGAATAGCCATCCTCCTACCAACTAGAAAAAGTTTCATGAAGGAATTTTTTTTAGATCTCTATAATGGGAGTTTCCTGGAGGTCTAGTGGTTAGGATTAGGTGCTTTCACTGCCGCTGCCCTGGTTCAGCCTCCGATCAGAAATCTGGGATCTCACAACCATGTGGTCAAAAACAAGACAAAAACTCTACATCCCAGTAATTTAATAAGAAATTCAGTCTACAGTCAAGACTCTCAGTCGCAAATGACTGGAATATAACTTAAATAAAGGGCAGAGTTCATGTCCACAGAAAAATGCAGGAGTAGACTTTCAGGTGTAACTAGTCCTAGACCTTCACATAAAGTCTTCAGGAATATGTCTCGGGGCTTCAACTTTGCCTTCCTCTCTCTTGCTTTCATTCATATTCCCATCTTCCTCACCAGAAGCTCTAGGCTAAACTTATCTTGATTTAACTACCCAAGAAGAGAGTTTCTCTTTCCCAACCCTTGTAGTACAGCTCCAGGGGCCAACAGGCTTGGCTTCCATAGGCTTAGCTTACAACACACCCTCATTCCTGAAGCACAAAGTCTGGTTAACATTCTCATCCATCAGACTTGGAGCACACACCCATCTTGTGGCTGAAGGGGAATAAGTCCCACCAAGGACTGAGAGTCAGGGAAGTTGTTTCCAAAAAGAATACTTGGGCTCTCCTATGGCAGGAAGAATGGATGTCGAGCAGGCAAAAGCAACAGATGCCCATGACACTATGTGAAAATGATGTAAATTGCTGTGAAATTCTGACTAAAGAACTACAAAATTAACCTCTGCTTTTAAAGTAACTTTTAAAGAGTTCACCTTGCAGTTTCTTTTGTAGAATTTCTGAGTGCTTTGCCACTAGTAACCAACTTAGCAATAAATGAGACAAAGTTGTCCAGGAACAGTTCCTATAACTCCTGAAATCTTCTTTTAGGGATAAAGGTGAGAAACAGGTGTAGATTAAAAATAAACAAAACAAGAAGTTTTATAATGAAAGTTTTCTATTTTCACATCATAGTTTCAGCGGATAAAAAGTCTATTTGGCTGAGTTATTTTTGAATAGCGAGCAGATGGAAAAGGAAGAGATAAAACTGTTATTTGAAGTTGATATGAATGTTGATGTAGAAAATCCCAAGAAATATTTCAATAAAACTCCTAGAACTAATAAGAGAATTTCATAAACTTGCAGGATACAAAAATCAATCACAGTTCTACATATTAATAAACAGTTGGAAATTAAAATTAGAATATAATACATCTTTACAATCATCCCAAAGAAAATTAAATACTTAGGTATAAATTTAACAAAATATGTACAGAACCTGTATGCTGAAGATTACAAAAGAGATGAATAAGTCAAAGAAGACTTAGACATACTGTGCTCATGGTTTGAAAGACTCAATATAGTAATGACCTCAATTCTCCCTAAATTGATCTTCTTAAATTGAACCCTGCTGCTGCTGCTAAGTCGCTTTAGTCGTGTCCAACTCTGTGCGACCTCATAGACAGTAGCCCACCAAGCTTCCCCGTCCCTGGGATTCTCCAGGCAAGAACACTGGAGTGGGTTGCCATTTCTTCTCCCTAAATAGGGTTAATTCAGTTTCTATCAAAATTGCAGTAAGGTTTTTGGTAGACATACACAAGCTTATTCTTAAATTTTTACAGAAAGGCACAGGACCTTGAATACCTAAAACAATCTTGAAAAATAAGAATAAATGGTGAAACATCACTTTACCTGATGTCTACTATTTATCAATGCGGTATTAATGGAGAGATAGACACTTAGGTCTGTAAACTAGCAGAGAGGACCCACACAAATATGTCCAAATGATTTTCAACAACAGTGCAAAAACAATTCAATGAAAGGACGATAGACTTTTCAACAAATTGTCCTGGAGCAACTGAGAAAAAAATTGTCCAAAAAAAAAAAAAAATGAACCTCAACCTTAACCTCAACACCTTAGACAAAAATGGACTCAAAAAGGATCATGAACAAATTAAAACATAAATCTTAAAACTTAAAGAAAAATATTTTGAGGGCTAAAGTTAGGCAAAGATTTGACACCAAAAGCATGGTCCATTAAAAAAAAAAAAACTTAATACATTGGACCTCAAATAAAAGAGTAGTTTAAACAAGAAAGAGATTTCTCTAACATGAAAGTGTTCTGAGAGGGGTTGGGGTCCACAACTGGCTGAGCAGCTCCAAGTGCATCAGGAATCTAATCTCTGCTCCATTTTCTTGGTGAATGATTTCTGTTTGCAAGGTGACAAGACGGCCAATGGAATTCCTGCCATTACATCTGAGTTCTAGACAGCAACAGAAAGAAAACAAAGGAAGACAAAATGTTCCCCTTCTTGTTAAAATCAGCTTCCTTTAAGCAGCTTCCTGCAAAGTCATACAGAAGTCATTCATCTTACATCTCATTGGTCAGAACTTAGTTACCTGGCTACACTCAGCATGTGGAGCTGGGAAATAGGGTCTCCTGCTTCTGATGTCTGTTTCAGTAAGGTACTTGTAGATTACTATTGCAACTCCAAAATGATGAATGGCTCAAACATTCATAAAGAAGAAAGTCCAAAATGACTCTGTTGTTAGCAGGTGGTTCTCCTCCAGGCAGTGATTGAGGGACCCAAGTTTCTTCTGGCTTATGCCTCTGCCATCTTTAAATTAACACGGACCTTCCAAATTCTTCTCACTTGTTTTCATCAAGCTCCAGAAGCAGGGAAGAGTATGGCGAACTGGCAAGGGAAGCTTCTGAAGGTCAGAACCATAAGTGACACATACCATTTCTACTCGCCAATGACCAGAACTCGAGCACATGGCTTTATAAATAACTGGCCGGGAGACTGGAATATGGTGCCCAAGAAGGTGGTATGAGTTGGTGATCAATGACTAAGGCAAGGAGCACAGCTGAAAAGGAGGCCTCTATTTACCAAGAAAGAGAGGAGGATGGTCATTGGGAAGCAGGGAGCAGTTTCTGTCATTGCATGCAAGAGTAGGGCCCAGGACACCAGTTGCACGGAAAGACTAGTAAGCAAATACCAGTCCTCTTCCAGCAATGAGATGCATACTCTAGAACCCCAAGCTGACACAGTCCTACCACTGACTTTGTTTCAGGATGCCTCACCACAAACATCTCAAGAAGTTTTCAGCCCCCAAAATGCTCTTCAAATAAACTTACTATTTTGGAGGACTTCTCTGGTGGTCCAGTGGCTAAGATTCTTTGTTCCCAATGCAGGGTGCCCAGGTTCGATCCCTGGACAGGGAACTAGATCCCACATACTGCCACTAAGACCCGGCTCAGCCAAATAAAAAATAAATATTAAAAAATAAATAAATGAATAAACTTATTATTTGGGAATTAAGCATTTTAATTTTATCACTTTATCTTCTTAATATTATAGAAGGCTTTTTAATGATCTATACATGCTCCATAATCTGATGTTAAGACTTTTCAGAAACTCAACCAGGTTGGGGTATATAGACAACAACAGAGAAATATATTATCAGTGACTAAATATTACAGCAAACCCAACTGAAGAATTCCTGGTTGTGAACATACAATGTGTTCATTTTGAGATACTAGTTTTGTGTTCCAGATTTCTGTTTTCATTATACATTTATTGATTTCTTTGTTTTTAATATTGAGCTTTATTCCATTTATAGAATATACTGCTTTGCAAGAGAGAAAAAGATGAGTGAATGCACATATGAGCTCAACACTTATACGTATTATACATATGTCACCAAATAACCAATCTTTGGTGGACATTTACAGTGAGATTCTAGAATGGTTTAGTGGTTCTGACACAGATGTAGAGAGCTGAATGGATCTTTAAAAATGTAAAGGGAGAAAGAAAAATGTAATTTACACTAGGAAAAGAATGAGTAGATTTTGATCTTTACAAATCAACCAAAAGTAGTGTTAATTTAACCTTATGTTCATGACACTTTTAGGGACCCATGAATATATTTTAATCTTGATTTCTTTTTTTTGATTTTAAGTCAGCTGCTAAGTCAGAGACTAGTTGATTTACAATGCTGTGTTAGTTTCATGTGTACAGCAAAGTGATTCAGTTTTACATATACATATATTCATTCTTTTTCAGGTTCTTTTCCCATATAGTTTATTACAGAATACTGAACAGAGTTCCCTGTGCTATAGGGGATCTTCTCGACCCAGGAATTGAACCCGGGTCTCCCGCATTCCAGGGGGACACTTTAATCTCTGAGCCACCAGGGAAGCCCAAGCCTACAGCACCCAGTATTCCCAGGCGGTCTCCCATCCAAGTACTAACCAGGCCCGACCCTGCTTAGCTTCCGAGACCAGACGAGATCGAGCGCGTTCAGGGTGGTATGGCCATAGACTAAAATCAGAAGAGAAATAAAATAAAATAAAATCAGAAGAGAGAAAAAAATAATACAACAGTAGCTCTAAAATAAATCAGTCTAGATTATACTTGTCTTTATACCATTACAGTTGCAGGATTAATTTTTTTTTTTTTAATTGGAAGAAGGAGACCACAAAGGCAAAAATGCCCACAGCACCTCTGGAGCCACGAAAGTCATAATGCAGCCCTGGCAATGACAACCGATTTTATTTAGGTTCATGTATTCCTGGAGTATTTTCATATTTTAAATTTATACATTACCCAAGACAGTCTTTAGTTTTCAGTCTTTAGTCTCTAGTTTTTTCTGTTTGCACTGATCCCTCACAGGCCTCATCCATTTCATTGCTTTTGTTCACTGTAAATGACTTCAGAACCTTTGAATGTCCAAATACTCATTGGGCCTTTCTACTTGCAGATATCATCACTGACTGGAAACTAACCAACACATTTTCCCCTGAGCTCATCCTACCTGCCCATCAGCTCTCTCTCTCTCTCTCTGTGTGTTTTCCTGTGTAGTAGAGTTACTCCCAGTTTGCAGACATTTAACAGCCAGCCTTGGAATCATCTCTTCTTTCACACCACTCTCCAAAGATCTTGTGGAGCCATAAGTCCCATGCCCACTGCTGTCTCTGCTCGAGCCTGGCTGCCCACGCCTCCAACCCAGCTTTCCTGACTTCTCATCAGAGTTCCTGGCACAGACACTTGGCTAACTTCTCTGCAGCCCAGCTTCCTCCTACTAAATGATTCCTAATCTACCTGAATTGATCTTACCACTGCTTTCACTGTCTGCTTCCTTGCTCTGTAACCTACCACTTCAGCCCAAAGTCCTTCCCTAGTTTTTAAGCTCCTGCTCAGGGGGACTTCTCCATTCTGACATCAACACCCATCAAAGGCAACAATGAAGGACTCCTCCCAACCTCCCACAAACTGGTCTGCGGTCTTTGATTTTTGTTGTTGTTATTTCTGTTGGTTGGTTGATTTGACATCACAGCATGTGAACTCTTTGTTCACCCCCTGCATTGGAAGCACAGAGTTTTAACCACTGGACCTTCAGGAAAGTCCCAGGTTTGCAGTCTTTGCCTTTTGTTCACACACTTCCATTCATTCAGTACTTTGGGGGCCGGGGGGACGACAATCCTGTCCCAGGCACGGCCACCTTAGATGTCCCTCACCTCCTGTCCCAGCCCTATACAGCTCTCAAAGCTCAGGCCAGGTTCCCATCCACTTTGCCCCAGGTCCACACATGATCACTGGTCTCTTTCCTCTGAACCCCCAGGGAGCCTGTAGACAAGTCCCATAATTTAGCTCTTAGTTTTGTATGTGGCAGGGGATTTCCTGATTAAGTTGCGTGTGCTCTTTGTCTTGAGTTTTGTGAAAGCAAAACTCAACCTACACCTGACATCAAATGCAAGGCTGGGCTTGGGTGCCGACCCACTAATTATCAATTACTGTGCTGTGCTAAGTTACCTCAGTCCAGTCTGACTCTCTGAGACCCCATGGACTGTAGCCCGCCAGGCTCCTCTGTCCATGGGATTCTCCAGGCAAGAATCCTGGAGTGGGGTGCCATGCCCTCCTCCAGGGTAGTCACTATATTTCAGTGCTTTCTCTTCTCTGACCCAGACACTTACTGTGTTAAGTAGGCACTTTCTACACTCTTACCTCTGTGAGGTTGATATTATCGTCCTTTTTTTTACAGATGGGGAAACTGAAACTCAGAGAAATTGAGTGACTTGGTGAAATTTCCATAGTTGCTAAGTAGCTAAACTTGAATTTAAGTCTAGGTATGACGTTATCAAAAATGGTATGTTCACAACCATACCTAATGGTGTGAATAATCCAAAGTAATGGGTAATTCTTAAAAAAAAAAAAAATCATTCACAGTTGACTTCAGAAAATGTGTGGATGTGTGTATTTAAGGGAAGTTGACCTCTTTTTTAAGTTATCAGCTATTATTTCAACTAACCTTGATTCTCCTAGGTGCGGGTTTCCTAGCTGGCGCTAGTGGTAAAGAACCCGCCTGCCAATGCAAGAGACATAAGAGACACACATGGGTTAGGTGCCCAGGTTGGGAAGATCTCCTGGAGGAGGGCATGGCAACCCACTCCAGTATTCTTGCCAGGAGAATCCCATGGATAGAGGAGCTTGGCAGGCTACAGTCCATAGCGTCACAAGGAGTCGGACACAACTGGTGCCTTAGTACACACGCACTCCTAGGTATAGAGCCTTTTTTCTTTCTTTTTTTTTAATCCCCTCGCTGAGGTAGCCCTGCACAGCTTTGGGGACTCAGGGTGAGGTTGAACCAATAGTTATCATACTTTGCTGTGTTTGAGACCGAAACATTATTTTTTAAATACATCTTCTGGGGTTCTACCTCTCAGATAATATGATTCACTTGTGAAAAGGCATCTTACATATCCCAAGAGCAATTGTTTTCAGATGAATTGTGTGTGGTTTTGATATTTGGAGGACTTAATTCTTTTCTCTTTTTTTTTTGGCTTTCAACATTTTATTTTTTTATATGTCCTAATTTTAAATTTTTTTCTCTTTTCATTTTTTCTTTCTTTATTTTTATTTTATTTTATTATTATTATTTTTTACTTTACAATACTGTATTGGTTTTGCCATACATTGACATGAATCCACCATGGGTGTACATGAGTTCCCAATCCTGAACCCCCCTCCCACCACCTTCCCCATACCATCTCTCTGGGTCATCCCAGTGCACCAGCCCCAAGCATCCTGTATCCTGTATCAAACCTAGACTGGCGACTCGTTTCTTACATGATATTATACATGTTTCAATGCCATTCTCCCAAATCATCCCACCCTCTCCCTCTCCCACAGAGTTCAAAAGTCTGTTCTATACATCTGTGTTTCTTTTGCTGTCTTGCATACACAATTATCATTACCATCTTTCTAAATTCCATATGTATGTGTTAGTATACTGTATTGGGACATGACTGAGCGAATTCACTTTCACTTTTTGCTTTCACGCTTTGGAGAAGGAAATGGCAACCCACTCCAGTGTTCTTGCCTGGAGAATCCCAGGGACAGGGGGAGCCTGGTGGGCTGCCGTCTATGGGGGTTGCACAGAGTCGGACACGACTGAAGCGACTTAGCAGCAGCAGCAGCATACTGTATTGGTGTTTTTCTTTCTGGCTTACTTCACTCTATAATAGGCTCCAGTTTCACCCACCTCATTAGGACTGATTCAAATGTATTCTTTTTAATGGCTGAGTAATACTCCATTGTGTCTACAAGCAATAAATGCTGGAGAGGGTGTGGAGAAAAGGGAACCCTCTTACACTGTTGGTGGGAATGCAAACTAGTACAGCCACTATGGAGAACAGTGTGGATATTCCTTAAAAAACTGCAAATAGAACTGCCTTATGACCCAGCAATCCCACTGCTGGGCATATACACTGAGGAAACCAGAATTGAAAGAGACACATGTACCCCAATGTTCATCACAGCACTGTTTGTAATAGCCAAGACATGGAAGAAACCTGGATGTCCATCAGCAGACGAATGGATGAGAAAGGGGGAATTAATTCTTAAGTCTATCTTCGGAATAAAGTGAAATTCAGACTTTAAAAATGCCCCCCACCCCCACAAGTTGGAAACCTGAAACAGGTTCTATTTATTTATTTAAGATTAGGAGATTCAGTTTAATAATTGTTATTGTTGAGTCACTCAGCTGTATCTGACTCTTTGTGACCCCATGAACTGCAGCACACCAGTGGCTTCCCTGTCCTTCACTATCTCCCGGAGTTTGCACAAACTCATGTCTGTTAAATCAATGATGTCATCCAATCATTTCATCCTCTGTTACCCACTTCTCCTCCTACCTTCAATCTTGCCCAGCATCAGGGGCTTTTTCAATGAGTCTGCCTTCGCATCAGGTGGCCAATGTACTGGAGCTTCAGCTTCAACATCAGTCCTTCCAATGAATTTTTAGGGTTGATTTCCTTTAGGACTGACTGGTTTGATCTTGCTGTCCCAAGGACTCTCAAGAGTCTTTTCCAACACTACAGTTTGAATTTCAAGTCTCAGATGAAGAAAAGGATGGGTGACAAGTCAGGCAATCTTAAAGAGTTTATGTCCCTGTAGCAGAGATTCCAGGAAGAGCAGCAACAGCTCCCATATCTGGAAAACAACATGAAAGGACAGCGATGAGGAAGTCCTTGAAGGTCACAGTTCAAGGCAGTTTTATGTTTGCTGAGCATCTTCTGTGTGCTGAGTACTAAAACCTCCAGCCTGGAGAAAAGTGTGGTGTGGGCAGAGAACAGATAAGGCTCATGCATAGGGACTTCTTAAGTTCTTTAAGTTCAGCAGGTCCAGGATATTACTTTATGAGCCAAAGTGAGAAAAAAAAAATTCAAGGAGTGATAGTGGTAGATGACTCAGAAAGGATTCAAGATAAGAGTTTCATAGAGATGGTCAGAATGAGGTCACTGGCAGCTTGAGTGATAACTACTTCCTGGAGTGGTGGGTGTGGAGGGGTGCTGAGTAGCTGGGGTGGTTCCTCAAGTAAGATCTTGAAGTCTGGCTATAGGAGGTACAAGAACTGGTTGGTTTTAGAGCAAGCACCTGCTTCAGCCTAGTCCGGAAATACCTTAGATGACAAAAGCCAGTGTTAATGGAGACAGGCTGTATGTCTTACACTTTTCATGTCATCAGATCCCTCTATCTAACTCTGCAGTAAGTACTGTTTTTATACCCATTTCACAGGTAAGGAAATTGAGGCACAGAAAGTTTAAGTGACTCGCCTATCACACAGCTGGTAAAGTGCAGAACAGGAATGAGAGCCCTGGTTCTCTTCCTCCAGGTCCCATACTCTTAGGTGCTGGGTGATACGTGACCCATACTGATATGTCTCTGGACATATCAGTAAATCTCAATTCATTTGTCAGTTGGTCTTGCTGTTGGTTTCATGTCAACTTACAGAAGCAAGTGAAGTATAGGAGAGTAATTTGCCTGTGTTCACATAGAAAGATGGCAGGAGAGGCACCCATCAGAGAATGAGTTATTCTCGCAGGACTTAAAGTAGCTGGATACAGGGATTTCGAGCTTTTAGCACTGTGTGAAACACAGCTAGACAGCCAAGATGATCCAGGGACTCTGCATCTGTTAGAAAGAACAAACTTTTATGGACCTCCCAGGTGATCCCATGGACAGAGGAGCCTGGTAGGCTGCAGTCCATGGGGTTGCTAGGAGTTGGACACGACTGAGCGTCTTCACTTTCACTTTTCACTTTCATGCATTGGAGAAGGAAATGGCAGCCCACTCCAGTGTTCTTGCCTGGAGAATCCCAGGGATGGCAGAGCCTGGTAGGCTGCCATCTATGGGGTTGCACAGAGTCAGACATGACTGAAGTGACTTAGGAGGTGGTGATCTAGTGGTTAAGACTCTGCTTCTACTGCAGGGTGTGAGGGTTCGATCTCTGGTTGAGGAACTAAGATCCCACATGCAGCACAGTCAAAAAAAAAAAAAATCAACAACAATCATTAGCGAGTCTCCAGCCCATACCCACCCCTGCATTCCTGATGACCCCCAAAAGGAAAGCAATATTTGAGAAGAAATGACTTTGTTTTCACTCTTTGGATATTTAGAAAATGCTGGGGCTTCAAAGCCTTTCCCCAGACCCAGATGGGAAGGCTGGATGGAAAGTTCATTTGAAACTAGTAACATGCTGCTGCTGCTGCTAAGTCGCTTCAGTCGTGTTCGACTCTGTGCGACCCCCTAGATGGCAGCCCACCAGGCTCCTCCATCCCTGGGATTCTCCAGGCAAGAACACTATCTAACATTATTTTTAATATATATTTTAATAACATACTAATAATATATAATAATTATATAATACAGTATTACACTAATAATGTATGCATATGTATTACATACATACATACACAGATATACATACACCCACGCAAATGCATTGGTCATCTTGGGTTTAGCTTTGAGTTCTTAAAAGGAAAAACACAGCCTAAGCATAAAGGGCTGTAATTTCTTCTTTTTATCCTAAGTTAATGACATTGCTTTATCAGCTTGGAGTGTGTGTGACTGACCTATTGGCCTTTCTCTGTCCAGTAATGAAAATATGTGCTTTGAGAATGTGTGTACATGGGCAAAGAGAAAACTGGAAGGATGATGGTCACAATGATGGGGTAATAAAACCAGGCCCTGATGTCTGTGACTACGGGCACTGCTGCTTCTACAACTTGCACATCATAAGGAAAATGGTGGTGAAACATCCACTGAGAAGTTGAGAGGAGACCTTATCGTCTGTTGAAGAAAAATTGTGGTATCAGCTTTGGCTACACTATGAGGGCCACAGTTGAGGATAAAAAGGGTATACATGTCTACCTTCCCAATGCCATCTGTGTTGTGCATCTTTAAAAGGGATGTATTGGGAGTTATGTTGTGGTCCAGTGGCTAAGACTCATGCTTCCATTGCAAGGGGCATAGGTTCAATCCCTCGTTGGGAAACAGATCTCACTGCTACTACGTGGTGTGGCAAAAAAAAATTAAACTATGTACTGGTTAAATTGTTGAAGACCTAATACTATGTAAGTATTCTAGAGGAACTTACTTTTTTTTTTTTGGCTTCCCTGGTGGTTCAGATGGTAAAGAATCTGCCTGCAATCAATCCCTGGGTTGGGAAGATTCCCCTGGAGAAGGGAATGGCAACCCACTCCAGTATTCTTGCCTGGAGAATCCCATAGAGCCTGGTGGGCTACAGTCCATGGGGTCGAAGGGTTGAATTACAAACTTCAGACAGTTTTTTTCTAAATAATTTTGAATGATCGCCTCCTAATTTATCTTTTGTAAGGGATATAGCATTCCATACAAAATGTTTTTAAAGCTCAGTAACAGGCATGAACGGTTATTAGCAATAAGAGATAATTGCTGTGGAGAATCAACATGGAGAATCACATATTGCCTCCTGCTGTCTTGGAAGTCACATTGGGCAGGGAGGCCCTGCCATTAAACCTCAAGGCTGTGCCTGTACCTGTAAAAGGCAGCTCCTCGGGGTGTTCTGGTCTGGAACCCAGACTGCCTGGTTTTTCTCCCTCAGTTCATTCTGTGCCACTGTGTAACTCAAAAATGTGCTGAGGTCGTGTGTGGTTAGGACGAGAATTGACCGTGGTCATTTTCCTCCTGACCTACCTATTATAAGACAGTCTACAGTGATTTGCAAACTATTTTCTTTCAGAAGGCACAATGGGCCGCCATCTACTGGGCTCCACTGAGGGTAGGGGAGTGGGAGAGTGGGAGGCGGGGAGTGGGCGTGGAGTCCTGACCTCAGAGAGGGGCTGTGAGGTGGTGCCGTCCTGCAGGCACAATCCCTAGGGGCGCCTGAGGATGCAGCCCTGGCTTCGGTCCAGGTACATTGGAGGCAGTCCTAGAAGTAAGAACATCCATCATGCTTAGTAAGATCTTAGGTTGTAACGGCTGCCTTGAGCCTGCAGACATTTTTCATGCAACTCACAATCCTGAAGAAGTGCTCTTTCTGCCTCTGCGGCTGTATGTTTTTCCAGCTGGACCTCCCCCAGTCTTCCGCTCTCCAGAAAGTTATTCATTCAACCCAAGAGTAGCTCAATGGCTTTTCTGAGGACCACTGGAAGCGTCAGCAGGAGTCCTGGCCACAGGGAAAAATCAAGCTACCTGAGCTTGGAGACAAAGCTCTCAACTCGGCAGTGTGTCTTCAGATGCTGTGCTTTCCTTACTCAATTTAAACTTGGAGAAAAGTAAATAAACACATTGAAATACATGAAAAACATTCTTATTAACATGCTTTTTTTTTCTTCCGTGATTGAGACTTCCTCATCAAACCCAACAGTGGGAAAATAAAAGAACAGCTTTTGTCCACCCACTTATTTACCCTGATTAGCCAGTGACCTCTGGACCCTTTTTTCCATTGTTCATCTTCTATTCACCTGGGGAACTGGGGTTGTTTTTGCTTTTCCAGATGCTGTTTTTCAGATTGGTTGATACGATGGTTGGAGTTACAACTCTGATACCCTTTGGAGTTCTGGCCAAAGGGCCAAGTTTCACTTTTCCTAATTCTAACCCAGTCACTGGGTCTTTGCTATTCAGATTTGGTTGCTGCCCTCTTGGATATTTTTCCTTGGGTTGAGTTTAGGATTCAGTTCCTCATCCTCAAAAGCCCTAACTGGAAAGAAAATCGATCCCACATTCCCTGTGGAAAACTCCTTGAAAAAACCCACAGGGAATTGAGTTGTTATGTATAAAGCTCTTACTTTTATTGACATATTTACATTTCATTTACAATAGAAACTAAGCCCACTTCTTGTCCTCATTGCTTGCTGGTTAGTCTCTGACTACACTTCCCGTTGCCTCCCCACCATTCATTGCCCCTCCTCTGCACAACCGTTTTTTTCCAAGCCATCCCCTTGTCGGCACTTGCGTAGGTTTAAATCTTTTCGCATCACCTTCACACTACAAATGTCTCTGATAACATAAAGAGGTCTTAGAACACCCCACACTAGCAGTATAAAATCCAAAATCCTGATAGTATTAGTTTGGGGAGACCAATTAAATTCAGGGATTGCTATGAAACTGGGCAGTCTGAATCAGTATTTTTCAGAGCAGGCAAGAGAGAGCAATATTATGAGGAAATCACACTGATTTTCACTTTCTTTCTGGTTTGTTGGCTTCACAAAATGCTTAAATAAGAATATAATTATAATATTTCTAAATGGATTGTGCAACTGCTCTGAAGCTTGACAATACACCTCCCAACACTCACAATAATACAAGTGGCATATATCTGGTAGGTTACCCATTAAACGACTGTGACAGATCGTATTTCTGGTTAATTGTTAGTTCCTTATGACCTTAGACTTTGCCTGTGTATTTAATAACACCATCTGCTGCCTAGGGTAGCAATGCCACCTTTTAACATGAGGATTACTGTTCT
The DNA here is from genome assembly GCA_917880005.1 of Nanger dama. Classification (NCBI taxonomy): domain Eukaryota; kingdom Metazoa; phylum Chordata; class Mammalia; order Artiodactyla; family Bovidae; genus Nanger; species Nanger dama. Next base: position 7,569,458 of record CAKJTW010000062.1, on the reverse strand, counting down.
TACTTCGTGAAACAACCGTGCTCCATCAGAGGTGTTGAAATTCTACCATAGAATTATTTAAATTATACTACCTATGGAAAGCTCAAAAAAAAAGAAACTTGACTTTCTTGCTTCTGCTGGCTTTATGGGCTTCTCCTAAAATGTCATAATTTATATACCATAATAAAAGCATAAAAAAGATTTACAAGTTGTATTCTTGGTCTCCAAATGAAGTATTTTAAAAAGAACTCTGATTCTGTTGTGCCTGTCTTGTCTATCTTCTTCCAGGCTAGTTTCTCACTGCATTATCTCTGGGAAATTTCCCAATAAAACAGACGATTAAAAAATAATTCCCACAGAATGAAATGAGATGACATCTTTTTTAAAAATCATCACCCAAGACCATGTGTCTCTGTTCTGGGGCATGTTAAGAATCCTGCTGGTGTTCAAGAAATATGAAAACTTCTGTTACCACATGGCCTATGATAGCGTAAATATGGACTGGGTTTTGAGTGGTCCCCTTTGTTTGGGACCCACAGATGCCCCTGGGAAATGAACTCTTGGTGGTCAGAGTGAAGGGTGGTGGGGGTCAGAGTGTCTACTTTAACTTAACCAGGCCCATGCTGTACAGTACACTAATTTAGTGCAATTCTCCAATTCATGAATCAGAACTGCCTAAAAATAGAGGCTCGCTGGAATGGGAACTGCCTTGCATCTAACCTGATTCTCCTGTTGGCAAGAGAAATTGCATCTTTCTGAGGCAGAAGAAAGAAACACCATAGCCTTGTTCATCCATTTATTTGTCCTTTAATCCATTGCTAGCCTTGATTCCAAAAGGAGCTGAGGGGAATGAAAATTATTGCTTAATTTTACTAGGGAAATGAAAAAAGGTGAAAACTTTTCCCCAGTCACTATAATTTTTCATTCCTTAACATGGTGACACTTTTAAACAGCAGGAGTGAGCTTTAGAGAATAAAGCATTCTAGGTATTCTGTATATGATTTTTAACTGATGCTGGGAAAGATTGAAGGCAAGAGAAGGGGACGACAGAGGATGAGATGGTTGGATAGTATCACCAACTCGATGGACATGAGTTTGAGCAAACTCAGAGATACTGAAAGGCCAGGAAGCCTGGAGTGCTATAGCCCATGGGTTTGCAAAGAGTTGGACATGACTTACTGACTGAACAAATGACAAGGCTCATAGAATTGATCACTATAAGCCCAGCACTCACACAACCCACAACTTGATGCTAAAGTGTGGATACTTTACAGCGTATGAGTTTGTTGTTGTCTTTTAATTACTTGGAACGGGAGAGGTTGGCCTGAACACTCATCACATGAGAATAATCAAGGGGTTGTCTGCCAACAGAAAACAATTTCAAAAGTACAGAATGTAGAATTCAGAGCCTAAACCACTTGGTAGCATCCCAAAAAGGCATGTCCTAACATGTTTTCAGTGTAAGAGAGCTTCAGCATTCCAGGCTTTTAAAAGAATGTCTCCTGTTACAGCTAAAGGGAGCTGCTTGTCCTTTTCCACACTCTGAATTCATGGAATCTGGAAGTCTGATTCTGGAACACTCATTTTCAAATAAATTGAGTCATCTTTATATGAAAACTAGAGAACTTGGCTTTTCTCGCCCCCCGTTTTTGAAGAATAGTTGAAATGAAACAACCACCACATGTAAATGCTTCCCACCATCACATTTTTAAAAATTTTGCTGTTGTTGTTGCACTGGGTCTTTGTTGCTGTTCTCCTGCTTTCTCTAGTTGCAGTGCACAGGCTTCTCGTGGAGGTGGCTTCTCTTGTTGCAGAGCACAGGCTCTAGGTGCGCAGGGCTCAGTAGCTGTGGTACATGGGCTTAGTTGCTCTGTGGTGAGTGGGATCTTCCCAGATCAGGGATCAAGCAAGCCCTTGGTCCCTGCACTGGCAGGCGAATTCCTAACCACTATACCACCAGGAAAGTCCCCACCACGATTTCTGAAATACACAGAACTGATGAAGCTTAAATTTTTCATAATCAGAACCAAATAAATGAAAGTTGTATAGAAAGCCACAAATGTAACATTTCACTATGGTTAACAAAAGCACAACAAATTTCAAAACATCAGAATTCCTAGAACTTACTCTCACAACATCCTTCATAAATTCAGTACACAGCCAGCAAAGAACCACACAGCTATTAAGCAGTGGGATCCTGGGTGAGAATACAAAAAACCTCAAAACAAGTTTCCACATCCTGCTGACCTATTCAGCCAAATGCTGGTCAGTGTATGGAATTACTGTCAGGTTTTGTTTTGTTTTTTCCTTCTCTTTTTCTTCAACTGTGGCCCTCTTGAGTAATCTGAAAGGCCTGTGGTTAGTATACTGAGTTTTGCCCACCACATATATACATATATATCAGTCTCTTGTGGAAAGACATATTTTCTATAAGCTTTGAGACATTTTAGTTGGGCATATTAATGCTGACACAGATATTTTTCCACTGGCTAACTTAAACTAAGTATAGACTGTGGTTTAGATACTCCTAGCCTGGGATCTGAGCCCAAACCAAGCAGACATATTCTCAGATGATATGATGATCTGGTAGCCATTTAACCTCACCATTTTATCCGATGGCACAAAGCCCCCAAAGGGTGGACAGGCTCTTACAGACATTTTTCTGCATTGTTTTGTGATTCCATATGAGTCAGAAGAATGCTGGGCTTGGGTTTGCCACATTCTCCTTGTTTCCATTATCCTCACCCACCATATGAAGGGTCAGAGCAGAAATGGTGTCAAGTTCAAAATTCCCTCTTCCAATCAAGAAAAACACAGACCCAGAGTGTTCCAGTGATCTGTCTCAGGTCCCAGGCCAGCTGCGTGAAAAGAACCAATGGTCCCACAGACATCTCCTGTGCAGATATGTACATGTATGTAAAAAAGAACCTGTGAAAGAAATAGAAATAGGAGGCAGCCCACCAGTGGGCTAAAGAAAGAACTGCAGTTTGGGGAACCTGAATTCTAGCTGTTGTTCGACTGGATATTCCTTCGTCTCAAGGCAAGTTCCCTGCTGTGCTGGGACCTCAGTTCACCAAATCAGTAAATAGAAGCTGATGTCTTAGTCATCATTAAGGATAACGAATTGGTCTGCTAAGGCAAATATAGATAGGTAGGTAAGAAGATAGATAAATGGAAAGAAAGAATAAAAGCAGTCTAAAAAAACATTCACAATCTAGCTATTTCTTAAATGCTAAAAGATAACAGCCCCTAGGAAGTTCATAAGTGCTAGCTCTCAGGTATGTTTCAGAACCAACTTTATCACTCAGGAATTTGCTTAAAGGGCTGAGGTGGCTTGCCAACTAGCCCATCAGAGTTCATTTGTATTTGCATTTTAGCTGTCTGGGACAAGCTTTTTAATAAACATGTTATATTTAGTTAGTTACTTTTAGGAAATCTATTTCTCTTTCTGTCCACCAGTGGTCTTTTGCTAGGGCTCAAACCCAGGCTATCTGCTCCCATGGATTTAGTTTTCTTCTTCCTGCTATGAACTTCAGTTCTGAGTGTGAATCTGAATTCTCTCCATGGTTTTGCACTGCCCTTGCTTTTGAACTGTGGTGTTGGAGAAGACTCTTGAGAGTCCCTTGGACTGCAAGGAGATCCAACCAGTCCATTCTGGAAGGAGATTAGCCCTGGGATTTCTTTGGAAGGAATGATGCTAAAGCTGAAACTCCAGTACTTTGGCCACCTCATGCGAAGAGCTAACTCATTGGAAAAGGCTTTGATGCTGGGAGGGATTGGGGGCAGGAGGAGAAGGGGACAATAGTGGATGAAATGGCTGGATGGCATCACTGACTTGATGGACGTGAGTCTGAGTGAACTCCGGGAGTTGGTGATGGACAGGGAGGCCTGGCGTGCTGCGATTCATGGGGTCACAAAGAGTCGGACACAACTGAGCAACTGATACTGAACTGCCAAAGAGGTATTACCACCATGTGGGCCCAGGAATGGATGTGGTGCCAATGCAGATTGGCATTCACTCCAATTAACAAATTGCAGCCCACAATTAGGCTTTTAAACTTTCTTTTCTCCCTCTACAGGGAGTCTCTGTCTCTCCTTTATACACAAAACTGAACAAAAAATAAAAAGTTAAAGTTTTCAAATCCTTATTGTCAATGTTTGCATCTCTGGATATCATTGGGCTATCACCTACATACATAATTGCTTTAAATAAAATTACTTTGTGTGTGTTTGCTAAACACATTAGACCAGGGCAAGTCAGTCACCAGAACAGATTATAGAAACCCCCATTGGTAGAGGTCAAATTTTCCTGTTGATTGGCATTCTTTTGTGAAATATATTTGCATCTTCTCAAGAGAAAGTCAATCTAGCTCATACTGGCTCCCTTCCATTTCATAAGAAATACAAACAATAAAAATGAAACTTTATTTGATGAAATTCCATGAAACATTTGACTTCTTGGTTTTTTTCTCTTCAGTGCCTTGTAGTCCTATTGTGTTTACCTGTCTGTATGCAGAGTAGTCAGAATTGCTGTCCTATATGAGGAATTAAATGATTTCATGAGACTTCTCTTTTTGTTTTTAGGGAAATAGGGCATAAAGTTAGAGGTGCAGTATTCCAGTTTGGTGAGTAACCAAACCATTTCCTCGCTCAACTAAATCCTAGAAATGAATTTTGTATCCAAACACAAACATCAATTTTTATCTATAGTTTACAAGTTCTAAGTTTCACCAGCATGAAACAGTCTACCATCTAAGGAGTTCCATGCTAGGCATGGCATTGTGGCAAATTGACTCACCTCTACCATATCTATCTGTTGTAACTGTTGACTTTTCTTTGGATTGCCTGTCCTATAAACTATACTAGAATCTTGTTTCCTATAAATACAGGTATAGATAGGCAAATCTTAACATTCTTTTTGTTAACACTCACAAATGTTAACATTCTTCTTCTAGGCCTCTAAACTGTGCATACATTTTAAATGCAAAACGTATATAGTATGTTCTAGACTATGAGAGTGTGTATTAGTCGCCCAGTTGTACTTGACTCTTTGTGACCCCATGGACTGTAGCCTGCCAGGCTCCTCGGTCCATGGAATTCTCCAGGCAAGAATACTGGAATGGGTAGCCATCTTCCCAATCCAGGGATTGAACCCAGATCTCCTGCATTGCAGGCAGATTCTTTACCGTCTGAGTCACCCATTCTAGACTATATTGTTAGACAAAAATACTCATACCTGCATTTCAGTTCTGGCACTCATCTTTAATGTTACTGCAAGAAAATCACTTAATTTTGTCTTAGGTTTTCAGCTTCTGAAAAAGGACATGAATAAAATTTAGACTCAAAATAACTTTTCTGAATGCCCATAGGAAAGCAATAATAAACACAAAGCTATCACATCATGCCTAACTTTTCAGAATTGTAACATCTATTTTTTTCAGTCCCCTTATTCCTGAATGTGTATGTAGGAAAGTTACCTTTTAGTAGGCAAGCTAAATGAGAGAAAGTGTATTATTTTATTATTTTCAAACATTATCTTTGAGATTGGTTTGCTCTTTTGTCAGTGTCTTCCCCCTGGTATCTTTTAAAGGATTTCAGTGAGTGTCTTAAACAGAGGTTAAACCTGCATCCAGATATTATTCCAGAAAAGTGCATTTCATCATGCTCTTTCCAAAAGTCAATAGGAGGGTTCTGGCATCAAATGGCTGTTGAATGCCTTCCAGTTCTCCTCCAAATTTCCTTGCAGACTGAGTGAGTGTGTGACCTCAATTTCTCCTTTATCTGTATTTTTCACTTAGCTCTTTAAATTCTGACACAGTCAGTAGTTAAATCTACATCAAGGCCCCAGATTTTACTGTATGTGGGGACTGTACCTATGTTTACACACAGGCTGGTGACTAACAGCTTCTGTGTGTATATATGGATGATTGAAAGCTTCTGTGATTTCCTAGACCTTCCACAGAGAGTTTATCTCCTCCATATGCAGAAGTCTCTTTAGTATCTGAATGTTTTCTACACACAGGGGAGGTAGGCTATAGGGAGGTCAAACAGAGGGAAAGTATTTCTAAAATAGCATATTTGCAATTTGAAAACCAGTAGGACTGTCTCATAAAATGCTATTGCTTAGAAGGAAGGTGCTCATATCTATTACAGAAGGTTCTTTTATGTCATGACTCTCCATAGTATGTGTGGATGTGTCATATAAACAAATATGCTCAAATATGTATTTATAACTTTTTCAAAGTGGAAAGCCTTGAATATCACACATGCTCTTTCAGTCTTAGGAAACTTCTGGCCAAGTGCAAGGAGCCTAGGATGATTGCCACAAATATTCAGATGCCATATGGCTGCATTTTTTTTTTTACCTTCAAATATGCCAGGGTCAGAGTTTAAGAAGCTTTAGTTAGTATGGTTGAAACATCATGCTATTAATAGAAGGTGCCCTCTAAAGAATGAAGGCTGTGATTCCATGCGTGGATACAGGGTGGCATGAAGGAACTCAGCAGTCCCTAGAAATACCACCTCCTGGATAGCACCCACATATTGCTGGGAACAGGGGCTCATCTTTCTCCCACAGCTGTGTGTCCTCCAGGCAGAGTTCCATCAGGGTCGTCTGGTGAGAACCATTTTTACAATGCCCTGTCACCTGCCAGTACAGGGCTGTGGTGTGTTATCAAGAGCATCTCAACTGAAGTGAGCTCCAGGGTTCAGATTCAGATTTTAGATGTTTAATGCTCACGCAAGGGAAACCTGTGCAGAGGTTGGATTTGTTCTACCCACTGAGCTACTGCTTAGAACTGCTCTGTTTGGTTTGCCTTTCAATCACTTCCCTTATGCCAGTTTTGGAGAGTAGCATACTGAACGGCTATCCTTTTGCTTCTAAACTGCAATTTTCTTTTTCTTTTTTTTAATGTTAGAAATTAGAGCTGGAAGACTTTGCTCCATCTTGTCTCAGCAGGAGTGTTCCCCATAGAATATTCCTTTAATTCTTAATACAAATTGCAGCATTTCAGCATTCTGCTAAAAGCCACCTTCAACCCACTGCCCCACCAACACTTCACCTGGCATCAGCCTGTCTGGCCACATAGGAATGTGTAGGAGGACACCACAGCCAACCTGGTAACCTTGACTTGGAGTGGCAGAGATGATCAGAGTTCTCTTTGAGAAGATCTGGAGCCTTTAAAGCAAGAGGGCAGAGTCTACGTGACTAAAACATACCAACTTCCTCTTTCATAAGTCATCACATGATGAACTACAATTACAATTCCTGCCTTGTCTCTGCGAATTGCAGACGCATTGCCTCACCCTAGAAACCCTGCTCCTGTGTGTGGAGGAGGCGGCTCTAACTGCTGCAGCAGCCGCTTTGGAAGGGTTCCAACTCCAGTCTGTGCCGGGAGGGAGGGGCGGCGGGTGGAAGACGAAAACAAAGCTCTGTTTACTTAGCATACATCGATAAAGCTGCTTCGGAGGGACTTGAAAGGCCAGGCAGCTTGAAAGACTTTAGATACAATATAAGGAATTGCTGCTCTAGACCCACGGCCAACCTTAACCCCCTTGATTCCGGATCCTTTTATGGCAAGAGAAACCAGAACTAAAACAAACCTTTCCATCTTCCACTGGGCATTTCGTTAGGGAAGTTACAACAACTTGAGGTTTCAACACTAAACTGGTAGTGTAAAATAAAAAGGAAATGCTCTTCATTTGGAGAAGAAAAGCTCTGTTCCATAAAAACCCTGACTTAGTACCCCTCAAGGCAGAATTTGGAGCTCAGTGTTTCTATTTTGGGATAGAGCGACAGGCGGTCCCACGAGGATATTACAGTGCCTGCCTGCTTGCAGGTAAATGAGTAAAATTAGGCCGTGGCTGTAACCCCGAGTTGTTTTCTTTTAATATTTCCATCCCAGCCTACTGAGGCCACTTCTTGGGGGTATTGAGATGGCTCATCTCTCTACAGCACAGAGCCTGGGTCTCATTCCCTTTGGTTAGTGGCCTAGTGGCTTAAGTTACATGCTAGGAGAGGCTCTGGTTCTCCTAGGAGAGTGACAGGTCCTGAAAACGGTGCATGATAGCAGGAACCAGGTGTGGCCAAACCCACCAGTTGCTGGGGATTGGGGTCCTATCCTCCCAGCTAGGAAAGGGTGAGGCAGGATTGTAATTGCAGGGCAAGATCCGGGAGCAGATGGGGAGACCTTTATGGAGGAGCACCTTCTCTGGAAATCCCCACAAGACATTCAGGCTTTGCCTGCAAAAACATTTAGGTCTGGCATTAAATTTTCTGTGCCATTTTCGAACAGGTTTTCTCATGTGCTTTAAGCAGCTCCCTCCACTGTTTCTCTAAGGGTGTTTTTCCTCTTCCCTGTGGTTAATCCTTTGAGGCAACCTGGCATTTTCAATAGCAACAACTAGAGAGAAACGTCAGCAGGATTTTTTTTCCTCTCTCCACCTACCAATCCAGTTGTAGGGAAGATAATATAATTAGTACCCTGTTCTTCCCACACTTAACCAGCTCATTCCAGTCTCAGGGAGAGAGGTGGGCCTGTTTTCCAACAAAGGAAGCTCGGGAGGCCGCCCTTCCAGAGCTGAAGTGTAAAGGTCCCAACTGAGAGTGACTAAGCCCGCGTCTATTAGTCAGAAAGACTAACGACCAGCCAAAAGTGATTTACCATAACACACGCCAGCTCCTCCTCCCGATAAAAGTGTGAAACTCAAGTGCTCAATTCAGTCTGGGCACAGTCTGTGGCTGCCAACGGTGGCAGAACGCGGCGAGACTGGCTGGCTCTGCACCCACATGTCGCCTTCGCGCCAGGCGGGTTTGCACCCACCTAAGCCCAGCCTAGGCGGTGTGGTGGGCTCGAGGTCGCCCCTGCCTGTCCCGCGGGGCCGCGAATGGGCAAGATCTGCCGGGTCCGCGCGACCCGCGAGCCAGCCAGCCGCTCACCCTCAAGCGCGCGCGGACCCCGCCGCCGCTCGTGCCCGTGCCCCGCGCCACCTGGAGTCCAAGTTTGGCTCCGTGGACCGGGCCTGGAGGCCTAGAGTCGCCGGCGGGAGTGGGGGGGGGCGGAGCCTGCGCGGTGACGCGGCCTCTTTGGCGGCTGACCCCGGATCCCTGGAATGTGCATTCGTTCAATGGAGCCGCCAGTGCCAGCGGCGCCGAGTCACGTCTGCGCGGAGCGTGCGCACTCGGGGGCGGCGGCGCACGCGGCCCCGCGCCCACGTCACGCGGCTGCCGCGCGAACCTGCGCCAGGCGGCCGGGACCCCCGCGCGGTAGCGCGGGCCGCAGGGTGCGGCGTCGCGCGGCGCTGTCGCTCCCTCCCGGAAGGGCTCCGAGAAGAGGCGGGTGGGCTCGATCCTAGGCCTGAGAGCTCGCCCTCTTTAGTAAAACTTCAGGGGACCGGCGGCGCCTGTCCTCCCCAAGACACATGCGAGTGTAAAAGCGCTTGCCGAAGAGTTCAAATAAAGCTCCTTAAAAGATGTTTTAAAACGGACAGAACCAAGTTACAAAGTGGCCTTGCTTTTCAAAACAAGAGTTTTACACGGTTTGGTCTAAACGGACCTGGAGGGAAGGGAACTCGGCCCGAGTGGTCGAGGTAGCGGAGCGGGTGGAGGGAAACAAGCTGCGCCAGCCACGCGTTCACGTCGGGGACACTAGGCCGCGGCGCGGACGGGAGGGCGGGCACAGAGGAGCCGGCTCTCCCAGCAGCGCCCGTTCTGCGGCGGGGGGGGGGAGGGCGAGGGCGCGGGGGAGGGCGGGCGCGCGCGCGAGGGGAGGGGGCCCGCGCAGGCGCCTTGCGAGGCTGTCGAAGAATCAAGTCTGTAGAAGTGGAGCGGCCGCGGCGGCAGCAGCAGCAGCGACGGCGGCGGCGGCGGAGCTAAGGCGGGCTGGGCGCTGACGCGGGCGCTGGAGAGCGGCGACGCCAGGAGCTGTGAGAGAGCAGCGGAGCGACCCGGGGTCCGCGCCGCGTCCGAGCTCCGCGCCGCCCCCGCCGCCGCCCCGGCGCGGCATGCCCCGCCGCTCGGGCTGAGCCTGCCCCGGCGGCCGCCCCCCGCCCCCGCCCCCCAACCTCCCCCGCCCCCCGCCCCGCACTCCGCGCCAGCTGCCGCCGCGACCTGCTGCGCTCCCCCGCGTCCGCGCGGCCCGTCTTCGCCCCGGTCTGGAGGCCAGCCGCAGCTCCAGCCGAGCCCCCGCCGCCGCCGCGCCCGCCGCGCCGCGCCGCCCCGCCGCCCGCCCGAGCCCGCGCCGGCCGGGGGACGTGCTGCCGCGGCTGCAGCCCCTCGCCCCGCGCCCGCCGCCCCTCGTGCATCGGGGCGCTGCGCGGGCGCCGAGCCTTCGCGGGCTTTGCCGCCGCCGCCGCCGCCTCTGCGGCCGCCGCCGCCGCTGGTGGGGGAGACGCGGGGTTGGGGGGGAGGGAGGGCGCGCGTGGTGCCGGCGGGTAGCGGCGGCGCCCCCTCCTCCTCCGCCTCCTCCTCCTCCTCCGGCGCCGCGGGCTCCTCGGACATGGCCGCGGCTGTGGCGGTGGCCGCCGCGTCTCGGCGGCAGTCGTGCTACCTGTGTGACCTGCCCCGCATGCCCTGGGCCATGATCTGGGACTTCACCGAGCCCGTGTGCCGCGGCTGCGTCAACTACGAGGGCGCCGACCGCGTCGAGTTCGTCATCGAGACGGCGCGGCAGCTCAAGCGGGCGCACGGCTGCTTCCCGGAGGGCCGCTCCCCGCCCGGCGCCGCGGCCCCGGCCGCCGCTAAGCCGCCGCCGCTCTCGGCCAAGGACCTTCTCCTGCAGCAGCAGCAGCAGCAGCAGCAGCTCGGCCACGGCGGCCCCGAGGCCAACCCGCGCGCTCCCCAGGCCTTGAGCGCTACCCTCTGGCGGCCGCCGCAGCCGAGCGGCCCCCGCGCCTGGGCTCCGACTTCGGCGGCAGCCGCCCGGCCGCCGCCCTGGCCCAGCCGCCGACGCCGCAGCCGCCGCCTGTGAACGGCATCCTGGTGCCCAACGGTTTCTCCAAGCTGGAGGAGCCGCCAGAGCTGAACCGCCAGAGCCCGAACCCGCGACGCGGCCACGCCGTGCCGCCCACCCTGGTACCGCTCATGAACGGCTCGGCCACACCGCTGCCCGCCGCGCTCGGCCTGGGCGGCCGTGCCGCCGCCTCGCTGGCCGCCGTGTCCGGGGCCGCGGCCGCCGGCCTGGGCTCGGCGCAGCCCGCCGAGATGGGCGCCCACAAGCGGCCGGCGTCCGTGTCGAGCAGCGCGGCCGCGGAGCACGAGCAGCGCGAGGCGGCGGCCAAGGAGAAGCAGCCGCCGGCGTCCTCGCACCGCGGGCCGGCCGACAGCTTGTCCACCGCGGCCGGGACGGCCGAGCTGGGCAGCGAGGGCGCAGGCAAAGGCCGCGGGCCGGGCGAGCAGGACTGGGTCAACCGGCCTAAGACCGTGCGAGACACGCTGCTGGCGCTGCACCAGCACGGCCACTCGGCGCCCTTCGAGAGCAAGTTTAAGAAGGAGCCGGCCCTGACTGCAGGCAGGTTGTTGGGTTTCGAGGCCAGCGGGGCCAACGGGTCTAAAGCAGGTAGGGGCGGCTGTGGAGTGAGGGGGTCTAGGGGCGAAGCGGGGGCCTGAGAGCCGAGGAGGGGGTGCTCTTCTTATTGGCCGTTCTCCTCCGGCCCAGAAATAGCAAACATCCAACTTCCTGATCTGCTCGAGGCGGAACCAGTGCTTAGTGGCAACGTGTTCCTCTGCTGAAGCAGCATAACAGAGATGAGTCAGATGGACCGATAGGCAGCGACACAGGGCTTTCCTTTCCCAGCACATTCCTGGATGCGAGCATGAGGGCACCAATCACCTTTTAACCTGAGGGTGGGGAGCGGGGGCTGGGAGGCGTTAACCCTCATGTGCACAGGGTAGCCTGGGTACTTGCAGGCCTGTGGAAGAACAGACAGTGCTTTCCGTGCCATTTTCCGTGCCTTTTTTAACTGCTAGACTGCCTCAGAGCCTTCTCGGTCTAAGTGGTTTAAGTTGCACGTGCTCTTGAAACTTGGTTTTTCTGTACCAACTTTGGAGAATAGAAATTCTTCAGAGGGTTGTGTTGTGTGTTAGTGAAAGAAAGATCCTTTTTAGTGCACGTTCATTTATTTCTTTTTTTTCCCCTTTCTGTCTTTGTTCTTCCAGTTGCAAGAACAGCAAGGAAAAGGAAGCCTTCTCCTGAGCCAGAAGGTGAAGTTGGGCCCCCTAAGATCAATGGAGAGGCCCAGCCATGGCTGTCTACATCCACAGAAGGGCTCAAGATCCCCATTACTCCTACATCGTCTTTTGTGTCTCCACCACCACCCACTGCCTCACCTCATTCCAACCGGACCACACCGCCTGAAGCGGCCCAGAATGGCCAGTCCCCCATGGCAGCCCTGATCTTAGTAGCAGACAATGCAGGGGGCAGTCATGCCTCGAAAGATGCCAACCAGGTGCACTCCACCACCAGACGGAACAGCAGCAGTCCACCCTCTCCATCCTCTATGAACCAAAGAAGGCTGGGCCCCCGAGAGGTGGGGGGCCAGGGGGCAGGCGGCGCCGGAGGACTGGAGCCAGTGCACCCTGCCAGCCTCCCGGACTCCTCTCTGGCTGCCAGCGCCCCACTGTGCTGCACCCTCTGCCATGAGCGGCTGGAGGACACCCACTTTGTGCAGTGCCCTTCTGTTCCTTCGCACAAGTTCTGCTTCCCCTGCTCCAGACAAAGCATCAAACAGCAGGGAGCTAGTGGAGAGGTCTATTGTCCCAGTGGGGAAAAATGCCCTCTTGTGGGCTCCAATGTCCCCTGGGCCTTCATGCAGGGGGAGATTGCAACCATCCTTGCTGGAGATGTGAAAGTGAAAAAGAGAGAGACTCGTGACTTTCCGGTTTCAGAAAAACCCAATGATTAATCTTAACTAAAACTGCTTGAATTGTATATATATCTCCACATATATATATATCCAAGACAAGGGAAATGTAGACTTCATAAACATGGCTGTATAATTTTGATTTTTTTGAATACATGTGTTTCTATTTTTTTTTTTGACGACAAAAGGTATGTACTTATAAAAGCATTTTCTTCTTTTGTTAACTTTATTAGCATATCTTTGTGCTTTATTATCCTGGTGACAGTTACCGTTCAATGTAGGCTGTGACTTGCGCTGCTTTTTTAGAGCACTTGGCAAAGCAGAAACGCTTCTAGCTGTATTTGTATGCACTTATTTTAAAAAGAAAAAAAAAAGCCAAATACATTTTCTGACATTGTAAGATTGCCTTACTGTCTGTTGTTATTTACTGCTGGCCCCTTTCTCAGGCTGGAGGCCAACTGGTGGAGAAGGAAAGGAAATGAGGAAAGGGGCAGTGTTGTGAAGTGGGCATGCCACTGAGAAATGTCACCAAGTTCCCCCAAACATTGCCCTTTCAGAGTAACAGGAAATCGATTGTGAATCTTTCTCGATTTTGTTCTTCAAGTTCAGTTGTTAGGTATTGATGACTGCCTGAGAGTTGCTGCTGAGAGATTTTCAGGACTGGGGGGGTTATTTGGGGGGTGATTTTTTTTTTTAAGGCAGAGTTGACCACTGTTCACTGCCCATGTGATCAGTTGTAAGATGACAATGCTGCATGCTAGTTGGTTACATAATACACAATCCAGTGACTCGAGACAGTGATAACGGTTGTTGGTGGGGACAAGATGGCACTGCCATCTTTGCATGGAGCCTGGCTCTGCAGCGCCACTTGATCTTTGAAACCCCCTGGAGCTCTGTCTGTCGTTGCTGTGGTCGTTTCCTTTGAAAAGAATTGAAAAGAAGTGACAGTCCAGGTGAACTGGAGATTGTGGGATTGGTTTTGTTTCCGTTTTGTGTTTTGTCGTTTTATCATTTACCTGGAGCGCTCTTGCTGTCGATGTGATCACCTACACCCGTTCCTAGTGAGTGCTAAATACAGTATGGTACCATGACAGTAACAGCGCAGGGTGCTGCCAGGACTGCCCGTGGGCATATCAGTGACAGCCCAGATGGGGGTGGAGGAAACCTGTAATTTCTTTCTCACATGTGTTTGAAATACCAAGTGAATAATACTGTTCTTCTGGACAAAAAATGATAAATAGCAAAAATTAAAGAGTTTTACATGATAGACAGGCCCCACCTCTCAAACTATTTTTAGAAGCCTTTTGTAAACTAATTTCTTTTGATCACTATTTTGCATCAGTAAAATGATTTTTTTAAACCAATAAATCATCAGTTATTAGAAATAGTTGTCTCACAGTGATACTGGTTTTTCTTTTGTGCTGTTATGATTTAACATTGACAGGAACACTACTTTAAATCCTTTTATGTTCAGGTGTTTGTAACTTGGCCCTATAATTAGGCTGAATCATGGCTTCGAGGTCTACAACTTCTGTGTATGGTTCACAACCGAGCTTTTAATTTGAAAATACAGATTGTTACCCACTTTGAATTAACTTTTTCAGTTGTGTTTTTGTCTTTCTTTTTTAAATTTCTCAAATATTTTTTAATGGTCGAGTTATTAACACTTGAAAATCAGATACTGCACCAAATACAGTATTTTTTTCATGGTGTTTTTAATGAGTGCACCTATTATTAATGCTGTGCAAATTCATGTTACCGGTCATTGTTATATTACAAACAGACTTGCATGATTAACCAGTTTGTTACACTTTTTAAAAAAATTGGAATATCTATGACTCAGATCAGACTGGTTTCTCTTATGTAAATGCACACATGCAGAAACCCAGTCGCTTTTACATGCCCATAAAGACATTTGTAAAGAATTCAATTTATTATGGTCTGTTATATAAATGTGTATCTAGGCACTTTACTATAAACTGGAGTTTGACCTCATAGACGTTACAAGTTGATCAGTCATTTGACCTAATTTGTGGTAGCTATCTGTATGTTTTGCAATCTTGATACAGATAAGCTTTCCAAAAGATTAATAATAAAGAACCATCCTGCTGTTTTGAATAAGTCTCTCCAGCTGTGGAAAAGACAGCCTATGGTTTCTCTGCGCTGGTGTTCAAGAGGGAGAATTTAAACAGCTTTAAAGGGCTGCATGTTGAGTTTACTCCTATTAAAAAATAAGAGTCTGACTGGCCCTTGGGTGGCCTTATAGAAGGCTTGCAGCTGGAAAAGTGTTGGTCTAGGTTATTTCTCTGGCATTCTCTGAAGTTAAGAAGTTAGCACTGGGACATGGGTTTGATTCTTTGTTGTGCTGATGACAGTGCAGAGATTCCCCACAGCTGGATAAAGATGTCAGAAAGCTACTTACTGTATGTGGGCAGTATCAGATTTCAAATCCTAATATTTCAGCTGTGCTTTTAATACTCAAAATATTAGGGGATGGGGTGTTGAAGCTTTCCCCTTTTTGCTTTAACAATTTATAGAATTTAACAGATGTACTGTCTTTCATGTGGCCTCACATTAAAAGTTATAAGAACGTACACATGGTTTACAACTTTATTACTAGATACCTTTCCTTGGCCACCAAGTATTTTAAAAGTGTGCCACCTTTTAACCTTTACTTTTTTTTTAAGTTGAAGGTGATACTTTTTCTATATATGATGAAACTCATGTCAACTAAAGTGAGTGTAATCTCAGATATCAACATTATTTTAAAATCACGCTATGGAAATATCACCTGCATTCTGTCATTTGTCAGATTTACAGTACTTTTTTTTTCTTTAACTTTTAGCATTAAATAAAAATAAAATTGGGAGCACTGAACATTTTCTGAGGCCTTTTTAATTGTTTAAAGTAAGCTTAGAGTGGCTCTTGTTTTAATCACCAGTGGCAATGTGACCAGAGGATGTGTGGGTTTGGGGTTGGGGTTTGACTGAACCAGCAGGAGAAAGGGAGGAGATAAAAGACATGGAACAAAAAGGCAACTGATGGAAGGCGGAAGAAAGTGCTAGGGACTGGGGAAAGGGCAACTGGATAGGAGAACCAGATAAAGAGAAGAGCTGAACAAAGTACAGCCAGAAAAGCACTTGTTTACTTTTCAACTTGCAGTTCAGCCAGCCATTCTGCAATAGTAGATTGGAAAGAGACGATAGTGAAGACTTTGAAAAGATTGTCAAGACAAGGAGTTGCTCACTGGAAAGCAGTGGAAGAAAACTGATGTTGGGCCAGAGAAAATTCACTGCAGACAAAAGATAGAAAAAAGCCTACCTTTTGGAAAGCTTTAGAATAAAGTCAGGAGCCAAAGCCATGTGTGAGCTTTATTGATGCTCTGAAACCTAAATTTATAAATGGAGATAAAAGGTGGAAAGCACCGAGATAAAGATATTTTTAACAAACGCCTGTCTACTATCACATAGTAAGAAATTTCCTAGATGTTTGCAGCTTTTGCTCTTATTGATTAATGGCTTGGCAGACTTCTCTACAAAAGGAACTTGTGAAACTTACTACAGTGTTTAAGATCAGGTACACACAGACTTACTATATGTTTTAAATTAAACAGCCACAGTTATTGCATATTTAGAGATGGCCCAGTAACTTTGGGAGTCCATGACTATATATGCATTTTAATGAATTTTTAATTAGCATATTTAAGGGCATTTTTAAGAAACAGTATCCTTAAGTTATTTCTAGATTATAACACACAATGTGATGTTCCATTTAATAAGTTTAAAAGAACTGCTAAACTACTAAGTCTTCTTAAAGGTGCTAAATTTTATTTTCAGTGAAACTGAAAATAGTGCAGCTTGCAGAAGTCATTTTTATAATTTGAAAAGCGCCTCCCAACGTAAACTGTGATGATTGCATTGTTTCCCAAAAAAAAAAAAAAAAAAAATCTGACCCCTTGATGTGGCAGATGTCTTTGTTTATTCCCCAAAGCTGGGAAAAAATTGAAGGGAAAACATGGAGCTCCTTTTAATTCCTAGACTTTTTAAGTCCCCCATTACTCAGAGTTGTTTTACATATGATTTATAGATGGGTTTTATTTGGTTAGTGAAGAGTAGAATGTTTCTCTTCCTGATTCCAAAGTGTATACGTGGAATCATTCAGAAAAATGTTCAGTCGTGTGTAGCCACTGGAAGTACTGAGTCACCCTTATTTGCTTGCCTTTTCTTCTTAGGGAACAGTGAGAGGACACGCCTTTCCTCTGTCACAGACCAAGGGCAGAGACACCAATGAATGGAATACAGATTTACCTACTTCACCATCTGGGGTTCTAGAAATGGGGGTGGGGGGTGGTGAGATGGGAGTGGGGATGTTGTTTAACTCCTTCAGTGCCACTGCCTAGGCCTCTGACAGCAATAGTATTGATTACAATACAACTGGTTACAATTCACTAAAAATTGTGTGTGTAACTTCTCAGATTGTCAACTATCTGGATCTTTTGCTGCAGTTTCTCTTAATAGCCTGCATTTTCCTCAAATGTTAGGAACCCCACACAGGCATTTAAAAGGCACAAAAATACACAAAAAATCAATTGGTAAATTACTTAAGGAGTTGGAAGATAGACAATGACTGGATTTATGGATTATCTGTGGCTTTCTCTTATTAATCCTCAGATAAGACCATAATTAGGGATAGCCACACTATCCCAGTTTACCATTAACAAAATCATTTGTATTCAATTTAATGGTGAAGTTTGTTTTAACTCATCAGTTACTTGTTCCTTCCCCATGTCAATACAACTTAAAGTGCTTGATTTAATTTGAGGTAGAACTTTTTAAAGAAAAGTATAGAATACAAAATCTACATCTATAGATTTCACTGGTGTTTATCACAGGATATTGTGCACTTCTCTGAGGGGCTGAGCAGCACCAATCCATGCAAGTTACAATAAAGGTACTTCAGGGCAAAAGTATACTGTAGGCAGATCATCTGGACATTGGGTCTAAAAGCTGTTCTTTTAATCTGAAAAACAATGGGAGTCAAGTCCTTAATAGAACAATCCTATTAGAACGGCATGAACAGTTTCTACTATAATAAAAACTTAAACACTGCTTTAAAAAGAAAATGTAGAATAGCCCTTTAAAACTTAAAACCATAGTATAGGAACTCTTCAGTGCATGTTAAAATTTATCACGAAAGTCATCCTTGAAAATCCTTTTAGGAGATGATTTTTCTCCTAGCTCAGAGACGGTCTGGAGACTAGACTACAGGATTCCTAGTTTCAATTGCAAGCATCAATGTACTGGTTGATCTTATCCTTTGAATAGACTTTAGAAGCTAGATCGAATAATCTAAAGAGTCTTCTCCAGCAATTCAACAGCCCTTGATACTGAGATAATACATCCTGAATAGAGTAATATGTCACATTTCAATGTTTCTAAATATAGTTTATATTTGGGGGAAATGAACTGTGTTATATAATCTGTAGATCTCATTACTTACCACTTTTACTTAGCAACTGCTATTTCACTTTTTGTATCATTACCATCTGGTAAAGTTCAGAAGCCCGTGACAGGACTGCAGCATCTTGCGCAACACAAGTCATATTTTGCTGTGTACTCTTTAAAGGTAGCAACTTTAGCAGACAAATATTTGGGTCGTATATTTCTCTGCCATTTAGAAAACAGTTTTCCTGTGACAGTGCAAGCAGAATATTTTGCACTGTAAATGTGGCGATCTCGCCAAGAAAAACAAAAATCCTGAAACATTTCCCCGGAGCGAAGGGCCTAAATTTATTTTAATGTATGGAAAGAGTTTTTGTAACTCAAATTACTTTTATTTTTAACTCAAATTATTTTTAAGCTCAAAATCACTGAGCTTTATTTTCCTTTATCGTAGGATTTTAAAATATTAAACCGTACCAGTGAAGGTTGTGCAGAGAAGTGAAACGTAGGAGTAAGGATTGTCTAGGACTTGAATAAATCAGCATTTCTTTACACACAGCCTTGGCCTTGGGCCCTTCATGTTCTCTACAGCGTGAGAGAGCTGCAAAGTAGAAAGAGGCTGCTGCATGCCTTAACTCACGTTGTTACTCCAGCCTCCAAACAGCAATTTGATTAGCTTTTTTTCGGTGATAAAAGATAAAGATTTATTGTAACCCACATACAATTGAAATCAGAATTTCACAGAACGGTCACAGTCGTTAGGGAAGTTTTGGAATACTATTGTCTTAACAAGCACCATATGGGCTGTCGCTGTTATTATTTAACACCTATTAAAGAGGCACATCATTCTAGGCTTTGAACAGCTGAGAGGCCATAGCCCCCACCGTCCTCGGAGCTTCCAGTCGATGCCGCAGGTAGGGTGCGTGTTTTCTGAATGAAGGGCACGTACCGACAAGACTTAACGGTGAGTTGGTTTCTTTCCAGGAGTTGGAAAGTATAGTCAGAGCTAAATTCTTCTATAGAGAACCGACTCTCTTCCGGAGCTTACATCCGGAACTTTGGTGGAATTCTGACATAGGAACACAAGCCTATATTCAAGGCGCTTTAATTAGGTCCAACGGGCAGCCATCACGCACGAAAGGGGCCACGGGACACCATTTTCTTCATACAAATCAAGAGGCCGGTTGAAAAATATGGGAGCTAGGTCGTAACTGTCAAGCTGTAGATCTTTTTCACTTTTTATGGTTGCTCAGAATGGCGTTTTTTTAAAAGGAAGAAAACAACCGCCGGTTCAGCCAAGCCCTGTTTACTCGAGGGGAAGGAAAGGGGCGGAGGCTCCCGGACTCTCCAGCCGCCTGCGTAAAGGCCTTCGCCCACGAGGAGACCTTGCTGTGGTTTCCAGTGCTGCACCCTGACTCACGCCGCGCCCGTATTTATTTATTCTAGAACTTTTTCCCGGGCAGCACAAACGGGCACAGCGCCTGCTCCCCGCGCCGCTATCTGCGCACGTGGATCCGCGCGACCCCGCGGCAGGCCCCGGCGGCGGGCGGGGCCGGGGCGGGGGGCGGGGCCAGAGGGCCGGGGGCGGGGCATGGCTGGGCGGGGCCGGTCCCGGACCCGGAAACAGCGGCGGCGTACCCTCCCCGCAAGGCCGCCCTGGCCCATCCCGCACTGAGCGCCAGGCCCATGGGCGAGCCAGCTGCAGCGGCTATAATTAGAGGGGCGCTGCGGCCCTGCCGAGTCTGATCCTTCGCGCCCCCCGCCGGCGTTCCTGGGAGGAATGTGCGGGCGCGAGGCCGTCCGTCGCCGCCAGCGCGCTCCTGGACGGTCACCTCGTGGTGGACCAAATAAAGTAAAAGGTCTGGCTCCTGCTGAGCGAGGCCGAGCAAGCGACCCGGGAGCCAGCCCAGGGGGTGTGGCGAGCCCTCGGCTGCCCAGAAAAGATCAAACGCTCGTCGGCAACAGCCGTGCCTGCCGCCTGCGAGGGTCCTTGCGCTGGCCAAGCAGTACAGAGTAGATTTGTCTTAAGTTGGAGATGGCGCATGACAAGAGCGGCCCCAAATGTCACTCCCTTTTGGAAATCATGATGCTGCCTTTTTTTTTTTTTTTTTAAAGACTGTGGCTATAATAAGGCAAATGTTCCATGCTGGTGGAGTAAGCACTCATGCTTAAGGGGCAACTGTATTAGCAAAAACACTAATGCACGGTACACGTTAATTTAAATGTATTTATTAAGTAAATCTCAGGGTGTGCTCCTGTGGGTACTACCAAGCCAGATAAAGTGTGTAACAACTGACTGCTAAAAGGGAGTCGTCTTTTTAGAGAAAAACATACCTTAGAAAAAAATTTTTTTCTACTAGTGGGCCCTTGAGGTGGCACCGATTAATTAACTTCTAATTTTTGTTAATTATTGAATTTAATACTCTGTAGCAGTATATTCCAAAATAATAATAAGCATGAGCCCATCCTTTTAACAAAATGACTGTTTATTACTAGCCTTGGAGCAGGGGCCTAGGAACTTCACTGTGATCTAAGAGTTGTATAACATTTTCGGTCATTGTTTAAAAAAGGATTGCAGAAGATAGACAGGAATCTAAAAAAAAATAAATCCTTGCTCCAGGCTTAAGAATACCTAGACACAACCCTACTAAAAGACTTCCTTCATCAACATATTTTTCTTTCTAGATAACAGGCACAAAAACCAGTTTAGAAGCTTGAGATGGAAATCATACAAAACAGTCCACTCCTTATATATTTTATCGAGAAACCTGGAAGCCTTTTCGGTGGAAATTCGATTCCTAGGAAGTTATTCTGGCTGGAGCCTGTTTTTCTTGACACAGCAGCACTGTACTCACAGCCTGCTCTGCTCCTTCACAAAGCTCTTTGAGGGGAAACTATGTTGAGAGATACAAATTCAAGTTTTTGTGAAAACACACCTCAGAATTGTCCAGTTCTATTCCAGATACACAAAAACAGTGAATGAAGGTCAAAGAGTCTCCAGATACCTTGGGCTTTGTGTGGTCATTTCAGGTAATTCAGTTAATGTATTTTGCAGTTTTTAAAATGTCCATGTACTTAACCTCAAAAGGGGTTAAGGAACTAAACTGGACAATCCCTATGTCAGCCAGATATGAGAAAGCACTGGGCATGTGTGGTAGGCATTAGGTACTTGGGTGCAGTATGTACTACTAAAAATGGAACTCCTCTGGTGTCCAGTGGTTACGATTTCCTTTTCCAAAGCAAGGGGTGCAAGTTTGATCCCTGGTTGGGGAGGTAAGATTCCACATGCCCCGAAGCCAAAAAACCAAAACATGAAACAGAAAAAATATCATAATGAATTCAATAAAGACTTTAAAAATGGTCCACACACACAAAAACTTTTCAAAAGTGTCGACCTCTGGTTATATCATGAAAGGGGGTCACAGCAAACAGTTTTGAAACAGTGGTAATAGGAGGCTCCCCCTGCTGTCACATAGAAGATACATCTCTCCTAGGCCAGAATCCCAGGAGTCCTGTACTTGGGACAGCCACTGGGTGTAAAGCTTAGCATCAGGCCGTTTGTGAAGTTATCAACACCTTGGGGGATACATCATTCTATTGAAAATGAAATAAAATTATAGACCACAAATAAAGGGAATGAATATTTTCTTTAAAAGTTTCTCTGCTCAGATTTATTTACTGAAGGGTCAGCCTACCTAAAACCCACCAGAACAGTCTCCCTCCATCTACATATGGCTTTGAAAGCAAAGATGATATTTGTGTGGCTGGTGGCAGGTGGGTGAGGGGAGACCTGAGGGAGTGAGGATGTGATGGAACCTCTTGTATTCTTTTAAGATAATCAGTAAAACTGATGTATGATGAAAAATAAAAGAACACCTACATTGAACTTTGACTTCAGTAAAATTGTTGGATTTATTTTAAAAAATCATTTTATGTCTATGTATTATGAATTACACTTTTCTGCACATGGACCTTTACGTCCATAAGTAAGCCTTCAGTAATCATGAACTTCTTGTAGTCCTGAAAGGAACTCATTCAGGGTCTCTGGGACCAACATTGCCTCAGTTGAGTGTCAGCTGGTACCAGACTGCACTGATGGTCTGCATGTTTGCTGAGGGTTTGAAGACTTCATAGCAATTAGGTGGATGACTTGAACTGCAAGCAGTAAAGAGAAAGAGACAATGTGTGCAAGAATGAGAGCTTGGAGAGGAAGAATCACAGGAGAACCAACCTCAGTCAGAGTCATCCATTCATTCACTCTGTTCACTTACTCTTTCTCTCCATAAATCTATTTCATGGTAAAGTATGTGGGCTCTGAAATCAGACTGCTTAAGCTAAAATTCCAGCTCCAACTGTTTGTAACCTTTAAGATTTAACCCTCCAATCTCCATTTAATTATCTGTGAAATGGGTTAAGGATATTACTTCACTCGTGGAGTTGTTGAGGACACGAATTGACAGGCGTATATGAGGTGCATACTATGATGTCTGGCACATGATAAGTGTGTCATAATGACAAGTGGCGTATTGAACTCTCAGTAAATAGTTGTTAAAGGAATCCATTTAGTCTCTAATCTTAATGAGGAAAGTGTGGTGAAAAATAAGAAAAGAACCATAAAAATGTGTTTATAAGATACAGTGAAAACAGGGTTAGCCTACATGAGGAGAAATTACCCAGGAAAGTTGTACCGAGGAGGAAACTGAGCGGAGACATTCACAGAGCTGGGCCCGCCAGCAGGCGCTGGGGCAAACGGCAAGCATGGGATCCTATAGACACTGTTGAGCCCATTTAGGACTCTGCACTTCCAGTACAGAGACCACAGCTTTGATCCCTGGTCTGGAAACTAAGGTCCCATGTGCTGCGGGATGAGGGCAAAAGATTGAAAAAAGGCAAAAGTGGGGGCTGGCTGCACTCACTCCGGCTTTCCACCTCCTCCTGACAGGAGAAGAGAGAGGAAGACAGCCTGACTCACCTAAGAGCTCCCAGGTGATCTTAGAAGCTGGTTAGCAGCCGTTGCAACAGCAATACTTTTGCTGAGAAGTGGTTAACGGGTCCAAGTGGCTAAAGACATAACTCTCTTCATTCCAACCCTGGCCCCACCCCAGCTTGGCTCTGTCCTCAGACAAGCTTCTAGATGTCACTAAACCTCAGCCTCCTCATCTGTAGAATGGCAAGAAAATGGGTACCCATTTCATAAGTCTCTTGTGAGGGCTAAGTGATTTATAAAGTTTCCTTGGGATAGTCACATAATAAACGTGGTGTCTAATTATTCTAAAACAGGGAGGATCAGAGGGTGGGGAGAGTGATCACTTCATCCCCTCATCCTTTGGCCAACACCTGAGACCTCACCACTCAGGTCTTTCCCACGGGTCCTCTATGTCTGGAAACCCTCTCAGTTCAGTTCAGTTCAGTCGCTCAGTCGTGTCCGACTCTCCGCGACCCCATGAATCGCAGCACGCCAGGCCTCCCTGTCCATCACCATCTCCCGGAGTTCACTCAGACTCATGTTCATTGAGTCCGTGATGCCATCCAGCCATCTCATCCTCGGTCATCCCCTTCTCCTCCTGCCCCCAATCCTTCCCAGCATCAGAGTCTTTTCCAATGAGTCAACTCTTCGCATGAGGTGGCCCAAATACTGGAGTTTCAGCTTTAGCATCATTTCTTCCAAAGAAATCCCAGGGCTGATCTCCTTTAGAATGGACTGGTTGGATCTCCTTGCAGTCCAAGGGACTCTCAGGAGTCTTCTCCAACACCACAGTTCAAAAGCATCAATTCTTCGGCGCTCAGCCTTCTTCACAGTCCAACTCTCACATCCATACATGACCACAGGAAAAACCATAGCCTTGACTAGACAGACCTTAGTCGGCAAAGTAATGTCTCTGCTTTTGAATATACTATCTAGGTTGGTCATAACTTTTCTTCCAAGGACTAAGCGTCTTTTAATTTCATGGCTGCAGTCACCATCTGCAGTGATTCTGGAGCCCAGAAAAATAAAGTCTGACACTGTTTCCACTGTTTCCCCATCTGTTTCCCATGAAGCGATGGGACCGGATGCCGTGATCTTCGTTTTCTGAATGTTGAGCTTTAAGCCAACTTTTTTGCTTTCCTCTTTCACTTTCATCAAGAGGCTCTTTAATTCTTCACTTTCTGCCATAAGGGTGGTATCATCTGCATATCTGAGGTTATTGATATTTCTCCCAGGAATCTTGATTCCAGCTTGTGTTTCTTCTAGTCCAGTGTTTCTCATGATGTACTCTGCATATAAGTTAAATAAACAGGGTGACAGTATACAGCCTTGAAGTCCTCCTTTTCCCATTTGGAACCAGTCTGTTGTTCCATGTCCAGTTCTAACTGTTGCTTCCTGACCTGCATACAGATTTCTCAAGAGGCAGGTTAGGTGGTCTGGTATTCCCATCTCTTTCAGAATTTTCCACAGTTTATTGTGATCCACACGGTCAAAGGCTCTGGCATAGTCAATAAAGCAGAAGTAGATGTTTTTCTGGAACTCTCTTGCTTTTTCCATGATCCAGCGGATGTTGGCAATTTGATCTCTGGTTCCTCTGCCTTTTCTAAAACCAGCTTGAACATCTGGAATCCCTCTGATTGTCCTTTATTTTGGCTGTGCTGGGTTTTTGTTGCTGAGCACAGGCTTTTCGTTGCAGAGTGTGGGGACTCCTCTCTGGTTGTGGTGCGCAGGCTTCTCTTGTTGTGGCGCGTGGGCTCCAGGTGCGCGGGCTTCAGTAGTTGCAGCTTAGAGTCTCAGTAGTTGAGGCTCACGGGCCCTAGAGCGTGCAGGCTTCAGTAGTCATGCCACACTGTCTTAGTTGCTTATCAGCATATGGAATCCTCCCTGACCAGGAGGGAACGCAGGTTCCCTGCATTGGCAGGTGAATTTTTATCCACTGGGCCACCAGGGAAGCCCCTGACAGTCCTTCTTTAAATGGCTATTGAAACCTTCCCAAACTCCCGAGTTTTCTATCCAAGCCCCTACTCCATGGACCCCTCCCCTGTCACTCTAGATGGGAATATGGATTTCCAACCTTTGTCCATTCTTGTGCCTGCAAACTCTGCCCAGCAGGCTTCTGCTGTAAGTCTTCAGGGCCCTCCTCTGTCTGGCTTCTACTGGTCCCATCCATCTTTGGCCCTAAGGGAGAAAAGAAAGGAAGGCCTCTGTATTCTAGGAGCCAGAGGCAGGGGTGGCTTGGCGACATCTATAGATGCTTCAATTCTGATTCTGCTTCTCCCTAGCAGCAAGGGTTAAGGCCAGTATTATTATTAAGGCTTGTGTAGAATTATGTACACAAGCATGTGCTGTAAGCTTCAAAGTAGCATAAAACGCTGACTTTTACCTAACTTGGGATCCCTCTACCCATAGAAGATTTACCTGAGTCATGAATTCAGGGACTTACTTCCCTTATGTTTAGTTTATAAAAATATCAAGACTGAGACTAGTTTCTGGACAACATCACTGATGAACTTTTTTCTGACTGTCTATGAAGTGTTTATCCAAGACTTTCCCCTAAATCTCAAGCTCATCCTTAGGATGCAGCCTTGTCTAGAAACAGGTTCTCCTGGCTTTGGTGCAGTTATAAGTCACTGGGTCACATTTCTACCCTGCCTTGAAGAACTGCCACGGTCAGGTGTGTGCCTTGGGCTCCATGATCAGGGCCAAGAAGTCAAAGGTCCTAGGAGAAATGCAGAGTCCTTCCTGCAAGGCTGATAGGAGAGGGGGCTGTGGGTGAGCCTCCCTTCCCTCTGGTTCCCATTGGAAGGCCACAGGAGTCAGAGAAGTCAGAGTTTATATGCCTAAGGAGGTTGACTACATTGGGCAGATCTGACAAGACCGGAAGTACCCTTGGTATTACAACATGGAAGGTGCAGTGAAGGAGGCCTGTACAGTGTCTTATTTCAGTGTGGGCTAAAAATTCCATGTAGGATGATTCATATGGGAGCTGCTGCCTGGCTGCTTTTTCTTGAGCTATAATAAACGTATTTATAAGTCACCATGGTGGCTGAGCTCTGCAGGCTGAAACTCAGGCAGAGTATCTTTGTTGTTGTCTTAAGAATTCCTTCTTCAGGAAACCTCAGTCTTGGCTTTTAAGGTCTTCCTCTGATTGGATGAGGCCCACCCACATTATGGAGAGCAATCTGCTTTACCCATAGTCTACTGATTTCACTGCTGATCATATCCAAAAAGCACCTTCACAGCAACATCAGGACTGCCCTTCACTTGACCAAATAACTGGGTGCCATGGTCTAGTCAAGGTGGCACGTAAAGTAATCATTATGGCCACTTTCCGAGTTTTCTTCAGCTCCTCTGACTGCCCCCCGGTTGTGATGCTTCTATCAGTGATGTTGCTTCCAAATGCAAAGTCACAAAAGCAATCTATTCAAACAGGATTCAACTCTAAGGGGAACTTATTGGCTCTTGTAACTGAAGAATTCATAGCAGACCAGCCTGAGGTCTGACTCACTTCAGGTTTGTACCTCATCTCTCCCTGGTTCTTTTGACTCCACCTTCCCTGTGTTGATTTTATCTTCAAGCAGGCTTCCCCCAAGATTATAAGATGGTTGACATGCTTTCTTATTCACACCCAGGAGGAAAGAGAGCAGGCACATCCCTCCCAGAACAGAGCAGAAAGAGCACCAAGCTTGTCTCTGCTTGGCTTGGTCCTGATATCATGTGGCCGAGGAATAGCCCGCTCTGTATGGCTTAGGTCTACCCACACCCTGACCGATCCCAGAGCAAGGAGATGAGATTTCCCTGACTGGCATCTAGTTAGGGGTCTTCCCTGGAGCCAGGCCCAGCCAAACAAGTAGCTGCTATACAGTGGCCAAAGGGTGGTCTGGATGTGGACGATAACCTTCAATCTCTGCATCAGTCTCTGAAGCTTGCAGCTGCAGTGCCCAAGTCTAGGGCACATGTAGTGCTCCAGCCTACGGGACTTGTGCCCCCTGGGGCTGAGTGGTCTCAGCCTGTGGGGTCATAGGCACAGAGAGGACTGCTGCCCAGAAAGAGAGATGTGTTCCCTTGGATGTCAGGGCAGAGTGAGTCCAGCATGGAGGGGTCGGTGGTGGCCAACAGGCTGGCAGCTGTGTGCTCACTTTCAGCTTCCTTGTTTCTAAACTGCCTTCCTGCCACTGAGGGAGTGATCTCAGGACTGAACTCCTAGCAGCCAACTTTACCGCTGTCAGCGTTCGATCGGGGCTGTGACGCCGCCAAGAGGAGTGAGTCACGCTGTTCTGGTTGGGATGGTTTGGTGGGGACAAAGAATGCAGGAGGAAGGAGACTGGAAAGCTTGTGCGGGCAGTCCCTGGGGAGGGAACTGTCTCTGAGATTCCCATCTGGAATTTATTATTTAAAAAAAAAAACCCATTTGGCAAAAAGAGGAAAAATAATAAAAAATTGCAGGAATATATATATATATAATGTATGTATGCTAATTCACTTCAGTCATGTCTGACTCTTTGCAACCCCATGGACTGTAGACCACTAGCTTCTCTGTCCATGGGATTCTCCAGGCAAGAATACTGGAGTGGGTTGCCATGCCCTCCTCCAGGGGATCTTCCTGACCCAGGGTCGAACCCATGTCTCTTATGTCTCCCTGCATTGGCAGATGGATTCTTTACCACTAGTGCCACCTGGAAAGCCCATATATATATATTACGTGTGCATGTGTGCATGCTAAGTTGCTTCAGTCGTGTCCAGCTCTGTGCGACACAGTGGACTGCAGCCTGACAGGCTCCTCTGTCCATGGGATTCTCCAGCCAGAATACTGGAGTGGGTTGCCATGCCCTCCTCCACGGGAGCTTCCCGACCCAAGACTGAACCATATATATATTGTATACATATATAAAACTGATTTACTTTACTTTATACCTGACACTAACGCAACACTGTAAATCAACTATATGCCAATAAATTTTTTTTTTCAAAGATTCTACTTTGGGCAAAAATAGAGATCATAAAGAAAGATTCTGATTTGGATGAAAAAAGAAAGAAAAAGGGGGGGAAGTAAGTGAAGTATCAGGACTTACATCTTAACAAGCGGTAAACGTCTCTTCTGCCCCTCCCTCTGTCTGTGCTGCTGCTGCAGCGACTTGCACTGGCCTGTCACCCAGGATGTCACAGGTGGGGGATGCTTCACTTTGCTGAAAAGCTCAGGTTCTTTGCACAGAGCTGTCTCCATTCTGGGGTCGGGAGTGCACTCAGGTCAGCTCAGCTCGACCATGGATCCCCAGCCTCCCTATCAAGCACTGAACAGTGAGGATCTTCCACTGTCTGAGCCAATACGCATCAACATTGTGTTGAAGAGACCATCACGACGGACCTGGGATTACAGGATGAAAATCAGCAGAGTTTTTGTACTGCCTAAATACAGTTAGAGAGAGAGGTATTTGGGGCCAAACACTGCGGGATTTAAACAAGGATGCTGTCATGTAAACAGGCACAGTTCTAAACTGAGCAAGAAAAGAAAAATTATTCTGCTGAATACCAATACAATATCTTATGACTGACAAAGGCTTTGGCTTCTTTCATGTCACTCACTTCTCATAACAGCCCAGAAAGCAAAAGCATCGGAAACCCTCAGAACAGAAAGCTGAGGCAGAGAAGTCTAGAAATTTATTCAAGTTACAGTAAGTCCCCTACACGATGTAGTGGCTCAATCATGTCCAACTCCACAAGCTCATGGGATTCTCCAGGCAAGAGTACCAGCGTGGGTTGCCATTTCTTTCTTCAGGGGATCTTTCTGACCCAGGGATTGAACTCAAGTCTCCTGCATTGCAGGTGGTCCTGAGCCACCAGGACCTTCAAGTGCAAAATTCCAAAGATGCTAATGTGAGTGCCAGCCTCTGTATGCCAGCTGCTGTTCTGTACTACTATACTTTTCTGGGTACTGTACTGTCAGATTAAAAATGTTTTCTTTACTTTGTGTGTTGGTTTTTATATATTATTTGTATATTATTTATATATATTATTGAAAAGTATTATAAACCTATTACAGTACAGTATTATACTAATTGTGTTAGTTGGGTACCTAGGCTAACTTTGTTGACTTACAAACAAATTGGATTTATGAACACACTCTCAGAATGGAATTCATTCATATGTAGGGGACTTACTGTATATAGTTACTAAGAGAAGCCTCTACTTAAATTTAGATCTGCTAACTCTAAATCCCCACCACTTTTTTTTCCCAATATTTAAGAGTAACACTTTGGCGGTTGGGGGCAGCTATCAATATAGCAAATATTAAGTAAGGTGTGTGCCACGGAATGGATTATACAAGTCTCAGTAGCTCCTTTTCACCCACTGATTTCTTCTCATACTTCATGGCTTAGCTTGCTAATGCAGGAGCCACATATTCCTGTTGTCTTTATTCTCCTGGTTTAATCAGAAAAGCGAGCCAGAAGAACTACAATGATTAGCCTGGGATCATTAGAAGAGGAAAGAATTTATATTCACAGTGACTGTATTTCTAGTCCATTGATTAGGCAATTTTGCTTTTATAAATCAATTGGGGTGATTGCTATGCTAAATAAAATGTAGCATTGCTATCACAAGGAAAACATAAATTATTAGCTTTAAAATACAGACTGTCTATGCCTGCAGATAGGTTTCCTATGGAATATTTCCTATTTTCTCATCCTGATTGCTGTCTTGGTTTTCTCAAGAGGTACCATTAGAGGTTCCTAGCTCTGTTGTGGATACAGCAGTGTAATCCAGCAACATGGGGTATCCTGATGTGCGCGTATGCCTGCGTGTGTGTTCAGTCACTTCAGTCGTGTCCGACTCTTTGTGACCCCTATGGACTGTAGCCCACCAAGCTTCTCTGTCCATGGGACTCTCCAAGCAAGAGTTCTGGAGTGGATTGCCATGCCTTCCTCCAGGGGATCTTCCTTACCCAGGAATCATACCCACGCCTCCTGCATCTTCTGCATTGCAAGCGGATTCTTTATGGCTGAGCCACTGGGGAAGCGCTAGGTATCCTGATATGTGACATTATTACTTAAGGTCCCTTGACAGCTCCCTGGTGGATGCAGGGTGGGGTTCAAAATCAACACAAGGGACTTAAACACGATACCACTGCCACACATACCTTCACTCTGCCGCTCCAATCCAGCAGGCATGATGATTTTTTGGAAAAATATACACAATCACCTTTGGAGGTTCTAGTAATAACTATACCAACAACTTCATCTCTTATAAATGAGTTACATTTTTTTCTTAGGGTATACAGAGGTCATTTCATAAATTGCACATTTCACACTGATTAATCTCGGTGGATTGCCTCTTGCTACAGCAAATATGATAATGTCCAACAATTGTAATGAATAATCATGGAACTTTATGCCATGAGAGGATGCTTTAAAAGCTAAATAATCATTTTTAAGAGGACACTAGAAGATTGAAGAGGGCAGAATGGAGATGTAAGAAAGAGGAGAAAACAGGAAAACAGCAATGAAGGAAGTACTCAGGGGATTAAAATGTTGAAAAGCCGGAGTTTAGGCTTTCAGAACAAAGAAGGAGGCATTTGGCTTCAATAAGATGGGATCTGATGGATTCTAGAGACCAGAAGTTTTATGAATTAATTTATTCATTGTATGCATCCTATATGTTAAGGCTGTGAGGATTTTAGATTGTTATCATGTTTTTAAGATCTGGTAGCCTTGTAGCCTACAGAAAAAGGACTGAAGCACAACAGACATTTAATGAATAAAAGAGAAAGGAGAAAGAAAAAGGAAGAAAAAGCAGAAATGGGGACTTTCCTGGTAGTCCACTGGTTTAAGACTCTGAGCTTCCAGTGCAGGTGGTGTGGGTTGTATCCCTGGTCAGAGAACTAAGATCCCACATGCCACCTGGTACGGCCAAGTGGCCAAATGATTTGGCCAAAAACTTTTGAAAACTTTTAATAAATAGAAAAAAAGCAGAAATGGAAGAAAGTGGCAACAGCAGTCAATGCAAACAAAACCCCCCTTGCAAGCCCTGATTTTTCCCAGAAAAAATAGATATAATGTTTTGTAAATGCTTTCCCAGTTTTCCTCAGCAAAGTCAGGCAGTCCTCAGTTCAGTTCAGTTCAGTTGCTCAGTTGTGTCCGACTCTTTGCGACCCCATGAATTGCAGCACGCCAGGCCTCCCTGTCCATCACCAACTCCCGGAGTTTACCCAAACTCATGTCCGTCGAGTCGGTGATGCCATCCAACCATCTCATCCTCTGTCGTCCCCTTCTCCTCCCATCTTCAATCTTTCCCAGCATCAGGGTCTTTTCCAATGAGTCAGCTCTTCACATGAGGTGGCCAAAGTATTGGAGTTTCAGCATCAGCATCAGTCTTTCCAATGAACACCCAGGACTGATCTCCTTTAGGATGGACTGGTTGGATCTCCTTGCAGTCCAAGGGACTCTCAAGAATCTTCTCCAACATCACAGTTCAAAACCATCAATTCTTGGTGCTCAGCTTTCTTCACAGTCCAACTCTCACATCCATACATGACCACTGGAAAAACCATAGCCTTGACTAGATGGACCTTTGTTGGCAAAGTAATGTCTCTGCTTTTGAATATGCTATCTAAGTTGGTCATAACTTTCCTTCCAAGGAGTAAGCATCTTTTAATTTCATGGCTGCAGTCACCATCTACAGTGATTTTGGAGCCCCCCAAAATAAAGTCTGCTACTGTTTCCACTGTTTCCCCATCTATTTCCCATGAAGTGATGGGACCAGATGCCATGATCTTCGTTTTCTGAATATTGAGCTTTAAGCCAACTTTTTCGCTTTCCTCTTTCACTTTCATCAAGAGGCTTTTAGTTCCTCTTCACTTTCTGCCATAAGGGTGGTGTCATCTGCATATCTGATGTTATTGATATTTCTCCTGGCAATCTTGATTCCAGCTTCTGCTTCTTCCAGCCCAGCGTTTCTCATGATGTACTCTGCATAGAAGTTAAATAAGCAGGATGACAATATACAGCCTTGACGTTCTCCTTTTCCTATTTGGAACCAGTCTGTTGTTCCATGTCCAGTTCTAACTGTTGCTTCCTGACCTGCATATAGGTTTCTCAAGAGGCAGGTCAGATGGTCTGGTAGTCCCATCTCTTTCAGAATTTTCCACAGTTTATTGTGATCCACACAGTCAAAGGCTCTGGCATAGTCAATAAGGCAGAAGTAGATGTTTTTCTGGAACTCTCTTGCTTTTTCGATGATCCAGTGGATGTTGGCAATTTGATCCCTGGTTCCTCTGCCTTTTCTAAAACCTAGGCAGATCTAGGCACAAGCATATGACACAGTTTTTGTATGTCCTTCCCTCCAGCAGATACTGATTATTAGGAACAAGACTCAGATCCTGTTCTCAAAGAACTTAGAATCTACTTGAAAATTTTGAACTAACATACATTAAATTATGGATCCCACTAAAATGACATTCAAGCAGGTCAAAGGAGGCCTGATGCATACTTTGGCTGCAAGGTTCAAAGAAGGGAGCAAGTCAAGCTGGTGACAGAAGGGAAAGTAAGATTCATGGAAAGGATGGGTTCCAGGAGGTACCCTGGAGGTGGGGGGACCACTACATCAGATGGAGCAAAAATAAGCATCGCATATTTGGGGACCAAGCAGAATCTGTGACTCCTAACTGAAAGATAATTACTGGGGAGTAATGGGACATGAAGTCTGACTATAGCATCAGGTGGAGTTTCCAAAGGCCCTGAAACTCATGTATGAGAAGACATCAGGCGTCCAAGGGTGTCTGTCATGACAGCAGTGCTGTGGGAAGTCCCTGGGGCAGAGGTTTTCACGAAGGATGCAACTGTGGCTCAGGCCTGTGGAGTTAAGGCCGCTGACAGGCCACCAGATTCTGAGGAATCGGACCAACGTGGCAGCACAGAGCAGCTAGTAGATAAACCATTTCAACAAACGAGTAGAGCAGACTTGGAGACCAGTCTGATTTAGGGCATGGATGGGAAGAGGGCGTGGAAGATGCAAATATTATCCATTTATGTGAAGGGGAGCAAGATTCACCTTGGGAGAAATCCCCAGATAAGTGAGTAAAAATGAATTGATGTTAAGCTGGGGACACACTTCAGAACAAAAAGAAGAACACACCCTCCCTCCCAGAGGGAGCCCAGCCCCCAGGGTTAGGCAAGGATGGTAATAGGTGATGCAAAGCACATCCAGCAGGAAATGGGCCAGGCTGCCTGGCCAGGTGCCAGGTGTGGTGGAACAGAATTGAACCAGGATGTTCTGGGCACTCAGGAGGTGTTCTCCGTCCTCTACCCTGAGAATCGTTGGTTGTGTGTATGCTGCATGAGCATCACGTGTTCATTCCTGCCTCCACTGACTTGCTCATTCCATGTATACTCTGTATGTATGCAAGGCTCCGCACTGGGTGCCACAGCAGAAAGGGGTAAGATAGGGTTGGGCGTCTTCAGGAAGCTCTCAGTCTACGGGGAAGACACAGATAAACATGTGCGTGTGTGTGCTAAGTCGCTTCAGTCATGTGATCCCATGGACTGTAGCCCACCAGGCTCCTCTGTTCATGGGATTCTCCAGGCAAGAATACTGGAGTGGGTTGCCATGCCCTCCTCTAGGGGATCTTCCCATCTCAGGGAACGAACCTCCATCTCTTATGTCCCCTGCATTGGCAGGTGGGTTCTTTACCACTATTATCCCCTGGGAAGCCCACAGATAAACACAGAATGGAGCAGTAAGCCTGAGGAAAGCATTTGAAATAGCCATTACAGGGAACTCATGGATGCTATAATTAGGAGTAAAGAGGGTAAAATTTCAGAGTTCCTTTGAAGATGTCAGGATTTTTATTTTTATTTTTATTTTTATTTTTGCAGAAGCAGAGAGTGGCATGAGTCAGGGTTAGAAGTTTGTGTCTCAGAAATTCACTGGTAGTCCAGTGGTTAAGGCTCTGAGCTTTCACTCCCAAAGACGTGGGTATGCTGTCAGCCCCTTGGTGTGCCCAAAACTTTTTTTTAAAAAGAAATAAACAAAAAATTTGTGTCTAAAAGTTCAACATGTAAGAGGCAAGGACTGTAGTCCTTCCAGAGTCCTAGAGAAGTTAAGCAGTGTAGCTCCTGGGAGGCTAAGATGCAAAGAACCTGCTTTTTTACATCAGAGGACCAAACTGAGCCAAAGAACACAGGCTCTTTTTTCAAAAATCTATACCGATTAGGATATTTTTCAGTGCTATCTTCTGGGTGCATACAAAGCCGTGAAGTGCAGATTTTCTTTTCATCAGTGTATGGCATCGGTAGGAAGTAAGCTCAGATTTTCCCTCCAAAGTCACAGCTATGGGCCAGGCAGCGTTCTTCTGTGCCCTGTGCGTGCAGGAGAGGCAGGCTTGGTGGACACTTGGGCTCAACTCTGCCATTCAGATGTTCCTGATTTAGGTCCAGCAGGGCTGCCAGACACTCTCAGCAGGGAGAGGAGTCGGGAGCTGGGAGCCCTGGCCTCTGGGCCGGTTCTCAGTCTGTAACACTGCGACCTTTCATCCCTGAACATCTCAGACATTCCCACCCCCCACCCCTGCCTGGCCCTGGGAGAGCCTTGATGCATTTGCACTAGGCTTAGGGTGTGTGTGTGTGTGTTAATCAGTCATGTTGGACTCTTTGCAACCCCATGGACTGTAGTCCGCCAGGCTCTTCTGGGCATGGGATTCTCCAGGCAAGAGTACTGGAGTGGGTTGCCGTTCCCTTCTCAAGGGGATCTTTCTGATCCAGGGATTGAACCTGGGTCTACAGCTGTGCAAAAGGAAGTTTAGCTAAGTCAGTAACCGCCTAGGTTTGGACATTCAATAGTCTGGGTTCAAATTCAGCCTTGCTATGAAGTCTGGACAAGTTATTTTCTAGGGCTCTATTTTCATATGCAGACTGGGCATAAGGAAAGCACTGGTCTCATAGGACATTTGTGGATATTGAATGAAACGATCTATTAAAAATGCTTCCTGCTGTAGCTCTACCTAGTACGTGCTCAACGTGTGATCCTCGGTATCTGAATATGCCTGTACCGGGGTTCCAGGCCAATGCTAGGGGTAAACAAGGCTGCCTGTACCCTTCTTTGCGTCTCTCTCCCTAGCAACCCAACTCAAATATCAGCTGCTGAAACTCTAAACCTCATTAACAGGCAGCTTCATCTCGGAGACACTTTTGACACTTTTACCGTGTGGTATGGACCCCACTTTGACCCCCTACTGTTTTGTTTTCCTGCTAATTTTCTGGTTAGTCCAAGGACTTGATCAACAGTGTTACCCCGCCCCCACCCCCCAACCCCCACCCCCACCAGAAGATGGACAGCAGGCAATTGGGGAACTGGGGTCATGGCAGCCCAGAGGCAAATCCTGCCCAAGAAGCCCTGTAGGAGAGCCCACAAAGAAAGAGACTCTTGGCCAGAGGAGATTTTATTTTGCAGTTTCCAAAAGGTAAGGGAACCCTTCCAACATTTTTTTTTTTCTTTACAGACTCAGAATTTAAACATAGGACACTGAATGGGCAGAACCTTGGCCCACCCCTGAGTGCCCAGGGCATGTTGCCAGCACCAAGAGTTCGAGTTTCTGCCCACTAGGCTTGTAACCTGAACTTTCTATTTCTAAAATCCCAGTTCTTAGTAGCCAGCACACATTTTGAGCCACAAAATTCTGAGAATTATTGCACTTGTCAGCTGCTAAGTCACATGCCCTTCAGCCTGGTCCCTTTCATTGGAATAATCATACTTCTGTTAGAGACTATGAATTTCACTGTCACATAAAAATTGGCATCTCTTTTAATACCACCCAGGGCTTGCCATAATCAGTCAGAAATATACCACTGGGCTTGTCATAATTCATCAATTTTCAGGATCCCTCAGGAACTCCAAATACAATGACTGATAGCAAATTAATGGATCCTCCCATTTAACTTCATTAAAGGACTGACCCCAAGATGAAAATTTAGTTTAATTAGGATAATATCTCATATCTAAAGTGCCTCAAAGCCAGGAAGCCCACAGATCTTCTCTTTAATTTTTAGAACAGCACTATGTGTCACTTAGAGCCAAGTTTAGTGAACAGGTATGTTTGTTCCCATTTCATGGATGAGAAGAAGTTGCCTCATGTTGACAAGTAAAATAACAATTACAGAGTTAGGAGCCAGGGATGCGAGCCCAGACTCAGGATTTGCAGTTAAGATTGATTTTATTGGCCTCATGTATGTCTGTGAACTATTCAGCAGAACCAAAATACACACAGAATCTTTTTTTGTTTTAATCCATGTTTAATGAATAGGGGATCCTATGTACATGGCCAGGCTGTAAATAGATGGCAGTAGTGGAATGCAGGCATGGACAAATATAGAATGAAGCTTGTACTCAGCAATGCTGCCCCCTCTCTCGGCCCCAGTCCCCAGGCTGGTATGTTAACTGGTCTGTTTAGAAGCTTTTTTTTCTTCTTCTTCTTCTCCTTTTTTTTTTTTTGCATGATAGTACAAAGAGCCTTGTGTTACGATCTCAACACTGCTATTTATACCCTGTGACCCATTAAGCACTGATTCCTTGGATGGGGTTCTCCCAACATCTTGAGAAGAAGAAAAAAAAAAGAGGAAAAAAATAGCCTGACTGGAAAAAAAATAGGAGTTCTCATTTAACAATTCTCGAGTCAAGAATTTGGAAACATGACCCCAGCCAAAGCTTTCAGAGGCCTGGTATCAAATGTTGTTATTTTTGGTGGCTGGAAAATCAGGCTGCTTGAGGAAAGGACAAGGTGCCCAGTGGCTGCAGCAGGAAGCAGAGCAGGGTTGGGGCGGCGGAGGAGTGAGGGGTGGCGAGGCTGACCTCACAGGAGGAATCTGCAGGCAACTTGGGCAGAAGAGAACCTCACCGTCCTTCCGTCCACCTCCCCCTACCAATCAGAGGGAGGCGCAACGTGCACGTTTCCCTTTCAGGGTTTCCCAAGGACAGCTCGGCACTCTTCCTCCCCAGTACGCTGGGAACCAAAACTCAGTGATGGCTAAACCCCACCTCAGCCCCGCCAGGAGATTTATTTTTCCTTAAATGCAGTATTTCCCATGAAAGTGAAGGGCCTCCCCCTTTTGGGAAAGCTACCCGCTGGAGATATTTTTATGCCCTGTCTGCAGTGGGTGAAAGGGAATCCTGGCTTAAGAGAGAGCCAGTAATGCCCTCCAACCCAGTAGGGCTGGGCCACCGTCAGAACGGAGACATCACCCATGTTTGGGAATACAACTCACTCTGTCTGTTCCCTGGGTCTCTCTTCCAGCTCAGTCTGTCCCAGCACATGGACGCACACAAGCATGAGAATATGTGCAAGCACACATTTGGTCATACGTGCACACACACGTGTGTGCATGCACACAAGCACGTGCAGGCGTACAAGCACACACGTGCATACATGTCACCACACATATACACGTGCCAGCCTGCATGCACACACAGAAAAACATGTACCACCAGCCTAGGTGCCTGCTGGTTATCGCTGTGTCATGGACATTTAGTTCAATTCAAAAATTATTTTGAGAGAGTGTTAGGGAGCCATGTGTCATACTCCTCTGTGAAAACAGCTGAGAAAGACATCAGATGAACTTTCCTGAGCTTACACTGGAGTGAGGTGGAAAGGAGAGCAAACCAGTCCATCCTAAGGATATCAGTCCTGGATATTCATTGGTTGGACTGATGCTGAAGCTGAAACTCCAATATTTTGGCCATCTGATGCAAAGAACTAACTCATTGGAAAAGACCCTGATGCTGGGAAAGCTTGAAGGTGGGAGGAGAAGGGGATGACAGAGGATGAGATGGTTGGATGGCATCACCGACTCGATGGACATGAGTTTGAGCAAGCTCTGGGAGTGGTGATGGACAGGGAAGCCTGGTGTGCTGCAGTCCATGGGGTCGCAGAGTCGGACGCGGCTGAGCGACTGAACTGAACTGAGGTGGAAAGTCTTAAGTCCTATTCCTGGCATTATTCACATGCCCTCAAAGCTACCTTCCACGAAAAGGTCTTTAAAATACTTAGACTTGATTCTTCTTTATAAGAAAATGAATGTTTAACTGCCTGTGTGTGTGCTAAGTCACTTCAGTCGTGTCCAACTCTTTGTGACCCCATGGACTGTATCCTGCGAGGCCTTCCGTCCATGGGATTTTCCAGGCAAGAATACTGGGTGGGTTGCCATGCCCTCCTTGAGGGGATCTTCCCAACCCAGCGATTGAACCAGCATCTCTTATGTCTCCTGCATTGGCAGATGGGTTCTTTACCACTAGTGCCACACGGGAAGCCCAAAGATTGATTGATACCGTATAAATTGTTTCTTCATATATTATAGGGGAAAACTTACTATTTTTAACACTCATCTAGAATAAGTGTACTTGAACGCTTTCTGCACATGCCAAAACAAAATACAAAGCATGTTAGATGCTCCACCCTCCGTGTCTGCGGGTTCCTCACCCGAGGATTCAACCAGAGGCAGATGGTGAGCAATAACTGGTTGAACCCTCGCCTATGGATGACCGGCTATGGGACTGGAACATCCACAGAAGCTGGAATCTGCCTCCAGATGCTGGAACCAATTTTCTGGGGATAGCGAGGTATGGCTGTGACCTACAAAACAGGCTGTCAGTACCTGTGATTTCCTCCAAAGGGAAGATGTAAATCTTCATCCAAGCCTCTCTCACCAGATGATGTCGAATGCTAAGAGATGGTTTCCAGCCAATGCAACAGAAAGTCAGAGGGCTCAAAGGTAGGAGAGATTACAGGTACCCTCTATAACATCTATGTGATGAGGAGATATGCTCAGGGCTGTGCCTTGGAGATACTAGAGGCTCAAGTGAGACTATATTACCGTAATCTCTAACTCCCAATTTAGATACTCCTGCTACTTCTTGATGCCGGTAGGATGTGGAGCCACACTCAAGAAGCACATAGCCCTGGTCAGAAATCCAAAATCCTTTTATTTCTGAAGTATCCTTTCTGAAACAGGTGTATTGCCTCAAATTTACTTTGGTAGAGAGAAGGCCAATCCAAGCAAAAACAAAACTTCCCTCTCAAAACACAGCAACAACGATCATAACAACCCACCTCCCTGCAAGCTCCAAGATTCCTTCCTTACAGGAAGTGGTGGAGGTCCTGGATTTCCAGTCCCTGGCGCCCCCTGGCTTACTTTTGCACCCTTGAATGCCTTCCCTCTGCTAAGTGGCTGTGTGAGATACTTGCAGATTCAGGAGACAAAACACGGAAGATATTTGGTTTTCTGGGCCTCTATGTGTGTGTGTGTGTGTGCATGCTCAGTCATATCTCACTCTTTGTGACTCCGTAGACTATAGCCCACCAGGCTCCTCTGTCCCTGGGATTCTCCAGGCAAGAATACTGGAATGGGTTGCCACTTTCTCCTCCAGGGGATTTTCCCAACCTAGGGATCCAAACTCTAGTCTCCTGGATTGGCAGGTGGATGCTTTAACACTAAGCCACCTGGCAAGCCCCTTTTGTGAGCCTGAGTAGAGGGTATATCCCATTCAGATGCTGCCTCCAGGAAGGCAGCCCTTCCAAACTTGTTTGCTTAGTCCTGGGATGTCCACTGTTACAGGGGACATTCCCACACCCTCATCTCCTGACTGCTCCTCGGCAGAAGCCCACATCCACTTCCTCCCTTGTCCTCTCTCCTTCCCTTCTGCCCACTCCACAAAGCCGCCCAAAGGGGACTTTCCACTCCCACGGGCAATCACTGTCTCATGACAGAGGCTCCTGCCAGCCATATATACTTCCAGTTGATACTGGTAAAATAAGCTAAAATAGTTTGTGAAAGCTACAGAACAACACTCAATCTTCAGTCCTTTTTAAAAAAATTGTAGTTGTTTACAATGTATGTTAGTTTCAGGTGTATAGCACAGTGATATATATTATATATACATACATATATATATATACATATCTTTATCAGATTCTTTTCCCTTATAGGTTATTGCAAAATACTGAGAAGAAATCTCTGTGCTATATAGTAGGTCCTTGTTGGTTCCCTATTTTATATATAGTAGTGTATATGTGTTAATCCCCAAATCCTGATTTATCCCTCTCCTGCCTTTTTATCCCCTTTGATAACTATGAGTTTCTTTTTATAATATGTCTTTGGGTCTGTTTTCTTAAATAAGCTTATTTCTTAAATAAGCTCATTTTAATGGTTTTTTTTTTTAGTAGATTCCACATGTAAGTGGTATCATATGATATTTGTCTTTCTCTGGCTTACTTCACTTATGATAATCTCTATGTACACCCACATTGCTGCAAATGGCATTATTTCATCCCTTTTATGACAGAGTAATATTCCGTTGTGTCTATATGCACCATATCTGCTTTATCCATTCATCTGTTGATGGACATTTACGTTGCTTCTATATCATGGCTATTGTAAATAGTGCTGCTATAAACACTGTGATGCATATATCTTTTCAAATTATAGTTTTCTCTGGATATATGCCCAGAAGAAGAGTTGCAGGAGCATATAGGAATTATATTTTTAGTTTTTCCAGGAACCTCCATGCTGTTCTCCATAGTGACTGTAACTCCTTAATCTTATTAAAACAACACTCCTAAAAAACTGGGCTTACCCTCCTAGAAGTTGTCTTCTCAACCTGCACTGCCTGTGAATCACCCCGGGAACCTGCCAAAATCAACATTCTGAGTCAGTGGGTTTTCCTTGCGACCCAAGAGTCTGAATTTCAAACAAGATTCTAGGCAGTCCAACGGCCACCCTTTCAGTGGGAAGGGGTAGACCTCAGGCTCCTTGAAGGCCCATTCTTGTCTGATGTGACTGTGTCCTCACTGTGTAGCAACGTAACTGGCACATGTTGGGTCTTCAGTTGGAAAGGAGGAAGAGGGCTGAGAAGAGAGACAGGAGGTTAGATTAAACACCAAGAAAGGTTCAGGTGAGACAGATATGAACAAAGGCTAATGAATCTTTCCATTCTTTTCTTTTATAAAAAAATTAATATATTTTTAGTTGGAGGCTAATTACCTTCCAATGTTGAGTTAGTTTCTGCTGCGCAATGTGAATCAGCTATATGTATACATATATCCCCTCCATCCCCTCCCCGCCCTGCCACCACCATTCTATCCCTCTAGGTCGTCACAGAGCACTGAGCTGAGCTCCCTGTGCTATAAGCAGCTTCCCACTAGCTGTCTATTTCACACATGATCATGTGTATGTGTCAGCTCTCCAATTAATCTCAGATCTCATCCCATCCTCTCCCGAGAGTTCCTTTCTAGCTGTTCACAGATGGTCTCAAGGTCCTCAAGGCTCCCCGCCAGTCTGCCACATTACCAAGAGAATGCTGAAGTCCTCTCAAAGGCTTGGGAGCTGGGATGTTATGATGCCATGAGGCGCGGTCAGTGCAGAAAGGAAGCATTCTCATCATATGCGGCTTATATCTCGAGCTCTCCGACCAAGTTGTGGGGCTCCACGACCCTGGGGAGCATTTGATGGACAGCATTTCCCTTAGAAAGTGATAGAACTTCTCTGCAGTTTGTATCAAAGCCTCAAA
Source organism: Nanger dama (assembly GCA_917880005.1). NCBI lineage: Eukaryota > Metazoa > Chordata > Mammalia > Artiodactyla > Bovidae > Nanger > Nanger dama. The sequence continues at coordinate 7,527,668 of CAKJTW010000062.1, read as the reverse complement.
GTCCGTGATTTATTTCATCTCTTCTCCTCCTCATTTATAAGACAAAGCCTAAAGTGCTTGATCTCTAAAATGCATCTTGCCAACAGCAAGCAGACTCATGGAGAGCCTCTGCAGCTGGGGCAGCTTTCATCTTACAGAGGGTACAGTGCCAGGGAGACAGGCATGCCCTGCTGGTAATGAGGTGGTGGCCTTGTTCACCAATTCATTATTGTTTTTAGACAAAATGCATTCTAAGTCAGCATTTTAAAAGATGAAATTAACCTAATCCTTCAATAAGTGGGAGGTTGGGGTTAGATATAAACATATACATAGAATGGATAAAAAACAAGGTCCTACTGTATAGCACAGGGAACTATACTCAGTATCCTATGGTAAACCATAATGGAAAAGAATACTAAAGAAAGAATGTATGTATACATATATTTTATATATTATTATAATTGTAATATTATAATAATATATTATATATACATATATATTATATATTATAATAATTGTAATATTATGATTATATATATTATATATACATATAATTATATATGTATATAACTGAATCACTTTGCTGTACAGCAAAACTTAGCACAACATTGTAATTCAACTATACTTCAATAAAAATAAAATTAAAAATATAAAAAAACAAAACATAGAAAAAAAGAAAAAGAAAAATCACTCTAATACATTAATATTATGCATTTATCAATAACCTCAGATATGCAGATGACCCCACTCTTATGGCAGAAAGTGAAGAAGAGCTAAAGAGTCTATTGATGAAAGTGAAAGAGGAGAATTAAAGAGTTGGCTTAAAGCTCAACATTCAGAAAACTAAGATCATGGCATCCAGTCCCATCACTCCATGGCAAATAGATGGGGAAACAGTGGAAACAGTGGCAGACTTTATTTTGGAGGGCTCCAAAATCACTGCAGATGGTGACTGCAGCCATGAAATTAAAAGACGCTTACTCCTTGGAAGAAAAGTTATGACCAACCTTGATAGCAGAGACATTATTAAAAAGCAGAGACATTCCTTTGTCAACAAAGGTCTGTCTAGTCAAGGCTATGGTTTTTCCAGTGGTCATGTATGGATGTGAGAGTTGGCCTATAAAAAAATCTGAGCACAGAATTGATGGTTTTGAACTGTGATGTTGGAGAAGACTCTTGAGAGTCCCTTGGACTGCAAGGAGATCCAACCAGTCCATCCTAAAGGAGCTCAGTCCTGGGTATTCATTTGGAAGGACTGATGTTGAAGCTGAAATTCTAGTACTTTGGCCATCTGATGCAAAGAGCTGACTCATTTGAAAAGACCCTGATGCTGGGAAAGATTGAAGGCGGGAGGAGAAGGGGATGGCAGTTGATGAGATGGTTGGATGGAATCACCAACTCATGATTTTGGGTAAACTCCAGGAGTTGGTGATGGACAGGGAGGCCTGGTATGCTGCAGTCCATAGGGTCGCAAAGAGTCAGACATGACTGAGCAACTGAACGGAACTGAATACATTAATGTTAGCTAATACTAAGAATATCTAATACTCTAATAAATTAATATTCACTATGTTAAATGTAACTATTATTAGCATTTAGTTGTGTTTTCTATTTTTTTCCTGTGAATGTGTCTGTTTTCATAACTATGGTAATTTTTATATTATTCTGACATATATGTAATTTTATATTCAACTTTTAAAATGTAACACTGTATGTAAATATTTTCCATGTTATTGTAGCTTTCATCACCACCTGCATGACATTTCCTTGAATGGCTATAACTGATGATATATATATATACTCTTCATATGCTTATGCGCACTCGGTTGTGTCTGACTTTTTTTCGACCCCATGGACCGTAGCCCACTAGGCTTCTCTGTCCATGGAATTTTCCAGGCAAGAATACTGGAGTGGGTTGCCATTTCCTTCTCCAGAGGATTTTCCAACTCAGGGATCAAATCTGTGTCTCTTTTGTCTCCTGCATTGTTAGGCAGATTCTTTACCAGTCAGTCAGTCGGTTATTAGTGCAATTGAATGTACTAGGCATTTCAGTTGTTTTGAAGGTTTTATAAATATAATTGGACTGCAAATACATGAAGAGTTTAGCAAGTGTCTGGCATATATTGTATCTAGATTATCTAGTGAGCTTGAAATCCTTTATAGATGTATCGATCCAGGATTTTTAAGGAGGTATATAATGGGAGTGGAGGGGTGAGACCACAATAAAATCATCCAACAAAGGGTTTCTAGGAAGCAAACAAGGAAGAGACTTGGCCTGTCTGCCTCTACCATGGAAGAGCTTCTGGGGGAAGCAACGGGGCTGGTCACAGAGGGAGCTGGAGCCCTGGAGGCCAGGATGAGAGCCCACTCCCTGGTCGTGGTCCTTTGACCACCAGCGAGGGCCTTGCATCCCTGCATCCTCATCTAAATTTGGGAATGGTGGGTCTTCCCTGGTGGGCTAGTGGTTAAGAACCTACCTGTGATGCAGGGGATACAGGTCAGATACCTGGTCAGGAAACTAAAATCCCACATGGTACAGAGTAACTGAGCCCACGCGCCTCACCTACTGAGCCCATATGCCACAACTAGAGAGCCGTTGTGCCACAACTAAGACCCAACATAGCCAAATAAATAAATAACTATTTTAAAAATAAATGACTCTGAAATGATGCCTAGCTCAGACAACTATGGTGAGGGATGAATGAAATACACAAAAGCACTTAGTAGGGTGCTTGTCTCAGTGTGAGCATGCAATAAAAATTTAGAAAAGACTATGGTATCAGCAATCAGAGAGGTTGGGGAGCTGCCCACTCCTATCTCTTGCTAGGTCTGGGGCTCATTTGCCATGTGTCTAAGTATTTGAAGCTATAAATCAAGTTAACAGATTGTCAAGGAAAAGTTTTATCCTTACATCTTAATAACCTTCACTCACAAAAATAGAGAAATATACGTAAAACTATGGTATTTCTATGACTAAAAGTGAATAAAGTATTAAAGACAGGGAAGGGACTTCCCTAGTGGTTTAGTGGTTAAGAATCTGCCTTTCAATACGCAAGACGAGAGTTCCATCCCTGGTTGGGAAACTAACATCCCACATGCCTCAGAGCTACTAAGTCTGCATGTCTCAGTGAAGACCCAGCGAAGCCAAAATATTTTAAAAATAAAATAAAAGGGAATCTGATCATGTGTAAGGCTGTCTGGGATGTTATTTGGATGAGCAGTAAGAATAAAAACATATAAATTCATAAACTATGATGTATTTATTTAATAGCACTCATTTTCTTGCCTTTATTTCAGCACAATCATTAATTATATTTTCGTAATCAAGATTTTTCCAAAGTCCGTGTTTCATTGATAGCAGTAATCTAACAAATTGATAATAAATGTAATTGTATTAAAATATACAAAATCTGAATATATTTTAATCAATATGTAAATTCATGTTAATATAGGAAGATAATTTAATTATTTTAGATGTTTCCAGAAAAGTTATTTTTCTTCCAAAACATTCAAAATTATCCATTTTAACCAAAATGCAAAAATATATTTTAATTAATAAATATCAAAATTTAAAATTATTTAAATCTGGAGATGTTTACAATTTTTAAAGATTTAATTACATTTTATGGAACTCTAGCAAAATCCATTTTTATTTTATATGTCACATATATTATATCTCAGTTCAGTTCAGTTCAATTGTTCAGTCATGTCTGACTCTTTGTGACCCTATGAATCGCAAAATGCCAGGCCTCCCTGTCCATCACCAACTCCTGAAGTGCACTCAGACTCACGTCCATCAAGTGAGTGATGCCATCCAGCCATCTCATCCTCTGTCATCCCCTTCTCCTCCTGCCCCCAATCCCTCCCAGCATCAGAGTCTTTTCCAGTGAGTCAACTCTTCACATGAGGTGGCCCAAGTACTGGAGTTTCAGCTTTAGCATCATTCCTTCCAATGAAATCCCAGGGCTGATCTCCTTCAGAATGGACTGGTTGGATCTCCTTGCAATCCAAGGGACTCTCAAGAGTCTTCTCCAACACCACAATTCAAAAGCATCAATTCTTCGATGCTCAGGTTTCTTCACAGTCCAACTCTCACATCCATACATGACCACAGGAAAAACCATATCCTTGACTAGATGGCCCTTTGTTGGCAAAGTAATGTCTCTGCTTTTGAATATGCTATCTAGGTTGATCATAACTTTTCTTCCAAGGAGTAAGTGTCTTTTAATTTCATGGCTGCAGTCACCATCTACAGTGATTTTGGAGCCCCCCAAATAGAGTCTGCTACTGTTTCCACTGTTTCCCCAACTATTTCCCATGAAGTGATGGGACCCGATGCCATGATCTTCGTTTTCTGAATGTTGAGCTTTAAGCCAACTTTTTCACTCTCCTCTTTCACTTTCATCAAGAGGCTTTTGAATTCCTGTTCACTTTCTGCTATAAGAGTGGTGTCATATGCATATCTGAGGTTATTGATATTTCTCCTGGCAATCTTGATTCCAGCTTCTGCTTCTTCCAGCCCAGCACTTCTCATGATGCACTCTGCATAGAAGTTAAATAAGCAGGGTGACAATATACAGCCTTGACGTCCTCCTTTTCCTATTTGGAACCAGTCTGTTGTTCCATGTCCAGTTCTAACTGTTGCTTCCTGACCTGCATATAGGTTTCTCAAGAGGCAGGTCAGGTGGTCTGATATTCCCATCTCTTTCAGAATTTTCCACAGTTTATTGTGATCCACACAGTCAGAGGCTTTGGCATAGTCAATAAAGCAGAAGTAGATGTTTTTCTGGAACTCTTGCTTTTTCCATGATCCAGCGGATGAACTATGCTATTCTTGTTCAGCTTCTAGGTCATGTCCAGCTTTTGTGACCCCATGGACTGCAGCATGCCAGGCCTCCCTGTCCCTCACTGTCTCCTGGCATTTGCCCAAGTTCTAGAACTAGAACTATATTTATATACAAAAGTAAAGAAAATAGAAGTTATGTAGTGTTGCAAAATGTTGGCCAATATATATGCACAACTATTGCACACATTGTATGTAGCTGTTTTAGTACCACCCAGAACCCTGAGTTGAAATGGGAAAGGAAACAAGAAAATGGACTTCTGGCACTATTGGGAAATAATTCTTCATTATGCAAGAATTTATTACATCATTGCTCTATGAGAGGAAGAACTTAACAAGGTAATGAATTTGTCTTTTCTCTTATCTTAGCACTTCTGCGGCTTGAATCCTGTCTACACTCCAAATAATGGTCATTTTTGAAGTGAGCAGTGGTGCACACACATCTTCTAGGGACTCAGATTCAAGGCCTGTTATTTATCAGAGATATAAAACTGTGGATTGAGCAGTCCTGGTCACCAGAGTGAATGTTTTGAGTTACAGGTTGTTCTGCCTGCCCTGAGCACTAAACTTCAAGGGATTGGTTACCATGTGTATTTCAGTGTGTGTGTATGTGTGTGTGTGTGTGTGTGTGTGTGTGTGTGTGTGTGTGTGTATCTGAGGAGCTCTTGAAACTGTGGGGCTGGGTCACAGCCTCTCTTGACCATCTATAAAGGCAAGCCAGCAATAAAAAAAAAAAAAAAAGCAATGTTACAGCCAAACACTTATTGGGATAAATTTTCTGCAGTATGCAAATCCTTCTTGCAAATACCATTATCCACATCACTTCCCATGTTGACGTTGAATCTATTCTAGAGCATCTCTCAATGCCTTACCTACCCTGGATGGCTTGACTTTCAAAGATTGGATTGTGTCCGTTGGGACATCAGCTTGTTAGAGAAAGCAGATGAGAGAAGGCCCCTTGTTTCCCACCACCAGGACCAATTCCAGAATTGGACAACCTGCCCTTGAAACATAGTTGCCCATCTGGAGAGAAGGTCCCAGGACACAAAGAGGGGCCAAAGCTGATCCAAATGCCACTCAGAGTCACTGCTGTATTAAGAATCTCTTTGAATCTTACCCCTTTTTCATTATCTCTGAAACTCATTTGAGCTTTACTTCCTACCAGAAGCTTCCAGCCATTTGTTGGGGGAACATGACTTTAAGGAAATAAGACAGAAGTGTGTTTGAATTTGAAGCAGTTATTTTTGCAGCTCAGCTGTGATATGATAATATCATTGTTTGCAGAGCTGGGATTCTGGGCTCTCAGGCAGACTAGTATAGAAAACTGAACTGGCCAGCAAAGGTGGGCAAAACTACTGAGCCAGGCCCTGAGCCCAACCCACCCCCAGGAGAAGGGGCCAGCTGTCCACTTGTCTAGGAAAGAGCAAAAGCTAACACACCCGGCTTTGAAATCTTTCCGTAAAATAGTCACCTTTTTCTTTAGAAGTAGTTTATACACTTACCACCTGCTTACCTGTGATTTCTAATTAGCCTACACTAGATTTTTAGAAGGCCCCTCTCTACCCGTTGTTTAAATATAATATCATCATTTCAAGCACTTCCCTGGTTGTCCAGTGGTTAAGAATCTGCCTGCTAATACAGGGGACACGGGTTCGCTCCCTGGTCTGGGAAGATTCCACATGCTGCGGGGCAGCAAAGCCCATGGACCATAACTACTGAGCCCATGCACTCTAGAGCCCGTGCTCTGCAACAAGAGAAGCCACCACAATAGGAAGCCCTCGCACCACAGCTAGAGAGCAGCCCCTGCCTGTGCAACTAGAGAAAAGCCCATAAACCCTGTGCAGCCCCCAAAACATCATTTCAAAATGATAACTTTTCTTGTTAAATTAAAGCTGACCTTATTTTCCTTCCATTCTACCTTAGGTGTTAAATCATCCTTCTTCTGAGATGTGTTTAGGGTACTGTTTATATTTATATTTATTTCAGGAATACTGGGGGTGGGGTCAAGGAGAAGTGGAGGAGAATAAATCTATGGTCATGCTGGGAGGCAGCAAATCACTTCCATAAATCTCTCCTGAGAGGCCATCATGTGTCTCATACTGCTCTGGTGGCCCATAGTCTCCTGAGTTGGTTGTCATCTAGGAAGAAAGAGGAACCCAGTATGAATGACTGTAAATCACGGGCGTTGCAGGTGAAGTTGTAAGAGAAGAACAGGGTAAACTGTCTTCAGTTCTTCATATGCATCAGGAAAAGCTTCTTGCTGAGTGTTTTAAAACAAAAGAAAGAAAGGCTTCACCAAGGCCTGGAAAGGCTGGCTGCTTGGGACAGAATGAATGGGGCACTCTGATCTCAGCCTTGTTGGGTGGTTTGGATGAGACACATGGGCATCAGGGAACATGAGGGTTTTAAGTAGGGAGGGTCCCCTGATTAAGATTCCCACTTAGTTTGATTTTGTTTTGAGTTTTGTTTTGGCCATGCCACACAGCATGTGGGACCCTCTTGCCCCGACCAGCGATTAGACCCATGCTTCGCGCATTGGAAGCACAGAGTCTTAACCACTAGACCACCAGGGAATTTATGAGAGCTTCATTTAGGAAGTAAATCAGACAACAGAGTGTCCAGCAGACTAAAGTTGAAAAGGTGGGCGATAAAGAAGCCTGCTGAATTATGATGGCATCTTGGCTTGGAAGGAGTAAGGATCTGAGCTTAGAGAAATAGTAAGACACTAGCCAAGGATTTCTGGGTCTACTTGTAGGTATCTGCACTGCCTTCAAGACCCGAGGATCCTTCTACTCCTGCCCACATGTTTATTTTGTGTTCGATGCACATAAATTGCAAGCACGTCTGTCACCCAAAGGTGTGGACTGTGTGGACGTGATCAGCAGAACAAACTTGGGTCCAAGGTTGGGACATTCAATATCATCAACGGTTGGACAGGTCACAGAAAGAGCACTGCTCTGATGTTGGCTGGAGGCATAGGTGAGACTCATAAACAAAGGAATGAACACCAGAAAATTCTAGTGGACTGAAGAATAAGAGAAGAAAAGCCAACATGCACGTGGCAGTGCCAAAGACTGGTGGCAGGACAACAGAAACACCAGAGAGGTGTGAGAGCTCAGCTTGCATGAGATGTTGCTCTGGCACTTGGGGGCTGAGGCCCTGGGCAGAGATGTTTGGTCAGTTTGTTGCGTTTCCTGGGCATCCAAGTCTGAGGCTGCAGTGTGTGCGCGTGCAGGACGATTATTGAAGAATGCTCTTGGGAAAAAAGAAGGAAATAGCAACTCACTTCAGTATTCTTGCCTGGGAAATCCCATGGACAGAGGAGCCTAGCAGGCTACAGTCCTTGTGGTTGCAAAGAGCTGGACATGACTTAGCGACTAAATACACACCGCACACAACTTGGGAACATCTTCTGTTGGGGAGTAAAGGAAGCAGAATTGGGGAAGGGAGTTGAACTGGGAAGCAGGTGCAGCAGAGCTCTGGAGCTGGGATGGCCCTTTGGACTTGGCCCCAGTAAGTCTAGACGCCTGGGTCTTTGTGTCCCACGTGTACAATCACTGGATGTGGGTGGGGGTGCTGGTTGTTCAGTGACTCCCATAAGGCAGGGCAGTTCCTTGGGAGTCAGCCAACCCTTCCTGCAGAATGAGATGAGGGTGCCATGGCATCTACTGCTGGGGATTAACCTTGTCTATTTGGAGACTCCTGGGGGAGATGCTGGCAGAGGGAACGCTATCACTTAGAGCTGCGAGCTCATCAAAGCTGAGAGGTGGTGCAAAGCCAGCAGCTGAGGGGCCACCGGATGACAAGGTCAGTGAACCCAAGAGACAGTGGTCCAACCTGACTACTGTGAAGTAGTTGAAGGCGGTGGTAAGGTTGAGGGGTCTGGAGTCGGACAGCTTGGTCTTTCATCTGCAACTTAGAGCAGTTTGACCTTGGATACATTACTTCATCTCTTTGCCCCTCAGTGTGTTCAATTAGGGACCAAAATAGTACTTACCTCATAGAGTTGTTGGGAGGTTAAATGAGATAATGCATGCAGAGCACTTGGTGCTGGCCCATAATAAGCAGGACTCTTTAGCGGGTGACTGCTTGTGTCATTATTGATGCTAACAATTTCACCAAACTCAGAGAAAGGCCTTAGACAAATATTGCTTGCCAGAATCCCAGTGCAAGAGGTCAAAGAGTGAGGAAAATCAGATCAAACATGGAAGTGAGAAGGATGCATTCGTGAAGGTGGGAAGTCTCAACAAATACCCAAGAGAGGGTATTGTCCCTTGCCTTTTTGTGAGGAGAGATTGGTGTTAGTGATTTTATTAATTAATTAATTTTTGGAATACAGTTACTTTACAATATTGTGTCAGTTTCTGCTGCCTAGCGAAGTGAATCAGCTGTATGCATACATATATCCCCTCTTTCTGGACTTCCTTCCCATTTAGGTCACCACAGAGTCCTGAGTAGGGTTCCCTGTGCTACACAGTAAGTTCTCATTACTTGGTTATTTTGTACATAGTATATATGTCAATCCCAATCTCCCAGTTCATATCATCCCCCAGTTTATCCCACCTCACCTTTCTCTCCTTGGCATCCAGGCGTTTGCTCTCTACGTCTGTATCTCTACTCCTGCCCTGCAAATGGGATTATCTGTCTCATTTTTCTATATTTCACATATATGACTTAATATGTGATATTTGTTTTTCACTTTCTGACGTGCCTCACTCTGAATGATGGCCCCTTGTCTCTATGTGTTCTCAATTATAAGATGTATGGCCAAACCAACCCTATTAAAAAGCCAAGAGTAAAATTAAACACATTTCTGGGGAGAAAGTAGATATCGTCTTCATTTCACACAATTCCTTTCAGTTCAGTTCAGTCACTCAGTTGTGTCCGACTCTTTGGACCCCATGAATCGCAGCACGCCAGGCCTCCCTGGCCATCATCAACTCCTGGAGTTCACTCAGACTCACGTCCATCGAGTCAGTGATGCCATCCAGCCATCTCATCCTCTGTCGTCCCCTTCTCCTCCTGCCCCCAATCCCTCCCAGGATCAGAGTCTTTTCCAATGAGTCAACTCTTCATACGAGGTGGCCAAAGTACTGGAGTTTCTGCTGTAGCATCATTCCTTCCAAAGAAATCCCAGGGCTGGTCTCCTTCAGAATGGACTGGTTGGATCTCCTTGCAGTCCAAGGGACTCTCAAGAGTCTTCTCCAACACCACAGTTCAAAAGCATCAATTCTTCGGCGCTCAGCCTTCTTCACAGTCCAACTCTCGCATCCACACATGACCACTGGAAACTAACACTTCCCCCTTTACCTGCAATTTCAAGTCCTGGCTTTGCCACCTCCTGCCTGTGTAGCCTTGCAAAAGTCATACAACCTCTCTAACCTTCAGTTTCTTTATCTATGATATAAGATGAATAGTATCTGATTTTACTTGTTGTGAGATTCAGGTGAGATATTATATTTGGTGTCGTTTGCAAACTGTAAAACACAGTATGCCTGTGTGCGTGCTAAGTCACTTCAATTGTGTCCAACTGTTTGTGACCCTATGGACTATAGCCTGCCAGGCTCCTCTGTCCATGGGGTTCTCCAGGCAAGAATACGAGTGGGTTGCCATGCCCTCCTCCAAGGAATCTTCCCAATCCAAGGATCAAACCCACGTCTCTTACATCTCCTGCATTGGCAGGCAGATTCCACTAGTGCCACTTGGGAAGCCCAAAACACAATATTGCTGTCACTGGTGGGGGAATTTATTTGTTCTCTGGACAACTTTTCTTTGTTATTGTTTTGGGGGTTTATTTGTGTGTGGATTTTTTTGTTTGTTTGTTTGATATGATAATTATAGGCAATAGAGGCTGGAGAGGACAGCCTCTGGTTGATGAATATGAAGGAGTGAGGAATCTCTGGTGAAAATAGTGGTCTAAGTAATAGCTTTCCTATCTGAGTGAGGATGATACTGTTTTCCACACCTCCATGTATTAAGAGCCTTTGTGTTTGTGCCAGTGTCCAGGGTCTTTCGATCTAGGAAGATGTAAGATCTGCCGCACTCCTTCAAGGTGTTCATGACATCTGTTTGGTCATGTGTATTACATTCTTTCTCCATTGGTAACAAAGGATTTGCACACTCCTCCCACACTCCATCCTCCAGTCCCTAAGTCATCTAGATAAAGCTCTCATGGGAACATGAAGGTCCTGCCAGGTGGATGTCTTCCTGAATTACTGTCGTGTTGGGTGTGGCAGCAAACTTTGGCTGAACACCTCATTTCTGGGGTGATGATACCCAAGTGTGACACACACCAACATATGTTTAACATCTTAATTCAAACAGAGTTGGGGAATAGGGTCTTCTGATAAACGGGAATTTGAACGTTTAATGAATTAATTTATCAATCCAGTTTCTAGTATACAGCAAAATGATTCAGTTATACATATGTATTTTCTTTATCATAGTCTTTTCCATTGTGGTTTATTACAGGAGACTGAATGTGTTGGATGTATAATTCCCAGTGCTATACACTAGGACCCTGTTGTTTATCTATTTTATATATAATAGTGTGTATCTGCTAATTCCAAACTCCTAATTTAGCCCTTCCCCACCCCCTTTCCTTCTCTTGTTTTCTGTGTTTCTGAGTCTGTTTTGTAGAAAAGTGCATATTGTATTTGTATCATAATTAATATTCCACATGTAAGTGATACTGTATATGTCTTTCTTTTTCTGACGTGTATCAGTTAGTATGGTAATTTCTAGGTCCAGCCATGTTGCTGCAAATTGCATTATTTCCTGCTTCTTATGGCTGAGGACTATCCCATTGTATGTAAGTATTACATCTTCCTTATCTATCCGTCAGTAGACACTTGTATGTTCCTTCCATGTCTTGGCTGTTGTGAATAGTGCTGCTATGAAGACTGAAGTGTATGTATCTTTTCAACTTAGAGTTTTCTGGTCTAAGTTTCAAAAATCTTTCCCTGCTCTATGGTCAGAAATTTTGAAAAGTTTTCTTTTGACACTAAATCTGAAATGTAACTAGAGTTAATTTCTATGCATTGTGTGGCTTAAGGATCGAATGTCTTTTATCTTCATATACCTTTTTTTTCTAAAGCAGAGGACATTTTCAAGATAATGGGAAATGTGAATGCTAAGAAAAAGGAAAAAAAAAACAAACAAGCAAACAGGACTGGATTCCAGGAGATTAAGAAACAACTAGTCCTCAGAGTTTATTAAGATGAAGCCCTTCAGTCCAAGTGGCAATCATGGGCATTTACTGTGCTCCCCTGTCCCTTTGAAATGTATCACTTTTGGTTTAATTCACCCTCTATACTTGAGATGGGCTTCCCTGGTGGCTCAGAGGTTAAAGTGTCTGCCTCCGATGCAGGAGACCCAGGTTCGATCCCTGGGTCAGGAAGATCCCCTGGAGAAGGAAATGGTAACCCACTCCAGCATTCTTGCCTAGAGAATCCCATGGACAAACAAGCCTGGTAGGCTACAGTCCACTGGGTCGCAAAGAGTCGGACATGACTGAGCGACTTCACTTCACTTCATACTTGAGATAGGTTTGGGACCTGGGACCCTTTGCTGTAGTGCTGCAAAGCTTGCAACCAGACACACCTCTCCTGGAGCAACAAAATACAAAGAAACTATATAGGACTAAAAACAACTGCATGCTAGCTCAGTAAGGGCAAATTTTGGACCTAAAAGATACAAAGAGACTAAAAACCCATCTGCCACTTTTGAGAAGCCTGGAGAAAAAAACAGGGTGTTGGGAGCAAAGCAGGGTAATACACATGCCACTTGCACACAGCACCGCCTGAGGGGCGGGCAAACCACCTAAGCCTCCCCTCCTGCCTGACCACTGGACACACCCCCAGCCTCACCCCATATAAGGAACAAGTGTGTCCCTCCTCAGGGAGTGAGCAAGCACGGGATTCTGTTGCTTGTTCTTGCTCCCCTCTGCTGAGGCAGGGACCCCAGTAAAGCCTTGCCTGAATTTCTTGTCTAGCCTGTAGTCAATTTCTATTGACTGGGGAAGGCTAAGAACCCTGGTGGGTAACATACTGACTGGGTGAGTCCCTGAGCTCAGTTGGGTCATGGTGATAAGGAAGAGCACTTACATAAAAACTATACTATTAATTTGTTCACTTACCTTAAAAATACCTAGAAATACCTTAAAAATACCTATTGATATACAAAAATGAAGAAGTATATTTCCCATCCTCAAGGAGCTCATCTGGATGAAAACCCAGTGCGATCTTCAGTGTGGTTTCATGAATGAACGTGACTGCCTTACACTCATTAAACCTTAACAGTTAACAAAGTACAGTCGTCCTTTGGTATCCATGAGAGTGGCTTCAGGACTTTTTGTGGGTACCCAAATCAAGGGGGCTCAAGTTCCATTGTGGATCCGCCTGTAAGGACAGATCCCACATCTGCAGATACAGAGAATCAGCTGTACCCTATACGTGCAGGTAGTCACCCATGAGTATTTATGACTCCCTTTTATACATGTAATTGAGATTCACAGAGGCTCAGGGACTTGGAGAGAATACAGCTAGTTAGCCCAGGGCCTGAAATAGAATCTAAAATTTTCTGTTAATCTGGTGTACTTCATCTATCCATCTCTTAACCTCAATTTCCTAATGCCATTTATTATACATCTGCCAATCTGCTGATGATCTGGATAGGTAGAGTGGATGATGGGAAGAGTATTGGGGAAGATCTGAGGCTGCCTGCCTTCAGCCAGTTCTCAAGCTCTTTTCCAGCCAATGGCCTAACATCAAGCAAGTTACTTCATCTCTTTGCAATGCAGTTTCTACATCTATAAAATAAGGGGTTTGGACTAAATGCTTTTTCAAGTGTATCTTGATTCTAATATGATATCCTACTAACTTGATTTTCAAAGTATTGTCTCATTTAATAGTTTTATTTACTAAGAGGTAATTGACTTCACAAGTGTGCAAGTCCTATTGGGGCAAATTCCTCACTAAGCCTCAACCTTTCCTGAGACCTAAGTGGTCCAAGAAAGGGAATAATAAAACTAATTTTGCAGGACTGTTGTGATAATTAAATGGGCTATATGTGGACATCAGTAAGGAAATGTTTGAAATTTATTTTATTAAAGTATAGCTGATATAGAATGTTGTGTTAATTTCTGCTCTATATAAAACTGGTTCAGTTTTACATATATACACACATATACATTCTTTTTCATTATGATTTATTATAAGATATTGAATAATACAATTCCCTGTGCTGTACAGTAGGACCTTGTTGTTTATCCATCCTGTATATAATAGTTTATATCTGTTAAGCCCAAACCCCAAATCCATCCCTTCCCCCACCCCCAACCCCCAAGGCAACCACAAGTCTGTTCTCTGTGTCTGTTAAGTCTCCAGACATATGCCCAGGAGTTGTTACAAAGCAAAAGTGAGCATACATTTGCTGGAAATTTTTTCATTCTCATTTTTACAATCCAGGAATTTCAAAATACTTCAGGAGTGTTAGGTCATCCGCAGACCTGTTTCTCTGTTACTCACCCACAGTTCGTCTGCATTCGCTCTGAGTCTTTGCAGGGTGTCTCACCCATACCTGCAGTCCAACAGTAAGTGACTCAGCCTGTTGAATAACCCCCTTTTCCCCAGTATGACATGTCAACTTTATTTCATTGCTGTGGCATGTCTCTTGCCCTGTGGCTGATAAACAAGGCAACCCAGTTAGGAAACCAAAGCAAATTCCCTCCTTCTGAGTCAAAGCGGGAGGTCTGCCAATCTAGACCTAGGAGACAAGCTTTTACACCTTGTTCATTGTCTAAAGACATTGTTCTTCTCTTTCTCAAGCTCACTCCACTCCCCTCACCCCTAGCCATTCTCCCAAAAGAGGCCATAACCTAGGAGCTATTTTTTACCTACAGAATAAATCCAGGGGCACGATCTTTCGTGTTGCATTTATCAAAAAAGAGGGGGTTTATGTTATTGACTTATTTAAAATCAAGTATTGGTTTCTGCAAGGGTTTGATGCATTTGATGTTTGTAAAACTGGGTTACACTTTAGGATTCTCAGACTGCAGCACAGCTGGACTGTCTGCAGATATGGAAGTCTGGTCATGAAGACACCACAATACAATGAATGGAAAGGCAGCGGGTTGACGTTTCTGGGCCCCATTTTCTTTATCTGGAAATAAGGATTATAAATAACTCTTTTTTGTGAGAATTAAGTGAGAATATGCATAAAGTGTTAGTTGCTCCACTGTGTCCAACTCTTTATGACCCCATGAACTATAGCCCACTAGGCTCCTCTGTCCATGGAATTCTCCAGGCAAGAACACTGGAGTGGGTAGCCATTCCCGTCTCCAGGGGATCTTCCCCCACCCAGGGATCAAACCCAGGTCTCTTGCATTGCAGGAGGATTCTTTCATGTCTGAGCCACCAGGGAAGCCCAAGCATAAAGCGCATGCAAAAATATACCCTTGATCTACACGAAGGTGATTCTGCCCATGGACTTTCTGTGTAGCCCTCACAACAATACTGGTTTCTGCCTTAGTTGTCCCAAATGACAACACAGAGATTATTATGTTTACCATAAAATCATGTTCTCAAAAGCTTGAATTAGTAAAATATAAATTAGTACCACTATTCCAGAGGCAACTTAGCATTTCTATCAAAAATAAAAATTACAACTTACCAGTCCCACAAAGTACATTGGGTAGGTAAATTATTATAAATCTATAAAGAGGAATACTATCTAGGCAGCCATTAAACATCACGATGTAGAAAAACATTTATTCTTATGGGAACTATTCATTTTGTATCACTCCGTGAAATATGCGAACAGTAAAAGAGGATACACTGTTTGATATTTTTTAATAAGTAAGAAAGGCACATACACACATGGAAAAAATACTGGAAGGTACCCAGCAAAACATTAATCATAGTTTTCTTTGGTTGGAATCCAAGTGATTTTTGTTGTCTTCCTTTGTGATTTTTCTCTGTTCCACAAGTTTTCTTTTCTGACGATACTTTATTTCTTTGATTAGAAAAAATATGGCTATGAAACCAATCTGGTTTTCAAATAAGTGTTATAATTTAATACACAATCTCCACCTTTAGAATGCTTTAGAATGACTTAGAAAAGAATTTATAAATGTGTGCACAGGAAAAAAAGCTGAGAAGAAATACATCAAAACATGAACAATATTATCTCTGTGTAATGGTTTATGAGTGATTTTGTTTTTCATCCTGCACTTTTCTGTATTCTCAAAATATCCACAATCTGTATATATTACTTTTAGAAGTAGGAAAAATGCTATTAAAATATCGGTTGAATCATTATTATTTATTAAAAGTAATGTTTTCTTGCTGCCTCCTGTGAGAGCAGTGTGGTTGATATAAGCTTTTTTTCATAGCTGAATTTTCTTGCTGTAAATAAACTGGCTCAAAGGAAGCTCGTGATTCTCAGTTTCAGAGTGTCTAATTTGAACAAAATCTATTTTTTCTTAAAAATCTTTCATTCATAGTTCAGGGTGATTTTAATTTGCATATATCAAGTTATTCGAAGCTCAAGTTATAAGACACCAGAGGGAAGATGGCTGAATAGGAGGAAAGCCTGAAAATCTTGTGGGCAACTCTGGCCTCACAGGATTGTCAGCCTGATTCCAGATCAAAGGGGCTCGGATAAATGCATTAATTTTAGATTTCTTTTCCCCGAGCCTCAGATCCACTGGACGCTTGCCCATCTGGGCTGAGCCCCATAGGCAGCTGCTTTTGGAACAAGGGTGTCTTGAGGTCACATCTAAGCAGCTCTCCATGTCTGGTCAAACAACCAGAGTATGTTTAAACATGAGTGATATTTTCAAGGTCAGTGCTGGGTTTCTAGCAAAAGAAAAAAATAACTGATACTCAGGATAGAAAACGGGCAGAGGGCGGGGAAACAAATGAAATTCTAGGTTTGTTATTGAAGCTCTCTGTCCAGCAAGTATTTTAGGGATGTCTAGAAGTGGGTGAATTGGGGACCAGATTACAGTTTCTTCATCTGTGTTTTCCTCTTAAAGGGTGAGTTATTTGTATGTTGGAAAACAGCTCTTATTGACAAAGGTGAACAATGTTGACTTCTTAGCATAAATACCATTGCAGAGGAGAAAACGAACAAGGAAACAAACAACCGTGCATTTCTTTCCGTTAGTGATATCCCAAGCAGGAGGAGAAGGGGGCGACAGAGGATGTAATGATTGGATGCCATCGCTGACTCAGTGGACACGAATTTGAACGAACTCAGGGAGATGGTGAAGGATAGGGAAGCCTGAAATGCTGCAGTCCACAGGGTCACAAAGTCTGACATGACTGAGTGACTGAACAACACCAAGCCATGCAGTGGCTCAGCTAGAAATCTGGAATTATCCTTGCCTTTTAGCTCTTTTATCCCCTTCTCCAATTCCAAACCCCCACCTCTTGTTTCTCCCAACAACCCCTTCTTCTCCAGCTGCCACTGGCATCCTGGCCTTATCCTGGTGGCCTTCTCGAGGCCCCTGGACCTGTGGGTAGACTCACCCACGTCCCAGAGCAGTCATCGCAGCATGTAAACCTAACTACTTCATTCCTTCTTAAAATTTACTCCTTCTGGGTAAAACTCTGAGCTCTTTGACCTAGCATTTGGGGGCCTTCTCTCTTTAGCCACCTCTACTCCTCCCAGCTCAGACCTGGGCCTCCTGCCATTTCCCGGACCCAGGGCAAGGGTCCTTCCTTCAAACCACATACTCAAAGATGAAATTGAGGATTTTAGAACTTCCCTGGCGGTCCAGTGGTTAAGAATCCGCCTGCCAATGCAGGGGACACAGGTTCAATCCCTGGTCTGGGAAGATCCCACATGCCAAAGAGCAACTAAGCCCGTGCAGCCAACTACCCATGCCCGTGTGCCCTAGAGCCCGTGTGCACAAGAGAAGCCTCCACACTGAGAAACCACACCCTGCAACTAGAGAGTGGCCCCCGCTCACCACAACCAGAGAATAGCCTGTGCGCAGCCACCAAGACCCAGCGCAGCCAAAAATACATACATAAATAAGCCAGTTTTTTAAATTGAGGATTTTAAAAATGCTGTCAGCAGGGCCTTAAACTCCAAGCACAGGGACTGTGACTACAGTAAGTCATCTACGAACCTTCAAGTTGTGAACTTTCAAAGATGCAAACAAGTGTTAGCACGTCCAATCGCATACGTTAGTTCACATGTCTGACTTACATTGCCATGGGTGTGCATGCTTTACAAGTGGTCACGCTTTGGTGTACTTCACTGTAGAGTACTGTATAGGGTACAGTGTTACAGTGTCTTTGTGTGAAAAGTACTATAAATCTATTACAATACTGTGCTATAGTACATATACAGTATACTACATACAGCCGATTATGTTAGTTGGGTTCCTAGGCTAATGTTAGACTTACAAACATATTGTACTTACAAACGCGTTCTTGGAAAAAAAACTCCTTTGAATGTCGGGGACTTCCTATGCTCAAGTCACCTGCCCATGAGGCCAGCCTTGCCCCATGGGGGTGTTTACACCACAGTTCCCTCACTCCTGTGGCACTTAGCCTGGAATATCCTGCTTGTTCTCCACTTCCATCATCCTCTTCTCCTCCTCGTTCTTTAAGATTCACTTGGCTTGGGTACCACGCCAAGAAATCCCACCAGACTTTCTTCCTACAACCCAGGCTCCCAAGTTGTGGTGTGTCTTCATCCTCTGAGCTCATTTTAGTCAGTGATTCCCCAAAGATGGGCCTCAACCATCTATGTATGAGCTCCTAAGGCGGTTTTGACAATGAATCTGAACCACAGGGGCGAGGCCTGGGTACCTGAAAAGCTCATAAGCAGTTCTATGTGCCCCATACTGAGGTTTGAGGATGAACGCTCCTGGTCTGGTCTCCTTTTTGGGGTCTCTGCTTCCTTAATATCTGGCACAGTGCCTGGCACCCCCATGTGTGCCCTGGCCTCCAGAGGAGCTCCAGAAGTGGGGGAAGTCCTGTTTTCTCTGGTTGGGGGCCCTCCTGGGAGGTGCCAGGCAGGCTGCAGGCCAAGGAGTGTGCAAGACCCCCACCTGCCAGCATTTCCTTCCAGGTCTCCTAGTTCTTGAATCAAAAGGTGACATCCATCCAGAAAAAAGCTAAAAACCCGGGACCCTGCCACTGGCTTGCATCTGGCCCAGAGCAAAAGGCAGCAGTGAACTTGGCCATGGCTGAATTTACCCCAGTTCTGGTACTGGCATGGGGTATATCGATCACAGAAGTCCAGGGACCTGCACCCAAGGCCTGACAGCCCCCTTCCCACACTCCCAGCCCTGGGCTTGCAGAACAGCACCCAGGATGCTGTAAAGATGTGGGTGGTGGACCCACTCCAGCCTCAGGCCCCAAACAGGGCATTTCTTTGCAGGGAGGGGAAGATGCTACCTTGGGTGGTGGATGTGCAGAAGAAGGGCTGTGATGTGCTAAATCGCTTCAGTCATGTCTCACTTTTTGGGACCATATGGAGTTGACTCATTGGAAAAGACTCTGATGCTGGGAGGGATTGGGGGCAAGAGGAGAAGGGGACAACCGAGCATGAGATGGCTGGATGGCATCATGGACTCGATGAACGTGAGTCTGAGTGAACTCCAAGAGATGGTAATGAACAGGGAGGCCTGGCATGCTACGATTCATGGGGTCGCAAAGAGTCGGACACGACTGAGCGACTAAACTGAACTGAACTGATGGACTGTAGCTTGCCGGGCTACTCTGTCCATGGGATTCTCCGGGCAAGAGTCCTGGAGTGGGTTGTTTCCTTCTCCAGGGGATCTTCCCAACCCAGGGATCAAACTGCATTGGCAGGTGGGTTCTTTACCACTAGGGCTACCTGGGAAGCCCCAGGGGAAGAGCAACCAGCCTGAAATCTACTGCTGTTCACTCCTGTCTTCTCTGCAAGATGGAGGAGCTGCAGGTACAACCCAGGGGGCACCTATATCCTCCATGCTGGACACACCGTTGGCTCAGCTGGCCACATTCCCAAGACCAGCCCAGGGCCCACCCAGATCAATAAGCCCCCCCCAACAAGCAGGCCATCTCCACTCTCAGGGTCTCCCCATTACCCTCACTGATGGAGTCTGGGGCACCCCAAGCCCTAGGCTCCCATGGTCCTATTCTACTCCAAGCAGGAAGACTGCCTCACAAAAACTTGGCCCTCTGTCTCCTGTTTTGATTAGATACAGACTGTTTTTGCTTTGTTTAAAAATATATTTTTGGTTTCTTTTATGGCTGCTGTTTTAAACAGTAGCTCTTTCTAATTAGGAGCATCATCGAATTTGGGTCCACTGCCAGCTAAACTAGGCAAAATTTCGAGGTCTTAAGGAGGCTCTTACAGAAAGGGGAGCCCTGCAGTGTCCACGGCAGAAAGAGGCAAGGACCCTCAACGGACCACTTAGTAATTGTTTATGATCCAGTTATCTGGTGGCCTGCCTGTGGTTGCCTGAGTAAACAGAGGTCTCGTGAATCACAAGGTAACTGGGGCTACTTCTCTGTCAAGTTCTTCAGCCACATATAATTTCTCACTATTTCTCTGAAAATTTCCTTTATCATCAACGTCATCACCCAGTATCAACAGCTTAAATTCACCAAATGATTCATATGTGTGAGGCATGGTGTGAATCTTGTCCTTAAAGAGTCTCATTTTGTCGCATATTAACCCTGAATAATGCCATTATTGGCCTCATTTATGGATGGGATGATGGAGGCTCATAGGTGCAGGTCACCTGTTCAAAGTCATACAGATATTAGGATTCAAATGTACATCGCACTGTGGCCTTAGTGAACCTTTGCATATATAGTTCCCTCATGGATCACTTCCTTTATATGGCCTCCCTAGTCAGCAGGAAGGGATGCTCAGGATCACCTTTCCTTAGCCCTTCAGAGCAGCCACCACGTGCATCCACATTTCTGTCTACCTGTTGTTGTTCAGTTGCTCAGTTGTGTCCAACTCTTTGCAACCCCATAGACTGCAGCACACCAGGCTTCCTTGTGCTTCACCATCATCCAGAGCTTGCTCAAAATCATGTCCACTGAGTTGGTCATGCCATCCAACTATCTCATCCTCTGTCATCCCCTTCTCCCACCTTCAAGCTTTCCCAGCATCAGGGTCTTTGCCAATTGAGTCAGTTCTTTGAATCAGGTGGCCAAAGTACTGGGGCTTCCGCTTTAGCAACAGTCCTGCCAATGAATTTAGGGTTGATTTCTTGTCTACCTGTGGTATGATTTAAAAAACACATAGATATATTTGGCCTTTGTCCTCATTTCCTGGTACAGAGTTCTTAAAACCTTTGGAATTTCCTAGTGATAGGAGTGTTATTCATAACACTTTGACCACACCTGAGTTTATGCTGATGAGATGGCTCATGGGGGTTCCCAGGAAACCAAACATATAGTGAGAGGGTTTGAAATTTCAGCCCCACCCCACCTCAGCATCACCTCCATGGAGGTGAGAGGGGTTGGGGATTGAGTTCAATCTCCAGTGGCCAATGCTTTCATCAATCATGCCTACTTAATGAAACCTCCACAAAAATCCTTAAAATCCAGGAGCTTCCGATCTGGAAATCCCATTCATGTGCTGGGAGAGTGGTGGACACCAACCCAATAGAGGCTCCTGTGCTGGGGACCCTTCCAGACCTTGTCCAGTATAAATACTTCTTCATTTGACTGTTCATTTCTCTCCTTTACAATTAACAGTAATCATAAGTCTTGACTTCAGTGAGTCTTTTTAGTATATTATAGAACCTGAAGGCAGGTCATGGGAACCACTGAATTTGTAGCCAGCTGCCCAGAAGAGCAAGTGAGCTGGGGACCCCATTTGCAGCTGGTGCCTGAAGTAGGAGCAGTCTCATGGCACTGAGCCCTTGATCTGGGATGGGTGTGTGTGTTGGGGGGTGGGGGTGGGCGGGGAGGAGGTTCCTGTGCTAACTCCAGGCAGTTAGTGTCAGAACTGGATTGAACTGTAGGACACCCTGTTGGTATCAGAGACTTGAAAAACTAGTTGATTGGTGTTGGAAAAACCACAGAACCACTGTGTTGACCCATGAGCTTCTAGACCTGGGGAGGGCCTAGACAGCACAGAGCCTAGCATGTCACAGGTACTCACCTCGTTTCACCCCTTTATCTGCAACTTCAGGCTCTCAACCTTCAGGTGTAGCTCCTGAAACCTCTCTTTATCTTCAGTTAGTGAAAGTGGTGTTCATTGGGTTGGGCTCAGTGAGCTTGGCCTTCAAATGAGAGGTGTTAGTTAAGTTTGAGGACTCAATGACTAAGGTCACATTGATGCTCAGTGACAGAGCAAGGATGGGGCATATCACCCTCTTAAGTCAGACATCAACCCTTGGCCTCACTGTCTTTCAGCTTCCCGAAGTTTGCTTCCTTATTCCCTGCCACAACAATTCTGTAGGACCAATGATGGCAACCCACTCCAGTACTCTTGCCTGGAAAAGCCCGTGGATGGAGGAGCCTGGAAGGCTGCAGTCCATGGGGCAGCTAAGTCAGACATGACTGAGCGACTTCTTTGACTTTTCACTTTCATGCATTGGAGAAGGAAATGGCAACCCACTCCAGTGTTCTTGCCTGGAGGATCCTAGGGACGGGGGAGCCTGGTGGGCTGCCGTCTATGGGGTCACACAGAGTCGGACACGACTGAAGTGACTTAGCAATGCAAAAGTCAAGTCTCCGTGAAGCTTTAGGACACAATGAAAATGGTTTCCACTCTTTAAACTGGATTTTTCTCCATCGGGTAGGATAACTGAAGGCAGCATCTCAGCTTTTCGCCACCCACCGAATAGGCCTCTCTGTCTGGAAGCCCCGCTCCCTCCGAAGACGAGAGAGCCGAGGGCAGTTGGGGAAGGAGCTGACTCCAGAAAGGCTCCACTGCTGTCAGCAGCTTCCATTGCAGTGATTCACGGGGCCGGCCAGTTCTGCATCACGGAGGCCAACTGGGCATCTGTCATCGGCTCTCTCCTCTCTCGGAAACGGCTTCTTCAAAGGGTCTGCAGCCGCCAGTGGCGAGGCCTGCTCGGAGCTGCTGGGGTGGTTGGAAGGTGGAGGGAGGCGGGGCGGGGGGCGGGGAGTGGGGGAGGCCTGGAGAGCTGCCGCCCGGAGAGGCCGGTGACAGGAAGAATCCATCAATCTTGCATGCAGCGCCAAATATGGCGCTGGGCTGGAGAGGTAATAAACAAAATGGTCACACTGCGGGCTCACAAGGAGAGACGTGACAGAGGAGAGCGGGGGGGGGGGGGCCGGCCTGACGTCAGCGTGTGCGGTCCGGCTGAGCTGTCCGGCTCACCCCAGGGAGCAGGAATCCCATATTTGTCCTTGCGGAGCTCCTGTGGGCTTTGTTCTTGATGGATGAGCCCGAAGCCGGAAGGGGGAAACTAAGGCCGTGGATCATGTGGAAATGCGTTCTTGGCACTGCCCCCGGGCCGGTAGGCTTTCCGAACGCATGGTGTGGATTGAGCCCCTCTGTCACAGCCCCTGCTTGCTTTTGGCAGCACCATCCACTCACAGCTGGGCTCTTAGTGAGAAGGGAGCAGATGTCATTGTTGGAAATAGCCAGAACTGTTCCGCATGAATGGTGTGAGCACATATTATACAAATTTGAATTTTATTTTATTTTTTACTGTAAACACTTGTTGCTGGGGCTTCCCAGGTGGTGCTAGTGGTAAAGAACCCACCTGCCTGAGATGTGGATTCGAGCCATAGGTTGGGAAGATTCTCTGGAGGAGGAAATGGCAACCCACTCCAGTATTCTTGCCTGGAAAATCCCATGGACAAAGTCTACAGCCCATAGGGTCGCAAAGAACTGAAGCAACTTAGCACCTGTTGCTTAGCTATTTTATCTTGTTATTTTTTGCCCTTGGGGATGTGGGATCTTAGTTTTCCAACCAGGGATCGAAACTGTGCCCTCTGCATTGAAAGAGCAGTCTTAACTGTTAGGTAAAGACGACCGGGACCCTGAAAAGAGTGTCTAACAGGCTTTTTAACGGCGAAGCGCTCCCGGGCGGGTTCCCAGACCCGAAAGAAGCAGGTCCAGGAGGTCCGCGCCGTGTTGCGGGTGGCTTTTATACGCTCGTTGCGAGGGATGGTCAGGCTAGATGGATGGGGATTCGGATAGGTTGCCAGGCCGAGGCGTCGCGGGCTGATAGGTCCTTCTACGCGGCTGGGGTGGGGCGGCTTTAGCCAGCAAAGTGTGCTGTTATTGGTCCCAAGGATCCAGGAGGCTCCCTAGGTTAGGGACTTCTGGGGCAGCCCATCATGGCCCCGGGGGTCCAACCTTACATTAACTACTAGACCACCAGGGAAGTCATAAATTTTGAGTTTTAGAAATTTTAGGACAGCTGTTTGTAGGGGGCTGGAGAACCCACAGACACCTAAGGCTGGTCCAGGTGACTAATTCCCCACATAAAAATCTGAGAGCAGAACACGGTGTTTCCCCTCCAGGACCGGATGGTTGGCGTGTCTCTAAAGGCCATGGGGCCCAGGGCCACTTCTAGTGGTATCTTCGAGAATACCTGGCTCCTGCATTGGCTTCATGAAAAAGGGAGACCTCACCCTTTTGCTATGCCTGTGTGTGTGTGGCTTTTGCTTTAAATTTTTATTTTATTTTGGAGTATAGTTGATTTACAAGGTTGCGTTAATTTCCAGTGTACAGCAAAATGAGGCAGTTATACATATATTTGGGTTTTCTTAACAATGAGATTTATCAGGGGCTTGTGACTTATATGACTGCCTAGAGGAATAGCTGATGAGGGAGGTAAGATCACATGATGGTAAGAAGTACCCAGGATTTTGAGCCAGAAAGACCTGGTTTTGAATCCCAGCTGTGCCCATCAGCACCCATGAACCCTTTGAGCGTCCAACAAACACACCAAGTTTCCATGTGTCCATAAAATGGGGTGATTGCTCCCTCTTCGCAGAGTTTTCATGAGAAATAGGCTTCCAGAAGGTCAGTCGCTCAGTCGTGTCTACTCTTTGCGACTCCATGAACTGCAGCACACCAGGCCTCCCTGTCCACCACCATCTCCCGGAGTTTACCCAAACTCATGTCCATTGAGTCGGTGATGCCATCCAACCATCTCATCCTCTGTCGTCCCCTTCTCCTGCCCTCAATCTTTCCCAGCATCAGGGTCTTTTCAAGTTCTCAGTAAACTGTAGTTTCTATTGAAATGCATATGAGTTCTTGTAAATTACCTATAGATTGTTCATGGCTAGAAACTCTCCTTCTTCCTGTACATTTTTGTGGTTCAGAGCTCTTTCCAACAAGCTGTGGCTTTAAAAATGCAGATGCCTTCTGCAGAAGAGAAAAAGCTTTCCGAGGAAAGCCAAAGGGCAAACTGTTCTGATTAGCGCAACTCTGTCTGCACTCTAATGCCTGCTCTTGCCTGTCACAGAATGCTGAGCAGGGGTCTGGATCAGAACTGCGCAGAAATGTGACTGCGATCCTGCCTGACCATGAGACTGGGGTGCACCACCGTTGTCCTCATCTTTCCGCCGGTCATCCTCAGTGAAAATGCACTGAAGGTTTCAGAAGCAGCAGCCTGAGGAGTGGGAGCCAGAGGTGGGGGATGGAGAAGATGCAGCTCCTGAGCTGTCCCAGTGGTGGCAAGCTTTCCATGCTGCTGATGGCAATGTGGCCAGCATACTGGATGCACTAAGGGATGGTCACCATATGCCTTTCATGTCCTCATGTTGATTGGACCATTCCTGTTGACTCTCCAAGATCACTGTCTAAATGGAGAAAATTAGGAGATCCAGGGGAGAAGGAAATGGCAACCCACTCCAGTGTTCTTGCCTTGGGAATCCCAGGGACAGGGGAGCCTGGTGGGCTGCTGTCTATGGGGTTGTACAGGGTTGGACACGACTGAAGCAACTTAGCAGCAGCAGCAGCAGCAGCATGAGATCCACAGGCATTTGCTTCATATTGTCCAGGATGGAAAATTCTTATCCTTTGTCCCAAAAGAAAACTATCTGAGAGGCCATCAGATATTAAGTCTTAAACGTCATGGAGAGATAATGTCCCAGAGCCATATGAGCTCTGATGGACCAAAACAGAGAGGTAAATGAACTAAAAATGGGAAATGAATGAGGACGTCTAAACAGACAGGCAAGCCATTATTAACACAAGAATAGGATTAAACCTAAAGCACGACTTACTAGTTTTAGTTGTGTCTGCAATTCATATTTCTCCCACAGTGAAGCTACATTAAGAATAGTAGATTAAATAAATAAAGAAAGAATAATGGAAGAGGGTGACGATTGTCATTTATCACCCACAAAGATCCACATTTCCACTCTGGCAACAAAATCAGGGATCTAAATATTAACAAGTAGAACACATTATAAACAGTTATATATTATTATCACTGTAAAGTCATTACAGCAGAAATAAAAACTGTTTTTTATTTTAACTATTAATATTCATCAAATGTTAATGAAAATACCTAACAAATAATTATGAAAAACACATTGCTTAAGTAATAAAGATGAAAGAGATGATCATCGTGGTGAATATATAATCTGCAAAATAAAGAACATGCCTTTAATAAGACTTAATTATGTCATTAAATATTTAATTTTACTTTCACTACTAAATGTTGTTTGCATTTCGCATATTTTAAATGTAAAAAGCTCCTTAATAAGATTTGTTGTTTAGTGCAACATCAAATGCCAGAGCATTGAAGTTTGACTTATTGTCTTTATCAAATTGGTCGAACATCATTTTATTTATCATTAAATGAAATGAACAACCTTCTTTGAAATTTACTACATGTTATGCTTTATCCAAAAGGGGTTTAATAATTGATTCTAGGTTATACCCACAAAAATAATGTTTTCTAATGGTGACCCCAAAAAATCATTGCTTTCCTTTCACAGTTTTTTGTAAGTGAATATCTCACAATGCCCCCCATTTCCCACTGTTTGTATAAGGTAAAGTAGGTCTGATTCTGCCTTAGTTTGCTATAGGGTAGGTCTGATACCATTCATAATGAGATCATTTCCTGAGAGTTGATCCCTTCACTTATAATTTCCACCTCTAGATAAATCCTATTTCACTGGTTTAAAGTCACAGCAAGTGAGTTGGTTTCCTGGTATTGGTGAATATTGCTCAAAACTCTTGAACTCCAAATATCTTATAGTATTGCTTATACATGGACTCTAAACAAAAATGGTACAAATGAACTTATTTACAAAATAGAAGTAGAATCACAGAGAACAAACTTATGCTTAACACGCAGGGGGATGGGGGGGATAAATTGGGAGACTGAGATTGACATACACACACTATATATAAAATAGGTATCTTACAAGGGCCTACTGCTTAGCACAGGGAACTCTACTCAATACTCTGTAATAACCTATAGAGGAAAAGAATCTAAAAAGTGGGTATAGATAAATGTAAAACTGACTCACTTTGCTATACACTTGAAACTAATGCAACACTGTAAATCAACTATATGCCAATAAAAAACTTTCTAATAAAAGTAAACACATATAAATAAAAGCATTAAAAAAAAGAAAAAACAAGCAAGCAAAAAAACTCTCAGCCTCACCTTCGCACACAGTGAGAACCTTCTCCGTCTCAAGCACCCTGTGCAAGGCCTGACTAGATCACACACAGTCAGAGGGGCTCACACAGCACAGGGACGTGGGGACACGATTTCCATGGCTCAGCAGAGCTAGGAGTGTGCTTCTGTCCCCATTCACATTGGTAGCCGGAAATCAGCTTTGAACGGTCTACACCAAATGCACTGGTGTTTGAAACAAATCAGGGCTCTACCTGCCACCCCCCACCCCCAGCCCCAGAGACCCATTGTTAAACACTGAGCAGCACACCACTGTGTATATGTACAGGGATCAGGACATGACACCCCACTTCTCTCCCACTGCCCCTTCACTACCTGACCCATAGCCCAGCAGGAGGAGCAGAGATGCTCTGCGGTTGCCAGCAGGTCAGGGTACCAAGTGCCCGCCTGGGCTTCAAACATCTCTGTGCAGTAGGACAAATGTTGCTTTCTCCCCCTAGTGTCTCCATCTCCTGACCAGCTCCTACTCCCAGTCCCGCAGCTGAGGCAACAGGGTAGAGGCCCACACCCAGGTTTTCCTTTGCTGCCAGAAGTTAAAGAGCTCTCTGTGGGGAGAGAGGAAGGTACCCCCATCTCGTGCACATCTCTTGATGGAGTCACTGCCTAGGGAATCTCTCCACCTGGACTCCAGGGCTGAGAAGGAAGCTGGATAGGGGGCAAGTGACCAACTGTCCCACTTAGGACAGGATGAGAGCTTCCTGGGGTGGAGGGACATTCAGAGATAAAACCCAAGATGGTCCCAGGCAGCCCTGGATGGTGGGTCCCCATGGGGGCATCTTCTAGCCTTATTCTCTTACCCCATCTCCCTGGGGGTCCAGAAAGGCAGATCCACTAGAAGACAGATGTCTGTTTGGAAAGGCCTATTCCTTCTCTGACAGTGACTGGGAAGAATAGGAACAACAGAGAAGAAACCAGAAGTCCCCAGGAGAATCCACTGTTTCCGTCCTCGGACATAAATGAGGGGTCTGGAGCTCCATCTCTGATCCATTTAGGAACTCAGTTACCTAACCTCCAGAGCTTTGGGGGAGACCTGAGCCCCCAGCCCCTGGGAGAGGCCTGTGGAAATATGGACACAGCCTCCTCCCTCCTGACTGCCAGGCCTGTGCAGGCTCATCATTATCCATGCCTTTCAGGGCTTTCCACATTTGCTAGTCACCAGAAACTTGCTCTTCTGGGTTTTCCTTTCCTACTTGGCTGGAAGTGCCTGACTTGCATACGGATGGGGCAGGAGGTGGGGCTGGGGGCAGCCGGCTGGTGTGTCAGCCTGTGGATGCCAGACGAACAGGCCCATCCTTACGCCCTTGGCCACTCTGGTCTTAACTTCCTTCCCCAGGATGTCCTGGCTTTTTTTTAGATTTACCACTTTCACAGAAGAAACAATGACCAGAATAGTAATGGGGCGAATCTCCCTGCCTCCTCTTGCTTACACTTGTCCTAGAGTGGAGCCACTCACATGATTGCCCCTTTTCTAGCCTCTGCAGGGAAGTGGGGAGTCAGACAGCCTGGGGGTTTCTGGTTTAACAGTGGTGCCAGGGGCGCTGCTCACTTCCAAGGGGCTCTGCCTATGAAGAAGGGGCCCAGAATCTGTTCTTTGTCAGATTCTTTTCCATGATAGATTATTATAAGAAATTGAGCGTCATTCCCTGTACTATGCAGTATCTATTGTTTATTTTATACATAGTCATGAGTGCCTGTCCATCTCAAACTCCTAATTTATCCCCCCTTGCTTTCCCCTTTGGTAATCATACGCTTTTTTTCCTATGGACCATCAAAAAAGCAAGAGAGTTCCAGAAAAGCATCTACTTCTGCTTTATTGACTATGCCAAAGCCTCTGATCGTGTGGATCACAATAAACTGTGGAAAATCCTGAAAGAGATGGGAATACCAGACCATCTGACCTGCCTCTTGAGAAACTTGTATGCAGGTCAGGAAGCAACAGTTAGAACTGAACATGGAACAACAGACTGGTTCCAAATAGAAAAAGGAGTACGTCAAGGCTGTATATTATCAACCTGCTTATTTAACTTCTATGCAGAGTACATCATGAGAAACGCTGGACTGGAAGAAGCACAAGCTGGAATCAGGATTGACGGGAGAAATATCAATAACCTCAGATATGCAGATAACACCATTATTATGGCAGAAAGTGAAGAAAAACTGAAGAGCCTCTTGATGAAAGTGAAAGAGGAGAGTGAAAAAGTTGGACTAAAGCTCAATATTCAGAAAACTGAGATCATGGCATCCAGTCCTATCACTTCATGGTGAGGAAACAGTGGAAACTGGTCAGCCACTGGAAACACTGGAAACAGTAGCTGACTTTATCTTTCTGGGCTCCAAAATCACTGCAGATGGTGATTGCAGCCATGAAATTAAAAGATGCTTACTCCTTGGAAGGAAAGTTATGACCAATCTAGACAGCATATTAGAAAGCAGAGACATCATTTTGTCAACAAAGATCCATCTAGTCAAGGCTATGGTTTTTCCAGTGGTCATGTGTGGATGTGAGAGTTGGACTATAAAGAAAGCTTAGTGCAGAAGAATTGATGCTTTTGAACTGTGGTGTTGGAGAAGACTCTTGAGAGTCTCTTGGACTGCAAGGAGATCCAACCAGTCCATCCTAAAGGAGATCAGTCCTGGGTGTTCATCAGAAGGACTGATGTTGAAGCTGAAACTCCAGTACTTTGACTCATTTGGAAAGACTCTGATGCTAGGAAAGATTGAGGGCAGGAGGGATAACAGAGGATGAGATGGTTGGATGGCATCACTAACTCAATAGACATGAATTTGGGTGAATTCCAGGAGTTGGTGATGGACAGGAAGGCCTGGTGGGCTGCGGTTCATAGGGTTGCAAACAGTCGGACACGACTGAGCAACTGAACTGCACTGAATGAGCCTGTTTCTGTCTTGTAGATGAGTTCATGTGTGTCATATTTTAGATTCCACATATAAGTGATCATATGATATTTGTCTTTCTCTGTCTGGTTTACTTCACTTAGTATGATGATCTCTAGGTCCACCCATGTTGCTGCAAATGGCATTATTTCATTATTCTTTGTAGCTGAATAATATTCCATTGTGTACATGTAGCACATCTACTTTATCCATTCATCCATCCATCCCGTATATTTAGGTTGCTTCCATGTCTTGGCTATTGTGACAGAGGACACATTTAAATTACCTTTTCTAAATACCTCACTATGTTGTCCACAACCATCAGACGAAGGGCTCTTCCTCATTCACTAAGTCTCAGTACTTTTCTGTGCTGGGATAACACCCAGCTATTAGGTTGAATTTATCAGTGAAAGAAGGCAGATCGTTGCGGTTAAAGTCCTGTTTCTACTCTGGTGTTTTCCCACCACATGAAGAAATGCACGATTCTGGTTTCTTCATTCACACGGGCCTTGAGAAGATGAGATACTCAAGGACAGACTGATAGACCAGAGCTGGGCAAGGAACAAGAAGTGAGATACCCCCATGGATATCTGTTCTATGTTAAACCTGCTGCTGGCTTTACTTTATTTAAGCCTAAAAGCAATTGTGTGACCTAACTACAGTAAGTCTCTTACATACTAATCTTCAAGTTGCAAAATTGCAAAGATTCGAATGTGCGTTCCATTAATGTCAGATGTGTGTGAAATGGCAGCTCGTCCTCCATCTCCTGTTGCTGACAGTCCTTCACCTCTACCATATCCCACCTCCCTCCCTCCTCCAAGCAGTTGCTCTCTTGCCTGTTTTCCCGATGCCAGTCCCTAGTCCCTGTATGCCAGGTGTTGTACTGTACTACTGTGCATTTCAAGATACTATCCTGTAACATTTAAAATGTTTTCTGTTTGTTTTTGTTTTTTATGTATTATTTATGAAGGGTATTAGGAATCTATTGCAGTACTATCTAGCTGATTGTGTGCGTGCGATGGGTATCTAGGCTAACATTGTTGGGCTTACAAACACACCGGACTTGCAAGCTCACACTCGAATGGAACTCATTCGTGTGTAGGGGACTTGCTGTACTAGCGTTCCCATTTCCCAGCGGAGACAGACTCAGAAAGGTTAAGAAACTGTCTCAGAAAGGGACACTCAGGAAGGAATAGAGAGACAGGTCTTGGACCGGGTTTGTCTGATTTCACTGGCACAGAGGCTGAGGATGTTAGATGGAAATTCTCCTTCATCTTAACACAGGAAGGCCACCATTCAACAACAGAAAGGAGTGTTTGAGACTGACTCTCCGTTCTGTGTGTGCATAATTATTGCTCCCCCAGTAAGACAAGGCCAGTGGTTAGAATCAATGTGAGTCAAACAGACCTATTTACATTCGTCTTTGTGTTATTTCTTTGTTTTCCTCCTATTTCTAATGGAAAATCCTAGAGCCTCTCTGTCTAACCCCATGTGGCTACTGAACCCTTGAGACACCAGATTTCCAAGACTTAATATGAAAAAGGAATACAAAATACCCCATTAATAATTTCTAGATTGATTTTATTGAAATGATCATAGTTTGGATATACTGGGGAATAAATAAATTGGATTAACATTTATGTCAGCTGTTTCGTTTTGCTTTTTTCATGAGGCTAGTAGAAAATGTAACGTTACGTTATATGGCTTGTGTCTTATCTCTATTGGAGAGCACTGATCTGATTCACTGCATTTGTTAAGTCCTGATAAAAGGCGGATGGCTTGTTAAAACTCTCCTTGGCCAGAGAAAATGCTTTTACCCCATTAATACTCACACTGAAACAAAATGAGGTTGATTGGAGATGAACACAGCTCGGGCCCCTGCCTCCCTGGTCCTCTGGGATATGCTTGGGATACTGGCTGGAGCAGCCCATGCCTTATTCCCTGAGTCCACAGCTCTCGACATTCTGGAATGTTTCTGCCTTAAGCCTTTATCTTTTCTTCCCTGAGCAAAGTGCTTTGTCATTTCTCTTCGGGAGGAAGGTAGATGATGAAACCATGACCCAGAAAAATTATCTGATCTCACCAAGGTCATTACTGAAGGTCATGACCAAGCCAAGAAGAGCATGCGGTCCACTTTGGAGTTTGCCTCCCTGAGCAGCCTGCAGAGGCTTTTCTGGTTGATGATCTTAGTTGCAGGAAGGCAGGTTCAATACCCAGGGGAACAGGGATTACAGAGTCTGTGAGCCCTGACCCCTCCCCTACTCCCGGCATTCAGCAGCCTCCGGGATCAATGACTTTATTTTTCTCCTCTCAGAGATGGAAAGTGCTGTAGTATTCCCCTTTGATGATTTAAAAGTGTTATGTGCCTTTTCCTCTTTCCTCTTTATATCCAGCTCTCTCCTTTCTCTGGGCTGCTTTTACACTCGTTTCCATAGTAACCACCTCTATTGTATCCCTGACTGTGAAGAGAAATCTTGCAGATGTTAGTAGGGATCCAACACCTTCCAGGAGATATTTTGATGCACTGTCTCCTTATGTTCCCGCACTAATTTTCTTGCCTTTCTTCTTCTGACAGCTGCCCCTTCCTCCAAGTACCTACAAGCCCTTGGGGATGGCTCTCCTCCTCCATGTGAGCCTGAGGGTGAGCAGGGAGAAGGGTGATACTGGAAGAGAAGGCAGAAATCTCTGGGTCTTATTACAAATCTTCATTCTTCCCATGGCTTTGACACAACATGCCAAACCTAAAAGCCCTTGAGGGTGGAATCAAAAGTGCCGAGGCCTGAGAACAGTGGGGTTAGGCGCTCCAATGGCTGTTGGACAAGCATCCTTACCTAGAGATTGGCAGAATACACAGAGGCTGTCTTGGCCATCTTGAATATAAACCCCACCCAGCCGTCTCTCCGGTTCCCATCACCTCCACCCCAGCCTCATGAAAATCTCATGACCGTCTCTATACACTTGAATGTCTTCATTCTGTGCATTTCCCTTGGGTCTCAAGCCTTCTTTCCTTACTAGTTTGGAAAGGAGGGCAGACGTGCAAATACCACACACACACACACACACACACACACGAATCAGGGCTTTGAAAACCCCCAACAACATCATCACCCACCTCCTTCCCAGAGCCAGGCTCAGCTGGCCATCAGGGAAGGGAAGGAGCATGGGTCTCCATCACTGACCTCCGGAAATTGTTTGAAGATCCTTTGCCCACCATTCCTCCTTGGAACTGGACATTATTCTTTTGATTACACAAGCCTGACAGCCTGATCATAATAAACATGTAACTGAAGAGAACCTATTCCTTTCCAGCGGCATTATTTATTCACCTAAAGCAAAGGCTGTGCTATATTTAGCATCTGATGTCAGTGGGTTGTTTGATTTCTTGGAAATTGGCAGGAAGCCACCTCTCACATGATATATGAAATCACTGATAAATGCTTCTTTTCACCAAAAGAAAAACAGCTTAATAGATGCAGCCCTTTTCTGCTCCCCTCCCCTCCTCCCTCTGTCTCCTCCACCGTCCTCCCTCCTGCCTTTCCCTTCCTCGTCTGGGATTCGTCTTTCTGTGGCACAGCTCAGCAGAGCCTGTGAAGTGGAAATGAGTTGTTCAGTATCACAGGGCAAAATGAGGCTGTTGGGATGCTCAGGATGGTTTTTTTCCTCTCCTAGATCCTGGAAGGCTGCCAGAGTGCCAGTGAATCAGACGCACACGCACAAAAAGGCAAATCTATACAGCCGTGGCTTTATGGGGCCCAGTATTTATGGCGGAGCACTAGCTCTGGGTTGCTGTTTTGCAGGCGAAGATGGGAAATAGATAGTGATTCAGGATTGCCATTAAGTGAGAAAACAGCCCCAGTACAGATTGTGTGTAATAAACCAAATGCAGGGAGAAGCTGGAAGAAGCTGTGCATTTGCCACATGAGATCAGCCTTGGGCCCCATCAAGTTCAAGCTCCTGATTTGTGTGGTGGTTAATACCTGGTGCTCGGAACAAATCTTTCTGCTTTCACTCTGTCTTCTCTGCCATACACTGGGTCTATCACATAAAGCTAGTGGAGGGGTTGGGCAGGGCTGTGCACGTGAAATTAAATTAATTCTTGCCCTCCTGCGGAGATCCATTTATATGGCCTGAAGTACAAGATTTAATTACCCTTATCTTAGATCCTATAAGAACCAACATCACTATTGTTCATGAATTCACCCAGCCCCTTTCCACCATCAGCTGTGAGGTTTAACTCAGGATCCCCAGCAGAAGCCGGGTGGATAGTCTAACTGGCCACGGGAAGTGAGGAAACAGCAGCTTCAGTGGTGATTTATTTACATTTCTTTGTCCTGGGCTCCATTCAGTGACACCCTACTGGAAAGTATTCTGAAGACAAGAGAAGGGCTTGTTTTCAGCCCTTCAGCATCTTAGGTTCCCCTTCATTAAGTTCCCCTCTATAGTATGTTCTGTCAAGCAGTCCTGGCTGGGTGATGTTGACCATGGGTGTGTGAGGGACTTGGAGAGTTTCAAATACCCCACAGCGACACCAGCAGTGACCAGTCTTTCTCCCACCCCCAACACATGTGCATGATGCTCATCTTCATCCCAGGTGAGAGAAAAAAAAAAACAAGGAAAGAGGAGGAAGTGAGAGCAGCGAAATCTGTGCTCTTTGTGTAGCTGCCTGAAGGTCCTGCTAGGCAGAGGAATTGGATGGAGGGACAATAGATAAACAGATGCGCAGATGAATGATGGACCCTCATCAATTCCTCCATCAGTAAGAAAGCCGACAAAATGAACAGTGGCTATAAGTCGAAGTTGTTTTCCATTCAGTCCTCAAATTTAGCATTCACTGAGGGCTCCATCCTAGGAACCACAGGAAGTGACAACCTTTGTTTTAATTGGGATTATTTTTTTGATTCTCAAAATGAGGGGGTATGGGACCAGATGACCTGTTAGCTCCCTTCCAGGCTCTGAAATGTTAAGGTTCTGTAATTGTGTGATTCTGTGATATTATGAGTCACCCAGGTGAATTAATGCTTTTCTGAGAGGTAGCCAGCCTCGTCTCCCCCAAGGGGAGGTGAATGAGCTCTGTCTCAGACACAGATGCTTCTGGGACACACCCTCCCAGGGTGACTGCCTTCTCTGGCCCCTGAAGGAACCAATCAAAAGCCTTACTCTGGGTGAACATCTGCTCACTGAGAACACTGCTCACTTGGGCTCTTCACAGGGTCACAGTATGTTTAGAACAATGACGATGATTTCTGCTTTATGCAAGGAATTTTTCTTTTGGTTCGAGCTGCTTGAGAAGCTGGCTATGGTTTCTATCAGCCCCAGATCTCACATGGAGTAGTACCATGGCCTCTAGCAGAATGACACACAATAGCTGCAGTAACCGCCTCACCCATCTCTGGAGACTGGGCAGGGTTTTCTTAGCACTGGGCTGCAGCCATGGTCTATTTTATGATAGTACCTTAGATAGGGATCAGTAAGATAGATGCACATCAAGGCTGAGAAAGTTTAAAGGTGTGATTATCCTACAGTCCTTGAGGAGAGCACAGGTCACCTTGCAGGGCCATGAGGGGAAGCACCAGGATCAGTCAAGAGGCCGAGGGAGCTAGGGGGACCTATAGGTAACAATCTTTATGTTTTTCATGGGGAGGAATGGGTGAAGTGGGACAGCCAAGTTTAGATTTGGCCAGCTATGTGTAAAAGTAGGAACCCGTGAAATTCATGTTCGCAGTGACTGGGAAGTATATAGTTTAAAGCTGTCTGAGGAGTCTTAATATTGATGGGTGTATTAATCAGTGTGCTCCAGAGAAACAGAACCAGTAGAGGGTGTGTATGTGCGTGTGGACAGAGAGAGAAAGGAGGAGAGATAGCAGTTGATTTTTAAGGTATTGGTTCATGCAACTTTGGAGCCTGATAAGTCCAAATTCTGCACAGTAGGCCAGCAGGCTGGAGACACAGGGAAGAGCCAGAGCTGTAATCCAAGTCTGCAGGCAGTCTGCTGGCAGTTTCATTTCTTCATTGGGGACCATCAGTCTTTTGTTCTATTTAGGCCTTTGACTGATTGGAAAAGGCCCGCCAACATTACAGAGGGCGATCTGCTTTACTCAAAGTCCAATGATTTAAACATTCATCTCATCCATATACACCCTCACTGAAACATCCAGAATAATGTCTGGCCAAATATCTGGGAACTGTGGTCCAGGCAAGCTGACACATAGAATTGGCCACCATAATGAGGTTACGGTTTGCTCAGGGGGTACCTGATAGACCCTTGGATGGCTATTAAAGCATCACTTTACAGAAATAAGAAGTATTTAAAGTTAATTCACGGTCACTGACTCCATAGAGACAGGACATCTGAGGTGTCCTCACCTCCCTAAACTTTCACCCAGGTAGCTACACAAGCACCTTGAGAAAACACCTCGTAGCTTACAAAACACGTTCATCCCATCCTCTCCCTGATTCTAACAACAGCTGACGAGGTCATCATTTCTGTCTCCATATGAGAGACCAGAGAATTTGAGAGGAGAAATGAGGTGACCTGACCCACCCAGGTCAGACAAATCACAAGTGAAGAAAGCCAGGCTGGGCTCCAGCTTCTGGTTCAAGGTGACAAGATCTGGCTTAGCGTAATCTAGTGACTACCATATGCCAGGCCCTACTCCGGATGCTTCCATGTATTAATTTGCTTAATATTCAGAACAGCTCAGTGAGAAAGCCACGGCTATTGGCCCAGGCAGGGAGGCTGAGGCCCACTCACCACTTCACACGGGCGGCAGGCTGGGGTCTGAAGCCAGGCTGCTGTTGATGATCTTCCTCATCCCCTCCCTCTCTTCCTCGCCACCCAGAGCTTGCGGTATTCTCTCTTCCTGGTCCCCCACTCAGCATGCTGCTGCACTCGCCACCCCCAGTCTACCCCTGGAGATGATTAATAACCATCAATGATCTTGTCAGGCTGAGTAACTGAAAGCTGTAAGAGAAGGTTGCACAAAGGTTTGGAAAGGAAAATACAGAGAACCCCCTACAGTGAAAAAAAGATATCAGAATGATCACTTCACAAACATCACTTTTCAAAACATCATATCCAGGATTGGTCCTGGGTGCCCCAGCACATCAAAAGGGGCCCCAAGGCCTGGCTTCTCTCTGCAGCTTTCATCCTGTCCCACAGTGGGGTCCCCTTTGCCTTGTTCCCACATTACTTATTGGGCCCTGATCCCACCTTCCCCATGATTTGCCAAATGAGGGCAACACGCTCCTTTGATAAATCTGTACTAGGTGCCAGGCACTGTGATGAGGACCAAGAGCTGAAGGGTGAGGAGGAATGTGGATCTGCCCTCAAGGCACTCAGAGCCCAGTGAAAGAGGCAGGGCTGCCCCGCAGGCAGCGTCAACTCGGTGGCAGTGCCGATCGCCCGGACACTGCCTCAGGCTGAGCACCCTGGACCCCCAGAAGGAGGTGTCACCAGCTCTGCATCAGATGCTGGCGGCTCTGTCGGGAGGGGAGGGTTAGCCTGGAACTGAACGGACAAATCCACGGGTGGAAGAACAAGGGAAGGACAGCCAGGTGGAGGGAACAGTGTGTGGAAAGGCCCAGAAGCCTGAGCGCTCAGTTCCGCTCAGCTGGCACGGAGAGCACATGGGGCCACAGGCAGGAAGGCACAGGAGGAAGGCGGGAGAGAGTGTCTGCAGCCTGGTGGCCTGCCTCGAATGAGCAGGGGTTTGTTGCCCTCTGAATAGCCTGCCTGGGGACTTCCTGGTGGCCCAGGGGTTAAGAATCTGCCTTCCAGTGCAGGGGATGAGAGTTCGATCCTTGACTGGGGAACTGAGATCCATGTGCTGTAACTAGAGAAGCCTGAGCACCACAACCAAGACCCAGTGCAGCCGGGGAAAAAAAAGGGGGGAAGAAATAGCCTGCTTGGCCCTTGTGCAGTCCCACCAGTGCTTCTGAAGCTTCCTAAGCCAAGTGGGGAGGGTTCTGACACACCACGTACTTACTGAGTCGTGGTTGGTGCTCAGCCCTGGGAAAGAGCCTCCAGGGCATGTGAGAAGGTTAGATACTGGCTCCTGACCCCAAGGCATATATAGGCCAGATGAAGAGCAAGAAACCAGAAACATGATGGACCCTCAGCAGGAAGAATAATTAAACACCAGGCAGGGTGACCTCCATTGTGAGTGTGATGAGAGATGGTGAAGAAACAAGAGCGATACTTCCAAAGGAGGGTTTTAAATGAGGAAAAGCCCTCCTTTCCTGCCGCTAAACTGGGTACAACCCTGTCCACTGACCTTTCAACAGGCCTTTTCCTTAGAGGATTCTCCAAACACAGCCTCGCCAGCTCTCATCAGCGTGAGGGCTTCTTTCCATCTGGGGCCTGTGCCCGCCAGTTCGCCCCTTGTCTAAGCTGAATTTTATATCCTCAGCTGGACTTCACTGGGTCCTCACTGTGTTTAGATCTGGGTTTCAGATCTCCTGTTACTTTGCAGCTTCACCTAAAACCAGCCAGCTCCTCCACTTAATACAGCCCAGAGCATAAAGATATTTCAATATATGCTTGAATAGTGGAGATTTGCACGTGAGGCACCAGTTACAAGCAACCCTATATCCGCCCAAGCTGGTCATCTATTATGGAGTCTTTTGAATGCACTTGTTTGTAGCTAGTAGAGTTCTTTGGCCTACTGATCACTGTCTCTGGGGTTGTTGCTCCAGAGCAAAGCAGTGCCTTTGTATGTATCTATTACAAAGACACTGGGCTTCCCAGGCAGCATTAGTGGTGAAGAATCCACCTGTCAATGCAGGCAACTTAAGAGACGAGGTTTGATCCCTGGGTTGGGAAGATCCCCTGGAGGAGGGCATGGCAATCCACTCCAGTATTCTTGCCTGGAGAATCCCATGGACAGAGGAGCCTAGTGGGCTACAGTCCACAGGGTCACAAAGAGCTGGACATGACTGAGGCGACTTAGCACGCACACACATATTACAAAGACATTAACCACACACATGGCCCATCTCTCCTTTACACAGCGGCGCAGCCAGGGGTGATTGGAAAACGACATTTTAAACCCCAAAGCAAATTACAGCAAGGAATCGGTGTGAAATTACTATCCTCTCCTCGGAGTTCCTTTTTAAAAGTCAGGCAGCAGAGCCCAGGATAAAAGTTGGCCTGTCAGACAAGCCCATTCAAGCTTGCAATTCCGCTGTCATTTGCCCGACGGGCTTGTGATAAAGAGCAAGGATAAAAATCTGCCAAAAATAGTGCCACCGAGAAACCGACACCCAGGCCAACTCAGAAGCCAGCGCCGTGCCAGCTCTGCCCTCCCCAGTAGGGCAGTGGCTCTGAGGATCTGTTCTGACAGATGTCGTGTGACCTCCAATTTCAGCACCAAGGAGAGGAAGGGCCGAAAAGAGCTCCAGCTGTGAATCCCCGTAGAAAGGGGAGGGGGAACAAAGTTTACATTGAAAATCTTGGCTTCCCCAAACAGCATGTTGAGACAGGTCCACAGCAGACAGGGTTTGCTGCAGGCCTGG
This sequence comes from Nanger dama, assembly GCA_917880005.1. Taxonomy (NCBI): domain Eukaryota; kingdom Metazoa; phylum Chordata; class Mammalia; order Artiodactyla; family Bovidae; genus Nanger; species Nanger dama. Next base: position 7,487,826 of record CAKJTW010000062.1, on the reverse strand, counting down.
AACTTGCCTGGGGTGGCCGCAGCCTGGAGATTCACCTAGAAAGATTGTAACACTGAGCTTCCTTCTCTTTGTACTTTTGCTGGGCCTTCGATCCCTGGAGTGGTACCCTAGGGGCCTGAAAGAAAGAGATACCCCTCTTTGTAGCCACGAGCAATGGGAGCCCAGGCAAATGGGCCAACCGGGTGAACTTTGGAAGAGCCCACAGCCACGTGGCAGCAGGCGCTCTGTATATCCCAGGCCAAACAGAACCTGCTCAGCCCAGGCTCTGTCACCAGTTCTCAGTGGGGAGGTGGCAGGCTGATTTCCAGGCTGTGTGCCCCGCTATGAGGGGGGTGAGACAGGACACCCACACTGCCAAGTGACTAACGCCCTTAGAGGTAAGAGGTCACACCCATGGACAGAATCAGATTTTACCGTTTCAGCTCATACGTTTATTGTGCCTCTGGGAGTGAGGTGTCTCCTTGGGACTCCCTAACTGCCCTGACAGGCAAGTCTCAGTCCTAGTTTACAGGTGAGTCCACTGCATCTCAGAAAAGTTCACTAACATGCCCCAGTTCATTCACACTGTTGTGACATGGTAAGCCGGGAGTCAGATCCCAGTCTTTGGGACCCAAGTCCAGCGGTCTCCATCAGAGGCATCCACCAAGCCTGCTTCAGAGGTGGCAGCTCCCACAGAAGTGGGGACCACTGTGGGGTCTGTCTTCACCAGCAGGGTGCAGCATCTCCAAACCCTTTGTCCCCATCTTCTCGTCTTGATGTCTTGTCACCCACTTGCCATGTGGAATCACCGACCAGATTTTAAACTAGCCACAAATATCTGGCAACATATAACCTGACTTGTGTTTGGTTGATAAAGACCCTCAAAGGAAATAAACACAGGAACTTCGAGAAGTCCAGGGTGGTAATCTTTTCCCAGAAAGGACTCCTTGGGGCCAGGGTGTCAGGGCAATGTATTGTCTAATAGGCCCCAAAGAACAACAATCATCATGATGGTTATCATAGAAATCACTGAAGGTGCTACTAGACTTTGCATCTGGAGGGTAGTCCTGATGAATGGCTCATTAGAGAGTTCACAGGGGCCCAGCTGTCCTCACTCTTGCTGTCTCTCTTTCGTGTCACTCACAAGTGCCTCCTGAAAACAGAACATTCCCTGGGGAGCTTTCCCCAGGGACCCTGATCTCTGGCATCCTTAAACAGCTGTCACACTGTCCCAGTTGTTTTTCAAGAAGGAGGTCCCCAGGGCTTCACCGAGGCAGACTTGAACTCAACCCTGCAGTGTTGATCTATCCCCTTTCATGTCCCCCTGGGAGAGGGGTGCCGAAGCCTGGGTGCCCATGGTTAGATCCTGGCAGCCTCTCAGCATCTGCAGCTCATCACCTGTTGTTTTCTACCCAGAATATGCGTTTGGACATGTCAAGATCTCAGCGGCATCTACAAAGGCAAACTCCTCTGGAGGAACCTGAGATTTCTTTTGCACAGACCAGCCTCACACCCTGTGGGGCAGTCTGTCAGCAAAGCGTTTACACTGGGCACGGAAGTAACGCATTAGATAGGGTAGGTGAGGGAAGCCTTCATTCAGCACTTGATCTTGAACTTTGTATTTGCCAAGGGCTTTTAAGTCATTTCCGTTAACTGTTACTCTTGAACGTCCTTAGGAGGTGGGTAGAAACTGGTGTCCTCCTTTTGAGAAAAAGGACATGGGGAGGGACGTGTCCCCAGGGACACATCCATGGAGTGAAAAGGGTCAGAGACCTTGCTGGGGAGGCGTTCCGCTCAACCTCCATCTACTCTCAGCCCCCTCTGCTTACAGTAAGCCAACAGGGAGGATGTTTCTGGAGCCTGGCTTTCATCCAGGAATCGTCCTGCATGTTAGCCTGCTAGAAGCCAGGTTGAAATCTTTGTCACTGCCATGTGGCAGGTGAGGGGGAGCCTCAGAGGGGTATGTGCTGTGCAGTAAATCATAGAAGGATGAACAACTGCTGGGCACACAGAAAGCTGGTGCTCATTCCCCAGCCACTCCCGAGCCAGCTTTGAAGCAAGATGTATTTTTAAACACAAGGCTTGTACAGAAAATGTTCCCTTGCATGTCCCCATAGCCTACTAATGGGGCAACGGTTGGCAACCAACACCACCAGCCCGTGCTCAGGGCTGTGTTCTCAATTTTTCTTTCTATTCTTGTCCCCTGGCATACGATAGGGGTTGCTGTCCTGGGAGACTACAGGCGACTGACGAAAAAGGTTGCAGTCGACTCTTGCCTGCTCTCAATTTCAAGACTCTCTGATTTCGTTCAGACACTGGGCCTGTGGGTCTGTGTCCGTTTACTGAGTGTGGAACCATTATTTTTTAATTCTTCCAGCAGATTCCATGAAACTGCCCGATGTTTCCTAGAAGGCTGTGGTCCCCCTGCATCACCCTGGGCTGAGAAGGGACTACGTTAGAAAGCCAGCTACCCCTCTGGGGCGAGAAAGCAGCCTCTGTGATCCTGATAAATTTCACAGCACAATCAAGGGCCTCATACCCTTTTCTTGAAAATGAAAATAGCCATTTGGGGTCAACTTTGTGTCTTCCCATTGTTCTGATTAGAATTTATTTCCTTGTGCATGTATGTACTAAGTCGCTTCAGTCGCGTCCGACTCTTTGTGACCCCACAGATTGTAGCATGTCAGGCTCCTCTGTCCATGGAATTCTCCAGGCAAGAACACTGGAATGGCTTGCCATTCCCTCCTCCAGGGGTTCTTCCCGACTCAGGGATCGAACCCCCATCTCACGTCTTCTGCATTGGCAGGTGGGTTCTTCACCAATAGCGCCACCTAGGATCCTCTTCATTTCCTTAGCAAAAGAAAAGAAAGTCACCTTACAAATCCAAATTATTACTAGAATGATTCCTCTACTTAATTTTTTTAGGATATCCTCCTGAATTGTCCTGGGGTGTCCCTGAGTATTATTATTATCTGTTATTGCTGTTGTTGTTTTAAAGGAGCCATTTCTAACCAGGGGCTGGGGCAACACCCTTTGTCCTCTGGGCCGCAGGTCCTAGCCCTCACCAAGGGAACCATTCCTGCACTGCTGTGTTTTTTCAAGTTATGCAATATAAACAGCTTCAAGGAGATGAGCTCCTCCAGTTTTGTTTTTAAACCCTGACTTCACTTGCCCTCTGCAGAGCTTGGCATTTGGGTGGTTTCCTCCTGCGTTCTCTGTTTTCCTTGCTAGAAAACAAAACACCCTTCCCTTGACCCTCCTCCAGGACCAGCCCTTTCCTCCCCAGACTCAGAAATGGAATGAGCCACTGCTGATGGAAGGAAATTCACCAGGAATTGGTGAAGAAGCTACTGAGGAAGTCTAATAACACACCCCTGCTTTGTCTCTGCTCAGTTTGGACACCTCTTTCCCCCAGGTGCAGGCTCATTCACTTGGATCCAGAGTGGGCGCCCAAACTGAGCAGAGACGAAGCAGTCCTAGGTGTTAGATTTTCTCTGTAACTTCTTCGCCCATTCCTGGTTCCCCCAAGTCAGGAGTACCCCCCAGAACATCTGAAGCATAATTCTGCTTAGCATATGGATTCACACCTGACTTTTCAAGAACACAGCTGATGTGTAAAACATGTGTGACTGGAGTTAGAAGAAAAGTTCAAAAGGTATTGCAAACGTCAGCTCCACATTATTTTGCTATTTGTATCCCATTAAAACAAATATTTGCAAAGCGTTTCATCGCTCATTAGACCAGACTCATGGTTTATCCTCCTAATGACTCCACGCAGTGGAGAAACCCTGCAGTCTTCTTGCTGAGTTTGGCTTGGCAAAACGGCACGCAAGGCACAGTTGGATTATAATACAATTTTAGTCACAGGTTTCCTAAAACAACCATCCTAGGCTGAGTCACTGATTCCTTTATTTACACAGTTGTCTTAATGCAGACAACCAATATTTTCAGAATAGTCATTAACTCTCAAATTTGTTATGGTGGTGATCCTACGTCCATCCATAAAATTTTATTTTGCAATATTCTGTCTTTCTCTCTAATCACCTCTAATGATTCAGGCTTGCCATCTATCTGGTGGGGGTCAGCACCTTCAGGATGAGAAGGAAGCCCTTTTCATCCTTCCAGATGTGTGAGTTTGGGATGGAGGGCTGAAAGGTGGAAGGCATAGAGGTTTGGAAAATCGAGTGCCCAGGGCATGGAAGTTGTGAAGAGGGAGCCCAATGGTAGGAATGGCCGGGGTAGAGTGAGAGGAGCCAGGTACTTGGCCTTTCCCACTGGATTCCAGAAAAGTACAAGAGAGAAAGAAAGGGAAAAAAAGGAGAGAAAGGAGGTATGGAGGAAGGAAGGGAGGGAGGGAGAGAAAGAAAAGAGGAAAGAAGGAAAGACAAAGAAAGGGAGGGAAGAAAGGAAAACAAGAGAGAGAGAAAGAGAGATGGGAGAAAGAAAGAAGGAAAGAGAAAGAAAAGAAGAGAAATTATAGCTGTGGTTGGGGCGGGGGGCGCGAGGAGGGGGATGTTGGATAGGCCTGGATATTTTTGCATCAAGAAATGCTTCCAGTTCTACCAATTGAAGCTCAGCCAGGGCCTCTGACAAAGCCACACAGCATCCTCTTGTCTCCTCAAGCCTTTCAGAATTTCTCTGCATTTTTCCAGCAGTAGGAGCAGCTGCTGCCAACCTTGGCCCAGCCTCTCATTTGCCAGCTCGCAACCCTACCCACTCGTCTCCTTCTGTTTCTCTCCTTCAAGGTCAAATCCCAGTGCACCTCAACTTTTCAGTGAGAGCCTCAGCCCTCAGTGTCCTGGGGGCGGGGCGGGGGGAGTGAAGGGGCGGGGGCTGTGAGCAGCGGGAAGCGGGAGGGAATCTGCTGGGGCCTTGACTTTCTCACCCATGTTTCAGATGTGCTGGGGTGTAATGGTAAACAGCGTCTCCCTTGCTGCCAGAACGGCCTCTCCACCCCGGTCCTGTTCCCATCACCCTAGGGGTTCCAGTAATAGGGCGTAAAGCAAACAAAGAAAAACAGTAATCTGGTGTTCCAATTGCATTTTTTGTTTTTAGAAAATGTTAATGATAGGTTATTTGATTACCCTAGGTTTGGCTTTGCCTGCTCGGCATTAAGCACATCTGGTATTTAGTAACAATATAAGTAGCAGGAGTTTTTTTGGCACTTGAAAATAAGCTCATCCAATGTTGCCATGCAGTTTGGAAACTCGTCAGAGAGGCCAGCCAAACTTGTGGAGATACAAGACTTTTTCTGTAGGCCGGGCAGCTGGCCAGGACAGCTAAAAAATGTGAATTGGCTAAGAACTGCTGCCACGCAAACACTTCTGGAAATTTCTGTGCTTGGGCCTGCCAAATCCATTATGCACAACATGAATTACAAGACTTTCTATCTCTCCAAGCAGTTGCTTTTTGAGCTTAATTCTCCTATGCACTTTATGAAACATACACACACAACCAAAATGAGAAAAACACCCTCCCCCAAATCCACTACCATTAAAAAAAAAAATCTCTTTCCACTGGGGCTGCCAAGCTCACAACTTTTCCTGAATTAGGAGAAATAGCCTCAAACTTCGGGTTGAATTACATTAAATCTAACACGTGGGAGGCAACTGGGCTTCCTGGAAATTCTAGAAAGGAAAGATGTCTCGCATCATGGAGACAGCCTAATGTCTAAGTGGGAAACACGGTAACAGAAGAACTTGGAAGGAGAAAAACATATACACCCTTCACTCGGCCTGTCCGGTCACCACGGCTTGGACTTTAATTGGGATTTGAATCAGACCAGGAAGCAAACCTTTAAGCAGAATGTGTTTCTTCGGCATGGAGGCTGCAGCCCTGCCTGGAGATGTCTGGGTCTGCCTTGAGGTCTGGCAGGCCTATCAATCATCCGGGCAGGATTTGAAGCAGAGGGTGGGCCCTGGAGGACAAGCCACAGCTGGCCAGGGGGAAAGCAAGCAGGAGAGGTACAGCCAACACTTCTAGTCAGATCCTGGGTCTGCCCGGGCTTCCCTCCCTCCCAGGGCTTAAAAAGCTTTGCATCACTTCTTTTCTGCTTCCAAATTGAGACTTGCCTCTTGCTTGTGATTCAGAGGTACTAGATTACTCAGACTCTGCCCGGGATTGTTGTCAAGGGCCTGGAGCTCCACTCCTATTCTCCAGAAGCGCTGGGATGACATTTTTCATAGGACACTCATAATAGCTACTATGAGATAATCATATTAGCCCATAATGAGACAGAGAGTACAGCTAAATCCTTCTGACTCCCACTGGGGCTGACACTTTCTCCATACACAGCCCTTTTCGTGAGAACTCTAAGGTCGCTGCAGGTCTTTTTTTGTCTTAGACAATGGTGTCAATTTCATTAAGTCCCAACTCTAAGGTGTTCAAAAAGCCCATGGTCTCCACGATGTCACTGGCCCAGTGAATGAATGACTAGCTACTCCAGTGTGCCTCGGTTTCCCTCTCTCTGTGCGCTGTGGCTGTTCTCCCAGGGCAAGTCGTGTGACTGGACATCAGTCTCTGCCTCGTATTGTTGTTCCTCTGTTACCTCCTTCAAGCTGCAGCCTTTTAAGTCTCAGCATGGCATCCTCTCTTGTAAAATGGGGCCAGTACCAGCTTCCTCTTAGCGCCACAGTGAGGGACCAAGTGTGGTCGTAATTACACAACTTCTTTGTAAACTGTAGCACAGTATACAAATGTGAGTTGTTCATAGTATCTTTCAAGTCCTAATTGTAGAAATTTGATCACTTACGTTACTGGGAAAGTGACATAGAGACTTGTAGTGGGGTGAGGGTGGAGGATGGGATCCCAGCAGTCCATGCAGGTGAGCAATGGAACCCCGGTCTTTATCGGGGCTGTCAGTGAGAAGAGATGCTCGCTTTCTGCAGCTGTTACAGGACGACCTCTCTCAGTATAACTCTTCGTTAAAGTGTGTCCCCTCCTTCCTCTCCCTCTCCCTCCTGTCCTCTCTCTTTTCTTTTTTTTTTTTTCAGGAATCAATTGGTAGCAATCACTCTTAATGTCCCATTGGACTAGATTGACCTGAGATTGAAGGTGAGGCTGCCAGTTGCTAATTAGATTTCCTTTCCCATCGTGAACTGTATCCCAGAACCATCGCTCACACGAAGCAGTTAAACAGGTTTGGGCATTTGAAAAAAAGAAAGAGCCAGGGCCCCAAGAAAGCAGTCTTGGCCTCATTTCTATTTGGCTCACATTGTCTGTCCTGTTCTTGCTTAAATTTGGATTACAGGACACATTTTTCTCAGTTTCCTTTTCTCATGTTCCTGGATCTTTGTTGTAGAATTGTAGGAAACACAGAGTCAGGGAGTCAGCCAGAAAGGATTTCTTTCTTCCCGGGAAGGTCTGGGGCCCCTTCTCAGACACCACGTGTGTGCGGCGCCTGTCTCCCCATGGCCCCGGCCTCCTCTCCCCCGTGACGGTTGTTGTTTTCTTCACGATGGCCATCATTCAGGGCTTTTAAATTCTGATTAGTTCAAGGGCTTTTCCCTTTCTCAGTCTGAAGACAGTCCCCTAGTCACCACCAACACACACACACACACACACACACACACTGCTCCCCCGGAAACCAGGCCTGCCTGGTCCCTGTATGCTGGGGCTGCCCAGCAAAGATCCAGAGCTTGTGAATCAGTCTGAGTTCAGTCAAAGCGGAAGTGTGGACAGAAAGGAGCACAGAAGGCCACTGTTCAGCTGCTGCAGAGGGAGAGGATGGAGGCTGGGGCTGGGGGAGGGGGGGAGAGGAAGGCACAGCCACACCAGCCGCTCCACCCCAGGCAAGGACAGTGACACCATGCAGGCACAAATCTCATTATAGCACCCAGGTGGCTTTGCCCGCCCAGCACTCAAAAGGCCAGGTACCATCTCCCCATTCTAACCAGCGGGCACCAATGTTGGTACGGTCACCAGGATGAGCATGGAGTTTTCTGAAACCAGAGTCAGACTGTGAAGCATTCCCCTGACATTGTAACACCCAGCCAGTCACTCCTGTCATTTACCTTTGAGGTTCACCTCTGTGAATCATAATCATAAATATTCATGGAGCATCCCTCATCTCTCAGCCCGTCAATGTGAAGTAGCTTCATTCTCGTGGGAGCCCTATCACCACTTTGCAATGAGGTAGGCAACATAATTACCCCTCATTTTCAACTGAGGGACCAAAGCTTGGGCGGGTGAAGTGGCCTGGCCAAGCTCACAAACTGTAGTAAGTTGTGGGGCTGCTGTGTGGGGCAGCCGAGAAAGTCACCGTGCTACCTCTGCCTGGGGCTTGGCGCTGTTCACGTCTCACCCCCGTCCTGTTTCATTAAGACTGCTTTTGCACTGGATGTCAAAATGGTCTCCCTACAGGGACACATGCGGAGATGCGTATCCTTCATTCCTCCTACACGTGAGGTCAGCTGAGTGCTGTGTTACGTCACCAGCCTTCTCTCCCAGCTGCATGGTGACTGCTCAGAGTGGGTCTGAGACACCTTCTACCTGGCCAGGCTTCGTCTCCCTCCCTCCCTCAATCCACTCACTAGGCATCATCACCACCAGGAGAAAAGTCTGCTCTTCTAATCAGGTTAACAGTAGAAAGGATCACTAAAATGTCACCTTTGGGGTCAGATCCATGGGTCAGTGTTGAATACACAAACCATTCCATCTGACTGGTTTTTTTCATTTATTTTTTTCTTGAGGTAACAGTTGACCTACAGTGTTGTGTTAATTTCTGCTGTACAGCAAAGTGACTCAGTTATACATATATATACAATTCTTTTTCATATTCTTTTCCAAATTATGGCTTATCCCAGGATGTTGACTATTGTTCTCTGTGCTATAAGCAGGATCTTGTTGCTTAATCATTCTATAGGTAAAAGTTTGCATCTTCTAATCCCAGACTCCAATCTATCCCTCTCCCACCCCTCTCCCCCTTAGCAAGCACAAGTCGGCTCTCTATGCCATCTGACATTTTTAAAGGGAAGACTGTTTTCCAGAGCTGATGCCATTTTCGAATATTCAATATTCACTGGGTACCTACTGTGTGCTTACTTTGTTCATAATAGTCCAGGCACTGTTTCAGGCACTGCCTGAAAGTGTCTGCAATGCTTAGAATAGGAATAAATACCCCTTGAAATCCCAGCATTCCAGAGAAATCTTTTCCTGTGACTTGGCGCAGAATCCAACTCTTCCTCTTCAAGGTGATGGCTCTAACCTTGACAGATATTTAAAATGCCTTCTTGAAATGGTTATCTGATGTTTCTAAATGTGGTTGCTAATGGCATTAATCAGTCCTTCCTATAAGCAACTGGTTGAGCTACTGTGTGTATGAGAAAAGGACAGACAGAGGGAGACGATACTGCTGTCACTATTGTTTCTAGATGACAAGACTGATTATCTATTACCATGGTGTAATTATTGGCATTACATATCACCTCTACATCTTATTTACGTCTTGCTGTTGTTCAGCCACTCGATTGTGTCTGATTCTTTTCGATCCCATGGACTGCAGCATGCCAGGCTTCCCGGTCCTTCACTAGCTCCCAGAATTTGCTCAAATTCATGTCCATTGAGTTGATGATACCATCCAACCATCTCATCCTCTGTTGTCCTCTTTTCCTCCTGCCCTCAATCTTTCACAGCATCAGGATCTTTTCCAGTGAGTTGGCTCTTTCACTTATAACTTGGGTTTGTGAGACATTACAGAGAAACCCAAACAAACTTTTGACCTACCCAATAATACTCAAGAAGTTAATTTTTTTTTTTTTACAAACTTTATGTTTGACAGATACTAAATTCTGTTGCCGAGTAACCCCTTCCTAGATTATAAGTGTATTTGTCTTTTATTGCCCTGTAACAAATTAGTGCAAATCTAGCAGCTTAAAGACACACACATTTATGATCTCACAGCTGCCACAAGTGAGCTGTGTCCTCTGCCCAGGTTCTCAGGAGCCTGCCATCAGGCTGTCACCTGGAGCTGGGGTCTCAGCCAGGCTCAGGGTCCTCAGCCAAGTTCACAGTGCTGGTGGTTTAGTTGCTAAGTCGTGTCGACTCTTTGCAGGACTATGGACTGTAGCCTGGCAGGCTCCTCTGTCCATGGGTTTCCCAGACTAGGATACTGGAGTGGGTCGTCATTTCCTTCTCCAGGGGATCTTCCTGACCCAGGGATCTCCTCCTCTGCAGGTGGATTCTTTACCACTGAGCCACCAGGGAAGCTCACCCAAGTTCACAGGGCAGAATCCATTCCCCTGAAGCTGCAACTCCCCTGGCAGTTTACATCTTCAAAGCCAGCCAGGGAGATAGAGAGTATGCTGCTTAGAGTCTCTGACCTCTAGACCTTCTTTTAAACAGCTTGTCTGATTAGGTCAGACCCACCCACCATAATCTGTCTTTCGATTAACTTACAGTAACTGATTAGAGATCTTAATTACATCTGCAAAAATCCGTTCACCTTTGCCACATAACGTAATGAAATCACAGCAGTGATATCCTATCACCTTTGCCAGATCCTATTGGCTAGAAGCAAATTAAGGTCCTTCTCACTCTCAAGAGGGAGAGATTATACAAGAGCAAGGGGTCTTAGAGGTCATCTTCGAATCTGCCTTCGACAATAAGCTACTGGAGTATAGGAAGGTTGTGATATGTTTTTTGATGTGTCATTACATTTAGCAGAGTGATAGGCACACAGTAATTCATGGACACTGAAAACTTAGCGATTGACAATAAATTCATATAGTAAATATACTATATGAATATAATAAATTCATATTTTTTAAACTGGGATATGGTTGCTTTACAATGTTGTGTTAGTTTCTGCTGTACAATGAAATGAGTCAGCTATATGTATATATGTATCCCCTCCCTCCTGGACCTCCCTTCCAACACCCCCATCATCCCACCTCTCTAGGTCATCAGAGAGCACCAGACTGAGCTCTCTGTGCTATACAGCAGCTTCCTACTAGCTGTTTATTTTACACATGGTAGTGTATATCTGTTGTTATTCAGTCGCTAAGTCATGTCCAACTCTGCAACACCATGGACTGTGCAGCACACCAGGCTTCCCTGTCCTTCACTATCTCCTGGAGTTTGCTGAAATTCATGTCCATTGATTTGGTGATGTCATCCAACCATCTCAAGGGACTCTCAAAAGTCTTTTCCAGCACCACAGTTTGTCAGTCCTAATCCCCCAATTTACCCACCCGCCAACCTCTTCCCCATGTCTACTAGTACCTAGAGATGTGACTCTATTCCTGCCTTGAAAATAGATTCATATTTTTAAGACACAGACTTTCTTCCAAGCACTCTGGAAAAGGTCCTTTTTTCCCTCCATTGGTCTTCATGGGTTGGGATGGAGGGAAGTGTGACTAGTTATCGATCCAAAGCGTCTGTGTTTGAAAGGAAGGAAAATGAGCTGGGAAAGTGAGGCTTCATTCAGCTCCTCCTCCGAAAGCTGTGAGTGCTTCCTCAGCCTGGAAAGTGGAGGAAATAGTACCCGGCTTCCCTGGCAGCGTTGCTGAACAGGCAAAATGACGCTGGGCAGAGAGGGCTTTGAAAAAAACAAGCTGTGGGTACAAAGGTTTTATTGTCTTGACGCAGATTGCTATGGAACTGGTGATTAATAATACACTGTTATCTCAAAAGGTGGATGTGTGATCACATAACCAAGAGGGTTTTTTTTTTTTTTTTTTTTATGATAAGCAGGGAGGCACTCTTAAGAGACAGCCCAAGTGTCTCCCAGAAAATGGGGGATCCCTTCTCTGGGCACACGTTAGAACTCCTCCTGAACTTCCTTCGAAGTTTTACCCCCAAGCTGCTATATAGCTCAGGGAGCTCTGTGATGAATAGAGGGATGGGATGGGGGTGCAGAGTGAGGCTGAAGAGGGAAGGGATAAATGTATGCATAGACATGATTCCCTTTGATGTACATCAGAAACTAACACAACATTGTAAATCAATTATACTCCAATTGAAAAAAACAAATAAGAAAAGTTTTACCTCAAACTTGAGCTCTAAATCAATAACCTCTTCTGCATGGATGGACCTAGAGACGATCATACTAAGTGAAGTAAGTCAGACAGAGAAAGACAAATATCATATGATGTCACTTATAAGTGGAATCTAAAAATAAGATACAGATGAACCTATCTACAAAACAGAAACAAAGCTACAGCCTTGGAAAACAAATTGATGGTTACCAAAGGGGAGAGTAGGGGAGGAGGGATACACTAGGAGTTTGGGATTAACACAGACACATTACTATGTATAAAATAGACAATCAACAAGAGCCTACTGTATAGCACAGGTAACTCCACTCAATATTTTATAATGGCCTATATGGGGAAAGAATATGAAGAAGAATGGATATATGTATAACTGAATCTCCTTGTTGGATACCTGAAACCAATACAACATTGTAAATCAACTATACTCCAATTTAAAATAAAAGTTAAATTTAAAAACTCTCTTCCACAGCATCCACAGCCAGACTGCATGGTCCCCTGGTCCTCTGTGTATCTGGACCTGGCACACTAATGAAGGGAGATGGACACTGGGGAGTCGGAGGTCAGCCCGAGTGGCACAGCTGCACAGAAGCAATGCACACACAGTCCCGTCTGGGAAGACAGCTTTGCAGAGCACGGGTCCACTGAGCAGGCTTCCCTCCTGCAAGGAAAGAGTCGACTACTGATGGGTTAAGACTCAATTAATGCAAGAAATAAACATGTAATAAATAATAACAGTGTAATAAGCATGGTTGTCATTGAAATGGTTCTATCAGTTGAAAATATGAGATCTGGAGGATAGGTTTCTTAGGCTTATCTTGCCCTTATTTAAAAGAAACTGACATGTAATTTATAAAATGAAAGATAATTTTAAAAGAGTTGAATACTGACTCATTTTCCCAGTTTAACCACTGCCTTGTTCTTTTGACTGAAAAAGGATGTTTATTTTTGTTTTTTTAAGAACTAATATTTAGAGTCCAGGGCTTCCCAGGTGGCTCACTGGTAAAGAATCCACCTGCCAATGCAGGAGACATGGGCTCAAAATCCAGGTTGAGAAGATCTCCTGGAAGAAGAAGTGGCAGTCCACTCCAGTAATCTTGCCTGGGAAATCCCATGGAGAGAGGACCCTGGTGGGCTACAGTCCATGGGGTTGCAAAGAGTCGGACGTGACTGAGCATGCACCATGCACGCGCGCACACACACACACACACACACACACACACACACACACACACACACATTTAGAGTAGTTTTCATGTCTTCCATTCCTAAGTTCCCCCAAGTCAACATTACAGACACACAAAGCCATGCCTGGGTCCTAAACTCTCTGGGAAGTGACATGACTTAACCTCCATCCAGGGTTGTGGTCAAGCCAAACAAAACAAGCATGGAAAAGCAAACAAGTGTTTTTAATGATCTGGAAGCCAGCTCAGTTTATAATTTGCACACCTCTGAGCATTCAGTTCATGGAACCATCCTAACAGCTTTATCTCAGTGTGATGTTGTGGACTCCTCAGAAAGAAAGTGCGAGAACCCAGACTATTATTCCTCATGTACTTGGAGCAAGTTAAACAGCATCCTATGACATGAAGCAATTTGAATAACTTTCCTCACTTCAGATATTTTTGTATCTGAGATGCTTAAAACAGAATTTCTACATGACCCAGGGCCATATCTGAACATGGCAAAGTAAGAAACAGGAAGCTAAACTTCTTGAAATAACTGCCTGGTCTGGACTCTGGTCTCTTAGAATTTTCAAATGAGGAGATCTTGAGTCTTTGCAAGCCATGTTGACAAACTGATACTATATTTTTAGCATGCCTTGAATGGAAAAACATGAAAGATATGTGAACAATATATTTCAAATATGTCACATATTTATAAAACATAGTAAATGCATGACAGATTGAGTAGGATATGTGGAAAAAATAACAGCTGTGGTACACCCAATTTCTTAGCAAATTCATACACAACAAATGACATTCATATCCCATGTTTTGTAAAAATCTATTTTTAAGCATTTTAGAAAAGGATGTAGGGAATGAAAACAAAAGTTTGCAGGAGAAAAATCACAAGATGGATGTAAATTTAAATGGCATGTCACATAATGATCATGTATAAAACTAGCTCTGAGTAAGTTACCCACTTTCCTCAGCATGCCATCTATTGATGGAAATGATATTAAATAAAGCATTAAAAGTGATCTGCATTTTAAGGTGGCCTAAAACATGAGACATGAAGGAAAGCCTATGGAAAGTTTCAGGATATGAAACACTCTGTGGGTCAATGTTGTTAAGATTTCCTTGGATGGAGTAAAATTGGCATCAAAAGTCATACTTGGTGACACCAAAGACAAGATTGGGTTCTGAAGAAAAGTCTGACCAGACACTTGGATTTGAATAACAGGCAAAAGGGATCTGGTAAGTTCTAAAGCAGAGAATTAGCACGAGAAGCAGTATTTTTTAATATTTATTTATTTGGCTGTACCAGGTCTTAGTTACCACATGCAGGATATTTCGCTGTAGCATGTGGGATCCAGTTCCCCGACCAGGGATTGAACCCTGGCCCCTGCCTTGGGAGTGTGGGAGTGTTAGCCCTTGACCACCAGTGAAGTCCCGAGAAGCAGTGTTTTTAAGGGAATAGTTTCAGCAGTTTCGAGTACAATCGTGACAAAGCAACCTCTAAGGGTAATAGTATGAATTCCTTCTATAGATAATATAGGTATTTGTGCTTTCCAAATGAGTTTTCCCATTTTCAAATCCATAATCTTATTCGAGCTGTGTAGCAAGTCTGAGAGGCCTGCAAGAAAGGTTTTATCATCTGCATTTTTCCTCCCAAAGAAACCGAGAGTTTGTGACTTCAAGGTCATGGTTAGAAAGAGGAGAAGCTAGTCCTAACAATGAGGATGTTTATTCTTTTAGGATCATACCTGGGAGAGACGGGGTTAAATATTTTTTTCCTTCCTCGTCTCTTTACTTTTGTTTTTCCCAAATTTCCTACGATGAACAAATATGATTTTAGAATGGTAAAATGACATTAAATGTTACACTTTAATATTTATATTAAAATCCCTACTCTCATGCCTTCCACTCCACTCTCTTTTCTTGCGTTCCTACTTGAGAACTTTTTGTGCCATCCATGGCTGACCCCTCCCCAGAGGCAGGAAGAATTTGATTCAAAATGCAGGTCTTGATTGCTAGGCTGAGCTGGTGTAAGTCAATGTAGAACAGACCAGCCTGTGAGTATGGAGAACTAAATTTGCATCCTATTTTCTACAATGCTGGGAAGTTCCCTCCTATCTGTGTGCCCTAGTTTCCTGTTCTGTATCCTTTCTGCCAGATAGGAAGTGTTTCAAGATTCCAAAGCAAACATCGCTTTATCAAAGAAAGGTGATGCTAAAATTACATTCTTATGTGAGACTGTTAAAATGTTGAAATTCTGCAGCTGAGTCTTCTGCTTAGCCTTGGCCTCACTGAAAGGAGAATTTGGGTAGCAGGTGGGGGCCCAAGAGGGCAGAGTGGGCGGGCGTGGGAAAGGATGGGGGGTGGGGGCGTCAGTTGCGTTGAAACTGACCTCATCAGCAGGCATCCCAAGCTTCCTCTGGTCTTTCCCTTGTAAGCAATGCTCTAAAGGAACACTCCTGACTAATAGACATGCCACAGAAACGCATACAAGGGGACCGTCTGATCTTAGTGTCACTGATAATAATAGACCAGGGCACTTCATGACCTTGGGCAATCAACTTAGCCTCTCAATTTCCCACTTTCTTTACCTGTAAATAAATGATCTCCCTGGGAGCTAGAGGATAATTGAGATCAAATTCCTGAAGGATTTTTAAACTCCTTAAAATTCATCAGTTTTCACACTGGAGGAGCTTTTGGACTATTCTGAAAATCATACGTATATAGCCATAAACTTTTCATATAAATTCATGAGGCTTATTGACTCCCCAAAGCTTAAATTTCCTTTGGTTTGGGGAAAAAAAAAAAAAAGCTTCACTACCTTAGAAGGAAAGTGTTTTAAATATGTCAAAGGTGAATCATGTGTCTTTGTTATCACATCACTGCCACCCCAGTGGACTTGACTCCTGCATCTAATGTGCTGCATCATCATTATTATATTCAGTTCAATTCAGTTCAGTCGCTCAGTTGTGTCTGACTCTTTGCAACCCCATGAATCACAGCACGCCAGGCCTCCCCCGTCTATCACCATCTCCCGGAGTTCATTCAGACTCATGTTCATCGAGTCTGTGACGCCATCCAGCCATCTCATCCTCTGTCGCCCCCTTCGCCTCCTGCCCCCAATCCCTCCCAGCATCAGAGTCTTTTCCAATGAGTCAACTCTACACATGAGGTGGCCAAAGTACAGAAGTTTCAGCTTTAGCATCATTTCTTCCAAAGAAATCCCAGGGCTGATCTCCTTGAGAATGGACTGGTTGGATCTCCTTGCAGTCCAAGGGACTCTCAAGAGTCTTCTCCAACACCACAGTTCAAAAGCATCAATTCTTCGGTGCTCAGCCTTCTTCACAGTCCAATTCTCACATGCATACATGACCACAGGAAAAACCATAGCTTTGACTAGATGGACCTTAGTCGGCAAAGTAATGTCTCTGAATATGCTTTTGAATATGCTATCTAGGTTGGTCATAACTTTTCTTCCAAGGAGTAAGCGTCTTTTAATTTCATGGCTGCAGTCACCATCTGCAGTGATTTTGGAGCCCAAAAAGTAAAGTCTGACACTGTTTCCACTGTTTCCCCATCTATTTCCCATGAAGTGATGGGACCGGATGCCATGATCTCCGTTTCGGAATGTTGAGCTTTAAACTAACTTTTTCGCTTTCCTCTTTCACTTTCATCAAGAGGCTCTTTAGTTCCTCTTCACTTTCTGCCATAAGGGTGGTGTCATCTGCGTATCTAAGGTTATTATTGATATTTCTCCATCCATCTTGATTCCAGTTTGTGCTTCCTCGAGCCCAGCGATTCTCATGATGTACTCTGCATAGAAGTTAAATAAGCAGGGTGACAATATACAGCCTTGACGTTCTCCTTTTCCTATTTGGAACCAGTCTGTTGTTCCATGTCCAGTTCTAACTGTTGCTTCCTGACCTGCATACAGATTTCTCAAGAGGCAGGTCAGGTGGTCTGGTATTCCCATCTCTTTCAGAATTTTCCACAGTTTATTGTGATCCACACAGTCAAAGGCTTTAGCATAGTCAATAAAGCAGAAATAGATGTTTTTCTGGAACTCTCTTGCTTTTTCCATGATCCAGCGGATGTTGGCAATTTGACCTCTGGTTCCTCTGCCTTTTCTAAAACCAGCTTGAACATCAGGGAGCTCCGGTTCATGTATTGCTGAAGCCTGGCTTGGAGAATTTTGAGCATTACTTTACTAGCATGTGAGATGAGTGCAATGGTGCAGTAGTTTGAGCATTCTTTGACATTACCTTTTTTGGGATTGGAATGAAAACTGACCTTTTCCAGTCCTGTGGCCACTGCTGAGTTTTCCAGATTTGATGGTATATTGAGTGCAGCACTTTCACAGCAACATCTTTTAGGATTTGAAACAGCTCCACTGGAATTCCATCACTTCCACTAGCTTTGTTCGTAGTGATGCTTTCTAAGGCCCACTTGACTTCACATTCCAAGATGTCTGGCTCTAGATTAGTGATCACATCATCATGATCATCTGGGTCGTGGAAGATCTTTTTGTATAGTTCTTCCGTGTATTCTTGCCACCTCTTCTTAATATCTTCTGCTTCTGTTAGGTCCAGACAATTTCTGTCCTTTATTGAGCCCATCTTTGCATGAAATGTTCCCTTGATATCTCTAATTTTCTTGAAGAGATCTCTAGTCTTTCCCATTCTGTTCTTTTCCTCTATTTCTTTGCATTGATCACTGAAGAAGGCTTTCTTATCTCTTCTTGCTGTTCTTTGGAACTCTGCATTCAGATGCCTATATCTTTCCTTTTCTACTTTGCTTTTCACCTCTCTTTTCACAGCTATTTGTAAGGCCTCCTCAGACAGTCATTTTGCTTTGTTGCATTTCTTCTCTATGGGGATGGTCTTGATCCCTATCTCCTGTACAGTGTCACGAACCTCATTCCATAGTTCATCAAGCACTCTATTTATCAGATCTAGGCCCTTAAATATATTTCTCACTTCCACTGTATAATCATAAGGGATTTGATTTAGGTCATACCTGAATGGTCTAGCGGTTTTCCCTACTTTCTTCAATTTGAGTCTGAATTTGGTAATGAGTTCATGATCTGAGCCACAGTCAGCTCCTGGTCTTGTTTTTGTTGACTGTATAGAGCTTTTCCATCTTTGGCTACAAAGAATATAATCAATCTGATTTCAGTGTTGACCATCTGGTGATGTTCATGTGTAGAGTCTTCTCTTGTGTTGTTGGAAGAGGGTGTTTGCTATGACCAGTGCATTTTCTTGGCAAAACTCTATTAGTCTTTGCCCTGCTTCATTCTGCATTCCAAGGCCAAATTTGCCTGTTACTCCAGGTGTTTCTTGACTTCCTACTTTAGCATTCCAGTCCCCTATAATGAAAAGAACATCTTTTTGGATGTTAGTTCTAAAAGGTCTTGTAGGTCTTCATAGAACCATTCAGCTTCTTCAGCGTTACTGGTTGGGGCATAGATTTGGATAACTGTGATATTGAATGGTTTGCCTTGGAGATGAAGAGAGATCATTCTGTTGTTTTTGAGACTGCATCCAAGTACTGCATATCGGACTCTTTTGTTGACCAAGATGGCTACTCCATTTCTTCTGAGGGATTCCTGCCCGCAGTAGTAGATATAATGGTCATCTGAGTTAAATTCACCCATTCCAGTCCATTTTAGTTCACTGATTCCTAGAATGTCGACGTTCACTCTTGCCATCTCTTGTTTGACCACTTCCGATTTGCCTTGATTCATGGACCTGACATTCCAGGTTCCTATGCAATATTGGTCTTTATAGCATCGGATCTTGCTTCTATCACCAGTCGCATCCACAACTGGGTATTGTTTTTGCTTTGGCTCCATCCCTTCATTCTTTCTGGAGTTATTTCTCCACTGACCTCCAGTAGCATATTGGGCACCTAATGACCTGGGGAGTTCCTCTTTTGGTATCCTATCATTTTGCCTTTTCATACTGTTCATTGGGTTCTCTCATTATTATTAAAAAACAACTCTATCTCCATTGATGTTCATCCTTCCCTTTCACCCCACCTCCATTTTTATTATTATTTAGACTCTGAAAGTCTTGGAATGAGGGATGCTTTTGCTGTTGGTCTTCTGTGTAAGATCACATCAGTTCCCTCCATCTAAGTATGACCTAGAAAATAAAGAAGAATGTGCATAATTGAACTGAGCTTTTAAAATGGGTTCTTCTTTATCACTCTTGGACAGTTAAAATTGCCGTGCCTGAGAAAGAGAAAATGCAAAAGTGGCCCCTTAGCCCATTATAGAGGACCCTTGACATAAGCATTCAATCCAAGGCTGATTAAAATTTGCATAATTCATCTTATTATTTATTCTAAAATAATTGAAAAGCAGTGGTCTTGAAGACAGAATTTTTCAAAAGGAGTATTTTATGCAGAGGTTTTAGAAGGAATCAGCCCATTTATTCGATAATGAAAAAAATCATTATTTTCACATTCCCACCTAATGTCTTCTGTTTTCTTCCATCTTCATTTAGCTCAGCTGGGAATTAGGCATATTCTTTAGTTATGCTTTAAAAAAACTAATAGTATGAAATAATCGTATCTTTTGTTGACAACTGGCCTTATTCTATGGAAAGACACCTGAATGCATTTTTAGGTTGTTCTCAGCTTTGTGTTGGTCCTTCCTTCCTTTCCCTCTCTCGTTTTTGACACAATGTATAGGTTTTCAGCACACCAGAATCTGGGGTTCTCTCTCACTCTCTGTATACATATTTTTCTTTTACTATCTTCTATAAAAGGAGCTTGCTATTGATTGCAGCTGACTGAGCCGCTTGAGTTGATATCCAAGCAACACTAACCCAGAGAGGGATTAGCATTACATCAGCTGCCAGGCAAGGGAGCCTGGCAGCCGGCCCGCCTGTAAAAACGGAACGCGTTTGCGTCACTGTTCCCTTGGTGATGTTTCTTGGAGCCTTGTCAGCTGTCCCCTGAGGTTGTTTCCTTAATATGTCAACAGACATTCCTGAATCTTTCATGCCGAATAGTTCTTTTCCTTTTCCAGAAACACTTAGATGACCCAGCAGCTGGTGCCTCCTGTTGCCGGGATCTTTCAAAACGTAATTTTTATTTCATGAAATAGGTGTTTTTGTTCCATTCCAAACATTCGAGGGGGGATTTAGGAAGGTTTCGATTTCTGCTTCTCCACGTTAGAGAACCTATTTTTGAAGAAACAGGGCAGCCAGTTTAGGGCAGAGAGCTGTTTCTCTGCTTTTATCATCCTTGGGAAAAGCCTTTATTCCCTCACCAGCTTATCCAAACCCTCCAATTACCCTGTTACCTTGTGACCTTTCATAGAGCAAAATGGCTGGTTGAAAGACCCAGCTGAAATTTGCCTCCATTTATGATTTGCTCTCTGATCTTGCTTTAAGAAAGTCAGCCAGACCTTGTGGGCAGTGACCTTGAGCAGCCCCTGCATGCTGAGAGCCACAGATAAGAAAGATGTGTCAACCACTGCCCACGTGATACCTATTTCCTCATTTTCCCCACGTCATTATTTGCTGATCTGGTAATTTGATCTCCACTTTTATCTTGGAATATTTCACTTTGAAGAATACCATAGCCAAGACCCTAGTGCTGGGAAAAACTGAAGGCAGGAGGAAAAGGGAGCAACAGAGGCTGAGATGGTTGGATGTCATCTCCAACTCAATGAACATGAGTTTGAGCAAGCTCCAGGAGCTAGTGAAGGACAGCGAAGCCTGGCATGTCGCAGTCCATGGGTTTGCGAAGAGTCAGACACAACTGAGCGACTGAACAACAGCAACAAATAGCCAAGTGGATAAGAGAGCCTCCAGCTAATGCCCCTGCCTTCTCTCTTTCTGAAAAGTGAGCAAAGCTCCTTGAAGTTCAAGGAGCTTTCCCCTGCACAATAGCCCTACAGATTGTTATGCAGTGGCTCACAGTCAATTGCTGGAACATCGTAAATTTGGAGAGAAGTCCTTTGGTTGGCGGGGGGAGGGGGCACTGTTTTTAAATTCACTTAATCATGAGTGACGATGATGGAGGATTTGGGGGAAAAGCCACTCCCGCCTGTGCGAGATTTAGTCTCCACTGTGGAGGGGCGCCTTTCATCACCAGCTCCCAGGGAGGTCGTAGGTCTCACCCTCTGGAAATGCACTGAGAGCCCTAAGTTTTGTGGCTCTGAAATCTGCCTCTGAGCAGGGCTGTGGAGGATGCCACTTCCTCCTGCCAGCGGATGGAACAATTCCCCTTCTGTTCTGTAATCCCTGTGCCCTTGGTGCACAGCCTCCTGGGAACTCGGCCATCATCCCCCACTGAAGAAGGTCCCCTGGTTCACAGGAGGACAATGGAAATGGGGCTGCCCAGGAGGGGGGATATTTAAAATCACTGGGTCTTAGCATTGAAAGGAATTTTTAGAGACTGAGTGAAACCCAAGCTCCTCATTCATTTTGAGAATGAGAAATACGAAATCCAGAGAAGCTGAATGACTTTGCTGGTATGGCCAAGTTGGTGTCAGGGCTAAGAACTGGTCTCGCTGCCCAGGTCTGTGTCTTTCTCAGCATGTCCGCCTGCTCTCCTCCGGGGGTCAGTCCAGAGGTCAAACCATGGTCCTCTTTGCCAAGTGCAGTGCCCTGTCCAGGGGAATGTGAAGCTCAAGGACCATTGAGGCTACGGGCAGTGTGGATGTGAGCAGTAAAGATGAAGTTCAACTCCAGGTGAGGTCGGGGCGGGGGTCAACTGAACCCACATCTCTCTTCTCGTTGCTTCACTGGGTACCCACAGAAGAGCTCTCTGGTCTGCACTCCACTTGGACCAGCAGGAGCCGATGGTCCCCAGACTGCACTTGTCCCCTGGCAGGACGACCCAGCAGTCACCACAGGGCCAGAGGCAGAGAAGCTGGGTGGTGCTGGGACAGCCTTGAACTAGATTCTCACTCTCTTTCCCTTGGGAGCCAAGCAGGAAAAAGCATAACTGTGTATAAAGCAGTGGAAAAAGGACGTGTTAACCCTCACCCAGAGCTTGTACATCCGGAATCAGTTTTCTCATCCTTTTCTTCCCTTTTGCCAAACTCCATACATCCCCCATGGGCTGAGATGCTGTGAAGCTGGCCAAGCCTGGTGGCTACGATTCAGAGCAAGGATTTTGGGGTCCAACCTCCTGAGTATCCACCTAGCCTCTGCCACTTGAGCGCTGTGTGATTTCGAGCAGGATTTTATTTTCTGGAAGCCTCAGTTTCCTCATCTGGAAAATGGACATCATGCCAGTTAAAGTTTGCAGTGGGTTTGGCTAAGTGCCTGGCATGAAAGTGATGGATACACCTCAAATGCTGTTGCTGTTAGCACATAGAGAACTTCACCAGACAGAATTCATAAGAGAATTTACTTTATTGTTTTTAAAAGGGTTTTCTTCGAGGTGGACCATTTGTAAAGTCTTTATTGAATTTGTTGCAATGTTGTTTCTGTTTTTATGTTTTGTTTTCTTGGCCAAGAGGCATGTGGGATCTCAGCTCCCCAACTAGGAACTGAACCTGCCTCCACTGCAATGGGAGGTGAAATCTTAACCACTGGATCACCAAGGAAGTCCCAGGAGACAATTTAGAAGGACAAACCTTTGCAGTTAGCAAGTGAGACTGCATCAGTCATCAACATCTGGTCTTGGTGAAAACCAAGGGCAGCTGCAGACAAGGAGACCGACTGGTGGAAACAACACAGATGACCTCCACCTTGATGGGGCTACATATCAACATTGATCCCTTAGAGAGGGCCATTGGGGAACCCCAAATTCTGCTTTCAGTGACCTACAGCCCTGGCTGGGGGCACCTAGGTCTAGCAAGCAGACCAACCACAGGACATGACTGCAGGGAAAAGAGAAAAGCAGCACAAAAGAATGGGGGACTTCCCTGATGATCCAATGGTTTGAATCCACCTTCCAATGCAGGGGACGTGGATTCCATCCCTGGTCGGAGAACTAAGACTCCTCACGCCCGGCAACTAAGTCCCGGAGCCACAACCACTGAGTCCATGCTCCACAACAAGAGAACCTCAGGCGCTGCAACTAGAGAAAAGCCTGCATGCCGCAACAAAGACCCAGCACAGCAAAAAAAAAAAAAAAAAAAAAATGGTGGCATTCTCATGGCTGCAGTGCAGAGAGGGTTTGACTGATTTCTGAGAAGAGGAGCTAGTGTTTTTCACTATCACTATATTCCAGATGCAAACATATTCTCAGGCAGGAGAATGGTACTTAAAGGATTGGTCTACCAATTGAAGAGTGAGAAGCTGTTGAGTCACGCCTGGACTTCCTCGAACATTCCTCCTGCACACTCTCACGGACACAGACGTGCACACGGGATGCCTGACCGAGAAGCAGGGGGACCCAGCATTTGTGGGTCTATACTATGCTGGCCAGAGCTCCCTGGGGTCCTTAGTACCTGGAGAAGTGACAGAAGAGGCGGGGGCTGGCCTCCCTGCACCAAGGATCAGCTAAGTGAACCTGGTACCCAGAGTTTTCCTTTCCCTGCAGAGGGACTGGGGCTGAGAGACTGGAACACAGGAGAAACTGGAATGTCCCCGTTTTCCTTCCCCAGTGTATCCCTGGCGGTCATGACGACAGAGAGGGGGCTGACGGGGGTGGCTCAATCTTTCTCCAGCTCTGCAATGAGTCATTTGGCAAATAGCTTCATGTGGAAGTTACAAAACCTCTCGGGTCACCTATGGAAACCCCAGTCTTCAGAAACCACAGCAAGGTTTCTGTTTGTTTTTGTTTTGTTTTGATTTTGCTGTTGAGCTCACTTCCGGAGCGGCAGGGATACATGCGAATCACAAACCGCACACCAACCGCGCACATGCGTTCCCCCTGCGGCTGGATACGCTGCCTTGGGCCTGGAGGAGCCCGGCAGTTCCCTTCCATCTGCGGTTACCGTTTCTTTTGTGAGTTGCCTCTCGGGTCTCTGTTGTACTCATTTGTCCAGGCCACACCCAAGAAGGGGTGCTGCTGCAGTCCTCTGAAGGGCCTTTCCTGTGGGGTCAGGAGAAAGCTTTTACTATAGACATATTTCAAGGGGGAATTTTCTTGATTTGTGTTCCCTACACAGATTTTAGGGGTTTCTTTTACCCCCTTGAGGATAAAAATCATTACAAGAAAAACCCACAAAACTTTTGAGGGCTGTGGTATTTCTGCTCTTTGGCTGAAATTATTTTGGAAACAGTAGCTCTCGATTTTTCAATAGCCACCTCCTATCCCAGTGGCTGCCACGTATACAAATCCAGTCACTCAGGAAGTATTTTTGAGCATTGCCTATAATCCAGGCACTGCTGAGTTTGCTGAGTATATAGCTTTGAACAACACTGATACATTTCTTGGTTTCAGGAAGCTTACATCACAGTAATAACTAAAAAATCACAGATATGCTATGAACCGAAACCAGAATTAAGGCCAGATAAAGACCCAATTAAACTTAATGGCCTACCTTTATTAATATATATGCAGCTATTGTTCTCAAGTCATTGTTAGTGTACACAAGGGGCTTACCTGGTGGCTCAGTTGGCAAAGAGTCTGCCTGCACTGCAAAAGACCAAGTTTCCTACCTGGGTCGGGAAGATCCCCTGGAGAAAGAAATGGCAACCCACTTCAAGTATTCTTGCCTGGGAAATCCCATGGACAGAGGAGCCTGGCGGCATACAGCCCACGGGGTCGGAAAGAGCTGGACACGACTTAGGGACTAAAGGTACCTACCTACTAGTGTACATAGATATACAACAGGTATCCCCCAAATGTGGAGGGGGGGAGGGCTGTGTCACCGAAAATTTTGGAGTCTGTGAATTCTCCTACAGTGATGACAAAGTCTTAGATGCAAGGTTGAAAAGGGATCACCCAACCTGTGAAAGGAATTGGGTTTTGCTGAAGTTTTATCTTGGAAAAGGACTTATAAGTAAATATCATTTAAACAGTTCATTTTTCTTTAGAGACATAGAAAACAACTATTTAAATAGAGTGCTGGTTTTGTAAATCTGCTCATTTTAATTGGCAGCTCATCCATGTATTCATTTATTGTATACCAAGGCACTGTGCTTTATGACAGAAACACGAAGTTTAATAAGACATGGTTTCTGCCCTCCTGAAGCTTATAATCCTGTAAGAAAAGCAGACATGGAAACAATCTAGTAGGTGCTATGTTGAGGTGAGAATGGGAATGGAGTCCATCCTCCATGAGCAAGGCAGTAGGGGAGTCATCAGAAGAAGACATCTGAACAGTGTCTTCAGCACAAGTTTAAAGATGCCTAACCCTCTTTTAAGGGCCGTAGCTTTTCTGCATCCTTGTCTTTTTTTGTTTGTTTCTTTGCTTCGTGGCATCTGGTGTCTTAGTCTCCCAAACAGAGATTAAACCCACACCCTCTCCACTGAAAGCACGGGGTCTTAACCGCTGGACCACCAGGGGAGTCCCACACTGTCCTTTCTCTCTGTGATGTTTGTCTATGGTAGCTGTAAGGAATTTGGCTGCATTATCCATACACCAATAAACAACTCTACCAGCCCTTAGACAGAGTAAGCTGCTTAGTATTCTATTTTGTGCAATCAGAGATTAAATTCCAAATTCACTGGCACCCGGAGATGAAACAGCTAATTATATACAGTAATTGCATTTAAAATCCATGCCTTTGAATGACTGATGAAATCTTCTCTTTCAAATGCTCTTAAAACTCAGTGTGCCCAGCAACCAACTGGGAAGAAGTGGCAGTAAGTTTTCAGTCTTGTAATGTGGGTATGGTGCCATGCTCTTTCACCCCTGTGCTTTCCTTGAATTCATCCTGCACATTTAAATAATACTTTTGTCCAAGAGGAAGAAGTAAAATTGTCTCTGTTTGCATAAAGACTCCAATAAAAATTGTTAGAACCAATAAACAAATTCAGTAAAGTTGAAGGATATAAAATCAATATACAAAAATTAGTTCAATTTCTCTATAGCAACAATCTTTCAGAGAAATTAAGAAAACAATTACCTTGACAATAGCATCAGAAAACATAAAATACATAGGAATAAATTTAACCAAGGAAGTGAAAGAACTATATACTGAAAACTATAAAACATTGATGAAAGAAATTAAGGGAGAAACAAATAAATGAATTGGAAGAATTAATATTGTTTAAATTTTATACTACCCTAGCAATCTACAGATTCTGTGCAATCCCTATCAAAATACTGAGGGCACTTTTCACAGAACTAGAACAAACAATCCAAAAATTTCTGTGGAACCACAAAAGATCCTGAATAGCCAAAGCAATCTTGAGAAAGAACAAATCTGGAGGCACATCCATCCTGATTTCAAACTACAGTTGACCTTGAACAGCACACAAGGTGCCAGCCCTTTACACAACTGCATAGCTGCATGTCATTTTACAGTCAGCCATCCTCTTCATCCAGAGTTCAGTAGCCTTGGATTCTACCAACCAGGGATCAGATTGCATTTTACTACAATTCATATTTATTGAAAAACATCTGTGTTTAAGTTGACTTATGAAATTCAGACTCTTGTTCAAGGGCCACCAGTATATTACAAAGCTATTATAATCAAAACAGCATGGTATTGGCATTAAGAACAGACACATAGATCAAAGAAACAGAATAGACAGCTCAGAAATAAACCTATGCTGTGCTGTGCTGAGTCGCTCAGTCATGTCTGACTCTTGGCGACCCCATGGACTGTAGTCTGCCAGGCTCCCCTGTCCATGGAATTTTCAAGAATACTGAAATGGATAACCATTCCCTTCTCCAGGGGATCTTCCCAACCCAGAGATCGAACCCATGTCTCCGGAGTTGCAGGCAGATTCTGCACCATTTGAGCCACCATGGAAGCCCAGGGAAAAGATAACCTCTTCAAAAAATGGTGCTTTAAAAACTAGATTTATTCATGCAAAAGAATGTCACTGAACTCCTATCTTACATCATACACAAAAATCACCTCAAAATGGGTTAAACACTTAAGTATCAGATGCAAAACCATAAAACTTATAGAATAAATTTTATAGAAAAAGCTGTTAACCTTTGTCTTGGGTATGATTTTTTTCTTTTATCACCAAAAGTAAAGGCAACAAAACCAAAAATAAACAAGTGGGACTATATCCAACTAAAAGCTCCTACACAGCAAAGTGAAAAGTCATCTGTGGAATGGAAGAAAGTATTTGCAAACCATATATCCAATAAGAAAATATCTGCAAACCATATACCCAATAACCATATATCCAAAATTAATAATTAACATCCAAATTATACAAAGAACTCACACACTCAATAGCAAGAAGCCAAATAACCCAATTTTTAAAATGGGAAAGGGACGTGATTAGACGTTTTTCCAGAGAAGATAGTCTCATGGCCAGCAGGTGCATGAAAAGATTCTCAAATCACTAATTGTCACAAATCAAAACCACAGTGAGCTATCACTTCACATTTGTTTTCTGTTATCAAAAAGACCGATAATAACAAATGCTGGTGAGAATGTGGAGTAAAGGGGACCCTCATACACTGTTGGTGGAGGCTGGTACAGCTGCTATCAATAAAAACAGTATGGAGATTTCTCAAGAAATTAAAAATAGACTTACCATCTGATCCATCAATCCCACTTCTGGATATACATCCAAAGAAAGCAAAATCATTATTTCAAAGAGATATCTGTACACCCATTTTCATGATAGCCAATAACATTATTCAGAATAGCCAAAGTATATAAACAACCTATGTGCTTGGATGAATGGATAAAGAAAACGTGGTATACACACACACCATGGAATATTATTCAGATTCAAAAAGAAAATCTGCCATTTGAAACAGCACAGATGGATCTTGAGGGCGTTATACTAAGTGAAATAAGTCAGACAGAGAGAGACAAATGCTGCATAAGATCACTTATATATGGGATCTAAAGAGAAAAAAAAAAACACTGATTACATAGAAACAGAGTAAAATGGTGATTGTCAGGGCTGAAGGGAGGGAAATGGGGAGAGGTTAGTAACAGGGCACAACCTCTCAGGTATAAATGAGTAAGGGGACTTCCCTGGCGGCCCAGTAGTTAAGACTGTGTACATCCAGATCAGGGGGTGTGGATTCGATCCCCAGTCCGGAA
Organism: Nanger dama; assembly: GCA_917880005.1. Lineage (NCBI taxonomy): Eukaryota > Metazoa > Chordata > Mammalia > Artiodactyla > Bovidae > Nanger > Nanger dama. Next base: position 7,459,572 of record CAKJTW010000062.1, on the reverse strand, counting down.
ACTAAGATCCCATGTGTCACGCAGCATGGTCACACAAAAAAAGAAAGAAAGAGTAAGATAACCTATATCTATAGTTAAGATAACATATAATAGGTAATCTATAGAAGGCATAGATTGTAGTAAGATGAGATGAATTTATAATAATTGTGTAATTTCATGATAGCATGATAGCCAATTTTTGTTAATATTTTAAGTTTCTTATGCAATAGTGGTTTACACTCCAAACATCTATAATGTATAGCATTTTAAATCCTTCAAATAAATACTTAAGACTCTGGGGTGTTCTTACTCATAACCTGAGTCACTGGTTATTAAAATGGATTCAGTCATGTATTAGAATGTATTTATAGAATCCATGCTTCATTATAAGCACCACAGGAGGGGAAGGAACACAAAAAATATCCAGGGCCTGCACTCAGGCCAGTGCTTCTGCCAGGGAGCTCAACTCAGGAAGCGGTGGTGTGTTTGGAAGACAGTTTCGTTTTCTCCCAACTTGATGGTTAGTTGAAGCTTTTGGAATTGTTTCAGTTGGATAGAAAATGGAGGAAGTTATGTCAGATGAATCATTTCCCTGTGTGTTGTTTTACAGAATCACTTCCCCTGAATAATTAATAAAAAATTGACAGGAAGAATGTCCCCAGAATAACTAGCAGGCAGTTTTAGCGGGGGAACTTTTATTTTTCTCAGTCAAACTGAGCAGTTAGTTTTTGCCATTTGAGGATTTTCGACAGACACGGAGGGAGCCGTAGAGCATCTTCAGAGCAGCCCCCAGTTAAAACAGAGCATGTGGATTCCTGGAGAAGCACTTTCGTCCTTTTACCCCGAAGACCCCTGGAAATCAGCCTTGACTTTGGGAAGAGCCCTGCCGCATTCTCTAGGAGACTCTCCAGCATCGCCTGTTCCACATACTGGTTTTGGCATTTTGTGGCCGAGTGACCAGGAACTTTACAATGAGATGAAGTTTCCAGTTTCTAAGCAAATAAGTCAAGCAGTGCAAATTCAAGGGGCATAAGGATTTTTGTGTGTGTGTGTGTGCTCTTTTTACATAAGACAGTGCCAAAAGTTTTCAAGGACTATACAGGAATCCTAAGTCCCATTTGGTCAAAAAACACTCAGAGCTCACACTATGTTGAATTGCCCAGAATCCTACAAACACATGTGGGGACAAGAAAAATATTTGCTTTCTGGGCCAGAATGCTCCCCCTCTTTTTCCTTCCTGTACTTCTCATGTTTTTGCTTTTCCACTAATTTTATTCTTTCTTGCCACTATATCCCCACCTGTATTACTTTAGTCAAAGAACACTGGCTGATTCAACAGCCATGCTGATATCCATTGAAACTTTGTTAATAATCTTGATAATATTATTAATATGAAAAATACAGCTCTGGTACTAATTAGGTGGATGACCTCCCACAAGGCATTTAAACGTTTTGAACATCAGTTTCTGGATTAGGTTAGAATATTTTTAGTTGTTTAAATGTCTACATGCTATGGTTCTGAAGGACCTGGCTGGGCTTGGGGCAGGACCATTCACAGATCGATGAGTATAACCAAGGGCTCCCTGCATGTCACTCCAGACACTGTGCCTTTCTGTGCCTCCTGCCTCTCCTCTCTCCCTGAAACTAATCTGTCGTTTAGCCTATGCGTAAGGAGAACAGTATTGGGGATGCTTTGGGGTCACGTGGGGTTTCTCAATTCCCCCTGGGGCCGCCAGATGAGAGAGGTAGCTTTTCAGGTGCTCTGGACCATTCTTGGTGATTTAGACACATCCCTGCTTAGAGCAAATTGCTTCTCCTAATCTGAGACCTGCCCCCGCAACCTTGCAGTGATAAATCAACTTTTTTCAATGTGGTTGAAAATTTTACTATTTTGAGTCCATAAAACTGTAACAGAGTATTTCACCGTTTACCTGGTTAATTTCCCATACAGTGGATTGTTCTATCTCATCGCTGTCAGGATTTCGTTTTTGCCTCTGGGAAGTAAGCAGCCCAGTCACCTCCTGCCAGACCACTGTGGGCTAAGGTCCTGGGGAGATGCTGCGTGTTTGCTCTCTGAGGGGACAAACCTCCACCGGGCATACCTCCGGGGCATGAGCCAAGATGACTACAGTAAGTCCTCGACACATGAACCTTCACTTTGTGAACTTTCAAAGACGCGAACATGTGTTTCCATGTCCAATCACATAAGTTAGTTCACATGTCTGGTGTACATGTGCTTGCATTCTCCGTAAGTGGTTGTGCTTTGGGGTACTGTCCAGTACTGCATAGAGTACAGTAGCGTAATATCCTTATTTCAAGCCCAGGATGTCCAAATGCAGCTTAAAAGCAGTGGTGATATAGCTGATAGTGCTAAAAACCACCAGCTATTGTACTATACTACTGTACTTTTCAAGGTACTGGACTGTAAGATGAAAAATGTTCCCTTAATTTTTTGTGCTTTTTTTAAATGTATTTTTTGTGTGAAAAGTATTATAACTCTATTACAGTACACTACTATAAAGTTGATCGTGTTAGTTGGGTACCTAGGCTAACTACGAACAAACTGGACTTCAGAATGAGCTCTTGGAATGGAACCAGTCCATATGCAGGGGACTTAATGTATTTCACATGAGAGCCGAGGTGCCCTAGCTAAACCCTATCACCCCATAGCTGCCCATCTACAACACGGTGCTAAAAGGGACCCACCTCCCCAGGGGCTGTGGGTACCCTTGAACTGATTATCTGTGGCAGGACATGATGGCTAAGTATTATTATAGTAATAGAGAAAGAGCCAGCATTAGCATTTTTAAGCCCTGGGGACACTTGAAAATCAGATACTCTCAGAGCTGCTGGTAATGGCTGCCTGAGAGCTGGGGAACCAGCTTCTTCACCATCCGCAAGCCGCCAGCATTTAACTCATCACAGTGCAGAGCAATTTGGGTGACATCAGTTGGGAAGGGGGCTGGAGAGCTGGAAAGGGTGGTAATTAACAAAAAAAAAATTCTTGTCTATGTGTTCATTTAATCAACAAATAACTGAATGTCAGGGGTTGCTCCCGGCAGGGGGTAGGCTCCCTGCAGCGCAGCAGGCAGCCTCCGGAAAGGGAGGGGCTATTCTGAGGGTGGGGGCTATTCCCAAGCTGACAGAAAGCAGCAGGATCCCTAGGGCAGATAGATGGTACAAGTGCTGGGGAGTCTCAGAGCCCTGGCACAGAGCCTGGCACCCTGTAGACGCCACAAAATATTTATGGAATAGATGGATAAATGACTTTAAAAATAAATAAATAAAAGAAGGAAGGTCCAAATGGAGTGGAGAGATAAATCCAGTCAAGTCAGAGGTGGCAAAGCCCAGGAGAAATGACCACATGCCAGGGTGTGGAGCCTCAAAGGGAGAGCCCAATGGTGGCCTGGGAGCACATGTTCACATCTTTGAAAGTTCACAACAAGCAGGTTCACATGTAGGGGACTTACTGTAGTCATCTCGGCTCCTATCCTGGGTTCTAGGGGACAGACGGACAGGGAGACAGAAGTGCAGCCAGGCCCTGGGAAGTGAATGGATCCGAGGAGCTCCTCTGAGCAGCGGTGTTGAACCCTCTGGGCACCAGCCTAGGAAACTTATTCTCTCTCTGTCCACATATGGGCCACACCCTGTAGCCCCCAGCTTCTCTCCTGAGGCAGGTGCTTCCCAGCGTCGCCACCAGCAGTTTCTGACTCATCCTTTCATTTCTATCCTTGCTGTATGTTTTATAAACCAATTTTTATTTAATCCTTAAAGCCATGATTTGGTGGTTGACATTGGCCCAGGTTTTCAGATGAGCAGCTGAGGCTCAGAGAGGTTAAGTCACTTTCCTGAAGTCACACAGCCAGCACAGTGGGAGGAAGGGGATTAACCCAGGTATGTCTGGCTTCAAAGCTAGGATTTGTTTTCCCCACCAAGGCATTTCACAGACTTATAGAATTTCCCAGTTGTGAGGGCTTTGAAAAGTCATGTTGATGAACCCTCTGAAAAAAATGCAAAAATCTTTTTCTAACATTCTCCATAAGATGCTCATGCTCTCACTTAGGGAAATAACAAGACAAAAAGAAAGAAGATGGGAAGGAGGGAAGAAAGGATAAATGAAAAAGAGGCAGAGAGAAGACAAAAGTTTAGCTTCAGTGAATGTATTCAGAGTTTAATTGGCAGGAAAATCTAGCAAGAAACTACTTTAATTTCAGCATACCTGAACATCCTGTATTTTAGGTTTAGTGTTCTTCTTCTTGCAGGTCTTAGGTATGGCATGCAGGGATGCATCATGAGGGATCTAGTTAACTGACCAGGAATTGAACCCCAGGACCCCTGCATTGGGAGCGCAGAGTCTCAGCCACTGGACCACCAGGGAAGTCCCTAGTGTTGTCTTATATGAAGTTACATTTGGAGACGGGTCCACCTGCCTTCTCCAGTTGGAGGTCTCCAAAGGCCTGGTCTGCCAGGCCTCTGCCCTCTAAGATGTGCTCTTCTTTTCCCAGGCGAGATTTTGCTTCCTCTTGTTCAGCCACTCAGTCCCGTCTGACACTTTGTGATACCATGGACTGCAGCACACCAGGCTTTCCTGGCCTTCATCATCTCCCAGAGCTTGCTCTAACTCATGTCCATTGAGTCGGTGATGCCATCCAAGCATCTGTCATCCCCTTCTCCTTCTGCCTTCAATCTTTCCCAGCACCAGGGTCTTTACTAAGGAGTTGACTCTTCACATCAGCTGGCCAAAGGACTGGAGCTTCAGCTTCAGCATCAGTCCTTCTAATGAATATTCAAGATTGATTTCCTTCAGGATTGACTGATTTGATCTCCTTGAAGTCCAAGGGGCTCTCAAGAGTCTTCCCCAACACCACAGCTCAAAAGCATCAATTCTTCCTCTTGTTAAAGGTCCTAATTTGCCGTCCTCCTAATGAAGCTTCCCCACCGCATGCCCCATTTGAACCATCGTTATCAGTATGAGCCCAGGGGTGAGGCATCCATTTGACCTGCCCAGGCTTCCTGAGCAAGACTAAACTTGGGAGAGAGCAGAAAACAGGCTTCAGGCACCCCCAACCAGCTTAGGGAAGGGCTGATAGATTCCCTGACCTCAGGAAGACAGAAATTCCAACAGGCTGGAGTTGAAACGGGGTACACATACGTGCCCCTACTTTGGTTACTTCCTGAGGTTATTTGGGGCGAGACAACTCTCAGAACTAGAAGAGTAACAACTCTGTCTAAATATCCTGGTTTCTACAACTATTCATAGGCAAAAAAGAAAGAAAAATAATCTTGCTCTAAACTTTATATCTTACACAAAAAATTAACTCAAAAGTACTGCTGCTGTTTAGTCGCTAAGACATATCTGACTCCTTGCATCTCCACGGACTGCAGCCCAACAAGCTCCTCTGTCTTTAGGATTCTCCCAGGCAAGAATACTGGAGTGGGTTGCCACTTCCTTCTCCAGGGGATTTTTTCCAACCCAGGGGTCAGACTCAGGGATCAAACCCTGGTCTCCCGCTTGGCAGGCAGTTTCTTTACCACTGAGTCACCTGGGAAACCCAACTCAAAAACAGATGGACTTAAATTTAAAGTGTAAAACTATGAAACATTTAGGAGAACTGTTAGCATGATCCATAAAAGAAAAAACATAAAAGGAAAAAGTCATTATACTACTCTGTTTTATGTATATTCACATTTTTCCCTAATAATTTTCATTGTTTGCTATATAGAAATATTGCTCTGTTCATCATGAGCCTCTCTGGAGTTCCAGGTGGGTGGAGGGAGGGGCAGCCTGCAGACAGCACCCTGCTATCCCCAAAGAGCTGACAAGGATGGGACAGGTTCAGGGCCACTGCCCAGCAGTTCCTAACACTTGGAAGCATGCTAAACAACAGAGGGAATCTAAGAGACAAATAAAGCTGGCCTCCTGCCCTCAGGTTGCTTAGTGTCTAGACTCGGGTCCAATCAGAAGACAGTTTAGGGCTAAGGTATGTGAAAATAACTGTAAGGTTGCATGCATGTGTGCAAAATCACATCAGTCATGTCCAACTCTGCAATCCCAAGGACTGAAGCCCACCAGGCTCCTCTGTCCACGGGATTCTCTAGGCAAGAATACCAGAATGGTTTGCCTTTTTCTATTCCGGGAGATCTTTCCGACCCAAAAATCCAACCCATGTCTCAGATCTCCTGCATTGGCATACCGGTTCCTTACCACCAGTACCACCTCAGGGAACTATATTCAATACCCTGTGATAAACCATAATGGAAAATAATATGAAAAAGAATATATATATAAATATATATAGTAAACTGAATCACTGCAGATGGTGATTGCAGCCATGAAATTAAAAGACACTTACTCCTTGGAAGGAAAGTTATGACCAACCTAGACAGCATATTATGGACAAGGCAATAGCAACCCACTCCAGTACTCTTGCCTGGAAAATCCCATGGGTGGAGGAGCCTGGTAGGCTGCAGTCCATGGGGTCGCAAAGAGTCGGACACTACTGAGCGACTTCACTTTCACTTTTCACTTTCATGCATTGGACAAGGAAATGGCAACCCACTCCACTATTCTTGCCTGGAGAATCCCAGGGGGCAGAGCCTGGTAGGCTGCCGTCTATGAGGTTGCAGAGTTGGACACGACTGAAGCGACTTAGCAGCAGCAGCAGAGAGCATATTAAAAAGCAGAGACATTCCTTTGTCAACAAAGGTCTGTCTAGTCAAGGCTATGGTTTTTCCAGTAGTCATGTATGGATATGAGAGTTGGACTATAAAGAAAGCTGAGCGCCAAAGAATTGATGCTTTTGAACTGTGGTGTTGGAGAAGACTCTTGAGAGTCCCTTGGACTGCAAGGAGATCCAATCCGTCCATCCTAAAGGAGATCAGTCCTGGGTGTTCATTGGAAGGACTAATGTTGAAGCTGAAACTCCAATACTTTGGCCACCTGATGTGAAGAGCTGACTCATCTGAAAAGACCCTGATGCTGGGAAAGATAGAGGGCAGGAGGAGAAGGGGACGACAGAGGATGAGATGGTTGGTTGGCATCACTGACTCAATGGACATAAGTTTGGGTAAACTCCGGGAGTTGATGATGGACAGGGAGGCCTGGTGTGCTGCAGTTCATGGGGTCGCAAAGAGTTGGACATGACTGACCGACTGAACTGAACTGAACTAAAACTGAATCACTTTGCTGTACAGCATAAATTAGCACAACATTGCAACTCAACTACATTTTAACAAAATATATTTTAAAACAAATCTCCTAGCATACATAAGCATCTCATTTAATTATCACAGCAATCCTGCAAGATTAGTCTTATTATTCCCCTTTCTTGAGCCACTTAGGTCTCAGAAAAGGATGAGGCTTAATGCGAAATGTGCCCCAAACCACCGACTAGTAAGTAAGTAACTGAACCTTGACTCAAGTTCAGAGTTGATTTCAAACTATGGTGTCTTCAACTGATTCCCCATACCACTCTCACCCATATTAGTCTGCAAGGGTTGGCCTGACAAAGTACCCCAACCTGGAGGGCTTAGACAACAGGAATAGCTTGTCTTGTGGGTCTAAAAACATAAAGTCTGAGATCAAGATCAGGCAAGGGTTATGGAGAACTCTTGCCTGTCCCATCTAGGTTCTGGTAGGGCAGTCTTCACCTTGTAGCTGCAACGTTTCATCTCTTTTTGTCATCATATGGCCTTCAGTCACTGTGTCTGTCTTGGTGGCTTTTTCTTTTGCCCTTATGGGGACACCAGTCACACTGAATCAAAGGCACACCTACAACCTCATGACCTCATTTTACCTTGACCACATCTGCTCAGACCCTATCTCCAAAGAAGTTCACATTCATAGGGGGTTGGCACTGCACCGTATCTTTTGGTGGGGGACACGAAGTAACCCAGAGAATGAAATCTAACTGATCTGGGAACCGAAGGCAGGAGATGCAGTGATGTACCCAGGCTACAAAGCCCTTGGTGACGGGGCAGGGCTAGGGGGCGCGGCAGGAAGGGCTCTCTCTGTTTTCACATTATGAATGGATTGGGTAAACCTACCCTGTAGACACAGGACAAATCACATAGACAGTAATGAAATTTGGGAGGGGTTGGTGAAAACCTGATATTGATTCTTTGACACATTTGCTAAAATAGAGCATAAAGCAGTCAGTAGGGGCCAGGCAGGGGTGAGGGAGAAAAAGGAGCCAGCAATCAAATCACTGCAAGTCATCTGGGTGATTGTTCATTTATTCCATTATTAAACACATGCACGTGTGCAGTCAGTACAGTGAAGGGTCACTTACCTGGTAAATTTCCACTGAGTGGCCACCATTGTCAGTGTGAGTTTATATGTTCAGTCTCCTGTCTTCTGTCATATGTCTTTGGATAATCCTAAAAGATAACTTTGCTGTACAGTCTTTCAGAAACCAAGATTTGACCTGTTTCTTTGGAACATTGGTCATCGATTTTTCAGATTAACGTCCTTTGGGAAGAACCAAGACATTATCAAGGGAAGGAAAAATGTATAGGAAAAATGTAACTAATTATACTAAACATAATATGATAATTCAGGTCACCTCTGGAAATTCCTAGCAAGTAGTCATGTCCAAATTATGCTTCACATTCTAACCAACGGGCCTTGGTTACATCTCCATCACCTTCAAGCTTTCCAATGTCACTTTGCTGTGCTGGTCTCTGCTTAGTTGCTCAGTCCTGTCTCTTTGCGACCCTATGGACTGCAGCGTGCCAGGCCCCTCTGTCCATGGGGATTCTCCAGGCAAGAATACTTGAGTGCGTTGTCATGCCCTCCTCCAGGGAATCTTCTCAACCTAGGGATCGAACCCAGGTCTCCCACATTGCAGGCAGATTCTCTATAGATTCTTTATAGAGCCACCAGAGAAGCCCAAGAATACTAGAGTGGGTAGCATATTCCTTCTCCAGGGGATCTCTCCAACTCAGGAAGAGAACCAGGGTCTCCTGCTTTAGTCCCAAGAAGACAATAGGACAACTAGGAAATGGCAGAGGAAAGCCCATGAGAACATGGACTAAATCATTTGGGTGTAGGAGACCTATATTTGTAGAGGACAGAATCTAGGGGCCCCGAAAATAGAAGGTGTACTGCAGTATCATTCGGAACTGAGCGTGACTCTTCAGGAAGTAGTTGTTAAAAACAAAATAACTTCCCAGTTTCCCAATTTTCTCTCTTTACAGCTCATCACCTCAGTCATCCTTCCTAACACCTTGACATAAATGCCTTTATCCTCTCAGTCATCCTCTCTAACAGCCCAGGGCTGCATGGTGCCCTCATGGACCCCAGACCCCTCCCCAGCTTATATCAAGCGTGTTCAAAGCTCCCACCTTCCACCCTGACGGATGACGACATAAGAGCTGAGGGCAGTCATGGTTGGTACATTAGCATGTCACAGTTTCAGACGTGTGATGAAACAGTTATTAGTTTAGATTATTTTCACTTCATATGTTGAGAACAATGAGTATCATCTTGAGTCATTCGAGCATATTGGCATTCACCAAGTGTTGAATGAGCAAATCAATAGGGCATCAGCCTGCTCACTGAGTTCTGATTCTTGGACTCCTTTCCCTCTCTTCCATGACTTTAGTTCTAGGTTTGCCTCAGGATCCAGCAAGATCACCTCCTCTTTCCACTGAACGTTCCTCAAATTGTCACAGCCTCCAAAAGAAGTCCCTCTCCAGTCTTGAACTATGGGGTTTGTTCAGAGATGCTGGCAAGAGATACACACCCCAAAGATGGGATGGGAAGAGTCACACTGCCCCTCCTTCACTTAACTAAGGTGCACTGTAATAAAACCAGTCCTGGGAGGTCCCTGTCCTCAGCTTACAAACATGTATACCTGCAAGCCTGCTTGTATGGCCACAAGAATTGAAGGAGCATTTTAAAACCCTGAAAGGGGACAAGCCTGTGACAAGATGGGGTTTTCAGTACTTCCTATAAGCAAGCTTCACCTTGAATATTCAAAAGGTACTGCTTGACTCATGATGGGGTCACGCCCCTTTAAACCCATCGGAAATTGAAAATACTCTAAGTAGAAACTATATTTACACACCTAACCTGCCAAACATCATATCTTAGCCCAGCCCGCCTCTAGGGTGCTCAGAATACTTATGTGAGCCTGCAGTTGAGCAAAATCATTAACACAAAACCTATTTCATGATAAAGTGTTGAATAGCTCATGCAATTGGTTGAATACTGTACTGAGAGCGGAAAACAAAATAGTTATCTGGGGACTCAACGGTCATAAACGTGTTAACTGTAAACATGCATGACAGCGGGGCTGACTGGGAGCTGCTGCCCGTTGCCCAGCATCACCAGTGAGGATGGAGGGTCATGACCCAAATTGCTAGCCTGGGGAGAGATCACAATTCAAAACCTGAACTTCTTTTTCTACAGAATGCCTATTGGGTTTTTGTTTTGTTTTGTTTTGTTTTGTTTTGCCGCACTGCTCAGTTTTCAGGATCTTAGTTCCCCGAGCAGGTATCGAACCCGCGCCCCCTGCAGTAGAACTGTGGAGTTTTAACCACTGGACCACAGGGAAGTCCTGCGTGTTGCTTCTGAACTGTCACGAAGGTGGAAAATCATTAAGTTAAACCAGCATAAGTCGGGACTGTTTCTTCCACTCTTAGTCCTGGAACTGAATATTTATTTAGACTTCCACCATTAAGGGAAAGGAGAAAAATAAGAACACCTCAGTCCAGTTTTCTGAAAGAGATCTAACTCATTACAGAGCACACATGTGTTCTCACAAGAGAACCTCTCTCTACATATAATTTATATTGACATAAAGTATATATACAAATTTATAACACATATCATATATCTCATAATATATTATATATATCTCATAATATGTAATTAAAACATAATTATAATATTTGAAAGTGTATGTCATATGTATTTATATATATTTGATAATATATTTAATATTTTGGAGAATATTTAGAGAATACTTTCCTTTATTCCCTATCCCCAGCCTCATGGATATTCAGGCCACCATTGCCAGCCAGCAAGGGAAGAGAACCATTTCTGTCTTCCATAGTCATTTGAACTTGAATTCTTGCAAGATCTTTGGGTGGTCTTGGAACCTAGTTTCTTCAGAGTTCTCCTAATGCCCTCAATTAAACTCGATAATTTCAAGCTGGTTGTACAGAGGGTCTTCGTGATTTAAACTAAAACAAGACATTCCCTACTTGGCCATGTCACTTGAAGGACATCTTCTTGACCTTCCTTCCCTGGCCTGGGACAGGAGTAGGTGGAACTAATCCAGGCCGCATGTACAGATAGCCTATCCCTGGGATCTGCCAGTATAGGCTGGCCCAGTGGCCTGCCTCAGAAGGGTGTTTTGAGGAGTTACTAGTTAGTGGATACAAAATACTATATGAGTATAATAAACCCCAGGTAGTGAGGTCACACTTGCACCCCAGTGTTCACTGCAGCATTATTTACAATAACCAAGACACAGAAACATCCTAAATATCCATCAACAGAGGAAGGGATAAAGAAGATATGGTACAAATAAACAATGAAATATTATTCAGCCACAAAAAGGAATGAAATTGGGTCATTTGTAGTGACACAGATGGGCCTAGAGACTGTCACACAAAGTGAAGAAGTCAGAAAGAGAAAAACAAATCTGTAAAAATGATATAGATGATCTTATTTACAAAGCAGAAACAGAGACACGGACATAGAAAACAAACATATGGACACCAAGGGGCAAGAGGTAGGGTGGGATGAATTAGGAGATTGGGATTGACATTTACACACAGTTGCTAGCACGTGTAAGATAGATGGGCTTCCCTGGGGGCTCAATGGTAAAGAATCTGCCTGCAGTGCAGGAGACCTGGGTTTGATATCTGGATGAGGAAGATCCCCTGGAGAGGGGAATGGCTACCCCTCCAGTATTCTTACCTGGAGAATCCCATGGACAGAGGAGCCTGGCAGGATATAGTCCATGCGGTCTCAAAGAGTCGAACACGACTGAGGAACTAAGCATGCATGCATAAAACAGATAGCTAATGAGCGTCTACTGGATAGCACAGGGAACTCTACTCAATGCTCTGTGATGATCTAAATGGGAAGGAAGTCCAAAGGAGAGGGGATTGTGCATATGTATAGGTAACTCATTGTGCTGTAGAGCAGAAGCTAACATAACGTTGTAAAGCAACGTTCAATAATTTTTTTAAGTACTATAGAAACCCAAATTGTTTCTGAAAATGCTAAACAATAAGACATTTCTCAAAAGAGCCTCAGTCCCTCCAGTATTTTCCAGGAATCCAACTCAAGCAGCTTTACACAGCCATTATCACTTAATTACCAATATAAATCTCACTAGCAACTTCCATAACTTTGTTTGCAAATGAATATGCACACCTCCTAAATCATTCCCTCCTTTTCTCTCTCTCCCCAGCTGGAGTGGAGAGAAACTGTAGCAGCTGTGATTTGCAGAGGCTCCTGGCCTGCAGTGTCACCCCAGGCTGCCCATACCTGGGACACGGCACTGCTGAGGCTATGGAATTGTACCTGGTTCCCACTCAGCCCCATAAATCCCCCCTGGCATTGGCGGGGGCAAGCGCATGGCAGAAAGCTGGCTCCATCTGCTTGAAAGGTTCACAAACCACAGTGAACTTTTTAGTGATCTCAGGCCAAGTTTCCGGTGTGTAATGAAAACCGAAACCGAGTGTTGGGTTTCCTTACCAAATTCACACAGGGCTGGTCATGACAAGGGACTAAGTGTGAGGTGGCAGGGCACAGCTAGGACACACAGCCATCAGTTCTATTTCTAGCTCAGCCACCGACTTGCTGTGTGGCCTGAGGCCAGTCCCCTACCCTCATGCTTGCAGTTACCTGTCTCCAGTATAGAGGGGGAGATTTTTACCCGAATGTTATCTTTCTGGTTCAGAACGGTGTTTTGAGATAGTAGCATTCCTCTGCATCATTTTTAGTTATAGCACACAGGCACTTGAGAATATTATGACCATCCCACTTGTGTGTATATATCCATTTTTTAAAATGTTTAAGTAAAATTGAAACAAAATCTATTCCATTTATTTAGGCCCTCTGTCTGCATTTTGAAGTCTTGCTCTTATTTCTTTCTAAGCTTCAGCTTTTGATTCCAGGCACATTTATATTTACAATTTATGGAGAATGGTGGGGAAGGGATTGTTGCATGATTTAAAGGGTTTATCTAAATGACCTCCCAGACCTCTCCCAACTCAAAGGTTCTGTGAGTCTATGAAATGCCTTGATGAAGGAGAACAAACCCAGGCCTTCAAGTCAAAAATACCTGTGTCTATTTTCTAGCTCTCACATTTACTGGCTGTGTGACTTCTGGCAAGCTACTTAACCTCTCTGAGCCTAGATTTCTCATCTGAAAACCTGGGCCAATGCCAAATACTAAATCATTGTCAGGAAGATGAAATAATAAAGTACTTTTCAGACATAGGACAGGGTGCCAGACAAAGAGTAGGTGCCACGGTTTTGCTTGTCTTGATTCAGACAAGTTTCTGATTGGATCAAAAATGTAGGTCATATTTGAATATTGCCTTTGTCTTCCCTTCCAGGGCCCTACTTCAGAAAGAAAGAAGGAAATAAAAAGTGACTTGCTGAGGCCCTTCTGAAAGCATCACCCATGTATTGAAATATTCCTTCCAGTCAAAAACTAGGTTATTAATTATACATTGCTATTGGAACAGAAAATAAGAAGAGGGCTCACTGCTTATGACCCAGAACTTGACCATTGTTTGATTTCGCTTATTTCCTGGTATCTGCGTAATGTATCCCAAATGTGAGATTTGCAGTGTCGAGAGTCCAACCGACTGTAGCCTGAATGACTGTCCGTAATATTCAGTAAATGCCCTGGAATGACTGTTCATTTCCACTCCAGGCAGCGCATTTCTGGGGGATTATTTCACTGCATGGGTGGCCCGAGTCCCTTGGCCTTCAGCCTCACAACTCATTCCACAGCTCTGGGCAAGCAGCAACCACCCAAAAGGCGAGTCTTTCCTCCCGGCCCCAGTGGCATGAGCAACATCGTGAACTCTTCGGGGCTGAGGTCTGGGATGACGTCAGAATCTTTCACCCCACTGTGTTAGCTGACAGAATACCAGAGTAACAAAGTTTTGGCAGTTTGTTTTCACGCCAGCAACGTGCCTGCCCTATAAACAATCTTGGGGTATTTTTTTCCTCTTCTTTTCCAGCAGGACTGTGGGTTTCAAAATGGAAGCAAAGCCCTCCCCGCGTCTAGCTCCAGTTCTGAGAACAAATGGGCAAGAAGGCTCCGAAATTCTACAGACAAGGGGAAATGCTGCTGACGTGTCCCCGCGAGGGACAGGACAGGAAGAGCACAGCTGTGCCGTGTGCTGTTTCACATGCTCCTCTGCCGATGAGCTTTCTAAAGTGTAAAAACGTTGCAGGGCGCTCCCTAAGAGGAGACTCACAAACACATTTCCTCTGGGCCCCGGGCCAGCGCTGGGGCAGGCAGAGGCCGCGCAAGTGCACTGTGGATGCCGCGCGCCATCTGGTGGCCAGCCGGTGACATTGCGGGCACCATCCGGGCTTTTACACCACGGATCTGCAGTCATTTCACGCTAGGAGCAATTTTATTGTTCAATTGCTCAGTCATGTCCAACTATTTGCGACCCCTTGGACTGCAGCACGCCAGGCTTTCCTGTTCTTTTCCATCTCCCAGAGCGTCCTCAAATTCATGTCTATTGAGTCGGTGATACCATCCAACCATCTCGTATTCTATTGTCCCCTTCTCCTTCTGCCTTCAATCTTTTCCACCATCAGGATCTTTTCTAACGAGGTGGCCAAAGTATTGGAGCTTCAGCTTCAGCATCAGTCCTTCCAATTAAAATTCAGGGTTGGTTTCCTTTAGGATGGACTGATTTGATCTCCTTGCAGTTCGAGGGATTCTCAAGCGTCTTCTCCAGCACCACAATTCAAAAGCATTGTTTCTTTGACACTCAGCCTTCTTTATAGTCCAGTTCTCACATCCATACATGACTACCGGAAAAACCATAGCTTTGACTAAAGGACACTTTGTTGGCAAAGTAAAGTCTCTGCTTTTAATATGCTGTCTAGGTTGGTCAGAGCTTTTCTTCCCAGGAGCAAGCGTCTTTTAATTTCATGGCTGCAGTCACCATCTGCAGTGATTTTGGAACCAAAGAAAATAAAGTCTCTCACTGTTTCCATTGTTTCCCCATCTATTTGCCATGAAGTGTTGGGACTGGATGCCATGATCTTTGTTTTCTTAATGTTGAGTTTTAAGCCAACTTTTTCACTCTCCTCTTTCACCTTCATCAAGAGGCTCTTTAGTTCTTTGCTTTCTGCCATATGGTGGTGTCATCTACATGTCTAAGATTATTGATATTTCTCCTGGCAATCTTGATTCCAGCTTGTGCTTCCTACAGCCCAGCATTTCTCATGATGTACTCTGCATATAAGTTAAATAAGCAGGGTGACAGTATACAGCCTTGACACACTCCTTTCCCAATTTTGACAAGTCTGTTGTTCCATGTCCAGTTCTAACTGTTGCTCCTTGACCTGCATACAGGTTTCTCAGGAGGCAGGTAAGGTGGTCTGGTATTCCCATTAAAGGAGTATATTGTGGGCTTTTAAATTCTGTTGGGAGTGATCATAGGGGATCCTGAAGGAAGACACCAAGGGCCAGGTGTTCTAAATTCCATTCGTCCTTCTACAACTGGATGCTTGATGTCTCAGATTCTCCTAGAAACAGAGATAATGATCCTTGGGAAGCACTCAGCTCTGGGCCATCCAGCGTCTCATGTCCTCGGGTCCTCCTGTCCCTGTCATGATCACACAGACCTGGGCACAAGAGTGTCCTTCTTTCCACTGCCTGGAGCATGCTTAGGTTCTATTCTCCAGCCTTCAGAATCCAACATTTCCCAAGGCTTGCTTCACAGCATCTCTACATTCTCAGAGTATCTGCTTCATTTTTTGCCCACACTAGTGTTTCCTGGTGGCTCAGAGGTTAAAGTGTCTGCCTCCAATGCGGGAGACCTGGGTTCGATACCTGGGTTGGGAAGATCCCCTGGAGAAGGAAATGGCAATCCACTCCAGTATTCTTGCCTGGAGAATCCCATGGACGGAGAAGCCTAGTAGGTTACAGTCCATGGGGTCGCAAGAGTCGCACTGAGTGACTTCACCTTAGTGTTTCCAAAGCCTATTCCAAGAATACTGGTTTTATTATTCAGAACTGTATCTTCTCATAAACAGTGTAGGAGGGTTCCCTTTTCTCCACACCGTCTCCAGCATTTATTGTTTGTAGACTTTTTGATGCTGGCCATTCTGAAGAGTGTGAGGTGGTAACTCATTGTAATTTTGATTTGTATTTCTCTAATAATTAGCAGTGTTGAACATCTTTTCATGTGCTTTATGGCCATCTGTATGTCTTTTTTGGAGAAATGTCTAGATCATTAAAAAACTAAACATCTGGCAATCCCACTCCTGGGCATGTATCTGGAAAGAACCCTAACTTGCAAAGATACATGCACCCCAATATTCATTGCAGCACTATTTACAATAGCCAAGACATGGAAGCAACCTAAAGGTCCATCAAGGGAGGAATGGATAAACCTGTAATACATATTAATATATACGATGGAATACCATGCACCCATTAAACAAGAATGAAATAATACCATTTGCAACAATATGGGTAAACGTAGACATTATCATACTAAGTGAAGTAAGTCAGTCAGAGACAACTATCATATGATATCACTTATATGTGAAACCTAATAAAGATAATACAAATGAATTCATTTGCAAAACAAGAGAACTGTATCTTTTTTTTTTTAAAAAAAAAAGGCATTCCAAGTTTGAGAAACTCTGGAATTAAAATAAGAATTATTGTAGGACATCTGAAGAACGCTGACATATTGACATTGTAGGGAGTATTTCAGAAAGAACTACAATTTTTTAGTTTCTAAACTTGACATCGAAAATTCTCCCCCATCTCCACCTTCAACTGTATCTTGAAAATAATCCATTTGATAAAGCAAATTTGGCAAGAAATTAGTCTAGCCTATTCCTTTGACCTCATGATTAGATAGGCTTATTTTAAAAGTGATTCATTTCTGGTAGTCTGTTGTGGCTGTATAACAAAGTACCACAGACTGGGTGGCTTAAACTGCGGAAATTTATTCTCTTGAAATTCCTTTTGAAGCTTCTCTCCTTAACTTGTAGATGGCCATCTTCTCCCTGTATTTTCATGTGGTCTTCCCTCTGAATGTGTCTATGTCCTAATCTCCTTTCTTACAAGGATACCAGTCATATTGGACTAGGGCCCACTCTAATGACCTCATTTTAATTACGTCTTTAAAGATTCTATCTCCAAATACAGTCCCATTCTGAGAGACTAGGGGTGGAGCTGGGGTTAGGATTTCAGCATATGAATGTTAAGGGGGACACAGTTCAACTGATAAGACCATCTTATTTTTGTATCTGTTGGAGATAACTTGTGCTTCAGTGGAAAACAGCATTCTTTAGAGCAGGGTCAGCAAACTATACTCAGTGGACCAGATATGGCCTGCTACCTGGGTCTATAAATCAAGTTTTATTGACACAAAGCAACACTCATTCCTTTATGCATTATCTATGGTTACTTTTTGTTTAACAGTAGAGTTGAGTACTTATAACAAAGGCCACATGGCTTGCGAAACTGAAAATATTTACTACCTGACGCTTTATAGAACAAGTTTCCCAGGTGAGTGTGTATCTCAAGGTTGTCTAATTCTGACTCTATAGGGACTCTGCATCTTTCATTGCCTTTGAGATATTTTACAGCTTATTAGGTTGTAGAAAATGAAGAGCAATGTAAAATAATCCTTCCCTTAGACTCAACGAGGGGCTTCCGGGTGACGCTAGTGGTAAAGAACCTGCCTGCCCACTCCACTGTTCTTGCCTTGAGAATCCCAGAGACGGGGGGAGCCTGGTGGGCTGCTGTCTATGGGGTCGCACAGAGTCGGACACGACTGAAGCGACTTAGCAGCAGCAGCAGCCAATGCAGGTAGATGTAAGAGATGCTGGTTCCATCTCTTCCCTGGGTTGGGAAGATTCTCTGGAGGAAATGGCAACCCACTCCAGTATTCTCGCCTGGAAAATCCCATGGACAGAGGAGCCTGGCAGGCTACAGTCCACAGGGTTGCAAAGAGTCGGCTGCAGCTGAGCATGTGCACACATTAGACACAAGGAAGCCCGCTTGGCCTTCGCTTGCTCATTCCTTTCAACCTTCCTCATCCACAAATATGCTTGCTCTTTGGATTCTCTTTTGAACTCGTTGTGACATCCTAACAGTTCCCTCACTGATCCTGACTTCAATAAAATCTTTAACACATGTTGATTCTATATTGGGATAAGAGTCATCATTTTCCTTCTTTGAAAACTTTCCCTTAATGTATTGATGTCATTATTCTTGGGTGTGCTCATAACAATGGGATTATAAAGGACAATGTTTTTGTTCTTAAAAGATACACACTGAAGCATTTAGGGTGGAGTGTCATGCTTATAGTTTACTCATGTTTACTTTTAAATGGCTTGGCGTGTGTGTGTGCACAAATTTTCACACATACTATATATATATATAGAAAAAGAAAGAAAAGAGAAAATATATATAGTAAAATATAAACAACCAGTGAATCTAAGTGAAAGCCATATGATGTCTTTGCGTGGTGTATACTCACTCAACTTTTCCATAGGTTTGACAATTTTCAAAATTAAAAAATAATTGGAAGAGTAAATTTGTGTCCTGCTCCCAACTAAGCATGTAGCTGGCCTGTGTCCTGTACTTCTGGATATCCTTTACTTCAGAGAGCAGCCAATTACAGACACTTGTTAGCTATCTGACTCTCGGCAGTGGGTTCCACAAATAAGAAACAGTAAATGAAACATTGATGTTTCTATTGTCGTAGGCCTCCATCTTTTCAGATTTTTTTTTTTTTTTTTGACACTCTGCAGACCATGTGGGATCTTAATTCCCCGACCACAGGTCAAACCCACAGTCTCTGCAGTGGAACTGCAGAATACTAACCACTGGGCCACCATGGAAGTCCTCCATTTAAAACAAAAAAGTTAATAGCACCATGTGAGCAGGATAATGTAGAATTTTTAAAACTAGATTTCTCATACTCCCCAAGAGTAGTTTTAAAGGAAATGAATCTTTTAGGATGAACCCAGAACCTGAGGACCACTTGGGGCATGTTCATGTACAAGCTTGGGGTGCTGCTTTCTGGGAGTGGGTGGCATTGAGGTTCATATCTCCCAACTGTTCTGCAATTATTGCTCTTCCTCCCCTCAGCTTGACATCATGGTCATAACACGGTTAAGGACCCCATGAGTTGCAATTGTCTGCTGCTTGAGTTGGAACTGTAAGATTTGGAGCTTTTAACATCCTCCAAGGCATGATGGCAAGGTAACAAAGAAGGAAGAAAGCCAGCTGAATGCTCAAACGCTGTGTCATTCAGTGTGAAGGCTTGGGATTGAAATTTTCTGCCTGAAGGAAGCAGAAAAAAATGAGTTTTTACAGAAAGCTGCTGTTTCTAAATCTAAAAGGCACACTAAAAATAGCTGAAGGGACTGAGCTACCCAGAGGCTTCTTGAGTTGCCCGGTGGGAGTTCCTGCTTGGAGAATCTGTCATTCAAAGATGCTGCTCCAAATAGCCCCGATAGCTGGTATGTGTGGGGCTCTCTCTGGGGCTGCCTTTCATCCGGCCATAAGGAAGCAGGGGCTGGAGTGGACAGAGATGCTTCTTAACTGAAGGAGACCCTGGAGGAAGACTTTCTCCCTCTGACAGAGGCTGATGGTTCTGAGAGAGAAGCACTATGTGGGTAGAGACCAGACCATTCTGAAATCAACCAGGAGCACATGAATTTTGGCCATGACTAACTTCCCTGTTGGCTCAGACAGTAAAGAATCTGCCTGCAATGTGGGGGACTCAAGTTTGATCCCTGGGGTCAGGAAGATCCCCCAGAGGAAGAAATGGCACCCCACTCCAGTATTCTTGCCAGAAAAATCCATGGACAGAGGAGCCTGGTGGACTACAGTCCATGGTGTCGCAAAGAGTCAGACACGACTGAGCGGCTAACACACACACATTAACACAGAGTCTAAAGGAAAATGTCTTTATCCATCCCCACTGATGTCACGCTCATTAAAGCCCTGATTTTTTTTTCTTACCTGGGCCATCTGCCATAGCCTCTGATAAGGGCATTCTATCTCCAATTTAGGCCACTCCAATGGATTCTACTTATGAACTCCAAAACCATATTTCTGCATCCCAAATCAGTTCAGGTTTTTCTATTTTTAATTTAACATAAAACAAATCAAACAACCAATAAGCCAAGCAAACAACAACAAAATCCCCCAAATTCTTCAATGATCACTACCTTTTCTTGAATTAACCTAACACCCTTAACCTGGCCCTGTCTTTCTAACTACGTCAGCCACCTCTTCTTTATCTACTTCACCAAATGCCTCCTCTGTCCACCAAAATCTGCAGAAAGAAAGAGGAGACATTTTCCTGTCTACACTGGGCTGACAAGAACTGTGTGTGTCATTTTCATTTTCCTAAGCCCCCATAGAGTTTAGTGTGGTGCCATTCCTGTAAAACGTAATCAAGAAATAGCCTTGCAGTATATACTCAAAAGAATTGAAAGGAGAGATTCAAAAAATGCTACAAATGAACCTATTTACAAATGTACAAAACAAACTTATGGTTACCAAAAGGGAAAGGGAAGTTGGGGAGGGGTAAATTGGAAGACTGGGATTGACATGTGCACTGCTATATATGAAACAGACGATCAACAAAGACGGACTGTATAACACAGGAAACTACTTGACACTCTGTAATGACCTACCTAGATGGCAACAGAATCTGAAAAGAGATTATATTCTATGTATATGCATACCTGAATCACTTTATACTTGAAACTAACACAGCATTGTAAATCAACTATACCCTAATCAAAAATTAATTAAAGAAAAAAGAGACTCAAAGAGACATTTGTACATCCACATCCGCAGCAGCATTATTCACAAAAGCCAATAGATGAATGGATACACCATGTGTGTTAAGTCCAGACAAAGGATTATTCCTCAGCCTTAGGAGGGAGGAAATTCTGACGTGTGTCACAGCATGGATGAAGCTGGAGGACACTGTGGTGAAATAAGCCAATCAGAAATGACAAGCACTGCGTGATTCCACTTATATGGGATCTTGAGAAAAGTCACAGTCATGGACACAGATGCACAATGCCGGTTTGGGGTAGGTTGGGGTCAGGGGTGGGTGGTGGGAAGGAGGGGCAGTTGTTTAGCAGAGTCAGAGTTCCAGTTTTGCAAGATGATTGCACAGCAGTGTGAATGTACTTGATGCCACTCAACTGTCCACTTAGGAATGATGGAGATGGCACATTTTATATTATGTATATTTTGTGTGCATGCATGCTAAGTTGCTTCAGTCGTGTCTGACTCTTTGTGACCCTTTGGGACCATAGCTCACTGGATTCCTCTGTCCATGGGATTCTCCAGGCAAGGATACTAGAGTGGGTTACCATGCCCTCCTCCAGGGGATCTTCCCAACCCAGGGTTTGAACCCGCGTCTGTCTCCTGCATTGGCAGGCGGGTTTTCTTTACCACTAGTGCCACCGGTGAAGCCCATGTGTATTTTACCCCAATTTTAAAAGAGAAAGAAATAGGCCTGGAATGCCGAGCGAAGGAGTTTGTGGATGATTTCACCTGTACTTTTGTAGTGCTGCTCTTTCAACATAATGGCTAGACTTTTAAAACATGCAAATCACAGCCTTCAACATTCCCTTCTCCCCTCAAAAGCCCTACAGTGATTTCCCATCAAGAATCAAGACTGAAACACTTACTCTAGTCTGTTGGCCTACCAGGCCAGTCTCATCTTTCCCCCACGTTCCGCCATCCTTTTGTCTTTCACAGGCCTTATTTCTGCTCCCTCCCATCTCAGGGTTTCCCCCAGCAGAACTGGTCAATCCCCCTCATTCTTTAGATATGAGCGGACATAGCTGTTATGAGGAAGTCAGGCCTAGCCCAGACTAGACTGGGACCTCTGGTTGCAGGCTCTCAGCATGCTCTTGCTCCTCTTACATAGTGGTTGTCATAACAGTTACTAATTTTTTTTTTTTTTAATTTTAGATTGTAAGCTCCCAGAGGACAGGACTACTCACTGACTTCCACATAGTGCAAATACTCAAGTATTTTCTGGATGAACAAGTCCGATTTCAAGTTGTCCTTATTGATGTGGACTCTTTCTGCCAGTCCTATCTGCAGGGATGTGACAAGTGCTAAGACCTCAGAAAATGTAAATACATTTGCATACATCTAAGGTCCACTTTATTTTGGGGGCTCCAAAATCACTGCAGATGGTGACTGCAGCCATGAAGAAAAGTTATGACCAACCTAGACAGTTTGTTAAAAAGCAGAGACATTACTTTGCCAACAAAGGTCCATCTAGTCAAAGCTATGGTTTTTCCAGTGGTCATGTGTGGATGTGAGAGTTGGATATAAAGAAAGTTGAGCACCGAGGAATTGATGCTTTTGAACTGTGGTGTTGGAGAAGACTCTTGAGAGTCCCTTGGACAGCAAGGAGATCCATCCAGTCCATCCTAAAGGAGATCATTCCTGAATATTCATTGGAAGCTGAAGCTGAAACTCCAATACTTTGGCCACCTGATGCAAAGAACTCACTCATTGGAAAGACCCTGATGCTGGGAAAGATTGAAGGTGGGAGGAGAAGGGGACGACAGAGGATGAGATGGTTGGATGGCATTAGTGACGCAATGGACATGGGTTTGAGTAAATGCCAGGGGTTGATGATGGACAGGGAGGCCTGGTGTGCTGCAGTCCATGGGGTCACAAAGAGTCGGACATGACTGAGCGACTGAACTGAACTGAAGGTTCACTAATGTAAGCAACACCAAGCTCTGCCATAGTCCCTAACCAATGGGAACCTGCTGTATTCACAGAGAACTGTGATCATGTATTAAAATCATGGCCCTGCCCGTTCATAGGCACATTAACTTTCCATCATGTCAGTTACAGATAGAAAAAGAAGTTGCCCAGGGACTTTCCTGGGGGTCCAGAGGTTAACAATCTTCCTTGCAATGCAGAAGACGTGGGTTTCATCCCTGGTTGGGGAACTAAAATCTCACATGCCTCAGACCAACTAAGCCAACAGTGAAAATACTGAAACCCAGGTGTCACAGCTAGAAAGTCTGTGAATCAGCCATGAAAGATCCCACATACACAAGGAAGACCTCGTGTGTTGTAACTGAGACCCCACGGAGCCCCATCAATTAATTATTTAATTGCTAATTATTTACAAAGTTGCTCAAGTACTAGATTTAATGCTAGTTTACCAATACCTAGATTTTCAAATTGAATGCCAACAAGATCAAGGATTATTTATCTGCTCTGCAGGCAACCTTTGCAGTTGCAAAAGGAATTGGGTGGGAGTGGGTGGGGATGGGGGCTGGGCTTCCCAGGTGGCTCTAGTGGTAAAGAACACGCCTGCCAAGGCAGGAGACATAAGATCCCTGGGTCAGGAAGATCCCCTGGAGGAGGCCACGGCAACCCACTCCAGTATTCAGGACTGAAGAATCCTAGGGGCAGAGGAGCCTGGCGGGCTGCAGTCCATGGGGTCACAGTCTGACACGACTGAAGTGACTTAGCGTGCACGCAGGTGGGGGCACATTTGGCAAAGCGTGACAGTCGTCACCCTCCCACTGTTTCTTTGTCCTTTTAAACATTTTGACTCTTACCTCTCCTCACCCCAACCCCTGTCCACCTGCCTGCCAAAGTCCTCTTGGATCGGACCTCCTGAAGTTAGATTCAGATTCTGCTCTCACCATCTGCTGCTGGGTATGGGGTGGAATGCTGTGTGTGTGGGGGTGTGTGTGTGTGTAGGAGAGAGCAAGGTCTTTTCAAAGTCTGTTCATCTGTTCTCTGGGTAGAGAACCTTAAAGAACAATACACTCTGCACAGTGAAAAGATCAGGCTCCTCCTAGCATATCTCCTGTGTGTCCATAGGTTGAGTGGCTGTCTGCCTCCTCCCACCCCGCTTTTTATCTTAACCTGGGGAGCAAGATGTGTGTGCAAGTTCAGACACTCGGTCTTTGTGGGCTCACAGACTGTAGCCCACCAGGCTCCTCTGTCCATGGAATTTTCCACGCAAGAATACTGGAGTGGGTTGCCATTTCCTACTCCAGGGGATCTTCCCAATGCAGGGATCAAACCCATGTCTCTTGCATTTCCTGCCTTGGGAGGTGGATTCTTTACCACTGCATCACTTGGGAAGCCTGGGCAGTGACATAAATCTGCCTTGTTATGCTGATTTTTATAAACTATGCAGTTTAGGGAGCATATAGTGGATGAATACTAAATAAATTCATCTTGATTGACTGATTAGTTGATTGTGAAGAATTAAATAAAGAGCACCTATTTCCTACAGACCCAGAAACATTGAAATATTTATTAACCAATGAGAAAACACTGAACTTAAATAAAAGTACCCATCATTAGAAAGATATGAGATTACCAACTTAAAATCACAACAGTCTTTGAAGATGAATTTGAAACACTCAGCAAATACATCTTTTCCTTCTTACTTTATAAATATTGCATTTAATAAACAGTGTTCTCAGACATACTTACATTTTTGGGAATTTGTTTGTATTGGTCATGATGCTCCAGAGAAACAGTCCAGTAGGATATGAGAGTATAGAGAGAAAGAGATTTATTTTAAGGAACTGGCTCACACAATTATGGAGGCTGACAAGTTCAAATCTGCCATGAGGGCTGGTGGTGGGAGACCGAAGAGAGCCAATGGTGCAGATGAAGTCTGAAGGCTACCTGTTGCAGTGTTGCCTCTTACTTAGGGGCCTGAAGTTTTGTGGTTGTTGGTCTATTCAGCCATCACCTGATTGGGTGTGGCCCACCCACATTAGAGAAGGCAATCTGCTTTACTCAAAAGTGTGTGTGTGTGCATGCGTGCATGCGTGTGTCGCTTTAGTCATGTCGGACTCTTCGCGACCCTATAGTCTGGAACCTGCCAGGCTCCTCTGTCCACGGGATTCTCCAGGTATGAATACTGGAGTGGGGTGCCATGCCCTCCTCTAGGGGATCTTCCCAACTCAGGGATCAAACCCCCATCTCCTTCATTAGCAGGTGGGTTCTTCACAACTAGCACCATGTCAGAAGCCCACTCAAGTTTATACCAATGTACTATTAGTCTCAACCATAGATATCTAATTTGACATATAAAGTTAATCATCACACCTCATATGTACACATTCACAAAGAAAGAGACCCCAATAGAGAATACACTTAAGTGAGGGAAAAACATAGCGCCACCCTGCCCAAGATCCAGAACCAAGCCTGAAAACCACTTGCAGAGGTGAGTGATACTGGTGGCACCTGCTCTGTGTGGTATAAACCAGTCCTGCCTCAACGAAGCAGGAAAAACAGCAACCATACGATACCGATGCACGCAACCTTGAAAACTGTCTCAAGACTTCACCTTTGGAGCCTTGTCACAGCCCCCCATGAGGAATCAGCAATTTCTACTTACTGTTTACTGGCTCTAAACCCAGGACAAACATTTAAATCTATGTGTCAAAGCCTCTGTTAGAGCTCTTACTCACCCAGCAGGGAAAGGAAATTCCCAGTATTCCAGGAAGAGCTCCTTGAGTCACTGTTATTATTGGTGAGAATTTTATTGGCCTAAAAGGACCACATCTGGCTGAAAGAAGCAGGTAAAGGGCTTTCTATAGTGTTCAATCACTTATCAGTGGGCTAGAAAAATAAAGACAGCCAGTAATGGATTTTTCCTCCTTCTTTATTGCAGATGTAGCTGTTCAAGGCCCCTCCAGGGCTCTTCCACTGGTGACAATTCCCTGGGCTTCAGCCTCTCCTGCAGTGATGAGCTGCTCGATACAGAATCACAATTCATCATTTAACAGGAATCCTCGTGTGCCTGAATATATTGCCACTGCCTCCCTGAGCCAGACACAGCAGAATGAGATTCTGCCAGTGACAGAAAGCCTGAGAATTCTGATTCTGCCTCACAAATAGAGTGAATGAGCAGGCTTTGTCCTGCACTCCCTGCCTGCCAAACTCGGGGATCTGATGGGAACCATGATACCCAAGGCCCATGGACTGAAGCATCCCCTGGGTGATTCTACCATCACTGCATTAGGGAAACACACCCACGCAGGACCACTTTGTTTGCAGAAAAACCAAAAAGGGAAGGAAAGATGGGAGGAAGGGTGATTCTTAGATTGTTTTTAAAAGATATGCTGGTGGAAAGTTTGATGGATTTCAAGGCTGTTTCCTTGGGATCCCAGGTGAGATACAGATGTATTTTGCCCAGGATGAGCATGTCCTTCCTGGGGACCTCAGTCATATCCCATCATTTTCATAGGTAGTCTGGTAAATTGCCCAGCACCCCATACCTCTCCTTCTGTGCATCTCCAAGTGAGTGAGGCCATCTCGAGTGGAGATGAGACAGTATCTATCTATAGCAGGGTGGTTTTCTGAGTGTTGAAGGGATGGCTTGTCCTGAAAGATTTTATCCTCTCTCTCCCCTAATTCCTGTGAACATCTATAATGAGTAAGTAGGTGCTAGAGCCAGGCCACCATTTCTCAATCCTCTTGTGGAGCTTAAAAAAAAATTCATATGGGACTTCCCTGGTGGTCCAATGATTAAGACTCTACATTTCCACTGTAGAGGACACAGGTTCAAGCCCTGGTTTGGGAACTAAGATTCCACATGCCATGTGGCACAGTTAAAAAAATTTTTTTTTTTGGATGCTTGCACCTTGCACTTGAAGTTTCTTGTTTCCCTGGTCTGGGATGAGGCCCAGACATTCTGTGTGAACATGCTGCTCCCAGGGATTAAAGATTCCTGATGATTCTACTGGGTACTGAAATGAGAATCTGAGTTAGGTCAACACAAGTAACAATCTTTTTTTTTCCTAGAAAGGCAGAGCAAACATGTACATATTCAACAGATGCTAGTGACAGTCCTTGCAAACTTTACCTTGATCCATCCCTTGAGTATGAGTTGAGGAAAAAGGAAAAGGCCAGTGGATGCCCAGAACCAATTGTGTAGCCTCCTCCTTCTTTGTTGGACCAACAAGGACCCACAGGGCTTGGTCCAGCCAGTGTGCATTTCAAGGC
The DNA here is from genome assembly GCA_917880005.1 of Nanger dama. Lineage (NCBI taxonomy): Eukaryota > Metazoa > Chordata > Mammalia > Artiodactyla > Bovidae > Nanger > Nanger dama. The sequence goes on along the minus strand of CAKJTW010000062.1, from coordinate 7,432,348 downwards.
AGGAATGATGGTGCTGATTTGTCAGAAAGAGGTTCCTCTGTGAGGAAAGATGCTCAAAACGAACTGAGCTAATAATACTAAATAGTGCACAACTGGGTAGGAGTTTTTACCAGGGAGGAATGCTTGGCTGCACTTACAGAAAAACCAACAAAAGAAGCTTAAGCAAATAGGGGCCAATATTTCTCCTAGAACAGTAAGTCCAGAAATGGATACTTGCTAGCACGGGTTGAGTACCTCCAAGGAACCCAGGCCCCTCCTCAGTCTCCTTTCTTGCACCTTTCATGCAGAATTTGCCCTTTGCTCCTTGTTCTCTTGTGGCTTGGAGATGAGTACTGGAGATGCAGAGAACACACTGCTTTCAGGCAGACAGTAGAGGAGGGATGAGGCAGCAGTGGTCTCTTTTTATCAGAAAACAAAAGCTTTCCCAGATGGGGATGTTCCTGATGGTCCAGTGGCTAAGACTCTGCTCTCCCAATGCAGGGAGCCTGGGGTTCAATCCCTGGTTAGGGACCTAGATCCCACATGCCGCCACTAAGAGTTCACATGTACAAACTAAAGGTCCCAAGTGTCACAACTAAAACCTGGAGTGCATACGTGCTAAGTCATTTCAGTGGTATCCGACTCTTTGCAACTCATGAATGTAGCCCGCCAAGCTCCTCTATCCATGAGATTCTCCAGGCAAGAACACTGGAGTGGGTTGTCATGCCCTCCTCCAGGGGATCTTCTCAATCCAGGGATTGAACCCACATCTCTTACATCTCCTGGGTTGGCAGGTAGGCTATTTACCACTAGTGCCACCTGACCTGGCATAGCCAAATAAATAAATATTTTTAAAAATTAAAAAAAAAAAGAAGAAAAGTGTCATCTCTTTAAAAACAAAAACAAACAAAAACAAACATTCCCAGACTACACAAGCCAACTTCCACTTCAGTCTGATTGTCCAAGAGGGGGACTCAGAGCTAGCCCTCACCTCTAACTGTAAGGATGCTTGGGTCTTGTGAGCGTGAGGCCTTGCCCCAGGGGTTAGCATATTGTCATCTCGAAGGAAACTGGAATTTTGTGAGCAAGGGAGAAGAAAGTATGAATATTGGGTTAATAACTGATGGTGTCTGACACTGAGCTCCACAGGGAATTTGAGTTTTCTAGATATTGCCCTTCACACAAACCTATTACCAAGACTGTGTTGGCAATTTTCTCCTTGGAGATTCTCTGAAGGGTTTTCACGGGAGATATCACAAAACAAGAATCAGGACTCTATCAAGCAGCTTGCTCCCATTCTTCGATCCTCAGAGGTTCACTGAAGACTCCAGCTGAAACCTTGCTCTGCAATTGCTATTTCCTTTCTTTGTGCAGCCGTCTTCCACTTTGCAGCCGTGACACTAAACGGAAAGGATGGCAGAAGCACGCTGCGTTGACAATAGCACCATCTTCTGTCCAGAGAACTGTCCGCTTCTTGACGGATCAGAGTTTTGGGTCGTGCCCGTTCATTCCAGAGCAGACATGCCTGTGAGACACATGCACTTAAAAAGAAGTCTTGAGTGGGGTCTTGAGCCCTGTGTACTGATCTTTTTAAAGTATTTATTTTATCGAAGTATAGTTCATTTACAATGTTGTACTGATTTCTGCTGGACAGCAAAGTGACTCAGCTATACATATGTACACTCTTTTTCATATCCTCCTCCATTATAATTTATCACAGAGTATTGAATATAGTTCTCTGTGCTATACAGTAGGACCTTGTCATTTATCCTCTCTATAATAGTTCGCACCTGCTAACTTCAAACTCTCAAGCCATCCCTCCCCTACCCCCTCTGCCTTGGCCACCACACATCTGTTCTCGATGTCTGTGAGTCTGTTTCTCTATCACAGATGCATTCATTTGCGTTCTATTTTAGATTCACATATAAGTGATATAATATGCTATTTGGCTTTCTATTTCTGAATCACTTAGTATAATAATCTCTAGGTCCCATCCATGTTGCTGTAAATGGCATTCTTTCATTCTTTTTAGAGAGTTGAGTGGTATTGCATTGCATACATTGGAATCACGGTAGATCATGGCATCCAGTCCTATCACTTCATGGTGAATAGATGGGGAAAATGTGAAAATAGTGTCAGATTTCATTTTCTTGGGCTCCAAAATTAATGTAGGTGGTGACTGCAGCCATGAAATTAAAAGACGCTTGCTCCTTGGAAAAATAGCTATGACAAACCTAGACAGTGTATTAAAAAGCTGAGACATCACTTTGCTGAAAAAAGATCCATTTAGTCAAAGCTATGGTTTTTCCAGTAGTCATGTATGGATGTGAGAGCTGGACTTTAAAGAAAGCTGAGCGCTGAAGAACTGATGCTTTTGAACTGCAGTGTTGGAGAAGGCTCTTGAGAATCCCTTGGACTGCAAGGAGATCCAACCAGTCCATCCTAAAGGAAACTAACCCTGACTATTCATTGGAAGGACTGATGCCGAAGCTGAAGCTCCAATACTTTGGCCACCTGATGCGAAGAGCTGACTCATTGGAAAAGACCCTGATGCTGGGAAAGATTGCATATGTACACTCAAGAGGAGACGGGGGTGACAGAGAATGAAATGGTTGGATGGCATCACTGACTCAATGGACATGAATTTGAGCAAAGTCAGGGAGACACTGAAGGAGAGGGAAGCTTAGGGTATTGCAGTTCATGGGGTTGCGAATAGTTGGACACAACCTAGTGACTAAATGGCAAGTATCCCATTGTTCTTATGCACCACATCTTTACTCACTCATCTGCTGATGGCCATTTAGGTTGTTTCCACGTCATGTCTATTGCAAATAGTGCTGCTGTGAATATAAAGGTGTATGCATATCTTTGAATTACAGTTTTTTTCCTGGATATTTGCTCAGGAGTGGGGTCACTGAATCATATGGCAACTCTATTTTTAGGTTTTTGAGGAAACGCCATGCAGTTCTCCTTAGTGGCTCTACCAGACTAGTGGCTATTTCAACATCAAAAACAGCTGCCAGTGTGGACACGTGTTAGAGTCACCCCGCCTCCTCTTGAGCTGCTTTACTCTTGCTCATATAGTCATGGATTCATTCCCCACTCTTGCCAGCACCCTTTGGACCCCAAGCCTGCCTCATGCTGTTTCCTCGGGCAATACATGTGTGTGCTTCTGAGGGAGAAACTCCACCTGTGCTTTGCCTTGTGGTCATGAGTGTCTGGCAGTGGTCTCTGAGGACCATTTCCTGGGATGTGCTCCATCCTCCACCTCTGGCAAGCTGTCACAGCTTGCCAGCCATCTCTCCTACTGTATAGCACAGGAAGTTTACTCAATGCTTTACAATAACCTAAAAGGTAAAAGCATCAATTCTTCGGTGCTCAGCCTTCTTCACAGTCCAACTCTCACATCCATACATGACTAGTGGAAAAACCATAGCCTTGACCAAACGGACCTTAGTCAGCAAAGTAATGTCTCTGCTTTTGAACATACTATCTAGGTTGGTCATAACTTTTCTTCCAAGGACTAAGCGTCTTTTAATTTCATGGCTGCAGTCATCATCTGCAGTGATTTTGGAGCCCCCTAAAAATAAAGTCTGACACTGTTTCCACTGTTTCTCCATCTGTTTCCCATGAAGTGATGGGGCCAGATGCCATGATCTTTGTTTTCTGAATGTTGAGCTTTAAACTAACTTTTTCACTTTCCTCTTTCACTTTCATCAAGAGGCTCTTTAGTTCTTCTTCACTTTCTGCCATTAGTGTGGTATCATCTGCATATCTGAGGTTATTGATATTTCTCCCAGCAATCTTGATTCCAGCTTGTGTTTCTTCTAGTCCAGCATTTCTCATGATGTACTCTGCATATAAGTTAAATAAACAGGGTGACAGTATACAGCCTTGAACTGTGGTGTTGGAGAAGACGCTTGACAGTCCCTTGGATTGCAAGGAGATCCAAAGAGTCCATTCTAAAGGAGATCAGCCCTGGGATTTCTTTGGAAGGAATGATGCTAAAGCTGAAACTCCAATACTTTGGCCACCTCATGCGAAGAGTTGACTCATTGGAAAAGACTCTGGTGCTGGGAAGGATTGGGAGCAGGAGGAGAAGGGGACGACAGAGGATGAGATGGCTGGATGGCATCGCTGACTCGATGAACATGAGTCTGAGTGAACTCCAGGAGATGGTGATGGACAGGGAGGCCTGGCGTGCTGCAATTCATGGGACTGCGAAGAGTCGGAGACGACTGAGTGACTGGAACTGAACTGAACTGAAAAGGTAAAAGAATCTGAAAAAAAAACACATACATGTATGTATCACTGAATCACTTTGCTGTACACCTGAAATTAACATAACATTGTAAGTCAACTATATTTCAGTTAAAAAAAAAACTAGTCATAAACCCTAATTCACTTATGGACAAAACAGGAAACTCGCAAGGAGTTGGGGAACCAAACTCAAACACCTTTCACACACGACTTCCAATGCAACCCCACAGCTTCATGGGAATGAACAGGGGTAACTGGCTGTTTCTCACACAGGTCTCCTCTGTCTATCAAAGCAGCGTATTGTTGCATGTTGAACTAGGCAACAAGGACTTCAGCTCTCAAATGCTCATGTTGGAGTCATTATGTCCCAGAGAAGACTTTCAAGATGGTGGAGGAGTAAGATGGGGAGACCACCTCCCCCACCACTCCCTGCAACAAATACATCAGAGGTTCATCAGCGTGTGGAACGGTTTCTACAGAGCACCTTCTGAGCGCTGACGGAAGACCTGACTTCCAAAAAGGCAAGCCAGTCTCTCAGTGAGGTAGGACAAAATGCTCCACATCTGACGCTAACTAGTTACAAACTAGTGTCCCTGGGAACTTTCCGACTGACCAGCTTATCACTCTCTCACTATAAAACACTGAATTCGTATTCACTCTGTTCCAAATGCTTTTGAGTAGCTACCATTCTTCTGGTACTACATTTGGTGTGTAGGCTACACAATAAATTAAATCTGAAATTCTCATTTGAAAAGGAGATCATGAGCTACGGCAGAAGCACACAAATTCATTCATTCTTTCCTCCCACATTCTTAGACCTTGGGAGTACAGATTATGTAGCTAGTGAATCTAACTGCAATCGCAGATTTTGCGTTCATGATCTTTGAGAGGTAACGTAGCAGAGTGCACAGCTTTGAGTCAGTTCTGCTGCTTTTTCATCGTGTGACACCGAGGCAAGGTACTTACTCTCTTCCCTGCTCAGTTTCCTTATCTGTAAAATGAGAAAAATAACAGCACTTAATTTCTGAGTTGTTTTGAGAATTCAATACAGTATTACAGGTAAAGATAATACCATGTCTTCTTTTTAAGTATGATAAGTAACTTAGCAACAGTTGAAAGCCTGGGGAAGATAGAAGCACCATTAAGGCATTGTGAAGGGCTTCTTATAGATGCTGTATAGTTTGGGTCTTCACTGAGGAGTAGGGGATAAACATTTCTTGAGCATGATACAACCAGAAGTGCAGATGCTGGGATTAGTGTAATAAAAGATATAGCCCATGATATGATATGATACGATATAATATAAATGAATGGTTACGTCTGGCTCTTTGAGACCCCATGGACTGTAGCCTGCCAGGGATTTCCCAGGCAGGAAATGGGTTGCCATTTCCTGCTCCAGGGGATCTTCCCCACCCAGAGATCGAACCTGAGTCTCCTGTGTGTCTCCTGCATTGAAGGCAGATTCTTTACTGCTCAGCCAGCAGAGAAGCCCATAGCCCCTCATAGCCACCCATAGCCCCTGATAAGCCCTCAAATTGCTTACAGGGGGAGGAGACAGAGAAGTAAACCTGTGGTTACATCAGTGTGACAAAGGCTGTGTAAGAGATATGCTAGGATGTTTGGGGAGTTTGGTAGAGGGGGACACCACCTAGGTGGAATGGGTGTTGGTAGTGGGAGTGAGGTTTAAGGAATGACTTTCTGGGATTTCCCTGGCAGTCCAGTGGTTGGGATTCCATGTTCCAAATGCATGGGGCACAGGTTCAATCCCTGGTCAGGGGACTAAGGTCTTGTATGTCACATGGCACACCTCAAAATAGAAAAACAAAAAGAAATGACTTTCTGGAGAAATCACAATGTGAACTGTGTCTTGAAAGGACAAGAACTAGTCAAATGGAGTAAGAGTCTTCCAGAAGAGGGAAAGCCTTTGGAAAGACAAAGAGAAAGCACATGGCATGTTTTGGGGACTTCAAGATCTAGGTGTACATGGAGCATGAGGACAAGGAGGCTGGAGAAATAGGCAGGGCCACCTCAAGAAGCATCTGGGATGTCGTGCTAAGAAATTCAGCCATAATTCTGGGGGCCAGGGGTGGCTGTGGCTTAACTTTAGGAAGGTCATCCTGGTAGCAATGTGGGATGTGCCCTTGGGTGGAGGGTGAGTCAGGCAGGAAGTTATTGTTGTCATCTTAGTAAGACACGAGGAGAGCCTAAAACTAAGGTATTAGTGGGGGACAGAGAAGTGGGGACACGAAGAGATTTAGAGAGTTTCATGGATAGATGTGAGGAGGAATTATATGTAGGAATCAAAGAAGAGAGGAGGAAATCTATTTGTAATCAAACAAGACCTTATGGGGCCTTCCAGGCAGAAATCACAGCCCACCACTCTGTCCTCAGCCTGCCTCTTGCTTGTTAAAAAAAAAAACACTTTAGGCTGTCAGGTCTTCTCTGAGTTACAAAGAGTACTTTTAATCAGAGAAGTAAGTAAATGCAGGAAAAAAAAAAGGAAAACAGTCAAGCAAAACAAAATAATAATAGTTTAGGGACTTCGCTGGTGATCCAGTGCATAACTCTCTGCACTTTCACTGCAGGGGGTATGGGTTCCATCCCTGGTTGCAGAACTAAGATCCTGCATGCTGCCTCATGCAACCATTAACAACAATAGTTTAGGCACTTGAAAAAGTCAAGGACCTTTAGTTCCATCTCATTGACTATAGGTAATATCCAAGGCCATGTTCTTTAAGCTGTTTTGCAGACACTGCAACCTCCACCAGGTGGAAGAAGTTAATGGCATGCTGCCTGCAAGCACATAACTGCAGACCAGAAGGAACCAGAAGGTTGAAGAAGGTTGATGATGTTGACTCCTGATTACCTCACTACCAACCAATCAGAAAAATGTCCACGAGCTGATCATATACTCCACAATCCCTCTTCCTGCCCCTGTCTTTAAAAACCTTTCCCTGGAAGCCTTCAGTGAGTTCAGGCCTCTTGAGCACTAGCAGCCTGGACTCCTTGCTTGGCATCTGCAATAAACTTCACTGCCACCTGGGGTCAGTAGATTGGCTTAACTGCACATCCAGGCAAGTGGACCAAAATTTGGCTTGATAACATTTTGGCTCCCAGGTTTTTTGACTTGGGCAACTCAATGAGTTATGGCCACTCCCCTAAATAGGAAATATACATGAAGAAGTACATTGGTGGGGATAGAGATAATGGGGAAAGGGATGAAAGAAATAAGATAATAAGGTGAACTTCTTAAAAGTGGAGCTTGAGAGTGATGCCTTGAAGGACATTCAGTTTCTTAGGCAGTAGGTAGATAGGTTTGGAGTTCGAGAGAGAGATTTGGTGCTAGACATCTAGAGTTTTTTCATCATTAGCAATGTAAATCATAGTAGAATCTGTAGTTTTAATGAAGCTATTCAGGGAAATTTTAGAAAGTGAGAAGAACAGGAATCTAGAGATCTAAGTCTGGAAATATCCACATGAGCAGGTCAGGAATAGAAAGGAGTCCTTCCCAAAAGCATGGAGAAGAAACAGCTGGGGAAATAAGAAAAAGAAAAAACAGAACAAAGGTATATGGTGAAAACTAGAGGAAGACAGGGTTTCAAGAAGAGGGAACCCTTAAGAATCCTTTGGCAGTTTCAGTCTTTAAAATTTTAGCCATTCAGATGGGTGTGAAGTAGTATCTCTTTGAGGCTTGAATTGGCATGTCTGTGAGAAATAATGATTCTCCATACCTTCCCAGATGCTTACATTAGCCTATCTTTATTTGCTGAACGTCTGCTCAAGACTTTTGTCCATTTTCGATAGATATATAAAGAATATATGTTGAAGGAAACTGATGTTTATTTATTCGGCCTTGCCGCAGGGCATGAAGGATCTTGGTTGCCAAGCCAGGGATGGAACTCATGTGCCCCCTGCAGTGGAAGCACAGAATTTTAAGCACTGGACCACCAGGGAAGTCCCGGAACTGACGGTTTTTTAAATGCTGAAGGCAACTGATATTTACTGACACAATCTAAATTGCTGTCATTATCGTTTAGTCATGTCTGACTCTTTTGCAACTCGGGTGGATTACAGTCTGCCAGGCTCCTCTCTCCATGGGATTTCCCAAACAAGAATACTGGAGTGGGTTGTCATTTTCTTCTCCAGGGGATCTTCCCAAACTTGTCTCCTGCACTGGCAGGCCTATTTTTTTTTTACCACTGAGCCACCAGGAAGCCTTACAATAAAAACCTTTATGCATGCAGTCAATGGAAAACCGAATGACTCTGAAACATGGAAAAAAATCTTGTACATATGATGTTGGATAACTTTATATAAATTATATAAAACATAAAATATAAAAATCAAATAACTTTAAATTGCATAAAATACACTTAAACTTAAGTAACTTTAAATTACACTTTATCCATTATGTTTATTACACATAAAGCTCTTTAAAGGGGCAACTGTGACTTCTCCATGGACTAAGGGAGAGATCTTTGTGGTGTGGTTGGAAGACACAGAAAAACCACCTTACTGATTCAGTTTGCCTAGGATTGAGCCACAAACCAAACCGGTATGGTGCATGCTTCGGTGAGGTTTTTGTGTTTCTGTATTTAGCAGTAGACGCTGTCAGAAATACAGAAAATACAGACAAAAGAACTGTCTGAGGACTGCATGTGGAAGCACAGGCATTGTGTGGGAAGACCTGCATGCTCGAGTCAGCGTGGGCATTTGACTGCCAGTGCCGGTGTGGGCATCTCGTTTTCAGCTCTATTCCTAGCTCCTTCCTACAGTACTTTGCACGGCTCCTGAATTATTCTTGTGTTTTCAGTATTCATTTTTTTATGCAGCTGTAGGGAGCCCACTGCAGACCCACTGTATCAATGTCTTCGTGGATGGTGCCAGGCTGCTCCTTTTAAAAACAACCTAGGTGATGGTGAGCGTACCTTCCAAATGTACCTCTGGCCCGTTCTCATGGCACTCTGAAATGATTTAGGGCCCCTGGACAGGCCAATCTCTAATTAAGAATCGATAGAGTTGGTGTAGATACTACATTAACGTTTCGCGAGAGCGCCTCTTTTCTTCTTTAAAAAGTTACCCAGACCATTCTGGTAGGACCTGCCCAAGGCGCCGCGACCTGGACCAGGGCGGGGCTGCAAGCCCCCTACCTGCGGGCGGGTGCTCGGGACAGCCGCGCACGCGCACGCACTCGCGCACGCCGGCGCCTTCCTTTGGGCGCCCGGGGTCGGCGGCGCGCGGGGCAAATGGAGTGGGTGCTGGCGGAAGCGCTGCTCTCGCAGAGCCGGGACCCCGGGTCCTGCTTGGGGCGCTGTGCCGCGGGGAGGCGTCTGCGGAGCGCGTGGAGACCCTGTGTTTCCTTCTGCAGCGACTGGAAGATGAGGAAGCGCGCGGCGGCGGCGGCGGCGCGGGCGCGCTCCCGGAGGCGGCGCGCGAGGTCGCCGCCGGGTATCTGGTGCCGCTGCTGCGGGGCCTGCGCGGGTGCCCAGCGGGCGGCGCGGACGACCCCGGTCCCGCGGCCCGCCAGCGCCGGCGTGTGCTGAGGGCGGCAGGCGCTGCCCTGCGCTCGTGCGCCCGCCTGGCCGGGGGCCCGCAGCTGGCGGCCGCGCTGGCCGAGGAGGCGCTGCGCGACCTGCTCAACGCGGGGCCCGCGCCCGGCCTCGAAGGGGCCGCCGAGGCGGCCGTGGAGGTGCTGGCGGCCGTGGGGCCCTGCCTGCGGCCTCGCGAGGACGCGGCCCTGCTGGAGCGCGTGGCGCGGGCCGCTCTCGCGCTGGCGCTGGGTGGGGACAAGGCGGGGCCGTCCCTGGACGCTGCGGCGCTGGTTGCCGGGCGGCTGCTGCCGGCTCTGGGCCGGGGCGGCGGGGCGGCGCTGCGGGCTGTGTGGGGCGGGCTGGTTGCGCCCGGGGTGACTGAGGGGCCGGGCCGCGTCGGGCCGCGGCTGCTGATTCTGAGCGCCCTCGCCGAGAAGCTGCTGCCCGAGCCCGGCGCAGACAGCGAGCCGACCGCGCGCGAGGCGGGGCTGGACGCCCGGCGCTGCTGGCGCTTCTGGAGCGCGGTGCAGGCCGGGCTGGCCTGGTCTGGAGGACGCCCTGACGCGCAAGCGGGCGCGCTACCTGCTGCAGCGGGCTGTGGAGGTGTCGGCGGAACTGGGGACCGACTGCGCGTGCGCCCCCGGCGAAGGACCCGGTACTTGCTGCTTTGCTCCCTGGCCCATCCCTACTTGACTTTCTGCGAGCGCAGCCTTTCTGCTTCGGGGGCCGTCTCCGCGATTTGTACAGAATTTGGTTTTTCTCGTGGTCCGCTTAGAGCCTGAAAAACCTTGGGAACCTCATCTCGAGGGTGTTCTCTGAACTGTAGCAAATCACTGCAGCACTATTAGAAGAGTCCGCATTTAGGATAAATTCTCTGACCCAGAGCGGGTGGAATACGGCATTCGTGGAATAATTTAGGAACTAGTCCAGCAGGGTATTAACAGACCAAAATTGCACTATATCGTGAGCTCGTTCAAATAGAAAAGAAGGGATAGCACCCATCAAATTGAAAGGAAAAGTATTTACATGTACTGACCTACGAATTGAGCCTTGAGTATTAGAATTTTGTCATGGGAAACTCATCACAATCCTTCGGTAGTTCTCTTAGGAAGATTTATTAAGTGTATGGACCTTAAGTCGACCTTTGGCGGAGGCTAGTTTCGCAATTGATTTAATAGAATGAGGTATTAATTAATTTTACATTTTGAGCCTGTGCGTCCTACCAGTTTTTTACAGGGTGAAAGTAGACAAAATAGCAAGGCCTCCCTTTAGTTTGGTTTGTTACTATTTGTTCCCTCAAATGTGTGAAAATACACTTCAGTCATTTAAATTTCTTTTGCTCTATCAAAGTCCAAAATGGATTCATTGAGTCAAAATTGCCTCAATGGATGGAAAATTTCTATCCTTTCAACTGTGGCTGCCTACTTATTTATACTAGTAAAAGAGTTTTGTTTCGCTGAAGTTGTGAGTAGATTAGATTTTTATACACGTTTGAAACATCAGATAGTAGATATTTTAATAGCCTGCAAGTTGATGATCATCCAGTGAGAGCTGTCGCTGGAAAACCTTTTTTTTAATTACCAAAGTTAAGCAATCATTTATTTTAAAGCGTCAGTCATTCTGTAGTTCTAAAGATAAGCAATAGTCTTATGCTTGCCTCACATCTATATTTCCTTCATTTCAAAGAGCAGCCACTTTCACCTCTTAGCTGATTATTTTGTTGTCTATCCCTATATCGACATAATCTAGTAATATCATAAAAGCCGTTACCCTACTTGCAATTTTGATTAAATGTGAGTTCAGCAAAATTATGACTATACAAGTACTGTTCACCAGTGATTTATGTAGTAATCTGTAATTTTATTTTTTCCTTCCTGCAAGTTTTCCCTATATTTGTCATTTATGTTTGGTTGCCTCCATACTTAACACTAATTCAGCCCCAGATTCTTAGTTGTTTAAATCTTTCCTGTACAAAGTGAGATCATCAGTCATTATAAATTTTCCTGAAGAAGTCTCTTCTAAAGTCCCATTACAAGCTCAGTCTTCTTAGATCTGCCTTCACTTTCACCTGGGGGACTCCTTCACTCGATCCTGTATTGAAGCTATTTTCCTGGAGTACTTATCTTCAAGACCTTGAGTATCTGATAATTTAATCAAAGGATCCTTTATGTCTTTTCTGTCAATTCACCTGACACTTTTTAGTTTCTATCTCCTGGAAATCCCCATGTGTTTGTGGCTGTTGTCTACCTTTTCCATTAGATCCTTTAACATGCTAATCATAGGTGTATGTAAGTTCTATTTTTGGACCATCTTTGAGTCTGGTTTTGTTTTCTTTTTTATCTCTTGGCAATGAGATTACTTTTTTTCAGTAGCAACTGAATTATTTATGCCTTAGAGATAGGTCCTCTGTTAGATTGTTGGGGTTGAGTCACTCTGGTTGAGCTGGCTTTGGATTTTGTTATTGCTGTAGTTGGCGGATTGTTGCCTCCTTATGTTTAGAAACATAAAATTTTCTATTTAGGAACTAAATCTAGAAACTGATTTTCTTTTTAAACCATATCAGGCCCAAGTCTGTTTTGGTGGTCTGAGAAGAAAAAGATGAGCTTCTAAAGTTTTGGGAAAACTATATTTTAATTATGGAAACTCTTGAAGGAAATCAGGTAAGTGTTTTCATATTTTATCAAATCATGTATTGGTGCAGTTTCTTTTTTTCCCCCTAACATTTTATAGAACCAATACAAAAAGGTCAACTTGGATATAGCATAATGGAATACAAGCATACTTTGTTTTCCAGTGTGAGTGAGTGAGTGAAGTCACTCAGCTGTGTCCGACTCTCTATGACCCTATGAGCTATAGCGTGCCAGCCTCCTCTGTCCATGAGATTTTTCAGGCAAGAATACTGGAGTGGGTTGCCATTTCCTTCTCCAGGGGATCTTCCAGACCCAGGAATCAAACTCAGATCTCCCACATTACAGGCAGACTCTACCATCTAAGCTACCAGGGAATCCCTTTTTCTTTTCCAGCATAGATTAAATTTAAGGTTAAATGTAAACTCAGGAAAGAGGAGAGTGAAAAGATGTGTTAAAACTAAATATTTAAAGAAAAAACTAAGATCATGGCATCAGGCCCCATTACTTCATGGTGAATAGAAAGGGAAAAGGTCAAAGCAGTGACAGATTTCCTCTTTGGGCTCTAAAATCACTATGGATGGTGACTGCAGCCATGAAATCAGAAGACAGTTGCTTCTCAGTGGGAAAGCTATGACAAACCTAGACAGTGTGTTGAAGGGCAGAGAGAGCACTCTGCCAATCAATGTCTCTATAGTCAAGGCTAGTGGTCACATATGGTTGTAAGAGCTGGACCATATAGAAGGCAGCCAGCCAGAGAATTGATGCCTTCAAACTGTGGTGCTGGAGAAGACTCCTGAGTCCCTTGGACAGCAAGGAGATCAAACCAGTCAATCTTAAGGAAATCAACCCTGAATACTCATTCAGAGGACTGACACTGAAACTGAAGCTCCAAGTTTTTGGTCACCTGATGTGAATAGCTGACTCTCATGTAAAGTCCCTGATGCCTGGAAAGATTGAAGGCAGAAGGAAAAAAGGTGTCAAGAGGATTAGATGGCTGGATGACATCACTGATGCAATGGACATGAACTTTGGCAAACTTGGAAAGATGGGGAGGGACAGGGAGGCCTGGCCGGCTGCAGTCCACGGGGTTGCAAAGAAGTGGACACAACTGGGGGACTGAACAACAACACAATGTAAACTCAGGAAATTAAAGAATCCTTCGGTTGACTTAATTTATCATTCAAAGGATTTGGTCTTATTTGATCTTCCCTTGACATTTACTTCTAAAGTGTTTGTTAGTTTTTAGTTTCTCTATGTTATAAATAATCTTCAAAGAAATACACAATGAGGAAAATGTTACTTAAAAAGTCTGAGGTCAATTGTTATTAAGTAATAATGACCCTTTGATTTTGTAGACTTGCTTTCTTTTCTTCCTTTCAGTTCTTACGTCTTTGCATTCTTTGGTTCTGAGAATAGAAACCTGAAAAATCATTTTCAGTTGACTTTGAATTAATCTTTGTAAGAACATGGAATTTTTAAGTTAGGAGGAATCTCTTTAGAGATTACCATTTAGATTGACATTCATTAGAATCATCCTGGTGCCTTATTAAAGTATTAGTTGCTGGATCTGGTCTGCAGAGTTTCTGATTCATTAGGTCTGTGGTGTGGCCTGAGAATTCAAATATTTTACATATTCCCAGGAGACACATACGCTGCCATTCTAGGGACCACACTTGGAGACCTGTTATAGGGGTTCCCAGTACATAAGCTGCAGATCGCTGTGAGACCAGCCATCATGGAGTCACTGTGAGGTGTCAGTCCAGATGCATTGTTTGTTGACTAAAAGAAAGAAGTACTCGTGTGCTAAATGTATGTAGATGTGGGGATGAGGGCTAAACGAAAAACATTTCTAAATTTATATAAACTATGGCTTTCCTTAATCAGTGCATCCATAACACCCTCACTGTTTAGAAACTGTAAGTTAGTTGCCTTTAGTTTCTAGGATATGTACATTAGACACTGGTATCTGCAAGAGTCTAAGAAAAAAGAGTATTGAACCCTGAGTTGGCTGTGTCTAAATGTGTGACCTTGAACAACTTGAGTGACTAGAGAAAGCATTTCAGTATTTTTTCATCTTTTTAATATTGGTGCTATCAGCTGCCTGCTTCCCAGGACAGTTAAGGATTACATGACATAATTTATGATACTCTATAAATGTAATGTTACTGTAACTGTGTTCTAGGTTATATTTATTAGCTTTACCATACTCAGTCTTGAATTTGTATGATTTAAAAAATGGAAAAATCAGGCACCTTCTGCATATTTTTTTACGTGGGTGTGGTGGGGTCAGGGAGGGTGGAGGTTGTTGGGGGAGGAACAGAAGAATGACTCACATAAATATATAACAATACTTTGATTTTTAAAGGTGAATTTTCATTTCCTATGGCTTTTTGCTTTTGTTTTCAGATCCATGTTATAAAGCCAGTTTTACCAAAGCTAAACAGTCTGTTTGAATATGCAGTGTCAGAGGAAAATGGTAATGGTTTTATTTTGATTTTTTAATGACACATCATTTTCCCCCTTATTTTATAACTAATTGTTGTTCATGGTGGAGAATGTTATATGGATATATAAATTCGCTGCTACCAGGAGACAGCTGCTCAAATTCCAGATACATACCTTGTGGATTGATTGTTCATAATGCTTTTTTCTGACTCAGCAGTATATCCAAGTGTTTTTACCTATGTCCTTAAATAGTCTTTGATAATTTAATTTTAAATGGCTGCAGAGTTTTCTATAATTTATAGAGGCATGGTAATTTTATAAACTTATGATTATGGAAAATTTCAAACATTTGCAGAAGGAGAGGAGTTTGTATGATGAACCCTATTACCTAGCTTCTGCAGTGATAACTTGTGGCCAGTTCCTGTCTTACATTGCATGTGGCCTCACTTTCTCACTCTCCATCAAGTGATTTTGAAACATATTCCTAGCATTATCATTTCATCTCTAATTATTTCAGTATATATCCTTAAAAGATAAGGACTCTTTGGTAATGTTTTATGTATGGTGTATTATTCATTTTTTAATAAGCATTGTTTAGTATTATATATTCTAACTGCTTTCCAGCTTTGTTCTCTCAATATATCTTTTTCATTCTTAAATTTGCTTTCTTAGCATTTCAGCCATTGTTCTGTATAGGTTGGACTTCTGGGGAAGGGAAAATTCTAAGATACTATTTTAAATATAGTTTTTAAGTCCTTAATCAGTACTGTATTACAAGGGCTTTTCAGGAGAAATAAAACGAAAATGGAGCTTCCTAAAATTATCTTACGAAATTAAGTTTAGATAAATGAGACAGCTAAATGCAGGCTAACTGTTTTGTATTCATATGAATGATGAAATGCTCCATTATCGTGTTTACACATGAGAGTTAACCTAGGTAAATGGGTTTCAGTGCCTGCTTTAGATAATGACAACTTTAATAGTGTGACCCCGTAGGAATTGAGCTTTATTCAGCTGATTGCTATGGTTGTTTTCTGATACACTGGGGTTTTTCACAGACCATAAGCGTCTATAGTCCCACCTGGGGCTAGAATTTAATTAAATCCTGTTGTGACTTCACTTATGCATTTACTGTTAAAATGATTCTCTTATTACCACATTTTGCCCACAGCTCTAGGCAAAACAAATCAAATAGCAGTGACAGATTTTGAAAAATTACCACTGCCAAAGAATTGAACAAGCATCTTGATGTAAATAACACACAAAAAGGGACTGATTTATTTATAGAATGCCATGAGTTTAAAATGCTGAATTTTTTTCCCTAAAAATATTAAGGATATTTGCAAAGAGTTAAAGTATCTCTAAGGTACATAATTATTGCATTTTTTGTGTATCACTCATTCATATATTTACTTAATAGATGCATACTTAGTGTCCAGTATATACTGAGCACTGGAGACAAGTGGTAAGACAGAAGAACTATTTTTCACTTGAGTTTTGGTCTGTTTTCCAGGGAAAAAATGGTTTTGATTATAAAATTCTAGACAGACAACAAAAAAATGATAGGAATGGAGTACTAGTAAGACCATACCTTGGTGAGGCGAGCCAGCCAAGGCCTGCCTTAGGACTGACTCAGAGTGGAGCAGAGAGCTCTGGGTGCCGAAGCCCTGAGATGGGAGCGGCCCCGTGGGGTAGAGCACTGGCCTAGTGAGCACCCCACAGCTTAGTGGGGTGGGAGGGGTGGCCTGAGGCCAGAGTAGTTGTCAGGGGCAGTTTCATGCCTGGTTTGGATTTTATTCTGAGTTTTGAGAAGCCACTCAAGGGTTTTAAACAGAGGAGGGACAGTTTCAGATGAAAAATGGATTGAAGTAAGGTGAGAGAATTGGTTGAAATCACCCCAAACCTCAAGTTCCAACCTGTGTGTGTGGAGTCATATTTAATTTTGTACACTGTAGTCACCATGGCATTCACTTGCAGTCTTTCTAAATGAAACTGGAAATGGAAAATCAGATACTGAAGTGATTTTGGTTATTCAGTAGTTAAACACCTTTGAACGTGATTGTTGTAATGAAGTTGATGTGTTTATGTGTGTGTTTACTGATGAATATATAGTCTATGTGGAGCCATATGTGAGAATCAAAGTCAACTTTGGGTGTTTATTTTCACAGGATGCTGGGTCTTTCACCCATCCTGGCATCTGTGCATTTATAAAAGAATGTTTGAAAGTGAAAATAAAATCCTGACTAAAGAAGGCGTTACCCATTTTTTGGAACTGTATGAAACAAGGATTCTTCCATTTTCACCAGAAATTTCTGAGGTAATGGCACCCTCTCCCTTCCCTTGTTTCCTCTGTCAGAAGATAAGAGGCGAAGGCATTTGTTGTATCTTATGTGATCTTCAAAAGTATATACTGGGGCTTGAAAATCACAAAGCTTCAGAGATTTGCTGAAAACAAACCCTATATCTCTAAACCGGGCTCTCATACTTGGGCTTTGCCGACAAGCTGCCTGCATCATTACCAGGATGAAAAGTAGTCCTTTGTTATCCGTATTCTGAACGGAAGTCAGCAACATGAACCCAGGATTAGAAGTGTGTTAGTGATACTCTCTCCATGGTTCTGAAGCACTGAATTATTGCTCATTGTCTAGTGATGCTGCTCCTCCGATTCTGAGTCCGTGAATTACTATCGTGCTGTACTCATCAGGGGTTGCCTTTTGAGCTCTGTTATTAGACTGTGTACTTCCACTTGTCAGAAATCCCACAAAGTGATGACCCTGTGAGAATCAGAGCTGTGATTTTAAGTCCTATTATGATGATGTTAGTTGGATGATCATAGACTTAGGAACAGTAATTTACCTCTCATTTAGAGGTAACCTAAACGTCCCTAATTATCCAAGTACATGTACAGTGTTTTAGTAGGCATCTTTTTTCTACATTCTTCTAGCCACCTTGCACTTCCTGAAACCATGCTTTTGTCTACTAATGTTTTCAAAGATGTGCTTTTCCCCATTTATCGTCCAGGCATAGGGGCTTAAATTTTCTCTTGGGTATCTTTTTGTTTTTTACCAGTCACTACCTTTATTTTCTACCATGTGTCCCTTCTTTGGATTCCTTTCTTCCTTCTCAGCACAGCATGTGCTCTTTTAGTATTCCATACATTTTTATCAGGTTGGAAAGTTTGGTTTGATACCTGGGATCAAGGTATCCTCCGAGGCAATCATAAATCAGCCTACAGCATAAGAGATTGCTTATAACAGCTCTTCAGTAGCCCTGCATAGGATGTAGAGTTAGGGCAAGTTGACTTTTCAAAATTACAGTTATAGCTTAATGTCAGATTTTTTTCCTTTTTTTTTTTAGTTTATCATTGGACCATTAATGGATGCACTTTCAGAGAGCTCTCTGTACAGCAGGTAAATATGCATTTTATTTAGCAGCAATGCAGTAATACGTATTTGATTATAAATTTAACTTGATTATGAAATATGACCAGATTGTTAAAAATGCATTTGGTGGATAAATATATGTTGCCTCCTAGACATTCAGCTTTTTCTTACCATGTTGTCCCTTCTGGGTTTGTGATTCTTCTTGTCCTTCTAGTAGTTGTGTCTGGTGTTTTTCTTTCTCTTTTCTTTCCTACTCTGAACCCTTCCTTTCTTGGGTTTTAGGGAAGGACGCCTCCCATAGGGACTTTCTGACTTCTGCCCTCTTGGAATTTATGGTGGCTTTGGCTAACCAACAGTTGACACTTTTTTCTCCTTTCTTTTAACTTTCAGTTTTATAGAAAAGTTGTGAGAATAATACAGAGAATTCTGACTTACCTTTTATCCACATTCCCTAAATGATAATGTTTTTACCAGATTTGTTTAATTGTCATCTTTATGTATGTATATGTGTCTTTGCATCTCTATGTATATCTGTTTCTTAGCTCTGTCTGTTGAGCAGACTCACCCATCTATATTTCAGTATCTGTCCATCCATCCATACTAAAAACCATCCATTCTCACCAGTATGCCCATTTCTAGCCCACTACCACAAGGTTAATTCTGACTTTTCCCTTTCCATATCAGATGGTGGAGGCCATTCTCTACTACATGTTGCTTATTTAATACCTTTACTTTTCATCAAGTTTGATACTGAGAAGAGTGTCAGTATTGTGCCTTTCCTCATTTTTTAAGCTTTATCTGTACTCTTGAATTGTATCTTCAAAAATTTCCCTTGCTTTTGAAATTATGTTGTATTAATATTTCTAATTCTGATAACTAAGTTTATACTTGCTAGTCTTTTGTTTGATATATCTCTAATAGAACAAGCCACTCTGGTGGCTGGCTCAGTGGTAAAGGATCTGCCTGCAGTGCAGGAGACCCAGGTTCAGTCCCTGGGCCGGGAAGATCTTCTGGAGAAGGGAAGTGGCAACCCACTCCAGTATTCCTGCCTGGGAAAAACCATGGACAGAGAAACCTGGAGGGCTTCAGTCCATAGGGTCACAAAAGAGTTGGACACGACTCAGTAGCTAACACTTTTGCTTTTCCAATAGAAACTACTCTAACAGTCAACTTCTTTAAAAATTTTAAGTCAACCTGTGCTAAGTTATATTAATATTCAGTCCTATTTAATATCAAAAAAGCATATCAGTACTTGATTTGACAATTATTTTTATTTTTCAAATAACTCATTACTGTTGAATAGTTTTCTGAAGCAGACAGCTGGAGAGCAGTAAAACCAACTTGGTGATTTCTGAGAGTTGACAAACACGTTTATTATGAAATGCCTTCAGTTTCCTCCCACACTAGTGTGTTCAGTTAACAGATAATGTTCCTGGCAGAAGCAAAATAAACAAAAATAAAAGTGTCCTTAGTAGATGTTAGCAATCAAATGTTTTTGCAAAAGTGGTTTATTACTAACATATGTCTTTTACTTAATACTTAAAGGTATTAAATCATTGAAGTATGTGTTAGAAATAATAAAATATAATTTAAAGTTACCATTTCTAGACTTTTCTTAAAATGATATTATTTGGCAAGGTTGATGCATATATGGCAGAAAAAGTATCATAAAAGGAGATCTATGCCTGCTTAATATAACCCATTACTAACGTCAGTTTTTCAGTAATATCCTGATGTTTTTGTAATCGGATGGATTCTCAAGATTTTACTGAAAAATAAAATGCAGGTTCAGAAGAAGATGGTTTTATTGTTGAAAGACATTTTAGCCATATTGCATAGTTTCATTATGCTTAATTGTCAGTAGATTTTATGTATTTGTTTTTTAATCCCCTTTGTCTATAGGTCCCCAGGCCAGCTGATAGGAAGTGTTTCTCCACTGGGACTGAAATTGCAGAAGTTTTTAGTCACTTATATTTCTTTTCTTCCAGAAGAAATAAAGAGTATGTATCAGTAAAGAATTTCTTTTTAACTTACTAGCTTAAATTAAAAAAAGGTTTTTAGAATGTTGATTATAAACACCATCCTTCTAGGAGAGTCCTGGTGTTGCTGCTAAGTCGCTTCAGTTGTGTCTAACTCTGTGTGACCCCACAGACGGCAGCCCACCAGGCTCCTCTGCCCCTGGGATTCTCCAGGCAGGAACACTGGAGTGGATTGCCATTTCCTTCTGCAGTGCATGAAAGTGAAAAGTGAAAATAAAGTCTCTCAGTCATGCCCAACTCTCAGCGACCCCATGGACTGCAGCCCACCAGGCTCCTCCATCCATGGGATTCTCCAGGCCAGAGCACTGGAGCGGGTGCCGTTGCCTTCATTGAGGAGAGTCCTAGGACTGTTATAATCAGTATTGTCAAACTAGTTCCTTTTTTTTCAGGATAATGCAAATTTTGTCAGAATTACACAAACGTCCGTTGAAACTGAGTATACACTTTCACCTTTGTATATAGCATGGTACCAGTATTGGAATCTGTAGCATGGAAGCGATTATGGAATATATACTGCAGTTTGCTATTCTTTCTACGTATCTCTGTTCAGTTTCAAAAATTAGCAAAATAAGTCAAAGAAAAAAGGAATCTGAGCTTAGGAAAAAGTTATAAACTGAATATCCATTGTGTCAAAATTGTTGCTTTATACATACTGACTTAGAAAGATTAAAAAGAAGAAAAACTTTTTATAAGACCCTGTATCTTAGAAATGTCCCACTTCTTCGGACTGGAGATGTGTGTTTCTTTCTGATGAGGTCTGTGGGTAAGCAAAGCATGGAACCAGTGTTGTTTTGTTTGCTGAGTAGCAGGATATACCCTACTAAGCCTTTTCTTCATTCTAGGTTTTGTGATGTAGAAAGTGACCCTGGCTATGAAATATATATATATTTTTCCTTTTGTAGTAATATTTAATCTGCATATAGGATGAAGGATGACCTATGGTAATATGTATTCAAAAGTCAGGAAGGAAAGGGAAAAGATGACCATCTGTATATCGCAACCTTAGATCTATAGAAATTTGATTGCTTTGGTTACTTTAAAAAAAATTAGAGTGGAGAAAGGTAACTGCCAGAGCCATTCTTTAATTTGCTAGAGTTTCGAAGTTTTATCGCTTGGGGATTAATTTTCTGACCACATGGACACATCCTGTGTGTATAGCAGAGTGTGAGTAAGATGGTGGTGGTCAGCACCCCGCAGAGTCTGAGAGCCTGGGAGATGGTGGTGGTCAGCACCCCGCAGAGTCTGAGAGCCTGGTGTTTGTGGTTGTACCAGACGCATGACAGACCCTTGTTAATGTGATGAGTGACTGAGAAATAGAAGCTTGACAATTGCCATCTTCCTTGTGTCTTGAGAGAGGTGTTAAGCAAAAGATGGAAACTTAAATAGTCCAGCAAGAATGAAGGAAAGAAAACTGTCTACTTATAGGTTTTACTTTGTAATTTTTTTCTGTCAGTGATTCCCAGTAACTATATTAAGCATACCTGGTTTTGGGCTAGGCATTTTGGGAAATACAAAATACATGTCAAATACATGTCATATCCTTTCAGGATTGTCCAAGAATTTCTCAGAAGGTTTCTACAATGATGATCTGAGGAAACAGACATTTTCATTGACTGTGTGACTTAAAGACCCTTAAGACATCACATATTAGCAGAGAAAGTGGGATAGAGCACCATCCTTATGTATCTCAAAATAGTTAAAGTAATTGTAGTGTAGGTAAGAAAAATAGCCTGTGAGAAAGAGCTAATATTATGGTTTGCAGATTCCAGAGGCCAGATGCCAATGGTATTTTTCTTTAACATCTCCAACAAAAGAATGGTTTCCAACAGTAAAAAAATTTATCTTTTACCTTAACTTAAAAAAAAATATATATATATATACACACATATTTATATATGAAACGCTTGTTATCAGAGTATATACAATATACTAGAATACTCATCTTACTAAAAGGGAATGAATTTGAAATAACGTTGATTTTTTTCATCAGCTTTATTGAGATATAATTCACACACCATAAAATTTACCCTTTTAAATCATTCAGTTCAGTGGTTTTTAGTATATTCACAAATTTGTACAACCATTACCACTAATTTCAGAATATTTTCATTATCCCCAAAAGAAACTCCATGCCCATAAGTAATCGTCTCATTTTCTGTCTCCCCAGCTTCTGTCAAACACTAGTTTATTTTCTGTCTCTAGATTTGCTTATTCTAAACATTTCATATAAAAAGAATCGTATAATATATGGTCTTTTATTTTATGTCTGGTTTCTTTTGCTTAGTGTAATGTCTTAAGATTCACCTATATTATAACATGTATCATTCCTTTTGTAGCTGAATAATGTAATAATAGTATTATAGATACTTCACATTCTGTTTATCCATTCATCAGTAGATATTTGGATTGTTTCTACTTTTAACCTCTAATATGAATTACTCCTGTGACTATTCATATACAAGTTTTTATATGAATATAATCTTTCACTTCTCTTAATTATATACCTATGGGTGGAATTATTGGGCAATATGGTAACTCCGGTTTTAATTTTTAGAGGAGCTACTGAACTGTTTTCCACACTGACTGCGCTGTTTTGCATTCTCACCAGGAGTATCTGAGACTTTAGTGTCTCCACATCCTGTTGACACTTGTTATCATCTGTCCTTTTGGTGAGAGCCATCCTGTGGGTGTGGTGCTGTATCTCATTATGGATTTGTTTGCATATCCCTATGTGGTGTCTGATGATCTGAGCATCTTCTCATGTGCTTGTTAGCAACAATGATGTCTTAAAAGCTTTTCCTTTCAGGTAGTTTCCTGTTAAAATTTATTCAGAAGATGACAAGCAGACACTGGTGTGCTGTTCCCATTTTGTTTTTGTCTAAGGCTTTGGCAAACATCCCAAGATGTAAAGCCCTGGGTATAGAAGGACTTCTTGCCCTCAGGTACTTTACTCTTGTGCATATTCATATGTGGTTATTTGTCATAACTTTCCTTAGTAAATTAAATTTTCTCTTCTGCTTTAGTCCACAGTGAGTTAATATTGGCATCCTGATTTTTCACTCTTAATTTTATAGAAGCAAAAAGCAAATTAAAAAAATCTATTCATGGGGATTTCCCTGATGGTCCAATGGTTAAGACTCCACACTTAGACTGCAGGGGCCGCCGGTTCAGTCCCTGGGTGGAAAACTAAGGTCCCACATGCTGTTGCACTTAACTTTGTTTTATGAATTACTAACTTAAATGTTAATAAATGCCATAATATATACTGTTGGATTTTGACCACTTTAAAAATAAGGCCAGTGTTTTTATTAAATATCAATATTGATTAATTACCAATTATTTCCAAAAATGTGCCTTGAAAGTGTCTTGTTAGTTTTTAAAGATTCTTTTCCATATTAAAATTGCAGTCTACCAGAGGCCTTACTTATTTAATAGCTTTGGAGCTCTCCTGACAGTGACTTTGTGCGTTAGAAAGTGTAGATATTATAAATCACGTTGTCAGTAACCACAGGTGACCACAGTATTCTCTGAGCCCATGGGAGTGCGTGTGTTTTTCTCCACCGTCAGGGACGTTCTGCAGTGCACCATGATCACACATCAGATCCTGCTGAGAGGGGCAGCGCAGTGCTATCTCCTCCAGACCGCCATGAATCTGGTAGACGCGGTAAGCTGATCATTCTTACTCACGTTAACTTCAGTTCGAGAGTCTTTCTCAGTGAGCGGGAGTTCGTTTCAGCAGTCTCCACGGCAGGCCCGTGATGCTGTCATTAGAAAGCCCTGTTCATAAGACTGGCCCTTGGTTGGCAAATGGAACCTGGATTTCGGGAGGACTCCCACCATCCCAGTACCGTGCCTGCAGGGCTCATGAAAACAGTGTGATCTTCACTGAACAACTGCTTTCCTTCTGGGGCCCTGAACTTGTAGGTACCGTGCGCAGGCCATCTGTGTGACCAGCTCCCCAGTGAAAACACTGGGCACTGGTTCTCTAAGGAGCCCTTCTGGTAGGCATTTTACCTGTTCGTAGGGAAGCTCGCGACCATACTGAGAGACCATTCTTGGAAGCTTTCACCTGGTTTCCTCTGTATTTTTTCTGCACATTTTCCAGGAACTTGACTTTCAAAGAACATCTTTATTCTGTTTTTCACAGAGCTCCAGTAACACACTATTGTTGAGAACAGGGGTCAGCAGACGTTTTTGTGAAGGGCTGCCTTGGTATATTTTAGGTTTTTGGAGTCATACAGTTTCTATTCAGTTCAGTTCAGTCGCTCAGTCGTGTTTGACTCTTTGCGACCCCATGAGCCGCAGCACGCCAGGCCTCCTTGTCCATCACCAACTCTCAGAGTTTACTCAAACTCATGTCCATCGAGTCAATGATGCCATCCAGCCATCTCATCCTTGTCGTCCCCTTCTCATCCTGCCCTCAATCTTTCGCAGCATCAGGGTCTTTACAAATGAGTCAGCTTTTCGCATCAGGTGGCCAAAGTATTGGAGTTTCATCCTCAACATCAGTCCTTCCAATGAACACCCAGGACTGATCTCCTTTAGGATGGACTGGTTGGATCTCCTTGCAGTCCAAGGGACTCTCAAGAGTCTTCTCCAACACCACAGTTCAAAAGCATCAATTCTTTGGTGCTCAGCTTTCTTTATAGTCTAGCTCTCACATCTATACATGACTACTGGAAAAACCATGGCCTTGACTAAATGAACTTTTGTTGGCAAAAGTTTTTTAATATGCTGTCTCTGCTTTTTAATATTCTGTCTAGGTTGGTCAGAGCTTTTCTTTCCAGGAACAAGCGTCTTTTAATTTCATGGCTGCAGTCACCATCTGCAGTGATTTTGGAGCCCAGAAAAATAAAGTCAGCCACTGTTTTCACTGTTTCCCCATCTATCTGCCCTGAAGTGATGGGGTCAGATGCCTTGATCTTAGTTTTCTGAATGTTGAGAGCTTTAAGGCAACTTTTTCACTCTCCTCTTTCACTTTCATCAAGAGGTTCTTTAGTTCTTCTTCACTTTCTGCCATAACAGTGGTATCATCTGCATATCTGAGGTTATTAATATTTCTCCCGGCAATCTTGATTCCAGCTTGTGCTTCCTCCAGTCCAGTGTTTCTCATGATGTATTCTGCATATAAGTTAAATAAGCAGGGTGACAATATACAGCCTTGACGTACTCCTTTTCCTGTTTGGAACCAGTCTGTTGTTCATGTCCAGTTCTAACTGTTGCTTCCTGACCTGCATACAGATTTCTCAAGAGGCAGGTTAGGTGGTCTGGTATTCCCATCTCTTTCAGAATTTTCCACAGTTTCTTGTGATCCAGATAGTCAAAGGCTTTGGCATAGTCAGTAAAGCAGAAATAGATTTTTTTTTGGAACTCTCTTGCTTTTTTTGATGATCCAGCGGATGTTGGCAATTTGATCTCTATTACAGCTACTCAAAAGCAACCATAGACCATTTACAAATAAGGGGGCATGACTGTGTCCTAGTAAAACTTTACTCACAAAACAGGCTGTGAGTGACTTTGCCAACCCCAGACTTAGAGCTGCTGCTGCTGCTGCTGCTGCTAAGTCGCTTCAGTCGTGTCCGACTCTGTGCAACCCCATAGACGGCAGCCCACCAGGCTCCCCTATCCCTGGGATTCTCCAGGCAAGAATACTGGAGTGGGTTGCCATTTCCTTGTCCAATGCATGAAAGTGAAAAGTGAAAGTGAAGTCGCTCAGTCATGTCCAACTCTTTGCGACCCCATGGACTGCAGCCTACCAGGCTCCTCCATCCATGGGATTTTCCAGGCAAGAGCACTGGAGTAGGGTGCCATTGCCTTCTCCTAGACTTAGAGCAGGGTGTCTTAATTGGAGATGAGTGACCTTAAGGGAATGAAAAGATTTGGGTGGTTTTCTGAAGGCTGAGGGTAGTTTTTGTGGGTTTGAAAACAAAGATTCACTTTTGATGCAAATAAAAAGTAATTTCTTATAGGATGTTTCTGGTTTTTGCTTTTAGATTATACTACCTTATCTCAGAGATAGTAATTTCGATTTTAAGGAAAATAGATTTATAAAGTAATCTTTCATTTTATGTAACAGTTAGCTGTTTATAATCAAACTCTTCATTTTGAAAGTTAAATATTTCCTTTTTAAAAATATAGCTCTTGATTTAACTAATAGTATTCTACTTTAAATAATATGCTAGATTGGTTTCATAGTGATGTTCATTCAGTTAAACATTTTTCAATGAGTAATTTTTTAAAAACTTCCCTGCCCACAGGAGAAAGTGTCACTCTCTGACATCTCAACTTTTCTCATGTCAGTGAGACAAGAGGAGTCATTAGGAAGAGGAACTTCCCTGTGGATGGAGGTGAGACTGAAAATAATGATAAGGTCTTTTAAAACTTTGTGAAAAATGGTTTCTGGTTGAATTCATTACTAGCTGTTCTTGTTATCTGTCAACAGAGGTTTTTAAAAAGGTTTATTTGCTTTGAGTGGACCTAGCCAATAATGCTGTTAGAATTCCTTTGGAGAAGTGGGAGACACAGTGAAACAGAGATGGAACTATTCTAGAGAAGATAGTGTTAGTGGGCGGATCTCGATTCCAGATGAGAGTGCTGAAAGTACTGATGATGTTAGACTCAAGAACAGTGACACAAACATCTACTCGGGTTCCCAACCCTGACATTTCGGTGATCTGTAGTTCTTCTGACTTCCTGCATCTTGCTCGTCATGAAACCCTAAGTGTCTTGCAGTGGATGGAGAAAAGTCCTGGCGATGATGAGTAAAGTTGGTATAAACATCTGCATACAGATTTTTGTGTCACCATAACTTTTAACTCATTTGTGTCGGTTTCAAGGAACATGGTTTCTAGATTGTGTAATGAGCACATGTTTAGTTTTTTTAAGAAACTGCCTTCCATATCCATGATTCCGCCACGTCAGGACCCATACAACCACGGATCATGAAATGCCATAGTATTTACTACTGAAAAAAGTCCACGTGCAAGTGGACCTGCAGTATAAACCCATGTTGTTCAAGGATCAACTATATTTTAAAATGCACATATGATAGAAAATAAAGTTGCAAGGAGGGTAGGAGCTTTCCTTATAACTTATATTTCAAATTCTACATTCTCTCAAAAATAAATCCTTGTTTTAGTATATGAAGACGAAATGAATTTTAAGGTTGTAATTTGTTTTACATAATGTGTTATTATTCATAGAGATGTTCTTTACAACACCTTATCAAAATGTACATCTTATATTAGATGCTTTAAAAATTCTAGTCTATTAATGAAGTTTATAAGTTCTTTGAGGAGTTTAGAAAACACACACATATGTGAATATACTCACATACATACATACATATAAACATTTTTTTCTGTATGAACTGTGTGTGAAGCTCAACATGACAGTAAACATTCTGTTACTTTGTTGTGTTATCTAAATTCAGTTTGTTGTGGAAGAAAGAAAATTAATTAGGGAAATTAGAAACCCTTTGTTCAGTTAGACTTTCAAAATAAGTGATAACTGTTTTCTTTTTCAGCTCTGTGATTGGTTGCGTATTAACGAAAGCTATTTCAAGCAGTCCTCAACTTGTAGCTCCATTGGACTTCATGAGACTTCTTCTTTAAATGCTTATGTTAGGAATCTAGTGCAAGAGTATATTAGGTCACCTGCCTGGGAAGGTGAGTCTGAGATCATTTTTACGGACTGATGTAACCAAAACATTTTCTAAGGACTTTCTACTGGTTTTTCAAATTGAAAATATATGCCAAATATATGCTGATTTACGGATGTCAAACTTATATTTCAGCCAAGTAATGTGAATAAATGTTATGTAAAAATACTGTTTCCTAACTTGCACTTTATCTCTTCTAGAACTTGAGATTTTAAACCATCTTAAATGTTCTGAGAAACTAGTAAGTTGTCTGAGAAGGAACTGAGCACAAATAAATTTATTAATTTATTCTACAATTACCGAGTCTTTGTCAGCTAGATTTTGCAGATGTGTGTTTGGAGCCTCTGTAGTGGAAATATTTGTAGATAAATCTGTTTATCTTTTGTTTGTTTCAAAGCATTACATTTAGTGTCAGCTGATTATGAAAAGTAGTTTTAGAGAAAAATTGTATTTGAAAGAATGGTTTTGTTAGTTTCTTTTTTTTTTTTTTTACCAGATACTTAGCAAAAGATCAGACGTACTGAGTGAGGGAAGAACTATGAGTAGATTCATTAATTAGGATTCTTTCTACATTTCTAACGCTTCCTCATCATTAAAGTCATTAGTGATAATTTGAGTAAATTGCGTCTTTGAATTTAACATGTCTTCAGTTTGCTAGCTTTGTCTCAGACCAAGTCATTTTTATCTCCTGACTTCTCTAATCTGATTATGGAATAGGTCTTAAATGATCAGATAATTATCCTTCCAAAATACATGAGTTTATCTGTTTGTCCTCTCTGGAACGTTTTGCTTTTGTGTTCTATTATCTCTATTGTCTAGTAAATTTACTGTTACTTGGAAGGTTCTGTTGTTAGGCCTATAAAAGTAAATAAATTTTAGTCCCTATTGGAGGGAGCATAGATTAAACTCCCTGAAATATCTATATAACTTGTCTTAAAACTCAGTCTATAACAGCATCAGGTCTGATTAAATCATTCAAAATTGAATAAAATAAGATTTTTAGAGTTTCTTCCTTAACATTTCTGGGACTTAAACTGTTTAATATAAGTTTTTAAAAAACTGATCTCAAGTGCAAAGGAGGCATGTGTGTGTATGTGTAATATTTTGTTTGCCTCTTAATGCCCTTGGCTAAATGTCTTTATAAAATTTTAGTTTGATTAACAATTACTGGGCAGTTTTCAGAACAAGGCAATAAATTCCAAAGCAAACATGATTTAGCTTGAATTTTTGAGCATAAAATACTTATAACACTCAGACTTGTTTTTATTAAAAAATCATCAGCTCAAACATTTTTTAATCAAATTCTACACCTAAAGTAGTTTTTTCCTTTGGGTTTCATGTGATCAGTACAGATAGATTTTACACTGGTTATTCAGCAACTGTATATCAAATGTTTTCGAAGTGCCAGACACTGGAGTTACAGAGATAAAAGATGTCCTCTACCCTCAGAGAACATAGGCCAACAAGGGAACTGATAAGTAAACAGCTAATCTTAACATGATGCCTTGAAAGCCATAGGCACTGAGATGGGGCCCCAGGGTCGGGGCTACTGATCAGAGCTTGTAGTCCTGTGAGGGATCAGGAGAGGCCACTGGATGAGGTGAACAGGAATTAAGGTGGAAAGGGAGGAGTATCCCGCAAGGCTTGGGCGAACTTACGTCCAGGCAGCTTGAGAGTAGGTAGCCCTCCACCAGTGTCTGTAGTATGGAGCCCAGGTGGGATGGTGAAGAGGTGGTGAAGAGAGGATGGATATATACTGGGTAGCTATATATGTACCATTTCATATAACAAATGTAACAAAACAATGCAGCAACAGCTAAAAGCACAGAAAACCAGCATCATCAACAAGCAGAAATGTTGGTGCACTTTCAGAGCAGGGTTTCTGAATCAGAGAAAGAGAGACAGTTTGCAAACAGCAGTAACAGTGTGTCAGAGCTTGGAATTGTTGAAATCAACCAAAGAGTGAAATACATTGAAGAAATTTATACTTAACACAGCTCTTCAGAAAGGGTGCCTACTTAAAATGTAACCAAGAGACCTGAGAAAAATCCCAAAGTGGTATATGCTACAGCTGTACAGCCAGTTTTAGAAACAGCCTTATTGACATATAACTGACATACATTAAATCGCACATATTTTAACTTTATACAGTATGATGGGTTTGCCCTCCGTGTATTGCTTATGAAACCGTTAGCACAGCAAGATAATGAACATAGCCGTCACTCCCCAGTGTCTTCATGCCTCTTTGTCACCCGTGGCTCCTGCTTCTGTCCGTTCCTGTGCATCCGCAGACCACCTTGACCCGCTTTCTGACACTAGTTTGCATTTTCTAGAATTACAGTCAGTTTTTAGAATTCGTAGTAGCAAAATTTGACCGATAATTCAGGATTAACCTGCATTAAGATGACTAAAGATAGCCAGTGACCTTTCATTTCTTTAAAACCATTCTTGCCTATACTTTTCCAGCCTCAGTGAGAGAAGGGAGAGAAGGTGTAAAGAATTCTTTGCCAGTGGTTCTCAGAGCATGATTTCCAGACCAGCAGTATCAACATCACCTGAAACTGTTTAGAGCTGCAAATTCTCAAACTCTATCCCACACCTGCTGAAACAAACTCTGGGTGTGGGATTTACCCTCTGTATTTTAAGAGGCTCTCAGGGGGAATTCTAAACCACATGCTGAGGTTTGAGACCCGTTGTTCTGTAGCCTGGATTTCTCTTAATATGGCAGTAGAGGACTCAAGAAGCAGCCCTACAGCAAAAATCTCTGCTAGAGTCTCCTCCACTGGAGTCGTCAGGCACTCTGTTGTTATTGACCTAGTCCTGTGACTCTCCTTAAAATCAGGAATCTTTAAAAATCCACTAAACTTCTGATTCCCTTTCAGTTACCCCCTTCACTTTTCCAAAGTGAAACTTATTCCTTCCCCTTTCACTATCCAAAGTGAAAAATTGTTTAGGACTTCAAAAAGTGCCCCTGTGATTGGAAACATTCTCAAAAAGCACCCCTATGCCACTCCCACCTTGTAGAAGGTCAAGAGGTATCTCATTATATGATTGCTAGAAAATGTAAGGAACTGAATAGCGTATTGGTATTTCAGTTTAGTCTTTGTTAACAATGAGTTTTTATATGTACATGTGGGATATAAAGCACTTAATGTGAGTAAAAGGGTTTATCATTCTTATGATAGAATGATAGAGAGCAAGTTTCAATAATTCACTTTTATAAAAAGCACATAAATTTAACCTACTAAATTATTTTGGAAAGCATCAAAATTTAGATTGTGTAAAAATACACATTGCTTCAGTTCAGTTCAGTTGAGTTGCTCAGTCCTGTCTGTCTCTTTGAGACCCCATGAACCGCAGCTTGCCAGGCCTCCCTGTCCATCACCAACTCCTGGAGTCCACCCAAACCCATGTCCATTGAGTCAGTGATGCCATCCAACCATTTCATCCTCTGTCGTTCCCTTCTCCTCCTGCCCTCAATCTTTCCCAGCATCAGAGTCTTTACAAGTGAGTCAGCTCTTCACATCAGGGGGCCAAAGTATTGGAGTTTCAGCCTCAACATCAGTCCTTCCAATGAATACCCAGGACTGATCTCCTTTAGGATGGACTGGTTGGATCTCCTTGCAGGCCAAGGGACTCTCAAGAGTCTTCTCCAACACCACAGTTCAAAAGCATCAATTCTTCAGTGCTCAGCTTTCTTTTTAGTCCAACTCTCACATCCATACATGACCACTGGAAAAACCATGGCCTTGACTAGACGGACCTTTGTTGGCAAAATAATGTCTCTGCTTTTTAATATGCTGTCTAGGTTGGTCACAACTCTTCTTCCAAGGAGTAAGCATTTTTTAATTTCATTGCTGCAGTCACTATCTGCAGTGATTTTGGAGCCCAGAAAAATAGTCAGTCACTGTTTCCACTGTTTCCCCATCTATCTGCCCTGAAGTGATGGGGTCAGATGCCATGATCTTAGTTTTCTGAATGTTGAGCTTTAAGGCAACTTTTTCACTCTCCTCTTTCACTTTCATCAAGAGGCTCTTTAGTTCTTCTTCACTTTCTGCCATAACGGTGGTGTCATCTGCATATCTGAGGTTATTGATATTTCTCCCAGCAGTCTTGATTCCAGCTTCTGCTTCTTCCAGCCCAGCGTTTCTCATGATGTACTCTGCATATAAGTTAAAAAAATAAACAGGGTGACAAAATACAGCCTTGACGTACTCCTTTCCCGATTTGGAACCATTCTATTGTTCCATGTCCAGTTCCAACTGTTGTTTCCTGACCTAAAGAAGCAGGTCAGGTGGTCTGGTATTCCCATCTCTTTCAGAATTTTCCACAGTTTATTGTGATCAACACAGTCAAAGGCTTTGGCCACTAAATGGTATTTATAACATTTTAAAGGATAATGTGAAGTTTATTCTTTTGTTGTGTTGTTAAGCTAAGTTCCCTCCATGCAAGTGTGTTTTTAGTATTGTCTTCTGCACTAGTGTAACAAATCTGTATCAAAATAAATTACTCCCAATATATATTAGAGTATTTGAAAATATGTTTTAAGTATTTGAACCACTGGTCTGGAAAACTAGATTAACTAAATCTTTCTTGGAAATTGAGGCGAAGAGTATCATCTTATGATAGAATGAAAAGGAGCTCTAGCTATGATTTATTTTACTTTACCTGGATTTCAGGAATAGGAAAATACTGATTTTTATCATTTAACCACGTTCTTGCAAAAGTTGTTCTAGAAACTTTGCATATATTACTTAATTTTTATAATAAACCCAAGAAAAGTCACAGGTTTAGTTTGGTTTTATAGAAGATGACCTACGCTTTCTGAGAGGACAGTCGGCTGTCCCAGGCTCCCATAGCTAACAAGCAGTGCACCTGAGGTTCACACAGGAGTCTGAGATGTCAAAGCCTTTGCATCTGTATCCACTCCATCCCCTCTCCAGTTCCATTTTAGGAACTCTCACCTCTCATCGCAGATGCCAGAATTGCCTCTTAACCGGTTACCTTGCATCTAGCTTCCTCTTCAATCTCTTTTCCACATTATACCTAGAAAAGTCTGTTTAATATAGAAACTTTGATCTTACAGAATTCTCCTCCTCGTCTTTGTATCCATTCACTTTGACCTCTAGTGGCTTCCTTTTGCTTTTGGGGTGAAGACAGAGATCCCTTACAAGCCTGTAAGGTCCCTGGTCTCTCCTACCTGCTCCTGTAAGGTCATCTTTGGTGCTCCCTCCCACTTTATACCCCAGTCCTTTACATGGAATATGGCATGCTCCCTGCTGCTTCAGAGCCTTGACACGCTCTTCCTTCCACCCAGAAGGGTCGTGTCTCCCTTCCCCTACTTCATTCTTTCCTAGCTTTTGTACCCAGCCCAGTTGTCATTTCTTCAGGGTGACTTTGTCTTACTCTCTAGTTGCACGATTTAGAACACCTACTGCTACTGTCATTTTATGCTTCTCTGTATGTTCTCTGATGATGCTCTTCTCTTCTGCACTGTGAATTCCACGAGTATAGGAGCCACTGGGTCTGAGGCCGGTGCATGGCATGCACTCAGCATGCAGAGATGTCTGTGTTCACATTTAAGTGTGTAAAAATGAACCATGCTGTGGGGTGTTCTACTATATTTCTTCTCAGCTGTATTTGTCTCATGTAATACTGATAAAACATATTCATTTAACTGTTTTATTTTTGAAACATCATCTTTGAAGGATTTTGTTAATGCTTTGCAAACCTTAACTATTGTTATTTAAGGAGGAGAAAACAGCTGCATGCCTGATTGGTTTGAAGCTAAGCTTGTTGCTGTGATGGTGTTGCTGGCCATAGATGTAGAAAGAATGAAGAGTCAATATAGGTAAGTGTTTCTACACTTGGAAAAAAGCTTTTTTAAAAAAAAGCTAATCCTGTTTATAGTCCATATTCAGACTTTTCAGTGATTGGTATGGAATTGATCATAGCTTATTAAAGGAGGAAATTAGAATATGGCATCATACTTAAAGAAATGTTTAAAATTAACAATACATTAATAGTGCCAGAGTTCTAAACTTTAGAAGTTAAAAACACAACTATGTATTCACAAATTGCTGGTTTTGTGTAAGAATATTAGAAGGATGGGTTGTAAGGTCCTAGCATAAGATTAAGTAAAGACAGTTACTGGATTTTACCCCTCTATAAAATATGTACATTTTTAAAAATAATAATGATAAAACAGTCCCATTTATAGTTTGAGAAATATGAGCAGATTGTCACCAGATTATAATTATTGCAAAAAGCAGCTTCCTTAGGTGGTGTCTTTGCATATAATGTAAATCTCTTTTTCTAGACAAAGTTTCAGTACTAAAGTTGGTTATAACAGTTTTTCACAAATCTTTAGTTCTTTATATTTTTTTGTTAATATGTCTCATTTCCTTGACTAGTATATATTTGTTTTGTTTTTTCTGAAGTATGGAAGCAAGGTTTAATTTGCAAGCATTTTAATTTGCTGATGAATTGGATCTAGGATTTTGTTCATACTTCTGCCCAACCAAGGACATGTATTGTTCCTTGTGCTTTCTTCTCCAGTGAATTGATGCACTCACTGAGAAAGCATGAGTGGAAAGGCCCGTCCTAACAGGTCGTCCTTAAGAGTAATTCTGTCCGGTGGAATCTTAGCTAACCAAAACTGTAGGTGGAAGACAGTTTCTTTATGCTTTTGAAATGCTTGATTTGGGCATGTCTTTTAATGTCTAGTGAAAAGCGGAGGACACAGAATGTATTAAGGATATTCTTAGATCCTCTCCTGGATGCCCTTGTGAAGTTTGGTACAAATGCCTACATGCCCTTGCTGAAAACTGACAGATGCCTGCAGTTGCTGTTGAAGTTACTGCACACTTGCTTGTTGAAAGGTTCCGGTGCCCGAGATGGTGAGGATCAATAGTTTCTGTTGGTGTTTTGCCAGGTATATCATTGGTACTCAGGGTATATCATTGGTACTCAGAATGAGAAGAAATTCCTGACCTTTTTCTTTAGCTTCATTCATTCAGCAGATATTTGCTGAGTGGTGCTGGGGAGGCAGCAACAAGGAGCAGACTGCCCATCCGGAGCTGACATTTTAGTATTTGCATTTATTGTGCACTGTTGATTCCATATTGATGGAATATGATTTCATTTGCTTTTACTTGTTTTGTATGTTTGTTTCTGTAGGTTCTCATTGATTTCCAGACTATATGAAATAGTGATCAGACTATTGAAAATGATCACTATTAAGCCAAGATCCATTTCTTATTGACACTGTGTAACATGTTACAGAAAGTAAACTAAAACGTGAGAATAGCAATAATTTTATAATTACTTGTGCACAGAGGAGTGTGGAGGGCTACAGTCCGTGGGGTTGCAGAGTCGGAGACGACTGAGCAACTGAGCACGCAGGTGCACACGTGTCCCCGAGCACCTCTGTGTAGAAAATGCTTCATTCAGGAAGCACATTGTTGGTAGATGGAAGCACTGAGCACTTCCTTCCTTCCTTAAACTGAGATTTATGTAAAACATTATTTGAAAACCCATGGACATCAGATATTAGGATTATCAGTGGGTAAGCCTTGGTTCCCAATATTTCTGATCAATTTCATTTGGAATTTTAGAAATTTTCCATTTAGGAAACATTATTCTAGAGAAGCTTTGGTATCAGGTTAAACTGGAGGATAATATTGAAAGGTTAGATTTTCATATAGACTTGTGACATATTATAAAAGCTAGTGTCCAAGTTCTGATACTTTTGATAATGATAGCAGAGCCAAATGCTGTGCACATAGCAGTAACATTTTTTATAAGATTTTACTCCTTTAAGGGCATAAACTTGTATTCATTTGACGCGTCTCAACTGTTGAAAGCACTTGACTCAGTACCCTCAAGTGCAGGACTGGGTAATGGGTATCTTTTGGAAAATTATTGGGATATTTGATACATGCAAGAATATGAGATAGTTGTATATAAATTATGATGCAAAATAATTATACATCCGTGAATGCACCACCATTGCATCTGTTGCTGAGAAACGAATTTACCCATAACTTCTCAGTCTCTGCCTTTTGCCTCCTTATTTTGGTTTTTATCTGTGTCACTTCCATATACTTAAAAAATTATTTTACCACATACATCAATTTTCTCACAATATATTATCTCATTTTCCTGCTTGTAAGCTTTATAGAAATGTTACTCTACTATAAGAAGTCTTCTGTAGCTTGTTTCACTTAGCGCTCTTCTAAGATTAATCCATGTCCTTTCCTATAAATAATTCCTCATTTTCCCTGCGGTGTCACCTCCCACTGTGTGATGACGCCACAGTTAGGTGTTCTCATGTTGCTGGGCGCTGGATTGCATTTACTTTACTGCTTTTTTGTACAGTACTGATTTGAACACGTGTCTACATGTCTGTGGGGTCGCACAGAGTTGGACACGACTGAAGCGACTAAGCAGCAGCAGCAACAGCTGCATGCCTCCTCTAGCATGTGTGCCTCTCTCCAGTGTACGTACCCCCGGGACCAACATGAGTGGTTCATAGGGTGTGTGTGTATTCAGCTTTTAAGATAATGCAAAATTATTTTTCCAAGTAGTTGTGTACATATTTTGTGTTCTCACTTGCAGAATATAAGTTCCCATCGCTCCTCGTGCATCTCTTTTATTATACTGTGAGTAAGAGCCAAGGAAATCTGTATTTAGTTTTGGTGGTAGTTGACTTCCAGATGACTGGCAGAGCATGTTAGTTTAGTAAACTTTATTTTTAATTGAAGTCTACTTGATTTACAATGTTGTATTCATTTCTACTGTACAGCAATGTCAGTTTATATATATTATATATATATCAATATGTGGGCTTCCCTGGTGGCTCAGAGGTTAAAGCATCTCCCTGGAATGCGGGAGACCCGGGTTCGATCCCTGGGTTGGGAAGATCCCCTGGAGAAGGAAATTGCAACCCACTTCAGTACTCTTGCCTGGAGAATCCCATGGAGGGAGGAGCCTGGTGGGCTACAGTCTATGGGGTTGCAAAGAGTGGGACACGACTGAGTGACTGAGTGACTTCACACACACACACACACGCACACACACACACACACACACACACTTGCTTTTTTAAAATATTCTTTTTCATTATGATGGTGGCTCAGACGGTAAAGCATCTGCCTACAATGCGGGAGACCTGGGTTCAATCCCTGGGTCAGGAAGACCCCCTGGAGAAGGAAATGGCTACCCACACCAGTATTCTTGCCTGGGGAATCCCATGGATGGAGGAGCCTGGTGGGCTACAGTCCAAGGGGTTGCAGAGTCAGACACAACTGAACGACTTCACTTTCACTGAATGTAGTTTTCTGTGCTATACAGTAGGACCTTATTTATCTGTCCTATAATATCTTACATCTGCTCATTTAGATCTATTTAATTAAATTAAAGTAGATCTAAATCCTGAAAGAATTTCTTTGATAGGGAAAGAGGAAAATAGTTATTTTCATTTTATAAATGAGTAAATAATCTAGCGACTAACTGCAGGTCCTAGGATAAATGAACACATAATGGTAAAGTCAGAAATAACAGGGTAAAGTCAGCCCTCCACATTTATGGGTTAAACCAACTATAGACTGAAAATATTCAGGGCAAAAATTTCTAGAAAGTTCCAAAAAGCAAATCTTGAATTTCCCGTGCTTGAGCACATTCTGCAGCAGACCTTGGCTAAACCTGGATCTGCTGTGAAATGTGTAATGTTAAACACACTCCTGGGAAATGCAGACACATTTTCACCTACTTAGGAGCCATAGTGGCTTATGTGGGAAAACCCATTTTACTTAAAACTCCCCCAAAAGATGCCTTAAAATGTTCAAGATAAACTAAAGCCTAATTAATAACTTTGGTGAAATGGTCTCTGCTGCCTCTGTCAGCTTGTTATTTTTTTTTTTATTCACAGTAACTGTACAATGTTTATTTTTATATTTGAGGAAACATACCATTAGTCACATTGTAACTCTCCCCTTGTTACAGGGCCAAGTAACTGACCTCATCACACTTCTGTCCTAACTACAGGCTGAATTTGTCACAATAGTGGGTATGATCCTCTTTGCTGAGTGTTACTCCCCACCACCCCCCGAGTTGCTTTTGTTTTCTAGCTTTGATCTTTTCTTTGAACTTTTCTTCCCAAATTAGGTTTTAATTAGTTTTTTAATTGTGGTAAAATATATGTAACAAAATGTGCACTTTAAACGTTTTTAAGTGTATGCACAGTGCTGGAACCGTCACCAGAGCACACCTCCAGGACTTTTTCATCTTCCCAGCCAAATCTCTGTACCTGCTAGATAATTACTCCCCATCCCAATCTTCCCTCCCCAGCCCCTGGCAACACCAGGAATTTCTGTCTCTGGGAATCTGACCGTTCTAAGTGGAGTCATACAATACTTATCCTTTTATGTCAGGCTTATTTCACTTAACATTAGTGTGTTCGAAAGGTTCATTCATGCTGTAGCCTATATCAGAGTGTCATTCGTTTTAAGGATGAATAGTACTCTGTCGTATGTGTATGCCATGCTTTGTTTATCCATTCATCTGTTGGTGGACATTCAGATTGTTTCCATTGTTTTGACTATTCAAATAACACTGCTCTGAACATTAATGTACAAGTGTCTGTTCAAGTCCTTGCTTTCAGATCTTTGAGGTACATACCCAGAAGTGGAATTGCTGGTTCATAAGGTTATTCTTAGTTGTGTCCGACTCTTTGCGACCCCATGGATGGTAGCACTCTAGGCTTCCCTGTCCATCACCAACTTTTGGAACTTGCCCAAACTCATGTCCATCACGTCGGTGATGCCATCCAACCATCTCATCCTCTATTGTCCCCTTCACCTGCCTTCAGTCTTTCCCAGCATCAAGGTCTTTCCAGTGAGTCAGTTGTTCGCATCAGGTGGCCAAAGTATTGGAACTTCAGCTTCAGCATCAGTCCTTCTAGTGAACTCCCAGGACTGATTTCCTTTAGGATGGACTGTTGGATCTCCTTGCAGTCCAAGGGACTCTCAAGAGTCTTCTTCAACACCACAGTTCAAAAGTATCAATTCTTTGGCACTGAGCTTTCTTTATGGTACAACTCTCACATCCATCATGACCACTGGAAAAACCATAGCTTTGACTAGATGGACCTTTGTTGGCAAAGTAATGTCTCTGCTTTTTAATATGCTGTCTAGGCTGTCTAGGTTGGTCATAGCTTTTCTTCCAAGGAACAAGCGTCTTTTAATTTCATGGCAGTAGTTACCATCTGCAGTGATTTTGGAGCCTGAGAAAATAAAGTCTCTCACTGTTTCCATTGTTTCCCCATCTATTTGCTGTGAAGTGATGGGACCAGATGCCATATCTTAGTTTTTTGAATGTTGAGTTTTAAGCCAGCTTTTTCACTCTTTACTCTTTCACTTTCAACAAGAGGCTCTTCAGTTCCTCTAAAATCATGGTAATTCTGTGTTTAACTTTTTTTTTTGACTGTGATGTGAGGCCTGTGGGATCTTAGTTCCCTGACCAGGGATTGAACCTGGGCCCCAGCAGTGAAAGCACCAAGTCCTAACCACTGGACAGCCAGGGAATTCCCTTTGTGTTTAAGTTTTTGAGGAGCCACATGTTTTTCACAGCAGCTGTACCATTTAGAATTCCAGTTGGCGGTGCACAAGGCTCTAATTCCTCCACATCCTCGATAATGCTTGTTATCTTTTATTTTTCTTATTTTTGATAGTGGCTGTCTTCATGGGTATGAAGTGATATCATGATTTTGACTGAGCTACCTTTTTGATCATTTTAGATACTGCTTTTGGGATTCAGGTTGTGATTGTCAGCTATAGGAAACAAAACCCTAAACATCATTCTGAGCCTGTGCACAGTTTGTATATTGTGATGCACGTGAACTTAAAGGATGTGGCGGTGACTGGGGCCTGAGTGAAAGAGAGGGTCTTGAGTTCCGTGGTAACTGATGGGACACACGATGGTAACAGCGATGCTAACACTCGAAACGTGAGTAGCATCAACTTTTCATGCCACTCTGTTCTCTTCTTCAAGCCCTGAACCTTCCCTTGCAGTCTCAAATCAACTTTTTTCAGTCTAATGGGTTTGAATGAATCTGTGAAAAGTAGATTTTCTTTATGCTATAAGTTTGAGTTATGAGTTGAGAAATAAAAGGCAGAGACTATAGAAGAGAGGAGTTTTCTGTTCTTACCATATTCATCAGTCATTTTCTTGGTTCATAAAAAGCTTTAATTCCGGACTGTTTGCTGGTGGCTGCTTAAACTGGCAAGTGACTCATCTATGAGACACTTCAGAGGCCATAATTGGGCTGTCTTTATAATAGATAACATGAATGTTTAAAATTAATACTGTGATTTTTAATGCAGTGTGTAATCTTTTTAAAAATTTATCTGCAAGTGATAGATGCAGCATTTTGTTAAATACCTATTTAAATCTTTTGTCTATTTTTAAATTGAGTTGTTTTCACCATCTTGTATATAATAACGAGAGTTTGTTATATATTCTATTAATAGATACAAGTCTTTTGTTTAATATGTGATTTAAAAATATTTTCCCCAAATCTGGAGTTTCTCTTTTTCACTCTCTTAACAGAATCTCTTGTAGAACGGAAGTTTTTCTTTTGATGAAGTCCAGTTTGTTTATTACATAGTTGTATTTATTTCTCTTTGACCGCTCGGTCTTCACTGCCGCGTGGGCTCTTTCTCCAGTTGCAGCGGGCAGGGGCTGCTCTCCAGGCGCTCTGCACGGGCTTCTTGTGGAGCACAAGCTCTGGAGCACGGGCTCAGCGGTCGTGGCCCAGGCCTGGCGTGGGATCTCCCCAGATCAGGGATCAGTCCCTGTCTCCCACGCCAGGAGGCAGCTTCTTCACCACGGAGCCTCCAGGGAAGCCCCTGTTTTATGGTTTTTCAATTCTTAGATCTAGGATGCAAATAGAGGTAATTTGTTAAGGTGGGAGGTGAGGTTGAGGTTTCTTTTTGCCTGTGAGTTTCCAGTTGCTCCAGACCGTTTATTGATGAGATTTCCTTTTCGGTGTTGAATAGTCAAAAATTAATTGGCTGTGGTGGAAACAACCCAAAATAGATGGACACATGAATAGATAAGCAATATATGACTGTAAAAAGGAACACAGAAGTACTGACACATGGAAGAATCTTGAAAATACTAAGTGAAAGAGGCCAATTGCAAAATGCCATGTAATATGTGATTCCATTCACATGAAGCATCCAGAATAGGCAAATCTAGAGAGACAGAAAGTATATCAGTGACTGCTTAGGGCAGGGAGTGGAGGAGGGTTATGGGGGTGGTGGCTCAAGGGTATAGGCTTTTCTCTCTGTGGTGATGAAAATGTTCTAAAATTGACTGGTGATGGTTGTACATATCTCTGACTGTACTGAACACCTTTGAAGTACACATTCTTAATAGAGGAATTGTAAAATAAGCCATTTTATTGTAAAATAAATTGTAAAATAAGCTCAATAAAATTGTTTAAAAACAATTAACCATGTTTCTGTGAATCTATTTCTGGCTTGTTTT
Organism: Nanger dama; assembly: GCA_917880005.1. NCBI lineage: Eukaryota > Metazoa > Chordata > Mammalia > Artiodactyla > Bovidae > Nanger > Nanger dama. The sequence goes on along the minus strand of CAKJTW010000062.1, from coordinate 7,390,870 downwards.
AGTGATCTTTATTTTTGTCCCTTTACCAATACTGTACTATTTTGGTTACTGTAGATTTACAATAAGTCTTTAAATAGGTAGTGTGATTCTTTCAAATTTACTCTTTTTTGTCAAAAGTATTTCGAGCTCTTCTAGTGCCTTTGCCTTTCACTATAAACTTTATAATCAGCCTGTCTGTATTTACCAAAAAAATCCTACTGGAATTGATTGGAACTGAATTGAATATAAAGATCATTTTTTTTGAGAATTGCTTTCTTTCTTGAGGCTTATAATTCATGGATATGGTTTATCTCCCAGTTTATTTAGGCTGTCTTCTGTTTCATCAGAGTTTTTTTTTTTTTTGTAAGTCTTCAGCATCTGTATCCTTTGCAGACTTTGTTAGATTATGTAACATATCTTTGGGGGAAAGATTATTGTAAATGATATATTTTTAATTTTTGGTTTTGAATTGGTCTTTGCCTAGTATACAGAAATGTGATTAATTTTTGTGTGGTTGACCTGTGTCCTGTAACCTTGCTGAAGTGTACTTAGTAGTTGAAGTAGGTTTTTTTTTTGAGATCCTTGGGATATTTTTGTAGACAGTGCTATCATTTGCGAATGAGGACAGTCACATTTCTAGGGTTTTCCATGGTTCACCCTTTGCATTTCTTTAGGATCTGGGGTCTGGAAGTGATTCATTTGCAACTCCTGACAGTGGTAGTGGCGATCCTCTCTCTCTTCTCTTTAAGACTGGCTAGTATTGACCTTTTCAGAGAAACAGCTTTTGGTTTCATTGATTTTCCTCTGTTGATTTTTCTCTTCTCAATTTCATTGCTTTCTTTTGTTTGCATTTTTCTGCTTGTTTTTGGTTTATTTTGCCTTTTGCTGAAGTTAAGGCAGAAGCTTAGATTATGATTTTAGATCTCCTTTTTAAAATGACATCAAATGCTGTGGATTTTCTTTAGTTTTGTATTATCTGCATCCCACAGATTTTGGTATGTTCTATCTTTAGTTCAGAAATTTTTCTTTTAAGACTTTCTCTTTTACCCATGAATTTAGAAATGTATTCGGAGATTTACCTGTTATCTTTCTGATATTGCTTCTTGTTTTAATTCTGTTCTAGTCAAGAGAGCATACTTTATACAATTTCAGCTTTTAAAAATTGTTCTTTTGTTAGGGTATGGTTTCTTTTGGTCCATGTTCCATGTACACTTGGAAAGAGTGTATATTCTGCTATTATTGGGTGTGGTGTTCTGTAGATGTCACTTATGTCCAAGAGTTTCATGTCTTCCAGTTTTATATTCTTGGAATTTAGGAGTGTTGAACTCCAGCTGTACTTCTGGGTTTGTCTCTTTCTCCTTTTTCTACTGCCAGCTGTGCTTTATGTATTTTGAAGATGTTAGGTAGGCTGTGCTTTTCTTGGGAGTTGACTCTTTTATCATTATGTAATGTCCCTTTTTATCCTTGATTATTTTCTTCACTCTGAAGCCTACTTTGTCTGATAGTAGTATAAGCACTTGTACTGTCTCTTAATTAGAATTTGCATAGTACTTTTTTTTTCTGGCTTTGTACTTTTAGCCTATTTAATGAGCTCCCCTGCCCCTGGGATTCTCCAGGCAAGAACACTGGAGTGGGTTGCCATTTCCTTCTCCAGTGCATGAAAGGGAAAAGGGAAAGTGAAGTCGCTCAGTCATGTCTGACTCTTAGCGACCCCATGGACTGCAGCCCACCAGGCTCCTCAGTCCATGGAATTTTCCAGGCAAGAGTATTGGAGTGGGGTGCCAGTGCCTTCTCCAAAACCATTTGCATTTAATTATTTACATATTTGGTTTTAGAGCTGTCATTTTTTTGTAATCTGTTTATTTTCCTGTTTTTCATTTCTTTCTTTCCCCTCTTCTGGTTTCTTTTGAGTAGTCTGAACATTGTTTTGTCTTCCATTTTAATTATCTTTGTGTTTTTCCTAAATGTCCGAAGTTTTTGTGTGATTGCCATGGGGATTATGATGTGCATACTTTTTACAATCAGCTTAGAAATTAACATTTTACCAACTTGAAATTCATGTAGAAATGTTACTACTTTATAGATCCCTTAATCTCTTCTCCTTCATTTATTATAGTTGTCTTACATCTACATTTATTAAAAACGGTACCAGACAATGTTGTATTTTTTTACTCTTAACCACCAAACACATTTTAAAGACTCAAGGGAACAGTCTCTTGTATTTGCCCATTTAAACTTTTTTTTGCTGTTTCATCCTTGACACTCCATGTTTTCATGTGGCACTGTATGCCTTTTGTTTGAAAAATGTCTTTTGATATTTCTTTGGAGGCAAGTTTGTTGGCAATGAATTCTCTTAATTTCCCTCCATCTGAAAATGTTTTTGTCTTCTGGAGAATATTTTTCTTGAATATGAAATACTGGTTTGCTAGGTCTTTTCTTCAGCAATTTAAAAATGTTCCATTTATTTCTGACCTCCAAGGCTTCTCATTAGAACTCTGTAATCATTCACATCCTTTTTCCCCCAGGTAGTAAGATGTTTCTCTGTGCATTCAGTACTGTTTCTTTGTTTTCAGTTTTTGGGAGCTTGGCTATACCGTGTCGGATTGCCTTTTTTTTAAGCCTGGCCATGCTGCACATGCCATGCAGGGTTTCAGTTCCCAACCAGGGCCTGAACCTGTGTCCCCTGAGGTAGAAGTGTGGGGTTCTAATCAGTGGGCCACCAGGGCATTCCCCAGTTTTCATATTTTACCGATCTGTTTTCAAGTTCACTGATTATTTTCCCTTACGTTTCTTTGCTGTTATTGATCCCATCCAGTGAATTTTAAAATTTTCAGTTATTGCACTTTGAATTATAAAATTTCTATTTGGTTTTTGTATAAGTCTTCTATTTCTTTGGTGAGACTTTCTCTTTTTCCATTCATTTCAGGAATAAGTGTTGGCTGTCTAGGCATGTTTTAGTAGCTGCTTTAAAGTCTTTGTCAGATTATTCTAACGTCATTGTCCTCTTGGTGTTGTCATTTGTAGGTTCTTTTCCCATGTGAGCTAGGAATTTCCTCATACTTCATCCACCCAGTCATTTTGGATTGTGTCCTAGATTAGACTCTGGGTCTTGTTTAGATCGGCGGGCAGTGTTGATACATTCGTGTGGCAGTCAGCCAGCCTGGCTTGGTTTAGGCTCCAGTTTCTGTTGCTCCGGCTGCTGTGGGTGTTGATTCACTGTCAGCTCTGCTTTTAGGCCGTTTGCAGTGCTGGCTTGACCTGGACGCATTTGCCTTGCGCGTCACATCATATTCAGGGCCAGCAGTTCAAGGGTGAGACTGGTCCCCTCATACACCACTTGCTGGGGCTGTTTTCCTGATCACGCCCGTCTTTGGAATCCCCTAACTACTCACTGTCTAGTTCTCCAAGTTTCTCCTTTTTAATTTCCTGACCAGAAAGTGGGGGCTCAGTCTGCTGCCACCTTCGTGACTGCTCCTCCATCAGGGGGTCCATCTACAGCGGGACCAAAGCGGACTCGCCACTGTCCAGGGTTATGACTTGCTAAATCCATCTGCTGCTTTTGACTTTTGAGAGTCTTCATGTGACTGTTTCAGATATCCTGTCCAGGCTTTGTAGCTGAATTCAGTGAGAGAGGGCAATGTGCCTTTGCTGAATCTTACCCAGAACTGAAACTCTTCAATGGGTTTTAAGATTAATTGTAGATATCCCTACTGTTGTTATCAGAATTCATTTTTGGTAAGTGAGCCACACATACACCTAACAGAATTGAACTTTTGCTAGAGTATATGATACACATTGTACCAAATAACTTATTTCTGTAATTTTAGTTGCATGCTTTTTTTCCTCCATACAGATGAGGTATTTACTCTTCTTCAGAACTTTATCATGTCTACTACAGAGAGCATTTCTGAATTTATTCTCAGACGACTTACTATGAATGAACTAAGTACTGTAAGTATTTACTTGAGTAACTTCAGTCTTTACATCAGTATTTTGAGTGATTACTATCTGGCAGGCACTGTATTAAGTTGAAAGGAAAAATTAATGTGATATTTTCTTGAAAAGTGACCTTGGGTTGCGGGGGCGGGGGGCAGAAAAAATTGAAGCTTTAGCGTTTCCTAGTTCCAGTTCAATCGGTGTAACTGGTCCTAGGAAAACTATATAGCTTTTCTGAACCTCAGTTTCCTCATCTGCAAAGTGGAGATAAGATATCTGTTCCTAGAATTTAGAGAATACCAAATGGTTTAACGTATTTGAAGTACTTAGCATGGTCAATGTGTATTTGGTCCCAGGATCCAGAGACTCTGACTTGGCAGGTTTGGGATGGGACTGGGTTTCAGTACACATAATTTATTTTTATGTCTGTATGTGATCTTCAAATGAAGTTAGGGTTGGGAACAGCCAGTCTGAGAGGAAGAGGATGCTCTATGAAGATAGGTATCCTCTCTGTCTGTGCTCACTGCATAATTGTTCTTTCTAGGACATCTGAAAATAAAATTATAAAGTTTTCTCCTTGTCTTCGGGAATATTTTGAAAATATTAATTTTATAGAAATGCCTATAATTCTTAATTTGGGAAGGTCTGACATTCTCTAGGGCAGATGTTGAAACAGTTACAATCATTCTATTGTCAATAGAGTGAGAAAGCATACTTATTTTAATAACTTTTATTAGAACATCCAATTAAGGACATTTGTTTGATAGCTGATAAGCAGGTGTGAAAATACAAAAGGCAAGTTTTATACCAAAAAACCTGAGATATTTTGATAAGGCAAGGAACAAACTCCTCTGGAGGGGAGTGTGTTTATCTTTAGCATTTTTCTTATTCAACAATTGTTAACAGTAGTTTTGCTACATCTAAATTTCCAATAAGACATTTAATAAAGAAGTAACTTTTCATATTTTGTTTCCCTATCATTTTATTGTTATCAGTATTACTTTTGCATTTTATTATAGAAGTTTTCATACATACGCAAAAGTATAGTGAACCTCCTTGTCCCCAAGGAGGGACAGAAATAATATTTTTGTTTGTTTGGAGTCTGAAGCTAAAAATAGCTTTAAAAAGGGGAAAGTTACTGTGTTTGTCTTTGAGATTTTAAAAAGTGAACTCATTTCCAAAATAACTTCAAATTATTATATAAATCCACTCAGTAATACATTTGGAATTAGGATTCCCAATTAAGTGCATTTGTTTGATAACTTATTATAATTTAATAAAAGTCTCTTCCCCACTTTCCTTCCCCTCAGCAGCGTGGTAGTCAGTATTTAACAACAGGCTCTCCTGCAAGTGTCCATTCTCTGATTTGTAGCCGTAAAGTCAGTTTTTCAGGCTTGGTTTGGGTCCCTTCTTTTCTCATTTCCTCCTCTCTAGGTGACCTCACCTGCATACCCAGGTCCACTTATGCCAGGCACCCTCACATCCGTCTCCACCTCTGACTGTCCTTCTAGCTGAATGCCTTTCAGCCAACTGCTGTTTGATAACTTGAGCTGGACTTTCCACATGTACAGTGTTTGAAATGGAACCTCTTATCATTCCCATAGGAGGTTATCCACCCTACCCCGCGCCCCTAGGTTCACCTCTCAGTGGATGTGTGTGAACCAGCAGGTTTCTTTAAGCCTAAGACTTGGGAATCCTCCCTGGCACCTTTACCCATCACGCTCACCCGCTGTGTTCAACCTGTCACCACGCCCTGGCGTTGTCACTTCTCTCTGCATTGTATCCTAGCTCTTGGCAAAGTGCCTGGCATCTAGTGATTGCTCAGTAAACACTGATAAACTGAATGAATTCTGTGCTTCCTGTGTGCCACGGAAGCCCGAGGGTAGAGTACTTGGCACTGTAATAGTAATCAAGGCCACCACTCAGGGCCCATCTCTTCACCATGCTTTCTCTCA